>CM077003.1:36516523-37766523 GCA_039090855.1 Macrothele yani | reverse complement strand
TTCCATATAACATGGTTAGTACGAGGTTGAACCGCCATGAACTGTGTCACACTGTGCAATTCTGGCATGGAGTCTGTCGTACAGATGTTGGATGCAAGTTTGGGGTATTGAGTTCCAAGCATCCTCAACCTGGACGCGTAAATCGGGGATGGTCGTGGCTGGCCGTGCAGACCGGATAAGTCGTTGTCCCATAAAATCCCACACGTGCTCAATGGGGGACAAATCCGGTGAACGTGCAGACCACTGAAGTTGTATCACACCCTGAACTGCATCTTGCGTTACACGTGCCGTGTGTGGGTGTGCGTTATCTTGCTGGAAAACACCACGATTGACCGACTTTACAAATGGCACAACAACAGGCTCAATGATATTGTTGATGTAGGAGGTGCTGTTTAACGTACCCGGTACAAACACTAGTTGTGTACGGGAGTGATAACTCATCGCTCCCCACACCAGGAGACCAGGTGTAGGCCCTGTGTGTCGCTGGCGGATGCAAGAAGGGTGGAGACGCTCCCCTGTGCGTCTGTGAACACGCATACGGCCATCGGAGGCTCCCAAGCAGAATCTTCTTTCATCGCTGAACACGACAGATCGCCATTCCGTTCTCCAGTGCAGACGTTGGCGACACCACTGCAGCCGTTCCTGACGGTGGGCTGGAGTCAGAGGTACACATGGAAGAGGCACACGTGCACGTAGTCCTGCATCCAGTAGACGGTTGCGGATTGTTCGCACAGTCACCTCAGGTGTAACGGCAGCTCGGATTTGCGTCGTTGTGGATGTTCTGCTTGACAGCGCCGCTCTTCTTATGCGTCGATCGGTCCTCTCATCAGTCTGTCTGTGACTCCTGGTTCCACGTCTTCCCGTGTGGGAATGTTCATCGGACCATCTACGCCACCATCGTACTACCACCGATACTTCCCGTCCAATTCGCTCCGCAATACGACGATACGACCACCCGGCCTTGCGGAGTCCGACTAGACGACCTCGCTCAAAGTCCGATAACTGCTGAAATCGTACACATCTTCCATGTCCAGGCATTGCAGCTTCTTCAGGGTTTTCGCACGTGTCCGTACGCCGACGACTGATTACATTCACTTCGCCGTACTCCTTAAATACCACCGACGATAATTTGCATATTATGCCGTGCTGTGGCGTGAGCCAATTCCTTCTTGGTGTTCTTTTTTCACTTTCAGCCAGTGTATATACATATAAACGTAATATACATATTCATCCCAATAACTGCTTGATATTTAATAACTGAAATCCTTTTTTAATAATACAACTTGGTTACTTGCTAAATTTTAGTGTGCCGCCCCGTTGGCGCAGTGGTCTAAGCGATTCGTCCAAAAGGGGTCCGGGTTCGAATCCCGGTGAGGCATGGATGTTACGTTTGTCTTACGGCACTGGCTCTCTCCCTTCCCTGGAGCCAGTGACCCTAAATTAGGGACGGGCGACTGCCCATTGAGTTGCTCATGGTGGTCGTTAAACCTTCAATCACTAATCACGAACCTAAATTTTAGTGCCATTTTTAGTGCCACTATTTTGCGTAATCCAGAAGTAATGGCTGACTATGACCGCGACCATGGAGTATATTACAAATGGGAATAATTATTTACGACTGCACAAATGTATTTTTTTAATGTATTTAGATTTTTCTCTCTTTCCGCGCTTTGATGGAGGTGCGCATACTTTCATATGGTCCATTACATTTTTGGTTACATAATCTGTTATTACATCGTCGACATCTTTCTTTGTAATTATACACTTTCCCCATTTTGAACAACAAGCAAGAGCAAACAACACAGAATTATTCACTGGTTCCTTAATGAGACCAAGCAATTTCCAGAATTCACTTTTCTCCATGTGGTTTTCAACAAGCACGTATTTGTTGGTCTCGACGCCTTTTTTTTTTTTTTTTTTTTTTTTTTTTTTTTTTTTGAGGTTTAACGACCACCGTGAGCAACTTAATGGGCTATAAGCAGTCGCCCGTCCCTAATTTAGGGTCACTGGTTCCAGGGAAGGGAGAGAGCCAGTGCCGTAAGACAAACACAACATCCATGCCTCACCGGGATTCGAACCCGGACCCCTTTCGGACGAATGATCAGAGGCCATTACCTTAGACCACTGCGCCCCCGGGGCGGCGCCTCGACGCCTTTCTCACCATCTTTAATACTAAATCCATCCATATTAACAAATATGGAGTTAATTTCGACATAACATGTTATGGGAACAGGATGTTAGCACATCAATCAAAAACCTCTAAATGCTCAATGTAAAAGATGCGATGTGAAAAGTAACTCTTAATCATACAGTGAACTTCGCACGGAGAGAATGAATCAGCTAAGAAGCAGGGGATAGGCGTTTGCCTGTACCTTGCCCTGGACAATCGCACTGCAAAAGAACGCGAAGTATCTTTTTACGATATAGTATCGGCGTGTCTGACGTCGGTCGGTGGAAATCTTCGTTGCTTTAAAAAGGGACAAAATTTTTGCATGGCAAATCATTATTCACTCCGTGGGTACCAGTATCGTCTACAGAATTCCACAACGCGCATTGTTCTTTGGAATATATTTTTCTCTTTTCAAAAATAAAACGGGAATAAAACCGGGTCTGGAACACCTTGACCCGACCCGTTGGATCCGCAAGAAATCGTCGACCCGTAAACCCGTTTCCATCTCTGTTAAAGACCCCTGCTCTAGAGGAAGATTTGCGACATTTGCAATAAGTGGCAGAGACCGCTTGCTGAATATCTGAAACGGGTCGGGCAGGGCTAGGCCGTAAACAGGAAATTCTGAGACAGGCCGGACTTCTCAAACCAAGGCACATGTAGATTTCTAGGAGAGATCCAATACCGTAGGACAAACATTCAGTCTGAACTCGAACTCGGGCCGAATTCAGACGATTTGCAGTCACTCCACGGCTTTGTTTGACCATTCGGCCACAGTCGCCCCAGTCTGACTTGTATAAGCGTTGAACTTCAGTGACCAACTAATTGCCGTCTATCCTTAAATTTGATGTAAATGACCCGCTTTTCATTCCAAGGATGTGCTTCTGCTTTTTACGTCGCAATGAAATGCCGTGCATCATGCGGTTCTTCGACAACACTTCCATCAGCTTAACTTTCATTTCGAAATTCCTTTGAATTTTGTTGTATGTTTCCGTGAACCAAGCATTTGGAATTTTTTTCTTCAGATGAGAATCTAGTTTCTCTGTTCTTCATTTATGAGCTGACAGCTGAACAAAGGTCTCCTCTGTTCACTGCCACATCGATTCATTGAGGTATTTCTGACTCTGTACTACTTGATTGGTCACTCCATCCCTGTCATGATCTGTTTTTCTTTATTTTTACTGTACTGAGTTTCCACCATACGTCAGTCTTTCTTCAGTCACTCCAGGGATGTGTCCTCTTCATGAAATTCTTTCGGAAATAAACGCGTCATCTACAAACTTAGAATGTCGTGTGCTAAGCGTATTGTTTTCCAAGTTCTAATTTGCACAGATGATACTTAGACACTCATAAGGAAACTAGAAAATAAAATACAGGTTGCCTAGAGGAAAATTGAATTGCTTCTCAATGGAAAAATATTAAAAGATAAGGCGAAAATCTCTGTGTGAATATTTATATGACACTTGCAAATAATACCGATGAAAGATACAGTTTCCATGAACAAGTTGTTCTGGCATGTCAAAGCTCATCCGATGGTGTTTACAGTATATCTCCATATTTGAGTCGTTTCTGAACCATTTCTAAATTGCAAGTATCTAGCTTGCTTTAAATTTAGCTTTGTCTGACAGTACGAGCTGCGAAAGTTTTCCAAGAGATCTTGGAAAACTTTTTGTGAACGAGTTTTCCAGGAAATCTTGTCTGACAGTATGAGCTGCGAAAGTTTTCCAAGATCTCTTGGAAAACTTTCGCAGCCCGTACCATCAGACAAAGCGATCGAAGACTTTCTTTGATTGGTAAAGTGATTTTCGAAGACTTTCTTTGATTGGTAAAGTGATTTTCGAAGACTTTCTTTGATTGGTAAAGTGATTTTCAAAGACTTTCTTTAATTGGTAAAGTGATTTTCGAAGACTTTCTTTGATTGGTAAAGTGATTTTCGAAGACTTTCTTTGATTGGTAAAATGATTTTCGAAGACTTTCTTTGATTGGTAAAGTGATTTTCGAAGACTTTCTTTGATTGGTAAAGTTTTTCGAAGACTTTCTTTAAATGGTAAAGTAATTTTCGAAGACTTTCTTTGATTGGTAAAGGGATTTTCGAAGACTTTCTTTGATTGGTAAAGTGATTTTCGAAGACATTCTTTGATTGGTAATGTAAGATGAAATTGTTTGGTAATGCTTTGAGGTCTTCGGCATCTCCAAATGAATGCCATTTTACATCATTAATCAAAGTAGCCTTCAATATCAACATTCAATGCTTTCAACATTAGCAATAAAAGAAAACCTCAGCCATTACCAAACAATTTAATTTTACATTATCAATCAAAGAAAGTCTTCGGCATCACAAATCGCATTACAAATCACTGCAATTTAGCATGTTGCCATTGCAAGAAGGTCTTCAAAATCACTTTACTGATTGAACCATGGTATGAAAGTCTTCGAAATCACTGTACTGATTGAACCATTGTAAGAAAGTCTTCGAAATCGCCAAGCAATGCCATTTTATATTACCAGGTGAAAAAAGTCTTCACCGTCACCAAATAACCCTATGCTACGTACATAAAAACCCTGATAAAGTTTTAGTCACTACCAATCGGTTCTTTCCGCATTGACAATAAAAGTCATTGCATTCCGAATTAATGCTGTTTTACATTTCTTATCAAAGATTCTTCGCCATTATCGGTCAATGCTATTTTACTTGACTAACCAAGATACGTTTTCGTCCTTACCAATCAGTGCTTTCGATATTAGTAATTAAAGTTTTAGACGTTAAAAAAATAAATATGTATAGTAATTAAAATTTTAGAAATTAAAAAAATGAATATGTATAAATTTTGTGTAACTTCATAATTTGGAATTTGTGGAGGAACAATTATCAATTGTCAAAATTAACGGGTGCTCTCGATGTTTGTCTGCCTGTAAAATTAAAAATCCATGCAAAATGTAGACCATAATTTAGTGCAAAATTACATATTCAATCAGCTGTATTCGTTAAATATCAGGGGCGTATTCAGAGCGGGCTCAAAGGGTCTTTTTTTTTCTTTTTTTTAATTGGAGGTTTAACGACCACCGTGAGCAACTCAATGGGCTATAAGCAGTCGCCCGTCCCTAATTTAGGGTCACTGGTTCCAGGGAAGGGAGAGAGCCAGTGCCGTAAGAAAAACACAACATCCATGCCTGACCGGGATTCGAACCCGTACCCCTTTCGGACGAATGATCAGAGGCCATCGCTTAGACCACTGCGCCACCGGGGCGGCCAAAGTGTCTTGACCACCCCGAAAGTCTTTCATTTTTTGTTTTGTTAAAATGCGATTTACATTAGAAAAATGCTTCAATTTAGAAAAATAATGCTTCAACTTGCATCACAAAATAATTCGTTAACTTATTCTTCTCTTTTTCATTGACTTTTATTTTGTCCTGATGGATTTCAAAAACTTCCATTTTTTGTCACCCTCTCCCTCAAAAAATTCTATGTAAGCCCCTACGTTAAATATTCAAAGAACTTGAAATTTCTTATGTTTTAAGTATGATTTAAGTGATTCTAGTGTCCTGACAGGTGAGTTAAATCTGAACCTCTCGTCTGTGAATGAATAAATGTGTAGAAGCCTAAGGGAAATCCTTAAAACACATGATAAATGTATCTTTATGATTTTTACTCTCATACATACATACATATCACTAAGCTGTCCTCTGAGATTCAGAGGTTAGCTCCACAAAGAAATACAAACCACCAGATAATGTTTACTTACTGTTGCCGTATCAAACTTCTCCATTTACAGCGATCTTGACTTACAACTCGGGCTTCACTGACATCCATCACACGCCGTACACAAAATCTTCTATACTTCATACTCATATTATACTTTATACTTCATACTTTTTCTCATGCAGACACTCCTGAATCTGATCCTCCCATGACTTCCTTAACATTCCTCTGCCTTTTCTTCCTGCCACTTGGACTAAAAATATTTTCTTAGTAAGCACCTCATCACTCATTCTTTCAACATGGCCAAACCACCGAAGCATATTACTCTCCACCTTGCTAACAATATTTTGCTTCACATTTCACAACAGCAACACATCTTCATTCCTCACACAATCAGAACGTGTCTTGCCACAAACCCCCCCGTAAGTAACGCATTTCTCCAGCACACAAACGAATCCTATGCTTCTTCTGTAGTACCCAGGTTTCGCTGCCATACATCAGAGTAGGAACAATTACACTTTCATATACAGCCACGTGGGACTTTCTTGAGAACCCATCATTTCTGCGAAAACCTCCCAAACCAGCCATGACTTTCAATTAAGAATTCACCCGCCTACTAAGTTCACCATCTAATTTGTTCTCTTTGTCAAACATGCTTCCTAAATACACAAACTCATTCACCTGGACAATCACTGTGACATTTAGACTTGCATCACATTCAGTACTACCAGTTCCTCTCTCAAACACCATAACTTTGGTCTTTCCCTTATTTATACTCAGATTGAATTTCATGCAAACTTAGTACATCCGAGACAACATACTCTGCAACTCACTTTTGCTCTCTGCAATCTGCACGCATGGATATCACCAAGACATAGACTAGTATTCTCTACTTTGGCATCACGCATGCACGCATCCATAAATATATTAAACAGCCATGGTGATATTACATAACCTTGCAGGAGTCAGACAAGTTTGTTTAATGTGACCATGGCTGTTTAATATACACTGGCGTGCAAAAATTAAGGACGAGACGGTTTTTCGAATGTAACGTCGTGCAGAAGTGCTCCACATCGACTCAAAGCATACCATAAGATCCCCAAGATGTAAGAATGTGGGACAAGTGAGCAAAACCGTCCAAACAAGGAATCCAAAGGATACAAAGGCACTTTATTGAAAAGGTAGCTTCGAGCACAAATGGACAGAAGACAGAAAAGTCCATGTGACAGGCGGCTGCCAAGAAAAATCCGGTCTTTAGTAGGGGATATGATCACCCCTGACTTCGCTGCAGGATTTACAATGTCTGTCCATGCTGAGGACGAGGTTGTCAAGGAGATGTTGAGGCATCGCGGCCCATTCCTCTTGCAGCGCCAATAGCAGCTGCGGAATCGTTGCTGGCGGCTGGTGACGTGCTGCCAAGCGTCTCTCGAGAAGGTCCCACGCATGTGCGATTGGATTTAGGTCCGGGGACTTTGCGGGCCAATCCATGCGTTGAAGATCATCACTCTCCAACAGCTCTGCGACAGCCACTGTACGATGAGGTGTAGCGTTGTCGTCCATGAAGAGGAACTCAGGGTGCACAGCACCTCTAAACAGACGCACGTGAGGCAGGAGAACCTCGGTACAATAGTGGACACCAGTGACTGAACCTCCTTGGAAGACGTGGAGGTCAGTACGGCTACCAAACATGATGCCGCCCCAAACGAAAACTCCGCCACCTCCAAACCGGTCCCTTTCGATGAAGTTGGAGGTGTGATTGCGTGTTCCCTGCTCTCTCCAGATGTGTATACGTCCAGAATCACTCGTCAGACTAAATCGGCTCTCATCCGTAAGGAGAACTCGACCCCATTGCTGATGTGTCCAGTTCTTGTGTTTCTGGCACCACAGAAACCGCCGTCTCCGATGAGCAGGCGTTAATGGCACACACCGTGCTGGTCGTCGTGCAAATAGACCACTTTTGTGCAGCCTCCTGACCACGGTATAACGCGATAATGGACTTCCAGTTGTCTGTTGCAAGTGCCTTGCGATTTCTCCCGCTGTCTGCCGTCTGTCTCTTCTTGCATGTAGGACGATATACCGGTCGACCACCGTCGTGGTTGCTTGTGGATAACCACTGCTAATCTCTCGGACAGCTGTTCTTGTCGTTTGAAATGCTCTCCAGGCTCGTGAAACGATGCTGTGAGTGATCCCAAACTCCTCTGCCACACTAGTCACACTTCGACCATCTTCCAACTTCCCAATGACGCGACCTTGGGTAAAGGCATCCAGATGTCGTCTACTGGATTGCCTGTTGGCCATATCACACGGTGGCAGCAACTCGACGTCGTTCAAACATTCGATGATGCAAAAATAATTAAGTAAGATACATACAATGGGGCTGCATCTAAACGTTTCAGGATATTTCAGTATCATTTTCCAAAAAGTTACGGACACGATTATAAGTGTTGTAGCGCTGCTTATGCGTCTATGAGAAGGAATAACCTTCTATACCTGAATGCAGAATACGAGAGCAGTTCAATAATTTCTAAGCCTAACATACATGTGCTTCGTTTTCTAACAATATCTTACTTTTTGACTCTGTTCGATTAACGTTTTCGCAAATTTATTATAAAAGTCTTAGTCGCCATTCAAAAGCTTCATCATTTTCTTCAAGGCATGCATGCACCTGTGCCTCTTCGGAACTCATCTATGACACGTGCTCCGCCCCACGGGTGGCCGAGTTGTCTGAGGCGCTGGCATCTAGCCATTCATTCGAATCGGGTCTGGGTTCTAGTCCCAGATGAGATGGGTGGTGTGTTTATTTGATGGCGCTGGCTCTTCCCTTCCCTGGAAATAGTGGCCCTGAATTAGGGGCGGCCGACTGCTTACAGCACTCAAATTTGCTCATGGTTGCCTTTCCAGGCAGCAGCTTTAGCTATATAAACAGTACAATTATCAATGGAACTTATCTCACGCAAAAGCTGGTGTTTTTGAGTGAAATTTCTTCTACGGCTCCAATAAAACGGAGAAATAATAACACACATATATGTAAATTGCATTTCTGTAACGATCGTTGAAAATTTCACACGGAGATATTCAAAAACAAATTTCACGACCTCATGGCATATTTTCATGAGCCTATCCGATCCAGAGAAGAATCAACATCCATTGTTAAAAAACCTAGGATGTTGCAGAATTTCATAGATTTTAGCCATACTTCATGGTTATTAAACCTTTCGTTTTTAGCTGTTTCCTTGAAAAATTCAATCACTTCGCGGTGCAACGCATTTACAGTTTTAGCAGCCTTTATCGGATATTACGTATAATAAATCAACTTAACTGAACTCCAAGAACAGACATTTAGTATCTTCCACGTATCGCCAAAAAAATGGTACACTGCTGCATGATGGGCTCTATCAGCATCCATGCTGTATTGCACTATTACCAAAGCGACCCAGAGTTGCCCGGTTTTGACAAAAATTACATCAGTAAGTTTCTGGGCCAGCATTTTCCGAGTTTCCGTAAAATTATGATTAGGATATATTACACGGAAACAATTAATTGAAATTTGTAACTCTTCAGAAGTCTTACACAGTAAACAGCAAGATCAAATTTCAAATCCCACGCTTTGTGTCACATTCAAAACAAGGCTGTTGTGGTGTAGCGGAAGCATATCCGGCGCGTAACTGGAAGACCCTGGGTTCGACCCCCGGTGACGGCCAATGAGAATTTTCCGTGACTCACTTATAAATGTGGAAAGAGAGACGATCTTTGTTTGATGTTCCTGGTCCATGTCAAATGTCTGTATTAATTATTCATTCGCCTTCTAATTATTTCTTCAGTTGCTGCTTACCATCTTTGGTGAATCCCCAGCATTGTGCGGGGCTCCAATAAGCAACCTGCCAAATTGGCTTGGCAGTTAGCGTGTGTAAGTCTGGAGGTATTCGAGGCCGCTGTGGTGTAGCGGAAGCATATCCGGCGCGTAACTGGAAGGCCCTGGGTTCGACTCCCGGTGGCGGCCAATGAGAATTTTTCCGTGACTCACTTATAAATGTGGAAAGAGCGACGATCTTTGTTTCAATACAATGGTTGAAGAAATTTATTCAAAATCTTCTCAATAGCTTGGAACTACTTATAATGCATTTTAACACTCGGCGAACCGTGACTAAAACATAAACAAACCAGCCAGCAAGTGCATCGGAAGAATCCAAAAATGTTTGCATCCCAAATATTTTGGAACAACTTATTAATATTGTTGTTCCTATTCTCCAGTAAGTGTTCTCTGCTTTGATAAATACTATTGGTCTGCTTCGATAAAACCACCTGTGGATGTGAAAGATTCGCAGATATAGGTTGCTACTCCGACTAAAAAGAAAATATATTTTTTTAACAACTTAAACTCACTAAAACACTTCCTTTTAATGGCGTAGAACTAATATAGATGCCTGGAGGAATCTCCTGAATAAGCATGAAAGAAACAACAGGTAATTCCTCTCCATGTTTAAAACAAGGACTCTACAAGTGAGTATGTCTAAACACGGACCTCAATGTGAAACGGAACTGTTTGGTTCTATAAGATCAAAAGTTTTGAATTGTAATAATATTGTAAGTTGCTATCGTTATGAAGGCTTTGAAAGCTTAGCCCAGACGAAGCCTCCCGGTGGAACGCGAAAGTTCGGCTTAAATTGTGTATTAGCTTTTCTCCATTTAAAGGAAGTGTTTTAGTTTATAAACGGTGCAGTCTTTGATAACTTCTGTCACGTTTGGCGAGATCTTCTCGTAGTTTACCCAACAGCGCAATACAATATTATTGCGCTAATGCAAAGCGTAATGAAATATTTTTGTGCAAGAGTGTAATGAGATAATATTGCACAACGCTGCAATGAATTTTTTTTTTTTTTTTTTTTTTTTTTTGCGTGAGCTTATGACACAGCAAACCGCAAGAACAAATTACAGCAGCGGTTGAAAGCTTTAAAACTCAATTAAATTCAATAAAGTTTTGTGAATTTGAAATTCAAAAATTGACTCCGAGGTGCACACATTCATGTTTCTGCCAAATTTCAAACCTATATATTCGGTAGTGTCTTCTGTAGGCAACTGACAGACAAGACTGCCAAACACGGTAGTTTCACTATTATAGATATTAAGTTAAAAACTTATGGTAATACCCTCCGTGATTTTACGAATTTATATCAATATTTTATATGTCAACGAACACTAGATACTTAGGATATTTTCTAAATGTTTCGTCGAGATGCAGAAAAACTAATTCAAATCGCAGCAGAGCTATTATAAATGAAAAAACTGCACATTTGTTGAATGGATTTACTCTTTTAAAAAGCAACTACGTACCTTTGTGTATTGTTAATGTTAAAAATGGGAATAATCTCTTTCTTTCGATTCTCCATGTTTTCTATCCAGTCAACACTGCATTCTTCATCCAGGTTTAAAAGACTGCTTGATATCGAGCACATCCAGACGCTATTCGAAAGTTAAAACGGAATGGAAGACATGAAAACTGGACGGTTTAATTAAGGTTCGAGAGAAGACTGAGGCACACTAGTAAACAACGTTTTATATCAGGCAGCATTTTGCTAAAAATGAGGCACACAATTGATGCTCAACTTCGTAAGAGATATCCAGATAGTGATCACCTCTTTCATTTTTTTCTTATGTGGCATCGCTGTACCACACGAACACCACTCTCTTCTATCTCTTTCACATTGTGACTGCCTGTCCCTTACTCACCGTCCTTCTCTCTCTCTCTCTCTCTCTCTCTCTCTCTCTCTTTTTCTCTCTTTTCCTAAAATGACACGCTTCGTATAAGCAAAGTGATCAAGAGAGATCCCAGTAGATGATGTAATTTTTCCCCAGGGGATGAACACGGAAGTCAGCTAGCTCTCATCAGATATCGATAACTTATAGATTAAAAAAATGAGTTCGGGCAGTTTTGACACAATTGTCAGCTTCTGGTCTTAGACTGATTGTTCGATGAAAAAGGACACAGCGCCCATTGAATCGACCTGCGTACACACTGAGGGGGCACTTTATTAGGCACACCCACATACTGATGATGATAAAGATCATAGATGGTGCAACTTCTGAACTATCATCTACATCAAAGAAATAATCAACAGGAATGTTGAACCACATGAAATATACGTAAAACACCAAACACTTATTTACCAGATTTTCAAAATATTGGAATTTGCATACACTAAATCTCTTCTCACAGATTTTCTTCTTTAATTTTATTAAAATGAATACGTGTGAAAGATTGCGTGCAATTTTTGTGAGCTTATACAAAGTCAATGGGAAAATCATCCTAAATTTAATTATTACTGGCTGAAATCACATGATTTTCAGTTAAAATCACTTATTGATTAGCCAATAATTGTCAAAGTAACAAGCCATAAGGAGATTTCGTAATCTATGATCATCCATATTGGTCAAACAGGACGTGATAACCTGTGATAAAGTGATATGAAGTAATGGCAATACTTTCAGGTAATGCAAGGAATGCTTCCTAGTTTTGAAGTTGGATCACTTTCATCTTCTAGCTTTTTTTTTTAGGTAGAAGGGGGTGATACGAAATAAGCCCACTGCAATGCTTTCAAGTAATTCAAAATCTTTTCTAGAAATTTCAGGTTGGATCGTTTTAATCTTCCCTTTGTTTCTTCATTCGGTGATATGTAGTAAACTCACTGCAATGCTTTCAAGAAATGGAAGGTATAGTTTCCATATTTTATATGGGATAATTTTAACTTTCTCGTTTTCTTTTCTTTCGTGATACAATTTCTCGGGGTTTAAAAGGTCTTTTCAGTTAATAAATACTATTGATTTATGCGATTAATATTTAAATAGCACACCCAGTTTTGTAATTTTTACTATAATACGTAAGTGAAATAATTAAAAAAATACAGCTATGATCCGTGAGGAGTTTTACCACCGTAATGACGACTTACTGTATTTTTGGCTAAAAACAACAGGTACCGAACACATGAGAAAGTGCACCATAAATGCAGCAAAGGATTGATTTGCTACCCCTGTGGGTCCGGATTCGAATCCCGGTGTGGCATAGGTATTGTGTTTGTCTTACGGCACTGGCTCTCTCTCTCTCTCTCTCTCTCTCTCTCTCCTGTAACCATTGGCCCCAAATTAGGGACGGGTGACTGCTTATAGCCCACCGAGTTGCTCACTGTGGTCCTTAAACCCCCAATAAAAAAAAATTAACTATTTTCTGCTTTCATTCTATGTCTTGTGTCTAACGTCACTCTACGTTTTTGCGTGCAAATTAAACATATAAATGCAACGCATATACTGTATGTTGTGTTTATTAAGGAGAGGACAAAGACAATGCACAGTTACTCAATGTTAAACTGTATGCGTAGGATTGCAGCGCCATCTAGCTGGTGAATGATTGGAGAATTAGTATTTCCGAAATATAAAAAGAATTCGAAGGACTAACCTGGACCATGTCACCGTGATCTTGACACACGGCTAACACGCGCGAATCTTTCCTCTGAAATATGCTCACACTTAACAATTTAAACAAGCGCAAATAATTTTTAAAAGGAACTGGGAAATTTATTTTCACCTGTTTTGTCATTCAGTCGCATGAGAGAGCTTCGATCTCTTTGCGACAAGTCCCTAACAGAGATGACGGTGTTGATTACGTACTTGCTTTAATGGGAGACTTTGTTTCAATCAGAGTAATCAGTCCGAAATTGTAGCTTATACCACCTAACGGTGAAATTATCTCACCAACGTCCATTGTACTAATAAACAAAGGAAACAACCTTGTGTAAAAGAAGGGAAAATAAAGGGAAAAACTACGTCACATCAGTACTACAGGGTGATCCATTTTAACTAGTAAGTACCATGTGATTTCCTTATAACGTTTTTTATAAATAACAACAAAATCATACAGTAAGTTGAGAATTATACATGTGGTATTGGAGAATCATTTGAACAAAGCAAATGTTGGAATTGTCCTCCATTTTCTTGTAAACACAGTTGAGCACGCCGCACCATATTCAGTGATGTCTCATGTAGAGTACGAGCAGTAACATTGCCAATTTCAGTCGTGATTGTTTCACGCAATGCATCCAATGTTTTCGGATTTGTAAACTCTATCCTTTAAGTAGCCCCATAAAAAAATCAGGGGAAGGTAAGTACGGAGATCGGGGAGGTCATATGTTTTTTGAAATTAATCTGTCATCAAAGAAGCTGGTTATGAGTTCCATCACTGTCAACACTAACATTTATTGCCGCATATTCAATGAATTTGTGGAACAACTTGATGACATTGAATTGACAGAGGGCTACTTTCAGCAGGATGGCGCTACGTGTCAAAATCTCAATGGAACTCATAACCACCTTCTTTGATGACAGATTAATTTCAAAAAACATATGGCCTCCCCGATCTCCGGACTTAACTTCCCTGACTTTTTTATGGAGCTACTTAAAGGATAGAGTTTACAAAACCCATCCGAAAACATTGGATGCATTGCATGCATTGCGTGAAACAATCACGACTGAAATTGGCAATGTTACTGCTCGTACTCTACATGAGACATCACTGAATATGGTGCGGCGTGTTCAACTGTGTTTACAAGAAAATGGAGGACAATTCCAACATTTGCTTTGATCAAATGATTCTCCAATACCACATGTATAATTCTTAACTTACTGTATGAATTTTTTGTTATTTATAAAAAAGTTATAAGTAAATCACATGGTACTGGTTTAAATGGAGCATCTTGTACATGGTGTAATCATATTTAATAGACAGACACTTGATTTTAAGAGAGAAAGCATTACTTTACCTTACGTTCAGAACTATTCTTCATGAAGTGCTACCATTCACTATTGGTCAAATATTCGGTAAGCTACTAATTTGTGTTAGGTCAACTCACAGAATGAAAAATAATAACACATGTACTTGCATACTAAACCTAATGAAAAAATAAAGCAATTTTTGATTCAAAAGCATGCCTCCCTGGTGGCGCAGTGGTCTGAGCGCTGGTTTGTGACCATTCGTCCGCAAAGGGGTCCGGGTTCGAATCCCGGTGAGGCATGTTGTGTTTGTCTTACTGTACTGGCTCTCTCCCTGCCCTTGAAACAGTGGCCCTAAATTAGGGGCTGGCGACTACTTACAGCCTACCGAGTTGTTGCTCACGGTGGTCGTCCAACCTTGAAACAACAACAACAAAAAATATTGGTTTTTAGGAAAATTCATGGAATAGAATGTTCTTCAACAGAATGAAAACATCGACAAATTACGTAAATACGGAGCATTCGTTTTGATGTGAATGTAATAAACAGTTCATTGTGCTGTATTAAATGGTAAATAAACGTTTCTCGCTGCTTATCCTGAAGTTCTGTTATTAGTTTGACATCCGACCCCTGCAACTGAATGGCGCAACCATTCGGCCCTTTTTTTACGCTTTCCAACCGTAGGTTGAAGCAAAACAGAGGTAACTCGTGCTAAAAAGTCATACTATAAACGACAAACCGTCTTCACACAATATATAAAAGAGTTTTATGATGGAATAAAACTTTAATGAAAAACTTTAATGATAGTCAATTGCGTCTGAGGATGGGTGCCAACAGGCACAATGAACACATACAGACGCAATGAACACATACAGTGGAAGAGGCAGCTTATAAATAGATACATGAATGAACAGATGACGTACAATCAGTCGTCATGAGGTATATTGCGCATGTTCAGTCATTAACAGCAAAAACATAGTCATTAGCTAGTGGAAACTATGTTGATAAATCTGTAGGCAGATATTTCCAAGGTCGAGGGATGTTTCTTGGCAATTCATCATTACAGCAAGTTTCAGATAATTTATCGATGTACATGCTTTCAGTGAACAACAGCTGAGATTTTGTATGAGGAGCAGTTAGAATTTTAGAATCGTCCCAAATGGGAATGTAAGTCCCCTTGGTTTAAAGTTGGGATAAAGCAGTGGAAGTTGAGCCATTACGATGGTCATATTGGTGTTCTTTGAGACGTGTTTTAAGGGTCCTGGCAGTGGAACCGGTGTAACATTTGTCAGTGAAGTTCGGTGTTAGAGATTTAAGAGGAACGAGATATATTCCATGTATCTGCAGGTTAGTAGGTCGGTCACGGTCTTTTAATAGATGAAAATAAGTTAGAAACTCTGATCCCAAAACTCAAATCATGGTGACGGCAAATAATCTTTAAAGGTCTGACAATTGAAGGAACAAAGTGGAAATGAACCAACAAACTTGCGAATAGGATGATTACCAATCAAGGTGGTAAAAGCAGAGCGAAGGAATCTGCTAGTCAATCTGTCGATCAAAATCTCGTGCCTTTTTACATTCCTCCACCTATGAGCTTCAGAGGACTGAATTGGATATCTTTGAACAGATAGATTGACTAGCAGATTCCTTCGCTCTGCTTCTACCACTTTCATTGGTAATCGTCCCATTCGCAAGTTTGTTGGTTCTTTTCCCTTTGTTCATTCAATTGTCAGACCTACCATTAAAGACTATTTGCCATCACCATGATTTGAGTTTTGGGATCAGAGTTTCTAACTTATTTTCATCTATTAAAAAAGACCGTGACCGACCTACTAACCTGCAGATACATGGAATATATCTCGTTCCTCTTAAAATCTCTAACACCGGATTTCACTGACAAATGTTACATTGGTTCCACTGCCAGGACCCTTAAAACACGTCTCAAAGAACACCAATATGACCATCGTAATGGCTCAACTTCCACTGCTTTATCCCGGCTTTTAACCAAGGATACTTACATTCCCATTTGGGACGATTCTAAAATTCTAACTGCTCCTCATACAAAATCTCAGCTGTGTTATTCACTGAAAGCATGTACATCGATAAATTATCTGAAACTTGCTGTAATGATGAATTGCCAAGAATCATCCCTCGACCTTGGAAATATCTGCTTACAGATTTATCAACGTAGTTTGTACTAGCTAATGACTATGTTTTTGCTGTTAATGACTGGACGTGCGCAATATACCTCATGACGACTGATTGTACCTCATCTGTTCATTCATGTATCTATTTATAAGCTGCCTCTTCCACTGTATGTGTTCATTGCGTCTGAGGATGGGTGCCTGTTGGCAGGACCCGAAAGGTCTCACGCTTTTAAATTTTTAACTATCATTAAAGTTTTTATTCCATCATAAAACTCTTTTATATATTGTGTGAAAAAACGATATATGTCGTGTAAAAGCGGTTTGTAGTATGACGTAGGTTGAAGAAGCGTATATGCTCCAGCTTTGTCTGCCTGTCCGTCTGTATTATAACTCGCGTAAAAATGGTTCGACTTCGATGAAATGTTAGTATGTGGTAGGGGACCACCTGGGAATAAACCCTATTAAAAATGGATGAAATGGGGTCAAAGGTCAGGACATAGGAGCGGGATCCATTCCATTGCCCTTATGCGTCATAACTTGCGTAAAAATGGTTAGGTTTCGATGAGATTTTAGTATGTGGTAGGGGACCACTGAGGACAAACCGTATTGGAAATGGACGAAATGAGGTCAAAGGTCACGACATAGAAGCAGGATCTATTCCATTAGTCCTATGCGTCATAACTTGCGTAAAAATGGTTCGATTTCGATGAAATTTTAGGCGTATGGTAGGGCACCACCTGAAAACGAATCCTGTTGAAACTGGGAGAAATAGGGCCAAAGGTCAGGATATAAAAGCGGGATCCATTCCATTGCATTTATGCGTCATAACTTGACTAAAAATGCATCTCTTGCGACAAAACTTTAGTATGTTGTTCCTGAGGCATACTAAACCGGTTCTATTAAATATCATCGAAAAGGGATCAAAGTTCAGGACACAGGAGCGAGATTTATTCCACAGCTATTATCCTCATAACTTTACTAAAAATGCTTCGATTGCGACAAAACTTTAGTATGTTGTTCCGGAGGTATACTGAACCAATTCTGTTTAATATAATCGAAATGGAGTTAAAGGTCAGGGCACAGCAGCGAGATTTACTCCACAGCCATTATCCTCATATCTTGAGTAATGTTGGAAAGCGTATCATAACCCAGCAAAAACAGTCTTGCTGGCCCAGCACTATGTTGCCGCTGCCGAACCGTCAATAAAATGTCCGGGCGGCCAACAGAAGGGCTAACAGTTCAGGCCAACAGTTGGCACCCCATCAATTGTCATATGCCACAACAGGGCCATCAGTGGTTCATCACAGGCAGTAGCTGCCACAAGTAGCCCTTCAGTGACCCTGCAAGTACGTGCAAGAAATGATGGCTAGCCTAATGTGGTCCGCTAGTGTGCCGTTAGTGGCAGCCGGCAACCACGTGACGTAACTGGTGGCTTGCCGAATCTTGTCCGCCAATTTCCCAGTAGTAGCCATAATAATAATAAAAAAGCAAAGATAACCGCAGTTTCCCAATGCTACACATTTTTTTTTCTACCCTTACGAAGCTTGTGAATTAACGCACTGCGCTGGGGAAACTTTCTCAACAGATCGAAAAAACACCCGTTTGTATCTCAGTAGATTTGAACCTGGGCCGTTGGCCTGATAGCTGAGCTCTCTACCGACCGGACTAATTTGTCACGTTTTAGCATATGCTTATAGCTGTCTGTTTGGTATGCAATGTGTAATCGAATGCTTCTCTCTTTCATTTTACAATATTGCGAGGTATTTTTCATAAAAGTCAGTTTCATATAATTGATAAATTATTTTTTTCAACGTAACGACAGTTTTTTTTTTGTTTTTTTTTTACCTTAAGGGAACTTCATTCATTTTCAAGGCGTGTACATACTTAGAGTCGCTTTCCAAAGTTTTGTACTGTCTTTGAAGTCTTGAAAAGAGATTGTTGAATAAATATGTATTTACCCGGGTTCATGTCACATTCTGTTACATTTTTAACGTTGTGTCTTTCCTTTCCGTTGTCCGAAGCTACATTTGTTTTAAAGAGTAAAATATATTTTATTTTACTTCTCGTTATTTTTAGAAGCGAATTCCTCCCAGTCTTGTGTATTCAACCCATGGATGAGTACATCACATAGCGCTGCTTTTTTTTTCTTTCAAATAATTAATAAATTTTGTACGCGTATAATTCTTTTTTTTTTCAACAAACGTTGTTTTAATGGTTTTTCAGGATATTTGTTTCAAGCGGTATCAAATTTTTTCTTGTTATTCACCCACTCCATTCCATGAATTGTTATTCATGGGAATGGAGTGGGTGTATTTCATGGCTGTTATCTAGCATTTCACGGCTTAATCTGATATCTTCGTCGACGTAAAATTTCATTAGGAAATTAATTCGCCTCTCCACATATGGATCTTTTTCTTAACATCCACTAAAATAAACACGATGGCGATAGCGTCGTCTTCAACTAACTGGTACCATGAGAGACACAGCAAGTGTTGCTTCTGCGCATGCGCAGTCTCGTTGCTTCCACCTGCTGTTGGGGGGTTGCATTGGTTGCTAGCAACGGGCCACTAGTCGCACTTGCTTGTAGGCCCACAATTCACGGCGATGCTGCAGGGCCATCAATGGCTCGCCAACTGATAGCGCTGCCACCAACGGACCACTACCGGGCCGTGAGCGGCAGATTTCAGCCAACAGTGACCCATCAATACCAGCTGGTGGCCAGCAGTTTCCCTGCACTTGTGTTTTTGCTGGGAATCAATGCATTGCATGATTTTACTTACTTGTTCTTACCATGGAGTGGTTACGCTTGTTTCCATTCGTTAACTTTGCCTTGAAAATGCCATCTTGTGATGCACGGAAGTTTGGCTGTCAATTTTTTTTCTTGCCGCTCCAATGGCGCAGTCGTCTAAGTGCTGGCTTCTCACTGTTCGTCAGAGGTGGGTCCGGGTTCGAATACCGTGAAGTACTTTTTTTATTGGTGGTTTAACAACCACCGTGAGCAACTTAATGGGCTATAAGCAGCCGCCCGTCCTTAATTTAGGGTCAATGGTTCCAGGAAAGGGAGTGAGCCAGCGCCGTAAGACAAACACAACATCTATGCCTCACCAGAATTCGAACCCAGACCTCTTTCGGACGAATGATCTAAGCACTGGGGCTGTCAGAAGCCCCAGTGAAGTATGGATGATTTTTATATTTTATGGCACTCGCTCTCTCCCCTCCCTTAAACCGGTGGCCTTAAATTAGGGACGGACGACCGCTTTTAACAAAACGAATTGCCTACGCTCGTCGTTAGGTCTCTGAACAAAAAAAAAATGATTTTGCTTTGTGAGAACGTATTGCTAAAAACTGCGATGACGTTTGTGTGCGGTGACGTCATTAAGTCACCGCACACAAACAATCGGAATGCACGCATTAGGAATATCTCGGACTGGGTCGTAATTTCTTTTTTTTTTTTTTTTGATTGGAGGTTGAACGACCACCGTGAGCAACTCAATGGGTTATAAGCAGTCGCCCGTCCCTAATTTAGGGTCACTGGTTCCAGGGAAGGGAGAGAGTCAGTGCCGTAAGACAAACACAACATCCATGCCTCACCGGAATTCGAACCCGGACCCCGTTCGTACGAATGATCAGAGGCCATCGCTTAGACCACTGCGCCACCGGGGCGGCGGTCGTAATTTCGTCTCCCTTTAGCGTCGATATTTTTTCTTTAATCAGGAAAGCGATTATTCATATAGTATGAAACATGTATTCACGTTATCACGTGTTCTGTTGTTCAGCTTGCGATTGCAATTTACGCTCGCGTGCCTCGAAGAAGCACATATTTGATGTTCTAACCGAACGACATAGTTGTACGAGGTTTGAATGTGGGAACGCCGTTGTGATTTCAGTCTATATAATTCCAATTTATTGTAAGTATTGGCAGTTCAGATTAAAAAAATGTCTTTCTTTTTTGATTATCTCGACGAAAAGCAACAAAGAGATCTGAAAAATATTGCCGACGCCCTAGTCGCTCCAGGAAAAGGAATTCTCGCCGCGGATGAAAGCACGTCTACCATGGGAAAACGCTTAGTTGATATCGGAGTGGAGAACACCGAAGAACTGAGGCGTAGTTACCGACAACTGTTGTTCACAGCAGACAAGAGTATGGATAACTACATAAGTGGAGTGATTCTTTTCCATGAAACTCTCTTTCAGAAGACCGACGACGGAACGAATTTTGTCACCTTGCTTCAGAAACGAGGCATCATTCCGGGAATCAAAGTGGATAAGGGTGTTGTTCCCCTCTTGGGTACCGATGAGGAGTCTACAACACAAGGTTTGGACGACTTGGCAGCCAGATGCAAAGAGTACCATGACCTCGGCTGTCGATTTGCCAAGTGGAGATGTGTTCTCAAGATTCGAAATTACACACCCTCGCCTCTATCAATGCTGGAGAATGCAAACGTTTTGGCTCGTTATGCGACAGAGTGTCAGAAAGCTGGGATTGTACCGATTGTAGAACCAGAGATTTTGCCCGACGGAGAACACGACATTCTTCGCTGTCAGAAGGTCACGGAAAAGGTTCTTGCTTCGGTGTACAAGGCCCTAAATGACCACCACGTCTACTTGGAAGGGACTTTGCTTAAGCCTAACATGGTGACTCCTGGACAGAGTTCCTCCAGAAAGGCAGACTCCAAGGCCATCGCTAAAGCTACAGTCACAGCCTTGCAAAGAACCGTACCCCCTGCAGTACCTGGAGTCGTGTTCCTGTCTGGTGGCCAGTCAGAAGAGGAGGCTTCTGTTAACTTGGATGCCATGAACAAATATCCGGCAAAGAAGCCCTGGGCTCTGACTTTCAGCTACGGACGAGCTCTTCAAGCTAGCGCTCTGAAAGCATGGGGAGGAAAAGTGGAAAACGTTGCCGCAGGGCAAGATGAGCTTCTTAAGAGGGCCAAGGTTAACAGTGAAGCCTCTTTGGGAAAATATGGTGGCGGAGTTTCTGGAGCGGCTGCAGACGACATTCTCTTTATTAAGGACCACAATTATTAGTGTCAGTATTATTGCCCAAACACGTAAGCATCAAGAAAGTGATTCTGTGAAAGTAAAATGTAAAAACGCTGAGTGAAAAGGGTAATAAAAATCCAACTGTACTTAAGATTAATTGTAGTAGCTAATTCAACGCACTTGCTTACGCATAAAGTTCGTCGTCCTATTTAAATTCCAGTTGCTGTGAAGTAGAAATGTTCTTGTCAATGACCTTATTTCAGAAATTGAAACTTGTATATAGTTTCTTAGTTTTCTGTATTTCATTGAAGTTTTAGAAATATGAAAGATTAGAATGTCCTTTTCAAATCCGAATGCGCGCGCATTGAGTAATTCTCGATATTTGCCGTGTGTTGGACTTCCGAATCGGAACGCTTTCAAGTAGTTCCGAGTATATTGTTCCGCTTTGTTTACAGAGAACCTATTCGCACCCAACGTGAAAGAAAGGAGTTCACGATAAATTCTTTCCTGCCTTTTTTTTTTGTTGTTTTTAGAATTTCGTTATAATAGTCGCTTTATTGATTATTTTTATCTGAAAGTTCTCAAGCAAAAGCTGAGTAGCCATACTTCCAAATTGGAAGAACTATTGGCTGATAGCATAATTGAAGATTTGCTCAGACAATTTCATAGAAAATAAAATTTAGATTCATTTGAACAGTTCTTAGCAGTGCGTCGTTCTACAGGGCGGAAAAAATTGTTAGACACATTAATTTTGTGCTATTATACCATATGAATAAGCGCGTTGCATTATGAATCTTTACGTATAATGATGGAATTATAATATCTGATATGAATAAATTCATTATTATTTTCCATAATAAAATAAATCCCTGTAATTATTTACATTACGATAATATTTATTTCTTCGATGAAATAGTAATAAAATTCCGTGGACTACTTTCTTTCACTTTGGGTCTGGTCAGATTTTATGTAATCAAAGAGGAACGACACACGGGAAATCGCAATCTACTTGAATGCGTTCTGATTCGGAAGTTCAGCCTTACCGTGTTCTCCCGCGTAATTTGTTTGCGCTCTGCAAGTCGATAAACTCAGTTTTCTTCGCGAGAGAGCATGAAATGGTGTTCTCTTTTTTTCCACTGGGTTAGGATGCGTATGGTTTTCGGATACATTTTTTATTTTGGGTGATGTTTTTATGTTTAATTGATGGAATATGAAAAGTTTGATATTAAAAACAAAAAAATCTGATATATTTGGAGTTTTTGTACTGAAATCCAAAGAAACCGTACTGGGTTTGAATTCATACAAATGCAACGCAAAACACAGCACGTGAAACCATTAATAAAATGATCAGGGATTACTGGTTCAATTTTATGAAACCATTAATCACGTGATCTGATACAAGAAGAACATCAGGTCACGGTCAATGTTTGTAGCTGACGGAATTATATTGTTATTGCCGACAGATGTTTTCACTGATGTACCAGTCCGCTTACCATCACCAGTGAATCAAAGCCGCCCGGAAACTACAAAGCCATAACATTATGCAAGTGAGTTCTCTCTTTTAGTGACGCCATGCGAAAACAAAGGCTTCTGATTGGTTTCTAAGGCTGTCGTGTATGACGTCATACAGGACAGTACAGGTCATGTGTCCAGAGAAAGAGGTCACAAGAGGATGGAGCTCATCTTTCTAATGCCATGGGTTTGTACTTTTTAGACGGCCTTGAGTGAATCTCACCATCTACGAACTTCGAGACTAAACAAAAGCCCTGACCTGATGTTTTCTGTATATCGCGTCACGTGATATTGATTTCATGTACGGACTGTTGTAATTTTAAATTCACGCGTTCTCTTGCTACGTGAACATAATTTAAACCTAGTTCGATTGTTCTGAATTTTAGCTTAAACTCCAACTGGTTTCCGTATTTGTCTAATGTAAAATTTCTTAATAAGCCCTCTCATCGGCAGGCGAAAGCTCGGAGAAGTAAAAACCAGCTGGATTTCCCAAGTGTTAATCGTATCCTTCATCCACCGTTGCCTGGTTTGTTTAGGTTTTAGACTGCGGCCCTCCGTGTGCCACTAAATGATATTTTTTTGACCTAGTTCCAGTTATAATCTCAGGGCCAAGCCCTCCCATGGCACAGCTATGAGTAATAACTTTTACTCCGAAGATATCGCATGGAAACGCCACACCTGCCAATGGTGTACGGCGCTGCAGATGGAGACAGCGATTTCACACGGAAGTTAGAAGAAAAGGTACTTATGCATTAGCCGGGCGCCAGTAGAAATGCATCAGTAAATGTTACAATTGTTAATAGATGGCGGCACATGAATGGTTATTTCTTTTTAGAATTTTACTGTAATGAACGACGTGATGAGTTTATTTTTGGTAACCACAATTTATGAAGTGTGACGTACCTGCCAGCAGGACGCACACGACATAAAGGCAGATAGGAATCAGAATACATGTCTGCGTAGCTCAGTTGGTAGAGCGACTTGTTCCGGAATAAGCGTACTCGGGTTCGAATCCCGGCGTAGACCAAAAATGACGGAGAAATTCACTTCGTTATAATGGCGCCAGAACTACCCGGATGACCCGACCGTTCAAAATCTCGCATTGGTGTGATGTTATTTCTACACCGCGAGATAGGAAAAATCAGAGAATCCCTTCTCCAGTGCTTCGAAAAATAAATGTGTGTGATGTTGCATTCCACACACCAGATTGACTGGGAGTTCTCAAGTGCACGTTCTACAGTGGTTGTCTGCCTGCAGCGATTCATGGTCACGGCTGATCCGTGGGCCATGCCCCCGGCCCTCTTTCGGGGGGGGAGATGTGACGTACCTGCCAGCAGGACGCACACGACATAAAGGCAGATAGGAATCAGAATAAATCGTCTGCGTAGCTCAGTTGGTAGAGCGACTTGTTCCGGAATAAGCGTACTCGGGTTCGAATCCCGGCGTAGACTAAAAATGACGGAGAAATTCACTTCGTTATAGAAGGAAATATAGCGCAACATGCAAGCATTATTAGTGGCCTGAAACCCACATTAGTTTTCGGGGTCCAAGAAGTTTTAATACAATTTAAAATGTAATGAAATGTGTCTGGTGAAGCTAAATGATGTCTCCACATGAACTCAGCTAAGTACGAATCGATATGCTGTCTAGCATTTCCACGATGACATTTGTTTCTCCATTTAGCTGATCCCCACAATCTTTCTATTGTTTGAGTATGGGCTCCAATCTCCATGACAACAAAGTTGTAGTTATGATTGACTTTGAAATGTTCAAAACCTGCCTCTTCCAGCTCCTCAGTCTTATATGCCTTCCATAAATCCGAATAGATTGTAGAATGTTTCGCAGCATGATTCTTGATTTCCTTCAACAATGTTTTCGCACTTCTGTCTGGCACTTTCACTAAAAAACAGTCATTTATAGAACGACAAATTCCTCCGATAATCCACTGCTCTGGAAGCACTTGACATGTATTAGACTTCTTTTTCGAAGATAATGTTTCGTCTATCTACACAATTTATCTTGGGCCACCAATTTTTTTGTCCGACTGATGTTCGAGAACATCTGCGCAAATTTCTCGCAAATAGTTATTCCAATCAAAAATTGTGTGACTTTCCATGTCCAACTGTTGTTCACACCATTTAATAGACGTTAAATTCTCACTCCAGCTATAAATAAATCGAACAGCATTAAAAAAAAAGGAAGCCGACTACTCTGAAATCAATTTCCAACGCGTAACTTTCTAAACATTGTAATAACTGCCGATGAAACATGGGTCCACTATTTCGACCCCTTCACGAAGCGCGCAACAAGTGTCTGGAAACACGCAGTCTCGCGTCCTCCGAAAAAAGACCGCCAAACCAAATCAGCTGGGAAGGTGATGATGCTAACTTTCTTTGATCATAAAGGCGAAGTCTACCAGCATGCCGTGTCTCCACAAATTACTGTCAATGCTGAGCATTACATTTCAGTCTTGAAGCGCCGGCGGCGACACATATCGGTTAAGCGACCAGAACTGGTGGGCAAGTGGACCCTACGCCATGATAACGTCCGCCCACACGTGGCTGCTTGAGTTCAACAGTTTCTTACGAAATGCAGTATTGAAATCATGCCCCAGCCTGCCTACTGTCCTGACCTCGCCCCCTTGTGATTTGTGGTTGATTCCAACAATGAAGGAGAAGTTCCGTGGCACAACATTCAACACAGATGCTGACGTTATTGAAGCTGTTCAGGGGTCACTAAAGCAGCTTCCACGAAATGCCTTCGGCAGATGCCTTGAAAAGTGGACTGAACGATGGGAACCGTTGCATATCATCTGAGGGAAGATACTTTGAGAAAGAATAACATATATTTCGCAGTACTTATATTTCTTCATTTTTGTGAGATTTTACTCTCAGGTTTTACGGGACGGCCGTTGTGTACATATATATATTAAACAGTCTCGCTCTCTTTTGCGTTTCATTGTGGAACTATTTATATCGAGTAGAAACACACGGAAAGACGCGATCTAAAGTGTAAAGAAACAACTTGGAAATTGCGGCGGAAGAACAAGCGTCAACAGTTTAGGAGTTCTTCCTAAATATTTTTGTTACGACATCCTTTATGGATTCCTGCTGACCGCTGTCATTTTTAAGATTTTTACTATTCACAGTTGTTAGAACTACTAGCCTTACTATTATCAGCGCATCATGTAGTTCCATACATTTCGTGTGAATTTTTGTTTTTATTTGAACGCTAATAAGGAGAAATTTTGTAAAGAAATTTGTAAAGCCCCGTTAACGGAACTAGATGTGCCGACAATTTACGTATATTTTGATATTTTGTAAGTTTTTTTTTTAATTGGAGCGCTTAATAAGTAACAGTTTTGTAAAAAAAAAAAAAAGGATGTTTTATAGAAATGAAATGATAAATTCTAAATAATATAATTATTTATTGCTAGTTTCCCTGTCTCCTTAACGGAACTACTTGATGCTCTGATATGATAATAAGACGGCTTGCCAGGCGAAGTGCATCTACTCGCTAAATTTATGTGATTTGATTTTCATAGGTAAATTTTAAAATCGACGGCGTACAATATGCAGAAAATTGCGTTTGAATCGTTAAATTGCGCATAAACATGAAATAGAGAACAGATTAATACTCACAATTGAAATAATGGAACTTACACCTCAGTATTATACAACTTGAATTATTTATTCCGTTTTTACTCGTGTAAAAATTTACAAAAACACACACTGACTAAGTGCTAAGCTTTCACACTCCAAAAGGGATAGTTTCTCAAGGCCGGTAAGAAAGCCTCCCGTTTGGAATGTAAAAGCTTAGCACTTAGTCAGTGTGTGTTTTTGTAAATTGTTACACCAGTAAAAACGGAATAAATAATTCAAGATTAATACTCTTTACTAACTGTGGGGAGATTAAGAGTATGCAATCGGTACTTAAAAAAATCCGAAACCTCCTTTTGTTTTGTTTTTACAGTATTATAGAAGCTGGCTGCAATAGATAACAAGAAAGATGACACCGAATTTTCGGGTGTAATAAGCACGTCTTTTGAATCCGTTCTGACGCAAATTAAATTTATCAAAGCTATTCAAAGTCCATGGAACCCGTATGGAAAACAATAGATCTGACGAAAGAAAGAAGATTTTCAATCGGGTTTTTAATCCCTCAGATATTGCTGTAAACGGAATCGTTAGCTTACGAGCTCTTAGAAACAGAGATATCGACAAAAAAAGATGTGACTTAACGTCCTCTGGTGGGAAAACCATGCATTATTTTAGGAAGAAAGTATTCTCAAAAGGTTTATCCATATAAGCGGTATCGGTCCAAGAAAATAAATTAGTCCAGTTTTCAGGAGCCCAGATTTTGCAACAAATACTTCAGAAGCAGAAATTAACACATAACCCCTGGTGGCTAAACTATTCTTTACCAAACAATAGAAATTATGTGAAAAATATTTTCCATCAGGTCTTGTATGCGATACAAGAAGAATTTTTCAAATCAGAGCTTTAGGAGCAGAAATAACACAGAAAAAGCAATTTACCTATGTGCCTAGCGGAAAGTCTACGATTTATTTGAAAATTTTGAATTTATAGGAAAAACATTTCGCATCGAAAACACTGTACAACAAAGAAGGAATTTTCCAAATCGTACTCCTAGAAGTAGAGATATTGACAAAAATAAGATATACATCTAGGCCTCCTGGCGTAGAAACCGTGCATTATTCTAAGAAGAAATTTTTCCTAAAAGGTTTGTCGACATGAGTAGTATCGGTCAACAAACGACGTTTTTTTCAATCGAGATTTCAGAAGCTCATATTTTGCTGCAAATACAACAGAAGCGGAAATTAAGACTTACGCCACTAGTGGCCAAACCATTTCTTACAAAAATTCGAAATTATGTGCAAACGATTTCCCATCAGGAGCTATATGCGGTGCAGAAAGAATGTTTCAAATCGGAGATTTAGAAGCAGAGATATAGGGGGAAACGCAATTTACATTTACGCCCCCTAGCGGAAAGTCTATGAATTACTAGAAAATTTTGAAATTATATGAACCATATGTCACACTAGAAACACTATCCAACAAAGAAGGAATTTTTCAAATCGGACTCCTAGAATTAGAGATATTGACAAAAATAAGATATACATCTACGCCCCTGGCGTAGAAACCATGCACTATTTTAAGAAGAAAATGTTTCAAAAAAGTTTGTCGACATGACTAGTGTCGGTTAACAAACGACGTTTTTTTCAATCGAGAATTTAGAAGCTCATATTTTGGTGCAAATACAACAGAAGCGGAAATTAAGATTTACGCCCAGTGGTGGCCAAACTATTTTTTTACAAAAATTAGAAATTATGTGCAAACGATTTCCCATCAGAAGCTGTACCCAGTGCAGAAAGAATTTTTCAAATCGGAGATTTAGAAGCAGAGATATAGTGGGAAACGCAATTTACATTTACGCCCCCTAGCGGAAAGTCTATGAATTACTTGAAAACTTTGAAATTATATGAAAAACATGTCACACGGAAAACAATATCCAACAAAGAAGGAATTTTTCAAATCGGACTCCTAGAAGTAGAGATATTGACAAAACTAAGATGTACATTTACGAAAGAATTTTTCAAATCGGAGATTTAGAAGCAGAGATATAGTGGGAAACGCAATTTACATTTACGCCCCCTAGCGGAAAGTCTATGAATTACTTGAAAATTTTGAAATTATATGAAAAACGTGTCAGACGGAAAACACTATCCAACAAAGAAGGAATTTTTCAAATCGGACTCCTAGAAGTAGATATATTGACAAAACTAAGATGTACATTTACGCCCCCTGGCGGGAAAAAACTGTGGAATATTTTAAGAAGAAAATATTCCGAAAAGGTTTATCGATGTGAGTGGTATCAGTTCACGAAAGAATTTTTTTAATCGATATTTTAGAAGCTCCGATTTTATGGCAAATACGTCAAAAGCAAAAATTAGCACTTACGCCCCCTGGTGGCCAAAGTATTTTTTACCAAAAATTCGAAATTATATGCAAAAGATTTCCATCACGAGATGTAACCGCTGAAGAAAAAAATTTCAAATCGAAGTTTTAGAAGAAGAGTTATCGGGAAAAATTTAATTTATTTTGCGCCCCCTAGCGGAAAATCTATGCGTAATTTGAAAAAGTAATTATATCTAAAATACTCTTTGACATAAATGGAATTGAAAGATAAAAAAAAATTCAATCGGATGTTGAGAAGCAAATATGTGGAATAAAACATATTTTTGAATTCGACATCATCTGCATTTACGTCCCCTAGCGGCGAAATTGTACATCGTAAAAATAAACGAAATAAAGGATCATCATTTGGATGTTTCAAGCTTCCGAATGCAAAAAGAATTTTTCAAATCGGACTAATCGTTGCAGAGATATCGTTAGTACAGACGGACGGACGGACTGACGGACTGACAAACCGATAACAGAAGCACGATCTTTTTTTACAAAAGACGTGCTAATAAATTTGTGGTTTTTTATTAATTTTCGCCCAGAAACAATTTCCAAAGAAATTTTGACGCTTCTAAAATTACCAGTTTCTGGTAACCCGTAATTTTACACACGTAATTTTCCGATGGAAATTATTATTTTTTTTTTATCGAAATTTATTTTACCGCCGCGGTGGCTTTGTGGTGTGAGCTCTGGCTTTTGACTGACCATTCGTCTGAGGTAGGTCCGGGTTCGAATCCCGGCGAGGCATGGATGTTGTGTTTGTCTTACTCTATCCATTCCCTGGAACCAGTAGCCCTAATTTGGGGACTAGCGACTTTTTATTGCCCACTGAGTTGCTCATGGAAGTCGGTAAACCCCCAAACAAACAAACAATCACTTCATCTCGGCATTGGTTCACTTAAGTTTTTGTTAATGTTCCGTGGAAATACTGACTCACGCAAACCGTAAGGCATCTTCCAATCACAGAGACTGGATGGCAGAGGATCCTGTTGTAAAATGTCCCGTTAGCCTTCATTTCGCAAAATGCTCAACGGGGTGGAGATATGGGAACTGAGGTGGCCTATGAAGCAAAGAAAGGCTTCCCTCATGTTTCTGAAGCCACTTCGGGACAATGTACATCCTGGTGCTTTGCTCTGCTGAAAGTACAGGAGTAAATCAGAGTGAGAGTGGTTGATTGATCATCGGCAACGACGTTTAGATACGCTTTTGCATTCAGGAGTGAGTTCATTCGGATCGAGAGGCCTTCAATGGAAACATGGGGTACGCCTTTACTCAGAATCAGCCTCCATCAACCAGGAGAGTCCGAATCATACTATTACCGCGTCGCTATTTAAAAGTTCCGCAAACCACTACTATGTCTTACACGCCGTAGTGTGATTAAGTAAATCGTCCAAATCCGTGTGAAACAAACCACCCGCAAATTTCGTCTAACGGCGTCAACGAAGAGGTTGAGTTCCCTATTCCAAGGTCTCCAAACTCAGGGTTGACATAAGTGCATTGCGTTGTGTTTCTTATGAAACAGCTATGGATTCACTACGCCCCTCTATATGCCGTTTTAGAAATTAATTTAAAAAAGCAAATATGACACCGAATTTTCGGGTGTAATGAGCACGTCTCTTGAATCCATTCTGATGCGAATTAAATTCATCAAAGCTATTTCAAAGTCACTCGAACCGGTATGGAAAACAATATTATCTGACCGATGAAAGAAGTTTTTCAATAGGGTTTTTAATCCCGCATATATTGATGTAAACGGAATCGTGAACTTACGCCCTCTGGTAGCAGACTTGTGCATTAAGAAAAATTTAAAATTCTATAAGAAACATTTCGCAGCGGAAACACTCTGCAACAAAGAAAGAATTTTTCAAATCGGACCCATAGAAGTAGAGATATCGACAAATACAAGATATACATCTACACCTCCTGGCGGGGAAAATATGCATTATTTTAAGAAGAAAGTATTCTCAAAGGGTTTTTCGATGTGAGTGGTATCGGTCCAGCAAAGAATTTTTTTAGTCAAATTTTCAGGAGCTCAGATTTTGCTGCAAATACATCAGAAGCCGAAATTAACACTTATGCCCCCTGGTGGCGAAACCATTCTTTACCAAATATTAGAAAATATATGAAAAACATTTTCCATCAAGCGCTGTATGCGATACAGGAAGAATTTTTCAAATCGGAGTTTTCGAAGCAGAAATATCTGGGAAAACGCAATTTACCTTTACGCTCCCCTAGCGGTAAGTCTATGAGTTACTTGAAAATTTTGAAATTATACGAAAAACACTTTACACCAGGAACGCTATCCAACTAAGATGGAATTTTCAAATCGGACCCTTAGAAGTAGAGATATTGACAAAAATAAGATATACATCTACGCCTACTGACGGAGGAACCATGCATTATTTTAAGAAGAAAATATTCCGAAAATGTTTATCGATGTGAGCAGTATGGGTTCCCAGACGAGTCTTTTTCAATCGAGATTTTAGAAACTCAGATTTTGCTGCAAATACATCGGAAGCGGAAATTAAAACTTACGCCCCCTGGTGGCCAACCCATTTTCCCCCAAAAATTAGAAATGATATGCTAAAGATTTCCCATCAGGAGCTGTATTCTGTGCAGAAAGAATTTTTCAAATCGGAGTTTTAGAAGCAGAGATATCGGAGGAAACACAATTTACCTTTACGCCCCCTAGCGGAATGTCTATTAATTACCTGGAAATTTTTAAATTATGTGGCAACATGTCGCACTGGAAACTCTATCCAATAAAGAAGTAATTTTTCAAATCGGACCATTAGAAGCAGAGATATTGACAAAAATAAGATATACATCTACGCTCCCTGGCGGAAGAACCATGCAATATTTTAAGAAGAAAGTATTCCGAAAAGGTTTATCTGCGTGAGTAGCATCGCCCCAAGAACGAATTTTTTCAATCGAGGTTTTAGAAGCTCAGATTTTGTGGCAAAAGCATCAGAAGCAGAAATTAACGCTTACGCCCCCTGGTGGCAAAACTGTTATTTACGAAAAATTAGAAATTATATGTAAAAGATTTTCCACCAGGAGCTGTATCCTCTGAAGAAAAAAATTTTCAAATCGGAGTTTTAGAAGTAGAGATAAAAAACGCAATTTACTTTTACGCCTCCTAGTGGAAAATCTATGCGCAACTTGAAAAACTAACTATACCTAAAATACTCTTCGACACAAATAGGATCGAAAAGTAAAAAAAAAATTCAATCGGGTGTTTATAAGCAAATATATGGAATAAAAGATATTTTGAATTCCATGTCATCTGCTTTTACGCCCTCTAGCGTCGAAATTGTGCATCGTAAAAAAAACGAAATAAAGGTTCATCATTCGCATATTTCAGGCTTTCCAATCGAAAAAGAATTTTTCAAATCGGGCAGATAGTGGCAGAGCTATGGTTTCCCCGGACGGACGGATGGACGGACAAACCAATAACATAAGCACGATCTTTATTTACAAAAAAAAGTGCTAAAGAGATAGGAGAAAACATGTAGTCATTGAACATCTTAAGTAAACAATCTAAAAATTGCTTTAAAAATATAATTGAGCATCAACTGAGTGTAATAGGTAAATTTTCAAATATAAAAGATTTATTTAGCATAATTATTCTTAAGGCTAGGTACATGATTATTTGTGGAGTTAGGTACTTTTAACAACATCTCTGTGTGTGTCTTAATCTTCACTGAATCTAATGAAAAATTGACCTAGTTCGTGTTGTCATTTCGAAAAACCGTGGTACGGTAGAGAAGCACTACAGTTGCTGAGATAACAGGAATTTCGACCCTGCATAGCTATGAGGTATGAAACAGAAAACATCTGTCTCATACCTCGAAATGTCATCTACTTCTCTGAGAGGCTGGATCTGCGTCTTTACGGGCTAACTAGCCTAACCACCCCTGATTCTTATCCTTTGGTGACCTTACTGCTGTGCTCTATTATAGCTCTTAATTTTCTCTGCTCTCATCTTACTCTTTCTCTGTCAATAACCATTCGATAACTTTAACACATTAGCTTCTCTGAGCCCTCGGATTATCTAACTCTTTTTACCGACTCTGATGTTCAGAGCTAATCTGAGCTCTTAGACATGAGACCTTTTTCTTGTCCCGTATTCGCCTATATCAATATTTTAACAGGAAAATTAAATGAAACCCGCTTTGAAAAGACAGGAAGCGACTTCTCTTCACATTTAGAATAGCCTTCCACGAATATGTGCACTGCCGCATAATATAATTAATCATCTAAGACAATCAGCGTAGTGCTTGAACCTTTATATGCCATCGTACTGGCCTATATGCATTTCTGCCCTGATGAGTGGAGTCGAAACTTCCCAAGGGTAACATTTGACGTACCATTGGTAACTCGCCACTCTCCACGATACGTCAGTTCCTAAAATTATCCGCTAGAATTTGTGGTCACCTCAGCTGTAAATTTCGAAGCCAGCACTAAAATATAGGGCTTTAATTTGCCACATTGCTCCCAGCTCTAAATTCCTGTCTTTTCTTGCTTAAGCCATTTAAACGAAACGGCAACTGCCAGGGTTTCTGCGTTTTGAGATTTCTTCGTACGTTCATCACCAAGCTTTGCATTCGACCGTCGGTCAGAGAATGCTATCCGAACGTATTGTATTGTTGGGGAAACGCCTACGAAGAATGTTATGACTTCCCGTTCTTTTGAAAATACGGAGGAGCCGAGTAAAATAATTAGCTCAAAATTTGTTGCCGCAGGCTGGCCTTATGGTATTTTATCCAGGAGAGTATAGATTTTATCCAGGCTTTATGAATTTCGGAAATGAATGGTTTTTGGAACACCAGGGTATTTCCTCGGCAAGCTGGCTGCAGTTGTAGATCCGAAGAAAGAAAGAAAGTGAATTTATAACCCCCGATCTTCCTTCAGACCTCTTCTAAAGTGTGGAAATTAAAGCCGAAATTTGCATAATGCCTAATTTAATTACCCTTAACATGAATTCCCATTTTTAACACGAAGAATTTCGTACAATATGGGTCCGTGCTCTCATGATTACATGATTATGTCTCCAAATTATTATCCCCTCATTCAAGACGAAATCGAAAACACTGTTAGAGATACCACACGATCCTTTTCCAAACGCTTAGGGTTCTCAGATGCTACGGCGTCCACTGGAGAAGTTTTATGCTATTCGCTGCAAACAATAATGGTGTATGAGCAGTGTTTCTTCTGTTGTGACAAAGGCTGTGAAATGTGCAACTCGCCATGCGCTACGACACCGCTTTTCATTGTCCCAAATTCAAATCATATCCTATTTGAATTATCATTGCCCGTCTATTGACCCGTAAAACTTTGGCCGTCCTCCTCTCACCTCAGGCGTAGACTAACCATTTCTAAACACAAGTCACGTGCTTGCTTCTGGTTTTCTGCTGCGTCAGTCACTCTCTACATACTCTTACTGCTGTTGCTCTTCCATATCCCATAAGCGTAACGGGTTTTGCTGATACTAACACCATTCCTCTTTCACTTATGTTCCTTCTTGCGTTTCTGTTCTTATGTAAATTATGTTACTTCTCCTTTACATTTCTTTTTGAACGGCACGGCACGTCCACTTCTCCGAATTTTCTTATATTTGAGTGAGATCTTAAAAATATGACCAAAAGATAATAATACACCATGATAGCTGAAAAGACAGTAAAGCCTCATAAATCCGTAATTGGTGTAATAAAAATATTTTAAAACGCCAAGCTTTCGTCTGCCAACGGAAGGCTTCGTCAAGACCAGTTAGTCGCCCCGGTTGCGCAGTGGTCTAAGCGATGGCTTATGATCATTCGTCCGAGAGAGGTCTGGGTTAGAATCCCGGTGAGGCATGGATGTTCTGTTTGTCTTACGGCACTGGCTGTCTCCCTTCCCTGGAACCAGTGACCCTAAACTAGGGACGGGCGACTGCTTACAGCCCATTGATTTGCTTACGGTGGTCGTTAAACCTCCAATCAGAAAAAAAAAACAAAAAAAAAAGACCAGTTAATTAGACGAACCAGTAAGTCGTTTGTAGTTTAAAATTTAAATCCAGAGAACAGAACTAGGTTTGAAATCACATAACAATAAAACATGTGAATCTGCGATGGGCATTACGTGGGTCAAGTGTTCCCGTTGTGAAAACACAAGTTTGCCCGTGACTGGGATCGAACCTGCGCACTCTCACTCCGGAGTAAGTTGCTCTCCCAACTAAGCTACACGGACAGAATGTATCGCTGCAGATTTGTTCGTCTTTACACGTGCTTTTCCTCTATAGTACGTCATATCATCTCCTTTTGAATTTTTTTTTATTTGAAGCGAAGTAGGAATTTGTTCATTAATTCAAGACGATGTGTGGAACAAACATCACACATTTTTCGAAGAACCCAACGGCCAGTAGATCCATTTTCACATTCGGGCGCCAATGTGAAAACACAAGTTTGTCAGCGCCCCTTCACTCCGGAGTAAGTTGCTCTTCCAAGTAAGCCCCATGGAAAGAATGTATCGCAGCAGAGTTGTCGTTTTGACACGTGCTTTACCTCTGTAGTACGCCATAACGAATGTAGTATAATAGGCAAAGATAGCAAGTCATAGTCTTTATTTCGAGCTCTGTGCCTCGGCGTATTAAAATATTGGTACATGGCATAATTAATTCCTTTTCTTTTATTGCCAAGTGCGAAAAATCACCGTACGTGCTTTGCTGGGGGTTTAGTAAACAACGGGTCGTTTCACAACCAGGCGATTGCAGCTGTCGCCAAGCGTAAGGGATGTTACCGTTATTTTCTCTTACCGTAGGAAAACTTTTCAAGCAGTGAACTTCGGCCTGAGTCGGTCACGTGATGTTATTGTGTGTGCTGAGGAAAGCAACGGGTTGACAGCGAGGAGAATGTGTTCTTTTGACGATGTAAGAGGATGCTCGTTTTTATTTTGCGCTCATGTTATACAAGTGCTTTCTGTTTGTGTAGAAGAACAGAACCCTACTGGATTACATTTATAATCATGTGTAAGATATGGAGATCATTTTTATGTCAGCGACGAAGGAGATATTTGTTGATTTTAAGCAAAAAGTTGTAGAGTTTAAATTATTGCCTGCAGTACCAAGCAAAACGTTTGTTTGCAGAACTCATTAACTAGGGACAGTCCGACATAATTTTTTTTTTACACATGAGTTATTCACTATTCATTCAGTGTGATTGTGCGTTCCCTTGTGATCTCGAACCTGTATTATTTTCAGTCATTAAATGTTGCTGTTATTATTATTTTTCTTTTTTGGTTTAATACTCTCTAGAGGCTGTTTTTATGTGCTCACTCTCTACTGTTCTCTGATCCAGAGTCCGAAATCGACCGATTCGGTTTCATCCTGCGCGTGGTGTCTCGAAACTGATTCAGAGAAGAAGGCAAATAATGACGTAACTGTATTCTTTATTGCTTACTGTCTTTTCAGTTCCTTATATATTTTTTTTAAAAAACAACCGACAGTAAGTTGAAAAAAAAGGTACACAAAAAGCCTTGTTGAAAGTAAACAACGGTGTGTGTGACGTATGCACCTAAATAACCTTCGTTTTTAGTTTCCGTTATACATATTTAGTTTCTTCTTTTTTAAAACATTTTCTCACTGAACAGCATATTACTTCTCCGAATGGCTTTTACAATTTGACGACACTGACAGTGGTTCAGAACAGTATAAAATGACAACATTGAATGTATCGACGGTTGCAGAGAGATAACAGTTGATATTTTGGGGTGGATTTGATGAGGTGTACGTAATCTACGAACAACTGTCATTGTCATATTGTTGATAACTGTGTTGAAGCCAGCGAGATTATATCATCAGTGAAAGAAATACGGTATTACCCCATTGTACAATACAAATTATGAAGATGAGAGTCCGTTTATTGGTGTAAATATGACATAGATGAGTCAGATAATACCCGAAAACTTGAAAATTTCGTCGTCCTGGAGCTGGAATCGAACTCGCATCTCCTGGATAGCACTCGAGTATGCTAACCACTACACCACCCAGAACGGCCAAGTTTCAAGTTTCGCTATACATGAATGCCGGATGCTTCGACAAGCGAATCATGTGATGGTTATGTTCAAATTAATCGGAAACTTGAAATTTGGTCGTTTTGGATGGTGTAGGGGTTAGCATACTCGGGCACTATCTGAGAGACGCGGGTTCGATTCCCGCTCCAGGACGACGAAATTTTCAAGTTTTCGGGTATTATCTGACTTAACATCTATGTCATATTCACACCAATAAACGGATTCACATCTTCCGAATTTGTATTGAGGTTATATCATAGTCTGAATGTCATGGGAATTTGCTGATTCTCTCTCCCTGCCCGTTTTGTTATTTGTTGACAAAGTGTGATTAATGTGAAACGAAGTTTTTTAAGAACATTAGCCAATTACAGTGGAACCCTGTGTATACGTTTGTTAAGCAATTAAGTAAAACTGAGCCGCCTCGGTGGCGCAGTGGTCTAAGCGATGGCCTCTGATCATTCGTCCGAAAGGGGTCCGGGTTCGAATCCGGTGAGGCATGGATGTTGTGTTTGTCTTACCGCACTGGCTCTCTCTCTTCCCTGGAACCAGTAGCCCTAAATTAGGGACGGGCGTTAATCATTTAAAACTATAGCTGAGAGGTTTAAAACTCCGTATGTGGTGAAAGATGATTTACTGATTGAATTTGGACTGCCTGTTATCTTGACGATCTGTACGCTACATACGTTTGAACTACGAGATTGATACTGTCATTTCGTCTACAAGAACTTAGAATTATTGAAAGAAAAATTGTTTTGATATTTTTATGAAGCTGTATTTCGGCCGACGGCTAGGAGATAAAAGAAAAAATATATAGCATCTAATTTCACATGGTCACGTCGCTGTCGCATTAGAGCACCGTTAATGAGTTCGAAACTATTAGTGGTGATATTCCTGTTCGCTTGAAAATGTAGCTGTAGTGATATAACGACAGCAACTGATGTATCAGCTTAGTCGTATAAAATGTTTTACGTACCTACGTAAACTAGCCAGGCCTGGAGTGACCTAGTGGTTAGAGGAACCGCATTCCTACCAGATGTCAAGTAATTTGAGTACCACTAATACACGCTATGCGTCGAATGGGCAAGTTAAGTCCTAGGCCCCGGAGTATTAAAACCCTCATTACAAATAAAGTCATCTTTTTCTCTGGAGTGTTCGCTGTGACGTCATAGTCTGGTACTCTCAACTACAACCTATGTCCGACAAGTTCCTGGAAGTCATTTCCAGCATAACTGATGTAACAGTAGTCAGATAGAAATATCACGGGTATGCTAGAAGACATCAGTCCTTGGCCAATCAGCAAACAGCTGGAAATCGGTTTATACCGGTACCGACAAGTGGCAGACCGGCATTAAGGGAGTCATAGCAAGCATTCTCGTCTCATTTGATTTTAGCCATGGAAGAGCAGAGAGTAAATATCTGTTTTTGTTGGAAACTTTGTAAATTAGCTACTGAAGCTTACATACTGTTAAAAGAAGCTTATGGAAACACAGCATTATCCAGCAGAAGGGTTTTTGAATGGTATGCACGGTTTCGTGACTGGCGGGAATCTTTTGATGACGATCCAAGGTTTGGGCATTCGTCCACTGCGCACAACAGGAAAAAATCGAACAGGTGCGGAATCAGTTGGGCACCTCCCATTCAGCGCTTTGTCTCTTAGTTTGTGGAACATATTGCAGTCATCATGTTTCATCTCCCATTCAGCGCTTTGTCGCTTAGTTTGTAGATCATACTACAGGCACCTTGTTTCAGCTCCCATTCAGCAATTTGTCACTTAGTTTGTAGACCATACTACAGGCACCATGTTTCATCTCCCATTCAGCACTTTGTCGCTTAGTTTGTAGATCATACTACAGGCACCATGTTTCATCTCCCGTTCAGCACTTTGTCGCTTAGTTTATAGATCATACTACAATACTACAAGCACCATGTTTCATCTTCCATTCAGCGCTTTGTCGCTTAGTTTGTAGATCATACTACAGGCACAATGTTTCATCTCCCATTCAACACTTTGTCGCTTAGTTTGTGGATCATACTGCAGCACCATGTTTCACCTACCATTCTGCGGTTTGTCGCTTAGTTTGTAGACCATACTACAGGCACCATGTTTCATCTCCCATTCAGCGCTTTGTCGCTTAGTTTGTAGATCATACTACAGCACCATGTTTCATCTCCCATTCAGCACTTTGTCGCTTAGTTTGTGGATCATACTGCAGGCACCATGTTTCACCTACCATTCTGCGGTTTGTCGCTTAGTTTGTAGACCATACTACAGGCAGCATGATTCATCTCCCATTCAGCGCTTTGTCGCTTAGTTTGTAGATCATACTACAGGCACCATGTTTCATTTACCATTCAGCGCTTTGTCGCTTAGTTTGTGGATCATACTGCAGCACCATGTTTCAGCTCCCATTTAACGCTTTGTCCCTTAGTTTGTAGACCATACTACAGGCACCATGTTTCATCTCCCATTGAACGCTTTGTCCCTTAGTTTGTAGATCATACTACAGGCACCATGTTTCATCTCCCGTTCAGCACTTTGTTGCTTAGTTTGTAGACCATACTACAGGCACCATGTTTCATCTCCCATTCAGCGCTTTGTCGCTTAGTTTGTAGATCATACTACAGCACCATGTTTCAGCTCCCATTCAGCGCTTTGTCGCTTAGTTTGTGGATCATACTGCAGGCACCATGTTTCACCTACCATTCTACCGTTTGTCGCTTAGTTTGTAGATCATGCTACAGGCACAATGTTTCATCTCCCATTGAACGCTGTGTCCCTTAGTTTGTAGATCATACTACAGGCACCATGTTTCATCTCCCGTTCAGCACTTTGTTGCTTAGTTTGTAGACCATACTACAGGCACAATGTTTCATCTCCCATTCAGCGCTTTGTCGCTTAGTTTGTAGACCATATTACAGGCACCATGTTTCATCTCCCATTCAGCGCTTTGTCGCTTAGTTTGTAGATCATACTACAGCACCATGTTTCAGCTCCCATTCAGCACTTTGTCGCTTAGTTTGTGGATCATACTGCAGGCACTATGTTTCATCTACCATTCTGCGGTTTGTCGCTTAGTTTGTAGACCATACTACAGGCACCATGTTTCATCTTCCATTCAGCGCTTTGTCGCTTAGTTTGTAGATCATACTACAGGCACCATGTTTCAGCTCCCATTCAACGCTTTGTCCCTTAGTTTGCAGATCATACTACAGGCACCATGTTTCATCTCCCATTCAGCACTTTGTCGCTTACTTTGTGGATCATAGTGCAGGCACCATATTTCATCTACCATTCAGCGCTTTGTCGCTTAGTTTGTGGATCATACTGCAGCACCATGTTTTAGCTCCCATTCAGGACTTTGTCGCTTAGTTTGTAGACCATACTGCAGGCACCATGTTTCATCTACCATTCTGCGGTTTGTCGCTTAGTTTGTAGACCATACTACAGGCATCGTGTTTCAGCTCCCATTCAGCGCTTTGTCCCTTAGTTTGTAGATCATACTACAGGCACCATGTTTCATCTCCAATTGAACACTTTGTCCCTTAGTTTGTAGATCATACTTCAGGCACCATGTTTCATCTCCCGTTCAGCACTTTGTTGCTTAGTTTGTAGACCATACTACAGGAACCATGTTTCAGCATCCATTCAGCACTTTGTCGCTTAGTTTGTGGATCATACTGCAGGCGCAATGTTTCACCTACCATTCTGCGGTTTGTCGCTTAGTTTGTAGACCATACTACAGGCAGCATGATTTATCTCCCATTCAGTGCTTTGTCGGTTAGTTTGTAGATAATACTACAGGCACCATGTTTCAGCTCCCATTCAACGTTTTGTCCCTTAGTTTGCAGACCATACTACAGGCACCATGTTTCAGCTCCCATTCAGCGCTTTGTCGCTTAGTTTGTAGATCATACTACAGGCACAATGTTTCATCTCCCATTGAACGCTTTGTACCTTAGTTTGTAGATCATACTACAGGCACCATGTTTCATCTCCAGTTCAGCACTTTGTTGCTTAGTTTGTAGACCATACTACAGGCACCATGTTTCATCTCCCATTCAGCGCTTTGTCGCTTAGTTTGTAGATCATACTACAGGCACCATGTTTCAGCTCCCATTCAACGTTTTGTCCCTTAGTTTGCAGACCATACTACAGGCACCATGTTTCAGCTCCCATTCAGCGCTTTGTCGCTTAGTTTGTAGATCATACTACGGGCACCATGTTTCATCTCCCATTGAACGCTTTGTCCCTTAGTTTGTAGATCATACTACAGGCACCATGTTTCATCTCCCGTTCAGCACTTTGTTGCTTAGTTTGTAGACCATACTACAGGCACCATGTTTCATCTCCCATTCAGCGCTTTGTCGCTTAGTTTGTAGATCATACTACAGCACCATGTTTCATCTCCCATTCAGCACTTTGTCGCTTAGTTTGTGGATCGTACTGCAGGCACCATGTTTCATCTAGCATTCTGCGGTTTGTTGCTTAGTTTGTAGACCATACTACAGGCACAATGTTTCATCTCCCATTCAGCGCTTTGTCGCTTAGTTTGTAGATCATACTACAGCACCATGTTTCATCTCCCATTCAGCACTTTGTCGCTTAGTTTGTGGATCATACTGCAGGCACCATGTTTCATCTAGCATTCTGCGGTTTGTTGCTTAGTTTGTAGACCATACTACAGGCACCATGTTTCATCTCCCATTCAGCGCTTTGTCGCTTAGTTTGTAGATCATACTACAGCACCATGTTTCATCTCCCATTCAGCACTTTGTCGCTTAGTTTGTGGATCGTACTGCAGGCACCATGTTTCATCTAGCATTCTGCGGTTTGTTGCTTAGTTTGTAGACCATACTACAGGCACCATGTTTCATCTCCCATTCAGCGCTTTGTCGCTTAGTTTGTAGATCATACTACAGCACCATGTTTCATCTCCCATTCAGCACTTTGTCGCTTAGTTTGTGGATCATACTGCAGGCACCATGTTTCATCTAGCATTCTGCGGTTTGTTGCTTAGTTTGTAGACCATACTACAGGCAGCATGATTCATCTCCCATTCAGCGCTTTGTCGCTTAGTTTGTAGATTATACTACAGGCTCCATGTTTCAGCTCCCATTCAGCACTTTGTTGCTTAGTTTGTGGATCACACTGCAGGCACCATGTTTCACTTCCCATTCAGCGCTTTGTCGCTTAGTTTGTGGGTCCTACTGCTGGCACAATGTTTCATCTCCTGCAATAATTCTGAAGCATAAGTCAGGATCCTCAGCTGCAGTGCCCAGCAGATAGGAACAAATCGATGAACTGGCCTCGTTTTTGGTCACCGTTCAGAATGTAGGGTACCAATCTGGCATTAAGTATTCGTTTTCGTAGATCCTCGCGCGGAATTTCATGGCAGATAGACTTACTGATGCACACCGACTCAGTCTCACTGTAACTCGGCGATCTTTCTTTAAATGATTCCGCACCTGTTCGATTTTTTGGGCTGCCCGCACACTGGACGGACGCCCAGATCGTGGATCGTCATCAAAGGATTCCCGCCCGTCACCAAACCATGCATACCATTCGAAAACTCTGCTGCGGGATTAAAACAATGTTTACTCTCTGCTTTTCCACGGCTGAAATGAAATGGGACGAGAGCGCTTGCTGTGACTCCCTTAATGCCGGTCTGTCGCCTGTCGGTACCGGTTTCCAGCTGTCTACAATTGGTCAAGGACTGCTGTCTTTTGGGGCATACACGTGATATTTTTATCCCAATATTGTTACGTCAGTTTTACGACCGGTTCTGGAACTTTTCGGGCGTAGGTTGTGTGTCGACTTACAATTCTTCCACCTGAAACTCCTACTTTTCTAAACTCTATCACATCTGAGCCTCTAGGTTCAATCTAATTTGTTTCTGATACGCAGCACAAAAGTTCCCATGAGTCATGATGTATATTTAACGTATCTCTGGGTGCCAAACAGTGACTTTTATTTTAAAAATTAGCTACTCAATGTAAAGTTTCTGGGCTTGGATAATTATTTGACTAAGGCAACAAAACAAATGATTTCAAAATGCAGTCTAAAAATGACAAGGAAAGGAAGGGTTGTATGAATTTCACAATAACAAATAGAATCGGGAAAATATAAGAGATTAGTATAAGTTTAACGACAATATTTGTTAAATTCTTCTCTAATTGCAGTGAAAGAAAATGCTCATCTTTCCGATTTTGATATTATTGACAGTTACTAATCGGAGAAATGGTTGAAAACACATCGCTTTCCTGCAGTGAGAGTTTTACGAATTAAAGCTACTCGAAATAAAATAGGTCACCTATTTTTATGAACAGGATTATGTTTCTGTCAATATTTGTGGAGTACGTTTTCTTCTTCCCCGTGCTGGATCGATTCGTTTTTGGCATCGTACCCTGGTTTTATTCACGATGCTTCCGGTAAATATCTTACACCTGTGCTTTCATAGCATTTCCGTGAAAATAAATATTTTCTCACCAGATCGATTCAGTCATAAGGATGATTTAATGGCTCGTCGCAGCCAGTGACACCATTTTTTATCCTTATATTTACTAATTTAAGGATTTGCGAGAGTCACTTCAAAAGTTTTGCACATTGTGGGCTATCTCTTTAAAAACGAATTTATTTCACAACATACCTTTACAGGCCTTCGAAGTAATCTCCATGTTTCTATATGACAGCGGCCTTACGTTCGGGCAAGTTTTGAATTTCAGTGAGGTCACCTCCATTGTTGAGGCGTCGGATTACTCGGGTCACCTCATTAGAAACATCCTGAATCGTTTCCCGTGGAGTGGCTTCTTCAGTTTTGGGAACAAGTCATAGTCTGGTGGGCATAATGCAAGACTGTATGGCGCGTGGGAAAGCAATTTCCATCCATACCTTTCCAGAATGTCTCTTACTATGCGGGCAACATGCGGCCTCGCGTTGTCGTGCAAAACGATCACACACAGCTTCGAGCATGTCGGGCCTTTTTTGGTAAATCTTTGGGCGCAAAACATTTTGCAGAAACCTTCTGTAGTGTTCCGCTGTTACAATAGTTCCATTCCCTTTGTAAGCTATTCCCCTGCCATTTGGTTTCAGCCCCTTTAGATTATTTAAATTAGCAAATAGTAGTAAAAAGAACAGAAACTAACTAACCGTTTCGATGCCAGTTTGAGATGCCTCGATGTTTTTTTCAGAGTGAAGGGCACCACCGACAGAAAAAAAAAACACTCTTATTATGGGAACAATTTCTAATAATTTGCTATTGTTAAAAATTAGGTAGCAATTATTAACGGTGTAGCTAAATTTTAGGTAGCAAATACACTGCTGAACAATTGCTAAGGACGGATCATAAACGGCTATATAGCGCATAAAAAAGTAAGTGTGGTTAGATGCCAAGTTAAATTAAATAATGTCAGAATGCCAGGACATTACAAGAAAGACAATTTATTGTGCTCTGAAATCCAGAAGGCTTTGGAACGTGTTCAAGGAACAAACAGGCCATTTTGTGCAGAATACGTAAACGTGAAAAAAATGCAATTACCGTCCGCAGGCGTTCCGGCGTAAGATGTCAATACGGGATATGGCCACCATGGAGGGCGATGCAAGATTCCACACGTCGTGTCATGCTTTGCACAACATTAGTAAGCAGCTGTTGGGGAAATTTATCCCATTTCTCTGTCAGCGCACGGATGAGGGTGTCCTTGTTTATTGGAGGGCTTTGGCGACCAGCAAGACTCCTCCCCAAAGCATCCCACACATTTTCAATGGGATTCAGATCTGGAGAACGTGCTGGCCATACGAGGCGTTGAATATCCTCGCTCTCAAGACACTCCTGGACAGCGACTGTTTGATGACATGTTGCGTTGTCGTCCATGAAAATGAATCTATCACCGACAGCACCACGGAACATGCGAACATGAGGTAGCAGAACATCATTAATGTATCGTTGGCCAGTCATAGTCCCAGTTGGAAGCACATAGAGAGACGTACGGCCATTGATCATGTCATGATGCCAGCCCATACCATGACACTACATGTCGGATATCGGTCCCTTTCTTGTATGTTTGCTGGACAATATGCAGTATCGCTATCACGCCAGATCAGTTGTCGTCGACAATTAGACGATAGACTGTATCTACTCTCATCTGAGAAGAGGACAGCAGACCAGTCGTTATCAGTCCAATTGCGATGTTGATGGCACCATTGCAAACGGGCGGTACGTTGACGTCTGGACAATGGGATGCACACAACAGGACGGCGGGCGTATAGTCCTCCTTCATGCAAACGTCTGGCGACAGTTTTTCGGGAGATCCGCTTGCCAGTATCAGCCATAAACTGATTTGCTACCTCACTAGCTGTGCTGCGCCGGTGTCTTTTTGTTGATTGCACTATGTACCGATCTTCTGCAGGTGTCGTACTGCGAACACGACCCTGACGTTTGCTACACTCTCCATTTGTTTGAAATGATTTCCAAAGCCTTGAAACAACACTGTGGCTGACGTCGAACTCCCTGGCAACATCTGTTATTTTTCGCCTTTCTTCAATCTTGCCAATAATACGGCCAAGCGTAAAATCATCTAGGTGATGTCGGGAAGACATACTGAAAATTTCAATTTCATCAATTGATTCTTTCCCTTTCAACTTTGCGTTTGAACAACAACGGTCAATACGCGTCAAATCCTTTATATCTCTTATCAGCGCTATGACGTCACGAACAAGTTCGGCAATCCAAAATTTGCATACGCACAACACGTCTTACTGTATCCCGCACTTATGCTAATTTCCACATTTTCCTGCCTTCCATTTTATGGTTGCTATCGTTGCTATTGTCATCCGTCCTTAGCAATTGTCCGGCAGTGTATTAACAATTTAAAGCTAACGTGACGTTAGCCACGTCAGTTACACTGAGGCTTAATCACATTCATGGAAAGTCGGCATCCAGAAGACTGAAATAAAATTGAATGCCAGTTTCCAAAATAAGATGATGTATTGCAGTGCAAACATCTCTACTGTGTGGAATTAAATCTTTATTGCGGAAGTAGTCCGAGTTGTCAGTGCTCGAAAAACTACCCCTTTAGCGAGGAGTGTTTGTTTTGTTAAAGGATGATAGAAATTTCAGATTGAAGTTCATGTGGGTGTTTTTTTATTATTATAATATTATATTTTCCCTCATTTTCTTAATTTTTTTTATTAATTTCTCTAAATGTTCAGTTATAAACGAATACAATGAGACAAAATATAAGGGGAGATCGCCCCAAAACCTACGGGGGGCATTCATAGATTTTCGAGGGGGGTTAAACACCCCGGAGAAGATGCCTGAATACATCACGGCCTGTAACCGCATTTCTCCCGATATTCTCGTACGATTGCATAACTCTGTGTTCGGCAACATTGACAACACATTGAACACATCAAATAGCTGCACATCACAGGGTATTTTAGAGGTTGTATTTCAACTTTCTGTGCTGATAACTTGTGAACCATAACACGTGTATCAAATCTGATTACGGCAATCAATTTCTGAGAAAATTCTGGTCTTGTTTGATATGTAACGTGACCCCCTTACCACTTGAAAAGTTTGACCTTGAACCAATATGGTGGCTTTAGAGATGGCAGCCATTTTCCGGAAACAGCCTAAAAGATACGCCCCCCCCCTCCTCACCTATTCTTTGCTGGGGTATTCAGAATATTTCATTGTCCATCCACTTTCTGAAATACAAGGGTGTCCAGAGACTTTTGAAGATTAACTATAATGGTAACGAGGTGTCAGTTCTCCAGAATTATCCAGAACCATCGACTTAATATGACTGCCAAATCACAATGGTGTTTAACTGTACTGGAAGACGAGGTTAAGGACCTCCGCCCCCAAGTCATGTGTCTTAACTTTATGTCAGCCGCTATGCAACAAAAGAGAGTTGTCTTCGCTTCTGATTAAATCATTGATTTTCTGAATGTATTCAGGTTTTTTGTTAATCACAACGAACGCAATACAAATCACATGGTAAGATAGCGGTAAAAGTGAAACGCGTGAAAAAAAAAAAAAAAAAAAGCATTGGCAGCTTTTCATTAGCCTTTGTATAACACATGTTCGAAGATTGAGTTACATATTTTATTCAATACTGTTGTGCATGCCTCATCGCAAAATATTGCGGTGAACCACTGGGCCAGAAAGTCACAGGATTCACACTCACATTCACAGTAAAACTAATTGGGAGATGATTTTTTTATTAATGCGAGTGACTTAGACATTTTATTTTCTGTTATTTTATTTTTCCTTACGCTTGAGAATCCTTTTGCCCCGATGATCGAGCCCAGGCCGTTAAGGTTGAAGTCGCGCATCTTAACCACTGAGCTAGAAAGTCACAGGAATGACACTCACGTTCACGGCAAAACTAATTGGGAGATGATTTTTTTCATTAATGCGAGTGATTTAGACATTTTATTTACGCTTTCCAACCGTAGGTTGAAGAACCGTATATGCTCCAGCTTTGTCCGGCTGTCTGTCTCTCCGTCTGTCCGCCCGCACGATAACTCGTTTACGCTTTCCAACCGTATATGCTCCAGTTTTGTCCGTCTGTCTGTCTGTCCGTCCGCACGATAACTCGCGTAAAAACTGTTCGATTTCAGTGAAATTTTAGTATGTGATAGGGACCACTTGGCGACGAATCCTACTGAAAATGTGCGAAATGGGGTCAAAGATCAAGACATAGGATCCATTCCATTGCCCTTATGCGTCATAACCTACGTAAAAATCGTTCGATTTCGATGAAATTTTAGTATGTGATATCGGACGATTCCATTGCCCTTATGCATAAAAGTGGTTCGTTATCGATGAAATTTTAGTATGTGGTAGGGAACAACCTGGGGACGAACCCTGTTGAAAATGGCCAAATGGGGTTAAAGGTCAGGACATAGGAGCAGGATGCATTCCATTGCCCTCATGCGTCATACCTTACGTAAAAATTCTTCGATTGCGACAAAACTTAATCGTTGTTTCGGAGGTAAACTGAACCAATTCTGTTTAATATCATCGAAATGGGGTCAAAGGTCAGGGCACAGGAGCCAGATTTATTCCACAGCCATTATGCTCATAACTTGAATAATGATTTCTGGTGTGTTGGAAAGCGTATCATAATCAATACATTACATGATTTTACTAACTTGTCTTTATGTTAGTTATTTTATTTTCCCTTATGCTTGAGAATCCTTTTACACCGATGATCGAGCCCAGGTCGTTTGGGTTGAAGCCGCACATGTCAACTACTAAGCCAGAAAGTCACAGGAATCACACTCACGTTCGCGGTATAACTAATTGGGAGATGACTTTTTTCCATGAATGCGAGTGACTTAGTCATTTTATTTTCTGTTATTTTATTTTCCCTTACGCTTGAGAATTCTTTTGCACCGATGATCGAGCCCAGGCAGTTTGGGTTGAAGCCGCGCGTCTTAACCACTAAGCCAGAAAGTCATAGGAATCAGACTCTTGTTCCTGAATTTTGGGGACTTTGCCAGTCAGGTGTCCATATTGAAAAAACGCCAAACGAAGAGTGGTAGGATGAATTTAGACTATACAAGCACAGGCTTTAATTAAAAATTTACCGGCAATTAACATAAAGTCACGCGTACCATTATTCGCTAGCATAGATCTAATAAAAATAATGTGAGCTGAACTTTTGAGCTGTTAACATTCCTACTGAATCACAATTCTGAATGCATCCATTTGAAGCCAAAATATTGGATACTGATGATACATTTAGGATTGTATTCCACTACGCCACGAAATAGTGGATCCACAAAGTTGTCCCAGAGATTTATCAATTTTAAGATTGCGCATGTATGTGTGAGTCATGAAAAGCGAAACCAATTTTTCATCCTAACCGAAAGTAAATTGCATACCCTTCTCTCATGGGATAAAGGTTCAACTTTGGCTGCACCAAGAAGAAGCACAACAACTCTGCCTCAATTCTCTCAGATTTGTAACATACCGGATTACGATAAAAGAACCGAAGAACCGCATATTTTTGATGAACTGAAATTCAAATGTTAACGTATAATCATATAAAGCGTATAAATGAATCACTTATAACCGAGTTTAAAAAGCTTTAGGAACTGCAGTAAAATATCGGGACCAATGCAGAATTGCCTTCCCGGTGGAGTAGTGGTTTAAACGCTGGCTTATGAACATTCGTCCTTCAAGGGTCCGGATTCGAATCCCGGTGAGGTATGGATGTTGCGTTTGTCTTACGGAACTGGCTGTCTCTCTCCCCTGGAACCAGTGGCCCTAAATTAGGGACATGCGACTACTTATAGCACATCGAGTTGCTCACGGTGGTCGTTAAACCTGCAATCGAAAAAAAAATCCAGATTTACACATAAAAGTGAAAAACGTATAATTGAGAAACCTAAAATCGAGATCCCTCTCTATTATTATTAGAAGTAGAAGCAGCAATAATAGTGCACGTATCGATGTTCCTCGCAAAAAGTTTGCCAAAGCTGTATTTGAAAGCTGTCCTCAAGCACGAAATCGTGTATTTCGCTTCAAAGTGTTCGTTGGAGACAGTTGCTAGGGAAAATTTTGTCAAATATTCTCAGGAGGAATAGATTAACACACCGAAAACTATATTTGGTACAAGCTTTGTATAACCTTTGAATAATAATAGGTTTTCGCAGATGATATCAGTTGACTTAATGCTAGACCTTTTCTTCGCAGGTGCCCACTTAATACGATCAAAAGTCCGATAGGAATGACAGGATCTGGGCTTCATTCCAGTTCTTCAGTATGTTTCCCCAATTCCCTCCCCTCTATGTCGCAGTGAAATCCTTCGAAAGTAGTTTCTCTCAATCCGTTCGTCTCACATTTTGTTTTTCCGAATTCTCCAATGAATGTGACAATTACTTTTCTTCCTGACGCTGTCACTACGTCACAAGAGCAATACGATTGTCGCCACTTCTGTACTGCGTAGAACCTTCGAGAAAGAAAAGAAATGGCAAGTTGCCAAATCCCTAACACGAATTACCAAAACAAATAAAGCATTTCGAGGACAAATTACTGTTATTATAGATCAGAACGCTTGAGAAGAAAATGTGTTCGTTTTATTCTCAGAGGACATTACTGGAAACCACGTTAAATAAATGCCTGAAGGGTTTCTTTCCAAACAGAGAACACCCCGGAGACCTTTTCATTGTTCACGATGTTCAAAGCGTTGCAAAGCTGTGAAGGAAATGATATTCTAGAATTTTATGATACATGTAAGAATGGTGCTGTTGCAAAAACAGGTGTGGCTTTTGTGCTCCCACGAGTTATCAGAACATTGGTTTTGTTTTAAAAAAAGCATGTGCGTACGAAAGCAAACCAAAGCAAGAAAGGTGAGGGCGGTTCCATAATTGTGATGTCTCTAAAAATGTGCATAGGAGCTTCTCCAGTCAATAAAACAAATATAACAATGTTTTTTAGAAATTTGATACACCGGCGGGTTAGAGTAGCAATTTCTCGCATTACAGGTCTAAATTCAGTTCTGTAGCTCACACAGAATTGCCTCAAGAGGTTTTTCCAACAAGAAATCCACGAGAAAAAACAAAAAACATCATATATCATATATAAATACACCTTCTCCGACTGAAACTAAATTAAAATGCATACACACGGTCGAGTCACATTATTGTGACCACCAGCTAATATCCAGAGTAACCGCCGTGTGCAGCGCGGACACCAGCTAGACGGGCTGGGAGTGACTCAATAAGGAGTTGGAAGGTGTTCACAGGTATGTGGAGCCATGCTGACTGCAGTGCATCTGACAGATGCTGGAGGGTGCGTGATGGAAGATCCATAGAGCGAACAACACGATCGAGGTGGTCCCACAGATGCTCAATTGGGTTTATGTCTGGGGAATTAAGGGTGCAAGGGAAGTACTTCGAAACCTTCATCGTGCTCTTCCAACAACTCTCGGACATTTCTAGCTGTGTGACACGTCGCATTGTCGTGCTGGAAGATCCCATTCGCCCCAGGGAAGACAATCAGCATGTATGGGTGTACGTGGTCTGCAAGGATGAATTCATAATAAATTCGGCTCATAGTGCCTTCCACAGGTATGAGTAGACTCAGGGAATGCCACAAAAACATTAATGGTGTTCCCACCAGCTTGTATTCTTCCAGCAATGGTTGACGTTTGTTTGTTCTCTGATGTTCCTCAAATTATACGCCAACGTCCATCCGTTAGATGAAGCAGAAAACATGATTCATCAGAGAAGGCAATACGTTGCCAATCAGCGGAGATCCAATTCCGATACTGCCGTGCAAATGTAAGCCTTTTCTGTGGCACGTGTAACGATTCAATGCCATGATTTCCCAGCTCCTGAAACACCTTCCAGACACGATGACTGGTTACATTTATCATCGAGAAAACGGAATGCATTTCCGATAGCAGCGTCAAACAGTGTTACAATGGCACAATGATCTCGTTTCGGTATACTGAGGGATTCTTGTTGCCTTGACAAACATACAAGGAAGTACGACCATTAACAAACACTCCTGTCCAGACCAGAACTGACTGCCGCTCATAAGGGTGGACTGTCTGCTTATATTGTGGTTGCATTCGTGTACCTGATCTTCGTCACACGTGTCCTCTTCGAGTATCAGGATAAAGAGCGAAACGGGATTTGGCTGTGAAAACTACCTAGTGCCATTCTGTATTCCATGATGCGTACTGTTGGACTCAGGCACATCTTTAACGACCGTGAGCTAATGTAAATGCTATACATGTCAGCTGCCTCTTTGCTCTGAGCCCGTACTCGTGATGACGGTTTCGTACCGTTTGAGTACATACTGTGACATCAGAAACAGGTCGAAGTGATTCCCGGAGTTGGCTGCAGGTGATACTAAGCCTTCTCCGAGAAGTGTCAAATAGCGATCTTACCTCCTGGTGGTTATCCTCGGGCAACCACCTCTGGGTAGATCTGCAACATTTCCATGCAGCAAAAATCTTGTGTGTAGTCGACTTTGCGAAAACTCTTAAAGTAGCATCCACATCTATCTGCAGTACACCTGCTTGTAACATGCCAACAGCCCTATTTCTGTTCATAATGCTTAAACGTCGTCTGGACATCATCATTTCAGGATAATCGCACGATGAAGGCAATACGTTCAGTAAACTTCTAGACAAATCGGGGAAACGACCCGCTTTCCACTTCCAGCAGGGTACTACTTATCGGAGTTCGTGCTGTGTTAGCATAATGCTGACGCAGCTGCCAATGCTGATAACCGATATCCAGTAGTCGCTAAATTTGCATATCACCACGTTCTGCGTTCGAAACCGCAATATCCCTAACTTTTTGTGACCAGTGTATCATCGTCATCAATCATTATCGGTCCACTGCTGGATCAAGGTCTCCCAAAGTTTCCTCCACAACTGTCTGTCTTAAGCTACTGTCCTTCATGTTACTCCGGCATGTTTTCCAATTTCATCCACCCACATCCCAATTGGTCTTCTTGATCTTTTCCTGTTCCTCGGAATCATGTATAAAATTTCCATTGTCCATCGGTGGTCCGTTCTTCTGGCAACATGTCCTTGCCATTTCATGGATTTTACTTCGATCATCATGTTTCCCACTCTTGTCATTTTCTTTATCCACGAGTTTCTCTTCTTATCTTTCCTGGTTACACCAAGAATACCTCTTTCCATGCTTCTTTCAGTTGTCTGCAATCTTTGTATGACTTTTTTAGTTAAGGTCCATGTCTTAGCTCCGTACGTAAGCACTGGAAGGATGCATTGATGAAACACTTTTCTTTTAAGGCATAGTGGCATACTGCTCTTAAAATTTGTACTGTTTCTTCCAAAAGCTCTCCAAGCAAGTTTTATTCACCGATTAATTTCTTCCTCAATGTGACTCTTGCTTGGTAGCTGCTGTCCAAATTAAATGTAGGTATCGGTTATCACCAGCTTTTCCCCATCAATCGATAAATCTTCATTTCTTGTAAGAGCATTGCACATTAGTTTTGTTTTCTGAAAGTTCATTTTTAATCCGACTTCTTTACTCTTATCCAGGTGTCAGAGACTGAGGGACAAGTTTTCAGTTGTGAAATCCAGTTGTTTTTAGGGGGAAGGGCGGGCGGGCTGGGATCGCCGTAACTCACCACACTGTCCAAACGGGTAGCTGAGTGTGGGATAGCATTTCCTCTAATCCCCATGATACAGTTATACCGCTATTTGGCGGTTGTCAGAGCTCCTTTAGTTGGGAACAGGATGTACCTAGAGAAGGCGAGGTTGATATTTGTCAAAGAAAAGCTGTGATATGTTTGCGCATCACCTGACCTTGCATCCGTATGAATGTAAGCATGAGTATTTTTAAAAATAAATGTTGGAATTAATCAACACTGTGCACTCAGGTAAAAAGAACTACTTTTTTGAATTAGTAAGACAAATTTGGCAATCATTTTAAGACAATAAGACGTACAGAAAAATAACAATTGTTCCGAGACCTAGAACTAAGACATGCAGAAAAACAAGTCAGTCTTTGTTTTGAGAGTCAAGACGTTCTTCCATGGATTTTTCTTTAACTCGGTGATCTTCGCCATCTGATTATTTAACCAGTCAGTCTTCGTTTTGGGAGTCAAAAAGTTCTTCCAAGTCTTTTGTCCATCTTATTGATCTTCGTTATCTGATTATTTAACAAGTCAGTCCATTTTGTGAGACAAAACGTTCGTTTCAAGTCTTTCGTTTAACTCAGTGATTATTTAACAAGTCAGTCTTCGTTTTGTGAGTCAAAATGTTCTTACAAGTCTTTCGTTCAACTTAGTGATCTTCGCCATCTGATTATTTAACAAGTCAGTCCATTTTGTGAGACAAAACGTTCTTTCAAGTCTTTCGTTTAACTCAGTGATTATTTAACAAGTCAGTCTTCGTTTTGTGAGTCAAAATGTTCTTACAAGTCTTTCGTTCAACTTAGTGATCTTCGCCATCTGATTATTTAACAAGTCAGTCCATTTTGTGAGACAAAACGTTCTTTCAAGTCTTTCGTTCAACTCAGTGATCTTCGCCATCTGATTATTTAACCAGTTAGTCTTCGTTTTGTGAGTCAAAACTTCTTCCAAGCTTTTCGTTTAACTCAGTGATCTCCGTCATCTGATTACTTAACAAGTCAGTCTTCGTTTTGTGAGTCAAAACGTTCTTTTAAGTCTTTTGTTTAACTCAGTGATCTTCACCATCTGATTAATTATTTAACCAGTCAGTCTTCGTTTTGTGAGTCAAGACGTTCTTCCATGGCTTTCGTTTAACTCAGTGATCTCGCCATCTGATTATTTAAGAAGTTAGTCTTCGTTTTGTGACTCAAACCGTTCCTCTAAGTCTTTCGTTTAACTCAGTGGTTTTCGCCATCTGATTATTATTTAACCAGTCAGTCTTCGTTTTGTGAGTCAAAACGTTCTTTTCAGTCGATTTCGTTTAACTCAGTGATCTTCGCCATCTGATTAATTATTTAACCAGTCAGTCTTCGTTTTGTGAGTCAAGACGTTCTTCCATGGCTTTCGTTTAACTCAGTGGTCTCGCCATCTGATTATTTAAGAAGTCAGTCTTCGTTTCGTGACTCAAACCGTTCCTCTAAGTCTTTCGTTTAACTCAGTGGTTTTCGCTATTTGATTATTTAACAAATCAATCATCGTTTTGAGTGTGAGTCAAAACCGATTTCTTTAATTGAGGAGCAAATGCTACACCATGTCCGGCGCCAGTGCAGGACAAGTACACCGAGTACCTACACGTAAATCCTGACTTTAATTACGTAGTCAATTATTGTGGTTCTTAGTAACTTGCACCTTTATATCCTTTCTTCCTGATGAATCGCCCCATGAAATCTAGGAAATAACAGTTGTTGTTCCACATGGGATATAAATACTTGCAAAACAGAAAAATATTTAGTCCCAAATTCTAAATAAGTTTGAGAACTTGGACGCTCACTCTTTAATAACTAAACCCCGGGATGTCCAATCACTAAAAACCTCCAAAATAAGCAAGCATTTATGTACTAGAAAGCCAATATGTTCTAAAATAGAAGAAATATGCATTCAAAATCCCTGAAAGTTTTACCGTAGGATTCATATACACTATCTAATCAAAAGTATCAGCACACTTGCCAATCCACAAGTTCCCTGTAGTAGGAATGGAATTAATATCGAGTTGCCCCTCCCATTCTGCTGTTAAGGCTTTCCAGTAGATTTGATGCGTTGCTGCGCAGGAACGTCGCTAGACTTCGAAATCTGGATGGGCCACGGTTGGGTGAGCATTAATTTTGGTGGGGCCAGCTTGATAGCAACTTTTTTCTTTTTTTTTACTCTGAAAGAACGAATTTTTAACGTTTTTTTTTTGTTTTGTTTTTTTTATGATTAATGACCACTGTGAGCAGGACAATGGGCTGTGAGCAGTCGCCCGTCCGTAATTTAAGGTCACTGGTTACAGGGAAGGGAGAGAGCCAATGGCCAGTGTTTCTTTCAGGCATACATCCAGGGGGCGAAGCCCTCCCGAAAAGACCCCCCCCCCCGAGACATTTTAGGTTACCGAGCCAAATTTTAACAAATTCAGGCTATGATGAAAAAGGAAGTTTCGTTTCTTTTTATGATACAAATATTTCTTCAATTTTATTTTTTTTAATATTTGTTCAAATGGTACTAATTATAGTTTATTTTATTAAAAAATGTATTACGGCGTATGGTGTTCTTCAAAATATAATAAGTAGACTAATCATACCTAATTTTCTGGGAATTGTAATTCAGGAACAAGAGTGCGTTGAATGCATTTTAACACATAAAAATGTCAAGCCTGCGCAACCTTCCCCTTCCCCTCTTTAGCTGAAAATAGTTTGTTATTCCTGAAATGTTTGAAGAAGTAATTACTATATCAGGTATGTATATAGAATTTTTCTTCAGGGATTCGGGGGGGCGAAAAAAGGAAGTTTTTGAAATCCACCATCTGGAAGAAAATTAAAGTTAATGAAAAATTGAAGAAAAATTAAAGCATTTTTTTTTAATGTAAGTCGCATTTTAACCAAAAACAAAAAAATGAAGCATGTACCGGGGGGAGGCCCTCTTTAAATGTGCCCCTGTGCTAGATATATAGTAGTTACTTCTATATATATAAATATAGTAGTTAAAGTTGAATAATATAACTTTAACTACTATATATAAATATAGTAGTAAAGTTATATTATTCTGTCCGCACGATCACTTTCCAACCGAAGGTTGAAGAAGCGTATATGCTAAAGCTTTGTCCGTCTGTCCGTCCGTCCGTCCGTCTGTCCGCACGATAACTCGCGTAAAAATATTTCGATTTCGATGAAATTTTAGTATGTGGTAGGGGACCACCTGGGGACGAACCCTATTGAAAATGGGACAAATGAGGTAAAAGCTCAGGACATAGGTGCGGGATCCATTCCATTGCCCTTATGCGTCATAACTTGCGTAAATATGGTTCGATATCAATGAAAATTTTAGTATGTCGTAGGGGACCACCTGGGACGAACCCTATTGAAAATGGGGTCAAAGGTCAGGACATAGGATCGGGATCCATTCCATCGCCCTTATGCGTTATAACTTACGTAAAAATGCTTCGATTGAGACAAAACTTTATCATGTTGTTCCGGAAGTATACTTTACAGGTTCTGTTGAATATCATCGAAATGGGGTCAAAGGTCAGATCATAGGAGCAAGATTTATTCTACAGCCATTACCCTCATAACTTGAGTAATGGTTTCTGGTATGTTGGAAAGCTTATCTTATCAATGCATTGCATGATTTTACTAACTTGTTTCATCTAAATTAAATTTTAACATCACGCAACGCAGACACAATACCTACCCCTCCTTAACTTCCTTCCTTCCAGCCAGCGACTTTGCCTTGCACTCCTGTCCTACAAAGCAGTTGTCAGACACTTTCTTTATCCTGGGGATGTCTTAAGAGCGCTAGTGTAGCTTTAGACTCCACTTTCCGTGTTGAAATCTCCTATTTTGTAAAGAAAACAAACAGAGCATTTCGTAGTGACCCCTTCATTGAATTCCTGTCCACCCGCCTCATTACCACCCTGAAAACGATGAAAAAGAAGCTTAAATTAAGGAATTGGAAGAGTGGTGAACAATTGAATTTTCATGGCTCTGCAGATGCTATTTTGATAACTTTTTATGGAGACGCAAACAACGCTCTTCCTAGGGGGAAATACGTAGGTGTACAAGAAATAAAACACAAAACTTATTACTTGGCAAAGTGCAGATTATATTTTAAAGTTAAATATATTGTAAAATGGCACATTTTGAACTGGGTAGGCATCAGGGTGGGCAAGACAAAGTCCACCCTCGCATCCCCTTGGCGACGCCTGTGTTGCTGTTGCGGGAATAGCCTTCCATTCTCACACAAAAGTATTAGTGAAGTCAGTCAGCGATGTAGAGCAGTTCGTTCTGGCTCGCAGTCGGCCTTCTGATTCATCCCAAAGATGTTCAATGGGGTTGCGATCGGGGCTCTGTGCAGGACAGTCAAGTACTTGCACACCCATCTCATCAAACCATTCCTGCACTGACCTCACTTTGTAGGCAGTTGCATTGTCTTTTTGGTAAAGGAAAGGACCTTCACCCAGGCCTATAACCAGACAACGAAGTTGGGAAGGGAGACTGATGGTAAAGGGCGGGCAAAAGATAAAAAAGAGTTCTGGCACTGGATTTTCGTGTGGATCGCTAGGACGGGCAAAAAAAGAAACTCGATGAACCTTCCCAGATTGCAGGCTAGTTCTTCCTGAACTGTTACCATAACTTTGAGAGCACAGAATTGTTGAGAATGTCATTTGAGGCAGCGCAATGTTAAGATTCCCGAGAACTAGAACTACGGTGACCAGCCCAAACCATGGAAAATACCCCCAGACAGGCTTGACGAGAGGGAAGGGAGGGGGCATTGCTGTAGCACCAGAGCCCGTTTCTAAAGTAATTTTTTTCTAATTATTATTTTATGGTGTCCGAATATTTTTCAAGCTGTACCGTGACCAGGGTTGGGAAGTTACGCGAAAAAAGATATTTCCTACGTGACGCGTAAAATACGCGTTAAAAATGTGTAATTTATGTCATAAATGTAAAAAATATAATAAATTCAATACTTGCTTTAAATACAATAAAAAATTGAAGAGTTGCAACCCAGTCGTGTTGTCGGGAAGTATGGGAATAGGTCATAGGTCATATGTAGAGGATTTTAGGAAGGGAGTATCTGACCCCAGGTCTTAAACAACCCTTGGAAATAGGAAGCTAGGAGATTTGGGCTAGAGTGCCCGATAGGAAAATGACACGGAAATAAAGTAGAAAGGGGGAGGAAGACGCCCTTATTTATTACCGGGGGCCAGTACCCGGGGTCCGACGGCTTAACGTGCCCATCCGACGCACGGCAGATATTTAGTGGATCGAGCGTTCGTACCTGCCTGGGATCGAACCTGAGGTCCTTTCCGTGGCAGTCACGAACGTTTCCCACTAGGCCATTCGCTGCCGGGAAGTATGGGAATGGTGGGAGGAGGAGGGGTAAGTGAGGAAACGGTAATATGGATTATGTGGTTAATGGAAGAGCCGAGGTGGGCCGGAGATTTTATCGCGCTGGGGCCCGAGTTCACTCTAGTGGAGAGTAGATTAAACGTTTCTTTTTTTATTGGAAGTTAATTCATTTGAGTACCGCCATTCTGTAATGAGGGAGAAACTTTTGAACAAGTGATTTCGCTGTTCTGTGATAATGCTGTTAGTTAACTCTAAAAAAATAATTTCGCTTTTCAAACGTGCTTTTCAAAGAAATTATCTGAATATATGCAAAAATATCCACTAAATGTGAAAATACGCTATGATTCTTCAAAGTGCCTTATTATGCAAAATTACGCACTGTGCTTGAACATCCGGGCTTCTGTAATAACCCATAACTGCAGATTCCAAGCGAACAGAGCAATTAATGCTTCGTGTTGAATTATTTTTAATCGAGAGTGGGTATGCAGAATTGTATCATCTGTTTTACAGAGAATAAAATTGTTTAATGTTTGTGATCGACAATTTGCGAAGGACGTAGAAAGTTCGGCAAACATTAGATAACACGAAAACAGCATCGGCGAAAACACGGTTTAATTCAGATAACGTTATAGGTCAGATGTCTCGGGACTTCGAAGTCGGTGAGAGGGTTAGTCATTGTTCCCTGGGGTGACTTGTTTTGGCGGCCGTCTCCATGGTAACGCGTTAGTTGGGCGTCTTCGAGTAAGAGCGCAGTTCTCATCGGGTGGAACAAACAATACTGAGGTTCGTAACCTCATCAAAACTACCGCCAATAATAACACTTCTTCACATAATAATCTTTTATTTCAAGGCTTTGCTCAAACCCATTCAACAAAAAATAAAAATTTCCGTTACCTCAGGGGGCAAGAAAACCATTTATAAAACAAAAACTTCCTACCAAGCGCTTCGGGGAAAGGTCACCTTTTATGAAAGCAGTAGTAAATTAGTAACTCATAAAGTGACGCAGATGCGTAATTTTAATCAGTTAATAAGACATCCATTAATGAACTGCTCGTAAAACATTGCTTTCGAAAAGAGTTTAACTCCATGTGTTATTTATATATACACTGGTTTCCATAAATTAAGCAACAAATGGAAAAATCGTGATAACTCAAAAAGTATGCAACCGATTCGGATGAAATTTGGTGGTAAGCTTTATCAGACCAAATGCAACAACAAAACAAAAACAACGTGAGAACATGTTATACAAATCATTTACATTTTGTATGAATGACGCAAATATGAAAATACAGAAATATAGGTATCAAGATGAAATAGGAAAAGGTACTTCAATACGGAGTGTGGTTAACAGCAATACAGGCCCAACAGCGATGTTCCATGCAGTTAATTACGTTGTCGAGCAGTTTCGTGGGTAGATGCGTCCATTGCTCGAGCAAAGCAGTGGGTAGCCCCTGCAGGGTTCAGGTAGGGGGCTGAAGGACAGCAACACGCCTCCCGAGAGCATTCCAGACATGTTCAATGGGATCCAGATCGAGAGAACGTGCTAGCCACTCCATTCGGACTATAGTCTCCTGTTTCAGGTACTGGTGCACGAGGTGAACTGTGTGAGGGCGGGCGTTATCCGCCTCCAGTACAAATGTATCGCCGATTGCGGCCGCATACGGATGAACAATAGGGTCCAGGATGTCGTCTCTATACCTCTGAGCATTGAGTTTTCCATGTGGCAACACATAGAGGTAAGCACGGCCGCCTAACAATATGACTGCTCACACCAGAACACTACCACCACCATAGGTGTTCCTTTCCTGGATATTAGAGCAAAGATAGCAAATACCAGCCTCTCTCCAAATGTAAACTCGGCGAGAATCACTCTGTAAACAGTATTGCGACTCATCAGTGAACAGAACGGACCTCCACAATTGTAACGTTCCCTCCGGTGGCGGGGGGTGAGAGGCTCGCATGAAACCGGTCGTCGAGCATACAGTCCTCCTGCATGTAACTTTCTGCGTACCGTCGAAGCTGACACCGTCCGTCCGGTGGCTCCCGCAAGCACAGATCTCAGATGAGTCTGTATAGCCGCTCTGTTCCGCCGTGCCGAAAGCTGAAAATAACGTTCATCCGCTGAGTTTGTCGCCCTTGGTCTAACTTCGCTGTACCTTCGGGAAATTGCATGCGTGGCTTGGAACTGCTGCCACATCCTGCTGACCACAGAACGATCGATGTTGAGCCATCTTGCGACGTCTGGCTGCCGTTACCCTGCTTCAAATTGGCCTATCGCTCTGTAGCGTAACTCCAATAGTAAATGACCTCTCGGAGCCATGTTAACAAAATCGCTATATCGAAATCTTATCTTTCACCGCCGCACATGAATTGGAGACTCCCTCCGAAACAGCTGGTTTTAAGCTCTTGTGCATTTGCATAAAGCGCTCCCAGCGCCACTCATTTGACTTCCGCACATCGACGTTGTATGCCTTCGCCCGTAACTTATGCAAATTTTGTGCAAGTTGAACTATATTTCGTCCAAATTATCGCGATTTTTCAGTTTGTTGCTTAATTTATGGAAACCAGTGTATTTCATTATGGTTGAATACAATAATAATAAAAAATATACTAAAAATAGTATAACTATACTAAGAATCAGAATTTATTGACGTAGAGTAGAAATCAAAGTTTTCAAGCACATCAACTAGATGACTTTTTCAAGGAAGGTAAATAGCTAACTGCAAACTGGATAACAGAACAGTTAACTGTCTACCTTCCTTGTAAAAGCCATCTGTTTGATGTGCGAAAGCTTGGAAACTTTTATTTCTACTCTACGCCAAGAAATTCAGATTCCTAGTATAGTTGTACTATTTTTAGTATTGTTGATGTATAGTTCCTTGTTATTAATTAATAAAAATATAAACATTATTACCAGAAAACGTAATAATTAATAAGCATTATCACTTAAACGTGGATACGCACGCACACACAGGGATCGTTTGTATTCTACAAAAATGAGTCGCGTATGATGAATTTGCGAGAGCATTTGAATCGTATTTGGAATACATCTCACAGTTGTGTATTCTGAAATAAAATGTGTAATTACTGAGATCTGACGGCAGAGTTGAAAACATGGTCAAAAATTTTGGACCCGAATCCAGCCGTCAAATAATTGGAACCAACCCAGAAAAATCCGCTTTGAACTATAAATTCGAATATATCATCATCATGAATTCACTGCTGGATGAAAGCCTCCCCAAGTTTCTTCAACAACAGACTGTCGTGGGCCAGTCTCATCCATCCCCCATCTCCCACGTGGTCTTCTTCTGGGTCTCTTCCTGCCCCTTGGAATCCAGTCTAGAATTTCGGTTTTCCATCGGTGGACCGTCCTACTGGCGATATGTCCAACCCATTGTCATTTCAGGGATTTACTCTGATCATGATGTCTTTCACTTTTGTTATTTTCTTTATCCACGAGTTCTTCTTCTTATCTTTCCTGGTTACACCAAGCATGCATCTCTCTATGCCTCTTTCAGTTGTCTACAGTCTTTGCATGTCTTTTTTAGTTAAGGTTCACGTCTCTGCTCCGTACAGCACTGGAATGATGCATTGATTAAACACTTTTCTTTTAAGTCATAGTGGCACATTGCTTTTAAAAATTGTACTGTTTCTTCCAAAAACGCCAATTAATTTCTTCATTAATGTGACGTTCGCTTGATATCTGCTGCCGAAGGTAATGTACATTGATAAATCTTAATTTCTTGCAAAAGCATTGTACTTCAGTTTTGTCTTCTGAAAGTTCATTTTTAATTCCACTTCTTTACCCTTCTCAGAAATTTCGTGGATCATACCTTGCAGCTCTGAGGTATTAGTTCAAAGACCTCTGAAGGATTCTTTGAAATATTTTTTTCTTTCCAAAAATAAAACGGAAATAAAACCGGATCGAAATTGGGTCAGGAACACTTTGACCCGAACCGTTTGACCGCACGAAATTGTCGAGCCGGTGACCCGCTGACCCGTGATCCGTTTCCATTTCTGTATGACGGTTGTTATTGAGGGAATGAATGGCCTGCAATCACGAGAAAATGACGTACACTAAATGGCGGATTTATCATGCGCAATTTAGTAGAAAGTTGTCATGTGCTGCAAATTGCGCGCAAGAACTGAACTTCCGGAATATTGAGCTGCCCAGAAATCTTTATAAAACACTTTAATTCATTTCACGAATATGGAAATCTATGTTTATTAAATCTGTTCTGTCTCACAAATTTCCCTTATTGTCTTTGTATGGATTTCAATTCATGTAAAAGTGTGGATGAATAACAATTTTTGAAGGATTTCCCTGAACCTCAGACGAAGTGCTTATCTGGGCGAAATTAGTTTCAGAATATTGAGCTTTCGTACTGTTACGACCCCCACCCCACCCCACCCCCGTCATTATTAATGAATTTATGGGCTTGGTGGAGGTATGGAATTAATTAGGTATTAATTAATTAAGTGTGAGGCTGTATTGGGGCCAAAAAGTGAAAACAGCAGAAAAAAGTTTTATCTTGGGTTTTGGAAAGCAAAGAGGCGAAGAATTCTCCCTATGGCTGGGTGGTCGGGAGTTTCTTCTAGCACTTTAAAGTTGTAAATCTCAGGTCGCAGCTGACGTGCAGCCTAAACAACTGAAAGGAAGGAACGTTTCGAAGCAGGCCACTTGTAGAAATGAATGAAAATGGGGGACAAGAGGGTGAGCGAATTATCATAAATTCGTCGATGGTTTAGAGCATTTTTCAGTACAATGGCTCTCTTTTTGTGTGGTCCGTTCGGAAAAACAAGGTTGTGCACTGGGCATGAAAATAAGGAAGAAATTTCAGTTGTCTGTACGCTCTCCGATGTGAAAGGCGAGATGCCTTGGAGCTGCTATGTGATTTAGGAAAAATGAAGCAGCAAACCTCCCGCATTTTTAAGGAAACGGAGATTCAGCAACTCGGTTTTTGTCTGGATAGGCAAGATTGCCATTTGGACGGCGGAATGCTTACACTGAAGAGTAATTGAATTAGAGACAACTGGCGTTATGCAAATGTGGCGCTGTGGGCGGCCCTGTAAACGGAAACGACATGAGGTATGCAGCGATCCGACAATATAATGAGTGATACGACGGAAATCAGTAAAAGTCGGTCGCAATATGGGTAAGACGATGGATCTATGCGCATTTGATCGCGGGCAAATTGTCGGGGCCCGACGAATGGGTCACTCCATCTCGGAAGTCGTGCAGGCACTGGAATTTTCACGAGCCACTGTGTCACGGGTGCACCGTGAGTACATCAAATCCGGTAAAACCATCCCTGCAAGGGTGAACTGCCGTGGACAACAGCGTGTGGATGAGCGGGGCCATCATCGGCTGGCTCGCATTGTAACAGCGGATAGACGGGCCACAGTGCAAGAAATCACTCGGCAATTTAACGCTGGTGCACAAAAACGTGTAAGCAACCACACCATCCGGAACCATCTCCTCGCTATGGGGTAAGGAGCCATCGTCACACGAGGGTACTGCTGCTGACCGTACATCACAGGGTGCAAAGATTAGCATGGGCGCGAGAACATAGTCACTGGACCCTAGACATGTGGAAAAATGTTGCCTGGACTGATGAGTCGAGATTCACGTTGGTACATGCGGATGGCAGGATAAGATTACGGCGCAAACCACATGAAGCGATGGATCCTTATTGCCCGCAGAGTATTCCTCAAGCTGGTGGGGGTGGCATTCTCGTCTGGGGACTGTTTACGTGGACTGAAATGGGACCCCGGGTACGTGTGACATCGCCCCTCACCGGTCAACGTTACCGAGATATCCTGGACGACCATTTACTCCCGTTTGTGCGTCTTCAACATCCCACTGGAGACCTCATCCTGCAACAAGACAACGCACCGTGCCATCGCTACCGAATTGTATCCGAATGTTTGGATGAACACTCAACCGACGTGACCTCGCTTCTTTGGCCAGCTAGGTCACCTGACATCAATCCCATCGAGCACATCTGTGATGCCATTAAGAGAGATGTTCGAAACTCTGACCCCCCCCCCCCCCCCACAACAAATCTTCGTGAACTGTGGGAGCTTGTTCAGAGGTCGTGGATCCGTATGGCTTCCCGACGCTTCCGGTGTCTTGTCGAGTCCATGCCGAGACGAATCGCCGCCGTCATCAGGGCGAAAGGCGGTGCTTCACGTTAATAGACGGGTATCTGTAATTCAATTGCTCTTCAGTGTATATCCGAGCGATAAAGCAGCAAATCCGGTGCTACAAATTATACCGTAACTTGCAACTGGTTGACCAGTAAATAACGAAGCTGCGGAGAAATTGTGAAGTCGGTGTTAGTCGCTCTAAGGAGAAGTGTCGCCAAGTTACGGAACTCGAGCTGGAAACGCTAAAAACAGCGTTCTGAATCGTCAGTAGGGTCGTCCCATAACAGATGCCGCCAAGGAGGTGTGGCGGAGCGCCATCAACAACAACATGTGTGTGTTTGTGAGAAACAGCGATAACAAGGCACCCCCCCCCCTTCCCCTGAGAGAAAGCTGCATTCGTGGCTATGCACGCGCAAAAGATATCGGCAGCGTTATAGCGGTGTGTGGATACATTATCATGTAATAAGCAACCATTCGGATTTATTTTTGGCAGCATCCATGCAAGTAGAAACATTTTGTTTTTGTTATTACATCTGCTACAAGATTAGTTGAGGAATTGAACTGATATATTGTAAGAACTGAACTGTGGAATTTAAATTCATTAAAACTATCTAGCTGGAACAGATTTAGGTCAAAGTTGACCCAACACGTATGTTCAGAAGACAACTAATTTTGATTCGCATGTGAGCCATAGTTACCATTTTTATGGTCAATTAAACGTTTGTTTAGTGCAGTCAGCGCATTTATAGAACACATTATTTATGTGTAAGAAGGTGATTGGTTTGAATTGTTTAAGTGTATGCCCATATACTAGTAATACAGTCTTCGCGCCAAGCACAACGTCGAATGACCGTGGAAAAGAAATATAATTGCTCTGCCACGGTTGTTACATTGGTTGTCCGCGGTGAGATAACGGCCGCGACCGTTACATTGGTGATAGTGACCCACTGTCGCTACATTGGTCACAGCGGCCGAGGTTGTTACAGTATTCAATCAAATTAATAAATGCACTGATATCACATTTCGGTATGTTGATTAGGTTACGTCAAGTCTCCATAGGGTAATTCATATTTAAAAAGTTACATGGGTTGTGAAGATTTCTTCCTATAAATTCATCTTTTATTTGGCTTTTAAAAAATCTGAAAATAAAAAGTACGTGATTATATACCCACCGGCCACTAATTCGAAACCTTTATGCCGTTGTACGCGAACGTCACTCAGCCGTCCCGGTGGCGTAGTGGTCTGAACCATTCGTCCGAGACGGGTCCGGGTTTGATTCCCGGTGAGGCATGGATGTTGTGTTTGTCTTACGGCACTGGCTCCCTCCCTTCCCTGGAACCAGTGACCCTACATTAGGGATGGACGACTGCTTATAGCCCACTGAGTTGCTCGCGGTGGTCGTTAAACCTCAAACAACAACACAACAACAACAAAAACGTCATTTACGCAGCGTATAAGCAAAATACGTGGTCACGTGCTTCGCCACTTGATCTAAGTAACTATTTAAGACTGCTGCTCAGTAATGTTAATCACAGTTACCAGTTACCCAAGGTAAAAGCAGTGGCAGTCAAATAAAAAGCAAACAAACATACAGCACTTATTACTTAAATAAATAAAATAATAAAAAATGAACATCCCTCATCTCATAAAACAAAAGCAGACAAAGCACTAAATTAAAAATAACATAATTATTTAGTTCGCAGTATGAAAATGTAGTTTTTCACCGACTTAGCATTCAGTCAAAGACAATGCATATACACCGATGAGTCACTCGGTTATGACCATCCCCTGCTTATAGAAATGAGGGCGCCTGGAGACCGAACGGTGGCGCAGGTGAAGTTCACAGAGCAGTATATGTACAACCCGAGGACTGGCTTTTGACTAGAAGAGCGTTCGGAGTCAGAATGGGAAAAGCTGCCGATTTATCGGAGTTTGATAAAGGACAAATTGTGATGGCATGACGCCTCGGAACTACGATCTCGGAAATGGCGCGGCTTGTGGATTGCTCACGTGCCACTGTAGTGAGTACGTATCAAACGTGGTGCACAGATGGCCAAACGACGAACCGCTGACCAGCCGTGTATTGTCCGCAACTCATTGATATCAGAGAGAAGCGGAGACCGTCGAGCATTGTTCGCAGCGGCCACAGTTCGACAAATCACCGGCAGCTACAACAGTGGTGAGCAGGGCAATGTGTCACAGCACACAGTTTATCGGAGCCTCCTGCGCGTGGGCCTGCGTAGCTGAAGACCCAGCCGGATCCCCATACGCGTCATTGCCAACAACGCATGAAATGGGCCAGAAATAATCGAGACTGGACCGTGGATCATTGGAAGAAAGTGCCCTGGTCTGACGAATCAAGTTTCCAGGTGCATCACGTAGACGGTGGAGCGCAGATACGCCGGTTACCAACGGAGGCTACGCAAACACCTTCTCTCTCCTTTTTAGGTTTCTCGACATTGTAATAGCTTTTTCAGAATTTCAGAAGGTAATCAGTCTGAAAACATTTATGTCAAACATCCTCAAATGACCACTTTGAATAACTAAGTTAAGCCAGAAAGCAAGGCTTTCTTCGCTTATCTTTTACAAAACGCTTTCCTCTCTTAACATTCACTCGTTCCAGCCACATTCGTCTCAGTTCTTAGACAGCGAATATATTTGTTCCAGTTTATTTCAGCACATTTTCCTGACCCGGAGTTAACACGTTCCAGCCGGTTAAAGGGTTAATGTAAATCTCTGTAAGGATGATACCTCTGCTTCTAAAAGTATGATGTAGAAAACTCTTTTAGACATTGATAGTGTTTGTGGAGAGAATATATCATGAGTTTGCCAACTTTTGTACGACACAGTTTTGCCACAAAGGGGTTTAAGTGTTCATTGCTACTCGTATCGTACCTGGAACCGTATCTTTGTTGCAATTTGAAAAATACCTTTTGCCTTCGATTCTTTCATTATGAGAAATGTTTTGCGTGCAATTTGTGATTTTTCGTAATACACACTTCAGCTGCTAGTGGCTAAGAGTAGCTAGCTATTTCTATTTGTGGATGTTTTACCTATTACGTAGAAACCGGATTTTGCAACCGATTTAATACGCTATGAAGAAACTGCTTACACTGCACATTTCAAATTATGCTCAGATATTCTCTTAAGGGCGTTAATACATTTTCCATTTCGCTGATTTTGTTCTAAAAATCAGCTTTGATTTTTTTTTCTTATCGGAAAGCATTCAAAAGATGTGCTTATTACACCCGAGAATTCGGTATCATCTTTCTTGTTTAACGATGTGTGCAACTTAGTTTTTGAACAACTCGGGAAAAATTTAGGGTAAAGTAAGTAAAAGAACAATTATAACAAAAAGTAATGTTGTTCAAAACCGATTTTATTACATGCCTAATCTAAAAAAGGCATACAGGGGCTGTGGACATCCCAAAGAAACATGAAGAGATGCGTAATTAGTGTAACCAAGAAAGACAAGGAAAATAACTCAAGGATCGGAAAAATGATAAGAGTGAATAACAACATGATCGAAGTTACAGTCCTCAAGTGGCAATGAGCTAGACATGCTGCTCGACGAACTGACTGTACTGTTGAACAGCTGAAATACTAAACTGGGCACTAAGGGACTGGATAAGACCCAAAAGATGACCACGTGGGAGATGGGTGGATGAATTCCGATTGCACGTCGGAGTGACGTGGAATCGTAGTATTTTTTTTTTTTTTTAGGTTTAAAGACCACCGTGAGCAATTCAGCAATCGCCCGTCCCTAATTTAGGGTCATTGATTCCAGGGAAGGGAGAGAGCCAGTGCCGTAAGATAAACAGAGCATCCATGTCTCACCGGGATTCGAACCCAGACTCATCTCGGACGAATAGTCATGAGCAAGCGCTTAGTTCACTGCGCAACTGAGGCTGCGTAAAAATGGTTGACCGCCCCGGTGGCGCAGTGGTCTAAGCGATGGCCTCTGATCATTCGTCCGTAAGGGGTCCGGGTTCGAATCCCGGTGAGGCATGGATGTTGTGTTTGTCTTACGGCACTGGCTCTCTCCCTTCTCTGGAACCAGTGACCCTAAATTAGGGACGGGCGACTGCTTATAGCCCATTGAGTTGCTCACGGTGGTCGTTAAACCTCCAATCAAAAAAAAAAATGGTTGATGATGATGATGTCGACCTAATGTAGAAATAAACTGTAAAATATTAACTTAGCCGCATAATTTACAAACATCAAAAATTAAAACGATAATTCTAACAATCGCAATCATCGCGTTGTCCCTTTCTTCCCTATCTACGTCTGCGTTGCTTTCTTTACTGTCACAATTAAAATCGTCTAACCTACCATCCAGTTGATTTGATATTCGACAACTCCGAGTTTGGTAACCAAGCATTCCAATATATTTCCCACAGGCTTCACTATGTGGAAAATGATATTTAAATCAGGCATTTTTTTTATATTTCCCCTGTAAGTGTTACTTCCTGGTCGTTACGCCTTATCCATATGTTTTCACGGGCCATTCAAATACGTTTCTTAGTGTTCCTTGAATCCCATTTGGAATGCTTTCAAAAAATGTTGGTCACCCCCGTGGCGCAGTGGTCTAAGCGCTGGCTTCCGATCATTCGTCCGATCTGGGTCTGGGTTCGAAACCCTGTCGAGACGTGAATGATGTGTTTGTCTTATGGCACTGGTCTTCCCCATCACTGGTTCTAAATTACGGACGGTGACTGCTATATCATATAACATTGTTTCGAACCTACGTCTCCCTACTCTGGAGCGGCTATTCTACCAACTGAACTAGGCCGGCAGACTTATCGCTGCTTCATTGTCAATTTGACTCATGCGTTACCTCTGTATTACGTCATCTACATCATGCAACGTAGGATACACTGTTCATAACTCATCGAGTTGCTCACGGCGGTCGTTCAACTCCCAAACTAACACACAAAACCAAATTGTTGCCCAATAAATCTGTGTTAATTACTGAGTTTTGTTGCCGAGTTTTACCACCTACCTAATTCTGGTTACATATAAAGATACGCTGTTTTCATCATTGATCCTTGAATAATGAGCGCACTCTGACTTTTGATGATTGTATTTTAGGAAAAGACTGTCCACTTTAGTTACCAAATATGAAAATATATGATCTAATGTATAAGGTTTAATGTTTGTCCGCTATGCAAATCTACAGTTTTTAATTGAGAACCACCCAATTTGGTATACTGTCTCACGGTACTCTAACTTAGACCGTAGACGGTTTTTAGAAGGAGTCGGAGCCTGGGGTCAAGGATCCCCCATACAAAATTTTCGTAAAAAGTTCCATTTTTAGCACATCTTTTGTAAAAAAAGATCGTGCTTCTGTTATCGGTATGTCCGTCCGTCTGTACACACGATATCTCAGCAGCAGCTATTAGTCCGATTTGAAAAACTCTTTTTGCATTGGGAAGCTTGAAACATGCAAATGATGATCCTTTATTTCGTTTTTTTTTTACGATGTACAATTTCGCCGGTAGAGGGCGTAAATGCAGGTGATGTCGAATTCAAAAATACGTTTTATTCCACATATTTGCTTCTAAGCATCCGATTGAAAAAAAATTTATATCTTTCGATTCCATTTATGTCGAAGAATATTTTAGACATAGTTACTTTTTCAAATTACGCCCAGATTTTCCGCTAGGGGGCGTAAAAGTAAATTACATTTCCCCCGATAACTCTTCTTCTAAAACTCCGATTTGAAAAATGTTTTCTTCAGCGGATACGTCACTTGATGGAAAATCTTTTGCATGTAATTTCAATTTTTTGGTAAAGAATACTTTGGCCACCAGGGGGCGTAAATGTTAATTTTTGCTGCTGATGTATTTGCCATAAAATCGTAGCTTCTAAAAGATCGATTAAAAACTTCTTTCGTGGACTGATGCCACTCACTTCGATAAAACTTTTCGGAATATTTTCTTCTTAAAATATTACACAGTTTCTCCGCCACGGGGTGTAGATGTACATCTTATTTTTGTCAATATCTCTACTTCTAGGAGTCCGATTTGAAAAATGCCTTCTATGTGGGATAGTGTTTTCCGTGTGACATGTGTTTCATATAATTTCAAAATTTTCAAGTAATTCATAGACTTTCCGCTAGGGGGCGTATCGGTAAATTGCGTTTTCCCCTATATCTCTGCTTCTAAGTCTCCGATTTGAAAAATTCTTTCTGCACCGGATACAGCTCCTGATGGGAAATCGTTTTCACATAATTTCTAATTTTTGTAAAAAAAAATAGTTTTGCCACCAGGGGGCGTATATCTTAATTTCCGTTTCTGTTGTATTTGCAGCAAAATATGAGCTTCTAAATTCTCGATTGAAAAAAACGTCGTTTCTTGACCGATACTACTCATGTCGACAAACCTTTTAGAAACATTTTCTTCTTAAAATAGTGCATGGTTTCTACGCTAGGGGGCGTAGGTGTACATCTTATTTTTGTCAATATTTCTACTTCTAAGAGTACGATTTGAAAAATTCCTTCTTTGTTGGACAGTGCTTCCTATGCGAAATGTTTTTCCTATAAATTCAAAATTTTCAAGTAAATCATACACTTTCCGCCAGGGGGCACAAAGGTAAATTGCGTTTTCTGCGTTATTTCTGCTCCTAAAGCTCCGATTTGAAAACTTCTTCCTGTATCGCATACAAGACCTAATGGAAAATATTTTTCACATAATTTCATATGTTTGGTAAAGAATGATTTAGCCAACTTGGGTCATAAATGTTAATTTCTGCTTCTGAAGTATTTGTTGCAAAATCTGGGCTCCTGAAAACTCGACTAATTTTTTTTTCTTCGACCGATGCCGCTTATACGGATAAACCTTTTGAGAATTCTTTCTTCCTAAAATAATGCATGGTTTTCCCTCCAGGGGACGTTAAGTCACATCTTATTTTTGTCGATATCTCTGTTTCTAAGAGTTCGTAAGCTCACGATTCCGTTTACAGCAATATCTGAGGGATTAAAAACCCGATTGAAAATCTTCTTTCTTTGGTCAGATCTATTGTTTTCCATACCGGTTCCATTGACTTTGAATAGCTTTGATAAATTTAATTTGCGTCAGAACGGATTCAAAAGACGTGCTTATTACATCCGAAAATTCGGTGTCAACTTTCTTGTTTACTATTTTATTTTGAATTGGTATACTATCTCACGGTTCTCTAACTTAGACCGTAGACGAATTTTGGAAGGAGTCGGAGCCCAGGGTCAAGGATCCCCCATACAAAATTTTCGTAAAAAGTTCAATTTTTTACTTTTTTTATTTTGAATTAGTATACTATCTCATAGTACTCTAACTTAGACACGGTTTTTGGAAAGAGTCGGAGCCAGGGATCACCGGGCACCCATACAATATTTTCGTAAAAAGTTCCATTTTTTATTTTTTTTAATTCGAATTTAATACTTTTTGTTGTGATAAGAGCAAGAATTGATTTTTTTTTGTGTGTGTGTGTGTGTGACAAGTGTTTTCCAGTGAAGAACTGCAACACAATTCAGCATCGGAACTGAAAACAAGTAAACAACAAAAATCAAACGGAAAAACTAAAAATAATGTGTGCCTAAAGATTCTACAAAGAATGAAATTCAAATTCAGTGAAGAAATAAAATACAGTTTTAGGTACGGTTCGTGCAGTAAAAAATTATTTGTTTTCATTTGATTTGTACAAAATTTAAATAGTGAATTATCACCAAATTCCCCCGAGGAACGCCAGGCAGTTCAGCTAGTAATAAATAAAGCGATCGCTCAATTGAAGAGTAGGGACATCACTTGGAAGTTAAATTTGGGACGAGTGTCATGAAAATATTTCTATAGATGACGGAAATAAGCGCGATATTATCTCTAATATTAGTCAAATCGTTGGATGGCTTTTTGCTTATATTTAATAGGCCCGATTCGTCAAATCTTCAATACGCACCAGGATACGCAAAAGATGGTGCAATGAAATAAAGAAAATCAAAGAAATTCGTCTCCTTGTGTTTATCAATGAAAATACTTCGCACTTTACTATTGGAAAAACAGCAACCACTATTATCCCACATTTCGAACAGCATGTGAGCAGACCGCCATTTACCCACATATTCAAATAGGTTATTGGCGGCGTATATCTACCGAGTGGCGGTCAACGACCCACCCCATTTACCCCCTGAAGTTATTCAGACTTTTTTCTGGGAAATACATTATTATTATTATACTACCGTCTGAGAGAGAGGAAGGGAGAATTCGATGGTCGTCTGGTATCCATGCAATCAACGTATTGCAATCGATCATGTCTGATGAAGCCACCCGTGCGCTTGCCACAAGTGACGCGTGATAGATTTCTCCCGTACGCGGGAATGTACCTCTGTATTACAGCAAGCTGCCCACTCTAGCGCATGCTTCTTTCTTGCACTCAGTGGGTAGGAAACTCATCAATGATTTTTTTCATTAGTTCCGCGTCGAATGCAAGAACTCTTTTTTTTGCTATATTTATACACACTTTTCTTTCTCGAGCAATCACAGCGCAGCTGAGAAAATTAAGGTTATCCTCGCGCGTTTCCTTCTTTTTCCCCTAATATCCGCATATTGGGGAAAAGATGTTAGTGATATCCCACAGATTGTAAATAATCGCGTAAAGTGGTGGCCTCATTACTTCGAACGGAACAGTATTATCCCTACTTTTATTGATTTATGTTACCTTGCAACAGAATCAACTTACTGTCTAAGCACACAGAGAGAGAGTAAGACGCGTTAGCTTATCAGCACGTTATTTCTACCGCAAAATACACTGGCTTCTATAAATCAAGAAAAAATCAGAAAAATCAGGATAATTAAAAACTACTTGATGAAATTTCATGAAAACTGGTGAAAAGATGCATTAAGTTGTAAATTATAGGGTAGGCAAAAAACAAATCACGAAAACGTTATTTAATATCAGAAAAATGGACCATACAGGAACATATCGAAAAATAGGATACAAGAACTCAATGGGGAAGTTGCTTCAATATGAAGTATGGTCACCTCTAACAGCAATACAGGCCGGACAGCGATGTTCCATGCTGATTACGATAGTGTAAATTAACTCATTGGGCAGTAATGCCATTGTTCCTCAAAGCAGTAGCAAGCCCCTGTAGGGTATCGGTAAGCGGATTGAAGGTAGCATCACGTCTCACCAGAGCATCCCAAATATGTTCAATGGAATTTAGGTCCGGAGATCGAGCTGGCCATCCCGTACGGACAATGGTTTCCTCCTCAAGGCATTGCTCCACGAGGCGCACTCTGTGTGGTCTCGCATTATTTTTCTGTAGGAGAAACTGTGACGTACCTGCCAGCAGGACGCACACGACATAAAGGCAGATAGGAATCAGAATAATCGTCCGCGTAGCTCAATTGGTAGAACAACTTATTCCGGAATGAGGGGACCCGGGTTCGAATCCTGGCGCGGATAGAAATGACGGAGAAATTTACTTCGTTATAATGGCGCCCGAACTATCCGGATGACCCGACCGTTCAAAATCTCGCAATGGTGTGATGTTATTTCCACACCGCGAGATAGGAAAAATCAGAGAATCCCTTCTCCAGCGCTTCGAAAAATAAAAATGTGTGATGTTGCATTCCACACACCGGATATACTGGGAGTTCTCAAGTGCACGTTCTACAGTGGATGGCTGCCTGCAACGATTCATGGTCACGGTTGACCCGTGGGCCATGCCCCCGGCCCTCTTTCGGGGGGGGGAGATGTGACGTACCTGCCAGCAGGACGCACACGACATAAAGGCAGATAGGAATCAGAATAATCGTCCGCGTAGCTCAATTGGTAGAGCAACTTATTCCGGAATGAAGGGGACCCGGGTTCGAATCCTGGCGCGGATAGAAATGACGGAGAAATTTACTTCGTTATAAAACGTTTCACCTATTGTTCCTGCATAAGGACGTACATATGGATGCAGGATATCATCTCTATATTTCTGTGCAGTCAGGTTACCACGTGGCAGGACATAGAGATCTGTTCGATCACCTAAACACACAGACTACCTCCACCATAACGATCTCTTTCACGGATGTTACTGAGATGATAGTGGGTTCCTGGCTCCCACCAGATCAAACAACGTCTGGAATCGCTCTCTGAACTGTATCTCGATTCGTCAGTGAAGAGTATAGACCTCCATTGACTTTCACTCCAGCTAACATGCATGCGTGCTCAACTCAATCGCTCCCTCCTGTGCCGTCGGTGGGGGCACACAAATTGCTGGTCGTCGAGCATACAGACCTCCTTCATGAAGCCGTCTGCGTACAGTTGAAGATGATATCAACCTTCCAGTACCGGTAGAAAGGGCAGATCTGAACTGGGTTGGTGTTGAGATCCTTTGTCTTCGTGCGGTTAACTGCAAATAACGGTCGTCAACGGCAGTTATCGCTCTAGGACTTCCTTGGCTGTACCTTCTCAATGCTAAATCTGTTCTTACAAATGCATTCCACAGCCTATGGATTACAGAAGTACTCACGTTCAACCATCTGGCCACATCTGTTTGACTCTGACTTCCCTCCAGGAGTCAATAGCTTGCCATGGCAACTCTTCTGGTAGATGATGTCTCAAATTCATTCCTTCGTTCCCAATGGCTATCTCCGATTTTTCCGATCACAGTTTTTAACACGAGATCCTAGCACCTTGTGAAACGCGCGTTTTTATACCGGTGCCTGCTGACGTCGAACGATAGCAGCGCCACTACTTTACATATGATATTCTGAGCCTGCAGGGATTTTTATGTTCGCATATGCACATTTGGTGCAATTTCGATTATTTTTGGCTGAGTTATCGCAAATTTTCTGTTTGTTCCTTAATCCATAATATTGAGAGATGTAAAATGCCTTTTCGTATTTATAAACAAAAGTGAAATACAAATAATTGTTGTTTCGTTTCGGGGTTTAACACTGTGGGAAACTATAAGAAATATCTCGTCCCTACTTTAGGGCCACTGTTTCCAGAGAAGGGAGAGAGCCAGTAACGTAAGACCAACGCGCCACCCATGCCTAATTCCGGACTCGAACCCGGTCCATTCGGACAAACGTTCAGATGCCAGCGCACAGAGCACTGCGCTGCCGGGGAGGCACAAAAGCTTTACAACCATTGCTACTTTATTGAATAATGTAGGCACCATTTTTTTCTCGGCATCTATTGGATAGCCTGAGAATTTCATTGAACCAGAACTTTGCAGGGTTTTGGACAAACAACTCGTCAAGAGGATTTTTAATGCCTCCAAAGTTTCGAAATTCTTTCCATGAAACGAGTTCTGCAGATACCGGAGTAAATGGAAATCGGATGGAGTGGTGTTGGGTGAATAGACCTGGTGAGACAAGAGATCCCAGCCAAGCTCCAAAAATTTTCCTCTTTGACCAAATAAACATAAGTTGTGGCGTTGTCCTGGTCGAAGACTGCGCCCTTCTTGTTGACCGTTTCTGGATGTTTGCCATCAAGTGTGGCTTTCAGCTGGTCTACAGTAGCTATCAGAATTGATCATTCGGTTGCTCTGCAGCAGCTCGTAATTCAAGAGTCCCTTACAATCCACGGAGTGTTGTCTTAAGTCGTTTGCAGTCGTTGTTAGGATGTAGTCTGCCCCTTTGTAGTCGTTTGCAGTCGTTGTTAGAATGTAGGCTGCCCTTTGCAGTCGTTTGCAGCCGTTTGCAGTCGTTGTTAGGATGTAGTATGCCCCTTTTCAGACGTTTGCAGTCGTTGTTAGAATGTAGGCTGCCCTTTGCAGTCGTTTGCAGTCGTTGTTAGGATGTAGTCTGCCCCTTTGCAGTCGTTGTTAGGATGTAGTCTGCCCCTTTGCAGTCGTTGTTAGGATGTAGTCTGCCCCTTTGCAGTCGTTAGCAGTTGTTGTTAGAATGTAGGCTGCCCTTTGAAGTCGTTGTTAGGATGTAGGCTGCCCTTTGAAGTCGTTGTTAGGATGTAGGCTGCCCTTTGAAGTCGTTGTTAGGATATAGGCTGCCCTTCTCAATCGTTTGCAGTCATTGTTAGGATGTAGGCTGCCCTTTGCAGTCGTTGTTAAGATGTAAGCTGCCCTTTGCAGTCGTTTGCATTCGTTGTTAGGATGTAGTCTGCCCCTTTGCAGTCGTTGTTAGGATGTAGTCTGCCCCTTTGCAGTCGTTGTTAGGATGTAGTCTGCCCCTTTGCAGTCGTTAGCAGTTGTTGTTAGAATGTAGGCTGCCCTTTGAAGTCGTTGTTAGGATGTAGGCTGCCCTTTGAAGTCGTTGTTAGGATGTAGGCTGTCCTTTGAAGTCGTTGTTAGGATATAGGCTGCCCTTCTCAGTCGTTTGCAGTCGTTGTTAGGATATAGGCTGCCCTTCTCAGTCGTTTGCAGTCGTTGTTAGGATGTAGGCTGGCCTCTGCAGTCGTTGTTAAGATGTAAGCTGCCCTTTGAAGTCGTTTGCAGCCGTTGTTAGGATATGGGCTGTCCTTTGCAGTCTCGCTGCTCTACCATCTTTACAGCTCCACGTTAATGTACACAATCCATTTCTCATCACGCGCAGTAGCGAATGCAGCGGAGGAAGGGGCGATGCTCTTCCTAAAGCAGAGTTTTTCTTTTTGAATGGCCAAGTACGTAAATAATTAATGTACTTTTTTTTTATATAAAAAAGATACACAAATTTTTGTAAAACTTTCTGTGACATTGAAATTTGTTGTGAATTTGAAGATAAAAATGTTCTGTTCCAGCTTCATCAGACAGAAAAAAGAAACTAGAGACATCGGAAAAAGCTCATAGCGAAAGTGAAAAGAGATTTTGTCTGATCATTAAAAGTAATGCATGTGATCTATTTCTGTTCGTTAGTATTGCCTGGTATGATTAGTAATTGGGAACAGGGAAGGTCACTGTGTGGGGTGGACTTTGGAGTGTGTGTGTGTGTGTGTGTGTGAGAGAGATGTGAGTGATCAAGCTGATGTGCTTATCTTGACTGGGCCATAAGCAAAATCCTTTTATAGATTTATGTAGACGATTTTAGGAAGGGAGTGTCTGACCGTAGGTTTTAAGCAACCCTTAAAAGTAGGAAGCTAGAAGATTTGGGCTATAGTGCCCGACATGAAAGTTACACTGAAGCGAGGTAGAAAGTGGGAGGCACAGTCGCCCTTAATTTTATTATGGGGTTAGCCAATGGGTCTGGTACGATTCGTCCAACGACGATTGGTCCAATGCCGATTCGTCCTATGCCGATTCGTCCAATGCACAATTGGTCCAAAGGTACGATTCGTGCAATGGTACGATTGGTCCAATGCCGACTCGTCCAATGGACGATTGGTCCAATTCCGTCCTATCTGTCCGAAGTGCTACTCGTGCTATAAAAGTCTCATCTGTTCTGATTCTATCTCCGATGTTATAAGAAAGTACCGGTAGTCCAAAGAATGTAAAATAATGTTACATTTCATGCGTAATATTGTGGTTAGAGATTTCTTTTTTTTTTTTTTTTTTTTTTTTTTTGAAATCGCGTTTTCTTGTTATACTGCCCTTGCTGCCGTATGAAGTTACTGATGTACGAGCCGTTCTATCAACTTCAATGTTTCTCTTTTGCATGAAATAATATAAAATACTAGTGTTCCCTTTCTGTTTGTAGAATGCAGTGAGGGTTTTCCGCCAACTGCCCAATGGAAACAACTGGTCGGGGTTTGGACAGAGGCCTTTTCAACAGTTTTTATTCCAGTGATGTCATATTCATAACGTTTACATATTAAATCAAGTTAATAATATCGCGCTTTTATTTAAACACGAAATATTAATTCATAGGCCCTAGCCCTAGGCTTTTTTAACAGTTTTAATTCTACCAATGTCAGATTCATAACGTTTACATATCAAATCAAGTTAATAATATTGAGCTTTTACGTAGGCACGAAATGTTAATTCATAGGCTCTAGGCCTAGACCTTTTTAGGACTTTTTATTCTACCGATGTCATATTCATAACGTTTACATATTAAATCAAGTTAATAATATTGCGCTTTCACTTAAACACGAAATATTAATTCATAGGCCCGCGGCATAGGTGCCTAGCAAAGACCTCAGAAATGATACGATGACTGCTTTTTATAAAGCTTTATAAAATGTTTACAAATACCAAACACCTAGGCTGTTACTTAAAATCTTTTAAAATGGCCCGCGGCCTAGGTGCCTTGCAAAGACCTCAGAAATGATACGATTAATGCTTTTTATAAAGTTTTATAAAATGTTTACAAATATCTGGGTTGTAACTTAAAATCTTTTAAAAAGGCCAGCGACCTAGGTGCCTGGTAGATAGCTGAGAAATGATTCGTTGAGTGCTTTTTATAAGGGTTTATAAAATGTTTACAAATACCAAATATCTAGGTTGTGACTTAAAATCTTTTAAAAAGGCCCGAGGCCTAGGTGCCTTGCAAAGACCTCAGAAATGATACGATTAATGCGTTTTATAAAGTTTTATAAAATGTTTACAAATATCTGGGTTGTAACTTAAAATCTTTTAAAAAGGCCAGCGACCTAGGTGCCTGGTAGATAGCTGAGAAATGATTCGTTGAGTGCTTTTTATAAGGGTTTATAAAATGTTTACAAATACCAAATATCTAGGTTGTGACTTAAAATCTTCTAAAAAGGCCCGAGGCCTAGGTGCCCTCGTAAAGACCTGAGAAATGATAGGATGAGTGCCTTTTATTAGGTTTTATAACATATTTACAAATACCAATTATCTAGGTTGTAAATTAAAATCTTCAAAAAATGCCCGCGGCCTAGATGCTTTGCAAACAACTGAGAAATGCTCCATTGAGTGCCTTTTACCAGGTTTATGTAAAATGTTTACATTTACTAAATATACCGAAATTATCTTTTAAAAGGATAAAAAGAGAATAATTTAAATTATTATTCCTTTCTGGAAAATAAAAAAAGTTTACCGTTGGTAAGATGATAGCATTGGACGAATCGGCGTTGGACCAATCGTACCATTGGACGAATCGGCATTGGACCAATCATACCATTGGACGAATCGGCATTGGACGAATCGGCATTGGACAATTCGGACATTGGACCAATCGGCACTGGACCAATTGTCCCTTTGGACGAATTGGCATTGGACGAATCGGCATTGGACCAATCGTCGTTGGACGAATCGTCCGGGACCGGTGGCCAATACCAGGGGTCTGTCGACTTTACGTGACCATCCGAGTCACCGCGGATATTCAGTCGCTCAAACGTTTCTACCTGCCCTGGATCGAACCGAAGTCCTTTCCGTGAATGTCAGAAGAGCTGATCACTATGCCATACGCGGCACCAAAAGCCTATTAAGATTCAGCAACTTCACTTCATATATACGTGTGTGTGTGTGTGTGTGTGTGTGTGTGTTTGTCTGTGTGCGTGCGTGACCCTTCCACAAAGCCCTTTCCCTCTCTACTTTTTTTAGACCAAAGGAACCTTGCACCACAAAGTAAGTTTCTGGGTGCGCCCCTGATCACGTGTCACCATTCTCTTCTCAAATGGGTCGTTTTTGTTCTATTTGAGTATGTGTGAAATAGCTGCTTTTAAAACGGATTGTAGACTTTATTTACGTTTAAACGTTAAACTCAGCGAAACTTCAACTTAAGGCTTGACTAGCTTGGTCATTTTGATGATTCAAATGTCAATATCCCGGATCACTTCAAATTGTTCGTACCACGGTTTGCAAAATCTAAAACCTTAATTAAACATGAAAATCTCTTTTTCAAGATTACAGCCACGTTTCGGTAACAATAAAATGCTACTTGCAATGTCCAATCCTTCTTTATTCTTTATCCAAGCACTTCAACATTCAATAACCATTTCGCTCGAAACAGCACACTGATTATGCGTTGATAGGATGCATATAACATCTCTGCATATAACATATAGCTTTGCACATGGTATTCCTCTTATAATCTGCACATTCAAAATACAGATATATGCAAAAGAATATTAACACATAAGCAACCAACCCTCATAAAACAACTGGGGCCTTATGACTTCCAAATGGAGATATATATTTTGGGGCCTTATGATTTTTCTTTGGGTCCAGAAAAAGTCCTTTAGTGGCTGAGGCTTTCTGGTAGACAACTTTCTGTCGGGTGTTGCAAAATTCCTCTGCTCTTCGAAAGTTAGCACACAAATTTGAATAATAAACGGCGCAGAATGGGAATCGTGTATTGCTGTTTTAAGACATGTAAATATCAACGTAAATATCACCAACTGGTACGGAACGCTGGCTCAAACCTTGACCCCGTCTTGGGATCCAGGTTCGAATCCCGGTGAGGCAAGGTTGGTGTGTTGGTCTTACGTCTCTGCCTCTGTCCGTTCCCTGGAGCTAGTGGCTCTAAATTAGGGACGGACGACTACTTATAGCCCATTGAATTGCACAAGGTGGTCGTTAAACCCCCAAAGAAAACAGAAAAACTGTGTCTTCCCGGTGGCCAAGTAGTCAGAGGCAAGATGATGTGAGACAAAAGAGGTTTCTGATTACAGAAACCCCTTTTGTCTCATATATCTCCGCTATAAGAAACATTTTGCGTACAATTGTGATTATCGTAACTCACATTTCTGCTAATGGTGATCGCAAATACTTATTCCTGCTTGCAAATATTTTACAAATTCCAGAAGTCCGGCTGCAAAAATTATATTTGAAACTGTTCCGTTCACTATGAAGCACACGGCGTACGTTGTGGATTTTATTTAATGTTCAATCTTTTTCGCTAGGAGGAGAATGCATTTTCTTCTTCGATGAAAAATCTCGTTTGAAAAATTCTTATTGTGTCAGAAAGAATTCGAAAAAGGGTTCACTACTCCTGAGCATGCGGTGTCATCTTTCTTGTTTTGGGGTAAGAGAGGAAGTTGTAAACGACGATAGAAAAAGATGAATGCAGCCAGCAGTAGGTAGTGAAATAGTGCGAACATTTGAGAAGTTGTGAGTTTTTACCAGGGATGAGTTGTGAGAAATAGTATATATAGACAAAGTGTAAATGAAGAAAGAAATAAATCATTACAGGTGAAAAGTCGCTGATTTACCAGTGTGATACTGAAACTAAGCATAAAGGTTATCAATGAGAAAGCGGAAAAATTTCCGCGCTCCCAAAACGGCGCATCCATAGTGAAAAGGAAAAATGCCTATTAGTTTTGTTTTATTTTGTGTTTTTAACTCCAGTATCATATTGCATCAGAAACTTTTCCTCACCGACCAGACAGTGAGGCAGCTGTATTACTTAGAAGTGAGAAAAGGTCTCAGGTAAAGAGTTTAAAAGGTCTCAGGTAAAGGCCGTAATGTTTTTTGAAAAGGTCTCAGGTAAAGGCCGTAATGTTTTCTGAAACTAAATGGCTCTTTTATTAGAACAATGATCCGGTAAACACATCTTTGATTGTAAGGGAAATTTTTGTTGAAAAACAAATTGATATGTGCACCCTCCTTATTCAACTGTTCTGGCACCAAAGGATTATTTTTTTTAATTCTTTTGATGAGAAACACCTTGTTTCCAAGGTGTGAATGATATTCAACGCAACGCAACAGTGGCAAAAAGAAAAAGCAGTTTCAGTAAGTGAGAAATCAATGAAGGAAGAAATACAATACATAGGAAATCAATAGAATATTCAGAGCAAACAGAATATAAATTCTTAATTTGCTTGTAACACTTACTGGTCATCCATGTAACATCTCTCAGAAAACTTGAAAATTTCATCGCCGTGGAGCGGGAATCAAACCCGCATCTCCCGATTTCAGTTCGAGTATGCTAATTATTGATTTCAGTTCGAGTATGCTAATCACTGATTTATCTGTGGTACTGGTGAATTCCGACCTATATTCGTTTCTAGATGGTAGATGGTCAAAGGCGAAAATCTGAGGAAGTCAGATTCCTAAGCTAAGTTTGCTTAATCTCAGTTGCTTGGAGCTTCACTGTTCTGGGTGGTGTAACGGTTAGCATACTCGAACTGAAATCGGGAGATGCGGGTTCGAATTCCTCTCCGGGACGATGAAATTTTAAGTTTTCTGAGAGATACTGCATGGATGACCAGTAAATGGTACAAGCACAAATTCAGAATTTATATTCTGTTCGCTTTGAATATTCAGTGAGTGAGTTCTGTATTTTTCAATAAAAGGAAAATAATGGTATAAATTGCTTTTGTTACTGGAATCATTTGACATTATTAACAGGCTTCCATATTTCCTTTAAGTAAAGTATTAATGCCGTTTATTTTCTTTTTGAAAGACAGAAAATTGTTTATATACTCTCACCTTCAAAAAATAATTTAATTACTTACCTCACAAATCCTACGGATATAGTATGATCAACAGCTTGGTTTTTAGCCAACTTCCTTTTTTCCAGCCACTTTTCCTTCGGCACCAAATAGATGTGCAATTCCACAAGCTAGAAACAGGAAAACAGATATTTGGAGGCATTCAAAGTCAACAAATTAAATTCTAGAATCAAATTAAAAAAGAAGAAACACTGCTGGGTTTTTTTGTTTGTTTTTTATTGCACGAGAACTGTTTTATTATTGACCTGATATTTGAGGTAAAAGAACCTTTCCAAAAACTATAGCGGCGCACATTCTGTCTCACTTTCACCACCTTCTCCGTCCCAGTTCTTGTATATCTCGTTCTGCTTTTCCCTTCACTTGCGCTCTGCTTCTCCTTCTCTCTTTCTCTCTCTCTCTGTTTACCCTCTTGCTCTCCTCTCTATGTATCAACCTGTTTACCCTCTTGTCTTTTCTCTTTATTTACCCTCCCCCTCTCTCATCCTCTCTGTCCTGCTTCTGTCCCTCTCATTATATTCTTATCTTACTCTTCTCTACGTCTCTCTACTTGCTCTCCTTCTCTCCCTCAGCCTGTCTCTCTCTCTCTTCTGCCCTTTTTTCTTCTTCTCTTCCTCTTTCTCTTCTGCTCTTTTTTCTTCTTCTCTTCCTCTTTCTCTTCTTTTCCCTTTCTTTTCCACTTGGTTTTTTCTCTCCCCTCCTTCTCTCTCATTGTATTCCCCACCTTTTCTCTGTTTCTCCTCCTCCTTCTCTCTCTCTCTCCCTCTCTCTCTCTCTCTATCTATCTGTCTGCTATTTTCTTTTAACTTCATTTTTTTAACAATTTCTTCTCTCTCCCTCTCTCTCTGTCGACTTTCTCTTCATTGCCTGTCTATTTCTTCTCCTTTTCTCCCGATTTTACTCTTAATCTGCTCCTCCACTCCCTGTCCCTCTGTATTCCGTCGTTTTCTCTCTTTTTGAAAATATTTTCGCCTTCATCTCTTTGAAATTATTTCATGCTGAGAAACCCTATATGAGGCAAAACTTAGTAGTCCTCCTATAATCATTTCAATTTTCGCCAGCACCGAAGGAATAATTAATTTTTTTAATAAAAATAATTAAGATGGCTGCTGAAATCCTGTGATGTGTTTCTGGATTAAAAAAAATGTTTTTTTTTAATTTTTATACTTGCCTGTGGCTAGCAAACTTGAATGGAAGACTTCTCATCTTAACCTTTGTTCTCATGGCCCGGGACGGAGAAGTTCAAAAATATTGGAATATGCAAACCTAATTAAATATTATGTGAATTAATTTCTAGTCCGGTGAACTCGGCACTGGAAACCAGAACCTGTGAAAGAGCTACTGATAGACGCACAACAAGCAAATGAAACACAGCAATGAGAAAAAAACAAATTGCTTGTTTCAGTTCAGGGTAGCAATTAAGTACAGAAACTCGTTTTTCCCATAAATTCTGATTCTCCATCATTTGTAAGATTTAATTTATAGAAAGTCATCCAGAAATATCTCATCGCCTTAGAACACTTGGCCACTGATGAGGCCCACGTGTTTTGTTTTCTGTGGGAGTTTAACGACTACCGTGAGCAATTCAGTGGGCTGTAAGTAGTCGTTCGTCCCAAATTTAGAGCCACTGGTTCAAGGAAAGGGAGAGAGCCAATGCCATAAGACAAACACAAATTCATACGCAATCATGGTTTCGAACACGGACTCATCTTGGACGAATGATTAGAAACCAGCCCCTCGTACCAGTCTTCCACAAGGGCGACTTTTTTTTCAAAGTTTAAGGTCATAATGCTCCAGAAATTAGAATTCCAAGAACATATATTGCCAACCAACCCAGTATTCATCACCGCCGTTCTGAGTTGCGGATACTGGAAAATTGATTTCTCTTGCACGGTTATTAAATAGCTCAAAACGCAATGTCCATCAAGATTTTTTGGTATAATGTGATTTAGTGTCTGAATATTTGTGAGAGGGGTGCATGAGACCCTCGCAATGTGTATGTATTTTGTTTTATTGATACCAAATAAAGGACTTCTGTCCCAAAAACTCGCGTTGGCGGGCGATCTCCCGGCCACGAGATGTGATAATTTTTGAAAAAGTTGCTTGCCCCAACTTCCCATAGCACGTCGCACACACGGGTTGTGACAGAAGGGTGTAAGGTACCGGTCCCGTGGGGGAGGCAGAACCCCACAGGTCTCTAGGCCGAATCTGTCCGAGTGAAAGACTGTGGTTTCAGGTGACTGACGGGCTAGCTATCGCAGCGCCGTCAGGGATCCTATGAATCCCAAAATTTTCGAGAGAGTTTAACATTTCCCTGCGAAGTCAACACTTTGACGGTGCAGGTAAAGTCATCAGCTAGTATTACTCTCCTAACTTGTAATCATGCAAATCTTATTTTATTCTCACCACTTAAATTTTAGAAAAATGTTCATCATTACGACAACATTTTGAGACTTAAGGCATCAGTGAAAGAGCAACTGAGCATAATTTCAAACAAAATTAGTAAAATCACGCAGAGCATTGATTATGATACCTTTTTCAACATACCAGAAATCATTACTCAAGTTATGAGGATGAAATACATCTCGCTCCTGTGTCCTGAGCTTTGACCCCATTTCGATGATATTCAACAGAATTGGTTCGGTATACCTCCGGAACTACATACTAAAGTTTTGTTGCGATAGAAGCACTTTTAGTCAAGTTATGAGGATAGTGGCTGTGGAATAAATATCTCTCCTGTCTCCTGACCTTTGACCCCATTTCGATTATATTCAACAGAACCGGTTCAGTATACTTCCGGAACAACATGATAAAGTTTTGTCGCAATCGAAGCATTTTTACGTAAGTTATGATGCATAAGGGCAATGGAATGGATACCGCTCCTATGTCCTGACCTTTGGCCCCATTTCGTCAATTTTCGGTAGGGTTCATCCCTACTGGAGACGAACCCTTCTGAAAATGGGCGAGGAGCCACAAAGTTAAGTCCCAGAGATTTATCAATTTTTAAATAGCGTAAAAGTGTGTGAGTCATGAAATGCGAAACCAATTTTTTATCCAAACCGAAAGTGAACAGCATAGCCTTTGCTGATGGGATCACTGTTTAACTTCGGCTGCACCAAGAAGGAACACAGCAACGCTATATCAATTCTCTCAAAGTTGTTATATACTGGGTTACATACGTATAAAAGAATCAAAGAACCGTATATTTTTTGTTAATCTGATATTCAGATTTTAAAGTATAATCGCAAAACGCGTATAAATGAATTACGTATAACCGAATTAAAAAAGCGTTCGAAACAACAGTAAAATATTGAGACTAAAGCAGAATTACGTATAAAAGTGAAAAACGTATAAACGAGGTTCCACTGTAATTACTTTCGGGTATGCACCCGAAAGTAATTACAGTGGACACGTTGAAGCTGGATATGTTAAACAATAAACATCCTTAAATGCTAATTTATGTATATTGTAATTTATCTTTCAGAATGTGATCTCTTCAATATGTGGATATTTATTGCTTAATAGAATTTATTCTTAAATGTGCTTTTTCGTCGAAAATGGTGAATGTTTAGCATCTTTGTTGTATATTAATGGATAAATGACCTCAGATATAAATTAAAGGATCAAACATCGTGCCACTTTAAACAAATGTTAAGGTATGGCCATTTCTAAATATCTGTAATCAAAGTGGGTGTATTAAGTACTGTGTGTTCTTAAGCGAAAGTGGAGAATGAATATTGGTCAAAGTCTCGTATATTCACCCATATCCTTAGTCTTTAGTTAAACAGGAAAGCACCTTAAATGGCAGTTTCTTAAGTATCAATTGAGTTATATATTATCATCATCATCAACCATTATCAATCCACTGTTGGATGAAAGTCTCCCCAAGCCACAACATGCTCCCTTTAGCCAGTCTCTTCCAAGTCACTCCGGCATGCTTTCGAATTTCATTCACCTTTCTTTCACGTAACGTTTGTCTAGGTCTTTTTCTATCCCTTGGAATCCAGTATAGTATTTTATTTGTTCCAGCAATAATTCCAACTCATTGTCACTTGTGTTTATTTACTCTGATCATGATATCTTCTACTCTCTTCATTTTCCTGATCCATGGGTTTTTCTTCCAATCTTTCCTGTTTACACCTATATACTAAACAAGGGGAAGTTTCTTTCCTGTTCATAATGCATCGCTGTACAACCATTGTACAGTGATAGATTTTATATGAAGGAAAATATACTACACTGCTGGACAATTGCTAAGGACGGATCATAAACGGCTATATAGCGCATTAAAAAGTAAGTGTGGTTGGATGCCAAGTGAAATAAAATAATGTCAGAATGCCAGGACATTACAAGAAAGACAATTTATTGTGCTCTGAAATCCAGAAGGCTTTGGAACGTGTTCAAGGGACAAACAGGCCATTTTGTGCAGAATACGTAAACGTGAAAAAATGCAATTACCGTCCGCAGGCGTTCCGGCGTAAGATGTCAATACGGGATATGGCCACCATGGAGGGCGATGCAAGATTCCACACGTCGTGTCATGCTTTGCACAACATTATCAAGCAGCTGTTGGGGTAATTTATCACATTCCTCTGTCACTGCACGGATGAGGGTGTCCTTCTTTATTGGAGAGCATTGGGGACCAGCAAGACTCCTAACCAAAGCATCTCACACATTTTCAATGAGATTCAGATCTGGAGAACGTGCTGGCCATACGAGGTGTTGAATATCCTCGCTCTGAAGACACTCCTGGACAGCGACTGTTCGATGACATGTTGCGTTGTCGTCCATGAAAATGAATCCATCACCGACAGCACCACGGAACATGCGAACATGAGGTAGCAGAACATCATTAATGTATCGTTGGCCAGTCATAGTCCCAGTTGGAAGCACATAGAGGGACGTACGGCCATTGATCATGATGCCAGCCCATACCATGACACTACATGTCGGATATCGGTCCCTTTCCTGTATGTTTGCTGGACAATATGCAATACCACTATCACGCCAGATCAGTTGTCGTCGACAATCAGACGATAGACTGTATCTACTCTCATCTGAGAAGAGGACAGCCGACCAGTCGTTATCAGTCCAATTGCGATGTTGATGGCACCATTGCAAACGGGCGGTACGGTGGCGTCTGGACAATGGGATGAAAAAACAGGACGGCGGGCGTATAGTCCTCCTTCATGCAAACGTCTGGCGACAGTTTTTCGGCAGATCCACTTGCCAGTAGCAGCCATAAACTGATTTGCTACCTCACTAGCTGTGCTGCGCCGGTGTCTTTTTGTTGATAGCACTATGTACCGATCTTCTGCAGGTGTCGTACTGCGAACACGACCTCCCCCGTGACGTTTGCTACACTCTCCATTTGTTTGAAATGATTTCCAAAGCCTTGAAACAACACTGTGGCTGGCGTCGAACTCCCTGGCAACATCTGTTATTTTTTCGCCCTTCTTCAATCTTGCCAATAATACGGCCACGCGTAAAATCATCTAGGTGATGTCGGGAAGACATACTGAAAATTGCAAGTTCGTCAATTGATTCTTTCCCTTTCAACTTTGAGTTTGAAAAACAACGGCCAATACGCGTCAAATCCTTTATATCTCTTATCAGCGCTATGACGTCTCGAACAAGTTCGGCAATCCAAAATTTGCATACGCATAACACGTCTTACTGTATCCCGCACTTATGCTAATTTCCACATTTTCCTGCCTTCCATTTTATGGTTGCTATCGTTGCTATTGTCATCCGTCCTTAGCAATTGTCCGGCAGTGTATTACGTGAACAAGAAATTAGGAAATTATTCAACAGTTTTGTTGTTGTTGTTTTTTCAAATGTTTACACACAAAAAAAATGCCTTCAGTTTGACTCATATAAAATACAGCATTATTCAGTTGTGATTTAGAGCAAGAAAATATATTACGGAATACACTACGCTATCATTATAACATAACACATGACTCATGTGAGTCTAAAATCTACATTTATGGTGTAAATAAAGACACTTACTCAATAATTGCCGAGCTTTCGTGCTCCACTGGGAAGTTTCGTCTGGGCAAGATTATCAGAGCCTTACAATAGTAACAGACGACGCTGAAACAATTTTCAGAATTGTTTCAGCGTTGTCTGTTACTGTAATTCTCTGTTAATCTAGCCCAGACGAAGCAACCTAGTGAAGCGCGAAAGGTCGACAATTATTGAGTGAGTGTTTTTATTTACGCCATAAAAGGATATTTTAGACTCTCATGGGTCACGTGTTATTTTAAGAAAATATATACATGTCAGCGTTAAGATTCTTTGTTGTTTACTTTATTTAATCCGTTATGGAATACTCAAGAGACGCGTATAGCATATTAAATCCGTTTATTTTTATGGTGTAGTAAGCACAAAGATTCGCCAAGCTTTCTCACTCCACTGGGAGGCTTTTTCAAGGCAATGGTAGACATACAAATGCAGGGAATTGAAACACGTAAGGAACAAAGATGAATTTTGAAAATAACTTGGGTTACATCACGAGCATGTTACAGGATGTATTTCCATCTTTTAATAACGCATGCCAAACCCTTGGTAGTTCAGTAGAAACTATATCATTGCACGCTAGTTTGCTGCATAGTCTACTGAACTACCAAGGGGTTTGGCATGCGTTATTAAAAGATGGAAACATATCGCGACGTAACGTATAATTGCGTGATAAAAATGCGTGTAATATGCTCGTGATGTCACCCACGTTATTTTCAAAATTCATCTTTGTTCCTTACATGTTCCAATTCCCTGCATTTTTATGTCTACCATTGCCTTGAAAAAGCCTCCCAGTGGAGTGAGAAAGCTTGGCGAATCTTTGTGCTTACTACACAACGAAAATAAACGGATTTAATACGTTATATGCGTCTCTTGAATATTCACAGTCTGGTGTATTTATAATAACTTTACCGTTATGGAATGTTTTCCATTGTTACGTTTTTTAACAGAAAAACTTCTAGTTTTTCTGATAATAATGATGTACATTGCATTACCCATTTTTTTCAGCGCGTAATCCTGCAGTGTAATACAGAACTGGGACTGAATTCATGCACTGAAATAGACTGATATACACTATCTACCAACAAGTAATTGGACACCCCTGCAATCGACGATATCTGCGGTAATTGGACACCCCTGCAATCGACGATATCTACAGAAATGGCCGATCCATACGTGACATATCCAGCGAGTTGAAGTACCCAAAATCGACAGTGGTCTACGTGATTGGCAAGTGGAAGATTAGAGGTGACTGTCGGAATGTGCCCCGACCCGGCAGTCCCACAAAACTGGGAGTTAGAGACCGACGGGTGCTGGCCAGAGAAATTCGGAAGAACCGCACCAAATCGATGGGCCACATCCGGGAGGAGTTTCAACAGGCATCCGGGAGTGTTCTTTCGATGAATACCATCCGTAAGGAAGCCCATCTGCTCGGTATCATGGACGTGCTGCCGCCCACAAGCCTTTGATCACCAAGTCCAATAGCGCTGTTCGGCTAACGTGGTGCAAAGAACGTCGACAGTGGACCGTTGAACAGTGGAAACAGGTTCTATAGAGCGATGAATCATGTTTCTCCCTCTACCGTTTGGATAGCAGGGTCTGAGTTTGGCGTCTGCCTGGAGAACGCCTCCTGCCGGAATGTATTGTGCCAACTGTGAAGTTCGGCGGCGGTGGAATTATGCTATGGTGGTGTTTCTCTTAGTACGGCACGAGACCCTTGGTCGCAATTCCTGGTAGGCTCAACGCCGAGACCTACTGCACCGTTTTGGATGACCATGCGCTTCCTACGTTGTGGCAGTTTTACGGGGTGGACCCATGTTACTTTCAGGATGACAATGCCATCTGTCATGTTGCGAGGTCCACTCTGGCTTGGTATGGTGACAATAAGGTTAATCGAATAGACTGGCCTGCGCAGAGCCCGGACCTTAGCCCTATCGAGCACCTCTGGGACGAGTTGGAGCGTCGACTTAAGGGGTGCCCCCACCGTCCGAAATCGGTGAAGGAACTGACCTGTCTTCTCCAAGCCGAGTGGAAGAAAATACCACTAGCCGTCGTACAACGCCTGGTTGAGAGTATGCCCCGGAGGGTCGCAGCTGTAATCTCCGTTCGTGAATAAACTTCGTTTTCCTTTGCCATCACAGGTGTCCAATTACTTGTTGGTAGATAGTGTAGCTTCAACATTTAGTATGCATTTTGTTGTCGTTCTAAAGATTATCCCAAATGCATCTACATTCAATTAATCTTTTCAACTTAGGTTAAAACATGCATATACGTACAAAGTAAATATGCATCATCATCATCATCATATTGCGCTACAGATCACCAGAATTCCTTGCCGCAACTGCGTACAGCCTATTGAGTTGCTCACGGTGGTCGTTAAATCTCCAAATAATAAAAAAAAAGATCTCTTGACGCCGACTCAATGTTCCTCCAAATTTTCCAGTTCAATCTTTGCACAACTCCGAATTGCTAGTCTTTCCATGTTTTGTCAAGTAGAATCCGCCCACCTTCTTCTTGGTGGCCTTCTTTTAGTTCTCGTTCCAGTAATATTCGATTCCTGTACTTCCTTTTCTAATTCTCTACCAGTTCATCTCATAACATTGACATACCAATACAGTTTTCTTGACCTCAAAACTCTTGTTAGAAATGGTTGCATGTACAAAGCCCTTAATTTATAAGTTGCCTCACCTTCTACCCCTATCCTGTTCTAAATCACATACTGTGCCAAAACTATTTTCAAATACCTTTAGCCAGTTCTCCGGCTTTTTTTTTTTTTTTTTTTGTGGTCACCATACCTAGCATGTATTATACTTTTAGTTTTATGTTATGTGACAAATTCTTTGAGGTCAGAAATTTTATTTCAAATGCGTACAGATCTCCTACCCTTGCTAATCCTAGCCTAGATCTCAGTTTCAGAACCATTTTTGAAATATTTAATTTTCAATGTGGAACCCATGTGCATGTACCCCCATCTTCCATCGCAAAGGTCAAATCACCAACATGGATATTTGTAATCCTGAACTCACCTTCCTCTCTGAATATTAAATATTTAGTTTTGTCTTCATTTGTTACAGTACAACTCTCGAAACACCTTGAAGCAATGGCGTACCCGGGGGAGGGGGGTAAAGGGCCATATGTACTCCCCAAAATAATTTTGTCTAGTATTAAAAATTGGTAAAAATTGTCGGTGACGTTAGAGTGCTAATGCCACCATACTGGTCTTCCTTAAATAGCCATTAGTTAAATCTTTGGAATGGTCAGACGAGGTCACGTGTGCCTATTGTTAATGCCTCCCCCTCCGTGCTCATTTCCCACTTGTATGCCGCCAAAGAGAGAAGACAGCGGACTGATGTATGTTGTAGTGGCCAGCGTCAGTCCAATAAATGGTGGGGGCTGGGAGAGGGAGGGGTAAGCCTTTTATCTTGAGTACATACCATAGCAAGAAAACAAAAAAGTAGAATGAACATTACTTCGTAATTAATGGTATTTGAGAAACATAAAAATGCCTGTTGTCATGCACATTTTTTCATCATTTTAGGAAGGAATGATATCGTAGCTTCACTGATAAAAACCAAGAATGTGAGATTTTTTCGATTGTTGACTTTACATCATATAAAATTTTATTTACTACACTCACCAACCCGCTTGGCCAGCGTGGTGAGTTATGGCCAAACACCTCCAAAATGACTCTACAACTTAAATCTTGGCCCTCAGTCTCCGGCAGCTGGAATGTACCTGGCCAAGGCAGCGGCCAGTGCGACATGAAGGCAGAGGGTGCTAAGAATCCCCGGAGGACCGGACTAGGCTGCCATTTGATGCTGACCTTGGCTACCTACAACGGACGCTCCCTATCTTCTGATTCAAGGCTTCTTGAATTGGAAGAGGAACTACAAAGGATCAAGTGGGACATCGTCGGGCTAAGTGAGGTAAGGAGAAAAGGAGAAGATCTCATTGAACTGAAAAGTGGACATCTCTTCTATTATCGAGGGACAGATACTGGCAGAACTAGTGGTGTTGGATTTATAATAAACAAGAAACTGAAGGATAAAGTGGTAGAAGTTGAAAGTTCCTCTGACAGAGCTGCACGACTCGTTATCCAACTATCGAGAAGATACCAGGCTCAGATTATTCAAACTTATGCACCCACCACAAGTCATCCTGAAGAAGAAATTGAAGAATTTTATGAGGAAATTCGTGATCTAAATAATAAAGGTAAGCAGCACTTGAAGATAATTATGGGAGATTTCAATGCAAAAATAGGGCACCGGCAACAGAATGAAACTTCAGTAGGTAAATTCGGTCTCGGCAACAGAAACCAGCGTGGAAATACTCTCGTTGAGTTTGCAGAAGCAGAAGGATTTTTCATCTTGAATTCCTTTTTCAAGAAAAAGCCACACAGGAAATGGACATGGAGACATCCAATTGGGACGACAAGTGAAATTGATTTTATTATGTGTAACAAAAAATTCGTCATCGAAGACTGCAGTGTGCTAAACAAGTTCAACACAGGTAGTGACCATAGATTGGTGAGATGTAAGATGCACCTCAACACTAAACTGGAACGTGGCAAGCTCATAAGACAAACAAAATGTATTGACATAACCAACCTTAAAAAACACCATAATACTTTCAAGTTGGAACTGAAGAACAGATTCTCTGCTTTAGAAGGCCTAACATCGGAAGAAGTGGATATTTCGGAAGTTAACAGAAAAGTAACCAAAGCTCTTATGGAAACAGCAACAAAATTAGCTGGGTCTAAGAACAAGTTGCATGTAAACAAATTATCAGGAAAAACCAAAATGTTGATGCAAAAAAGAAGAGTGATGAGGACAACTAAAGAAGATGTGACTTCCAAAGTGGAATATATAGAGCTATGCAAGACAGCACGAAAAAGTATCACTGAAGACGTAAGGAAATTCAACTGTGAGCTAGTGAGGAAAGCAATTGAAAACAACCAAAGCCTAAAGATAGCAAAGGGACATCTCAGTAAGGGAAGAAAACAGATTATGGCTCTGAGAAAAGAAGATGGTTCTATAACAAGAAATAGAGGCGAAATTTTGACAAGAGTGAAAGATTTCTACTCCAAATTATATGAAAGGGATGATACATGTACTCCAGACATCATGAAAGGTACCAGAGTTCTTCCAGTCCTCCCAGCAGAAGTTGCACATGCAATCAAGAACATGAAGCGGGGGAAAGCTCCAGGAGAAGATGGAATTACTATAGACATCATACAAGAAGCAAGTGGAGAAATTGAAACAGTACTCGCCCAAATTTTCACTCGATGCCTTAATGAAGGGAAGATTCCTGAGGATTGGAACAATGCTACAATGATCCTGCTACATAAAAAAGGTGACATTGAGGATCTCAGGAACTACAGACCTATCAGCCTCCTATCAGTGGTTTATAAAATCTTCACTAAAGTTCTTTCACACCGCTTGAAGGTAACACTGGACATGGCTCAACCGAGAGAACAAGCTGGATTCAGGAGTGGCTACAGCACAATAGATCATATCCATGTACTGAGAGAACTAATTGAAAGAGCGAGGGAATATGAACTTCCATTGTGCATGGCTTTTATCGATTATGAAAAAGCCTTTGATTCGGTGAAACCATCAGCAGTTACCACGGCTCTGAAATCCTGCGGTATTGAAGATGCATACATTAATATTATTAATAACATCTATGAAAATGCAAGTGCAAAGATTCGGCTGTTTGAAAATACAACACACATAAAAATTGGAAAAGGAGTGAGACAAGGTGACACCATATCTCCGAAGCTCTTTAATGCCACATTGGAAAATGTCTTTCAATCACTGAACTGGGAAAACAAAGGGATAAAGATTAATGGAGATTATCTAACCCACCTTCGTTTTGCTGATGACGTAGTCATTTTTGCAACTACCCCATCAGAGCTGCAGAGTATGATCCAGGAACTTGCTGACAAGAGTAAAGAAGTGGGATTAAAAATGAACTTTCAGAAGACAAAAGTGATGTTCAATGCTTTTACAAGAAATGAAGATTTATCGATTGATGGAGAAAAACTGGAGATAACAGATACGTATGTTTATCTTGGACAGCAGATATCAAGTGAGGGTCACATTGATGAAGAAATTAATCGGCGTACAAAACTTGCCTGGAGAGCTTTTGGAAGAAACAGCATAATTTTCAAGAGCAATATGCCATTATGTCTTAAAAGAAAAGTGTTTGATCAATGCATCCTTCCAGTGCTTACGTATGGTGCAGAGACGTGGACCTTAACTAAAAGAGACATACAAAGGCTGCAGACAACTCAAAGAAGCATGGAGAGGTGCATGCTTGGTATAACCAGGAGAGATAAGAAGAGGAACTCGTGGATCCGAAAAATGACGAGAGTGGAAGACATCATGATCAGAGTTAAATCCCTGAAATGGCAATGGGCTGGACATACTGCCAGAAGGACAGACCATAGATGGACAGCCGAAATTTTAGATTGGATTCCAAGGGACAGGAAAAGACCCAGAAAAAGACCACATGGGAGATGGGTGGATGAAATTCGTAAATATGCGGGAGTGACATGGAGGAGACTGGTACAAGACAGACCGTTGTGGAAGAAACTTGGGGAGACCTTCGTCCAGCAGTGGATTGATAATGGTTGACAATGATGATGATGATGAATACAGATGCAACTTGATGTAAATGTTATGTATAGTGCTTGAACAGCCTGATGTAATTGCGAAAGTGATTATTTGATCAAATTTTGTTTTCAAATAGCGATAATTCAAACTACAAAATTTCGTATTCGTGGTTTTGACATTGCGGCGACGATATGCACCCTCCAAAATTAATTTCTGCGGACACCACTGCCTTGAAGTATTCCCCTTGACAGATTTATTGCCTGTTCTTGAGTCTCTCTGTTTACTACAGTATCATCTCCGAAGTCTAGTTCTTGTAAAATGTCATTATTCACCCTGATCGCGAATCCATCAAACTTCCGCAACCGTATGATATCTAAACAGGCTTTTTTTAATATCAACTTAGTACGAAAATACGAGATCTTCTCTTGTAACCTTCAAAAATACAGGACAAAAAATTATAACAGATATTTATTTTTCACAGTAAGTAATCTTTTGTCACTAGGTTGTCACGTGACCTTGGGGCTCTAGCTGCCAACTCCTCACAGTCTCTGGGCTCAAATTCCCGATAAGACGTTTCTAATGAGGTCAGTACTAAGTGTGTGGGTTCGAATTCCGGGTAAGACGTTCAGCATAAAAAGGAATTCGGTCATTTCGCTTCTTTGTCATCCGTTGAATCGAGAACAGTAATATTGAGCTTATATTCGAATTTCAGGAAGTACATTTTTTTTTTTTTTTTAATTAAAGGTTTAGCAACTCGATGGGCTATAAGCAGTCAGCCGTCCCTAATTTATGGCCACTGGTTCCAGGGAGAGTTCCGTAAGACAAACACAACATCCATGCCTCACGGGATTCGAACCCAAACCCTGCTCGGACCGACGGTCTTAAGCCAGCGTTTCAGAAAGTACATAAATTTTAAATTCGCTTAAATACATTTAATCTCTCCCTTCCCTGGAACTATACGTTCTAAAGTAAGAAACTTTCTGCTGTTTCTGGCGTTGGATGCTCGTAGGAATACTTAAACTATAAAAATTGTAAATAAAATATAATTTAAATAAAAGGCTTCAACACAAGAAATACCAGTAAACGCACTAAGCGACGTTCAGTATGCAACCATCAGCGGAGAATAAAATCTGATCAATATTCACATTTTACCGAGACAGATTTTATCAGAGATATTTTTAAATTGTAATGAAAAATCAAAAAAAAATCTTAAATTTATAAATTAGGAAATTTATTCACACCTTTTTGCTTTGCATGAATATGGCAATGAGATGGTCAAAGAAACACGTACCAATCAGGAAGATTCCCAAGGCGTTGAGTCTTAGTGACAAGCGATTGAAGATTCAAGGTCGGATATTTTGTCCCATAGCTATAAGAACCCCCTGGTGGACCATTATTACCCTGTGTATCGAAAGATAATTGCTCACCTGTTCCGATGGAGGTCGCTCCTCTTCCTTGAAGTCCGAGATATTTTCGTCCACAGGGTTAATGTCCACCATTACGCTGTTTTTGCTGTGCAAAAGAGAGTAGGAGAGGGAGAGGGGGAAAAGAGGAAGATGTCAGGTACAGAAGCTGTGCTGGACAGTGTCCAGCGGTTTCACGCGTCACGTGGGACCCTTTCTCGATACTCGTTATGCGTCGGTGGCTGCATGTTACAAGCTTAAAACAGGCTCTACAGGATATCCTTCTCTCTTTCACAAATGATGGAGAAACTTATTCGCAGCGCCATCTATCGGACTCGTAATTCTATCTCACAAACTTTCCACTCACGTGTTCCTTGTGAATGAGTTGTTTATTTATTCATACGTTTTACGACGTGCATTGATCTCGTCTTTATGGTAATTACACGGGGATATTCATTTCAATTGGTTATATGTTAAAGACGTGATTTTGCTATTAATTTGCTCTTACCAAAATCAGTCATCGGCGGAACAGTCCCAAATGCTGATTTACTAATGTATTCAGGCATCTTCTCGGGGGTGTTTAGCCCCCAAAAAATCTATGAATGCCCCCCCCCTCGTAGGTTTTTGGGCGATCTCTCCTTTTGTATTTAGAGGAATTAATTTCAAAAAAAAAACTTAAAATGAAGAAAAATATGATAATAATAAAAACATCCACGTAGACTTCAATCTGAAATTTCTATCATCCTTCAGTAAAACATTAAACAGTCCTCGCTGATGGAGCAATTTTTCAAGCACTCACAACTCGGACTACTTCCAGAATAAAAACCTAATTCCACAGAGTAGAGATGTTTGCACTGCAATACATCATCCTATTTTGGAAGCTGGATTCAGCTTTATTCATATTGCTACCTAAATTTGAACAATAGCAAATTATTAGAAACTGTTCCCATAAAAAGTTTTTTTTTTCTCCTGATGGCTGTGGTTGGTTTACACTCTGTGACAACAACAACAACAACATTCGAGGCACCTCAAACTGGCATCCAAATGGTTAGTTGTTGTTTTTTTCTTGTTGTTGTTTTTACTACTATGTGCTAATCTAAATAATACTCTAGAGGGGCTGAAACCAACTGGCAGGAGAATTTACACCCTGCGTTTTCTGGTAACACACACTGTAATGATTCCTTAATAATCAGAAACGCGCTACTTAGTAAGGTGAGGACATTTTTACCACTCCTAATGTTTTGGGGGCGATTTTTTCCAGCACAGCGTTATCTTATTAGCATCCTTAATATTTTACACCACCCCATGGTGAAATTATTGGTGCATTACTAAATTAAAGCAAAGGTATAACAATTTTAGATTTTCAATCATTTGTATGTGTAGATTTCTTGGAATTTGCACTTGTGATATACGAGCATAAGAAAATCTACATACCCTATTTAAAAAATTTATATGTATTAATATCATCATCATCGTCAACCATTATCAATCCACTGCTGGACTGATAAGTCTCCCCAAGTTTCTTCTACAACGGTCTGTCTTGTGCCAGTCGCCTCTATGTTACTCCCGCATACTTTCGAATTTCATCCACTCATCTCCCATGTTGTCTTCTTCTTGGTCTTTTCCTGTCCCTTGTAATCCAATCTAAAATTTTGGCTGTCCATCGATGGTCTGTCCTTCTGGCAGTATGTCCAGCCCATTGCTCGTTCGTGACAGACGTAGTGTTGGTGGCTCCAATGTTTTCTGCATTTTAGTGTGGAATACCTCGTCCCTCACTCACCTGCTGCGTGGCCCGGCTACTAAAGGTACTGTGTACGTTTTGAGCTACTTTTCTAGCGTTCTCATCCTCATATTAGTTCATATTCATCCGTTTTCTTATCGTTTGCTCACGTTTGGAAGCTGCCAACATGGCGGCTTTCGGTATTTCTTTATCATCTATGGGCGTGGCGGATGCACGTCACGTCACACTTCCCACGTCCGTGGGAGTTAACATACTCTCGTCCTCAGATGTGTCTGCTCAGATGCCTTCCCAGCTTTCTAGTACTCCTGCACAGGTGCCTTCACTGGACTTGGCTGCGCTTTCTTCTTCAGCTCCTGCATCTGCCTCGGTGCCCTCCCTGGGTACTACTGATTCTACTGCCTTGCCTTCGGCCAGTGCTTCTCTCCCCTCACAGCCTTCTGTGCCTGCCGGATCCGAACATACTTCTCTTCCGAGGATGTCATTTGCCTCTAAAGTGCAACGAGGCGCTACTTCTACGTCCGATTCCTCTCCACAAGATAGTCTTTTGCAAGCAACACCTATTATTCAGGTATCCAACCACAAGGTGAAGGTAACGATAGATGACAATTCGCAGATTGGCCGTGAGTTCCATAACCTCCTGGATAGAGGTGTGCTCTTTCATGCTTTACCAAATACTCCATTGCCACGCTATATGGAAGCCCTCTCTGGACATGTGTCGTCTGCGTCCATTGCAGGAATTTCCCGTACTCCTCGGGGTATTTCGGTACAGTTCAATCGCAAGGAGGATGCTGACTTTTTTCTTGCAAACGGACTTTCGATTGGGACAAACCATCTCATCCCGTCGCCTCTTTCCAAGCGACCGGTGAACATCACGTTCTATCCTGTTCCACAGGAAGTGCCTGATACTGCACTTCCTCTCCTTGTCAGTCATGATTGTAAAATTGTTGGCAAGGTCCGTCGCCTCTCTGACGCTCCCCGCGGAACTCGATTTGCACATGCTACCGGACCTCGCCGTCAGTTATTGGTCGTCTTTCCCACCGAGAAAGCCTTTGCGGATTGCCCTACAGAAGCTACTGTTGAAATTGGCGCACGAACGTACAGTTTCAAGATTTTCACTGCTCACTATTGTACACACTGTTTAACACAGAATCACACCACTGCCTCCTGTGACCGCGTTCGTCGTGGACGTTCATCAAGTTCGCATCCCACTGCTGACCACATTGGTCTCTCTGACGCTCCCCGCGGAACTCGATTTGCACATGCTACCGGACCTCGCCGTCAGTTATTGGTCGTCTTTCCCACCGAGAAAGCCTTTGCGGATTGCCCTACAGAAGCTACTGTTGAAATTGGCGCACGAACGTACAGTTTCAAGATTTTCACTGCTCACTATTGTACACACTGTTTAACACAGAATCACACCACTGCCTCCTGTGACCGCGTTCGTCGTGGACGTTCATCAAGTTCGCATCCCACTGCTGACCACATTGGTCTTTCTACTATCCCCACTACCGGTAGTTTGCCTGACGCGAATTCTTCGTTTCTCCGTCAGACGAACATTTCCTTCACGGACAATGCTGCCTTTCCTCCTCTCCCGACCCGTACGATTGGGCATCCACCTTCAAGATTGACAGAGTTGTATTCGACTACAGATGTGTCTACAGCGGAGTGTTCCGATCCGGGTGTGTTGAGTGGTGGTTTGGCAGATCGGCCGTCTGGCTCTTCTCCTAGCCTCTCGGATATCGGATCTCCATTTACAACCTTCTCTACCATACCCTTGTTGCAACATCTTCCTGAAGCCTCGGCTGTTGTACCAGTCTCCACTGAGGCAGCTCAGCTACGTACTGCTTCTTCGGCGACGGTCGTTTCCTCGTCTTTGACTTGGGAGGTGAGCCTGATCCACTAATGGATACATCCGCCTCAGCCTCTTCTTCGAAGCGGATTGGAACTTCCAAAGGCGCTGTGAAACAGAAAAAGTTAAAGCAACTTTCTGTGCCACATTCTGAGGATTCATCTAGTGTTCCCGAGGTTTCCGGTTCCGGTGTTTCTCCACCTGATGATTCTTCAAACAGTATGCTTCTCCGCTCAGGTCCTGTCAATCCTCTCTCTGTTGCTGAGGTTCTACAGGCCGTTGATACGTTTCCTCCAGTTCCTGGACCACTGTCCAGACAGCAAATATTACGTCTTTTTCAACCTGCACGTACGATTTTTGGTTCTGAAGAATTCCTTCACTCACCTGATCTGGACCTGTATGCAGCGGTAACGCAATTCGAAGCTTGTGTGTCACTTTTGAAATCTCTGTGTGCCACCGATCCTCGCTATCAGCCTTTTTGAGACGTTACACGCGCCGTCTCACCTCCTTGAAGGAACTCGTTGAGAAGCATATATGTGATACCTTCTATCCTTTTACCGGTGACCTTTAGCTCTCTTCCTCACACCGATTACTTTTTGTTTTCTCAATGCTAGGAGATTTGCGAACCCGTTCGCAGATGCCCTGGTTTTGCAGACTTAGTGCATGTTGATTTTGATGTTTTCATTGTGTGTTTTTACTGTGATTCACAAGTAATGTATTGTAAATTTGCTTTATTTGTGTGTAAATTTGCTTTACTTGCTTTATTTAATGTATTGTAAATTTGCTTTATTTTAAAGTTGCGATAATTACGTGTTTTTGCAGTGTTTTCACAACTAATCGGTCTCGTTACTTGTGTGATCTCCTCTTTATCACAGTATCATTATCTTATCTGTTGTTTCCTGAATTTGTGCCTGTTTTTTAAATTACCTAAAATTGTTAGTGTTTGCTGTGTTAGTGCATTCCTCTATCGCGGATTATTATAGTGGAACGTTTGTTACCTTTGTTACATTTATACAGTTGCTGAGGTACTCAATGTTGTTTTGCGCTATAACCAGATTTCAGTTCCGTTCGGTTGATTTTTCATAGCATAGTACATTTCATGCATTTGTGCACATGTGTTATAGTGTTTGACATGCCGTTAGGCCATTCATTGTTTGTGTGCATATTCATTTCCTTTCTGTGTAACGTTGTGCTGCATCGTGGATATACTGACTTTCCGCTCTGTTGTTTTCTGTACTGCAGCTTTTAATGAATCTCCTATGTCTGTATTTCGTTATAGCAATAAACTGGGTACCACTACGTTACCCACAGTTACCAATACCACTGCCATTTCAGGGATTTAACTCTGATCATGATGTCTTCCACTCTTGTCATTTTTCGGATCCACGAGTTCCTCTTCTTATCTCTCCTGGTTACACCAAGCATGCACCTCTCCATGCTGCTTTGAGTTGTCTGCAGCCTTCGTATGTCTCTTTTAGTTAAGGTCCACGTCTCTGCACCATACGTAAGCACTGGAAGGATGCATTGATCAAACACTTTTCTTTTAAAACATAATGGCATATTGCTTTTGAAATTTATGCTGTTTCTTCCAAAAGCTCTCCAGGCAAGTTTTATACGCCGATTAATTTCTTCATTAATGTGACCCTCACTTGATATCTGCTGTCCAAGATAAACGTACGTATCTGTTATCTCCAGCTTTTCTCCATCAATCGATAAATCTTCATTTCTTGTAAAAGCGTTGTACATCACTTTTGTCTTCTGAAAGTTCATTTTTAATTCCACTTCTTTACTCTTGTCAGCAAGTTCCTGAATCACACTCTGCAGCTCTGACGGGGTAGTTGCAGAAATGACTATGTCATCAGCAAAACGAAGGTGGGTTAGATAATCTCCATTAATCTTTATCTCTTTGTTTTCCCAGTTCAGTGATTGAAAGACATTTTCCAATGTGGCATTAAAGAGCTTCGGAGATATGGTGTCACCTTGTCTCACTCCCTTTCCAATTTTTATGTGTGTTGTACTTTCAAACAGCCGAATCTTTGCACTTGCATTTTCATAGATGTTATTAATAATATTAATGTATGCATCTTCAATACCGCAGGATTTCAGAGCCATTGTAACTGCTGATGGTTTCACCGAATCAAAGGCTTTTTCATAATCGATAAAAGCCATGCACAATGGAAGTTCATATTCCCTCGCTCTTTCAATTAGTTCTCTCAGTACATGGATATGATCTATTGTGCTGTAGCCACTCCTGAATCTAGCTTGTTCTCTCGGTTGAGCCATGTCCAATGTTACCTTCAAGCGGTAAGAAAGAACTTTAGTGAAGATTTTATAAACCACTGATAGGAGGCTGACAGGTCTGTAGTTCCTGAGATCCTCAATGTCACTTTTTTTATGTAGCAGGACCATTGTGGCGTTGTTCCAATCCTCAGGAATCTTTCCTTCATTAAGGCATCGAGTGAAAATTTGGGCGAGTACTGTTTCGATTTCTCCACTTGCTTCTTGTATGATGTCTACAGTTAATATATCATCATCATCATCATCATCATTGTCAACCATTATCAATCCACTGCTGGATGAAGGTCTCCCCAAGTTTCCTCCACAACGGTCTGTCTTGTGCCAGTCTCCTCCATGTCACCCCTGCATACTTTCGAATTTCATCCACCCATCTCCTATGTGGTCTTCTTCTGGGTCTTTTCCTGTCCCTTGGAATCCAATCTAAAATTTCGGCTGTCCATCGATGATCTGTCCTTCTGGCAGTATGTCCAGCCCATTGCCATTTCAGGGATTTAACTCTGATCATGATGTCTTCCACTCTTGTCATTTTTCGGATCCACGAGTTCCTCTTCTTATCTCTCCTGGTTACACCAAGCATGCACCTCTCCATGCTGCTTTGAGTTGTCTGCAGCCTTTGTATGTCTCTTTTAGTTAAGGTCCACGTCTCTGCACCATACGTAAGCACTGGAAGGATGCATTGATCAAACACTTTTCTTTTAAGACATAATGGCATATTGCTCTTGAAAATTATGCTGTTTCTTCCAAAAGCTCTCCAGGCAAGTTTTGTACGCCGATTAATTTCTTCATTAATGTGACCCTCACTTGATATCTGCTGTCCAAGATAAACGTACGTGTCTGTTATCTCCAGCTTTTCTCCATCAATCGATAAATCTTCATTTCTTGTAAAAGCATTGAACATCACTTTTGTCTTCTGAAAGTTCATTTTTAATCCCACTTCTTTACTCTTGTCAGCAAGTTCCTGGATCATACTCCGCAGCTCTGATGGGGTAGTTGCAAAAATGACTACGTCATCAGCAAAACGAAGGTGGGTTAGATAATCTCCATTAATCTTTATCCCCTTGTTTTCCCAGCTCAGCGACTGAAAAACACCCTCCAATGTGGCATTAAAGAGCTTCGGAGATATGGTGTCACCTTGTCTCACTCCCTTTCCAATTTTTACGTGTGTTGTATTTTCAAACAGCCTAATCTTTGCACTTGCATTTTCATAGATGTTATTAATAATATTAATGTATGCATCTTCAATACCGCAGGTTTTCAGAGCCATTGTAACTGCTGATGGTTTCACCGAATCAAAGGCTTTTTCATAATCGATAAAAGCCATGCACAATGGAAGTTCATATTCCCTCGCTCTTTCAATTAGTTCTCTCAGCACGTGGATATGATCTATTGTGCTGTAGCCACTCCTGAATCCAGCTTGTTCTCTCGGTTGAGCCATGTCTAGTGCTACCTTCAAGCGGTGTGAAAGAACTTTAGTGAAGATTTTATAAACTACTGATAGGAGGCTGATAGGTCTGTAATTTCCGAGATCCTCAATGTCACCTTTCTTATGTAGCAGGATCATTGTAGCGGTGTTCCAATCCTCAGGAATCTTTCCTTCATTAAGGCATCGAGTGAAAATTTGGGCGAGTACTGTTTCGATTTCTCCACTTGCTTCTTGTATGATGTCTACAGTAATTCCATCTTCTCCTGGAGCTTTTCCTCGCTTCATGTTCTTGATTGCATGTGCAACTTCTGCTGGAAGGACTGGAGGAACTCTGGTACTGGTATCTTTCATGATGTCTGGAGTGCATATATCATCCCTTTCATATAATTTGGAGTAGAAATCTTTCACTCTTGTCAAAATTTCGCCTCTATTTCTTGTTACAGAACCATCTTCTTTTCTCAGTGCCATAATCTGTTTTCTTCCCTTACTGAGATGTCCCTTTGCTATCTTTAGGCTTTGGTTGTTTTCAATTGCTTTCCTCACTAGTTCACAGTTGAATTTTCTTACGTCTTCAGTGATACTTTTTCTTACTGTCTTGCATAGCTCTATATATTCCACTTTGGAAGTCACATCTTCTTTAGTTGTCCTCATCTCTTCTTTTTTGCATCAACATTTTGGTTTTTCCTGATAGTTTGTTCACATGCAACTTGTTCTTAGACCCAGCTAATTTTGTTGTTGTTTCCATAAGAGCTTTGGTTACTTTTCTGTTAACTTCAGAGATGTCCACTTCTTCCGATGTTAGGCCTTCTAAAGCAGAGAACCTGTTCTTCAGTTCTAACTTGAAGGTATTATGGTGTTTTTTAAGGTTGGTTATGTCAATAGATTTTGTTTGTCTTATGAGCTTGCCACGTTCAAGTTTAGTGTTGAGGTGCATCTTACATCTCACCAATCTATGGTCACTACCTGTGTTGAACTTGTTTAGCACACTGCAGTCTTCTATGACGAATTTTTTGTTACACATAATAAAATCAATTTCACTTGTCCCATTTGGATGTCTCCATGTCCATTTCCTGTGTGGCTTTTTCTTGAAGAAGGAGTTCAAGATGAAAAACCCTTCTGCCTCTGCAAACTCAACGAGAGTATTTCCACGCTGGTTTCTGTTGCCATGACCGAATTTACCTACTGAAGTTTCATTCTGTTGCCGTTGCCCTATTTTTGCATTGAAATCTCCCATAATTATTTTCAAGTGCTGCTTACCTTTATTATTTAGATGACAAATTTCCTCATAAAATTCTTCAATTTCTTCTTCAGGATGACTTGTGGTGGGTGCATAAGTTTGAATAATCTGAGCCTGGTATCTTTTCGAGAGTTGGATAACAAGTCGTGCAGCTCTGTCAGAGGAACTTTCAACTTCTACAACTTTATCCGTCAGTTTCTTGTTTATTATAAATCCAACACCACTAGTTCTGCCAGTATCTGTCCCACGATAGTAGAAGAGATGTCCACTTTTCAGTTCGATGAGATCTTCTCCTTTTCTCCTTACCTCACTTAGCCCCACGATGTCCCACTTGATCCTTTGTAGTTCCTCTTCCAATTCAAGAAGCCTTGAATCAGAAGATAGGGAGCGTCCATTGTAAGTAGCCAAGGTTATATATATAAATAACAAAACTGTGATTATATGCATATAACAAGTCAACAAGTTTAAGAGCCCCCTCCCCCACTCCCGGAAAAGAAACTCTCTAAATGCAACGCAGCTGCAAAGTCCAGGCGCGGAGTCCCGCCATGCTGAAGGCTCCCGAAAATAACGATTTATTGATAAATTTACATGTATATTTTGCTTCTCAAAAAATAATGCATAAAATGCGGAATAAATTCGCTTTTCTGGGTTGGCGAGCATTATTCCGCTCGAACTCGAAGTATGGCATCTACAAGTATTAATTTACTAACTAAAATTTAGGTTGACTAAAAACCATCTCGAGAGTAAATATTACGTAAAATTGCACTACAACTGAGATCAGGGTGGTGCTCTTTCTGGCAAATATGCTTAGAATGAAATGAACATTTTGCTCTTTAATTAGGTGTTTAGTATGACGGGCCTTTGCTTTGAAATTTCTTTTTCGTCATTCAGCTCAGTTTAAAGAGGCAATCTCACCAGGGAGTAAACTGACATTGAAAAAGTTGGTTTTACGAGACATGATTTTCGATTTCCTCCACCTTCGGGTTATTTGGGGGGGGGGGGGGAATTGGAGGTTTAACGACCACCGTGAGCAACTCAATGGGCTATAAGCAGTCGCCCGTCCCTAATTTAGGGTCACTGCTTCCAGGGAAGGGAGAGAGCCAGTGCCGTAAGACAAACACAACATCCATGCCTCACCGGGATTCGAACGAATGATCAGACCATCCTTACGGACGAATGATCAGAGGCCATCGCTTAGACCACTGCGCCATCGGGTTATTTAGAACTCAGCCTGTCGAATTGGTGGTACCATCTCGCAGCTAAAAACCGAAGAATTAATAACAAAGCTAAAGGCAAAACGTCCACTTCCGTTTCTGAAGTTTTAAATGGAAATGTAATCAGCCCTTCTTCTCTTGATAAAGCTCAAAATTATTGAATTTCATGTGTGTTAGCAGGTATACTACACATTTTGAATCATAGTATAAAGCATAGACGTAACCACTGGGGCGTCGGGGGATCAGGACCCCTCCAGATTTTTAGAGGCGGGGATCCCCAATGTAAAGGACCCCCCCCCCCATTTTTCAGTAAATATAATGCACACTTTTTTATGATGTGAACCGGCTAAATTTAGTAATACAAGATTGTGATTTTTCGTAAAATGCAAACACGTGTATGATATGTACTTAATAAAGCAGCGATATCAATCCATAATAAGCAAAGTCAGCTGCACAACTTTGTAATTTACATTTCTGCCCTATCCATCATAGTTTTACAGTTGTATACCGGAGTGGATGGGGCTAAATACGCAGAATTTCTTTACTTTCGTGCTTTTAATAATAACGCTATTGTGAAAGTACAAAAGACGGACACCGACTCACTGTGAAATTGCATTCCTATACGTGAATTTCTCTCTCTCTCTCTCTCTCTCTCTCTCTCTCTCTCTCTCTCTCTCTCTCTCTTTATCTCTCTCTCTATCTCTCTTTATCTCTCTCTCTATCTCTCTCTCTCTCGTCCGCTCATGGTGGTTCAGCTCCGTAACGACGGTTATACGCCTTTGAGGATTGCTGGCGAATTAATGCAGCCGGCTCGCCACTCCTCTGCTGCTTGCGAGTAAGGGATAAAGTGCATCCGGGGCCTACTTCACAGGGAAATATCCACGCATTCGCGTCCGCACACCCGGGGAGTCTTTTTTTTTTTTTTTTGATTGGAGGTTTAACGACCACCGTGAGCAACTCAAATGGGCTATAAGCAGTCGCCCGTCCCTAATTTAGGGCCACTGGTTCCAGGGAAGGGAGAGAGCCAGTGCCGTAAGACAAACACAACATCCATGCCTGACCGGGATTCGAACCCGGACCCCTTACGGACGAATGATCAGAGGCCAACGCCTTAGACCACTGCGCCACCGGGGCGGCTCCCGGGGAGTCTGCAGAAGACCCCGGAAAAACCGCAGTCTAGATGGCCGGCAGGACCGAGATTCCAATATTTGTCAGAAACGTCCGCTTGCCACAGAGCATATAGCGACTTAGCGAACTGCCCTACGACGGTGGTGTACGTGATTTTAAACATGCTAATTCGATTACTTTTATTCTTTTTATTCATCTGTATATTTATTCCTTAGGAAACGGTGATTCATTAGTGTATTTGTTCATTAGGGAACAGTCCAAATTCCAGAGCAGAAAAATACTTGAGATCCCATTCAAAAACTATACTGCTCGACATAGAAAATGCCACACAGGGAAGTATTTCTCTGAGTGCCATACAAATTGGTGGGTGGGTGTCGACAGTCGGATTATGTAAATGATAGCAATTGTGAACAACCACGCGATAGGTGAAGGAGATAAAAGAGTAGAACGGCTCTGCTTAGCTAAGTTAGATCGTTCTCCTGGACGTGTGGACAACTGCATGGGAGTGATCCCGGTGGCGAAAGCATGTGTAAGGAGGAGAATGCCGGGACGCGTCATCGGGAATCCTGCCATCACACGGACAGCTTTATCAGCGACAGGACTACGTACGGCTGGTTGTTCCTGGCGTCGCAACGCGCCGGAAATGCATCGGGACGCAATAAGTGTCTCTCGAATATGGCGCCAGTGGTTGAAGGAAGGTAACGTGCGTCGTCGTAAAGGAAGTGGTTAAGGTAGGCTGATGTCCGAAACTCTTCGGCACAATCCCCTGCGAGCTGTAGCAGACTCACAGCCCACGGCGCACGACACTCGACGTTGAGTATGGAAAGCTATGGACATCCCCGTATCGACGGAGACTGTAAATCGCAGATTAGTGAGGTAAGTTTGCACTTTCACCAACCACTGCAAATACTTCCACTCACCGCAGTACATCGTTGCGCAAGGTGTGACATACCTACCTCAGAGGTGACGCACATTTCAAGACGGCAAAGTTGCACCGACAAACGTCGTCGGTGTAGCTTAATTGGGAAAGCATTCGGGTCCGCACCAGAGGGATTCGGGTTCGATTCTCGCCACAGGCAATATGGCTTTTACGCTATATTGACGGCCGAACGTAAAATGAATCTCCTGGTCCTTGGGTTCCTCGAAAAATGTGTGATGTTCGTTCCACACATCACCTGGAATTAGACAGAATTCCTTCTTCTACAGCAAGCTCTCCTTCAAGCGTGATTTGCTGGCTAACCCGGAAACCTACGATTATGTCTCATTCCTTTCTCAAGGGGGAGCTTATATGCGACTTACCTACCACAGAGGTGAAGCACATGCCAAGACGGCAAAGTTGCAGCGATAAACTTCGTCGGTGTAGCCTTCTTGGGGAAGTATTCGGCTCCGGAGCAGAGGGATTCTATTCCCGCCACCTGCAAAGACATGCGTGCGGGACGAATGGAGCCATGCCCTATTCAGCGACGAGTCTCGCTTCTTTCTCAGCGCCGATGATCGCCTATTGAGAGTCTGGAGAAGATGTGGTGACCTGGCTGATCTTGCTGCCATCCGGGAAAATCAAACGGCTTCTCAGCATGGTGTCATGAATGGCGTTGTTATCAGTTTCAACAGGTGTTCACCGATTGTACGCATATTGGGTACAATGACAGCATGACCATAAGTCGATGAGGTACTGCAAAAGTTTTTTTTAGGACGTCTTTTGTAAAAAAAATTGCGTACATATAGAATGGCATCACTTTGTCTATCCGTCTGCCAGTGAATACCATATCTCTGCAACTATTGGTCCGATTTGAAAAATTCTTTCAGCATTGAAAAGCTTGAAAAGTGAGAACGATTGTCCGTCGCTAGAGATGTTACGATACATAACATCGCCGCTTTCTCTTTCTGACGTATTTGCAGCAAAATCTGCACTTCTAAACACTCGATTTAAAAACACTTTCCTGGACCGATATTGATCACCAAGAAAACCCTTTGAGAATACCTTCTGCTTAAAATAGTGCATAGATTTTCCGCGACAGGTCGTACATGTGTATCTTACTTTTGTCAGTATCTTTACTTCTAAGAGTTCAATTTGAAACATTCCTTCTTTATCGGAGAGCGTTTCTTGTGCGAAATGTCCTGCTTATAATTTCAACGTTTTGTTAACGCGCAAATATGCCCTTAGAGGTCGTTAGTCCACGTTTTCTTTTACAGCATGCTTTCAGCAATATCTGAGGGACTAAAACCCGATTGTAAAAAAATTCTGTCAGATAATACCTACTTTGAAAACATTTTTTGCGTATTTACTTCTCAAAGTAATGCGCAATTTCTCCGCTAGGGGCGCAAATGTTTAATCTGGTTTTCTCGATATTTCTGCTTCTAAATTCCCGATGTAAAAAATTTTTTAACACCGGATGCTATTTACCTTGTAGAACACTTTGAATGTACTTGTCGAGTTGTTGTTTTTTTTTTTTTTCGTAGTTCATAGTCACGGGTGTTTTATCAATTGTAGAAATCCGGTTGGTTTTTCTTTCTACCGAATCCACTGAATTTGAAAAATTTATTCGCATCGGAAAGGAAAATTATACATGACAGCTGATTGATTATACATATTCCGGACCCAACACGTTCTTGTGCGCTTGCGTACTGCCTTGAACTGGAAAACCATCCGTGGGTTTGAATGGCTTTTCAGTTCGCTTTTTTTAAATGCTTCAGGAGCACTGTCATTCTTACGTCTTCGAATGACATCAGCTACGGTTGACTTTGGTATATTGAGACGGCTCATAGTGTCGCGTTAACAAAGTTACTAATATGGCATCCAATGACCAGTAAGTAAGCTCCATTGTTCGTGAGAAATTGATTTCCAGTGCACCGTTACTTATCCTGATCATCGCTTTTAATACACTATCTACCAACAAGTAATTGGACACCTGTGATAGCAAAGGAAAACGAAGTTTATTCACCTTCAATAGTTAGTGGAGCCTCCACGAGCGGCGATTACAGCTGCGACCCTCCGGGGCATACTCTCAACCAGACGTTGTACGACGACTAGCGGTATTTTCTTCCACTCAGCTTGAAGAAGACAGGTCAGTTCCTTCACCGATTTCGGACGGTTGGCGCACCCGTTAAGTCGACGCTCCAACTCGTCCCAGAGGTGCTCGATAGGGTTATGGTCCGGGTTCTGCGCAGGCCAGTCCATTCGATTAACCCCATTGTCACCATACCAAGCCATGGTGGACCACGCAACATGACAGATGGCATTGTCCTCCTGAAAGTAGCATGGGTCCACCCCGTAAAACTGCCACAACCTAGGAAGCGCATGGTCATCCAAAATGGTGCAGTAGGTCTCGGCGTTGAGTCTACCACGAATTGCGACCAAGGGTCTCGTGCCATACCAGGAGAAACACCCCCATAGCATAATTCCACCGCCGCCGAACTTCACAGTTGGCACAATACATTCCGGCAGGAGGCGTTCTCCAGGCAGACGCCAAACCCAGACCCTGCCATCCGAACGGTAGAGGGTGAACCTTGATTCGTCGCTCCAGAGAACCTGTTTCCACTGATCAACGGTCCACGGTCGACGTTCTTTGCACCACGTTAGCCGAGCAGCGCTATTGGACTTGGTGATCAAAGGCTTGTGGGCAGCAGCACGTCCATGATAACCGAGCAGCTGGGCTTCCTTACGGATGGTATTCATCGAAAGAACACTCCCGGATGCCTGTTAAAGCTCCTTGCGGATGTGGCCCATCGATTTGGTGCGGTTCTTCCGAATTTCTCTGGCCACCACCCGTCGGTCTGTAACTCCCAGTTTTGTGGGTCTGCCGGGTCGGGGCACATTCTGACAGTCACCTCTCATCTTCCACTTGCCAATCACATAGGCCACTGACGATTTTGGGTACTTCAACTCGCTGGATATGTCACGTATGGATCGGGCATTTCTGTGATACCCGACGATTACACCTTTCTCGAAATCAGAGAGCTCCGAACTGCGTGGCATCTTGTATGCGACTGGTTGCGTTGTTGTTTCCCACACGATATTTAACGGCGGCGGCCGTGACGTGTTTCAGGACCGCAGATATCGTTGATTGCAGGGGTGTCCAATTACTTGTTGGTAGATAGTGTATATAGCTCCAACAGGCACAACGCGAGCACACAAGATATATACACCAATGAGATATTACATCATGACCACTCCCAGCCTAGAGAAATGAGCGCGCTGGAGACCGAACGGTGGCGTAGGTGAAGTTCACAGAGCAGTATATATACAACCCGAGGACCGAATTTCGGTTAGTAGAGTGTTCGGAGTCATAATGGGAAAAGCTGCCGATTTATCGCAGTTTTAAAAAGAACAAATTGTGATGGCACGGTGCCTCGGAACTACGATCTCGGAAACCTGTAGGTTATTCACGCGCCGCTGTTGTGAGTACGTATCAAAAGTGGTGCACAGATGGCCAAACTACGTACTGTCGTCCAGCCGTGTTTGCCGAGCTCATTGATGCCAGAGGGGAGCGGAGACTGTCGCTCAGTGTTTACAGCTACCGCAGGGCCACAGTGCGACAAATCACCCGCAGCTACAACAGTGGTGATCAGGGCAATGTGTCACAGCACACAGTTCATCGCAGCCTTCTGCGTACGGGCCTGCGTAGCCGAAGACCCAACGGGATCCCCATGTTCAATGCACGTCATCGCTAACAACGCATGAAATAGGCCCAGGAGATTAGACCGTGGATGATTGGAAGAAAGTGGCCTGGTCTGAGAATAAAGATTCCTGTTGCATCACATAGACGGCCGAGCGCTTGTACGTCAATTGCCAACGGAGGCTCTGGCACCTGGATGTACTGTTGGGTAGAAACAGGTCGGCGGCGGTTTTATGCTGTGGGCGATGTTTTCTTGGGACACTTTAGGCCCCATTGTCCCAATAGCACAATCCCTTAGAGCTGACAGGTATCTGAACATTATTGAGGACCAAGTACACCCATTCATGGCAACTGTGTTCCCTGCTGGTGATGGCCATTACCAACAGGATAATGCGTCATGGCACACTACCAGAATCGTCAAGGAGTAGTTCGAGGAGCATGCGGGTGACTTTCAGTTAATGTCCTGGCCTCTACATTAACCTGACATGAACCCAATCGAACAATTGTGTTTCGACTTGGAAAAGCAGGTTTGCGCTAAATCACCACCTCCGCGAAATGTACGGGAACTGGAGTACCTGTTTTTGTTATTATGGTACAAGATACCCCTGGATACCTATCGCTACCTCATCGAATCGATGCCTCGCCGATTGGCCGCTGCTTTGTGGTCTAAAGGGGGTCCTACAGCTTATTAGGTAGGTGGTCATAATATAATAGCTCATCGGTGTATAGATATATAGATATATAATTATATATATAGGAACATGCATAGGCAAGGAGAGAGGAAGGCATCAGACATTTTTATTTTTCATATAAGGTGATTGGTCTCCAAGAAAACAGAAATCGTACCATAAAACAAAATACAACACCCACGTGTCCACTTGAACATGAAAACGAATGCTAAACGTTTTAGTCTTTAAGAGTTGCCAAATGACTGAGCAGTCCAGATGGTAACGTCTTATATCCAGGACAAACTACTTGGAACCAGCAACGCAAAATTTGTAGTGAATAGCTCCTTCAAATCTTTTGTGTTCATTGCGGTCACTGAACAACCGAACAAAGTTAAGCTTATTTCATAGTTCCTAAAAATTCGGGGTACGTAACAATGAATTAGCAAATTTTAGGGAAAATCTGCCTGATAATGTTTTTAGTCCGCCTTTGGACTTCAAAACATCTGATGTGGCTTTGTTTCAACGAGGTGCTGATATCTTTCTACAGGAGTTTTCAGCCCACCGGATGTGATGGTGTCCATCAATTTCTCAGTGTTTGTTGGAGCAGGATCTCTGTTACGAATGGTTCTCTCAGCTGTTCAGTTGGGTTATGATCTGAAGACTGTGGGTGCCATTTTGGTACTTTGAAGTCACTGTCGTGCCCTTAGAACCGTTATGACGATCCGAGCCATGTCACAAGGCGATTTATTCTGCTGGAAGTACCCCTCTCCAGCAGGAAACACCATACACATGTACGGGTGTTCCTGGCAAGCAATGATCTTAGGTGTTCAATTGAGTTATGATCTGTGTGTGCCATTTTTGCATATTGAAGTCACTGTCGTGCTCTTGGAGCCATTTTAATGATACGATCTGTCTCACGTGTTCAATTGGGTTATGATCTGGGGACTGTGGTGCCATTTTGGCACTCTGAAATAACTGTCGTGCTCTTGGAGCCATTATGACGATCTGAGCTTTATCAGAAAGCTCCTAGTGGAAGTAGCCCTCTCCATTAAGAAACACCATGTACATGGAGGAATGTGCCTGGTTTGCAATGTTGTAAAATACCTCGTGGCGTGCAAATGCTCTTCCAGAGGCATTAAGGAATCCAGTGCCTGCACCAGCTGGTACAATTAGTGTTACAGATCTGGGGTCCATCGACTGGTGCTGTTGACGCCGTATTATCTCCCGTCCATCGGTGTGTATTACCTGAACACGTGACTCGTCGGACCATGCAACTTTTTTCCAGTCCTCAAGGGGAACCTTTGGTGCTCTCGCGCCCATTTCAAATGAATTTGTTGGTCTTTACCAATGACGAGTTTTAAACAAAGGGGAATCTGCTATTCTATCCCGTTTGGATCAATGTACGGCTGACTGTGTATGCTGGATTCTCCTCTCGATATGGCTGCTGTGTTGCAAAGTTACTTGACATAATGGTGCTCGTCTGCTACCTAGTACAATCTTCTCCAGCAGCAGTTGCTCTGCAACCAATCATTTCCGGACCACAGGAAGACCACTGGCTGCTTCTTTGTTGTTTGTGTACCATTCATTTTACATCCTCGAAAGGGTTGTTCTTGAATAGCCGAGAAGGTTAGCCGTTTCTGTGATACTTGCACCTGCCAGCCTATAGCGCTCTATCGTGTTTCTTTCAAAGACGTTAAATCACGGATGTTTCCCATATTTCTGCTATCTGCGCATCATACACATCTGATACCTTGGCAGTGAAGTGTTTATAAAGCTATCTAAACGTAATAATTTCGAAGGGGTTTTTCGAGTCGTGCCAGTTGAAACACATGTGATTCTTAATGCTGTCGAGACACGATTAATAATGGAAATAATTACAACCTTAAAAGACGATACTTTTTATTTACAATTAGAACCAGCTACAAACAAGTAGCAAGATCTTTCAAAACCACTATGGGTCCGTCATCAGGCACAGTGAGGGTGAAGCATCGTGGTCATATAGCAGAAACAATTACCCTCAGTGAATTAGCATGGCAAAGTGTTGCTCCAACTTTTGCACATGCGCATTTGACATGTATACATATACAAAACATGTAAATAAACTACAAGATTCGGTTATGAGTTTTGATGGTGTGGATAATGGTTTGATATAAAATATTTCCATGATGTCGGTAGAATCTATGGCGAGTCATCGTTACAACAGCGTTCAGCAAGGATGTTTATGTACAGACTTTCTGCAAACAAGAAGTCAAATTTCGTAGTAGCTGATGCAATTAACGAAGTGTTGTTCCACTCCGGAACATGTCCCGGAGTGGAATAACATAACGAAATGATATGGAATAACACTAGTGAATACATAACGTCCCGGAGTGGAATAACACTAGTGAATACATAAAGTCCCGGAGTGGAATAACACTAGTGAATACATAAAGTCCCGGAGTGGAATTACACTAGTGAATACATAACGTCTCGGAGTGGAATAACACTAGTGATTAATAAAGTCCCGGAGTGGAATAACACTAGTGAATACATAACGTCCCGGAGTGGAATAACACTAGTGGAATAACACTTCGTTAATTGCATCAGCTACTACGAAATTTGACTTGTTGTTTACAAAAAGTCTGTACTTAAACATCCTTGCTGAACGCTGTTGTAACGATGAGTTGGCATGGTTTCTACCGACATCAGAAATATTTTATATCAAATTATTATACACACCATCAAAACTCATAACCGAATCTTGTAGTTTATTTACATGTTTTGTATATGTATACATGTCAAATGCGCATGTGCAAAAGTTGGAGCAACACTTTGCCATGCTAATGCATTGTGGGTAATTGTTTGTGCTATATAACCACGATGATTCACCCTCTGATGACGGACCCAGAGTGGGCTTGAAAGATCTTTCTGTGTGTCATAGTTTCGTACGTAAGCAGAGACGCCCATATACTGAGGCAAGCAGGGGTATTTTCCTTCCTTTGGAAATCGGACCATGTTCTTTCGCGACATATTTTGATTGCTATTATTTTTGTCTTGTTTGAGAGTTTAACCAAGGCCGTCTAGAAAGTGCAAGACCATGACATTAGAGAGATGAGTTCCCTCCGTTTGTGTCCTCACTCTCATGTTACACAGCCTGATACGTCGGTATTGTGTTCGACAACAGCGTCAGCAAACCAATTGGGTGCATTGGCTTCTGTGTGACGTCACGAAAACAGGAAACTCATCTCTCTAATGTCATGACCTTGTATTTTCTAGACGGCCTTGGTTTAACGACTACCGTGAGCAACTGGATAGCTATAAGTAGTCGCCCACCCCTAATTTAGGACCACTGGTTGCAGGGAAGGGGAGAGCTAGTGCCGCGTAAGACAAGCATAACATCCATGCATCACTAGAATTCGAACCTGGACCCATCTCGGACGAATGATTAGAAGCCAGTGTTTAGACCCCTATGCCAACGGTGTGGCACCAATTTTTCTGTGGGACTTTTGGATGCGCGTGTATGCAATAAAAATAGGGAAAAAGTTGAGAACTTCCAGTAGGAAAAGCGGACATTTATAGTAGAAAGTAAGGAGGAAATCTTCTGTGTATGCTGGGAAAACGACGTGCATACGTACAGTAGGTAACATTACGAAAGGCGAAGAAATGAAAATTTGTTCCTCTCCAGCAGTTATTCACTGCTGGACAAAAATCTCGGAAATTTCCCCCACAAATTTCTCTTGAGGGCTTAGTAGTCTGTGGGGTTTCATGATCCATGTGGTACAAGTTGGCCAAAATGATCAAACGAAAAACAAAAACAAATTCTTTATTGTCCTAACATGCTGTCCAATTTCATTTATCCATCTTTTTCTTGGCAGTTTTTGGATCTTCTGGTTTTCAATAAAATTCATGTGTTGCTTGAGTGGTAAAAAAGGCTGATAACAAGAAGGCGCAGTGCAAATTTGCATGTGGTGTGCAATATCATTTGTATTGGTGTGTATATTTCTGTTTGCCCCGTATTGAAAACTAAGCAATGAGCGCCCATAAACGTAATTAAGAATGGGCCGTGTGTAATTGCTATTGGGTGTTCCACATATAGTGAAATCTCGGTTATGCGTTTTTACTTTTATACGTAATTCTGTTCGGTGTTCCAAATATAGTGGGACCTCGGTTATATGTTTTTCACTTTTATACGTAATTCTATTTGGTGTTTCAGTTACAGTGGAACCTCGGTTATACGTTCTTTACTTTTAAACGTAATTCTATTCGGTGTTCCAAATATAGCGGAACTTCGGTTACACGCTATTTTTACTTTATACGTAATTCTATTCGGTGTTTCAAATATAGTGGAACATCGGCTATACATTTTTTACTGTTATACGTAATTCTATTGGGTGTTCCAAATGTACTGGAACCTCGGTTGTACGTTTTTAACTTGTATACATAATTCTATTGGGTGTTCCAATTATAGTGGAACCTTGTTTATACGTTTTTTACTTTTAAACGTAATTCTATTCGGTGTTCCAAATATAGTAGAACTTCGGTTATACGCTTTTTGCTGTTATACGTAATTCTATTGGGTGTTCCAAATGTGCTGGAACCTCGGTTGTACGTTTTTTTCTTTTATACGTAATTCTGTCGTGTGTTACAAATATAGTAGAGCCTCGGCTACACGTTTTCCACTTTTTTACGTAATTCTATTGGGTGTTCCAAATGTAGTGAAACCTTTGCTGTACGGCTTTTGCTTTTATACGAAATTCTATTGGGTGTTCCAAATATAGTGGAACCTCGGTTATGCGTGTTGTTTTTTTTACTTTATAGGTAATTCTGTTGGATGTTCCAAATGCAGTGGAACCTCTGTTAAACGTTTTTACTTTTATACTATTGGGTGTTCCATATATAGTGGAATCTTGGTTACGCGTTTTTTTCTCTTATAAATAATTTTAGTGGGTGTTCTAAATATTGTGGAATCTCAATTATACACTTTTTACTTTAATGCGTCATTCTGCCCTGGTCCCAATATTTTACTGTAGTTTCCATCGCTTTTTCAGTTCGGTTACATGTAATTCGTTCATACGCTTTTTGCGATTACTGCGATTATACGTTGAATTTTGAATTTCAGTTTATCAAAAATACACGGTTCTTTGATTCTTTTATGTGTAACCTGGAATTTTATGATTTTAAGAGAAGTATGATAGTGCCTCCTCTTTTTTTTTTTTTTTTTTTTTTTTTTTTGTAGCCATGAAAATAAATGATGTAACTAAAAATTTACTAAATGACGTTCACAGTTCTGTATGTTCTCTGAATTCAAGAAATTTGAAACAAGCAAAGAATATATGTTACAGTAAACGTATTTACTATTTTGCTTTCTGTTCGACACGTTTATATTAACATCGAATCTCAAGTTGAGCATTTCATAATAGAACACCTAACAAAACATGCATAGCATAATGCTTATAGTCAAGAATTTATAAATCAAGTTCTTTGTCAAACAACAATAATAAAAATACATTATAGTATAGAAATTCAATCTATTGCTTACAAACTGCAGAATATCTACCAGCATATATCGAGATTTTACGTAATGATGTGATGCTTTGATATTTTTGACATCAGCGTAACTTAGAATACAATACAGTACATATGCCTAATATGAAAGAATGAAGAACCTTACAACAATGATAGTAAGTAACCACGTTATATTGAGTTGACTGTTACTTATAATTTTTAAAAATAAAAAACCTAATTAGGGCATGTTTTATTAGGTGTTTTAGTTTGAAATGCTCAACTTGAGATTCCATGAAAATGTAAACGTGTCGAACAGAAAGCAAAATAGTAAATACGTTTACTATAATATAGGATATGTATACCATGTAATTTGTTGCACTCATCATTATGATGTTTTGAGTCGAATGAATCTAAGCAAAGATTAACTAATATTTTACTCTGTATAAATGCTAAATCAACTGGTGAACAAACTCTTTTGAAAAGAGCGATGCTTACAAGCAAATAATCTGTAATAGGAGTATTAAACATTAAATAACATCGTATTCGGATTTACTGTTTATTACCTAATATTTCAAAGTTAAGGATTTTCCCCACATATATGGAAAATATAAAACCGTACGGAATTTCTTTACTAAGTTTTTATAAGAAATTAGAGTAAAAAAATTATAAAAAGATTTAAAATGGACATAGACTTAAGGTAGCCAACGAAGTACGTACCGGGTGTTCAATAAATGACCGAACACTTAGTTTGGGAATAACTTTTGAAATACGCACGAGAGGGCAGCACTATCAGTTTTTCGTCGACCAAGTGCTTATAGGTAATTTATTCAGTGTTTGTTCGACTGTGTTTTAGAGCAAGTTAAAAATGATGTATTCAACCGAACAACGCGTTTTTATTGTGGAAACTTGGTATGAAACCAACAAAAGTCTTTCTAAAACACTGATAAAATGGTTAACAGCTTACAAGAATGTTCGAAAGCCATCGAAGTCATCAGTTCTATGAAACACTGTGAAAAGAGATTCCTACAAAGCTTTGCTGGAAAATAAGTTTCGCCCGGAAATTCGCCGTCTGGGAATGGTCGATGGTTTCTGGTTCATGCAAGATGGTGCACCTCCCTATCACACTCTTGATGTTTTTAGGACCATAAGCAGCCACTTTGAACGCAACGAGCTCGCTCTCAACTACTCCAATCATTACCCTGGAGCTATCGAATGGCCTTCTTATTCTCCCGACGCAAATCCTTGCGACTTCTTTCTTTGGGGATACATCAAAGATTTGGTCTACATATCACGCCTTAACACTGTGACTGAGCTCAAAGATGCTATCACTGAGGCTTTTTCACTGTAACTCGAGATACTCTAGGCCGAGTCATAGAGAACTTTGAAGCCCGAGTGCGCATCTTGTGGGAACGGGAGGCAAACACTTTGAAGATGCTATCACTTAATTACCTTTTAAGCCAACTTTTTCTGCAAACTAAGTGTTCTGTGATTTATTGAACACCCTGTATGTATGGATGATGGATATCTTACATTACGACTCTAAACCACAGTCCTTTTACCGAGATGGATACCGATTTTCAGAAGTGTATAGATGCCGATGGAGATTATTTCGTACGTTAAAATGTAAGTTGATCATTACAAAATAAGCACTAACTTTGTAGAAAAAAGGCCCCGAATTAATCTGTACACCTAATAATTATTGACATGAACCAAAAAGTCATAGTCTAAATTGCTAGGACATGATTCTCAGTATACAATTAAGGAAATGCCATTTGTTCCTGATTTTTCATTTTATAAAACGAGAATTCTATAATCATCATCATCATTAACCATTATCAAGCCACTACTGGACGACGGTCTCACCAAGTTTTTTCCACAACGGTCTGTCTTGTGCCAGTCTCCTCCATGTTACACCCGCATACTTTCGAATTTCATCCACCCATCTCCCATGTGGTCTTCTTCTGGGTCTTTTCCTGTCCCTTGGAATCCAGTCTAAAACCTCAGCCGTCCATCGATGGTACGCCCTTCTGGCAACATGTCCAGCTCACCGCCACTTCAGGGATTTTACTCTGATCATGATGTCTTCCACTTTTGTCATTTGTCTGATCCACGAGTTCCTCTTCTTATCTCTCCTGGTTACACCAAGCATGCATCTCTTCGTGCCTCTTTGAGTTGTTTGCAGTCTTTGTATGTCTCTTTTAGTCTTTTAGTCTTTGTATGTCTCTTTTAGTCTTTGTATGTCTCTTTTAGTCTTTGTATGTCTCTTTTAATCTTTGTATGTCTCTTTTAGTCTTCGTATGTCTCTTTTAGTCTTTTAGTCTTTGTATGTCTCTTTTAGTCTTTTAGTCTTTGTATGTCTCTTTTAGTCTTTGTATGTCTCTTTTAGTCTTTGTATGTCTCTTTTAAACTTTTAGTCTTTGTATGTCTCTTTTAGTCTTTGTATGTCTCTTTTAAACTTTTAGTCTTTGTATGTCTCTTTTAGACTTTTAGTCTTTGTATGTCTCTTTTAGTCTTTTAGTCTTTGTATGTCTCTTTTAGACTTTTAGTCTTTGTATGGGATGTAAGGTCAGGTGATGCGCAACATACTACAGCCTCTCCTTGACAAATGTCAACCCCGCCTTCTCGTGGTGCATCCTGTTCCCACTAAAGGGGCTCTGACGACCGCCAACAGTCGTATAACTATACCATCGGGATTAGAGGAAATGCTATCCCACACTCACCAACCCGGTTGGCCAGCGTGGTTAGTTATGGCCAAACCCCTCCAAAATGACTCCACAACTTAACTCTATAATATATGACCCTAAAAAGTATATATAACACCAAATGAATTCAATGTATTTACTAACAACAGCTCAGTTTATTTATTTAATACAGAGGTACTTTCAGTTTTCATTTTCAATATTACAGAAAACTTATATGAAAAGGAGACATCCACTTTTCTGTGATTATTTGCTTGATACGTCGATAATATATCCTTATTTCAGTTTGTAATTTAATGCACATTTTAAAAAATATGCAGACACATAAACTTGCATGAAAATTAAAAATCTCATTTCCTCGGTTTTTTAAAGATGAACTCAGCTATTGATTTTAGTCCTTTTCGATTTCTTCCTTTAGCATTCCTTTTCTTCTCAAATACTTGAATCGTTTATAATCGCTGGCCTGCAAGTTTCAAACAATAAAAAAAAACATTTTAATAAAGAACAACACAGTTTAAAGTAATGAAAAACATCAATATTGCTATGAAAATAAAGCAAGCTTGTTTGTGCTGATCAAATTTATGCACACGGAAATTAACTGAGATTTTTATGGGAAAATTTGCGTATATATGCGTCAACATCAAATGAAATTCGAGAAAATAAAACAGTATTATTTGCAGATTTTTTTTTTTTGCTTTTACTTTTGAGCTTTCTGCTGAGAAAAAAATTTAGATGCTCACATGTATTTCAGAAAATCTTTGCACCTATTTTTTGTCACGTGGTCTGTCTGCCCATCTGCAAATACAAAGGCCGTTCCATAAAAACTGAGAGTATTTTTTTCGAGCTGGCAACAGTGCAAAGGGGCAAAATCACCATGTAGACGATAAACTGAATTAAAGAAGTATCTATGGCAACAGTTATTAGTCGTGGTAGAGGATTCTGGTTTTGTTATAGCGCAATTGTTTAAGCTACGTCTACATTTCCCCGTACAGCTATGGAGGTGAGTGATTCTGAGTTAAGAAGTGAAATGCGTTGTGCGATAACATTTTGCTATCGTTTGGGTAAAACGGCTCCAGAAACAGTTGATTTAATGAAAAAAAGCTTACAAAGATAAATGTTTGGGTGAGTCAACGATATTTAGATGGCACCATGATTTCAAAAAAGGGCGTTTGTCAGCAGAACTCGCTCCTAGGCCTGGTCGACCTGAAAGTGTTGTGACAGAGCGTATTGTTAACACTGTTTGGGCAATCCTGCAAGAATATCGATGAATGATGTGTGAAGACATAGCGACTTCAAATAATAATTCAAAAACGTCAGAATTCTGCATTGTACGCGACAAATCACCGATGCATCGTGTGTGTTTCAGATGGGTACCTCATCACCTGACGAGAGAGCAATTGTTAGCCAGAGTTCAGGTGTGTTATGAGTGAAAACAAATGAGTGCAAAGGATCAAAACTTTTTAAACACAGTAATAACTGCCGATATAACATGGGTCTATTATTTCGACCCACTCACCACGAAGCGCGTAACGAGTGTCTGGAAACATACAGGCTCGCCTCTTTCGAAAAGCGTCCGCCAAACCAAATCAGCTGGGAAAGTGATGATAATTTTCCTTGATCATAAAGGTGTAGTCTACCATCATGCCTTTTCTCCACAAATTACTGTCAATGCTGAGTATTACCTTTCAATCTTGAAGCATTTGCTTCGACAAATATCGATTAAGCGACCGGAACTGGTGTGCAAGTGGACCTTACACCATGATAACGCCCGCCCACATGTGGCTGCTTGTGTTCAACGGTTTCTCACGAAATGCAGTATTGAAATCATGCCACAGCCTGCCTACAGTTCTGATCTCGCCCCGTGCGAATTCTGGTTGTTTCCAACAATGAAGGAGAAGTTCCGTGGCGCAACATTCAACACAGATTCTGACTTTATTCAAGTTGTACAGGGGATCGCTAAAGCAGCTCTAAAGTTTCTGACGCTTTTCTAATTCTGTTATACGTATTTCATTTATACGCATTTTTCGATTACACTTTAAAATCTGAATATCATATTATAAAAAATATACGGTTCTTTATAGAAATTAACAGGTGGGTAGTTACACCAGATGATAAGAATTCGTGTGCAAATTCGTTTATTTGGCGTAATAAATGTTTACTATTTATTACGCCAAATAAACGGACTTGCACACGAATTCTTATACGGTTCTTTGATTATTTTATATGTAACCACGTATGTAACAACTTTGAGAGAATTGATACAGCGTTGTTGTGTTCCTCCTTGGTGCAGCCAAAGTTCAACCTTGATCCCACCAGAGAAGGGTATGTCGTCTACTTTCAGTATGGAAGAAAAATTGGTTTCGCATTTCATGACTCACATACATATGCGCTATTTAAAAATTGATAAATCTGGGGGGCGTAACTTTATGGTTCCACCTTTTCGTTTCGTAGTAAAACGGAATCCTAAATGTATCCTCAATATTCAACATTAGGGTTTTAAAGGGATACACTCACGATCCGCAAAAACATAGAAACCCTATTAATTCATGAATTCCATACTGAAGCACTGGTCTCAGATTCATAGTTGTGAGAATATCACTTAATCTAGCAACGGTATTTTTATAAGCAGATAGAGTGGTTAAAAGATAAGTTTGATCTTCATAGGCTTTATCATTTTTATAATGCGATAAAACATGCAGGGTGTCTATAAATGAAGTATACAACTGCTATTTAAAAACATGCGATGGAAAAAAACTTGCTCTAAACTTCAAGAGACGTGGCAAGTGCTAATTTTTTTAAGTTAGATGATACATGGCGCCAAGTGTCTTATGTAATGAAAAATCTCGTCAAACACGGAATACATCAGACATGACTTCACCAGTGGAGAAAGTAGCGTGTGTGTGTTTTGGTTTGCGGAGTCAGAATCCCTAACAACAGTTGGGCGTAAGTTCAAAGCAGAGTACAAGAGACAGCCGCCGACACAAAGCATCGTAGAACAATTGGTAAATAAATTCAAAGCGACAGGAAGTGTCTTGAAAGGCAAAAGCGCTGGGAGACCTTCCATTTCGGACGAAAAGATGGAAGACGTGCGTAAGATTTATCTAAGAAGCCCGAAGAAGTCAATCCGCGTCGCCAGTCGTGAACTCGAAATACCGCACTGGTTCAAAAGTTTCTGCATAAAAGTCTACGCCTATATGCATATAAAGTGCAGTTTGTGCAAAAACTTCGACCAAATGATCAACCAGACATGCTTAATCGCATTGACGAAGACCCCACACTTCTTTCACGGATCTGTTTCAGCGATGAGTCGACATTCCATGTTTCTGACAGAGTGAATAAACACAACTGCCGAATCTGGGGCACGTCAATCCTCCATGTGGTAGTAGCACACGAAAGAGACAGCCCGAAGGTTAATGTCTGGGTTAGACTAATGGAAGACAGAGTGATAAGGCCCTTTTTCTCGCTGAACCAACCGTTACTGGCATGACGTACCTGAATATTAGAACAATTCGCAATTCCACAACTCCAGGGTATTCAAGACATCATTTACTAGCAAGATGGACCGTCTCCGCACTGGTCTTTGGATGTACGCAGATCTATAGACCACCATTTCCTATGGGCTTTGGATTGGGCGTGTGGAGCATCGGCATGGCCACGCCGTTCTCCCGATATTACCCCCATGAGATTATTTTCCTTTTGGGCTTTAATAAGGTCGTTGTGTACAAGAAAAAGGTTACATCTATCACCGAGCTCAAAGAACGCATTGCTTCAGCCTTCATCCTTGTTACACCTGACGTTCTGCAGAGTAGGTGGGTGAAACTGGATTACGGCTTAGACATCCTGCGAGCAACCACGCAACCAAGGGAGCACACGGAAACCTGCTGACATTTAAGCCTGGAACGAGTTAACTCGGTGTTGACAAAATATGCTGAAGTCAGCTCAGACAAATATATTCACTGCCTAAGAAGTGGGTGAAATGTGGTTGGAACGAATTCATTCGGGGTACGTTCAGCGGCCTTAACGCCGATCCAAGGAGAGACCCGAAAAACCAGAGGATCAGAAAGTGTTACTTCTTCCCTTTACTTTGCTATTAAAAGCGGTGATTTAAAGAAGTGATTGACATTGATGCTTTCTGACTGATTAGATGCTGAAAGTGCCACAAGAACTTCGATTAACCTAAGAAAGGAAAAAGAAGACATTTGAGGGTTTTTTTACGCTTTCCAACCGTATAGGTTGAAGAAGCGTATATGCTCCAGCTTTGTCCGTCTGTCCGTGTAAAATAACTAGTGTAAGTGGTTCGATTTCGATGAAATTTTAGTATGTGGTAGGGGACCACCTGGGGATGAACCATGTTGAAAATATATGAAGTGGGGTTAATGATCAGGACATAGGAGCGGGATCCATTCCATTGCCCTTATGCATCATAACGCGTAAAAATGGTTCGATTTTGAGGAAATTTTAGTATGTGGTAGGGGACTACCTGGGAACGAATCTTATTGAAAATAGACGAAATTGGGTCAAAGGTCAGGGCATAGAAGCGGGATCCATTCCATCGCTTTTATGCGTCGTAACTTACGTAAAAATGCTCCTATTGCGACAAAACTTCATCATATTGTTCCAGAGGTATGCTGAACCGGTTCTGTTGAATATCATCGAAATGGGGTCAAAAGTCAGGACACAAGAGCGAGATTTATTCCATAGCTATTATCCTTATAACTTGACTAAAACTGCTTCTATTGAGACAAAACTTTACTATGTTGTTTCGGAGGTATACTGAACCGATTCTGTTGAATATCATCGAAACGGGGTCACAGGAGCGAGATTTATTCCACAGCCATTACCCTCATAACTTGAGTAATGATTTCTGGTATGTGGGAAAGCGTATAATAATCAATGTATTGCATGATTTTCAAAGGCGTGATAATAATTATAACTTGTTTTTCTGTTTCATAATCAATGCATTGCATGGTTTTTAAATGCGTGATAAATAATTTCACTAACTTTTTTTTCTATCCAGTGGCATGATATCCATGTTAGGGTGACTAAACCTTCTCCATCGTGTCATGGAGCAGAAAACAACTGACTAAAAGGGAGCGCATACCAAAAGTTACAGGTTTATAGTCGGTACTGCTCAGATGACAGGATGAAAGGAATTGTTTCGCCTTAGCTTTTGCGAAATCGGTCGTCATGGAAACACTTCTGTTTGGGGGCAGCAGAAGTTTTCTGACATTATTTGATTCAGGTACATCGGTCGCTTAGAGGGTTAAAAAAACTTTCACAATTACCATGTGTTTTGACATTAAATGTAAGCTGTCATTTATTGTAGTTATTTTTCAATATCATACTGAAGTTGTATACTTCATTTATGGACACTCTGAACTACAATTTGTAATAACGCTCTTTTTTCTTTCCCCACCAATTCGACTTTAAATTAATCATTATTAAGGAACATCTTATACTCCTTTTAAGCATAAATTTTACAACAGTTAAATGTTAAATACATTTGTAAATTTCGTTTATGCCTTTTTTTTACATTTTTAAGGCCATCCCCTAGAAAAACGTACAACCCAGGTTTCTTTTTAAAACCATCCCCTAGAAAAACGTACAACCCAGGTTTCTTTTTAAAACCATCCCCTAGGAAAACGTACACCCGAGGTTTCTTTTTAAGGACATCCCCTAGAAAAACGTACAACCGAAGTTTCTTTTTAAAGCCATCCCCTAGAAAAACGTACAACCGAGGTTTCTTTTTTAAGGCCATCCCTTAGAAAAACGTACAGCCGAGGTTTCTTTTTAAGACCACCCCTTAGAAAAACGTACAACCGAGGTTTCTCTTTAAGGCCATTCCCTAGAAAAATGTACAACCCAGGTTTCTTTCTAAGGCCATCCTTAGAAAGAAAGGGGATGGCCCTAGAAAAACGTACAACGGAGGTTTCTTTTTTATGGCCATCCCTTAGAAAAACGTACAACCGAGGTTTCTTTTTAAGGCCATTCCCTAGAAAAATGTACAACCCAGATTTCTTTTTAAGGCCATCCCCTAGAAAAACGTACACCCGAGGTTTCTTTTTAAGGCCATTCCCTAGAAAAACGTACAACCGATGTTTCTTTTTAAGGCCGTTCCCTAGAAAAACGTACAACCGAGGTTTCTTTTTAAGGCCATTTCCTAGAAAAACATACAACCGAGGTTCCTTTTTAAGGACATCCCCTAGAAAAACGTACAACCGAGGTTTTTTTAAGGACATCCCCTAGAAAAACGTACAACGGAGGTTTCTTTTTTAAGACCATCCCTTAGAAAAACGTACAACCGAGGTTTCTTTTTAAGGCCATTCTCTAGAAAAATGTACAACCCAGGTTTCTTTTTAAGGCCATCCCCTAGAAAAACGTACACCCAAGGTTTCTTTTTAAAGCCATCCCCTAGAAAAACGTACACCCGAGGTTTCTTTTTAAGGCCATTCCCTAAAAAAACGTACAACCGAGGTTTCTTTTTTAACGACATCACCTAGAAAAACGTATAACCGAGGTTTCGCTGTATTTCAAAAACGTTCCCAAAATCTAAGTATGTATTCCTTTGATTTCGATAGATAGAGGATACGGTTTTGGGTGTGACTCGTAGAATTATGCTCAAGCAGAGGCATCAAATTATGTTAGAAACAGGGGTGCACAACGAAACTGAAACACCTGTGCAAATAGCACCCCATGTGGCACGCCGCTGTACGCGCTACCTGGTGGCCAGCCTGCATCTATTTCGCAGTCGATCAACGAGAGCGGAGTGTGAAGGTTGCATTAGCAGAGACGTAGCACAGCTGGACGTCAAAAAGTGCGATCCACACAATACTATGAGAGACATATCCGAGTTTCAAGGACGACAGATTGTTGGTGCGCGTCTTGCCGGTGCATCTGTGTCCAAGATAGCAAGTCTTTATGGTGTATCGCGACCCACGGTATCCAGGGTTATGTCGGCATACCAGCAAGAGGGGAAAAATAATCCAATAGGAGTAACTGTCGGTGTAAGAGAAAGTTGTCTGACAGGGACGTCCGGGTGCTAACACTGGTGGTAGCCAGAAAACATAAAACCACAGCTGCCCAACTCACCATACAGTTGAATACGCGCCTGTTTCCATCAAAACTGTTCGTCGGGAGCTTCACTGGGTCAACATTCACGATCGTGTTGCCATCGCCAAACCCTGAATCACCAATGTGAATGCCAGACGTCGGTTGCAATGGTGCCAGCTGCGCAAATCGTGGACGTTGGATAACGTGAAATGTATATTGTAAAGAATAAATCGTTCTTCACTGTCTTTCCCGCAACGGGGAGAGTTTACGTGTGGAGACATCCCTCACAGGCTTACCACCCGGCCTGTTTGTTGTCCACAGTGAAAGTACGGCGGCGATAGATCGGTGATGGTTTGGGCCGCAATATCTTGACAGTCTGTCGGCCCGCGGATTGTTCTTGATGTCACTGCCAAGGATTATTGGACAATTCTGGAGGACCAGGTGCATCTGATGGTTCAAACATTGTACCCTGACGGTGTTGCCGGGTATCAGAATGATAACGAACCGATACACAGAGCCAAACTTGTGGAACAGTGGTTTACTGAGCATTAAAGTGAGGTTGAACATCTGTAATTGCCAGCACAGTCACCAGACTTGAACATTATTGAGCCATTCTGGAGTGTTCTGGCGGAGCGAATCAGGAAACGTTTTCCTCCACCATCATGTCGTGAACTAGCCACTTTTCTGCAAGAGGAATGGCTTTAAATCCTTCCGGCCACTGCACAGGACTTGTATCGGTTCTTCCCACGAGGAATTGCAGCTGTATTGGCTTCCAAAGGAGGCCGTACACCGTACTAATAAATTGTTGTGTCCTAAACCCATGTGTTTCAGTTTCGTTGTCCATCCCCTGCACATGCATACATATTGTTATTATTATTATTAGTATTATTATTATTATTATTGTTATTATTATTATTATTATTACCTTAGAACCATTCACCAAAAGTCCTACTTGCCGATATGCCGAAAGATTCTGCTCTTTTGACTTGAGCAGTTTTAAGATCCGTCTTTTTACCTTTGAATTCGCCAGAGGTGACTTGGCTTAAAGAACTTGTTTTCTTCGCAAGTTGTTGCTTGCGAGGCTGTGCAATTTTTTTCGCAGACTTTTCCGTAGAAAGAGTTTCAACAATACCAAAGATATCTTCCTTCTTAATAATCTTTTCCTGAGATCTTGTAGTAGAATAAGTTTCAACACCCGAAATTTCGTTTTTTAGCATAACTTTTCCCTTATCTTTTAATGTAGAGTAAGTTTCAACAAGACCACCTGTAGACTCTTTTTCATGTTTAGGTTTTTTCGTAACTTTTTTGTAGAATTATTATCAGCAACATCGGAGGAATTTTTCTTTTGTTTGGGTCTTTCCGCATTCCTAATCGTAGAATGAACCTCGACAGCATTGGAAGTATTCTTCTGCTTTATATGTTTTTCTGCTTTTTCAGTAGAATAAATTTCATTATCATTAGGTAAGTTTGTTTTCTTCAATCTTCCCGCAGCTTTTTCGGTACAATGAGACTCAAGAATTCCAGATGCGGTTTTCGTCGCCATGATTTTTTCCATAGAATCTATTTTAAGACCATCAGTGGATTCTTTATTTTCTAAATGTTTCTCCGTAGGCTTTCTAGTAAAGTTAGTTTCATCACTACTTGGAGAATCTTTCTTTGTCACCGAGGTTGCAATGACAACTGATTTCTCCTTTTGCTTTGTGGATTTTTCCACTGGTTTTTTAATAAGATGTGTTTCGACATCATCAGAGGAGTCTTTCTTTGGTATTTGTTTTTTCACAGCTTTTTCTGCATCAATTGAGAAATCGCTCTTTGTTTGTTTATCTGAAGATTTTTCTGTGTAATTTGTTCTGTTATCACTAACAGAGTTTTTCTCTTTCATTTGTTTTTCAAGGGGGTTTCCTGTAAAATTTATTTTGACATCACCACAGGAGTTTCTTTTATTCACTTCTTTATCCAAATCATTTTCAGTAAAATTTGTTATGGTATTACCAGAGGAGTCTTTCTTGTTCGTCTGCTTTTCCAAAGATTTTTCAGAAAAATGGGTTTTGAAATCCTCAGCAGATTTTTTCCGTTTCTTCTGTTTCTCCAGGAGGTTTTGTGTAAAAGGGATTTTGACATCACCAGAAGAGTCTTTCTTTTTCATCTGTTTTTCCGCAGCTTGTTTTGTGAAATATGTTTTGACATCACCAGAGGAGTCTTTCTTCTTCTGTTTTTCCTCAAATTCTATAGTGAAATTTGTTTTGACATCACCAGAGGAGTCTTTTTTTCTTCATCTGTGTTTGCTCAAATTGTTTCGTGAAATCTGTTTTCACATCACCAGAGGAGTTTTTCTTCTTCATCTGTTTTTCCTCAAATTCTTTAGTAAAATTTGTTTTGACATCACCAGAGGAGTGATTTTCCTTCATCTGTTTTTGCTCAACTTGTTTCATGCAATCTGTTTTGACATGATCCAGAGGAGTCTTTATTCTCCTTCTGCTTTTTCTCAAATTCTTTAGTGAAATTTGTTTTGACATCATCAGAGGAGTCTTTCGTCTTCATCTGTTTTTCCTCAAATTCTTTAGTGAAATTTGTTTTGACATCACCAGAGGATTCTTTCTCCTTCATCATCTGTTTTTCCTCAAATTGTTTAGTGAAATCTGTTTTGACATCACCACAAGAATCTTTTTGTTTCCTCTGTTTTTCCCAACCCTTCTCCGTAGAATGAGTCCGAAGAGCAGTGGAAGAGTCACTCTTCTGTATTGGCTCTTGATCTGTGTCAGCGTTTTGGTTGACTAGAATGGAAGAATAACTTTCAACGACTTTTAATAATGCTCTCTGTATATCTGCACCTTCGTCAAAAACAGTAGTTTTTTCACTCAGAGACGAAGCTTCTGATACCGAGTTCTTCTTTACTTTCCTTGTGGAATATTCATCAGATATACTCATCTTTTTCCTATCCTTGCTTGAACTCCGAGTACTGATGGCATGAAATGAGTCCCTTTTCTGAATTGGTTCTTCGTCCGAGTCGATCTCTATTTCATTTAACTGAACTGAAGACCGTCTTCCATTATCTTCAAACGAATCTCTTTTCTTCGAAGTCTCTTCATCTGGGGCAATTCTTTTCCGTCTTGCTTCCAGAATGGAAGCCAATTCCTTCTTGTGGCTTTCCTGCGTCTGCAAAATGTTGAAAACAGTTAAAGATAATGAGTACTCGGTATATAACACAAATTTTCTGGCAATTAGTTTACAAATAGGTGGATACAAATATTTCTCAGTAATTTAGGCTTACAGAGATAACAAGTAAATACAAGAAAATAGCCCAAGGAGCTTTCTAATTTCGTCACCAATGTCTGAACAGTTGCTTCCTTTGGAGTTTAAGGACACCCATGAACTTCTAAAAAGAGACGCCTGGCTTAATTTAAGACAACGTGTTTCAGTGAAGGGCTAAAACCAAAATATGCATACATTACATTCACAAACGTCACCAGACACCTAGAATAGAAACACAATATAGCATTTATTGACATACATTAGTACGCTGTCGGTTCACCTTTGGCCTTAATGCATGGACTGACCCTTCGAGACATGCTTTCGACAAGCCTTTGGAACACAGCAATAGGTGTGCGCTTCCATTCAGTACATGATGCTGAAGCAAACTGTTGCTTAGTAGTAGGCCTTCGTTCCAAACTTCTTATGCGACGCTCTAATTCATCCCATAAGTGCTCTATGGGATTAAGATCAGGGCTTTGTACTGGCCAGTCCACACACGATTTGGAATTATCGTCAAGCCACGACGTAACAGTCTTTGCTTTATGGCTCGGTGCATTTTCCTGCTGGTACCAACTAGGCTCCGTTCCATAGTATTGCCACAAAGTTGGTAGGGCGTAATTGTCCAGAATATAGAGGTAGACGTGCTGGTTAACAGGTTTGTCCACGATAACCAATGGGCCGTGACCATGCCACAAAAACACCTCCACACGAGATCACTGCCTGCTCCAAACTTGAACGTGGTAACAGTACACCTGTGGTAAATAGCGTTCCCCGGCTGCCGCCTTACCCATACATGGCCATCAGATTGATGAATCGTCTATCTGGGTTCATCAGTCCATAGGACTCGTTTCCATTGATCTACGGTCCACGGTAAATGTTCTTTACACCATGCTAAATGACGAGTAGCATTCCGAGTGGAGATGAAATGAAAGCAGCACGACCACGGTAACCCATGAAATGAAGTTCTCTGCGAATGTTACGTGTACATACCGAGGTTCCAGCATTTTTACTTACCTGTGCACTGAGGTATGCTGCAGTATTCCGTCGATTAGCTGTAACGACTCCCCTTGGGCTTCGACGTCCTCTATCACTGATTTTCTTTGGTCTGCTGGTACGTTTCGCAGCTTGAGACACGCCATGTGTCTTCCACTTATTCAGTATATCCAAAACAGTGTTACTTGGGTATGCTATATTGTGTTACTTTGGTATACTAATGTATGTCAATAAATGCTATATTGTGTTACTTGGGTATGTTTAAACGCCTCTCGGTTTCTCTTGTGGGCAACCCACTAATATATAACGCCCAACAATCTTTCCTTTCTCAAAGTCAGTTCTCTCCCTCCGCGACATTTTCACTCAACCTCACAGTGCAATATGATCGCTATCAGCTGCAGCCTGGTTTTATACCGTTTGCAGCTGTACCGCGCATCTTAACAACGCAGCGAATCCGTTAATTTGCTTTTGAACGGGTGACCGGTGACTTTTGTCATATAATGCATACGGGTTGTCTAGTAACCATGCATAAAAGAAGAACGCAGCGTGCGAGCGTTTAGTTGGTGCATCGGGTTGGATGGGAGTAATATCAAAAGAACGTAAACGACCTATCTCATGTGTACCTCCAAGCGGGCAGAGCGAGCCGTGATCCAATTTTTGACAAAAGAGGCAAATCGACAGAAATCTTATGACTCATGCAGGTGGTTTACGGGAATGCTTGCTTTGCACGCTATATACGTAGTCTTGAAATTGTGCAAAAGATTTTTCATGGTGGACGTGGATCTGCCAAGACCTGGCCAAACACACCCTATCATCACACCGGACACGATGGCAGCAGTGGATGAACATCTGAATATTAAGAGCAGAATAACAGTTTGCTAGTTAGCGGCTGCACTAGGTATCAGTAGGGAGCTCCATTGGCACAATCCCTCTACCAAGAGTATTCGAAAGTGTGTGCCCAGTAGGTTGCAAAGCCCCTGACAGAGGATCCATAGACTTACCGACCTATGGGACACCCGCCTAAATGTTAGGGATGCCTATTGCTAGTGCTCTCAGCACCCGTGTGATATGTATATATTTGCCTGTGTACATATCCTTATGCTGTATAAAGCACACTTAACTCTAACAGCCAGTCTGTGTTTCATTTGGACGACTTTTATGAAAAGAAATGCAACATCTACTTCTCAGAAAAGGTTAAAACCCTGGCCTTACATAGCAGAAGACCTAATGACTCCACCATTGCGCGACGTCAGAACAGTTGCTTTTACATTGTTCGATATATAAATGTCACACCGGGAAGTATTTGTCCGAGTGCCATACAATTTAATTGATTTTTGTTCACAGTTAGATTATGTTAATGAATGCATTTGTGCAACAATCACGTGATAAGTGAGGTCGATAAAAGGACAAAACGGGCCGATTTAACAACCACCATGAGCATCAAACGTAATAAGGAGTGATCGGTGCCTAGTTTTGGATCACTGTTTTTTTCTTTTTTTTATTGGAGGTTTAACGACCAGCGTGAGCAACTCAATGGGCTATAAGCAGTAGCCCGTCCCTAATAAGAGAGCCAGTGCCGTAAGACAAACACAACATCCATGCCTCACCGGGTTTCGAACCCGGACCCCTTTCGAATGAATGATCGGAGGCCATCGCTTAGACCACTGCGCCACCGGCTACTGTTTCTTTAAGGAGATAGATCCAGCGCAACTGAACGCGCACACAGCCCATACTTCATGCACGAAGGGAATTTATGTAGCCTGGTGCCTAGAGCAGCCGAAACTCAACCTGATGTTGTGAATTCGAAACCGACTGCTGCTATAATGGGACACTAAACACTCGCAAATTTCTAATGAGAGCTGTTAAGCTGACAGAGACCATGAGACTTTGGATAGAGGCACCGATAGGTGCCCTGTGATAGAGGATAGATGGATGAGGCACATGATATGAGGCACACGATGATGGCATAGATGGATGAGGCACCATAGGTGAGGCACCGATAGGGGGCCTGTGAAAGCCTCTATCCTCTATCGGCTTGGGCCAGTTCCCATCTCGGATGATTAGTCTCAAGCCTCCAACTCTGACCACTCAGTTATCTGGACGGCCTAGTTAGGTTGATAGTTCCCGTTTTGTAAGCGAGTTATTCAAATGTAATAACACTATGCAACATAATAGAATTAGATGCATTTTTTTACTCTGCTGTACCAATTGATCAAAATGTTCCGCCCCTTTGCCAAAATCAAAAATGACTGTTGTTCCTCCCTGTTTCTTCGAAGTGGATTTTTGGTTGGTTTTTATTGATTGATCTGTACTGATTAAAAACAAATTAAATTTTCTTCCTTTTCAGTTCTTATGGAATTTCCCTGTAACTGCAACTTCCAAATGACTTTCTCGTTATAACTAACTTAACCCTGTAACCGGCTCATGGTCATCATCAACCACCATGGGTAATAAATAGGTGCCTGCTGTCATATGGTATCAGATTTCATTCGTCTTACTTTTTTTTACTACCAGCGCACCAACACTCATCTAGTGAACCCAGACATCCTGGAAAAGTGGGGTCCAGAGACAAAGCGCGTCCGGGGCCGACTTCAGAGGGAACCATCTACGCATTCGCATCCCCAGCACGGGGAATCTGCTGAAAACTACGGGAAAATCTACTGTAACCGGCTAGAACGAATTATTTCAGGGTTAGAAAAATGAGCTAAAATATTCGCTGCCTAAGAAGTGTGCCGCACGCGGCTGAAACGAGTGAACCCACGCATCAGAAAGCGTTGCTTCCCCCCACCTAGTTTTGTTATTGAAAGTGGTCCTTTAGGATGACTATTGAGACTTATCCTTTCTGACTGATCACCAGCTGAAAGAGATGTAACAAAGTCGACGAGCCGAAGAAAAGAGAGAGAAGATATTTGAGTCACTTGTTTTTGTCAAGTGACATGATATCCGTGTCAGAGGGACTATCATTTTCCCATCATGCTTTGAGTCATGAAGCAGAAAATAAAGGACGAGAATGGAGCAGATAAGAGGGGAGAAAGAAATTGTTTTGTCGCAACCCGGCCGCCATATGAACATTTCACATTTCGGATTGAGTGAACTGATGTTGTGATTTGATGTGGAGACAACAAAGGATTTCTGAATAAAGTGCTCGGCGTGTGAAGCCGTGAGATGGCATCAGAAAAAACTACCGGATTTATAATAAGTCGATATTGATTCATTCTGTACTCTTGGCTTAGAGTGTTTTCTATAATTACAAAGGGTCAATATTTTGTTAACAGGCCTTAGCTTAAGTAATGTCGGCATTTAAGCAAGTTTACCTTACAGCTTACAGTAGAAGCTGAAATCTTAAATCTGCTGTTAAAACGAAGCCAACGAACAGCTGAGCTTAGGACTAAGAAAACCAACGTTTTTATTTCACAATTATTTTATTTTTCGTGTCGACCAAGATTTCGCTGCACTTTGGCTCCGCTTCTTCAGGCCACTTAAATTTTCAAGTACTATGCGGCATCATCAACAGTGTTGAGGGTCACGGATTTTTGCTAGTTACTTCCACGCGCTTGATAGAAATCGTGTGGATGCCATATCGTTGGCGTCCTCACCATTTCTATCAATGATCATTCGCACCATTTCTATCAATGAACATCCACATCACTTCTATCTATGAACACTCGCACCATTTCTATCAATGAAATCCACACCACTTCTATCAATGAAATCCACACCACTTCTATCAATGAACATCCACACCATTTTCATCAATGAACAATCATTTCTATCAACGCTGTATCGTTGACAACGACATGGTATCCACATCACTTCTGTCAATGTACATCCACACCATTTTTATCAATGAACAATCCACACCATTTCTATCAACGCTATATCGTTGACAACGACATGATATCCACATCAAATTTGTCAATGAACATCCACACCATTTCTATTAATGCTATGTCGTTGACAACGATATGGCGTCTCTACCATTTCTATCAATGAACATACACATCATTTCTATTAATGAACATAGACATCATTTCTATTAATAAACATCCACACCATTTCTGTCAATGTCATGTCATTGTCAACAACATAGCACGCATTTTATGGACGCATTAAATAGTGCAAGCATTTAATGATGTACCATTTAATGCGTCATTTATGGACGCATTAAATGGTTAAACGCATGAAATGCGCATTTTATGGACGCATTAAATATGCACGCATTGAATGATTAAGCGCATGAAATGCGCATTTTATGGACGCACTAAGTATGCACGCATTAAATATGCACGTCTTTGCCAACTACATGGAACGCATTTTATGGACGCATTAAATGATTAAACGCATAAAATGCGCATTTTGTGGACGCATTAAACAGTGCACGCATTTAATGGTGCACCATGTGTCATTTATGGACGCATTAAATGGTTAAACGCATGAAATGCGCATTTTGTGGACGTATTAAATATGCACGTCATTGTCAATGACATGGCACGCATTTTATGAACGCATTGAATAGTGCACGCATTTAATGGTGCACCATTTAACGCGTCATTTATGGACGCATTAAATGATTAAATGCATGAAACGCGCATTTTATGAACGCATTAAGTATGCACTCATTAAATGGTTCCATATCGTTGTCAACGACATGGCACCATTTCTGTCAATGCTATGTCGTTGTCAACGACATGGCACGCACAGCATTTCTATCAATGAACATTCACATCATTTCTATCAATGAACATCCATACCATGTCTATCAATCAACGACATGGCACCATTTCTGTCAATGCGTTGTCATTGTCAACGACATGGCACGCACAGCATTTCTATCAATGAACATTCACATCATTTCTATCAATGAACACCATACCATGTCTATCAATCAACATCCATTCCATGTCTATCAATCAACGACATGGCACCATTTCTGTCAATACTATGTCGTTGTCAACGACATGGCACGCACAGCATTTCTATCAATGAACATCCATACCATGTCTATCAATCAACATCCATACCATGTCTATCAATCAACATCCATACCATGTCTATCAATCAACATCCACACCTTTTCTATCAATGAACATCCACATCATTTCTATCAAATGCGTGGAAGCAACTAATAAAACTCCGTGAGTTCAACACCGTTGATGATGTCACATGCGATTTGAATATTTACGGGCCATTCTTCCTGAAGAAGCTGAGGCAAAATCCAGCGAAACATTGGTCGACACGAATAATTAAATAATTGTGAAGTAACGTGGTTTTTCTCAATCTTAAAATCAGTACACAGCTTGTATTCTACAGTTTGTGGAGTTAAGCTTAAACGTTAATCTAAGAACTGTGCAAGCAACCCAAATCATCTTAAGTAAATCATTTCGTCCTATGTCAGAAGCGGTACTTTACGTGTGGTGGCACATAATGAGAATAATATACGCTGTGTGACAGTACACTATGGCGAGAGCACTCTTTTGGCAAAATCTTTCTAGTGGATCTTTCAGTGCAGTAACTTATACGGTTGGATATGAATGACTTTCAATGTGATACTTTGCATTGTACGGTAATGCACTTGCTGAGAGATAATTTGCATGGCGCATCAAATAGGCAGCATTAATCCTTTATTATTACTACCACTTTAGCAGCGCATGCAAGAAAATAAAACTCGTAGTGTGAAAATTCACCTGATGCGACGGTTAGGACAATTAAGAAAACAGCACCAGAGACTCTTGTGCATGATACTGTACATAGTGAGGCAGGAGATATTTTTATGTGGTTATCCACGTGACTGGACAAACGGTTTTGTCGTACAACTCCACTCACATGGTGCATCAAGTTACTTTTGACAATGTGCTGTAATAACACAGTTAATTGGACACACTCTTTTCGATGAGTAACAAAAAGAGACAAAAGGCTTCTGAGGCAGTTACTCATATGGCAAGTCAAGTAAGTTTTATTTCGACAATCCACATGACAATAAGTTTAGCTGTGAAACTTCCAATTTCGAAAAACATTTCTTTTGCATTATAGTTCTAGAATTTCTGGTTTATATCTTTTCTTTTGTCGATAGTGGGATTCGAACCTACACCTTCCTAATCTAAATCTGCTGTTCATTCTTTTGAACTGCGCCGGCAGGCTAGCTGACTTACACGTCACAGGTCTAGAGATGGTAGTTTAGGATAACGATGTTTGACCCGCAATTTTTTTTCTTATTTTCTTTAGTTTTAAAACAGTCGTACATATTAAAACAATCGTATAATAATATTTTTATTTAGTTTAAAAAAATCGATAACGTAGAAAGATCAACTGTGCAGTCATTTGGTCTGTAAGACCATCAGAGAAGACGAAGAAACAAAGCTAATTAAAAAATATTTCAAGATCTTAACATCGAAATTGCTCTTAAGCTTAAAAGTAAAGCGAGAAATCAAAATGAGCAATTACAACGCCTATATAATGAATTGTTACTTTTAATTCTCCAGTTCGAGCTCCGTAAAAATTCTTCTGTAATTTGATCTGATCAAAGAGGCGAACACCTTCTTCAAGACCTAGATCCTCTTCCAGTTGAGTTTGTTTCATTTGAAAAATTTCGTTCCCTTTGACGTTTTGAAATATTTGCTGGGATCTGAAATAAAAAGTTAGAAACAATTGAAATAAAACAATTGCAGTGGAACCTCGGTTATACGATTCTAATATTTGCTGGGATCTGAAATAAAACGTTAGAAACAGTTGAAATGAAACAATTGCAGTGGGACCTCAGTTATACGATTCTAATATTTGCTGGGATCTGAAATAAAAAGTTAGAAACAATTGCAGTGGAACCTCAGTTATATGATTCTAATATTCGCTGGGATCTGAAATAAAAGTTAGAAACAGTTGAAATGAAACAATTGCAGTGGGACCTCAGTTATACGATTTTAATATTTGCTGGGATCTGAAATAAAAAGTTAGAAACAGTTGAAATGAAACAATTGTAGTGGAACCTCAGTTATACGATTCTAATATTTGCTGGGATCTGAAATAAAAAGTTAGAAACAATTGCAGTGGAACCTCAGTTATACGATTCTAATATTTGCTGGTATCTGAAATAAAAAGTTAGAAACAGTTGAAATGAAACAATTGCAGTGGGACCTCAGTTATACGGTTCTAATATTTGATGGGATCTGAAATAAAAAGTTAGAAACAGTTGACATGAAACAATTGCAGTGGGACTTCAGTTATACGATTCTAATATTTGCTGGGATCTGAAATAAAAAGTTAGAAACAATTGAAATAAAACAATTGCAGTGGAACCTCGGTTATACGATTCTAATACTTGCTGGAATCTGAAATAAAAAGTTAGAAACATTTGAAATGAAACAATTTCAGTGGAACCTCAGTTATACGATTCTAATATTTGCTGGGATCTGAAATAAAAAGTTAGAAACAAATGCAGTGGAACCTCAGTTATACGATTCTAATATTTGCTGGGATCTGAAATAAAAAGTTAGAAACAGTTGAAATGAAACAATTGCAGTGGGACCTCTGTTATACTATTCTAATATTTGCTGGGATCTGAAATAAAAAGTTAGAAACAGTTGACATGAAACAATTGCAGTGGAACCTCAGTTATACGATTCTAATATTTGCTGGGATCTGAAATAAAAATTTAGAAACAGTTGAAATGAAACAATTGCAGTGGGACCTCAGTTATACGATTCTAATGATTGCTGGGATCTGAAATAAAAAGTTAGAAACAGTTGAAATGAAACAATTGCAGTGGAACCTCAGTTATGCGATTCTAATGTTTGCTGGGATCTGAAATTAAAAGTTAGAAAGAGGTGAAATGAAACAACTGTTGATGAAAATATAAACTCTCTAATGTATTTTATGGAGTTTCTCTTGCCTTGTTTATTAAAGATACAGACTACATATATCGCTTTTTATACAATTTATATTCATATAGTTTTCTTTTATCTTTTTCCTTTTCTCTTAGTTTTACGTAACATCCCACACAAATGTATACATATATACACACACTTGTAGATCATAACTAATCTTACTAAGATTTTCTTAAGATTTATGTATAGCATAAAATTACTTTGGTACCGCTTGAAGTAATTTGAGGACCTAATTTCATAATATATTGCCACCACACTTTTATGAACACCAAGTGCGCGTGTATTATTTCTTCCAGTCTAAAAACAGTGATGCTGACTATTGCAGCTGTATCATTAACCTTAACTTCTTTTCCAAAATTACCTGTTTCACACGATTGCTGTTTACTTCGGTCACAGCAGTAGCAGACACATGTCCACGTGGTTCATATGCTACTCCATCTCGGCTCGCGGATAACTTTCTGCACCAATCATAGACACTTGCCTTTAACTAGACACCGTTTTATCACGAAAAATTTCAGCGGGTTTCATCTTCTCCATCAGAAATTTAGTAACACAACGCTGTTCAACAATCGCTGACACCTCTACAGATTCCAGGCTTCCCATAATGCACCGCTAACATATATGAACTGTAATTGTGTTAGCAATTCTGTAGGTCACTTATTTCTATTCGAAGATACAAAATCACTAATCATCACTTGCATAAAAGTAATTTTTTTAAAAGAATACCGCCATGCTAAGTGGTGGGCTCGTCATCAGAAACGGCGTGGGATTCAAGTCTCGGATGAGGTATGGGTCGGTGTGCTTGTCGAAAGACGCTCGTTCTGGCCCCAATTCTGGGTCCAGTGTTTCTAAATTAGGGACAGGTGACTCTTTTTTTCTTTTGGATTGAGCGTTTAACGACCACCATGAGCAACTCGATGAGCTATAAGCAGTCACCAATCACTAATTTTGGGTCACTGGTTCCAGGGAAGGGAGAGAGCCAGTGCCGAAGGACAAACACAACATCCATGCCTCACTGGGATTCGAACCCGGACCCCTTTCGGACGATTGGTCAGAGGCTATCGCTTAAACCACTGCGCCACCGGGGAAGTGACTGCTTTTATATATAAATTGTATATACGTTAAAGTTGCCCATGATGATCGTTAAACCCCGAAACAAAAGAATCGTTTTGTACGTCAAATGAACAAAAGTCCTTAAAAGTAAATTTTATTGTTGAAAACTTTCGTTGTTGTTTTTTTTATTATTGTTTTTCCATGTATCTGAAACCTTAGCGAAAGCTCAAGTATAGCGATACACGTATTAGTCCTTACTTATTACTGAGAGCCTTTATATGGAAGCCTACGGGGACCGCTGTTGTAATGACAATAGCCCAGTTGAACTATCCAGAATATGGAAACGTCACATTGCAACTATGAACTTGAACAACATGTATAATTAATTTTTGAACTTTAACAAATACATATACTCTGTATATTATATACCCGGCTTGATATGTTCTTTCTTATGTCTAATTTATTTTGTAACTCAACAGAGTTGCGATGGCAACAGTGCGATGCTCTTGCGCAGAAGTTTCACCCTTTCATACGTCACTATATTCTGATGTATATATTAAAGCACCAAAGCAGCCATTACTCTCTTCCATCTGAAGACGGGTGCGACTGTCGCCCCGAAAGTACTAATGGGATTTTAATTTGTAAATATCTGTCATTTTTTTTAGCATTCAAACCATCGTGCAAAGACGGTGTGCTTCATTGTATTGTACATAGCACGAAATTTTTTCACCTGTACTTAGTGATACACATGTTTATTTTTACTGCACTCATTGTTTTGGCGGAAGGCTATAAATGTAAACTTCTATGGTTCACAGTAAGAAGAAAAGGAAGCAAATATTATTCGTCATTTACATCACAAAGGCATGTAGGTAGTAGATCGTTTCGCGTATGAACATAACCCAGATTGCAAAGAGCACCGTATATCCCAGATGTGCTGCCATCGTTTGGTATAGAAAATCAGTCACTAGTTTCAGAGGTCCGGTCACGTAGTAAAGTCCAACCAGAGCTCCACTCAAGTGGCCTAGTAAAGATGTGTTAGGAACTAAGAGTTGTATCAAAACCAGCTCGACCCAAGCAACATGTTTCCCTTGAAATGTTACCGGTATGCCACGTACGACATAGTCATTAGGGTCAAAATGCGTTGTTAGAACTTTCATGGCGAAGAGGACTCCTGAAAAGCCAACGGCACACTGGTATTCAAAACCACTATCGATTTCGCCAGCAAGTCCACTTAGAAATAGGTATACGATGTTCGTTAGAACTGTGAACACCGATGTGACGAATAAGAACCGGAGACTCCCTAACTGGCGTTCCAGTGACTGACCCTTAATAATGAGGGAGACCATGTTGAAATACAGATGCATATCACTCCCGTGTTCGAGAGCGGAGTAAATCAGTCTGCTGTACTCTTTGTCATACAAAACTTTGCTAAAGCTGATGCAAACTTCGGTTGGTTCACTCCACGGCAGGTTGAGGATGCGAAGAAATATCGCTGCTTGTAAAAGGACGAGAGACAGCGTTGCTGGAGGAATTTTTCCCACTCCAATGACCCCTAACATCTCATGGAAAAGTAGGAGAATCCCGTAGTAGGGAAGTTTCCTTCGATTTGGATTCATTTTAATATTGCTGATTATAAGCTCGACTGATTGAAAGCAACGCAAATTTGGTATCGAAGGCCAATATTCTGCTTTCTTTGGACAACAATGTTGTACCTGGAGGAGAACCACAGAAATATTGTTACACACTTCAAATACAGGTGTTCCACATTTGATACAGATAAAAAAAAATTATCCTGAAGGACAATAGAATAAATTCGTTCTAATTTGACGTATATCCAATTCAATAATTCCAAGCTTTCGCTCAAACTTGGGTGAGCTGTCTCAGAGAGAGTTACCCGAAGAACAAAATCGAAGAATGTTTAAAAGGGATAATTCCCCTAAAAGGGAATGTTCATCAGTTAAGTTTCGAATTATCACCATTCTCACCAAACATTCTCAATCCACTGCTGGGTGAAGATTTCCACAATTCTCTGAGTAATTCTTTTCCACTATAGTATAGCCCGTCTTCGGACTGTTTTTTAAGCTTTAAATAAATACTAATACGCGATCGAGTGACATTATTGTGACCACCAGCTAATATCCACAGTAACCGCCGTGTGCAGCGCCGACAGCAGCTAGACAAGCTGGGAGTGACTCAATAACGTGCTGGAAGGTGTTCACAGGGATGTGGAGTCATGCGGACGTGGTGGAGGATCCATAGAGCGAGCAACACGATCGAGTGGTCACACAGATGCTCAATTAGGTGTAAGTTTAGAGAATTAGGTAGCCAGGGAAGTACTTTGAAGTCTTCATCGTGCTCTTCCAACCACTCTCGGACATTTCTAGCATTGTGACACGTCGCATTGTCGTGCTTGAAGATTTGATCACCGATGTTTCTCGCCTCATACGTCAATGTTCATCCGATCGATGAAGCAGAAAACATGACTCATCGGAGAAAGCAACCCTTTGCTAATCAGCTGAGGTCCAATTCCGATACTGATGTGCAAATATAAGCCTTTTCTGCCGATGCACCTGCGTTAGAATAAGTGCAGTGACCATTCATCTGCATCGGAGCCATGGTGAAGGGAGTAATGTGCCGCAACACACAGTGCATCGAACCCTGTTGGAAATTTGGCTATGTAACCTCTGACCTCTCCGAGCGCCGATGCTAACCTCGGTTCTCCGTCAAGCACCTATCGGAGCCCATACGCAACAGAGTTCGTTGAACTGTCATTTTAGACAAACTTCCGGTACCCCCCTGGTTCATTCGGCCAGTGAGTTGCTCCACTGTAGCGTGTCGATCGGGCCCTCACGCACCTTCGCAGCCGACGTTCACCTCTCACACCAATGGCATGTGGTGCCCCGCAGTTTCCACGTCGCTTATTCGCAATGGCGCCATTTCTCCAATCACGATACACTTTAACCAGCAGCACGCGAACAGTTCACAAACTGCGCTATTTCAGAAATACTGGCAACCTTGGCCCGAAAGCCGATAATCATCCCTTTTTGCAAATCTGATAAATTGCTCCTTTTATCCATGACAGCAACGAGTGATATGTTTTCAGAATGCCTATAGCACATCTTATTATATATATATAAAGTAGGTCAATGCCCTTATCTGTTGTGTTCTCACTTGAATGATTAAAATACCTTCAATAATGTGTCATTGAGGAGCTTGGCAGATAAGGTGCCACACTTGTCCCACTCACTTTCCAATTTTTATGCGGATCACTCAAACACTCAACTGCTGTTCAGTAACTGATTGCGCTTGCATATACGCAGAAGAGCCAAAACACTAAGATCAGCGCGTCTTTATACAAATCGGAGCAACTGCAGCTAAACGACTGCGCGTGTGAAGGTCATGAAACGGTATAAACAATATGATCCTCAGCTCTGTTAATCAGTGTTATTGTTGTTTAACCCTTTAACGACCATAACGCCCAAAATTCCCGTGAGGACAAACGACCCTAGCGGCCAGAAACGCCTATCTAAAGTGAGTCAGATTTCCTATCCTTACTTGTTCTTCAAATTTTCTGGACCTATGAGGGATCAGCAGGAGTCACCCTCAGTCATTATTATTGTTATTAAACAAAAGAAGTGAAACAACAGACAGTTTCGGGCGTTATGGTATTTAGAGTGATACAAGATTTTTGGGTCATGGTCGTTAAAGGGTTAAGGCAGCGAGTTTAGCAAATGCCAAATTGTAATGGCCAGGAGACTGGTTCGGAGCATTTCTGAGACGGCAAATCTTGTGGGGTGCTCACGGTAAGCCGTGGTTAGTGCCTTCAAAAAGTGGTCCGAGGAGGGGAAAAACCCTCGGCAAGGTGTGTCCCCACCACGGATCATCGGTGCTACAGGTGAGTGAAGGCTATGTGGTATGGTACGAGCCAACAGAAGGAATACTATGGTGTAACTCGGCGGTAATTTGAATGCTGGAGAAGGAGAACTGAGTTCGGGGTCAATTTTAAGAGCCCGAGCCCGTCCGAGCCCGAAGTATGTCAGCCCGAGCCCGAATTTTGTATTGCAAGATAGAGCCCGAGCCCGAACGAGCCCAAAAACTAGGATTAACCTGTTTAGGCATTAAAAAAAAAGTCTTCTCTCCCAGACTTCCAGTCTTTCCTACCCGTGCAATTAACCGATGTCTTTCTCAACTGCGGAGTGGGAAAGGGATGTCTATCTGTTTCTATAGTTTCTTTGATCATTCATTTCTTCCTGAAATGGTATCAGGAAATCAGGAAAAATTGGGAGGCATAACAATCTTCGTCGTACGTTGCTCAATAGCTGCCCCTTTGAGGTAGGGAGCAAAATTTCGTCAGCTTGCTATCTACTCTCTACAGTTTTTAAAGAAACTTTTCCTTCGCAGAAATCCTGTAATTCATGGCCTACGGAGTTTTGTTACCCAAGCCCGGAATGGATAGCCCTGCCGAATTCCTACTCCCCACCTAGACCTATTTGCCGAAGAATTCTCTTTAACAACTCGAAAGTGTAAAAAGGTCTCGTGTGATTAATCATGTGAAATCACATTAAAAGGAAAAGGAAGGAAATTCTCTCCCTCTCTCAGAGCCCGAAGTCCAGTAAGTACTACGCAGCCCGAGCCCGGTTCAGGCTTGGGCTTTACTTCGGGCTTTCGGGCTCGGGCTCGGCCCGTCTCAGCTGTGTGGTGAAGGGAGTAATGTGCCGCAACACACAGTGCATCGAACCCTGTTGGAAATTTGGCTATGTAACCTCTGACCTCTCCGAGCGCCGATGCTAACCTCGGTTCTCCGTCAAGCACCTACAATGAACACGCAAGCATCAAAACTGGATCTTGAATGAGTGGAAGAAGGTTATCTGTTCCGATGAATCCCGTTTTCTGTTGCACCTTGTGCACGGCCGGATACGTGTGCATCGTTTACCTGGGGAAGTGTAGGCACTAGGATGTACAGGGTGTGGCAGCGTTCATATGGTAATTTGCCGCGTACCGTACTATGACGCCATATATCAATGCGCGCCCGATGACGCGGCTTTCTCATGTCGATGAGCTGCCATTTTGTTTTTTGCTCGACATTGCGAGCTGGACGTCTGAGCATCGTGCTTTCGCTGTTGAAACTTATTTCAAGAATAACGATTCTGTAGTTGCTACGCAACGTCTACTCAGGCAACATTTCAAAGTGTGACGTCATGGGACTGTGCCAGATGGTCGCACCATTACAAAGTGGGTAAGTTCCTTTAGATTTACAGCATCGGCTTGCAATCGTAAACCAGGAGGTTGCGAAAGGACTGTGCGGACGCCGTAAATGATTGAAAATGTTCGTGCTGCAATCTTGCGTAGCCCTAAAAGATCTGCTCGGCGACACACTATAGCTTTGTACATTTCCGATTGTTCATTCAGGAGAATATTGCATGAGGATCTCCATTTTCACCCTTATAAGCTTCAAATTGTGCAAGAAATTGAGCCTCAAGATTTGGTTGCACGTGAAGAGTTTTGCACAGTCAGAAATCCCGGCTAGTCGCTGCAACGATATCGTTCGTGCCTGACGCGTTGAGGGGCAACGCTAACCGGGGCGTACATATTGTCGTGCAGGTGTGACGTCCGGGCACCAAATCGTCCGCAGACGACCTAGGTACTGGTCTGGGGGTCGTACTTAGAAGAGCAGCCACCATACTGCGATCTATTGAGACTCATCCTCTGACTGGGAACACGGCCCGCATATGCATAGATGTTTTACGACAGACCTTTCCACGGAGATTAATTTCTCGTTATGGTGACATCCCTGGACCGCTTCGGTCCCCCGATCTAACATGTGCTGTTTTTTCCTACGGGGGTACCTCAAGAAAGAAGTCTTTCAAACACGTTGGGCCACCATATTGGAACTGAAGGGCCGTATCAGAGCTGCCGTCACCAATATCCCTGGCGATATGTTACGACGAGCAGTGACGCACCCAGGAATTCTTGTTGGAGGGGGCTGTGTAAATATAGTATACGTACACAATGTGTGTACATATATGCAGTGTACGCCTATAGTTTATATACGGTTGTGGCGTACGTCGCTCTTCATCTCTTTGGGGCTTTGGGAAGAACACACTATGTAATTTTTTGAACATGTAAAATAATATTTTTGAATGTATAATTTGTGACGTACGTCGCTCTTAATCTCTTTGGGGCTTTGGGAAGAAGACTCTATGTAATAGAAGGCAGTACGTAATTTTTTTAACATCCAAAATAATATTTTTGAATGTTTAATTTATAACGTACGTCGTTCTTAATCTCTTTGAAGGGGTTTGAGCCCCAAAAACCCCCTCCGTTGGTGCGCCAATGACGACGAGTAATGGACTCCCTCCAACGCTGCTTAGAAGAATGTGTGGTGCAGCGGGGCCGCCATTTGACAGGGGTCATATTCAAACACTGACTGATCAATGACATTCTTGTAACTACTATTTGACATAGAGAGTAATAAATAAAAAGCGTTTATTCGCTTACGGTGTAATTTTATTAATACGCTTTCAACGCTGCCGCATCATGTACCTTGGGAGGAAAACTAGCCGGTGAGGGAAGTGTAATGCTTTGGACAATGTTCTGCTGGGAAACCCTGGGCCTCAGTCGATCAACTCTGACGTCATCCAGCTGCCTAAACATCATTGCAGACCAAGTGCATCCTTTCATGACAACGCTATTCCCCTCTAGTAAAGCCTTCTTTCAGGAGGATGATACGCCATGCCACACTACCTTGTGACGTGCCTGCCCCGCAGGACGCACACGACATAAAGGCAGATAGCAGCAAGAACGAACGGCTGTGTAGCTTAGCTGGTAGAGCGACTTGTTCCGGAATAAGTGGACTCGGGTTCGATCCCCGGCGTGGACCAAAAATGACGGAGAAATTTACTTCGTTTTAATGGCGCCCGAACTTCCCGGATGACCCGGCCGTTAAAAATCTCGCAATGGTGTGATGTTATTTCCACACCGCGAGATAGGAAAAATCAGAGAATCCCTTCTTCAGCGCTTCGAAAAGTAAATGTGTGTGACGTTGCATTCCACACACCAGATTGACTGGGAGTTCTCAAGTGCACGTTCTACAGCGGATGGCTGCCTGCGACGATTCATGGTAACGGCTGACCCGTGGGCCATGCCCCCGGCCCTCTTTCGGGGGGAGGAGATATGACGTGCCTACCCCGCAGGACGCACACGACATAACGGCAGATAGCAGCAAGAACGAACGTCTGCGTAGCTCAGTTGGTAGAGCGACTTGTTCCGGAGTAAGTGGACTCGGGTTCGATCCCCGGCGTGGACCAAAAATGACGGAGAAATTTACTTCGTTATAACCTGGATTGTTCACTAATGGTTCGCACAACATGAGGAAGACTTCCGGGTCTCCCAGTTCCCCAGTCATCAATCCAATCGAGCATCTGCGATTTGCGGTGGAAAAGCAAATCCGATCTGTGGCGTCTTAATCATGTAACCTACAAGAGCTAAAGGATCTGCGGTAAAGTGTTGGTACAAGATATCTTTAGAAATCTTGTAATGTCCATACCTTTCCGTGTAAGATTTTTTTTTGGCGGCATGTGGAGGACCAACATTTTATTAGGCAGGTGGTCATAATGTTTCGATTCTTCCGTGTATACATTCCTCATCTGAAAAAGCTGCCTCATCCCTCGGAAAGCAATGGAACTATACTTATGTAAATTAGTATGTGTAGGGCAGTAATAGCAGGGTTGTACCGAAAGTAATTCAAAATTGGGCATTACTTATTTACGCTTTCCAACCGTAAGTTGAAGAACCGTTTACGCTCCAGCTTTGTCCGTCCGCACGATAACTCGCGTAAAAATGGTTCGATTTCGATGAAATTTTAGTATGTGGTAGGGACCACCCGGGGAAGAACCTTACTGAAAGTGGGCGAAATGAGATCAAAGATCACGACACAGAAGCAGGATCCATTCCACTGGCCTTATGCGTCATAACTTGCGTAAAAATGGATCGATTTCGATGACATTTTAGTATGTGGTAGGGGACCCCTAGGGGACTAACTGTTTTGAAAATGGGCGAAATTAGGTCAAAGGTCACGACATAGGAGTGGGATCCATTCCGCTGCCTTTATGCGTCATAACTTACGTAAAAAGGGTTCGATTTCGATTAAATTTTAGTATATGGTAGGAGAGCACGTGGGGACGAACCCTATCGAAAATGGGCGAAATGGGGTCAAAGGTCACGACATAGCATGATCCATTTCATTGCCCTTATGCGCCATAACTTGCGTAAAAATGGTTTGATTTTGATAAAATTTTAGTAAGCGGTAGCGGTGAGTAACCTGGGGACGAACCCTATTGAAAATGGCCGGAATCGGGTTAAATGTCACGACATAGGAGTGGGATCCATTTCATTGCCCTTATGCGTCATAACTTACGTAAAAATGCTTCTATTGCGATAACACTTTATTATGTTGTTCCGGAGGTACACTGAACCGGTTTTGTTGAATATCATCGAAATGGGGTCAAAGGTCAGGACACAGGAGCCAGATTTAGTCCACAACCATTATGCTCATAAGTTGACTAAAATTATTTCTACAGCGGCAAAACCTTAGTATGTTGTTCCGGAGGTATACTGAACCGATTGAGTTGAATATAGTCGAAACGGGGTCAAAGGTACACAGGAGCGAGATTTATTCCACAGCCATTATCCTCATAACTTTAGGAATGATTTCTTGTATGTTGGAAAGCGTATCTTAATCAATTCATTGCATGATTTTACTAACTTGTTTATGAACTGACAGAGGTCTCCCAGCTTTCTACTTCTGTTATTTTAAAAATTAGGGTCGAACACTCCCTTACTAAAGTTCTCTACCTAAATATCTATAAAAGGGGAAGGGCACTGTAACGCAGCATGAGTCGCTGGGACGAGCAAAAAGAAACTCGGGTCGGTCTGACTACGACCCTGACAGGAAGCCAAATTTTGCTAAGACTCATACTTTTACTACTGTGGGGAAAGATGCATAGCATTAAAAATGATTTTTGTTATGGCTTTTACGAGGGTTGCACCGAAAGTAAAGCAAAAGTAGGCATGACTTCTTTATTAACTGGCAGAGGTCATTCAAATTGCACATGCTGCTAGAGTAGCTCTTCCTCTATAGCAACCTTTCTTCTTCATTGCAGGTAAATAATGGATTCCAAGCAGAAGCAATGTGCCGTCATCGAATTCTTGACGAAGGAAGGGTGCAGGTTGTCAGACTTCCACAGAAGGCTACAGAATGTTGATGGAGATTACATTATTGACAAGAGCAATGTGCACACATGGATGAAGAAGTTTAAAGAAGGGGAAACCAGCGTTGAAGACAAACCACTGTGGAGACCATCATCTGACAACCACTGTGTGAGACCATCATCTGCGACTACTGACACGAATCGTCAGCGTGTTGATGAATTGGTTCGCGCGGAGAGACGAGTCACAATCCGTGAGCTTGTTGCACAACTGGACTGTGGTCACAATGCCATACAGAAGATGGCGGAAGACTTAGGGCATCAGAAAGTGTGCGCAAAGTGGGTACCTTGGCAGTTGACACCCGATTTGAAGATGAGAAAGGTGGAAATCTGCTCTGATCTGCAAGAAGCGTTTGAAGCCAATGAAGACACGTTGTTTTTTCTGATCTGGTGGCAGGGAATGAAATGTGGGCGTATCTTTACTATCCGGTAACAAAGAATCAATCCATGGAATGGCGTCACACCTCTTCACCAAGGCTAAAAATTTCAAGAGCCAGCGATCAGCACAGAAAGTCATGCAGTGACTGCTTTTTGGGATGACAGGGGTGTCTTTCTCCTTGATTTTCTGGAACGTGGCCGTACCGTGACCAGCGAGTAGTGCATTGAGACACTCAAGAAGCTTAGACAAGCCATAAGGAGGAAGAGACCGAACAAGAATTTGCAAGTTGAACGACCTCTGTCAGTTAATAAAAAAGGTATGCCCACTTTTGCATTACTTTCGGTACAACCCTCGTGTGTGTAAATGAACTTAAAAATTGCAGGTTTAGCTACGTTTGAAATTTTGCAAATGGTACGGATTCTGTTAGAAATATGGAAGGTTGTCAGAGTAGAAAGGTTGTCAATGTAGGTTATAACGAGAATGATGACACCGAATTTTAGGGTGTAATGAACACGTCTTTTGAATCCTTTCCGACCCAAAAAGAATTTTTCAAAGTAAATTCTTACCAAAGTAAAATGTTAGCAAAAAAGGAAATTAATTTAGTCCTTCTAGTAAAAACAGCCCAGCAAAAACAGTCTTGCTGGGCCAGCACTGGGCCATTGCTGGCAGCCAGCACTGACAGCAATGGCCCAGCACTATGTTGCCGCTGCCGAACCGTCAATAAAATGTCCGGGCGGCCAACAGTTGGCACCCCATCAGTTGTCATATGCCACAACAGGGCCATCCCAGGCAGTAGCTGCCAGAAGTGGCCCTGCAAGCACGTGCCAGAAATGATGGCTAGCCTAATGTGGTCTGCTAGTGGCAGCCAGCAACCACGTGACGTAACTGGTGGCTTGCCGAGTCTTTTCGGCCAATTTCCCAGTAGTAACCATAATAATAAAAACAAATATGACCGCAGCTACCATTTTTGTTTTCTACCCTTCAGAAGCTTGTGAATTAACGAACTGCGCTGGGGAAATTTTCTCAACATATCGGAAAAACACCTGTTTTGTACTTGAGTAGATTTGAACCTGGGCCGTTTGCGTGATAGCTAAGCTCTCTACCGACCGAACTAATTCGACACGTCGAGCGTATGCTTAAAGCTGTCTATTTGGTATGCAATGTGTAATCGAATGCTTCCCTCTTTCATTTTACAATATTGCGAGGTATTTTTCATAAAAGTCAGTTTCATATAGTTGATAAATTAATTTTTTCAACGTAACGTTAGATTTTTTTCTTTTTTTTTTTTTTTTTTACCTTAAGGGAACTTCACTCATTTTCAAGGCGTGTACATACTTATTAGAGTCGCTTTCCAAAGTTTTGTACTGTCCTTGCCGTCTTGAAAAGAGATTGTTGAATAAATATATATTTACCCGGGTTCATGTCACATTCTGTTACATTTTTAACGTTGTGTCTTTCCTTTCCGTTGTCCGAAGCTACATTTGTTTTAAAGAGTAAAAGATATTTTATTTTACTTCTCGTTATTTTTAGAAGCGAATTCCTCACAGTCTTGTGTATTCAACCCATGGATGGGTATACCACATAGCGTTGCTTTTTATTTCCTTTCAAATAATTAATAAATTTTGTACGCGTATAATTTTTTTTTCCAACAAACGTTGTTTTAATGGTTTTCCAGGATATTTGTTTCAAGCGGTTTCAAATTTTTTCTTGTTATTCATCCACTCCATTCCATGAATTGTTATTCATGGGAAAATGGAGTGGGTGTATTTCATTGCTGTAATCTAGTATTTCACGGCTTAATCTGATATCTTCGTCGACGTCAAATTTCTTTAAGAAATTAATTCGCCTCTCCACATATGGATTTTTTCTTAACATCCACTAAAATAACACGATGGCGATAGCGTCGTCTTCAACTAACTGGTACCATGAGAGACACAGCAAGTGTTGTTTCTGCGCATGCGCAGTCCCGTTGCTTCCACCTGCTGTTGGGGGTTGCATTGGTTGCCAGCAACGGGCCACTAGTGGCACTTGCTTGGAGGCCCACAATTCACGGCGATGCTGCAGGGCCATCAATGGCTCGCCAACTGATAGCGCTGCCACCAACGGACCACTACCGGGCCGTGAGCGGCAGATTTCAGCCAGCAGTGACCCATCACTGCCAGCTGGTGGCCAGCAGTTTTCCAGCACTTGTGTTTTTGCTGGGAGTGTACAAAATCTGCAGGATCAGCAGTGTTTTTCATAGTAAACACAACCCGTTACCAAAACTTGTACAGGGAAGTGACTTTCCTATACAAATTTCGGCGTGTGAGAACTCACTGATATACACTAGGTGGACAAAAGTATTCAGAGACCTAGGTCGAACGAAAACAAAAGTTGTCAAAATCAGTACGAAGTCAGCCCACCTGCGATTGTAGCGATCATTCAAAGCATGCTTTCCACGAGATGCCTGTAGATCTGTTCCGGAATTTCACTCAATTCCTCCTGCAAAGCTTCTGCCCAAGTTGCCGTAGAGAAAGATCTTACCGGCCGATATGGGATTTGACGTTTCAATTTGTCCCACAGACGTTCTATTGAATTCAAATCTGTATATTAAGCTGACCGCATTCAGCACTTGGATGTCGGGCTCTTCAAGCTAGGCTTAAACAGACACTTTGTACTGTGGCAAGGCGCTCGATCTTGCTGAAAAATGCTACAGGGATCCATGTCGAAGTAATCCTGCAGGGATCTATGCCGAAGTACTGCCACAGTGTGAAGTGCGGAACTGTTCAGATGTGGTTGTACCTGGCAGCCTTTAGGCTGAGGGGAGCACAACCAAAGAACCAAGTCCTTCCCAGTATAGACATCATCACAAATCCCCCCAAACTAGAATGTATGGACCCTGACAGCGTTCCTCAGGCAAAAGATACCTAAATACGTCTATCCGAACGAAAGAGCGAGTAACGTGATTCATCACTCCACGTGACTGTCTTTCACCTTTCTGTTGCCGACGAATGTCGACGAGGTATTACTGCAGTCGTCATCTGGTTTGTTTAGAATTGAAGATGCATACATTAATATTATTAATAACATCTATGAACATGCAAGTGCAAAGATTCAGCTGTTTGAAAATACAACACACATAAAAATTGGAAAGGGAGTGAGATAAGGTGACACCATATCTCCCAAGATCTTTAATGCCACATTGGAGGGTGTCTTTCAGTTGCTGAGCTGGGAAGACAAGGGGATAAAAATTAATGGAGATTATCTAACCCACCTTCGTTTTGCTGATGACGTAGTCATTTTTGCAACTACCCCATCAGAGCTGCAGAGTATGATCCAGGAACTTGCTGACAAGAGTAAAGAAGTGGGAATAAAAATGAACTTTCAGAAGACAAAAGTGATATTCAATGCTTTTACAAGAAATGAAGATTTATCGATTGATGGAGAAGAGCTAGAGATAACAAACACGTACGTTTATCTTGGATAACAGATATCAAGTGAGGATCACATTGTTGAAGAAATTAATCGGCGTACAAAACTTGCCTGGAGAGCTTTTTGGAAGAAACAGCATAATTTTCAAGAGTAATATGCCATTATGTCTTAAAAGAAAAGTGTTTAATCAATGCATCCTTCCAGTGCTTACGTATGGCGCAGAGACGTGGACCTTAACTAAAAGAGACATACAAAGGCTGCAGACAACTCAAAAAAGCATGGAGAGATGCATGCTTTGTGTAACCAGGAGAGATAAGAAGAGGAACACGTGGATCCGAAAAATGACAAGAGTGGAAGACATCATGATCAGAGATAAATCCCTGAAATGGCAATGGGCTGGACATACTGCCAGAAGGACAGATCATCGATGGACAGCCAAAATTTTAGATTGGATTCCAAGGGACAGGAAAAGACCCAGAAGAAGACCACATGGGAGATGGGTGGATGAAATTCGAAAGTATGCGGGAGTGACATGGAGGAGACTAGCACAAGACAGACCGTTGTGGAGGAAACTTGGGAGACCTTCGTCCAGCAGTGGATTGATAATGGTTGACAATGATGATGATGATGAAGCACAGCTGACCTAATCTGGTAACCGTAGACATGCAATTACCGACGGACTATTCTGGAGCAAATAGCTGTTCTAATGGCTTGTGTGACGTCACCGGCCAGGTCTGAGACAGAGGACGCTCATGCTTTCTTCACATTCGGCAATAAGATGCGTTTGTCACTATCACTCAGTTTGTGTGGCCTCGCAGAACGAGGCTTTGCTGTAGTGGCACCACCTACTTTCCATCGATGAAGAATATCAGCTACCGTGGATTTGGGTAATCCCAGAAGAGCGGTAATACACGCACTGATTGCTTACACAGGTGGGATTCAAACACCATGGTACTTTAAATGCCCTTCAGTTCAGCTCCGCGCGGCATGGTAGCTAGGAATCTGGTTTGACAGGTGGGTCAATGCTCCCCTTTATGTACAGCACCCAACATACTTCGCACGAACGGCCCTGGTTCTGCAAATGGAAGTTTATTTGCGCATGTGCGGGACGCCCGAATATTTCTGCCGACATAATGTATTTGCCCATTACCCAGATGATATCTATTTCCCATTTGAACGCTAATTATGCAAATTTAAATCTTTATTCCCGTGAAAATAACGAACTGAACTTGACACACTTTTAGAAATAGTTCTGTACGTGAAAAAAGCATATTTAATATGAAAGATCGATTCTTACTTGGAACTAAAACCTTTTGTAGCCAACCACATTTGGACGTCTGACGCCGAAGACTCTGGAGTGATATGGCTACATTGGCTTTGATTCAGGACGAATCTTTTGGCGAACTTCGGACCAAGACTCACTCGTAGTTTTAGTTCTTCGTGAAGAAGGTCTTGGAGGCTCGCAGATTTTGGCAGTGTAGTTCTTGTTTGGGGAACGCTTTCTGTGAAGAAAAAAATTAAAAAAAATTCTTGAAAGATACTTTAATTCCCAATGCGTACGACGCAATTTTTTAAAAGTAGGAACTATCATGGAAACGCACCATTTAATATTTATGCAAGAAGCCAGCTCGATCTGTTACAAGATGCCAATAGAAATTTTCACATAATACCTTAGTGGTCGCCATTCCAAAGCCCACCAGTAGTAACCGTGGCCGAGCAATTATTTGTAGAATACACAATCTGCAAAATCTCTGGCAGAAAATAGGGCACTTAATACATCGTCAGCCTAAATGTATGTCAAAATTCAAATTGTACTTTTAAATCTGTGCACATAAACACACCGATTGACACAGCGACGAAAAAACGAACAGAAAACACAGTAACTCGTAGCAGGATGTTGAAATATGTTTATGACTCCAAGCTATTCCAAACGCAAACAAGTATGGCCAGTGGTGCTTTTTTCATCCACACGTTGTTGTCCACGGCAGTTGGCCCTTGCAAGGATGGTTTTACCAGATTCGATCTACTCATGGTGCACCCGTGACACAGTGGCTCGTAAAAATCCCAGTGCCTGCACGACTTCCGAGATAAAGTGACCCATTCGTCGGGCTAAGACAAATTGCATATTTGCCCCACGATCAAATGCGCTGAGATCCTTCGTCTTAGCCATACCGCGTCCGACTCTTATTGATTCCCGTCGCATCACTCCTTATATTGTCGGATCACTGCATACGTCATGTCGTTTCCGTTTACAGGGCCGCCCACAGTGCCACATTTGCATAACGCCAGCTGTCTCTAATTCAATTGCTCTTCAGTGTAGTAGCTCAGTCATGTTTTCCCAGATATGTCCCCAATCGAATATATCTGGGACATGGCAGCTAAACGACTGGCCGGTCAAGCGCCTCCGCCAGTCACCACAAATGAACTCTGGTCTCGCAGAGAAGCAACCTGCCAGGATATTCCACAGGACGATATCAGGAACCTCTTCCATTCAATGCCACGCCGTGTACAGGTTATTAGCTCCATGTGGTTTCACACGATACTGAGTTTTGAAGCGAAAACATCTTGTATAGCTCTACAAATTTTATCGGTTATCTCTTGTAACAGGAGAAATCTGTGATACAAATTTCATTTGAATAGCGCAATTTGTTCTTAGTGTTGCAATTTCTACAGACAGTATTGTATCCCGATATCCCGGCGCCAAGTGAAGTCGTACTGTACCACTTGGTACACCGGTTTCCTGACACTGGTTCTATAAACCATACGCAGCGAAGTAGTTGATTCCAGGTATTCACGCCGAATTCCATCGGGGATGTCGAGCAAAGAATGTTACCATCGCCTCAGTAGCCTGTGGAGACGTTTGTCTCAAGAAATGAGAGCATCATGTGGATCTGTACATAACTATAAATAACGTGCGCACCTTGTAAAAGTGTCGCACAAGCTAAAGATTCCAGAACAGGTAAGGCCCTTGGTTATTGGCAGTGCTTTCGCAAATTCATTTACAACAATGAAGACTTTCTTAATGAGGCATTTGGCACTGATAAAATTTGGCCATAGTTAAACAGATACACCAGTTCTAAGAACACGGGAAATTTGGGCTCCGAAAAATCCCCATGGCTTTGCATGAGGTGTTCCTTCATTCTGAGAAAGTCAGCATTTGATATAGCGCATCAGGTAGTGAAATTGTGGAAACACCTATTTCTCGAATCCACGGTAGATAGAGATAATGTTTTGCGGCAGTCTTTTTGTGGCTTTTTTAGAACAGAATGAATACAATTGTTGGTTTTTGAACAGGATAGGGCAATGTGCCACACCACTAAAGAAATCATGGACATGCTCAGGGACTTTTGTTTTTGGTGATCACCTCGTCTCTAAAATCCTTGGCTACCACTAAGCAAGCCATGGGCATGCTCAGGGACATTTTTTAATGATCACCTCGTCTCCAAAATCTTTGGCTACCGCTAAGGAAACTGTAGACATGCTCAGAGACGTTGTTGGGAATCACCTCGCCTGTAAAATCCTGGGCTACTGCTAAGGAAACCATGGACAGGCTCAAGGACTTTTTTTTATGATCATCTCGTCACTAACAACCTTGGCCACCACTAAGCAAACCATGGACACCGCTAAGAAAACCGTGGACATGCTCAGGGAGGTTTCCGGTGATCGCTTCGGTTCTGAAATCTTTGGTCACCTCTAAGCAAACCATGGACATACGGAGGGACGTTTTTGATGATCATCTCTAAAATCCCTGTCTATCACTCAGGAAGCCGTAAACATTCTCAGGCATATTTCTGGGGGTCACATCGTCTGTAAAATCCCTAGCACACAGCTAAACAAACCATGGACATGCACAGGGACTTTTGTAGTAATTACCTCGTCTTTTATATTCTTGGCCACCTCTGGGGAAAGCATAGACATGCTCAGGGACGTTTATGGTAATCATCTCGTCTGTAAAATCCTTGGCCACCGTTAAGGAAACCATGGACATGCTCAGGGATGTTCTTGGAGATCCCCTCGTCTCTAAAATCCTTGGCCACGGCTAGGGAAACCGTGGACAAGCTCAGGGATGTTTCCGGTGATCACCTCATCTCTGAAGTCTTTGGATACCTCTAAGCAAGCCATGGATATGCCGGGGGACATTTTTTGGTGATCATCGCATCTCTAAAATCCTTCGCCACCTCTAAGAGAACGATTGACATGTTCAAAGACATTTTTAGTGATCACCTCGTCACTAATATCCTTGACCACCGCAAAGAGAACTGTTGACATTCTCAAAGACTTTCTTGATGATCACCTTGTCTCTCAATATCTATGGCTATCATGCTCGCCAGATTTCTTTATGCAAAGTTACTTGAAAGAAGTGTCCTATAAAGATTGCCCTCGTACGTTGAATGTCCTTAAGCATGGTGTTTCGCAGGCAACAGATGCAATCAATCCAGCGGTGTTGTGAAGCGTGTTGTGAAATATGTGCAAGCATGCGGAACTGTACCTGCAAGAAAACAGTACATATTCAATATCTTTTGTAAACCCCATCAGTATACTTTTGTGTTTTATTTGGTGGACGTTTAACGACTACCGTGAGTAACTCAGTGGGCTATAAGCAGTTGCCACTCCCTAATTTAGGGTTACTACTTCCAGGGATGGGAAAGAAACAGTGCGTAAGACAAGCACAACATCCATACTTCAGATTCGAGCGCGGACTCACCTCCAACAAATGGTTAGTAGCCAACACTTTCTCATCAAAATTCCACAGCGTATATAGAAAATATTCATGTAATAATGGGATACATAACTGTAATTTCTCTGCATGTAACAAATTTACAAGGTTTGTTTTTTATTGGAGGTTTAACGACCACCGTGAGCAACTCAATGGGCTATAAGCAGTCGCCCGTCCCTAATTTAGGGTCACTGGTTCCAGGGAAGGGAGAGAGCCAGTGCCGTAAGACAAACACAGCATCCATGCCTGACCGGGATTCGAACCCGGACCCCTTACGGACGAATGATCAGAGGCTAGCGCCTTAGACCACTGCTCCACCGGGGCGGCTTACAAGGTTTGAGAAAAGGGATTTTGGGACACTCTATTTTTTAGGGGCAGGGGTGTTAACTACCAGAGCGAGTAACTCAGTAGGGCGTCTATCCCTAATTTGGGGCTGCTGGTTCAAGAAAGGTGGGTGAGCTAGCGCCATGACACAAACACACCACTCATACTTCAGTCAGGCCTCGAACCCGGCCCTCGACTCCCATGGCGCGGTGGTCTAAGCGCTGGCTTTTGACCATTCGTCCGAGATGGGACTGGATTTGAATCCCGGTGAGACATGGATGTTGTATTTGTCGGCACTCTCTCTGTCTCTCTCGCCCTCTTCCTCTCTCCCTCTCCCTCTCTCTCCCCTATCTCTCTCCCTCTCTCTCTCTCTCTCTCTCCCCCTCTCTCTCACAATCTCTCTCACTCTCTTTCACTCTCCCTCTCTCTTTCTCCCTCTGTCCCTCCCTCTCTCCCTCTCTCTCTCTCTTTCACCCTCTCTCTTTCTCACTCTCTCTTCCCTGGAACCAATGGCTCTAAGTTAAAAACGGACGACTGCTTATAGCCCAGAGAGTTGTTCAGTGTGGTCGTTAACCCCCCCCCTAAACAAACAAACCCAGGCACATCCCGGAAGACTGATCCGAAGCCGAAGCCCCAGAACACTCGGCCATTGTGGTAGCTTGTAGTTTACTATAGGGCAGGGATAGGGTGGCAGTACAAAGTTTGGGAAACCCTGATTTTGATGAATCCATGAGTACCGTCGTTATTTTTGGTCATTAAAAATTTAACACCATCTAAGTTTCCGATTTAGTTTACAGTGTCTGTGTGTTCAATAAATATTTAATTAAATATTTACAAAAGTAATAATCCTACAACAGTGTCTAATACCAATACAGACAATATTTTTTTCTTTTTAGCAGGACACTGAAGATGTGTGCGTGCGTAGCATAATTTACATCTGTTATCATTCGAGGATAAATGTCAAATAGATACGCTGTGAATAAATTCAGCTGATATTGGAAAGAACATGATTACGAAAGAGATAATTATTCAACATTCATGAAGCGCTTCCACGTAATAACCGTAACTACTGCCAGGCTACAAATCACAATCATAATGCCATTTACGTTTCCATGAATACATTATTGATGGAGATGAGTTACGTGCTTGTTTCAATTACGAATTATTCACATCTTACCACCATGGTTTCTAGGCTTGTGTCTCTGGGTTTATGGTGCTTCGGAAGCAAAACGTTCAGCTTTAGTTCTTTTCTGATTTGAATAAATCCTCTTAACTCGAATAAACATGTCTCTCGTTTCAACATATGAAAGGCTCATCGTTGCTCTCTGTTACAGTCACTTTCATTGTATCTTTAGAAAGTCAATGACCTCTGTACAAACACTTAAACTAACACTACCCAATATTATACTTGAACAGAAATTAAAAAATCTTTTATTTCAAATATACGTGAGACAATAAAAGAATCTTTGTATACACTGCTGGCCACCCAAAATGCAACACCAAGAAAGAAGCATCCGATTGGCCTGAAATTCGCAGCATGTGTCGCCCGCGAGAGGACATGCAAACGATTAGCATTGCAGGGCATATGCAAATCATGTGCGCCCGGCACGCCACCGAGGAGCACTATAAGAAGGGTGCACAGAAGGCGGGGTGTAAGTAGTGGAAGTGTGTTGTGCTGCCGGACCTGTGCGTGGGAAGCTTCCTGATGCCTCGTCGCAGAATACGGCAGTCATTCCAGCACGTTTCGGAGTTCGACAGAGGACGAATAGTAGCTAATCGCGACAGCGGTTTATCGTACCGAGACATCGGCGCCCGTGTGGGACGATATCCAGCCAGAGTGAGGCGAGTATGGATTCAGTGGGTGCAGGAGGGGCGGACGGACCGACGTGAGTGATTTCCGCAGCGGTGGCACACCACCGAGCGACAGGAGCGACATGTTGTGCGGAGGGCATTTACGGCTCGCACCGCCACATCACGAACGTTAGCGCAGGAATTAGGGTGTGTTGCGCAACAACCTGTGTCAGCACGTATCGCTCGACGTCGTCTGCAGGAGCGGGGACTTGCCGCACGGCGCCCATTGCTCCGATTACCATTGAAGTTACAACACCGGCGAGTGCGGCGACAGTGGGCCGTTGAACGCCGCACCCGGACTCCGGAATGGCACGACATTGTATTCTCCGACGAATCCCGCTTCGGCCTGCAACACCACGATGGTCGGATCAACGTGCGGCGGCACCGCGGCGAGGGACTGTATGACGCCTACATTATGCATCGCCATACCGGTCTGTCGCCTGGCGTTATGGTTTGGGGCGCCATTGGATATGACACCCTCAACCCTCTGGTACGCATCGCCGGTACACTCAACAGCCACTGCTACATCTCCGACGTTTTGGAGCCTGTAGTCCTCCCTTACCTGCAGGACCTGCCAGCGGCCACGTTTCAACAGGACAATGCGTGCCCGCACGTTGCACGCATCGTGCAACAATTCTTCACGGCGCACCAGGTGTCACTACTGCCGTGGCCCGCCTGTTCTCCCGATATGTCGCCCATAGAACACGTATGGTCGCTGATCGGCAACCGAGTGGCCCGGTAAGCACCACCCGCGGCTACGCCTGATGAACTGTGGCAACGTGTGGAAGCAGCCTGGACCGACATACCCCAAGCCCACATCCAAAGCCTCTTTCGTTCGATGCCGCGGCGTGTAGCGGCCGTTATTGCCAGCCATGGGGGCCACACGAACTACTGATGTCTGCGTGTTCTGCAAGTCGCACGGACCTGTAAGCTCAATCGTTTCATCTTTGTATCTGTTGTTATGTGTCCAGTAAATCTGGCTTTGCTATCTCGTGTCCTTCTTGGTGTTGCATTTTGGGTGGCCAGCAGTGTATATACTACTCGACAGCGGAATTGCCCCACACAGAAGGAGCGAGGATAGAGGGTGAAATTGAGCATGCAAATAGGAATACATAAGGGTTTACCTTGATGTTATTTTCAGCCAGGTACAGTGTTTATCAGATGAGATAATGCAGCACAATTTGTATGCCTCAGTAAGTGGTTGCACTGCCGCAAACGGCAATACCAGCAGCAATACGGCGTGACAATGAGTCATACAGTCAACGGATATCGTCCTGAGGAATGCAACACCAAGCACGGTTGACTTGCTCCCATAACTCATCGAGATCATGCTCAGACGGATTCGTTTGCAGACGACGTCCAATTTTGTACCACAGGTTTTCGATTGGAGATAAATCGGGTGATCATCCTGGTCATGGCAATGTTTGAACATGTTGCAAACATTGTCTGGAGACCCGAGCGGTGTGTACACGGGCGTTATCTTGCTGCAAAATGGGATGTTGCAAGCCATTCTGGAACGGAATAAAAATGGGCTACAGAACCTCGCTCACGTATCGTGCAGCTGTCAGTGTGCCCGTTATGCGGAAAAAAGGTGACCTGCTGTCATGCGCAATAGCACAGCATATCATGATGCCTACCTGACGGGCAGTGTGGCGGTCGCGAACGAAACTGGGATCCGACCGCTCGCCAGGATGTTGCTAGACACGGATCCGTCGATCGTCAACACCAGACAGAAACGGGATTCGTCACTTAAAACCACAGTGGTCCATTCGTGACACTAGTTTGCACGACTTCGGCACCAGGCCAGACGAGCGCTGCGATGGCTGGCCGTCAATGGCAGTTGATGTAACGGTTGCATACAGCACAGGTTTGCCACATGCAACCTTCGTTTACAGTTCGGGTCGTTATGGCGACGTCCATGGCCGATGACACAGCACATCGAATATCAGCTGCAGTGTTTTCTGGTGATGAACGAGCGTGTCTAACAATCCGCCGGTCCAGGCGTTCTGACATCTGTCGGACTGCACCACTGCTGCTCCGGCGCACCTACAAAACTTCCTGTGGCGACTGGTGTCAATAGCGTCCAATAGTTGGTGCACCCCGTTGTATGTGCGCAGCGATGCGACGGGTAGACCACCTCGCTTCACACAAGCCCAGAATTCTTCTCCGAAAACACATCCAAATGGAGATAAACTTGCCAACGGCGTGTGCCTGGCATTTTCCGCCTTCGCTGAACAGTTTCCCCAGCAGAAACAAGAAATCTGAAACGTCAGCCACACTTCCACCAGCGACAAACATTACGATCTCTTGTTGCTGCTGGCACCTTTATCTCACGAACGTGTAACGTCGGTTTAACATCGTTTGCATATCTCGAGTTGGAACATCCGCCCTTTGATTTGCATGTTTGTAGCACACACCTCTTTCTGTGTGGGGCAATTTCTATGTCGAGCAGTGTGTCTGTGACACCCATAATTCTGAGAAGTAAAGTGTTCAGATTTTTAATCTTAACATTTTCCTGCAGCTTCAGGTTAATAGTAAAACTTGCATTAAAACATTGATTGAATCTTAATATCTTGCTATGTTATTTCATTAGAGCCGAAAGGAGAAATTCTATTCGGCTATTTCAATTTTTCGACTATATCAACTGTAACGTTGTCTCGAACTATGAATCAAACGCGCTTTCAAATTACGTGTCCATTACTTAGTGAAATCATTCACTCAAAGACACAAAAGGTCCAATGCCCATATTAACTTCGCAACTTCATGGTACTATTATACATATGCATTATACAGGGAACTTCGTGTTCATATGTATTCATATGCATTATACAGGGTGATCGAAAAATCGCGCAACCCAGATATAACACATATTTTTTCAAGGTTAATTATAAGTATATGAAAAATAAAACATCTGCAAATACAGGCTATAATCTCACCTTTATAACCAGGGACAGATTAAGACGTTGTAGACCCCTGGGCTACGGGTACTGTGAAGCCCCCAGTGATATTGGATTGGGTACAAGTTGCTTGACAAATGTTCATTTTAATATACCCACTACGTCTTTATATTTTCTCATTTTTATAGATATACAGTTCTGCGCAATGCGACTATGTCATCTATTGTTTTTGTTGTTTGTTGATTCCGCCCATTGCTACTTTTCTGATCATCGAAGTGATGAATAACTGCTAGTGTCAAGCGACTTTTGCATCACTCTGTGTTTTCAAAAAGCAAAAAAAGAAGTTAAAGACAAAATGAAATTCATTCTTACAAACTTAACAACAATTAAAATTCAAACATTTGCTTTGCGTAATTTCTTGGAAACAAATTTCTCTAAAACATCGGTAAATTGTAAGTCCTTTAGAATATCATTTTCAATTGCCATAAGAGCAAGTCTGTTGAATCTTTCTTGTGCCATTGTCGATCTGTATGCATTCCTCAAATATTTCATCTTGAAGAAACTCCTTTCTCCAGTAGCATTAGTTATCATCAAGCACATGTAAATCCGCAGAGCTATTTCAACATTACGGAATGAAGAAGTTAATCCATTGTTTGCTACAAGGGTGTAGATATCAGAAGCCTTTAGAAATCCATGTTTTTGCCTGAATTCATCAAATTGCGCTACGAAGTTCTTGAAGTGAAGAATTTCGGGCACAAATCCGGGCTCAGTGTCATCTGAGTAAGTCTTCTGAAATTTGGCTGCTGCTGTTGAAATGTCTGCATCACTCATTGTTGGGAATTCGACCTAGGAAACCAAATACTGAGTGAACATTTTTGTATGCTTGAATGCGATGTGTAAGAGCTGAACATAAGTTATCTATGTTGGGGAGATATGTTTTCACGTTAAACTTTTCTCTTCCTCGCAAAATAACATCATCAGTATTACCAACATCGATTCCTTTTCTCTTTAAATGTTGTAGCTTCTGTTCATCACAGTATTCTGCATTTTCAACTTTAAAGGCTCTCTCGCCTCCCCAGGCCCAGCCGGCGCGATGTCTGGCTGTCTACAGTTTTGCCGACTCCAGCAAAATTTATTAAGGATCAGCAAGAAATCTAAAAAACATTAAAATATGAATTTGCTTGTTTTTTGAGGGATTTCCCGGCTTTTCCTCCTCCTTCTCGAAGTCCCTGGGCTGCAGCCCAATGCCTTAATCCGGCCGTGTTTATAACAAAAGAAGAATAGGAGCCTCATGAATGGAATACGGAATTACACCATACAATACAAATTTTGAAAATGACAATCCGTTTTTTGGTGTAAATATGATAAGGATGGTAAGTCAGACAATATACGAAAACTTGAAAATTTCGTCATCCTGGAGCGGGAATCGAATCTAGGTCTCCCAGAGTGCTCGGGTACGCTAACCACTACACCTCCTAGAACGACTAAGTTTCAAGTTTCCGATTAATTTGAATATAACCATCACAGGATTCGCTAGTCGAAGCAACCAGCATTCATGTTTAACGAATCTGGAGGTTAAGAATCCTATCCCGTGATTTCCCGGAGGAGCAGACAAATCATGAATGGAATACGGGATTACACCGTACTATACAAATTTTGAAGATGACAATCCGTTTTTTGGTGTAAATATGACAAGGATGGTAAGTCAGATGATATACGAAAACTTGAAAATTTCGTCGTCCTGAAGCGGGAATCAAACCCGTGTCTCCCAGAGTGCTCGGGTATGCTAACCATTACACCACCCAGAACGACCAAGTCTCAAGTTTCCGATTAATTTGAATATAACCATCACAGGATTCGCTAGTCGAAGCAACCGGCATTCATGTTTAGCGAATCTGGAGGTTAAGTTTTCCAATATTCTCAGACTTACTATCCTTGTCATATTTACAATAAAAAACGGATTGTCATCTTCAAAATTTGCATAGCAGGCACCTCATTGTAACATATGTTGAAAGTGGACACTTTGTTCGTCAATGAACACTGATGTTTTCATTCTTTTTAAAAGATTTGACTCCACCTTGTGAAGCACCTGAACACTGATGTTTTCAATCACTGTTACGCGTATAATATTCATTTTGAGTTCATCCAGGGTGTGAGGATTGTTCTTATAAACAATAACTTTGAAATACCCAGAAAGGAAAAAATCCGGTGTTGATAAATCGGGTGATCGTGAAGGCCACAATTCTTTCGAAATGAGATCATGACCGATAAATTCTTGCAGAAAATGTACGGTACTAGCATGTGGAACGTAGCACTATCTTGATGGAACCAACTATATTGTTCGCTGACATCAAGGAGTGCCGCGAACTGTGTGATGATGTCTTGGCAGACGGAACTATTCACCGTCGTTTCAAAGAAAGTTGGTCCCACTCTACGACGACGTTTTATCGCACACCAAACTCCATGTTTTTGAGAATGCCAAACTGTTTCATGAAAAATATGTGGATTTTCACATGACCAAATCCTATCCTGACTATTCACATATCCACCGAGGTAAAACCAGGCCTCGTCACTGAGGAAAACTGTATCAAGGATCTGTATTCCACGTTGTTCAAAGAATGAGCGTAACCATCTGCAGAAGTTCATTCGTTTGCCTTTATCTGGGTCCTTCAGTTCAAGGACTGAGTGCACACGATATGGACTAAGGTGAAATGATCTTGCAGCTTTGATTGACGATTGCACGGCGAGATTCCTGAGCCTTTTTGGTGACGGCTGCCGCAGTGCGATCTTTAAACCGCATCCACGTTATCGTCACTCAAAATGGAGGGTCTCCTGTAGTGCTTCGTATCTGCAGCAGGGTCCCTCAGACTTTTTCCTGTTTGCCTCTGTGAAAAACATCCTTCGTAAGGAACGTTTCGACGATGTGACAGACGTTGAACTGGCTGTGAACTTATGAGTGAAACGACAGCCTCAGGAAGTTTTCTAAAATGGCATTTACCGATGGGTAAATGCCGGAGTTGTTTTTTTTTTTTTGATTGGAGGTTTAACGACCACCGTGAGCAACTCAATGGGCTATAAGCAGTCGCCCGTCCCTAATTTAGGGTCACTGGTTCCAGGGAAGGGAGAGAGCCAGTGCCGTAAGACAAACACAACATCCATGCCTGACCGGGATTCGAACCCGGACCCCTTACGGACGAATGATCATAGGCAAGCGCCTTAGACCACTGCGCCACCGGGGCGGCATGCCGGAGTTGTATAGAAAGTGATTGACAATACTTTGAATAGGCTAGCATTATTAACAATATGTCCAAGCATTTTGCCACCAAGTTTCACATTTTTGTTGCTACAAATAAAACTCTTATGAGGGACGAGACATTACTTTTAGAATGCCCTTTGTACATATGTGTATATCGCACTATTAACCAGCAAGCAAAGCAGGGCACCTAGCCTTCGATAGATAAAGTAAATAAATGATATCCGTTTCAGCGTATTATTTTAACGTCAATGATAATTCAAAAGAGATAGTTGAACAGTCCATTGTATATCACAATATGGAAGTCAAAGCCGCATACATTAAAGCAAAACCAAAAAGAACTATACTTACTTTCTCCTTTCTCAGTCTTCTCTGAATTCACTTCTTTTGAGCTTGTTAGATTAATAACGTTGTCAGTAGAAACAGCTGTGTTAGGAGGTGGAAGGGAAAGGAGAAAAAACATCCAAACTTCGTTATTTCTGGTTAAACAGCATTGTATGTAGTTCACTTGCAGATGGCACAGTAGCTTTATTGGCATGTCGTGAAAATGCAAGTCTGGCATTAAGATTTTTTTTTTCCAAAACAGTAATACAACATTATCATAAAACTACAAGAATAAATTTATCGAATTTAGTAACCAAATATGTTCTTACATTTCTACGACGAAATTCAGAGGCAGTGACTTTCGAAGCAACATTTCGTGATTAAAATTTAAATTGTAGAGAGAAATGGTGTCTTTTTTGTTTGTTTGTTTGTTTGTTTTAACAATACTGATTCTGCGATTTGTGGTTTCGCCCCAACAGGCAACAAAAGCCGTAACTAATTTTCACTGCCGGAGATACACACTTTGAAAGCCATCAACGCGACATGACTGCTACTGTGCGCATATAGAGAGTAAACAAGAAAGATGACATCCAATTTTCTGTTGTAATGAGCACGTCTTTTGAATCGTTTCCGGCGAGAATAAAATTTATCAAAGTTACTCGAAGTCGGTGCAACCTGTTAGAAAAAAGCAACCGAATTTCTACAGTCAACAAAACATTTAGAAACAAGTTAGTAAGATTATACAATGCATTGATTATGATACGCTTTCCAACATACCAGAAATCATTACTCAAGTTATTAGGATAACGGCTGTAGAATAAATCTCGCTGCTATGTCCTGACCTTTGACCCCATTTCGCCCATTCTCAATAAGGTTTATCCGCAGGTGGTCCCCTACCACATACTAAAATTTCATCGAAATCGAACCCTTTTTACGCAAGTTATGACGCGTAAGGACAATGGAATGGATCCCGCTCCTATGTCCTGACCTTTGACTCCATTTCGCCCATTTTCAATAGGGTTCGTCTCCAGAGGTCCCCTACCATATACTAAAATTATATCGAAATCGAACCATTTTTACGCAAGTTATACGCATGAGGGTAATGGAATAGATCCCGCTGCTATGTCCTGACCTTTGACCCCATTTCGCACATTTCCAATAGGGTTCATCCCCAGGTGGTCCCCTACCACATACTAAAATTTCATAGAAATCGAACCATTTTTACAAGAGTTATCGTGCGGACAGACGGACAAAGCTAAAGAATATACGCTTCTTCAACCTACGGCTGGAAAGCGAAAATAAAAACAGCTACTTATACTTCCACCAACGGCTAAAAAGTATGTTACGAAAATTAACAAGCGGCACACAAACAGTTTCTTATAGCAGAAAGAACATATCAGAGCTAAAGTGATTTTCAAATCAAACAGTTAAAAGAAATATATAACTCTACGCCTTCTAGCGGAAGAATTTTGCTTTACATAAAAGCTGAAGATAGGCCAAAAATGTTCATCATGTGAAAAGCTATGCTAAGGCAAAAAAAATTATTTAAACATGTTTCCCGGAAGCAGAGATGACGAGAAAAAGGTTTTGAACTTTAAGCCCCCTAGTGGGAAATCTGTGCATTATTTAAAGAGAATAATGCTCCCCATCTTTATTGTAGCTATTGTTACACGGCACTAGCAGTGTTCCTGCCGAGTCGGCCGGTAACGGTGCTTGGAACCTGTCGTACAATTTAGTTGGCCGCGGCACCAGGTGTGAATCTCAGGTGCACCGCTGCACTCAATGATTCACACCAGAACATAAAAAAATGAAACTTGGAAGAATGACCCGAAGCATGAGGCTTGGGTGAATCCACCGTGTGAACAAAAATAACAACAATAAAAAAAATAAAAAAATAAAAAAATAAAAAACGATACTTTGGGATCAGAGAGTTGAGCTGAGGTTCACCCGCAATCACCAATTCGTGACTGAGTGTAGTGGTCTGGATCTTACTCCGGTACATTCAATCCCCAACCAGCCAGTACAACACTCACTTTCACAAATAACACATGATTCACAAATGCACCACACAACATTTAATTACGTTCTGTGAGATTTAAACAGATACGGCGCTCTCTAGGCGCATAGACAATTGCCCCTCATATGTGGGCAGCATACGGTGTCACACTTTACTGTCGGATAACGCAGCCGACTGAGTCTCCACCGGACTATCTGAACAAGAGATACTACTCGTTTACACACTAAATAGAGCTGCAGGTGATATTCATATACAATTGCTTAGAGAATGAAAACAAATTATATGCAAACGATCACATTAAAAATACTCGCATCACAAAATACACAAGCACGTTAATTTGCGGTATACGATTATAAGTGCGAAATACTGCCAAAGTTAATTAACTAAATCTAATAAGCATGCACATGCAGACTCCTTCCCTGCCTGCATTGGCCCTGAACCAAAGTTCAAAGAAACTGTCCCGCCCAGCGGAATTTGTGGCCACACCCTCTCCCTTATTCATGTAAAAAAAATAATCAGGAAATGGGCCCTGTAAGAAATTGAAATCTGTATGTGCAGGTATTTCCTCTGAGGTTCAGTCACTCAGCATTACTGCATCTATGTCCATGCAGCTTTGGGTGTCAGGATGGCACAAGTTCGCAGATGTGCGAAGAAAAAAAAAGGAAATATTCATCTACTTACAGTTTCGTGACTTTGCTGTGCAAATCCAGTGTACATCACATAATGCAACACGACAAAACACACACACACACACACACACACACACACACACACACACACACACACACACACACACTTGCACCATGTGGCAGAACCGATGATTCAACACTTCACTTTGACGCTTGATGTGAATGAAGCACACAATTAAAATGGTGATATCACGCCGCACTTTGTTGCGCTGATGCGAGTATACACGGATCCACTCTTGTGAAGATTTAAAGGTGGCCGTTAAACAAAATAGCCCCTCTCACATCTGCTGTTGCAGTTTCCGAGACTGGTTTTCTGTGTTCCTGGGAAATTATTTCTGTTGTCGTGAAGAAATAATTCTGACCGTCAAATGCCTGGAGAGTGGGGACCCCTCACTTCCGCTGCTGCTATAGTAGATTCCGTCCGTCGCTACCTTCCGTCCTTTTTGACCGTTCATTCCCAATTCAGTCAGCTCCTTTCCTTTAGCATAACATCTACCCTGCCTGAGTACGCAGTTCAAATATGCCCCTCGCAGGTTTTGTTTCCATTTTTTTTTATCGAGTTGCGAACGCCAGCCCTGAGATTAATTTTTCTCGGCCGAGCGAAATCAGACGTGCTTTTACCTTAAGCGTATATCAGCAACTCGCTTACCGAAAACAACGCTCGAATTCACCCCCTATTCTTTTCGGCGATTCTATACTCTTAATTGCCCATTGTCCCTCGCAGACGTCAGAGTATCTTTCTTCCTGACAGAGTTATGTGTCTGCTGAGGGTCTCTTGGCCCACCCACTGAAGTAAACATACGGACTACAGCGTTAACTACAAGCGGAAAGAAGAAAAAAAGAAAAGTGAAAAACCACTTCGAACATTGCTGCTTCCATCCGCATTCGAAAGCACATTTCCCTAGTTCGCTTACACCCCCTAGAAAACCCTTGAGATAGAAATTTTTATGTTTCACTTCAGGGCTATGTGTGAGGTCTAGCAATTCAAAATGGCAAAATATTGCGTTTCTCGCCTTCAAGAGCATTGGAGCGACTTCCTAATTATCCCGCAATTTTGTTAATTAATTTAGAGAACAGCCGAAAGAAAAAAACAACGTAAATGAGAAATAAATAAAAAAAAACTGAACTGTAAAAGAACATGTGAGCCTGCCGAACTGTGATTCCTAGCTGCCTCATACCATACGCGACATGGCGGACAAATTTTAAAGTTTCCTTCAGGTTTTAGGTTGGAAGGGGGGGGTCCACTGTAACACTATACTGTAATGGCATACAGTAAAAAATAAATTTCTCAATAGGGTTTTTAGAAGCGGGGATACGGCTGTAAACAGAAGTACAAAAACACCCCCTAGTGACAGAAATGTGAACTATAAAACTCCTCAAATACAAACCTAAAGTGCTCCACAAAGTAAATGGCATCCGATGTTGAAATATTTTTTTTTTTTTTAAATTGGACATTTAGAAGCAGAGATGTTGATAAAGACAGATTACACACTGGCATTACCTAGCGGCGAAAGTGTGCATTATTTTGGGAAGAAAGTACAGACAGCACAGGGTTTTCATAGTTAGTAGTATTTGACCGAATTTTTTTTTTTTTTTCAATCGGGCTTTTAGTCCCGCACATGTTGCTGCAAACACGCTGTGAACGGAAACGCGAACTTACGCCCTCTAGTGTCATACTTGTGCGTTAAGAAAAATTTGAAGTTATGTAAGAAACATTTCGCACCGTACGCGCTCTCTAACAAAGAAAGGATTTTTCAAATCGGACCTCAGGAGCAGAGATATCGACATAAACAAGTTATACGTCTACGCCCCCTGGCGGGAAGACTATGCATTGTTTCAAGAAGAAAGTATTCTGAAAAGGTTTTCCGAGGTCAGTGGTATCGTTCCAAGAAATAATTTTTCAGTCGAGTTGTCACAAGTTCAGATTTTTCTGCAATTACATCAGAATCAGAAATAAACTCTTACGCCCAATGGTGCCCAAACCATTCTTCATCAAAAATTAAAAATTATATCAAAACACTTCCCATCAGGAGCTGTATCTGATGCAGAAAGAATATTTCAAATCGGTGTTTTAGAAGCAGAAATATAGGGGGGAACGCAATTTACCTTTACGCCCCTAGCGGAAAATCTATGAATTAAATTTTCCAGTTTTTGGATATATCTGACTTACCATCCTTGTCACATTAACACTAAAAATCGGATTGTCATCTTCAGAATTTGTATTATATGGTGTAATCCCGTATTTCTTTCATGATTTATTTGTTCCTCCGGGCAATCACGGGATAGGATTCTTAACCTCCAGATTCGCTAAGCATGAATGCCGGTTGCTTCGACTAGCGAATCCTGTGATGGTTTTATTCAAATTAATCGGAAACTTGAGACTCGGTCGTTCTGGGTGGTGTAGTGGTAAGCATACCCGAGCGCTATCTGGGAGACGCGGGTTCGGGTCCTGCTCCAGGACGATGAAATTTTCAAGTTTTCGGAAATTACCTGACTTACCATTTTTGTTACATTTACACCAAAAATCGAATTGTCATCTTCGGAATTTATATTATTGATCTGTAATCCCGTATTTCTTTCGTGATTTCTTTCATAATTGAAAAATTTGAAATTATATCAGAAACATTTGGCACGGGAAACGCTCTCCAACAAAAAATACCTTTTCAAATGCGACTCTTAGAAGAAGAGATATAGACAAACATAAGACAAGTATCTACGCCCTCTAGCGGAAAAATTATGCACTATTTTAATCAAGAAGTATTCTCATTCTCACTTCGCTGAAAACAGTGACTTTGGTATGTACTGCTTTTTGAGTAAAACGAACATGTAGCTACAAGGGTCTGTATTATTCATTGTAAATTGGTGTTTGTATAATTTCGTTCCAGGTAAAGGCACAATGAGTGACCTGTCGGAGTTCCAAAGATGACAGATTGTAGGATCCCGTCTGGTTGGTGCGTCAGTAACCACTGTGGCACAGGTATTGGGGGTATCGAGAGGTACCGTGTCGAAGGTCATGACAGCATACAATGTTCATGGCACATCACCATCTACGAGACACAACTGTGGAAGGAAAACCAAACTCACTCCGAGAGACAGGAGGACATTAAAGAGGATTGTGACTGCAAGGAGGAAGACCACGGCGTCGAAGTGACTGCTGAGCTTAATGCACATCTCCAAAACCCAGTGTTGACCTATACAGTGCGAAGAAAATTGCATAAGCACAATATTTACGGCTTAGCTGCGATTGCAAGACCCCTGATGTCACAGGTGAATATGAAACGGAGACTACAGTGGTGCCAGGAACAATAAAACGTGGACTGCGCATCAATGAAAACCTGTCTTGTTTTCCGATGAATCAAGTTTCTCACTATTCTCCACCACAGAACAGGTTTACGTGTGGAGAACCCGCACAGAAGCCTACAACCCAGACTGTTTCCTTCCTACAGTGAAGCCAGAGGGCGGTTCCATAATGGTTTGGGCCATGATCTTGTGGTTTGCAGCAGGTCCCATTACCACCTTACACCTACGGATCAGTAGCGGTGACCATGTCACTCTTTTGGCCGACCATGTGCATTCAATGGCGCAGACATTGTTTCCGTCAGGGAATTCAACCTTTCAAGGTGATAATGCCCCGATTCACAGAAGTCGAACTATTCAATTATGGTTTGAGGATGAAGTTGCACACCTTCCCTGGCCTGCGCAATCACCGGACTTAAACACCATTGAGCCCGTGTGGTCTGTGTTGGAAAACAGAGTGCGATCGATCCCGTTATAATCCTCCGGCGTCTCTCAAGGAATTTGAGCAGTTTCTCCAGGAAGAATGGTACAACATACCACTTACCACCATCCAGGACTTGTATGCGTCCGTTCCAAGGAGGATTCAAGCAGTTTTAAATGCCAAGGGTGCGTAACACCTATTGTTTCAAAGTGTTTCCATTATTTTGGACAATCCCTGTATGTCATCTTCGTTCCTGGAGCAAAAAGATAAGATACCATTCCTGGAGTCTAGACGCTCATAGTACGAACTATGCCTTTGATAGATAAATCTCTTACCAGGTCATTAAGTTCTCCATGTGTGATCATACGAGAATTTGAGGAGCATACACTCTCAAATTCTTCATCTTGTTCACATACAGCCATTTCCTCTTCATCACTACTTTCAATACGTACATCAGCGAGTACCGGAGGTTGGAGCACTGGTAGTTCCTCTGAATATGGCATCGGTTTTATGACTGAAGGAATGTTAGGGTAAACAATAGAACATTTATTCTGTGAAGAAAATTCGACCACTTTACTTTGGTTAAACAAAAATAACAATATGTCGTGGGATCTTTCTGTTTCGTCCATACAGCAAGTACGGCAAACGACATATGACGCCCTTGTCCTTTCAACCATGCTCTGAGATTCACAACACAATTTACACAACACGAATGTGGTGCAAACCTTTTGTCTTGATCACCAACCTTACATCCGAAATAAAATTCATAGGCTTGTTTTATCACTCGTGTGAATGGCCTCCTGCTCTTTTTTCGGTGTAAACTCAACACACATAGCAAAACAGGTCGGGAGAATTAATGCACGTTCGTGACATGTTTCACTTATAAACAACTGACTCTGATTGAAGGGGTGTGTGAATGGTGAATGCAGAGTAGTAGCCCCAGAGGTAAATCTTCCAAAGAGGCTCATGACAACGATTTGGCCCCGAAGATCTCAACAGAACAGCGCGCCAGTGGACGGACATGAAACTAAAGGGACGAAACTGCAACCATGAGAGTGTACCTTTTTTTCCTTTTATTTTCGTTTCAAGAGATCACAACTCTCTCCGCGCTGCTACTTATATAGCCACTGGTACCGCATCACGTGAAAGATGCCATCGTAGTTTCATGTCCGACCACTGCGGCGCGGTTCACAAAGCGAGAATTGAACCTCTGTATCTTCTCCTTTGTGGGTGCATGTTGGTTTTAGAGCACGTTATTCATGGTATGCTGCTATAACAGCACTGTACAAAGTCCAGCACGGGAACTTCTATTTTGAGAGCATCCGCCGACAATTGCGCAATACCGGAAATAGAGTAATCATTGTTTTCTCAGAAATGTTACGTGACAGAACGAAACGGATTTCAGATTTAGATTCAGCGGGCGAAACACCGAGTTTCATACAGGAAACAAATTGTATGTTGAACAGCGTTATTCGTCCGAGATGGGTCTAGGTTCGAATTCCGGTGAGACATGGATGTTGTGCTTGTCTTACGGTACTGGCTCTCTCCCTTCTCTGGAAACAGTGGCCTTACATTAGGGACGGGCGAATGCTTAGAACCCTCAGAATTGCACATGGTGTTTATTAAACCCCAAAGCAAAAAAGAAAACAAAAAGTTAAAGGAAATGCTGCAACCGACAATTCTGCAGCTCGAAGGAGGGATTTGGCGGAAAACAAGGAAAGGGGAACAACAAAAACTCGTCCATATACCGAGAAAGCGGAGAGATGCGTGATTCCCGTAGAATTCGCACCTAGAAACATCTAGCTGCGTTTAATCTGTAATCTCAGCAGGAAAAAATTAATTATATGTTTTTTGAGCAACTGATGCCCCAGATTTCTCCCTGCGTGAACTAATTACATTTCCTAGTTCCTACCAAAGAAAGCAGCAGCACATTTTACATGGTGTCGTCGTTTGCTGGACGAGCAGCGTCACTACATACTTTGCATATCGCAATGCAACAAACAGCACACGCAGACTCGGAGTTTGCTGCAATTGGACAGCGGTGGCTCTCAGGAAATTTAATTCTTTATGCCAGACTAGTAAAAAGGCGTGACCCTAATGAAAATTAAATTTTTCCATCTGTATGCGAAACAGTTCCTCCATCCAAGGACAAAGCAAGAATTTTCCAGAAGTTTTAATTCCCAGGTAGCGTCGCTAAAATGAACCTGATGCAGCTATAAATATAGTGCAGCGCAATATAAATGACTATAAAGGTAGAAATCCTCATCTGAGATGTTTCTTTGACGCAGATACGTCTTTAAAATCTGTACCATGGGGGTACCCTCGAGGAAAACTTGACCGACATAATTTCTTACGATTGATCAAATGCTTATAATTTCTAAATTATTAATATAACAAATGGCTAAAATCTAATAACTGACATAAAAAGGGTAATAACTAATGATTCTGAGAATATCAACTTCAAGGTCATGCGCTGCGTTCGCCATTTTGTGGTCGAATACGCTGAGTCAAGCGCCTTGAAATCAGTATAACTCGAGATCGCGTATCGTGACATTGGTCTCAAACGATTCGTCTAGATGAGATCTATCTAAAAACTAATAATTCATAAACATTTAATAAGTACTTTACAAGTTAATATTGATAAACGAAAAATATTTGTGAGAAAAACAAAATGTCTAAATACTTAAAACAAAAGTTCGACTCAAAATACTTCAGAAGAAAAAAGAATACAAAAGGATTCGAATAAGCCCAAAATAATTAATGCAGAACGATGTAGGGCTTACAGACAGAAGAAGAAAGACGAAGCGGCGCAACGCGTGGAGCCACAACCAAGCACTTCTACAGCTACTACATGTGAACCAATGGACAACTTGGCCGTATTTGAAACTTGGAAGAATTATTCTAGTCCCATGCATTTTCCCGGTTTCGAATTGAAGGCGAGAAGAAATAGGGCAGTAGCACAACACAAACCATCCACTTCCAATCGTACTATAATACTTCGCCCACAAAACGAACTGCGGGGGTGAGTTGCCATTTGCAGAAACATCAATAGTCTAACAGATTTCGAACCCGTAAATGTCTCAGTCAACAACAGATTGAAAATTGAAGATGACTCTGTGGGTGACATGAGTCTACTTGATGTGACAGTGTCTGCTCAAACTCGCTTCATACTTGGTTCGGTTTACATTCATCCCAACTTTTCACAACCATTACAAGAGGTCTTCATGTTTCGGATGCTATGCGATTACTCTGAAAATATCATGAAAATTATATCAATTTTGGTACGGGATGCCCAAATGCCTATCATTCTCATTGGTGACTTTAACATTAATGTGCGACAAAACACCAACTTACTCAAGTTCATGAAAGACAATTTTGGCTTGACTTACACTATATTGACAAAAATCACCGGACTCCTAAAAGAGAAACACAACATAGCATTTATTGACATACATTAGCACGCTGTCGGTCCACCTTTGGCCTTAATGCATGCACTGACCCTTCGTGCCATGCTTTGGACAAGGCTTTTAGAACACAGCGATAGGTATGCGCTTCCATTCAGTACATAATGCTGCCGCTAACTGTTGCTTAGTAGTAGGCCTTGGTTTCAAACTTCTTATGCGGAGCTCTAATACATCCCATACGTGCTCTATGGGATTGAGATCAGGGCTGTGTGCTGGCCAGTCTACACACGATACGGAATTATCGTCAAACCACGCCGTAACAATCCTTGCTTTTTATGGCTTGATGCATTATCCTGCTGGTACCAGCACGGCTCGGTGCCATAGTATTGCCATACAGTTGGTAGGGCATAATTGTCCAGAATATCGAGGTAGACATGCTGGTTAACAGGTTTGTCCACGAAAACCAATGGGCCGGCAACATACCACGAAAACTACCCCCACACGAGTACATTGCCAGCTCCAAACTTGACCGTAGGAACAGTACACTGTGGAAAATAGCGTTCCCCCGGCTGCCGCCATACCCACACATGGCCATCAGACTGATGGATCCTGTAACTAGATTCATCAGTCTATAGGATCCGTTTCCATTGAGCTACGGTCCACGATAAATGCTTTTTACGCCATGCAAAGCGGCGAGTAGCATTCCGAGTACAGATGAAAGGTTTATGAGCAGCCGCACGACCACGGTAACCCATGGAATGAAGTTCTCTGCGAATGGTATATGTACATACCGAGGTTCCAGCATTTTTAATCACCTGTACACTGAGGTCTTGTGAAGTACTCCATCGATTAGCTGTAACGACTCTCCTGAGGCTTCGACGTCCTCTATCACTGATTTTCTTTGGTCTATCGGTACGTTTTGCTGCTTCAGGCACGCCGTGTGTTTTCCACTTATTTAGTACATCCAAAACAGTTGACTTGGTTATGTTTAAACGCCTCTCGGTTTCTCTTATGGACAACCCACTAATGTAATACCCAACAATCTTTCTTTTCTCTCAGCCGCCGCGACATTTTCACTCAACCTCATAGTGCGATATGATCGCGGTCAGCTGCAGGTTTGTTTTTATGTTGTTTGCAGCTGTAATGCGCATCTTAACAACGCAGCGGATCCGTTCATTTGCTTTTTAAGGGGTGTCCGGTGATATTTGTCGATATAGTTTATATAAATTCTCCACCAACTATCTTAGGCAATACTTGTATCGACTTAACCTTTGTACGAAACATAGATGTGAATTTTATGTCACATATTTGTTACTTCTCATATCATCGCCCTTTAATAAATAAAATTATGGTCTAACTGCATTCCTCTTTCATCTATCAACCGACTTCTACCTCAAACCGCTTACTAGCAAACACGTATCCACGTAAATAAAACTTGCGGGCGAGTGCCGGGACTCGCCCGCAAGTTTTATGGTGAGTCACGACATAGGAGCGGGATCCATTCCATTGCCCTTATGCGTCATACCTTGCGTAAATATGGTTCGATTTTAATTAAATTTTAGTATGTGGTAGGGATGTAAGGTCAATTGATGCGTAACATCACAGCCTCTCCTTGACAAATGTCAACCCCGCCTTCTCGTGGTGCATCCTGTTCCCACTAAAGGGGCTCTGACGACCGCCAATAGCGGTATAACTATACCATCGGGATCAGAGGAAATGCTATCCCACACTCACCAACCCGCTTGGCCAGCGTGGTGAGTTATGGCCAAACACCTCCAAAATGACTCTACAACTTAAATCTTGGCCCTCAGTCTCCGGCAGCTGGAATGTACCTGGCCAAGGCAGCGGCCAGTGCGACATGAAGGCAGAGGGTGCTAAGAATCCCGGAGGACCGGACTAGGCTGCCATTTGATGCTGACCTTGGCTACCTATAACGGACGCTCCCTATCTTCTGATTCAAGGCTTCTTGAATTGGAAGAGGAACTACAAAGGATCAAGTGGGACATCGTCGGGCTAAGTGAGGTAAGGAGAAAAGGAGAAGATCTCATTGAACTGAAAAGTGGACATCTCTTCTATTATCGTGGGACAGATACTGGCAGAACTAGTGGTGTTGGATTTATAATAAACAAGAAACTGAAGGATAAAGTGGTAGAAGTTGAAAGTTCCTCTGACAGAGCTGCACGACTCGTTATCCAACTATCGAGAAGATACCAGGCTCAGATTATTCAAACTTATGCACCCACCACAAGTCATCCTGAAGAAGAAATTGAAGAATTTTATGAGGAAATTCGTCATCTAAATAATAAAGGTAAGCAGCACTTAAAGATAATTATGGGAGATTTCAATGCAAAAATAGGGCAACGGCAACAGAATGAAACTTCAGTAGGTAAATTCGGTCACGGCAACAGAAACCAGCGTGGAAATACTCTCGTTGAGTTTGCAGAGGCAGAAGGATTTTTCATCTTGAACTCCTTTTTCAAGAAAAAGCCACACAGGAAATGGACATGGAGACATCCAATTGACGACAAGTGAAATTGATTTTATTATGTGTAACAAAAAATTCGTCATCGAAGACTGCAGTGTGCTGAACAAGTTCAACACAGGTAGTGACCATAGATTGGTGAGATGTAAGATGCACCTCAACACTAAACTGGAACGTGGCAAGCTCATAAGACAAACAAAATGTATTGACATAACCAACCTTAAAAAACACCATAATACTTTCAAGTTGGAACTGAAGAACAGATTCTCTGCTTTAGAAGGCCTAACATCGGAAGAAGTGGATATTTCGGAAGTTAACAGAAAAGTAACCAAAGCTCTAATGGAAACAGCAACAAAATTAGCTGGGTCTAAGAACAAGTTGCATGTGAACAAATTATCAGGAAAAATCAAAATGTTGATGCAAAAAAGAAGAGAGATGAGGACAACTAAAGAAGATGTGACTTCCAAAGTGGAATATATAGAGCTATGCAAGACAACACGAAAAAGTATCACTGAAGACGTAAGGAAATTCAACTGTGAGCTAGTGAGGAAAGCAATTGAAAACAACCAAAGCCTTAAGATAGCAAAGGGACATCTCAGTAAGGGAAGAAAACAGATTATGGCTCTGAGAAAAGAAGATGGTTCTATAACAAGAAATAGAGGCGAAATTTTGACAAGAGTGAAAGATTTCTACTCCAAATTATATGAAAGGGATGATACATGTACTCCAGACATCATGAAAGGTACCAGAGTTCTTCCAGTCCTCCCAGCAGAAGTTGCTCATGCAATCAAGAACATGAAGCGGGGGAAAGCTCCAGGAGAAGATGGAATTACTATAGACATCATACAAGAAGCAAGTGGAGAAATTGAAACAGTACTCGCCCAAATTTTCACTCGATGCCTTAATGAAGGGAAGATTCCTGAGGATTGGAACAACGCTACAATGATCCTGCTACATAAAAAAGGTGACATTGAGGATCTCAGGAACTACAGACCTATCAGCCTCCTATCAGTGGTTTATAAAATCTTCACTAAAGTTCTTTCACACCGCTTGAAGGTAACACTGGACATGGCTCAACCGAGAGAACAAGCTGGATTCAGGAGTGGCTACAGCACAATAGATCATATCCACGTACTGAGAGAACTAATTGAAAGAGCGAGGGAATATGAACTTCCATTGTGCATGGCTTTTATCGATTATGAAAAAGCCTTTGATTCGGTGAAACCATCAGCAGTTACCACGGCTCTGAAATCCTGCGGTATTGAAGATGCATACATTAATATTATTAATAACATCTATGAAAATGCAAGTGCAAAGATTCGGCTGTTTGAAAATACAACACACATAAAAATTGGAAAGGGAGTGAGACAAGGTGACACCATATCTCCGAAGCTCTTTAATGCCACATTGGAAAATGTCTTTCAATCACTGAACTGGGAAAACAAAGGGATAAAGATTAATGGAGATTATCTAACCCACCTTCGTTTTGCTGATGACGTAGTCATTTTTGCAACTACCCCATCAGAGCTGCAGAGTATGATCCAGGAACTTGCTGACAAGAGTAAAGAAGTGGGATTAAAAATGAACTTTCAGAAGACAAAAGTGATGTTCAATGCTTTTACAAGAAATGAAGATTTATCGATTGATGGAGAAAAACTGGAGATAACAGATACATATGTTTATCTTGGACAGCAGATATCAAGTGAGGGTCACATTGATGAAGAAATTAATCGGCGTACAAAACTTGCCTGGAGAGCTTTTGGAAGAAACAGCATAATTTTCAAGAGCAATATGCCATTATGTCTTAAAAGAAAAGTGTTTGATCAATGCATCCTTCCAGTGCTTACGTATGGTGCAGAGACGTGGACCTTAACTAAAAGAGACATACAAAGGCTGCAGACAACTCAAAGAAGCATGGAGAGGTGCATGCTTGGTATAACCAGGAGAGATAAGAAGAGGAACTCGTGGATCCGAAAAATGACGAGAGTGGAAGACATCATGATCAGAGTTAAATCCCTGAAATGGCAATGGGCTGGACATACTGCCAGAAGGACAGACCATAGATGGACAGCCGAAATTTTAGATTGGATTCCAAGGGACAGGAAAAGACCCAGAAAAGACCACATGGGAGATGGGTGGATGAAATTCGTAAATATGCGGGAGTGACATGGAGGAGACTGGCACAAGACAGACCGTTGTGGAGGAAACTTGGGGAGACGTTCGTCCAGCAGTGGATTGATAATGGTTGACAATGATGATGATGATGATGTGGTAGGAGAGCACTTAGGGACGAACTCTGTTGAAAATGGGTGAAGTGGGGTCAAAGGTCAAGACATAGGAGCGGGATCCATTCTATTGCCCTTATGCGTTATAACTTACGTAAAAATGCTTCGATTGCGACAAAACTTCAGTATGTTGTTCCGGAGGTATACTGAACCGGTTCTTTTGAATATCATCGAATGGGGTCAAAGGTCAGGACACAGAAGCGATATTTATTCCACAGCCATTATCTTTATAATTTGACTAAAAATGCTTCGATTGCGACAAAATGTTATCATGTTGTTCTGGAGGTACACTGAACCGGTTCTTTTGAATATAATCGAAATAGGGTCAAAGGTCATGGCACAAGAGCGAGATTTATTCCACAGCCATTATCCTCATAACTTGAGTAATGATTTCTGATATGTTGGAAAGCGTATCATAATCAACGCATTGTATGATTTTACTAACTTCTCTTTTTTCTCATCTATTTGTTACACACGGCATTATTCATTCGTTTAGTAACTGCTTATGAATATTTTCAAGAGTGTTTAATAAAAGAATTTCTCCTTTGAGATTTTATTTTCCTTAAGATGTTTCAGAGCTTTAACTCTGGCAAGACTTACCAGTGCACAGGACCTTTATACGTATTTTCACCAAATTCACCACAGCATGACTTTCCTTTCTAATCGCCCTCTTTGCACAATTAGCTGTGGTTCCTGGTGTGGCCACAACCACTGGTTACCGGTCAGGGGCGGATTGGTCCATCCGGTGGACCAATCGAGAAACGGCCCACATTCTCGTATCTTTTTTTTTTGCCTGGATTGTTTGGAAAGAACGAATAATTATTTTGGTACTTATGAATAACAATCGTTAACTTTATCTGAACTTTATATTATCTTTCTAAAATGTTATAGCCTTAAAACAAATTGGTGTTTCTTCCTATCTACATACACAGTCGTATCAGAATAATATGACCACCTGCCTAATAGTGGGAATAACCAGCCCGGATGAGGGCGGCGAGACGGCGTGAGAAACGTATTAACGTTTAAGTGAGAAACGTATAAATAGGGTTCAATTGTGTATTCCACTTTTTCCTAAGCACAGTTATGCGGTTACAGGAGTCAGTGTATATTTCTACAGATGATGTTCCCACAGTTTGAGAACGCTTTTCCAGCAATGCAATTCATGTTTAAAATAAAATTATTTCTTTCTTAAATGTTCTATCAAGCCTTTCCTCTTGAATGAACTTACATCTAGATTTCCAAAATAACAGGGCGACGAAGTGGTCTAAGCGATGGCTTCTGATCATTCATCCGAAATGGGTCCGGGTTCGAATCCCGGTGAGGCATGGATGTTGTGTTTGTCTTACGGCATTGGCTCTCTCCCTTCCCTGCAACCAGTGGCCCTAAATTAGAGATGGGCAACTGCTTATAGCTCATTGAGTTGGTCACGGTGGTCAGGAAACCTCCAATAAAAAAAAAAAAAAAGATAGCGGGGCATTTCTTAAAATTGGTAGTGGTATTTTATTCCAGTCGTTTAGAAAGTACTCTTTTTAACAGTCCGAAGGCACAACAATCCATTTGGTGACACATCAAGGGACTTGAAACAATATGAACAGAAGGTCTCTTTTTTTCAAGAAATAGAATGGTAGATTTGGATGCGAGACTGGTATCCTCATCCTGATGGAGTTCTACTCTTGGATAAAAGAATGACATTTCCTCTTTAAATATGGGAGTTAAAATATTGTTTTGGTAATATGTAGAATTAATTTTTAACATTTCTTTCAACTTTTTTTTTAATTTTAATTTCCCATTGTACGAGAAGCCAGCAATAATCATGAATCCTTTACTGAAACTTTCTTTGGATTCTTGGAACCAAGTTTAAAAGTCTTTTTCTGCTTTTTTGCGGTTGTAAATCGACCTTTTTTTTAGTTACAGTCCTTTTGGTAGATCCAAGCTTCATCAATAGTCACAATAAATTTCCATCTGTTTCGGGCTAAATAATGTCCATAAAGACGTCTATACCGTGTTCTGCGCTCAGCTACACGCCTAGGCAAAAGGCAGTGAACCAACGTGCAGTGAACATTATGACTTGTTTTGTTTTCCAGATTGAAATCTTTGTTTATTACCTTGTTTACAGTTGATATAGAGATATTTTTAACGACTTAGCGATTGATCATTGGGTCGGTGGATTTTCTTTTAAGACCACAGAACTTATTTTTGAAATAGTCGTAAAAGTACGTACCTTCTTTGGATATTCGTTTGATGTTCTTTTTCCTGTTGAAAGCCATGCTTGACGATTTTCCCCTCTATTATTAAAAATATTGCTTGTTTTACATTTAGAAATGCTAACTCCATGACTTTCACAGTGTTTTTTAATTACAGGAAAAGAATATTTCTCTTCGTAAACGGCAAAAACATAACCTTACATCACAGCTTGTTTATACGGGTGCCATTTTCTTAGCAGACGATGTTTAACTGCAGCAGATGTTTCTTTCGTGTTGATCAAACATGCTGTTGTCAATTTCAATTCTTTGACCTTCTTTTATCTTCTGAAATTTCTTATTTAAAGCCTCCTAAAAATCTGTGAACATCCTCTGCATTTGAAAGAATATCTTCTCTTCGTCATTTGAAAATACACTTTTTAGTCGGATGTCTTTGATCCTGAAGATTTTGCACCCATTCTCTTCTGGAAATAACACACAACTTTCACAGCTAGAAAGCATAAACGTTTCCTCCTTATCTGTACTTCAAATTACACAAATTGAAAAATTCATTTTGCTTTGGATATTTTACTCTTTCGGGAATATTTTGCTTTCAACTTGTGATTTTTCGTAACATACATTTCTCTCGCTGATGGCAGTAAGTAGCTATTTTTAATTTTGTTTGTTTGTTTCGGGATTTAACGTCTACCAAAAGAAACTCTTAGGACCATAAGTTGTCGCCCATCCTAAATTTCAGACCATTGGTTCCAGGGAAGGGATGAAGAAAGTGCCATTAGACAAGCACAACACGCCTGTCTCATCTGGGATTCGAGCAAGGGCCTGCCTCAGAAGAATGATCATAAGCCGTGCTACCGGAAGGTTCGTTGCCTTCATATAACGGTAAAGCTAGCGGCGTAAAAAATAGAAATGGACAACGCCTGAATAAATTTACTAAAACCTGTAACGGAAAAAGAGAGTTATACACTCTCTTCAGTATTTAATTTTTTTTTAATTTCAGTTTACCGCATATACACTGAAGAGCAATTGAATTAGAGATGCCCGTCTAGTAACGTGTAACACCACCTTTCGCCCTGATGACGACGGCGAGTCGTCTTGGCATGGACTCGACAAGACACCGGAAGCGTTGGGAAGCCATACGGATCCACGACCACTGAACAAGCTCCCACAGTTCACGAAGATTTGATGGAGGGGGGCCATCTCTCTCGATGGCATCCCAGATGTGCTGAGGTCAGGTGACCAAGCTGGCCAAAAAAGCGAGGTCACGTCGATGGAGTGTTCATCCAACCATTCGGATACAATTCGGTAGCGATGGCACGGTGCATTGTCTTGTTGTAGGATGAGGTCCCCAGTTGGGTGTTGAAGACGCACAAACGGGAGCAAATGGTCGTCCAGGAAGGATATCCCGTTAACGTTGACCTGTGAGGGACGATGTCACACGTATCAGGGGACTCCCATTTCAATCCACGTAAACAGTCCCTAGCGAGAATGCCACCCCCCCCAGCTTGCAGAGCACCACTCCTGGCAAGAAGGATCCATCGTTTCATGTGGTTTGCGCGGTACTCGTATTCTGCCATCCGTATGTACCAACGTGAATCTCGACTCATCAGTCCAGGCAACATTTTTCCACATGTCAAGGGTCCAGTGGCGATGTTCCCGCGCCCATTCTAATCTTTGTACCCTGTGATGTGCGGTCAGTAGCGGTACCCTCGTGGGACGATGTCTTCTGTACCCCATAGCGAGGAGATGGTTCTGGATGTTGTGTTTGCTTACACGTTTTCGTGCACCAGTGTTAAATTGCCGAGTGATTTCTTGCACTGTTGCCCGTCTATCCGCTGTTACAATACAAGCTAGCCGACGATGACCCCGCTCATCCGCACGCTGTTCTCCACGGCAGTTGGCCCTTGCAGGGATGGTTTTACCGGATTCGATGTACTCACCGTGCACCCGTGACACAGTGTCTCGTGAAAATTCTAGTGCCTCCACGACTTCCGAGATGGACTGACCCATTCGTCAGGCTCCGACAATTTGCCCACGATCAAACGCGCTTAGATCCTTCGTCTTACCCATACTGTGTCCGTCTCTTACTGATTCCCGTCGCATCACTCCTTATATTGTCGGATCGCTGCATACGTCATGTCGTTTCCGTTTACAGGGCCGCCCGCAGCGCCACATTTGCATAACGCCAGCTGTCTCTAATTAAATTGCTCTTTAGTGTACACTGAAGTGCCAAAAGTCATGAGATACGTACCTAGTATCGTGTAGGACCTCCTCTAACCCGGCGAAGTACAGATACTCGACGTGGAATCGATTATACAAGTGGCCAGAAAACTTCTGGAAAGATATCAAACTATGCCGTCTGAACAGCCGCTCTGGATTTGTTGTTTTGTTTTTCAGGTTTTTTTAAACCATATTGGATGAAATCTCAAGTATTTGTAATTTTCTTGTAGGACTTCCATCCACAGTGAGTAGAGTTTAGGTCCCAGCCACCTACAGCGAGATCGCCTTTCGAGCAGGACACAGAAACGGAAGGAATGAGAGCAAGTCTAGCGACTTTGACATAACAGTTTGTAGTGAGATTAGATTACAGTAGATGGCGCCACCGTACAAGTACGATGTTGCACATAGAAGGGTGAGAGAATTTCAGGGGGGACATAGGAAAGGATACCCATTTAACCAGTGGGTCCAGCCTAGGGGCCTTCATTTAACGTGCTCGTCCGATGCACGGCGGATATTCAGCGATTGTTAGTAAATCACACCATCTCCGAAAGATCAGCTCAGGCTTGAACCTGGGGACCTTGCATCGATAGTCTGAATTACTAACCACTAAGCCATCCGCGGCTCTCTGAACAGCCGCCCATAGTTCCCTGGTATTTGTAGGTGCAGGATCTTGGGTGCGAATGGACCTTTCCGCCACGTCCCATTAGTGCTCTACTGGGTTCATATCGGGTGGACGTGGTGGCCACACCATCCGTCGGAGTTGTCCAAAATGCTTCTCGAACCAATTTTGAACAGCTTGGTCCCGATGGCATGGTGCATTGTCCGCCTGGAAAATCCCATCGCTCTTGGGGCACATGAAGTCCACGAAGGGCTGCAAATGGTCACCCAGCAGAGCATCAAAGCGATTACCGCTTAATGACGTGTTTACGAGGAACAGAGGACCCAAACCGTGCCACATAAAGAAACCCCACACATGTATGGAACCACCACCAGCTTGGGTCCATGGTCTCACGGAGTCTGAGCCACAACCGAACCCTACCATCAGCTCGTAACAATTGGTAGCGTGACCCATCGGACCACGCCACGTGCTGCCAGTCTTCCGAGGTCCAATTACCGTGTTCACGAGCCCAGATGAGGCGCTGTGTCCGATGTCGTGGTGTTAACAAAGGCACTCTGGTGGGCCTTCTGCTGCCAAACCCCATGGACGCTAAATTACGCTGCACTGACCTGACGGATATGTCTCTGGTACCTCCTGCACTTAATGTGGATGCTATTTGAGCAGTGTCGCTTGTCTCTTAGCACGGACAATCCTGGTCAGACGCCTCTGGTCACGGTAATTCAGCACCCGTGGTCGGTCACTGCGCTGTCCACTGTGGGCGGTAATGCCTTCCATGAGGTATTCTCGGTACCCACGTGACACCATGGATCGAGGAATGTTGAATGTTCGCACATCTTCGGAAATTGAATGCCCCATCCGTCTGGCTCCCACTACCATGCCTCGTTCAAACTCCGATAATTCACGTTGGCTTGCCATAATCCTACTGGCGGTTGTTCAACCTGACTCACGAGATTACACCTCGCAACTGATAAAAATCGGGGCGTGCGTCGAAGCCTTTATACGACCGCAGCGCTAGTTAAAAATTTGCATACTTCTATCCCATGACTTTTTTTTTTTTTTTTTTTTTTGATTGGAGGTTTAACGACCACCGTGAGCAACTCAATGAGGTATAAGCAGTCGCCCGTCCCTAATTTAGGGTCACTGACTCCAGGGAAGGGAGAGAGCCAGTGCCGTAAGACAAACACAACATCCATGCCTCGATTCGAACCTGTATCCTTCCGCGTCTACTCTTCTCCGAGACGTGATGATTTCTCCCCGGAACCCCCGCTTCAAATTCACAACTTTTCTGCTGATGGATCGCTTTTCTCTACTCCGCTCTCGTCTTTTCCCCGTTTATTCGGAGGCGCTTTCCCTTCTTCGCTCTCTGCCACTAATACGTGCCCCACCCGCTTCCACCTCAGAACTTCTAGCTGAACCCCTCTTCTACTCCTCCATCCTCCTAACGCACCGTATTTCACTGACCTTTTCTGGCCCTCCGCTGGGATCGTATCCGTCCGAGACTTGTTTTCCTTCGACCTGACTTGGAAACCCTTTTTCGGCCTGACTTGGAAACCCTTTTTCGACCTGTCTCCTTTCCTTCCACGCACCTCTGCCTCTCTTGCACTCTACGATTCTCTCCACTCCTCGATCGTTACTCTTTTTCCTGCTCTCGCTTCTCCGGCTGGACTCTTCCTTTTTTCTTCCTGTTCGTGGCTCATTTCTTCCTATCTCCAGTTTTACTGTCCGTACTCTCTATCGCTTTCTCCTTCAGGATCCATCACCACCCGCACCCCAGCTCATTTCAGGAGTGTCGCCCGCCGCTCTTCCGAGTGTATGGTCGGCAACAGCTTCACCCATCTCGACACCAGATGAAAGGAATATTCACTGGCTCTTCCTTCACCGCCGTCTGCCAGTGCCGGCCACGTTATTTCGGATGACGCTGGCAGCCGCACCCACCTGCATCTTCTGTTCTGAGCATGCCAATGTTCTACACATCTACCAGTACTGCCTGGCGATCCTTCCTTTACTACACCTAGCCTTTACCGTTGCCAAGTGTCTCTGTGCCAAAGAGCTGCCTTTTTTCTCGTACAGTACGTTGCTGGTTCCTTATTCTCCACCGGTGCCTTTATCTGAGCCACGCGCATACATCTTTGTACTCGCAAAGCATGTGATTTACTGCTTCTATCTGCAACTCCGTCATACCTCTAATGCACCTACGCTCCTTCAAGCAGGAGATACCCTCTGTGCGCAATTCCGCAACCGGCTGACCTCACGGCTCCGATTGGCGTTTACCGTTGCCCGGACCACTGACCAGAGCCAGCATTTCCTGAGTGTATGGTCACCATTACACCGCTGGTTTTCCGGGTCTTCTGCAGACCTACATCTTCTGCTTTGACTTCCACCCTGTACGTCGGGACCTTCCCCGCTTTGATCTTTGTGATGAACTCTGGACTGGCTCACCGGATCCGGAGAGTATCTCCTTAAGCTTGTCAGACTTATGTCTTCTGTATATTCTTCATATTCCTATCTCCGGTTTATCTTTTTACTGTCAGTGTCTGTAGTGTATTCACGTGCACTTTGTGGTGCCCTCTTCTGAATGAGTGTTCTTTTTAGTAATTTCTTTTGTGTGCCTCACATTGTACCTGCATATTCAATGTTTTTATTTCATCATATATCTTCTCCTCATTCGTTCGTCATATTGCTCATATAAATTGTACATACACATCCTGTATATATTTCGCTGTTCATTATGTACATATACACATTCCTTGGTACTGTGTATGTTTCTTTTCGGAGCCGTCTTATAAGTCCATTCTTTACTGTCTGCATCATGCGTATCTCAGTCACGCACTTTTTGTACACATCTTGTATATAGTACACATTTTCAATTGCATCATTATGTTCTGCGTCATTTGTATTTATGTTTTCATTGCATTGTATGTATATCTCACTTGCTGCACATAGTTCGTTCCCTGTTCCTATATGGCTTCCCGCACATCTGTATCATCATCATCATCATTGTCAACCATTATCAATCCACTGCTGGACGAAGGTCTCCCCAAGTTTCCTCCACAACGGTCTGTCTTGTGCCAGTCTCCTCCATGTCACCCCTGCATACTTTCGAATTTCATCCACCCATCTCCCATGTGGTCTTCCTCTGGGTCTTTTCCTGTCCCTTGGAATCCAATCTAAAATTTCGGCTGTCCATCGATGATCTGTCCTTCTGGCAGTATGTCCAGCCCATTGCCATTTCAGGGATTTAACTCTGATCATGATGTCTTCCACTCTTGTGATTTTTCGGATCCACGAGTTCCTCTTCTTATCTCTCCTGGTTACACCAAGTATGCACCTCTCCATGCTTCTTTGAGTTGTCTGCAGCCTTTGTATGTCTCTTTTAGTTAAGGTCCACGTCTCTGCACCATACGTAAGCACTGGAAGGATGCATTGATCAAACACTTTTCTTTTAAGACATAATGGCATATTGCTCTTGAAAATTATGCTGTTTCTTCCAAAAGCTCTCCAGGCAAGTTTTGTACGCGGATTAATTTCTTCATCAATGTGACCCTCACTTGATATCTGCTGTCCAAGATAAACGTACGTATCTGTTATCTCCAGCTTTTCTCCATCAATCGATAAATCTTCATTTCTTGTAAAAGCATTGAACATCACTTTTGTCTTCTGAAAGTTCATTTTTAATCCCACTTCTTTACTCTTGTCAGCAAGTTCCTGGATCATACTCTGCAGCTCTGATGGGGTAGTTGCAAAAATGACTACGTCATCAGCAAAACGAAGGTGGGTTAGATAATCTCCATTAATCTTTATCCCCTTGTTTTCCCAGCTCAGCGACTGAAAAACACCCTCCAATGTGGCATTAAAGAGCTTCGGAGATATGGTGTCACCTTGTCTCACTCCCTTTCCAATTTTTACGTGTGTTGTATTTTCAAACAGCCGAATCTTTGCACTTGCATTTTCATAGATGTTATTAATAATATTAATGTATGCATCTTCAATACCGCAAGTTTTCAGAGCCATTGTAACTGCTGATGGTTTCACCGAATCAAAGGCTTTTTCATAATCGATAAAAGCCATGCACAATGGAAGTTCATATTCCCTCGCTCTTTCAATTAGTTCTCTTAGCACATCTGTATATACTTCGCCTAAATTGTACGTTTATTCAACCTCACCTATATATTTTCCATTATCACACCCTGCACTGTTGCACTTATGTTGTATCATCGCTCATCTATCTCACTAGCACTGTATTATATATTCACCTCTCATATTGTAACTTGCGCACTCGCTGTATATATACACCTTTCATACTGTAAATAGCACACTTCTTGTATACATACTGCGGTAATTATGTTTTGTCGTCTGCTTATCTATTTCGCTTGCATTGTATATACCCATCGCATAATGTAAATTGCGCACACTTTGTATACATCTGACTCCTGCTATTATGATTTCAGGCATTGTAAACGCACATGCCGCCTATCGCCTTCATTCTCTGTAACTTTCACTCAGAATAAAACATTTTGAAAGTTTGTGTTCTGGAGAAATGCGTTACTTACATGGGGTTTGCTGCAAGACACGGTCTGATTGTGTGAGGAATGAAGATGTGTTGCAGTTGTGTGATGTGAAGCAAAATGTTGTTAGCAAGGTGGATGCCAATATGCTTCGGTGGTTTGGCCATGTTGAAAGAATGAGTGATGAGATGCTTACTTAGAAAATAATTTTAGCCCAAGTGGCAGGAAGGAAAGGCCAAGGAAGAAGGTATGTGTGGATCAGATTCAGGAGTGTCTGCATGAGAAAAAGATTATGAGTATGAAGTATAAAAGATCTTGTGTACGGCGTGTAATGGATATCAGTGAAGCCCGAGTAGTATGTCAAGATCGCTGTAAATGGAGAGTTTGATACGACAACAGTAAGTAAAAATATCTGGTAGTTTGTATTTCTTTTTGGAGCTAACCTCTGAATCTCAGAGAACAGCTTAGTGATATGTATGCGGATGTAAATAATGATTGCCGCCCCGATGGCGCAGTGGTTTTAGCGATGGCCTCTGATCATTCTTCCGAAAAGAGTCCGGGTTCGAATCTCGGTGAGGCATGGATGTTGTGTTTGTCTTACGGCACTGGCACTCTCCCTTCCCTGGTACCAGTGGCCCTAAATTAGGGACGGGCGACTGCTTATAGCCCATTGAGTTGCTCACGGTGGTCGTTAAACCTTCATCCAAAAAAAAATAATAATAATGATTCCCATTTGTAATATACTCCATGGTCACGGTTATAGTCAGCCATTACTTCTGGATTACGCAAAATAGTGGCACTAAAATTTAGCAAGTAACCAAATTTTATTATTAAAACAGGATTTCAGTTACTAAATATCAAGCAGTTATTAGGATTATTAAAAATCCCCAAGTGATGCACTCTGTAAGATGTGATGATTTTACGAAATCATACACTTGGTGAGAATTCATTACGTACCGGTTTATGTTTATAGAATAAAGATCATACCGTCTAGGCACGTTAGCAATATTTTATTGGGATGAATACATATATTAAGTTTATATGTACATATATATAAATTGAGTTTCGAATTTATAGTTCAAAGCAGATTTGTCCTGGTCGGATACAGTTAAGGGACGTCCGGGTCAGAAATATTTGACCCGTTTCCAACTCTGGCCCCGGACGCAACTCAAGAGGCGGTGCAAAAATCGCTGGTTACAATCTGATTAAAATCGGAATTGAAACTTCGGTACCAGTTTTTGGTACAGAATTTACCTATAATTTCTTTCGGCAGTTGCGGTAGCTTGGCGGCTAAAAATTCGCATTTCTTCCTCAAAATGTGTAGGTGGGGGTGTAAGTTGTCACAATCAGAAATGACTGCGCGGGTGTTCGTACGTTATAAGAGAAGGATGTCGTTCTTATTTGTGAAGATTCTCTGGGGGCAACGCGCTCATAACTGCCACTACTCCAAGCTACAATCGTTCCGCTTAATGTGGTACCAAAGGTCGGAACTCCGGAACAGTTGGGAATGTCACCGCTTTTTTCACACTTTGTATCTTGCAGCCCTAAATGGCGTTCCGCGTCCAGTTAGTCTTCACTATCCAGAACGTTCTTGATGTAAGTACAGGTAAGAGAAGCACAAGACATCTCTCTGCTGAGTTCCGCCCCCATTTCCTAATTTCTTCCGACGCAATTAATAAGGATAAAATGCCGTTCCCGCTGTGACGTACCTGCCAGCAGGACGCACACGACATAAAGGCAGATAGGAATCAGAATAAAACGTCTGCGTAGCTCAGTTGGTAGAGCGACTTGTTCCGGAATAAGCGGCCTCGGGTTCGAATCCCGGCGTAGACCAAAAATGACGGAGAAATTTACTTCGTTATAATGGCGCCCGAACTATCCGGATGACCCGGCCGTTCAAAATCTCGCATTGGTGTGATGTTATTTCCACACCGCGAGACAGGAAAAATCAGAGAATTCCTTCTCCAGCGCTTCGAAAAATAAAAATGTGTGATGTTGCATTCCACACAGCAGATTGACTGGGAGTTCTCAAGTGCACGTTCTACAGTGGATGGCGCTGCCTGCAACGATTCATGGTCGGGGCATGGCCCACGGCTGACCCGTGGGCCATGCCCCCGGCCCTCTGTCGGTGGGGGGAGATGTGACGTACCTGCCAGCAGGACGCACACGACATAAAGGCAGATAGGAATCAGAATAAAACGTCTGCATAGCTCAGTTGGTAGAGCGACTTGTTCCGGAATAAGCGGCCTCGGGTTCGAATTCCGGCGTAGACCAAAAATGACGGAGAAATTTACTTCGTTATACCGTTTGGGATAAGAAATGACACCCAGTTCCATACTACCCGATCAACAGCATCATAATGCAATAAAAATATTTAAAAGTTAGTTTGTTAAACTACAGTGAAAATGGCAATGAGGACAGCGGTAACTATGCAAAGGTCTTCCTCTGGTCCGCTGAAAACCTAGCCGGTTCTTAAAATCTATTGCACAACTGTTAGTGATTATTAGTTATCAGTTAACTGCAAGAGAAAAAGAAATTATAAAATTCAGTGTGAAGCGAATTGTCAGAAGGAACACATGGTGGCCAGTGTTAGTTCTCCTGAAAAACTGTAATTGAAAATGCATGTGGTACTAAATAATGCATATTTGTCAATAATCAACAGACAAGACCAATTTTACTATCCTAAAAACTCATGGAACAAGCAGGATTAAAATATTTCAGGCGACAAAGCTCCTTTGTGTTAACGACTAGGGGGACGTCAGATTTTGTGCCCAGAAATGCCTAGTTACGCCTCTGGAGATTATACATGTATTTCAAAGCTGAAAAATGGCACATCTTGAACTGGGCGGGCGGCAGCCCACCGTCGCATCCCCTTGGCGACGTTTCTGTTGCCTAATATCCGTGACCTTTCGGAACACAATGTAGGGATGAGGAAGTAATTAATGATCTGTGCTATGTCGCAGACAGCTCCTCGGAGACTTTATCCTCGAAGGAAATTTTTCCGAGCCCAATCCCCAAATCATCCTCCTGTTATAACTTTCACTATCTGATACGTCTTCGTTCTATGCTAATTTGTTTTTCATTCTGCAATTATGCTCCGTACTGTGTTGTCGGCGTTCACATGACTTTTAGGTTATGCTTGATATTTACAACCATTGGATGTTGTGGGTATTTACCTAAGTTTTACATTTTTAGTAATGTTATGCCACAAATCAGATGTTCATATTTTGAAGGATCGTAATACTTTCTTATAACGAAGGTCTAAGAAAGTACGCGGTCGAGTCACATTATTGTGACCACCAAATAATATCCAGAGTAACCACCGTGCGCAGCGCGGACAGCAGCTAGACTGGCTGGGAGTGACTCAGTAAGTTGCGGAAAAGTGTTCGCAGGTATGTGGAGCCATGCTGACTGCAGTGCATCACACAGCTGCTGGAGGGTGCGTGGTGGAGGATCCATAGAGCGAACAACACGATCGAGGTAGTCCCACGGATGCTCAATTAGATTTGAGTCTGGGGAATTAAGGGCCAGGAAAGTACTTTGAAGTCATCATACTCTTTCAACCACTCTCTGACATTTCTAGCTGTGTGGCATGTCGCGTTGTCGTTCCGGAAGATCTCATCCACCCCAGGGAAGACAATCGGCATTTATAGTTGTACGTAGTTTGCAACGATGGATTCATAACGAATTCGGTCCATAGTGTCTTCCACAGGTATGAGTGGACCCAGGGAATGCCACGAAAATATTCCCCAGACCATAAAGCTGCCCCCGCCAGATTGTGTTCTTCCAGCAGTTGTATGAGAGTGTTTGTTCTTCAACGTTTCTCTCCTTATACGCCAACGTCCATCCGTTCGATGGAGAAGGCAATCCTTTGCAATTTTTTTTTTTTTTTTGATTGGAGGTTTAACGACCACCATGAGCAACTCAATGGGCTATAAGCAGTCGCCCTTCTCTAATTTAGGGTCACTGGTTCCAGGGAAGGGAGAGAGCCAGTGCCGTAAGACAAACACAACATCCATGCCTCACCGGGATTTGAACCCGGACCCCTTTTGGACGAATGATCAGAGGCCATCGCTTAGACCACTGCGCCACCGGGGCGGCTCCTTTGCCAATCAGAAGAGGTCCAATTCCGATACTGCCGTACAAATGTAAGCCTTTTCTGCCGATGCACCTTCGTTAGCATAGGTGTAGTGACCATCCGTCTGCATCGGAGCCCCATGCGCAGCAGGGTTCACCGAACTGTCGTTTTAGACACACTTCCTGTATCCCCCTGATTCATTCGGCCAGTGATTTACTCCACTGTAGCGTGTCGATCGGCCCTCACGCACCTTCGAAGCCTACGTTCACCTCTCACATCAATGGCACGTGGTGCTCCGCAGTTTCCACATCGCTTATTCGCAATGGCGCCATTTCTCCAATCACGGTACACTTTAACCGCAGCAGCACGCGAACAGTTCACAAACTGCGCCGTTTCAGAAATACTGCCACCCTTGGCCCGAAAGCCGATAATCATCCCTTTTTTGCAAATCTGATAAACCGCTGCTTTTATCCATCACAGCAACGAGTGATATGTTTTAAGATTGTCTACAGCATACCTTATATACCCTCCAAGCCAGCTCACGACACGTGCGTTCTCTCAATCGCTGCGCGCTGTTGACGTCAAAGTAGGAGGTTGTCACAATAATGTGACTCGACTGTGTATAATTATACAGCTATCCTTGTTTCTTTAGTAAAAGGTCATTTTGGAACTGGTAATATTTTGGATTCCTAATTATGTTAATAAACAATGCATTGTTTTATTAATGCATCGTGGTTATTTCTTATAAATAAATACCACAATTCTCGACAAAAAAAAATTGCTTTGGAATCACATTCACCCTACGTGAGGGTTTGTGTGAGAAAAAAAAAGCGAGCGACTAGTTTACGGTCGGAGTAGGTAACACGTAATTTTTTTACGTATATATATATAAAGAGTGAGAGAGAGAAAAATGGTTATTGCGATGGTTTTGGGTTATGGCGATTGCGAAGGGCCCCGTGAAGAGCCATCGCCCGGGGGCCCGCAAGTGCTGGGGCCACCACTGTCTATTACAGACAAAGAAATATAAGGCTGTAAAGTGTAGAGTGCATCCAGTTCTCTGGGCAGAAGTTGCCCATGCAATCATTACATATACATATATCATTAAGCTGTTCTCTGAGATTCAGACGTTAACTCCACAAAAGCGTTTAACTGATGAAACTAGGTTTTACAGATGAGTTCGGTCGGGCTCAGGATTAATTAAGAGACGAAAAACCCGGGCTTGGCATTACACATACTGAATTCTTTACACACTATATTGACAAAAGTCACCGGACACCCCTTCAAAAGCCAATGAACGTATCCGCTGCGTTGTTAAGATGCGCGGTACAGCTGCAAACGGTATAAAAACAAGCCTACAGCTGACAGCGATCATAGCGTACTGTGAGGTTGCGTGAAAATGTCGCGGCGGAAGAGAACTGACTTTGAGAATAGAAAGATTGTTGGGTGTGATATTAGTGGGTTGTCCATAAAAGAAACCGAGAGGCGTTTAAACATATCCAAGTCAACTGTTTTGAATGTACTGAATAAGTGGAAGACACATGGCTTGCCTGAAGCAGCAAAGCGTACCGACAGACCAAAGAAAATCAGTGATAGAGGACGTCGAAACCTCAGGAGAGTCGTTATAGCTAATCGACGGAGTACTGCACAAGACGTCAGTGTACAGGTGCATAAAATTGCTGGAACCTCGGTATGTACATATACCATTCGCAGAGAACTTCATTTCGTGGGTTACCGTGGTCGTGCAGCTACTCATAACCCTTTTATCTCCACTCGGAATGCTACTCGTCGTTTAGCATGGTGTAAAGAACATTTATCGTGGACCGTAGATCAATGGAAACTCGTCCTATGGACTGGTGAATTCAGATACACGATCCATCAGTCTGATATGGCCGTGTGTGGTCATCACTGCAGCCGGGGAACACTGTTTATACCACAGTGTACTGTTTCTACGGTCAAGTTTGGAGATGGCAGTGTTTTTCGTGGTATGGTGCCAGCCCATTGGGTTTTTTTGTTTTGTTTTTTTTATTGGAGGTTTAACGACCACCGTGAGCAACTCAATGGGCTATAAGCAGTCGCCCGTCCCTAATTTAGGGTCACTGGTTCCAGGGAAGGGAGAGAGCCAGTGCCGTAAGACAAACACAACATCCATGCCTCACCGGGATTCGAACCCGGACCCCTTTCGGACGAATGATCAGAGGCCATCGCTTAGACCACTGCGCCACCGGGGCGGCCCCATTGGTTATCGTGGACAAACCTGTTAACCAGCAAGTCTACCTCGGTATTCAGGACAATTATGCCCTACCAACTCTGTGGCAATACTATGGAACAGAGCCTTGTTGGTACCAGCAGGATAATGCACCTAGCCATAAAGCAAGGACTGTCACGGCGTGGTTTGACGATAATTCCGTATCGTGTGTGGACTGGGCAGCACAGAGCCCTGATCTTAATCCCATAGAGTACCTATGGGATGAATTAGAGCGCCGCATAAGAAGTTCGGAACCAAGGCCTACTACTAAGCAACAGTTAGTGACAGCATTATGTACTGAATGGAAGTGCATATCTATTGCTGTGTTGTTGTTGTTGTTGTTGTTTTGATTGGAGGTTTAACGACCACCGTGAGCAACTCAATGGGCTATAAGCAGTCGTCCGTCCCTAATTTAGGATCACTGGTTCCAGGGAAGGGAGAGAGCCAGTGCCGTAAGACAAACAACATCCATGCCTGACTGGGATTCGAACCCGGACCCCTTACGGACGAATGATCAGAGGCCAGCGCCTTAGACCACTGCGCCACCGGGGCGGCCTATTGCTGTGTTCCAAAACCTTGTTAAAAGCCTGTCTCAAAGGGTCAGTGCATGCATTAAGGCCAAAGGTGGACTGACATCGTACTAATGTATGTCAATAAATGCTATGCTGTGTTTCTTTTCTAGGTGTCTGGTGACTTTTGTCAGTATATCCAATTTCGTTGTTTATAAGTTACCTTCACGAAAAACTGTAATTAAAAAATAATTCCCTGGATATTAATGTTATAACTGGTTACCGAAAATTAAAAAAATTCTAGTGTTAAATACACGGGTGGTGCCACTTCTAGATCTGCAGCTCGATTTCTTCAGCGGTGATTTTTTTTTCCCCAAAAAATATCAGCAGGCTTATTTGAAGATGAGTTTGAAGTTCATGGTCTTGATCCAGATGAAATTTGTAAGTATATGGAATTGCTCATGGGAAAAACACACTTTGAAGCTGTGGATTTGTTACCGTGGTGGAAGAATTCTCAATTTCCTAAGCTGGCTGCCACTGCGTGACTTGTATTATGTATACCAGCCAGTAGTTCAGCAAGCGAGAGAGTGTTTAGTGCAGCAAGTCAAGTTTTAGAGGAAAGAAGATTAAGGTTGAAGGATTAGATAAAAAGAGAATCTCATCTAATGCGCTGAAGCATTAGATGAGATTCTCTCTTTTTTTTTTTTTTTTTTTTTTTTTTCTTTAGGTGTTTCGGGAGGCTTAAACTGTAAGCAATTTTCATGATGAACTTGCTGGAAACTGCACACTCATAGAATAATATCGTGGTTATTACACTATTAAGTGCAAAGCTTTTTTAATGTTACAAAATGCAGAATAATCTGGTCGGGAATGCTCATACGTCTTTTTTTTTTTTTTTTTTTTTTTTTTGGAAATTTTCTTACATACTTTTTTTTATACTCTACTACATCACTGTAAACTACTGTATCTTAAACAGTTAGAATATATGTAAATTTATATTGTTATATTGCAAAGTTTAGCATTCTAGAGTCAAAATTTAAAACACGTGCAACTGTCTGTAAAGAGTTGTATGTTTTGTAATGCAATTTATTCAAAATAAAAGTAAATTTAGAAACCCGAAAGAAATAACGAATGGAATATTTTGTGTTTCTAAAAGATATTCTTATCTTCAGCTATTGGCAAAAATCACCAATTCCCCTGGTATAGTCGAATAGCCGTCGATGATTTATTTTCTAGCCCATATCTCATCTTCCGAGAGACAGTCGGGAATGTTTATGTAGGACTTCCGTCCACAGAGAAGGTTTAGGCCCAAACCACCTACAGCGGGTCCGCCTTTTGGGCAGGGCACAGAAACGGAAGGAGTGAGAGCAAGTCTAGCGACTTTGACAGAACAGTTTGCAAGTGAAAGAGCACAGTAGATAGCGCCACCGTACAAGTACACTGTTGCTCATAGAGAGGTGAGAGAAAGTCAGGGGGAGTAGGAATGGACACCCAACGTAACTGGGGGGGGGCAACCCGGGGGCCGTCATTTAACGTACTCGTCCGATGCACGGCGGATATTCAGCGATTGTTAGTAAATCACACCATCTCTGGAAGATCAGCTCAGCATTGAACCTCAGGACCCCTCCATTGACAGTCTGACTGGCTAACCACGGCTTTCTAGCTCACATTTTAGAATATTTTTTTTCATTTTTTTTTTTTTTTTTTTTTATTGGAGGTTTAACGACCACCGTGAGCAACTCAATGGGCTATAAGCAGTCGCCCGTCCCTAATTTAGGGTCACTGGTTCCAGGGAAGGGAGAGAGCCAGTGCCGTAAGACAAACACAACATCCATGCCTCACCGGGATTCGAACCCGGACCCCGTTCGGACGAATGATAAGAGGCCATCGCTTAGACCACTGCGCCACCGGGGCGGCATTTGTTTTTATGCATAGTGTTTCGAAGAACATATTAATACGTATTATGAAGTGGATTAACTGAAGTAAACTTTTTAATTAATCCTTGATTGGGCCATAGCTTTGGCTTGTGCATAATGCAAGCCTTGCTAAGAAAAAATTCTGAGAACCCGCGGGCTCGGGTTTAGCAAACACATGTAATCAAAGAAAGCGGGCTGGGCTCGAACTCATCTCTAGTAGGGTTTTACTTACTGTTGGTGTACGAGACATCTCCATTTACAGTGATCTTGGCACACAGATTGCCTCACATTCTCAGAGTGTGCCACCACTACCCACCACCCCCGTAAGTAACGCTTCGCTCTAGCACACAAATCACTCCTATGTCTCTTCTTCTGCTGTACCCAGGTTTCACTGCCATACGCCAAAGTGGGAAACAATTACACTTTCATATACAGCCATTCGGAACTTTCTTGAGAAACCATCATTCTTATGAAATCCTCTTAAAGCAGCTATGACTTTGAAAGAAGAACTCCACGAGAAGATGGTATTACCGTGGACCAGTGATGTAGAAGGGGCTTAGCTTGCCTTAGCGGCGTTAAGTCACTATTTTTCTAGGCATAGCGGCGCTAAGTCACTTTTCGTGGTTACATGGCAAGAGAATCTCGGCAAAGGAACTTTTTCAAGTGATCATGTATGTAAAAATAGGGAAAACTGTGTCCTGTATGCAAACATACTGGTATCTTAGCCAAATGTTCATGCTACAGAAATGGCCGCCCTGGTGCTACAGTGGTCTGAAGTCTGACCATTCTTCCAAACTAAGACTGAGTCCCAACCCCGGATGAGTCATGGGTGGTGTGCATAGCCAAAGGGGCTTTTTTTTTTTTTGATTGGAAATTTAACGACCACCGTGAGCAACTCAATGGGCTATAAGCAGTCGCCCGTCCCTAATTTAGGGCCACTGGTTCCAGGGAAGGGAGAGAGCCAGTGCCGTAAGACAAACACAACATCCATGCCTCACCGGGATTCGAACCCGGATACCTTCCGTGCGAATGATCAGAAGCCATCGCTTAGACCACTGCGCCACCGGGGCGGCCCAAAGGGGCTGGATCTGTCTCTTCCTCGGAATAAGTGATCCGAACTTGGACGGGAGACTGCTTATAGGTATATACGAGTTGCCCATGGTAGTTTTTAAACCCAGAAATAAACAAACAAAAAAACACTGTGCAGATTGATCTACACCGTTGGATTACGCAATAAGGTGTCTCACAAATCATAAGATTCTATCACAAAGAGAATGTGAACTGCCTTGTCTAGACGGCAGTCAAAATAAATTTGTAGGAGATGCCTACTTGGTGGGGTTAAGATTTTTTTTTTTTTTTTTGATTGGAGGTTTAACGACCACCGTGAGCAACTCAATGGGCTATAAGCAGTCGCCCGTCCCTAATTTAGGGTCACTGGTTCCAGGGAAGGGAGAGAGCCAGTGCCGTAAGACAAACACAACATCCATGCCTCACCGGGATTCGAATCCGGACCCCTCACGGACGAATGATCAGAGGCCAGCGCCTTAGACCACTGCGCCACCGGGGCGGAGGGGTTAAGATTGCTGTGCTCGGAGAGAAAATGGTACTGATGGACACTAATATTATATACAATTCGCCACGGTTCCAATAAATGTCATTCCCTGATCTCATTCTCTGCCTACTTACGGACAACACAAAAATCTTGCACATGCACCGCATAATCTTAGTAAAGCCGGCGCATAAGTCCATACTGAGTTGATGTTACTTTGTTAGTTCACAAATATTCCCAAATACACTGCCAGACAATTGCTAAGGACGGATGACAATAGCAACGATAGCAACCATAAAATGGAAGGCAGGAAAATGTGGAAATTAGCATAAGTGCGAGATACAGTAAGACGTGTTGTGCGTATGCAAATTTTGGATTGCCGAACTTGTTCGTGACGTCATAGCGCTGATAAGAGATATAAAGGATTTGACGCGTATTGACCGTTGTTGTTCAAACGCAAAGTTGAAAGGGAAAGAATCAATTGACGAACTTGCAATTTTCAGTATGTCTTCTCGACATCACCTAGATGATTTTATGCGTGGCCGTATTATTGGCAAGATTGAAGAAGGGCGAAAAATAACAGATGTTGCCAGGGAGTTCGACGTCAGCCACAGTGTTGTTTCAAGGCTTTGGAAATCATTTCAAACAAATGGAGAGTGTAGCAAACGTCACGGGGGAGGTCGTGTTCGCAGTACGACACCTGCAGAAGATCGGTACATAGTGCTATCAACAAAAAGACACCGGCGCAGCACAGCTAGTGAGGTAGCAAATCAGTTTATGGCTGCTACTGGAAAGCTGATCTCCCGAAAAACTGTCGCCAGACGTTTGCATGAAGGAGGACTATACGCCCGCCGTCCTGTCGTGTGCATCCCATTGTCCAGACGTCACCGTACCACCCGTTTGCAGTGGTGCCATCAACATCGCAATTGAACTGATAACGACTGGTCTGCTGTCCTCTTCTCAGATGAGAGTAGATACGATCTATCGTCCGATTGTCGACGACAACTGATCTGGCGTGATAGTGGTACTGCATATTGTCCAGCAAACATACAGGAAAGGGACCGATATCCGACATGTAGTGTCATGGTATGGGCTGGCATCATGATCAATGGCCGTACGTCCCTCTATGGGCTTCCAACTGGGACTATGACTGGCCAACGATACACTAATGAGGTTCTACTACCTCATGTTCGCATGTTCCGTGGTGCTGTCGGTGATAGATTCATTTTCATGGACGACAACGCAACATGTCATCGAACAGTCGCTGTCCAGGAGTGTCTTGAGAGCGAGGATATTCAATGCCTCGTATGGCCAGCACGTTCTCCAGATCTGAATCCCATTGAAAATGTGTGGGATGCTTTGGAGAGGAGTCTTGCTGGTCGCCAATGCCCTCCAATAAACAAGGACACCCTCATCCGTGCACTGACAGAGGAATGGGATAAATTACCCCAACAGCTGCTTGATAATGTTGTGCAAAGCATGACACGACGTGTGGAATATTGCATCGCCCTCCATGGTGGCCATATCCCGTATTGACATCTTACGCCGGAATGCCTGCCGACGGTAATTGCATTTTTTTCACGTTTACGTATTTTGCACAAAATGGCCTGTTTGTCCCTTGAACACGTTCCAAAGCCTTCTGGATTTCGGAGCACAATAAATTGTCTTTCTTGTAATGTCCTGGCATTCTGACATTATTTTATTTCACTTGGCATCCAACCACACTTACTTTTTTATGCGCTATATAGCCGTTTATGATCCGTCCTTAGCAATTGTCCAGCAGTGTATTTAAAATCTTATAGAACGACACAGAGCGGTATTTAAATAAAAATATAATCTTAGCATATGTCTCTCGCGTTACATTCTTTCTGTTCTTTAAAATTTCTCAGATTACGCAGTTTTAATATAAATTAATATTGGTAATTTGTAAGGAAAATAATAAAAACAATGAATCAGATTTTGAAAATTTCGAGGGTAATTTTTCCTGGTCCGTTCACCGCTAAGGCACTTTTTTATTTAGAACTACATCACTGAAGTGGACACTGTACAAGAAGCCAGTGGAGAAATAGAAACTATCATACATGAGATCAGCAAAAGGTAAGCTGACCAGAAGTCTCCAATTCTTGAAGACAGTCCTCAAATTTAGTTTACTGTCCCCCAAAACGCCCGATGCCTTTGGGGACGCAAATTGTCCTCAAATTTTGCCCTCAAGTGTCCTCGAATGTACACTTCCTTATTAGCTTGTTAGATTTCTAATGAAAAATGTTCTTAAAAGTAGTTTCTGTTGTACTAGTTTTCCTACATGCTTCTTCTGAAAACAAATTTTGCCTATTATTGTTTTCTTCTTTCAGAGTTTAACGACCACTGCGAGCAACTCAGAGGACTATAAACAGTCACCGCTCTCTAATTTAGAGACGTTCGTTCTAGGGAAGGGAGAGAGCAAGTGCTGTAAGACAATAACACCACCCATGCCTCATTCGGGACTCGAACCCATACGAACCATCGTTAGTGACCAGCATTAAGACACTGCACCACTGGCACGGTCAAATTTCTACTACTCTTGTTTTGAGTTCTTCGAAGAACTTCGGCAAAATGAAAAATTCGCCATGCAATTGGTGTGCAGCTTAATTTTAATTCCGCAGATATACCTAAGGGAAAGCATTTTACTTTTGATAATATGTTCTCGTCATCATAGTTCTACTTTGTCAATAAAAATTACCAACATTCTACGAGATATATCCTTTTAAGACGCAAATCCCACTTATTGAAGCAATGCAGTTTTGTGACAAAAACATTTGCATATTTATATTGAATACGTATGTGTCCCCAAATGAACTGCCGATTTGGGGACGCCACGCCCTTTTGTCCTCAAATCAGTGTTCCAATATCTGGTCACCTTAAACCAAGGGACAAAAAAGCTGAACTTTTTAACCGGGTGAAAAATCAGAACACACGGCAGCTGCGCAGCAATCTTCGCTTATTTTTTTCTTTCTCGCTCGCTCGCTCTCTCTCTCTCTCTCTGTTGATATCATTCCCTTCCCACGTTTGTTCTTCCGTTTTTCTCCCTCAGATGACAATTTACCCATCATGCTGAAAGAACTTTCAGCCTGAGGACCATGAATGCATGATATCAAAGCTTTTGCTATTTAGATAAATGGTGTAGCCTATCTTTCAGAATATGAATACTTCTAAACACTATGCACCAATTCTAACAAATTTTCAAACTTCGTTCCGTTTTTTCTGGAAAATTTTCATTCCCTTATCAAGCTTACTTGCAAACAGTTATGGGGTAAAGTAACCTTTAACAACTACACAGAACACAGGATAGTGAGAACATCGCGGAAAGAAACAAAAATACGATCACGGGGGAAATCTTCGCCTCGACTGACTTCCGTTTTCGAAAACTTTTTCTCCCATTTTTAAGCCGAAATGCAGTATTTGTGAAATAAAAGGTTATTTAAGAACAATATTGAGCAGAAGAAACATGGCGAGAAAAAATACGATTACGGGAGAAATCTTCGCTCTCTCTTACTTTCGTTTTCGAAAGTTTCGAAGGAAGGAATTCCGTCCTCAAACGAAAAACGATCCCCCCCCCAAATTTCTGTTCAGTTGTGCATTGATCTCGAGTACGCCCAAAATGATAACGGAAATTGCGGCAATCTTCGAGTCCACGGAACAATCTCATGCCTGAATACTACAAAGAAATCTTCGCACCGTCTTAAGTTCCGTTTTCGGTAAACGATGCCCACAAGTTTCGTGCTAGAGCACAAGCATTTATGCAATAAAAATATATTTAACAATAATACTGGACACAGGCAACATCGTGAAAAAAAGGCAAATTACGGTTACGGGGAAATCTTCACTTGGTTTAATTTCTGTTTTGGAAAGTTTAAAAGACAAAATACAGTCGCCAGACGGAAAACGACCCCCCCCCCCCCCCCATTTATCTTCAGTTCTGCATCGATCTCGAGAATGACCCAAATGATGACCCCCCCAATAACGTAATTTCGCGAATGCGCGGAAGAATCTCATTGCTATACTTGCCCAAATTGCTATACAAGATGTCTCAATGAAGGGAAAATTCCTGATGACTGGAACAATGCTAGTGATACAGTAACCTTGAGGATCACAGGAACAGACCCATCAGCCTACTATTAGTTGCCTACAAAATATGCATTAAGATACTGTTGCATCACTTGAAGGAAACACTAAATAATGCACAACTAGGAGAACAATATTGAGTCAGGAGTGGGGTGTGGCAATTAAGCAATAAGACTGAATTTTTTTAAATCCCAGTAAAAACATAAAGGCGTGTTTTTTTCATAAGTCATTTATCAACTATGGGGTGGCAACAGTCTTAGCATGAGAATTGCGCAGATGATTTATGCTGTGAATGACATTCAGTGGGAGGACACTGTCGCCGCTCTGTCATGGAGCAGACAGCAAATATCAGGTTCTTTTTAAAAATTGGTAAAACTGCATTTGAGGCAGTTGCATGATATATATGGGGCTAATTGCCTATCTCGTGCACAAATAATCCCATGGTATGCACGTTTCAAGGATCGGCAAGAAGATTTGGAAAATGACGAAAGGCCCCGACACCCAATTTCAGTGCTCACGTGTTTAACGACCACCATGAGCAACTCAATGGGCTTGTATGACCTTGAGGATGCCGGAATGTGACTCTGTGTTAATAAGATGATTCGTCAAATGTTTGAGCAACATTTGGGGAAGGAGTGGGAGATATGCTCATTTTGTTTCCACATGTTTTGTAGATGACCAGAAACATGCATGAGTGGAGTATGCAAAATACATCCTAGAGACTGCACAAAAAATGCAAAATTTTCTCCAAAGCATTGTGGCATGTGACTAGGGCCATAGCAACTGGGAGGGTGGTTGGACTCCCAAAATGGTCATTTGAGGGGTGTAAATTCATACTCTGGGGTATGCAAAAAAAGAATCTGTAACTAAAAAAGTTCAGTATTTTCTTTTTAAAGACTTTAGTTAATCTCATGCAGTTAACCTGGGTACAGAGGTCTGAACACCTCATATCCATGAAGGGAACTTTCCAAAACAGTGGATGGAGTCATGGAAAACAATATCCTGATATGCCTAATCTCTATGACATTTATTTCCAAATGTGTCGTTGGGCTGAAGAGCTAATTTTCTGTTCTGTGGAAAATGCTCTCTGAGCATTTAACCTTGAACAGAATTTTTCCAAGCTCTACCCCTAAAACTTTTCCTATTATGTTCATTACCTGTACTCATTCGTTCTGCATTTCTGTGAAGTGATATGTTGTGTTGTCGGTGCTCCCATAGCATTTATGCTTTACTTATTATTTACAACCTGTGGTCCCTGGGTATTTCCTTAGTTTTCACACTTTTAATAAAATTACGTCAAAAATCTGAAGTGCCATTTTTGAACAATCATAATACTTTCCTATAAAGGTGGTGTACAAGAAAGTAAAAACCATGTATTATTTGAGTGGAACTTGAAGGGGCGTAATTTCAAGACTCTTCCTCCCAGATAGGAAAAGCATGCTACGATCCTGCAGGTTATAAAACATGGTGTTTTCATTATGATCCTGAAACGAAGCATCTGAATGCGCAGAGGAAATTGCCACAATAACTTAAAGGAAAGATGATCAGGTTACAGAAGTCCAAAATCAAGACAATGCTTGTGAGCTTTTACAACAGTAAGGGAATCCTGCATCACGCGTTCATTCTTGAAAGTACAACTGTCACTGGTAATGCTTACACGTCCTATTTAAAATTATTGTAGAAGAGGAATATTCGTTTCAGGCCTGAGTACAAAAATGGGCAATGGTTCCTTGTTTACAATAACGCACCCACACACAGAGCAGTCAGTGTACAGCAATGTCTGGCATGAAAACAAGTGTGTATTTAACTATCCCCCCCCCTACTCTCCAGATTTTTCACCGTGTGACTGGTTTCTATTCCCTAAATTAAAGCTGCCCTTAAAAGGAAAAGTTTTTCAAGACATACAAAGAACTGACATCAGCTCCTCACTCCATACCAAAAGATGACCTCTGCAAGTCCTTCCTTTCATTGGCTGATCATGCCACTTCTTGAGTTAATGTACGAGGAATGTACTTCGATTGCAACATGTTTTTCATTAAGGGGCGGGGCACAAATTGCTGTTCTTCTGAGGAAAACTTTGAATGTGTGGCAGTTTTCCAAGGTACCCTTTTGTTTGTCTGAATTTTCATGCCGGTTCATACCAGTTTAGGGCAGCTTGCCACAAAAATTCGAGGGGGTATAAAGATTGCCATTTCTTGGCATATATTCAGAATTTAATTGGGAACTCCAAACAAATTTTGAGAAAATATTCCATGTAAGCTAAGCGAGAATTGCACTTTAAGTTGAAGAAATAAATTGCTTTGACTTAGTACATTTCTTAAAACTACATTGTTCGACAAACAATGAAATTGTAACATGACTGATGCTCTGTTCAGGAAAGAATAATAAGGTGGGATGTTTTAATAACGCTAAATATTTACATAATATGTCAAGTTGGTAATTTTTTTCTTTTAAGAACTGATGCCAAAAAAAAAAAAAAAAGGCAACAATGAATTCTGTAAAATTAACAAGAAGCATTTCCAAGTTTGTTTTTAACAATAAACATCTTATTTTAAGTCTAACAAAGCAGATAGTGATATTTTTATCATGACAATAATGGAATAATCATACCAAATGTTGAGATCATGATTAAAATTAATTATACCATAAATTTTGGCAGTCCTTTTTTTACAGATTGAAAATGTTGTGAAAAAAACAAAAAGTAACCCCCAACAACAAAGCATAAAAACAATAAAACTTTATTGAATGTTAAAATGTGTCCACCTAAGGCACTAAATCCACACAATATACATTGAAAAATTCATGAAGTCCACAAAAGTGTTGACAGTCAACAATAACATTCAGTCAAAGAAATAGCTGCATGCATGAAGATATAAAGCCCCCTTAGAAACCCTAAACCATTAATTTTCCAAACTGTATATAAACACAATGCTCCAATATTATGTTATAAAAACGTTCCTGAGTTGAATGATGGGTAATATAATCTGTTTGATTTATAAAGTGGAATATCTTCAATAACATTTTATGCACAATTACATTCTAAAAGATTTGAAATAAATTTATAACATTTCCATATATTTAACAACTGGTAACATTCTCTAGAAACTGCAGAATTGACTGCAGTATTTTTGTTCATCAGTACCCATAAAGAACAATATATACTGTGGATAAAAATATCAAACAACAACAGTGTGTAAGCATTGTAAATAACATTTTAAAAGAACCTACTTCGAATTACTCATATAGAGGAAAATGTTAAATTCCTAAAATGATCTTAAAATGTGTTAGATTGATCACTGCATTCTGCAAATTAGACCCCATGTTTTCAATGTGTTTTTAAAAAGGGTAAAGAAAATATTGTGCCTATTTTTTTTGTTATAAGCAAATTAATTTAAGCTCTGCATTTTGGAATTTAAAAAGGGAGTGGGGAGGGCAGTACTGCTAGAAGAGTTGTTTTAAGACCATACATGAAAGTGGTCAGAAAAATATTCAATATAACCATAAAATGGGGAGTTACACAGACCATGAAAAAATTCAACCACTTAAGTAGCACAGTACTCCTGCAATCCATACTACTTAGGAAGAGGAGTGATTCACAAAAAATAACCCAGGCAGGACAGGTGCTTTCAAAGTACATAAAGATATACAAAATGGTCTACAGCTGACACTAGCATGTTCATTGAGCTAGAATCCTAATGTTATTATTATTTTTTTTTTTTTTATCGGGTGACCTATTAAGAGAATGCTTAGGAAAAAAAAAAGGTACTAAGGCACCTGCTCAGAAAAGAACTCATTGTTGGTCCAGATAACACAGAAATTTGGATAAATACTGTTTTGGCTCTATGTTGATTAATATCCTTCCAATAGAACATCCAAGAGGCTTACACTGGATAATGCATCTAAAGGATGAAAACAAGGTCACAACTACACACAAAGTAAAAAATTACATCCACAAAAGGCATCCAAAATTATGTTGAAAGAGCAACAGCTTTAAAATGGGCTAATAAATGATACATTTCAACCAATGCTGCTTGGAGAGTGGTTTGCTCAGTATATCCCCAAATACAGGCTAATAATTCAAATATGTTGCCTTGGCATGAACTTTATTTTCAGCAGGATTTTTTAATGTTACCTAGCTAAATGTACACATTTTATTAAATATATTTTTTATATCTGTGGACAGTTTCAAAAATATAATTTTAGTGCATCTAGAAATATGAGCAATTAATAGCAACAAAGTGATAAGGATTATTCATGCCTGAGAATTTAAGAAAATTTGCTATTGTTTGTTCTAGCAAGCATATGTAAACCCTGAAGCCCCTACTTAAAAAATAACTCCTCAAAGAATGTTATGATGGTCAAATGCAAACACTGAAAAAACTGGCTCTATTTTTTCAAATTATGGACTTTTCTTCTGAAAACTCTTACTGCCCACAGATCATGAAAAGAATGTATTACAAAAAATGCTATTATTCTGAAAGGTATATATTACTGAAACAAAGAGGTTAACATTAAGTAACAATGATGAACAAATATTTTTGAGTACTGTGTGTGTTTCCTAGGTAAATTAGCAAAATAAAAAAGGTTCATTTTTTTAGACACAAACACTTTCTATTAATATATTCTCAATAAATTTAAAACACACATCATTATGGATTGTACATCACTTCTGTTACTGTAAGTTCAACATTTTTACATTAAGGCATTAGGGAATATGAGCTATGTGTTGCCTGTAATTAAAGCTAAGTGCTGTCAACAAAAAAATAAACTGCTATTGTCAGAATCACACCTTTAATTCTTTGTGGGTTTTTTTTTTCTTGTCTCATGATGAAATAGCTGGTTTTGGATATAATAAATGCCAAAATCAATATAAAGGATAATACAAACTAGTGTTTTTATTTAAGCTCTTGGTAGTAAGGTGACACAGAAAATTAAAAGTATTATCCTGACAAAAAAAATATACTCTACTCCTTGTATTTATTACAGCACTTAACATTTAGACTCATATAGAGCAACATCCAAGGGCCTTGACATAAAAACATTTAACCTATGTTGAAATCGTATATGTGAAGTGAAATTTTGTACCTATTCAATTTAAGTGGAGTTACACAAGTCGGCAGAGCAGCTTTTCTTAGTACGTAAATGGGCATTTTTACTTCTTGTAATAAACAACACTGCTTTACACAGTTTAAGTAATACTCATATAGAAACCTCACAAAGACAAAGTATGACTACACACATCAGCTTGAGCTGGATGCTCTTCTAGTTAACGGACTATTTACATTAAGAAATTTCAAAGCTCTTATCTTTCCATGTTTCACTTTTTTTATTCCAGGATATTTGCCAACACTGTCAAATGGACCACTTCACAATATTAAAAGTTCTAATAATTTCCATACAGCATGAACCTAAAAACATTTGACAATTAGATTTAATATTTGATAGTTCTGCATATTAACTAAACCATGTTTCCTGGGGGAAGTGGGGTGTCATCATACTGTTGTGACAATCTCAGCAATCAAAGTTAAAACAAAACTTATTTAGTAAAATTTCCTGTTGAAAAAATGACTGCTATGGAAATTTAATAAAGTTATGACAACTATAAACTTGGAACTGACAGCTATACAAACTAGAAAGCTATATACAGAAGAAATATATGCTTATGTGGACCCTGTAAAAGGTGTAGCTACATGGAATGGTGCGTATATGGCAAAATAAAAACTTGTTCCTCCTTTGTTGAAAACAAGAGTAAGATACAGCTTTAAGTGTATATGTAGCATAGTCAAAAATCTGTTTATATACAAAAATACATTAATAAACATTATTACAACACTGTGTACATAACTAGCAGTAATGTTTCTTATTAAACTCATTAGTGTAATGAAAAACATTTTTAAGTTTGGACTGATCTGCATAGACATATTACAGTCTGCATGATATAATGCCATCATATTTTCTTCTATATCCTAATATAGTCAGTATGTTTTTTTGTCAAAACTTCAGTCAGTTAGCACCAGGATATATTAAGTTCTTTCAGCCACTTCAATGTATATTAAATGCCAGTGGTATGTCTCTTCCACTTCTTCAGATATTGTGTGATTTCACTTTTTACATGTTCAACAGAAATGTGTTAAACACAAGAACTGCAACTGAAGTTGAAATTTAGTGCACTGCCGAGTCGCATTTAATTAAGTCACAAATGAACGAAGCAGAGCTCTAAACAACGGGAAGATGATGCTCAACAAATCTGAGACGAATACACACAGGCATCTAACAATGACGGGAACAGACGATACAGTCTAAATTTGGCAGGAGGGAAGACTATCAGGGTTGCAAGCTTCAAATAAGCTTCTTCATCAGAAGTATCTAAATTCACCTTTCTTGCCTTGCCTCTCACGTCTAACCCAGTCTGCTGGAGCTGGGGTCGGAAGGGCTGGTGTTCGCTGAGGAGCCGGCTCTCGAGGTCCTGTTTCATCAGTTCGGTCTCTTCCATTTGGAGAATCACTCTGATGATAAAATTTAATGCTCATTTTATTAGATATAAAAATAGCAAACATTCTTTAGAAATTAAAATGCTGTGATACTATAATAGTGACATAACTTTTTCAAACATTTAAGAAACATCTAATCATTCATGAGAGTGAAGGAAGAACGTCACAGATAGATATACAAATTAAGAAAAAAATATTCCTTAGAAATACATGGGACATTCACTAGATTATTCAAAGCAATCATGTGTACTGAATTGCCTGTAGTTTATCGGTCTCCATGTAACATCTCAGAAACTTTGAAATCACCAATGACACAATGTTTAGAGAAAAAAAAAAGATAAATGTTTAAAACTTCATTGATATATTACACAGATATTTAACTAAAATATTATTCCTTAAACAATATTTGCAAATTTGCTGATAAAATTCTCTTTCAGGAAGTTACTTTATATCAATCTTTTACTCCACTACTATCATATTATGGTTAACCATTTACAACTATATAGTAATGGAGTCAAAGAATAAGAACAAATAATTGCCTAAAATAGAGTTACTTGAAAATGCAAAAATATTTTTTTTGTAAGAATAAACATCTTAATTAAAAATTCCATATAATATATCAATTAAGTTTTAAATTAAGAAGCCTGTTTTCAGAAAAAATTAGCTTTATTTTTAGGAGCTTAATGATCCTGAGGTGAATGTGTGTAGTGTTCACAAGAAGGGATAGGATTAGAAATGAGAGGATAGGGGCAACAGAGGTTAAAAAGCTAAACTGCACTGCTATTGGCATTTTTTGAAAAGAGACCAAAGGAAAGTCATGGGCTATTCATTGATGGACACATTGCTTCACAAAAGTGAATAAGAGGAAGACCCGAGATGAAATGGAAAGCTTGTGTCAAGATCAAGATGGAGGAGCAGGTTGACAGAAAAGAGTGAAGAAAGAGGATACACAACTGTGAACCCACCTAGATGTGAGACCAGTCATGTTGCATGATACAATTATACCCTTTATATATACAAATTAGTTTTAAAATATAATTTCTCAACACAACAACATAGTTAACTATCATCATTTCGTTAACACAATACAAACTTTAGAACATCACTTTGACATTATCATCGCAAAGATGAGTTAACTTCAAGCAATTGAAATGGAAAGTCAGATTATTGCTGTTTGACGCACAATTCAAGAACGAGGTCCATATAACAACGCAACACAGAGGCACGAAAGGTTCTCTGCATTACGTGGTTCTATGGGCCTCGTTCTTTAATTGTGCATTAAACAGCAATAATCTGACTTATCTCTCGTGTATTTAGGCGTGTTCCTTGCATAGACTCAAAGGTTTCCTTATAAAATTTCCCCATCTGTTTCCTCCTTTATTTTCTAGGTTTGCCTCTTGATCAGCATGATGCATAAAACATCGCAGCTATCTATGTGATGCACATGTTCATGCCATCTTGATGTATATTTCTTCAGTAACTTTTTCTTCTATTGAAAAATTATGTAGTTTCACTTCTAATGTTTGATAAAAAAAAAAGTGCTCCTCTTCACTCCCAACTTTTGCTGTTGGAAGTGAAGTAAAGTCTAAATACTGCATTGCGTACAGAAAGTTTAACTTTGGATAGCAAAAGTGCCTTTATGCAACCCAAAAAACTTATCCTGCTTTAGCCAATCCACCACATAATTCCACATAAGTTTTCCTTCTTCATGAATAATCACACCCAAAAAAATTAAGATGTTATTTGTTCTTAGACACTTAGAGTTTGTGTAATGTGTTACATGGCTAATGATCTTTTGAGGTCTGACTTGGAACCACTGATTTACACTTCCTAACAAATTTTTCATATGTCCTATTCTGTTGAGTGAGGTTCTATCATAACTTTACACTACTATAAATTAGTACCAAATATGAATCAATCATAAATAACTACTGTGTGCACAGAAACAAAACTAGCTGAAAGAGCTATTTGGTTATGCTGAATCTAAAGACAACTTCTGTTCTTAGGACCCATTAGACAGCTACAATGCAGAAATATTGAGTAATATTTACATTATATTGCTGTTGGTATGCAACAAAAGGTAGTAATGCCTTATTTGAAACTTTTGTCATTGTATTTATCTTATTATACTGGCTACTTAAATTATTCCAAGTCAAATCAAACAGAATCCAAAAACAGTTTCTGACCTTAAGACACAAAAGCTACACTGCAGAAATGTTCGGTTATCTTTACATTGCTGGTGGTATGCCACAAAGGTAGCAATGCCTTTATATTCATTATTTTAATGGCATTCATCATATCATGCTGCCACTTAAATATAAACTCACTGCCTCCCAGCAGCTTCACACAAAATCAACTATCTTCATCACATTTCTTTCTTGAATTCCATCTGAAAACATCACTTCTAAAGCAGTCACATTAAATTTTTTTAGCATCCTCCACATGAAAATACTAGATACATACATCAATTCTAAAATAGGCTCCAAATTGAAAGCAATACCAGAAAGGATTTCAAAGAAATTCGATTTGCAGGAATTACCTGAATCAACTATCTTTCTTTAAACATGGTGATAGCTAGTTTATTCCAATTCACATCAACATCAGAAAGAAACTTACTTTGCATTCCCAATTTTCAGAACAATAACTTGTTTTCATAGATGAAGGTGCAATGGTACTTAAGCTAGGAATGTTGGATAACAGTAGCTGAACGATGAGTTTAGGTGATACACCATATTGAATATTGCATATACAATTCACATGTGGGCAATTACTATACTGCTTGTTGGAACTGGTATCAGCCATGTTTGTAGTATTTGACTGAGTGCTACATCACGAGAAGATTTTTCAAAGAAGCAAGCTTCAATTAAATTACAGGCAGCCATGATTAAGTTCTGTCTCGGCTCAATATCAAGATGGAGATATTCCTCTGGCAAATCATTTTTGTAATGGGGTAAATGTTGCTTCATTTGCTGGTAACTGTTGTGTCATTTGCTGTCTCAGCTCAATACCAAGATGGAGATATTCCTCTGGCAAATCATTTTTGTAATGGGGTAAATGTTGTGTCATTTGCTGGTAACTGTTGTGTCATTTGCTGTCTCAGCTCAATACGCCAGGCGACGGACCAGTATGGCGATGTATAATGCAGGCATCATACAGTCTCTCGCCGCGGTGCAGCCACACGCGGATCCGACCATCATGGTTTTGCAGGCAGAAGCGGGATTCGTTGGAGAAGACAATGTCGTGCCATTCCGTACTCCAGGTGCGACGTTCAATGGCCCACTGCCTCCGCTCTCACCGGTGGTGTAACATCAATGGTAATCGGAGCAATGGGCGCAGTGCAACAAGTCCCCGCTCCTGAGGACGACGTTGAACGGTAGGTGCAGACACAGGTTGTTGCGCAACACATCCTAATTCCTGCGCTAACGTTCATGATGTGGCGGTGCGAGCCGTCAATGCCCACCGCACAACATGATAATCCTCTCATACGGTGGTGTGCCGCGGCAATCGCTCACGTTGGTCGGTCCGTCCGTCTCTCCTGCACCCACCGAATCCATACTCGCCTCACTGTGGCTGGATGTCATCCCACACAGGCGTCGATGTCTCGATACGATAAACCACTGTCGTGATAAGCCACTATTCGTCCTCTGTCGAACTCCAAAATGTGCTGGAATGACTGCCGTATTCTGCGACGAGGCATCAGGAAGCTTCCCACGTACAGGTTCGGCAGCACAACACACTTCCACTACTTACACCACGCCTTCTGTGCACCCTTCTTATAGTGCTTCTCTGTGGTGTGCTGGGTGCACATGATTTGCATATGCCCTGCAAGGCTAATCGTTTGCATGTCCTCTCACGGGCGACGCATGCTGCGAATTTCAGGCCAATCGGATGTTTCCTTCTTGGTGTTGCATTTTGGGTGGCCAGCCATGTAGTATCGTCTGGAGCCGTTTGGATATTGTGGTTTACCTTACGACAATAAATTGGGATTACTAGTTATACTGTTTTCTGTCAATGCTAACCTTTACAGCTTCACACAATGAGGTCATAGTAGGAAATTATATTACATGATTTTACAAACAATAAAAAAACCAAGCTTTTATCAACAACTTACTGGGGTATAATATGCGTCTTTTGCAGCTGTACCCCTACTGCCATACAAAGGATTGCTGAAAATATCTTCCTCCACATTTGGTGGACCAACTATTGTATGTGGCACATGAGCCACCTGGCCACGGATATTTTTGGCTTTCCACCATTTGCGACTGTCATCAAGAACCTGAAATCGAAAGTTCCCAGTTATCTTTTATCATCATCCAGTAATTTTTAAGTCACTAAATTTTTCATTAGTAAAAAAAAAAAGAAGAAAAGAAATCTTTGAATTATGTATTACTGGAAAGTTAATTACAACAAATATTTAGCAAAAGCATTTGGCTATAATTTTAAAAATTTCACACAAAATTCATGTAATGGCAAAATAAAACACTAAGAATACTTTTCAAAAAAAATTGTGCATCAAAAGAAAAATAATTTTTTTCATTAAAAACTCTAAAATCATCAATGAAACTACCAAAAATTAATTAGCAATATTTTTAATGAATATCTTAAAAATCAGTGAAATATTTTCACTACTGAATTTAATTTCTTCAGCTACAATATACAGTAAAACCTGCTTATAATGATGCTTATAGTAATTTCCACTTGTCCCAAAAGGCGTTGGGACAAGTGGAAATCCTCATTTTGGTATGAAAAATCCCACACATGACAATACAATAACAATTGGATGCACTCTAAAGATTTAACTACAGTAGTGCAAATTAAAACAAACACATGAATAAATAGTAACAATGGATTCTGAAGTAGATATCTAAAAAAAACAACTTATGTTTCACATTTATATTCCCTTAACTTTTGCCAAATAACACTAATGCATTAAATGCATCATTCAATATAGAATTTCATTAAATTTTGTTACTTTGCTTGTTAAAGTTACTACTTAGCATTTCTTTTTCTTGTTGCATCCAGGATTTAGTTTAATTTTGTTTGTTAAAAGGATCAAAATAACTTTGAATAACCCTATACCAAACATAAGTTGGTCTTCTCGTTAAATCCAAGATCCCACTAAATTAAGTCTAAGGTCGGTCCACTAAATGTGGTCTTGTTATAAGCAGGTCCTACTGAAGTTCAGTGCTGTGAATGTATGACTATTGGAGCAGCTTCATATGGAATGGTATGCAGTAAATTATTTCTGATAAAATAATAAAAGTTTGCTTTACATGAAGTATTTACTGGGCCCTTCAAAATATCTAATCTCAACATAATATAGACATGTTGAACAGAAAATTATAATGGTGTGTCAGCACTACACTGAGTTAGCTTTGCATGAGGAACACCCCCTATTTTATATATTCGGAGTGATAATCAGTGCTCGCGATGGGCTGGTATACACCAGTATGGCATACAGGCACTTCTATCCCCCCCATCCCTGGTATTTTCATACCGGCACATTTTTACCCAGAATTTACATACTGGTACTAGTTTTATTAGTGGGAACTGCAGAAACGTTTTTTTCTTTTTTTTTTTTCGGGGGGGGGGGTCTGACATCCCAGCGAACATTCTTACACATAAAAATCTTATGTGCCTCATGTCCTTGATAAATAGCTCTGTGGAAACCATTGAGGGTAGGGGAGGGGTGTACACATGAGCCATAAGTTCAATCCTTCAAAGGATGGAAATAAAGCTCCCCATAGCTAATGATCACATCTTGCCCAAGCATCTGATCATCTCATTAAAGATGTCTGTAATTTTTATTATATCATTAATTTAATATATTAAATTTGAAAAGCTTCATAGAATGAAGAATTGGGAGAAATAGATTAAACACAAATTTTAGTTTTGCAGCAATGAATGTAAACTTTTCCCACACTTTGGATTTTTTTTTTTAGGCTGGTGAGATTGCTATTAATTTAAGACAGAATATTCATTCTGATTGCAGCGATCCCAATTGCCCGACTTTCTACTTCATGGAAGTCCATATCGGAAGGGAACTGCCTTCTCGGCTTGAGACCTTAAAAAGTTCTAGGTTCAAGTCCAGCTGAATCGCAAATGATTTGCCGAGGTTTGGAAGTCTCATTAATCTGTTGTTTCTGGGATAAAGACTCCTCATTATGAACAAGTCTGATCCCAGTCCAGCTGAATCGCAAATGATTTGCTGAGGTTTGGAAGTCTCATTAATCTGTTGGTTCCAGGATCCCAGTCCAGCTTAAATCGCAAATGATTTGTTGAGGTTCGGAAGTCTCATTAATCTGTTGGTTCCGGAATAAAGACTCCTCATTATGAACAAGTCTGATCCCAGTCCAGCTGAACTGCAAATGATTTGCTGAAGTTTGGAAGTCTCATTAATCTGTTGGTTCCGGAATAAAGACTCCTCATTATGAACAAGTCTGATCCCAGTCCAGCTGAACTGCAAATGATTTGCTGAAGTTTGGAAGTCTCATTAATCTGTTGGTTCCAGGATAAAGACTCCTCATTATGAACAAGTCTGATCCCAGTCCAGCTTAAATCGCAAATGATTTGCTGAGGTTCGGAAGTCTCAATCTGTTGGTTCCGGGATAAAGACTCCTCATTATGAACAAATTTGATCCCAGTCCAGCTGAATCGCAAATGATTTTCTGAGGTTTGGAAGTCTCATTAATCTGTTGGTTCCGGGATAAAGACTCCTCATTATGAACAAGTCTGATCCCAGTCCAGCTTAAATCGCAAATGATTTGCTGAGGTTCGGAAGTCTCATTAATCTGTTGGTTCCGGGATAAAGACTCCTCATTATGAACAAGTCTGATCCCAGTCCTTGGTGTAGCATAAGTAGTGCCCATCGGATCCACGAACCAAGCAACTGAAGTCGATCACCATCGTTTCTGACATATGATGCAATAGTATTCCATGGAATTGTCAGTTACATTTTCACATATAGGAGTCTCAATTCCAGGGATTTGTTTTTACTTTTTCAGTTTTGGAGATTTCCTGGCAAAGGTATTTTTTCTGGGTGATTTTTAGCTAAATATGAGCATACCGGGCACTTCACAATTTCCATTTTGAGCACTGGCAACAATGAAGTACTATGTGATATCAACGACACAGAAAGGAACTGCCTGACATTACACAAAATTCTGATGATTTCAGAAGAAACCAACATGCTAATACTCACGACAATGGTCCATTTCTTATGAAACAGTCAAAAATTACTATGTTGCAGTGATCAACTCACACAAATTGATGCAAAGAAAATGTTTGGGTATTAACCAATTTGACCATACTTGCCTAATGAGTTTACAGGTACTTATTAGGAAAGTACGTACGCAAACAGGTCAAGTGGATTAGGATCTTTTTTTTTTTTTTTTTTGATTGAACGTTTAACGACCATTGTGAGCAATTCAGTGGGCTATAAGCAGTTGCCCGTCCCTAATTTAATTTAGGGTCACTGGTTCCAGGGAAGGGAGAGAGCCAGTGCCATAAGACAAACACAACATCCGTGTCTCACTGGGATTCGAACTCTGACCCACCTCGGACGAATGATCAGAAGCCATCACTTAGACCATTGCGCTACCGGGGCGGCATTTAGATCTTTAACATATATTAGATGAACTCATTTCTATATTTCTAAAATACATAAAAATATACACTTTTCTTTCACAAACTACTAATAAAGTCTTAAGCTATGGCTATATCAAATTAGCAATGTACAACTGGAAAATGCTACATAATCATAAAACTGAACAAATTCAAATTAATTTAATTGCCTTTAATGTCATTACAAATACTTGAAATATGTAAATTCTTGCATGGTCAATAGGATAAACAAAACTTTCCACTATATTTAAGTGAAAAAATATAACTTTTAGAAATATTAGTACAAAATCTAAGTGACACTTTAAAGTCTGAAAGATCAATTACTTCTAAGAATTCTCCACGAAGAACTGTTAACTCTTTGTCATTGTTAGCAGTTCTGGGGTACATGACTTGGACTGCTTTGGCCCCTTTGGCTTTAAGTTCTTCTAACCACTGTCTCTGTTGACGTTCAAACTGCCGATGTGGATCCACTGAGTTGCCATGTTCAATAGAATCGGCACTGAAGTCAGACCTCATATCTCGGTCACGATGGTCCTGGAATTCCCGATCGGAAACAGGGGTAAGAGCCTCACTCCTGTAAAGACAGAAAAAACAGAACTTCTTAGCCACATGGTGCAATATACCATAGATAAGTGTTTAATTCGATATATGAAAGTAGCATTGTGCTGTTGTAACAAGTCTTGGCTATAGAATATGCTATCTACAAGGAAACATCTATTACACAACAGCATGTACTAGAATAAACCATCTACAAGGAAACATCCACTGCACAACAGCAGGTACTAGAACAGATGATCTAAAAGGAAACACATACTTCACAAAGGCATGTACACAAGCATTTTTTTAAAGAACATGTGCTACTAACAAACAATTTTATTAACTGAAAACACTGCTTTTGTTTTATCAACTACAGAAAAACACAGGTGTTCAATTGAGTTAAGATCTAGGTACCATGGAAATTGGGAACCATTAGCAATTTAAAGTCACTGTCGTGCTCCTGGAAACACTGTGCGATGATCCAAACCTTGTGGCATGGCACATTATCCTGCTTGAAATAGATCTGGGTACCATGGAAATTGGGAACCATGATCTGGGAACCAGTAGCAATTTAAAGTCCTCTAAGTCAGGAAACACCATGCATAAGCACAGGTGTGCCTGGTACACAATGATGTTAAGATATCTTGCAGCATCCAAATGCTGTTCCAGAGGTATTAAAGAATCCAATGCCCAACATGAAGACAGACCACAGACCATCACACAGACTTGCACAGTTAAGGCTAGGCAGGTGGGATTCATCGATTCATGCTGTTGTTGCCATATTCTGACTACTCCGTTGGTGTGTATTAACTGAAAAATACTGAACCAGGAGACTCTTTTCCAGTTTTGGTAAGAAGAATTCAAAGCTGTCAAAGCATGGTAAATTTTTCATGAAGCAGCCAAAGCATACATACCACATTTTAAATATTCCTTCTAAAAACGTAGGATCTAAAAAACGTCTTTATTTACAATTAAAAAAAATTACAGTAGATAAAAGCTCTGGCGAGCACTTTCGTGACCACTATGGCTGCACATGAGGCCATTGAGTGAAACCAGATTAGAACGGCACAAGGTTAAAAAGTGACAGACAGGAGCATAAGTAATACACATTATGTAAATGAACACATAAATCATTGCCATTCACTACAAATTATTGTTAGAAGTTTGGATTCTTCTTCCTGAGAATACTGCAAAATCAGATTCCTACAGGTAGAGGGAATGTATGCAGTCTTCATGACAGCATTTTGGTCCAAGTTTAATAATATATAGACTCTCAGTAAAAAGCATAGAATGTTTATTAAAAGCAGTCGACAGTAAGCTTGCATTGTCCCAATCAGGTCTTAAGTCTTTTTCAGTAACAATTTTTGACAATGTCGAAGAAGCAGATTCTTTATGGATGGCATATCTGTGTTAAGCCCAGCCAGTACCCAGGCTTTGATAGATCGAGCCCACATTATAAAGATTTGCCGATTGTCCATTCTTTTCCAATAAAGGAATGTTATAACTGGACAATCGGCAATTATTTGCTATGTGGGCTCGATTCTTTGCTATGTGGGTAAAAGTTCTTTTTGAGTTTGATACGTTAGGCAAAACTGATTACTTTAACACCTTTTCAGTTGCAAGTTTATTGGCAAATGTAATGCTAAGGGTGCTGAAAATGAAATTTCATACATCGTGTGTAAATTGTTAAAAAATTTCATAATTGGAATACATTTCAATTATAAAATGTGCTCTTTCCATTGCTTCAACTTTTGAAAATCATCTTGTTTCCTACTAATTTGTTCAAAATGTAAAAACATTTTGAGCAAATTAGTAGGAAACAAGCATGGTATCAAACAAAAATAAAATACTTGAAGACACTGGCAACTGGAAAAGTTTTCCGTATTAGAAAATATGTGTAAAAAGTAATTTATGCACAGTGCCTCATTTGAAAAGGGTGGATGACTTTTCGTGGAGGAGTTTTGACATAGATGAATGCCATGGACCAAGAAAGGTGGACAGTAAGAATTTTATCAGTCACTATAGGAAAGCGAGAATGTGAAGTTTCTTGAAAGCATTTTTTTCTTATTATTTTCAAAGGAAAACTAAGAAGGTCTACATTTTTGTTTCGGTTTGTGAAAATCACGACAATATTGGCAATCCAATTATACCTTTTTGGGGTCCCTCAAGTTTTGTGGCCCTAGGCACACTCCTAGTGCCCCTAATTGGAAATCTGCCACTGCTTCCAAAAAGCTTTTTCCAGTATTGAACAAAACACCACCTGGGGTGTACTGGAATCATATGGTGTCGATGCCAGGACAATTCAGCTTCTGGAAGAAATAAACATGAATGCACAAGCAGCTGTCAGGATAGGAGAGAGATGTGGATCTTGGTTTACCACCAGCAGAGGTACAAGGAGATCCAATATCGCCAAGCATCTTCACCACATGTCTGGAGAGAATGTTGAACACAGATTCAACCACCTGTGTTTTACAGATGATATTGTACTGATTGAAGCTTAAACGAAACTGGATCAAATGGTATAAGAACTGAACAGAGAGGGTAAAAGATATGGACAAAAGACAAAAACAATTACATTTGGCACAAAAAAGATTAGGAAAAAGATCATTCTGGAAGGCAAAGAACGTGAAAATGTGGGGAAATTCACTTATCTCGAAAGCTGTATAACATATGACTTAAACAGCAAAAAAGAAATTTTAATAAGAATTGCAAAGGCTATAACACTGTCAAAAGCCATGGATAAAATTTTGAAGAGCAGAGCAAAACTAAGTTAAGTATTCTTGAGACATGCATCTTCAGCAGCATGCTATATGGACTTGGACATTGACAAAGGAATCAGAAAGAAGGATACTTGCTTTTGAAAGAAAGTGCTACCGTAAAATCTTATGAATCGGATGGACCCAGAAGATAAGAAATGAAGATGTGTACAGAAGAATACAACTAAAAGAGACCCTGTTCCAAAAAATCATACAGAGAAAACTAAGACTCTTTGGACACATCTGTAGAATGAAAAATGACAGAAAGATAAAGACATTGGTGTTTGACTTACGGAATGGAAGAAATGCAAGAGGACACCCTCACCATGTGTGGGCTGATGATATTAAAGACTGGTGCAGTGGAACTCTCTAAGAACTGAGCCACGCAGCAACAAACAGACTTCAATGGGAGAATATAGCTAAAATGGCAACAGACAACTATGGGAATTGTACCCATGGTTGATGATGATCTATCTATGCTTTTTACACATCTTGTGCAATGAGCTGTTTATTAAGCCATTTCAATGTTATAGTTGTGTTCATAAGTAAGGATGGCACATATCTAATTTTGCTACTGGGTGTTCCTAACAATTTGCTACTTCAATGTACTATGCTATTTTTGTAATACAGTGGATCCCACTAAATAAGTTTTCCTGTTTAATAAGTTTTATTTTTAGAGTCCTAATTTTTTTTCCATAGTACTAATGTTAATTTTTCCCACTTAAGAAGTAACGATATTTCAAGTTTTCCCGCTTAAGAAGTTGTAAGTGTCACAAGTTTCTAAGTAAAAACATACGATTTTGGAACTCGTCCAGCAGATAAGTACATGTCAAAGAAGTTGGGAGGACACCTTTCTTTATTCTTCCTGTACATGTAGCAAGCAAAGCCCCTGTCAGCTTCCTACGGTGGGGCCAGAAGCCGGCAGGGGCTTTGCTTGCTACATGTATGGGAGAGGTGGGGCCATGTTTACTCCTCCCACTTCTGCATCTGCTGTTTGTGCATCACAGTCGCCTTATCTTTGGGGCTGGGGAAAGGCTGGGAAAGGAAACACCTACTGAAAGTTAGTCATTCTGTCAGAGTTAGGCTCAGGTGTTGCACCTCGCATATGTGGAGTTAAACGTTTAGTTTTATAGCTGAAATGCGAAGCTAGAAATATGGCGTCTAAAGGCACCAAAAGAAAAGCTTTATCTGTGGTTGAGAAACAAAACATTATTACGAAAGTTGATGAAAACCCACATTTAACTAAGGTGCAGATAGCAAAAGAACTAAATTTACCTGTTACAACCCTCAATGGTATAGTGGCAAAATGGGACATTGTGCTTGCAAATGCTTCCCATTCCATTCATTAAAAATCAAAAAGATTAAGAAGAGTAAATACAAGGATGTCCAAGAAAAACTTCTTGTGTGGTTTAAACAAGCACGAAACGCTAATATTCTGATCAACAGGACAATTCTTCGTGAGAAAGCAGAAGAGATTTCAGAGAAATTAAATGTTGAATTTAATCCTTCCAATGGATGGATCGACCGTTTTTGAAAAAGAGCAGGACTGACTTATAAAACTGTTTGTGGAGAATCAAAAAGTGTTGATTGGAAATCTAATGTTTAACCAGAACTGTTATCAGCATACGAAGCAAAAGATGTTTTCAACACTGATGAGTGTGCTTTGTTTTAAAACCTTATTAATGACAAGGAGATAGCAGCCACGAGTGTTTCACAGGAGATAGCAGCCACAGACTGTTTCACAGGAGATAGCAGCCACGAGTCAAAGTAAATAAAGAAAGATTGACAGTTCTGGTAGGAGCTAATGTGGATGGAACGGAAAAGTTGCCTTTATTGGTCATTGGAAAATCGAAGAATCCGAGGTGCTTCAAAAATACGAAAACTTTTCCATGCAATTACAGAAATAGCAAAAACGCATGGATGACAATTCAGATTTTTGAAGACTTTTTTAATGGAGTTTCAGAAGAAAATGGCCAAAGAAAATAGAAAAGTTTTGTTATTTTTAGATAATTGTACAGCCCATCCAAAGAACATGGATCGTCTGGAAAATGTAAAATTAGTTTTCCTGCCACCTAACTAGACTTCAATGTTACAACCAATGGACCAAGGAATAATTAAAACCATGAAACAATTCTACAGGAAACGTTTAGTTTATTGGCTACTGCAGAAGCTTGAATCAGACTCAAGTTACACCAGATGTACACTAAAATTGAATTTACTACATGCTATGCATTTTGTTGTTTCTTCGTGAGAAAAGGTATCTTCAACGATTACAAATTGCTTCAGGAAAGCTGGTTTCAATGCTAATGAACTTAGTTTTTGTGATGAAGAAAACAGTCATGACAACAATGAAGCTTGGGAAAGTTTGAAAAAAAAAAAAAAAAAAAAAAAAACTAAACTTCAAAACATCCTTTGAAGAGTTTGTAAACCTTGACAAAGATGTTCCCACTTTTGAAATGCAAAATATCGACGATATTTGCGACATCGAAACGCAAGAGGGCGATGAACCAGAAATGCAAGAAGACGAGTGCAGGCTAATTCCAACTTCAGCTGAAGCTGGTAAAGCATTAGAAACTTTTCTCCACTTTATAGAAAGCCACGAAAGTGTTCCAGTGGACATAATGAGAAATTTGAGGGAAATGGACACTTACTCTGTGAATCTAGCAGAAAAAAGGAAGAAAAACGCTTTTAGATCAGTATTTTTGTAATCCTGTAGCATAATAAATGTAGCTTTCAATCCTCATATTCAATTCTTTGAATAAAGCTCATATTGAGAAATGGCTTCCTAGTTTAATTGAATTAATAATCTAAAGCAACTTATGGGAATTTACTAGGAAATTTTTTCATTTATAGCAAATTTTCGGAGAAAACTCTTCTCCTTCTTCAGGCTCTCTTGTTGTTGTCACTTTTTGCTTGTCACTATCATGGTTACGGTTTACCTTGACGGTTACGGTTAACCTTGACGGTTTAGGTTATTTTTCAACAAATCCTGCCAGATGTTAGGCAGGGAAAATCCTTTGCAGTCATTGATGATGGAATTTTGATTTTTCTCAATCTCTATTCCTTCTTTCAGTTTTCTTTTTGGAAATTGCTTTGGAAACTGATTACTTTAAGGAATTCAATCCATGCTGTGCCCAGTTTCTCTAACATGCCTATCTAATCCAGTCTTGTTGGAGCAATTTTTTATAGCTGCTTTATGCTCAGCTATACGAGTTTCTAGTCTGCGACCTGTTTCACCTATGTAAGATAGTCCACAACTACAATTTACTTCATAAACTACTCCTTGCATTTTTAAAATATCTTCTTCTCTTTGAACTATTTTAGGGAAAAATTTTTTAACTTTTGTTCTCTAAACTTGGAGCTAGCCTAATATTGTATTTTTTACTAATTCTCTTTAAAGCCTCAAATAAACCTTTGTGATAAGAAATTTTTCTAGTGAATTTTACTTCTTGCTTTTGTGGGTTCTTCGTACCATTAAAATTCAGAAGCTTCTCAATTTCTTCTTTAGGATAGTTATTTTCTGCAAGTATGACTTTAAGCTCTTCTTTATGGGCTTCTTTTTTTATCTGCAGTAGAAACTATTTTATTAATTTTTTTCTAAAAACTGACTTGCTACATTTTTCTTAATAGAAACTGGATGATACGAATTGAAATCCAGTAGTCTTTTAGTATTCATTGGTTTTTTATACCAACTAGTGAGGAATTTTTCATCTTCATAATAGATAGTAATATCTAAGAAGTTTATTCTTCTTTCTTTTGAAGTTCAATAGTGAACTTAAGGGAATCATCTAATTCATTGAATGAGTCTAGGATTCTTTCTGGAACAATTTCTGAGCTATCTATTATAAATAAGATGTCATCCATGTATCTGCTATATAAGCAGAAGTATGTGGGTTGTACTAGTATCTTTTCTTCTAGTTTTCCCACATAATAGTTAGCTAAGAGTGGGGAGAGTGGGGAGCCCATAGCTAGCCCCAATTTTTGAATGAAAAAAGTTTTCCCAAATTGAAAGTAGTTGTTCTGCAAAGAGAAAGTAAGCATTTCAAAAATTCCTACTAATATGTTTTTTTCCTTGTTGTGAAAAACTATTAGGTCTGCCAAGTCTTCCGCTATAAAGTCTATAAGTTGATCTATATTAATGTGAGTATACATAGACACTATATCTAAACTACCCATAATAGGAGAATCTAATTTAGGAAGAAGTTCTAGTTTTCTTTTAGCTGCATTGAGTTTTTAATCAAGTTAGGTGGCTCTTTTAAAAGATTCTGAAGGTGTGACTTTTAAAAAATAGTTTAGATTTGAAAGAATAGAGTTTTTGAGTCTATTATTGGTCTAATTGGTTGGTGTTCTTTATGCAGTTTGACTATTCCATATATTTGAGGTAATCTGAACTGTAATTTTGAGAATTGTTTATAGTTTTCTGAAGCTGGTTTTTCTTTTTTGAAGTGAAATAACCTTAGAGACTTTTTTAATCAAATCTGGTAGTGGGTTTTCTTACTTCTTCATACATAGGTTTTTTAGTTCTTCTTCCATCTTTTCTAGATAATCTTTCTTATCCATAATAGTAATCAACTTACTTTTGTCTGTTTTCACAGCAACTATACTTTCATTTTTTTCTGAAATCTTTAAGAGCTTTTAATTGACTATTATCAAAATTTTTTTGAGGTTTCCTTACTTGCTTCTGGAATTTTGTAAGGCTATTGTAGTAATCTTTTCTGAGGAGGTCTGCTTTAATTTGGTCCTCTTTTTCTAAAGTGCTGCAGATGCTTTCCAATTCAATTACCAATTTTTCTGGATTTATTTTTTTGGATAGATTGAAATTACTTCCTTTATTTATCACTTGTAATAATTCTTGGCTAACTCCAGTAGCAGTGTTGTCCTTCACATGACTAAGAACTGCAGTTTTTTGTTTTTACTTGAATAGTTTTTCTTCAAAAATTTTTCTTCTTTAAGGTTCAGGTTTTTAACAAATTTCTTATTTTTGTTTCTTACTCCAATATTTAGCCAGTCATCCAATTCTGCTTTTACTGTATCCCTTAAGATTCCAGAAATTTTCTTTTCATTTTCTACTTTTACTTTTTTATAATAAGCAACATTTTTATATTTTGCTTCAATACTTCTTTTTAACGTTATTTGCTCTATTTTTCTTATGAAGTTGGCTGAAAGTAAATCTTTAAATGGTTTTCTAAGTCTAAATGAATTTGGAATAAAGTTATTTACCTTGCAATTTTTCAGGAACTTGATTTGAGCTATGGATCTTTCCATCTTCAATGTAGCATGTTGAACTTTCTTTATTGTTTGCCAAGTATCTGACCCATACTCTGTTCTAATTCTTTGAATAAAGCTCATATTGAGAAATGGCTTCCTTATGAAGTAAATTGTAGTTGTGGACTATCTTACATAGGTGAAACAGGTCGCAGACTAGAAACTCGTATAGCTGAGCATAAAGCAGCTATAAAAATTGCTCCAACAAGACTGGATTAGATAGGCATGTTAGAGAAACTGGGCACAGCATGGATTGGAATTCCCTTAAAGTAATCAGTTTCCAAAGCAATTTCCAAAAAGAAAACTGAAAGAAGGAATAGAGATTGAGAAAAATCAAAATTCCATCATCAATGACTGCAAAGGATTTTCCCTGCCTAACATCTGGCAGGATTTGTTGAAAAATAACCTAAACCGTCAAGGTTAACCGTAACCGTCAAGGTAAACCGTAACCATGATAGTGACAAGCAAAAAGTGACAACAACAAGAGAGCCTGAAGAAGGAGAAGAGTTTTCTCCGAAAATTTGCTATAAATGAAAAAAATTGCCTAGTAAATTCCCATAAGTTGCTTTAGATTATTAATTCAATTAAACTAGGAAGCCATTTCTCAATATGAGCTTTATTCAAAGAATTAGAACAGAGTATGGGTCAGATACTTGGCAAACAATAAAGAAAGTTCAACATGCTACATTGAAGATGGAAAGATCCATAGCTCAAATCAAGTTCCTGAAAAATTGCAAGGTAAATAACTTTATTCCAAATTCATTTAGACTTAGAAAACCATTTAAAGATTTACTTTCAGCCAACTTCATAAGAAAAATAGAGCAAATAACGTTAAAAAGAAGTATTGAAGCAAAATATAAAAATGTTGCTTATTATAAAAAAGTAAAAGTAGAAAATGAAAAGAAAATTTCTGGAATCTTAAGGGATACAGTAAAAGCAGAATTGGATGACTGGCTAAAAATTGGAGTAAGAAACAAAAATAAGAAATTTGTTAAAAACCTGAACCTTAAAGAAGAAAAATTTTTGAAGAAAAACTATTCAAGTAAAAACAAAAAAACTGCAGTTCTTAGTCATGTGAAGGACAACACTGCTACTGGAGTTAGCCAAGAATTATTACAAGTGATAAATAAAGGAAGTAATTTCAATCTGTCCAAAGAAAAAATAAATCCAGAAAAATTGGTAATTGAATTGGAAAGCATCTGCAGCACTTTTAGAAAAGAGGACCAAATTAAAGCAGACCTCCTCAGAAAAGATTACTACAATAGCCTTACAAAATTCCAGAAGCAAGTAAGGAAACCTCAAAAAAATTTTGATAATAGTCAATTAAAAGCTCTTAAAGATTTCAGAAAAAATGAAAGTATAGTTGCTGTGAAAACAGACAAAAGTAAGTTGATTACTATTATGGATAAGAAAGATTATCTAGAAAAGATGGAAGAAGAACTAAAAAAACCTATGTATGAAGAAGTAAAAGAAAACCCACTACCAGATTTGATTAAAAAAAGTCTCTAAGGTTATTTCACTTCAAAAAAAGAAAAACCAGCTTCCAGAAAACTATAAACAATTCTCAAAATTACAGTTCAGATTACCTCAAATATATGGAAATAGTCAAACTGCATAAAGAACACCAACCAATTAGACCAATAATAGACTCAAAAAACTCTATTCTTTCAAATCTAAACTATTTTTTAAAGTCACACCTTCAGAATCTTTTAAAAGAGCCACCTAACTTGATTAAAAACTCAATGCAGCTAAAAGAAAAACTAGAACTTCTTCCTAAATTAGATTCTCCTATTATGGGTAGTTTAGATATAGTGTCTATGTATATCCCTGAAATGGCAATGATCATGATCAGAGTTAAATCCCTGAAATGGCAATGGGCTGGACATACTGCCAGAAGGACAGATCATCGATGGACAGCCGAAATTTTAGATTGGATTCCAAGGGACAGGAAAAGACCCAGAGGAAGACCACATGGGAGATGGGTGGATGAAATTCGAAAGTATGCAGGGGTGACATGGAGGAGACTGGCACAAGACAGACCGTTGTGGAGGAAACTTGGGGAGACCTTCGTCCAGCAGTGGATTGATAATGGTTGACAATGATGATGATGATGATGATACTCACATTAATATAGATCAACTTATATACTTTATAGCGGAAGACTTGGCAGACCTAATAGTTTTTCACAACAAGGAAAAAAACATATTAGTAGGAATTTTTGAAATGCTTACTTTCTCTTTGCAGAACAACTACTTTCAATTTGGGAAAACTTTTTTCATTCAAAAAATTGGGGCTAGCTATGGGCTCTCCACTCTCCCCACTCTTAGCTAACTATTATGTGGGAAAACTAGAAGAAAAGATACTAGTACAACCCACATACTTCTGCTTATATAGCAGATACATGGATGACATCTTATTTATAATAGATAGCTCAGAAATTGTTCCAGAAAGAATTCTAGACTCATTCAATGAATTAGATGATTCCCTTAAGTTCACTATTGAACTTCAAAAAGAAAGAAGAATAAACTTCTTAGATATTACTATCTATTATGAAGATGAAAAATTCCTCACTAGTTGGTATAAAAAACCAATGAATACTAAAAGACTACTGGATTTCAATTCGTATCATCCAGTTTCTATTAAGAAAAATGTAGCAAGTCAGTTTTTAGAAAAAAATTAATAAAATAGTTTCTACTGCAGATAAAAAAGAAGCCCATAAAGAAGAGCTTAAAGTCATACTTGCAGAAAATAACTATCCTAAAGAAGAAATTGAGAAGCTTCTGAATTTTAATGGTATGAAGAACCCACAAAAGCAAGAAGTAAAATTCACTAGAAAAATTTCTTATCACAAAGGTTTATTTGAGGCTTTAAAGAGAATTAGTAAAAAATACAATATTAGGCTAGCTCCAAGTTTAGAGAACAAAGTTAAAAAATTTTTCCTAAAATAGTTCAAAGAGAAGAAGATATTTTAAAAATGCAAGGAGTAGTTTATGAAGTAAATTGTAGTTGTGGACTGTCTTACATAGGTGAAACAGATCGCAGACTAGAAACTCGTATAGCTGAGCATAAAGCAGCTATAAAAAATTGCTCCAACAAGACTGGATTAGATAGGCATGTTAGAGAAACTGGGCACAGCATGGATTGGAATTCCCTTAAAGTAATCAGTTTCCAAAGCAATTTCCAAAAAGAAAACTGAAAGAAGGAATAGAGATTGAGAAAATCAAAATTCCATCATCAATGACTGCAAAGGATTTTCCTGCCTAACATCTGGCAGGATTTGTTGAAAAATAACCTAAACCGTCAAGGTTAACCGTAACCGTCAAGGTAAACCGTAACCATGATAGTGACAAGCAAAAAGTGACAACAACAAGAGAGCCTGAAGAAGGAGAAGAGTTTTCTCCGAAAATTTGCTATAAATGAAAAAATTTCCTAGTAAATTCCCATAAGTTGCTTTAGATTATTAACTCATATTCAAGTTTAAATGGGTAAAGTTGTGAAATTTTTTATGTTACTTTAAAATTAACTAAAATGTAATTTCTGGATTTAATCTATGCAACATTTTTAATCGCTTAAGTCTTACAAAACCCAATCAGACACTTCCCATTTAAAGACGTTTTCCCGCTTAAGAAGTTTCATCGCTTCGTCCGAACAAAAACTTCTTAAGCGGGACCCACTGTATATACTTTTTTCTTAACGAATGGAAAACACACACACACACACACACACACACACACACACACACACACACACACACACACACACACACACACACACACACACACACACACACACACAGGTGTCCAAACTTCAAGTCCAAAAAGCATGTTTCAGAAAAAATTGGTTTTACTGAATGAAATTTAATGAAAGTTATGTAACATATTATTAAATGAAACATAAGCCCACTTTAACACTGCAATTTGTGTGTTGTAGAACATAAAGCTATTCAAATGAAGTACCCTTCTTAAAACCACCTAGGGAATGGAAAAGTCAGTTCTTTTCAACAGCCTATGCAAGAAGTGTATCATTGGAAATTCATTCCCAATATCTCGTACAATTTATCTGACGCAGTAAGGTAGAGATCCATTGCAAGGCTAGAACCAGGCCAGTCACAAGCCCATATGGCAAGAGACTTCAACATCCACCCAAAAGCAGTTTCAAGATTATGGCAGCAATTTAGCAATAATGGTAAAATGTCCCAAATGGCTTGCCCAGTTTCTGAAGGATTACCACACCTTGTGATGATCATTACCTTGCTTTAACAGCAGGACATCTCAGGGCATGTACAACCAGGCAAATTTCTGCAGAGCAATCTATTCACAGCCATGGGACAACAGTGTCAAGGCAAGCCAAAGATTAATGACTTGATGAAAGTGGCACTTGTGCCAGAAGACCCATGGTTTGTGTCCCTCTCACCTCATCTCAACGGAGCTCATTTGAACTGGTGCAGAGAACATTGTTCCTGGTGCCAAGACCAATATTCTTTTTACTAATGAGTTGAGATTGAGGTTACAAACTGATTCAGAGCATCATTTCATCTGGAGAGAACCAAGAACCCGTAATTATCTGTCCAGCATCAGAGAACCAGACACTTTTGGTGGTGGTTTGATACTGAACAGCCTTCAGTATCAAACCACCACCACCAAAAGTCCCCATGTGTTTGAAGGTAGCAATTTCATTGTTTAGCATCATAAGACCAAGATCCTTCAGTCCTATGTAAAGTTTTTCTGGCTGTTCTTAGTCCTCAATATCAGTTTATGAATGATAACACTCATCAACATAGGGTTCAGAACATTGATTTCCTTGGGAGCAAGGATATTTGAACAATGGGCTGCCTCAGCCAGGTCTTCAACCATGAACCCTGCGGAACATGCAGGACAAGTCACAGTTTCACCAATCCCTTTTCCAGAACCCTCCATGAAATATGTACCCCCCTTCCTGAGGAATGGGATTCATTGTTTTCAGAGATTACATTGTCATTAGAATGACTCATCACAGGAAGAGCTGTTTGCCAATAAGAAGAGATCATATTCCCTATCATTTGGATGGCATCAGACATCTCACTTTGGAGACATATATGCATGTTGTCGCGCATATTAAGGAGATATATATATAGATAGATATATATATATATATAATATTTTATGTTTCAATAAATGCTTATGGACTTTATGATTATGAGTATTTACAAATTAAATTTCTCTACATTTTGTGTTATGTAGTTTCACTTTTTTTTTTTCAAAAAATGCCTTTCAAACTTTTCCTTTTTGTCACTAGGGTATATACATGACACAAATATTTATAAATCTACTGATGGACAAAAATTACCTGTCATAAGGTTCTCCTCGTCTTGGCATATCATTTTGTGTGTCATAGTACCTGCTGTCATATGGCGGATGAGCTATCTCAGATGGAAGAGCAGGGGAGCTGGGACGATCCCTCTCTCCACGTTCGTTGTAGTAAATGTCACTCCCAAAGCGACTCTCCCGATCTTGACGAGATATCCCTCTGTAATTCGGGTGCCTCATATCAGCCTGCAAAAGGTTAAAAGACAGCAGGATTTCTTTTATTCTGCATAGAGTTTTATACTTAAAATAGTTACTGTACAAACAAGCTTTTAATGAGTGCAAGAAACATGACCAAGAATCATTACCAAGTGAGAGAAATTCATGTCATAATTACAAAAAATATTAATGATAATGGATATTTCATGTTGACATTTTTTATGCATAATTTCAATAATTTATTTTCAGTAAGATCTTTTGGCTACACGTCATCCTTGGTTAAACCAATAGCAAGACTGTTCATGATGGATCTTACTGAGAAGTCTGTTGCCCTTGATCATACCTATCTGTGTATGATATAAGATATCCAAATGGCTACAGAAAATCATACATAGGTATGACTAAGAGATTTGTCCAAACTGGGAGTAAAGAACGCAAAAGAGACATAAGAGAAAAATAAGACATCAACAGCTCTGTGTCAGGAGGTAGCAAGAAACTGAGCAATAGTGATGTGGAAAAAAATGTGGAAATTCTCACCCAGTACCAACTGTGAAATGAAAACCTTTCTGTGAATCATTCAAATGCTTGGTGAATTTCTCTGACTGGACAGTTGCAATAACAAGCTACCACACACATGATACAATATTTTAATGTTGCACATGCTTTTATTTCATTTATTTAGTGCATGATTATATCTGGTTAATAACATGATCTTACTATCTAACAGGGGCGAATAATTCAGGGTGTGCTAAGTGGGCAGCACACGGCCAGCACACCGTGAATATTTTTGTCTTTTCATCACTGCGTGAGTTGATGTGTTTATGAGCACAGATTTAAATATACAATTTGAATTTTGACATCCTTTTAGGTTGAACAATGTACTAAGTGCCCCATTTTCTGCCAGAGCTTTTACAGATTGTGTAAAGTGGGTTAAAGAAGGCCAGCCTTGTCCTGTATTTAAAACTAAAAATCGTGTTCATCACTAGTATTTGCACAGAAAATCTTACAATGGAGTGTATGTAAAGATATTTATCACAAGTAATTAGACGACCTCTAAATAAAAGAAATGCTTTTGTATGTTTTTAAAAAACAATGCATGAATTTTGCAGCTCTGGATACATAATAAAATTGTTGCATGTTTTTTCCCCATAACAGCGCACACCCAACCTAAATGGGCACACAACGCCACTGCTACTAAGGGATATTCAATTTTCTGTACATTCATTCTTCTCCAACGTATAGCCCATAAAAAGTCTCCTTGAGAAGAGCAAAAATTCAGCGATTCTAGAGTATAATTATGCCAAACAGGTTATTCAAAAAACCACTGTTTATTCACTCTATGTGCGATTCAATTTTTTAAAAACATATAAGCTAAAACAGTTTATACAAAGATGTACAGACTGTTTTAGTGTCTTGAAAAACTGCCGATTCACAGGTGAAAGGTGGGCAGATTCTGTATTATTTCATTTGCAACCTATAAAACCCAGATTACCTTTTAAAGTCTTGCCCTTATTTGTTTCTAGTTAACTCTGCTGTATCCACAGTATTTTATTAACTTGGTGATTGCACATAACTGTGCACTTTTCCATTATTCACATAGCAAATGCTTGTACAAACCATGGTAACCAATAATAACAAAAAAGAAATTGAAGAATGGCACTGCTATCATGGGAACAGGCCCACATAGCAGGATATGAACAGGGGCCATACATATTTACAGAAAATAAATTCCAGGGGTTTTCCAGGAGTTCAAAAAATTCTAGGAGATAACATTTTTGCTGGAAAAACAGTGCTTTGGTCTACATTTTGCAAATTAGGTTGAAATTTACAACACACTTAGAATTCTTATGAAATTTTATGGGTTCTTCTGTTAGAGTGTCCTTCGGCGTGTATTACATTTTCAATGATGAGGCAAAATTTCCCCAAATTTTGATACAGGTCTACGTTTACCTCCGTGGATAGTATGGGGGGCAACTTACAGCCAACTGCCTGTGACAAAAATAGGTCCCAATTGAAATCATTATAGCATTGAAACAAATACGTGCTGCACACTATTTGTGTTAGCATATTCGTAAACAGTATGGAGTCCAATTCGCGTACTGCGCAATTCATCGGACGTGCAACGCTCTCTGAGCTCAGGGAGATGATGCAATATTTTTGGGTGTGCAGTCACGTTCGACTCAATCTAACTCGGCAACCGTGAGCGCAACACGACTATGCGTGGTATCATTTTAAAGTTATGGATGACATCTATTTAAATATAATAAAGAACATTTCGCAGTGGTTTGAACTGAATATTTAAAAAACAAATTGTGAACCAGTGAACACTTTTGACAATATTGTGGTTTATTTGGACAACCATGAGAGCAAAACAACTGTGTGTGGTATCGTTTTAAAGCAGTCAATGAGATCTATTCAAGTATACAAAGAACATATCGCTGAGGTTTAAACAAAAAAAATTTCAAAAATTGTTTTTGTGTGAACAGGTTAACATTTTCCCCAATGCCACAGAATTCACACAATGAATGCAAGCAAAAGTGGAGAAAATCATAACAAGAGACAAGACCAAGTGATGAAAAATATAAGAAGCCCAAGAAAACAGAACACCATCCAGAATTATTCATAAAAATTATGTAAGCTACTTTTCATATCATAGACCTGTGTTGGCTATAACAAATTAAGTAAACACTTTGAAACCATACTCTACTAGCTCATGTCAACTCTCTGATCTGCAAGTCGTAGCCCTATGTTCCAAATTGACGGCTGAATCAGAATTGAGCCTACCTGTTTTGTTTTGTTGTTGTTTTTTATTGAAGGTTTAATGACCACCATGAGCAACTCAATGGGCAATAAGCAGTTGCCCGTCCTTAACTTAGGGCTACTGGTTCCACGAAAGGGAAAGAGCTAGTGCCATAAGACAAACACAACATCCATGCCTCACCGGAATTCAAATCCGGACCTATCTTGGATGAATGGTCATAAGCCAGAGGTCAGACCACTTCGCCACCAGGAGGGCATTTCCCCAAATAAAAATTGCTCTGTATAAAACTCAAATGATACAATCTGGAACCTAGCACATAAATAATAGAAAATAATTTTGACATGGATGGCACTTAAGTTTCTTTCATCCAGAGTCATCTATTTCCACACACACTGGCAAGCAGGAAGGACATATATCAATCTCCTTTAGTGAAGAAAGAGTGTGTTAGAAGGAACGGTCATCTTGGACTTCCAAGAAGGTTTCCACGCACTGTTGTGACTCCAACTGCACACAACTGCTATACCACAAACCAAGGTTGTTGGAAATATGGCACTCAAACATCTTTCACTCCAGAGTCACATGAGATAACATGTTTCGATGCAGCAATGAGGTAGAAGAAAGAGACACAATCAATTGAAGCATCACTTTTTTTTTTTTTCATTGCAAGAAAAATTAAAAAGAAAAATTCCAGGACTATTCCAAGACCTTTCACACAAATATGAAAAAATCAAGAACTTTCTAGGCATGGAAAAAAAGAAAATCGAATTCCAGGACTTTTCCAGGATTCCAGGAGAGACACTAACCCTGTATGAAACTAAGTTTTGAAAACAGGTAAAAGTACAAAAAAAAAAAAAAAAAAAAAACACTATGGTGGCAAAACTAATAAATATGGGTAAAAAAATATGCAAATATATTTTCATTTTGAATCATAAAGTTAGGTTTCAAACTATCGTTACCCAAGTGGGACACATTACATATCATTAGCACTTCATAATCCCAATTGTACAGTATTACAGTTCTCCAACACTTTTTTCAGTAATTTGAGACATTAAAATTTATACAATTTAAAAACCAGAAATCTTTAAAAACAACTATTTACAAACCTCCAATACTGTGTTTTTAAAAAGATTTCTGGTTTTAAAATTGTATAAATTTTAATATGTTGAATTATTAAAAAAGTGTTGCGAAACTGGAATACAATTGGGATTATGCAGTGCTAATGACATGATGAGTCATTTAGTTTTACACAAGTATGCTAGTTCAAAACCTAACTTCATAGCTAAAATAATTTTAGGCACGTTTTTCAATAAGTATTTGAGTAATTCAAATTAGCCTAAGCTTATTCAGTAGAAGTATACAAGGTGTGACAATTTAATCCACGGAACAGTCGTATAGTGTCACTCTTGTGGCAATGTGGGCAGAATCGCATGCCTACGTATGTTTGAACATGTTTAAAGTAGTGCATGCATTTACAGCAGACTAGTAGAGCTATTTGCAAGCAAGTGGGGTAATGTTGAGGTAAAAATGAGCGATAGAAATTTAGAGCAGTGCATTAACATCGAATTCTGAGTGAAAATCGGTAAAAGTGCTACTGAAACATTAGGGCTATTTGAAAGTGGCGTATGGTGAGGACGCTATATAAAAGCCTAGTGTCTTTGAGTGGAATAACAGCCAAAAACAGCACATGTCATACTCGCAGTTCAAGACCATGCTTGTGTGTTGTTTTTTATCACAAGGGGGGGGGATAGTTCATCATGAATTCATTGAACAGGGACAATCAACCAACCAACCAACAACGCTATTTAGACATGTTGAAAGAAGGTTATGAGATTCTCTTTAAAGAAAATGAGCTGAACTGTGACCTGACAATGCCCCAAACCATGATAGAGACATCACCAAAGAGATGCGAGGGTGGGCTTGAGCCCACCATGAAATTTGTCTTGCCCACCCAGTTCAAAGTATGCCATTTCTCAATATATTTAACTTCAAAATATAATCTGCATTTTGTCAAGTAATGAGTCCGGCATTTTATTTCATGTCATCATCATCATTGTCAACCATTATCAATCCACTGCTGGACGAAGGTCTCCCCAAGTTTCCTCCACAACGGTCTGTCTTGTGCCAGTTTATTTCATGTTTATTTCCCTATCTTCTGATTCAAGGCTTCTTGAATTGGAAGAGGAACTACAAAGGATCAAGTGGGACATCGCTGGGCTAAGTGAGGTAAGGAGAAAAGGAGAAGATCTCATTAAACTGAAAAGTGGACATCTCTTCTATTATCGTGGGACAGATACTGGCAGAACTAGCGGTGTTGGATTTATAATAAACAAGAAACTGAAGGATAAAGTGGTAGAAGTTGAAAGTTCCTTTGACAGAGCTGCACGGCTTGTTATCCAACTCTCGAGAAGATACCAGGCTCAGATTATTCAAACTTACGCACCCACCACAAGTCATCCTGAAGAAGAAATTGAAGAATTTCATGAGGAAATTCGTCATCTAAATAATAAAGGTAAGCAGCACTTGAAGATAATTATGGGAGATTTCAATGCAAAAATAGGGCACCGGCAACAGAATGAAACTTCAGTAGGTAAATTCGGTCACGGCAACAGAAACCAGCGTGGAAATACTCTCGTTGAGTTTGCAGAGGCAGAAGGATTTTCATCTTGAACTCCTTTTTCAAGAAAAAGCCACACAGGAAATGGACATGGAGACATCCAATTGGGACCACAAGTGAAATTGATTTTATTATGTGTAACAAAAAATTCGTCATCGAAGACTGCAGTGTGCTGAACAAGTTCAACACAGGTAGTGACCATAGATTGGTGAGATGTAGGATGCACCTCAACACTAAACTGGAACGTGGCAAGCTCATAAGACAAACAAAATGTATTGACATAACCAACCTTAAAAAACACCATAATACTTTCAAGTTGGAACTGAAGAACAGATTCTCTGCTTTAGAAGGCCTAACATCAGAAGAAGTGGATATCTCTGAAGTTAACAGAAAAGTAACCAAAGCTCTTATGGAAACAGCAACAAAATTAGCTGGGTCTAAGAACAAGTTTCATGTGAACAAATTATCAGGAAAACCAAAATGTTGATGCAAAAAAGAAGAGAGATGAGGACAACTAAAGAAGATGTGACTTCCAAAATGGAATATATAGAGCTATGCAAGACAGCACGAAAAAGTATCACTGAAGACGTAAGGAAATTCAACTGTGAGCTAGTGAGGAAAGCAATTGAAAACAACCAAAGCCTAAAGATAGCAAAGGGATATCTCAGTAAGGGAAGAAAACAGATTATGGCTCTGAGAAAAGAAGATGGTTCTATAACAAGAAATAGAGGCGAAATTTTGACAAGAGTGAAAGATTTCTACTCCAAATTATATGAAAGGGATGATACATGAACTCCAGACATCATGAAAGGTACCAGAGTTCTTCCAGTCCTCCCAGCAGAAGTTGCTCATGCAATCAAGAACATGAAGCGGGGGAAAGCTCCAGGAGAAGATGGAATTACTGTAGACATCATACAAGAAGCAAGTGGAGAAATCGAAACAGTACTCGCCCAAATTTTCACTCGATGCCTTAATGAAGGGAAGATTCCTGAGGATTGGAACAATGCTACAATGATCCTGCTACATAAAAAAGGTGACATTGAGGATCTCAGGAACTACAGACCTATCAGCCTCTTATCAGTGGTTTATAAAATCTTCACCAAAAGTTCTTTCACACCGCTTGAAGGTAACACTGGACATGGCTCAACCGAGAGAACAAGCTGGACTCAGGAGTGGCTACAGCACAATAGACCATATCCACGTACTGAGAGAACTAATTGAAAGAGCGAGGGAATATGAACTTCCATTGTGCATGGCTTTTATCGATTATGAAAAAGCCTTTGATTCGGTGAAACCATCAGCAGTTACAACGGCTCTGAAATCCTGCGGTATTGAAGATGCATACATTAATATTATTAATAACATCTATGAAAATGCAAGTGCAAAGATTCGGCTGTTTGAAAATACAACACACATAAAAATTGGAAAGGAGTGAGACAAGGTGACACCATATCTCCGAAGCTCTTTAATGCCACATTGGAAAATGTCTTTCAATCACTGAACTGGGGAAACAAAGGGATAAAGATTAATGGAGATTATCTAACCCACCTTCGTTTGCTGATGACGTAGTCATTTTTGCAACTACCCCATCAGAGCTGCAGAGTATGATCCAGGAACTTGCTGACAAGAGTAAAGAAGTGGGATTAAAAATGAAATTTCAGAAGACAAAAGTGATGTTCAATGCTTTTACAAGAAATGAAGATTTATGGATTGATGGAGAAAAACTGGAGATAACAGATACGTACGTTTATCTTGGACAGCAGATATCAAGTGAGGGTCACATTGATGAAGAAATTAATCGGCGTACAAAACTTGCCTGGAGAGCTTTTTGGAAGAAACAGCATAATTTTCAAGAGCAATATGCCATTATGTCTTAAAAGAAAAGTGTTTGATCAATGCATCCTTCCAGTGCTTATGTATGGTGCAGAGACGTGGACCTTAACTAAAAGAGACATACAGAGGCTGCAGACAACTCAAAGCAGCATGGACAGGTGCATGCTTGGTATAACCAGGAGAGATAAGAAGAGGAACTCGTGGATCCGAAAAATGACGAGAGTGGAAGACATCATGATCAGAGTTAAATCCTTGAAATGGCAATGGGCTGGACATACTGCCAGAAGGACAGACCATAGATGGACAGCCGAAATTTTAGATTGGATTCCAAGGGACAGGAAAAGACCCAGAAGAAGACCACATGGGAGATGGGTGGATGAAATTCGAAAATATGCGGGAGTGACATGGAGGAGACTGGCACAAGACAGACCGTTGTGGAGGAAACTTGGGGAGACCTTCGTCCAGCAGTGGATTGATAATGGTTGACAATGATGATGATTTCATGTAACCCTACGTATTTTCCCCTAGGAAGTGTGTTGTTTACATCTACAAAAAAGGTTATCCAAATAGCACTGCAGCGCCATGAAAATTCAGTTGTTCTCCACTTTTCCAATTCTTTAGTTTAAGCCTTTTCTTCGTGTTTGTATGGCCAGGGGGCTAATGAGGTGGGTGGATAGGAATTTACTGAAGGGGTCATTACTAATTGTTCTGTTTCATTTCTTTACAAAAAAGGATATTTCAACACGAAATGTGGAGTCTAAAGCTACACTAGCATCCTGAAGACTGCCAGTGAAGTTGCAGAAAGTGGCTGACAACTGCTTTGTATGAGAGGAGTGCAAGGCCAAGTCGCTGGCTGAAAGGAAAGAAGCTAAGGAGGGGTGATGTATTGTGTCTGTGTGCACAACATTAAAATGTGATTTAGATAAACAAAAACATTTTCTTTTAAATAAATTGTTCAAGTACAGTGCTATTTTCGTAAGCAGAAATAGAAAATTTTGAAAAGAAATTTAAGAAAATGCATCCAGAGCAAACAAAAAGTTGAAGGCGGCATTCCACCAACACTTGTATCTTACACCCGTGGCATGACTAGTCAGATCCATGTATGTATGTATGTGTCCAGGTGGAGGGGATCGGAATTGCAAAAATTCTTTTGTAGCCGGTAGTGAAACGCATTGAAACCCCCCGGTGCAGCAGTGATATATGTGCTGACTTATGACCATTCATTTGAGAAGAGTCCGGGTTTGAATACCGGTGACGCATGGATATTGCGTTTGTCTTACAGCACGGGTTCTCTCCCTTCCCTGAAACAAGTGACCCTAAATTGGGGATGGGCGACTGTTGATAGCCCATTGAGTTGCTCACGGTGATTGTTAAATCTTCAATTAAAAGAAAAGAAAAAAAGGATTAAAAAATTTTTTTTTTTTTTTTTTACGAAAGACTGAAAACAAAGTTATCAAGCTTGCCCCACCAAAAATAATGCTCGCCCACCCGTCGCGCATCCTGCTTTGGAAGTCTAGCGACCTCCCTACAAGATATGCTCAGTGTTCGTGACTTCCTGGCTAAGAAATCAATTACCAAATTGGATCATCCACCCTATTCACCTAACTTGGCCTCTTATGATTTCTGGCTCTTCCCAAAAATAAAAACTTTCATGAAAGGACAAAAATTTTCAGACATTTCTGACATCCAGTGTAAAGTGACAAAGGAACTCAAGAGTATTCCAGAAATAGAGTTCCAGATATGTGTTTCCAGCAATGGCAACAGCATCTAACTAAATGCATAGCTGAAGGAAGGGGATTACTTTGAAGGCGACAGTAACCACTAGTGCACAGCTATGCATGCATTTCTCTACAGGTGCATTCTGGGAATTAAATTGTCACACCTCATTTGAATATCTGTCTAAAATATAATTTCTATTCTTTCTGTTTTGGAGTTTAATAAATACCATGAGAAACTAAGGTCATATAAGCAGTTGATCATCTTTAAACTAATACATTCAGGGCAACTTACCATTTTTTCTTATGGCCTTGCTCCCAGTTCAACATTTCCAGTACGTGAGTTTTGATCAAAATGCCGCCTGTTTTAGAGGTAGCATGGGGGCTGTCCACTTTTCATATCTGAAGTCATTCACTTTATTATATTCTGTTCCTGGTAGTGTAGGGTTTTTGGAGGTGTTATATAGTAATCCTCTACTACTCCTTCATTTCCACACAGAACGCAGTCACGCCATACATGCTCACCAGAAACATCAGCAATCCTTTTACATAGACTTAAAAAAAAAAAAAAAAAAAACCAGCGTTTTTTTCATCAGCAATCCTTTTACATACTTAAAAAAACAGCGTTTTTTTCATCATACACATATGCCAAACATACATGCAAACATTCATTATACAATATATATAATTCACAAATGCTCTATGAACTTACTATATATACATCAAACATTTCCTCCTTGGTGAACTACATCGATGCTTTTTAACCATGCTTTCCGCTTGCATATATCCCATGTCCATTGTAAAGTGGCTTCGTAAAATAGCTCTCCCATGTTGCACTCTGCCTTCTGCATCACTCCAACCCTAATACTTTCTGTAGCAATCCGCTACACCATCATCAGGGGGATGGAAACTCTGGCCTGTCTCAGTATCCTTTGAGCATGTAAGTGACTCTCGTGGGGTAATATCGATTCTCGAAGCTTCGTTCTTTTGGCTGCGGTGGCGCCCTCTCTTGTTTGTTTCAGATTTCAATTTTCTAACATTTTTATCATTTATGTTAGAAAAATGAAATTTTGAACAAACAAGAGGGTGCCACAGCGGCCAAAAGAACAAAGCTTCGAGAATCGATATTACCCCAAGAGAGTCACTAACATACTCTGAGGATACTGAGAGTATAGGTCAGAGTTTCCGTCCCCCTGATGAAGGTGCAGCGGGTTGCTACAGAAAGTATTAGGGTTGGAGTGATGCAGAAGGCAGAGTGCAACATGGGAGAGCTACTTTTATGAAGCCACTTTACAATGGACGTGGGATATATGCAAGTGGAAAGCATGGTTAAGAAGCATCGATGTAGTTGACTAAGGAGGAAATATTTGATGTATATAGTGAGTTCATAGAGCATTTGTGAATTATATATATTGTATAATGATGTGCTGGGTTTTGTTCCAGAATCCTTAGGTTGAATGACCAACTGGAACCCTCAAGCTGTGGGCTAATCCCCCACACTGATGTACTTACCTGATTAAAAAGACAAAAAGAAATATTAAGAATGGCTCAAGTGTGGGATATGGTGGACCTACCACACTTGAGAAGGATGGTCCACCACGGAATCGACCTGGACTTTCTAAACGGCATATGAGAAAGAGATCTCGGCTGAGGGAATGTACGATTGGTGTATGGAATACTAGAGGTATAAATGGCAAGATGAGTGAGGTGATTGAGGAGATGAATAAGTATAGACTGGATGTGCTGTGTGTAAGTGAAACCCAAAAGAAGGAAATTGGGGTAGAAGAAGTGAATGGCACGGTGAGTGTGTGGTCTGGAGTATTGGATAATATGAGAGGACAGGCTGGTGTAGGTGTGATTTTAAGTGAAAAGATGAAGAACAAGTTGATTCACTATAGTTGCATAAGTGAGAGAATTCTCTGGATTCGTTTGAAAGTGAAACTTCAGGGAATTGTAATTGTTGTAGTGTATGCTCCTTGTGACTCTGAACCTTCTGATAAGAAAGAAGATTTCTGGAATTAGCTAAAAGCTGTTTTGAGCCAGTTTGGTGCTAAAGAAAAAGTTATAATAGCAGGGGATTTCAATGCTAGAGAAGGTGTGCAGAATGCAATTTCTGACAATGTTCTGGGTAAGTTTAATGATCCTAGTGTGAATGATAATGGTGAAAGATTAATTGAACTCTGCATTGAGAATGGTTTGTGTGTATCTAATACATTTTTTCAACCACAAGTATATCCACACATATACTTGGGAAAATCGTACTTTTAGTCAAAAGAGTGCGATAGATTTTGTTGTGTACGATCAGCGTTTGAAACACTTAGTTGTTGACACCTGTGTGATGAGAGGTGCAGATGTTGGTTCTGATCATTACTTGGTAGTGTCACGAGTGAAACTTAATGTTGGTTGGAGGAAAAGGAATAGAAAGAGACCCAGGATAGAAAGAATAAAGGTTGATAGGCTCCTTGAAGATCATCAGTGGTATTCTGACTTACTCAGAGAACAACTGAAGGATCTGAAGTCTGGTGAGAGGGATGTAGAAAAGAAGTGGGAATGTTTTAAGAACTGTGTTGTCACTGCTGCTAAAGAGGTCTGTAGCACCACAATAGTGGGTAACAATAGAGGTGATGCTTGGTGGAATAGTGAGATTGAAGAGGCAGTAAAGAGAAAGAAGGAAGCCTATTCGGGGATGTTGCAAGGTAGAGTCTCTGTGGATGAATATCACTGTAAGAAGTGTGAAGCTGCTAAGCTGGTTTGCCACAGTAAGGCAAAAGATAGGAAGCAGAAAGAGGAAAGGCATTAACTGGCTTTTTGGAAAGATAGAAAGTCCTTCTGGAAGTACATGAGACTCAGGAAAAATAGGGGAAACAAAGTTGTAAGTTGTGTGAAGAATGAGATTGGGGAAATTATTTGGGAGCCCAATGAGTTAAGTGACAGATGGGGTGAATACTTCTGTGAGTTATTAGATCAGGAAAGCAAAGATGATTCTGAGACAGGTGCAGATGATGTCACAATGAAGGATGAAAGCACAGGAGGGATTTCAAGAGAAGAAGTGTGTAAAGCTGTAAAATCTCTTCAGAATGGTAAGGCTCCAGGAGTTGATGGCATAACTGCAGAGATGTTGAAATATGGTGGTGACTCTATAATTGACTGGTTAACTGAAATTTGCCAGTTTGTGCTGGGAGTTAGGAATGGTCCCTCGGGATTGGAAGGATGCTATTATTGTTCCCTTGTATAAAGGGAAAAGGTGATCAGACTGAATGCAAAAACTATCGTGGTATTAGCCTACTGAGTGTGCCAGGGAAAGTGTTTGGTAAGGTTGTAATTGAAAAAGTACAGGGTCTTACATCATTGAAAGTGTGGGATGTTCAGAGTGGTTTTATGCCTGGTAAAAGGCTGCACTAACCAGATTTTTGCATTACGCATGATGATTGAAAAGTATCTAGCTGTTGGGAAGAAAGTTTTTACTGCCTTCATAGATTTAGAGAAAGCTTACGACCGAGTGAATAGGACACTTTTGTGGAAGGTATTGAATGAAAATGGTGTTACTGGGAATCGACTTAATAGTGTAAAAGCCATGTATGCTGGTAGTAGAGCTTGTGTACGAGTGAATGGTGTTTTATCAAAATGGTTTTCCATTGGTGCAGGAGTTAGACAAGTTTGTGTAATGTCACCATGGCTGTTTAATATATTTATGGACGCATGCATGCATGATGCCAAAATAGATAATAGTGGTTTATGTCTTGGTGATATCCGTGTGTGCAGATTGCTGTATGCTGATGACACTGTCCTGTTGGCAGAGAGCAAAAGTGAGTTGCAGAGTATGTTGACTCGGATGCATGAAATTCAAACTGAGTATAAATAAGGGAAAAACCAAAGTTATGGTGTTTGAGAGAAGAACTGGTAGCACTGAATGTAATGTAAGTATAAATGGCACTGTGATTGACCAGGTGAGTGAGTTTGTGTATTTAGGAAGTATGTTTGACAGAGAGAACAAATCAGTAGGCGAGTGAATTCTTCTTTGAAAGTCATAGCTGCTCTGGGAGGTTTTCACAGGAATGATGGGTTCTCTAGAGAGTCCCGCATGGCTGTGTATGAAACTGTAATTGTTCCTACTCTGATGTATGGCAGTGAATCCTGGGTACTGCAGAAGAAACATAGGAGTAGTTTGTGTGCTGGAGAAATGTGTTACTTGCGTGGGGTTTGTAGCAAGACAAGATATGATTGTGTGAGAAATGAAGATGTATTGCAGTTGTGTGATGTGAAGCAAAATGTTGTTAGCAAGGTGGAGACCAATATGCTTTGGTGGTTTGGCCATGTTGAAAGAATGAGTGATGAAATGCTTACTAAGAAAATCTTCTCAGCCCAAGTGGCAGGAAGGAAAGGCAGAGGAAGGCCAAGGAAGACATGGGTGGATCAGATTCAGGAGTGTCTGCATGAGAAAAGGATTATGAGTATGAAGTATAAAAGATCTTGTGTGCAGCGTGAAACGGATATCAGTGAAGCACGAGTTTTGTCGAGATCGATGTAAATGGAGAAGTTTGATACGACAAGAATAGGTAAAAATATCTGGAAGTTTGTATTTCTTTTTGGAGCTAACCTCTGAATCTCAGAGAACAGCTTAGTGATATGTATGTATGTATGTACATATGTATAATGAATGTTTATGTGTATGTTTGGCGTATGTATATGATAAAAAAAAAAAATCAGCATTTTTTTCAAGTTGATATGTAAAAGGACATATGATGAAGACACTATCGTGCTAATTGATACACAAATAAGGAAGATAGCTGTCTAAGCACGAACACTTTAGATCAAACCAATTGCAACACTCAGATGAAGATAAGACGTATCACCGGTATCAAAAGTATACACAGTTAAAAATTATGACACGAATTGCTCATTCCATTGAGGTTTAAAAGGTTTTAATGTTAAAAACTTGCGAGATCTTTTGAACCTACGACTTATAGGTTCATCTCTGCCCATAACCACACGTGCATATAACCACTGCGTTTCATGTGCACCTTGCGAGTTTTGGTGCCTGATGATGATGATGAACCTGTAAGTCGTAGGTTTGAAAGATCTCGCAAGTTTTTAACATTAAAACCTTTAAAATTCAATGGAATGAGTAATTCGTGTCATAATTTTTAACTGTGTATACTTTTGATACCGGTGATATGTCTTATCTTCATCTGAGTGTTGCAATTGGTTTGATCTAAAGTGTTCATGCTTAGACAGCTATCTTCCTTATTTGTGTAAAAGGACCACAGATGTTTCTGGTGAACATATATGGTGTGACTGCATTTTGTGTGAAAATGAAGGAGTAATAGAGGATTACTATACGACGCCTCCGAAAACCCTACATGACCAGGAACAAAATATAATAAAGTGAATGACTTCAAATACAAAAAGTGAATAGCCTCCATGCAACCCCTATAAACATGCAGCATTTTGATCAAAACCCATGTGCTGGAAATGTTGAACTGGGAGCAAGGCCATGAAAATGGTAAGTTGCCCTGAATAGCTACACGTTAAACTTAAAAACCTTTAGATATTGGACATGTTCCAATGTATAAGGTATTTACAATCCTTAAACTAGTGCCATTGTTTCTACAGAAAGGAAAGAGCCAGTGCTGTAATTGAAACACACCTGAACCATGCCTCATCCAGGATTCCACAAACTCACACCCACCTCAGATGAACAGTTGGAAGCCAGTGCCTCAGACCACTCTGCCATCAGGTTGGTTGAATGTGAAAGTTCTGGGTTCAGATATCACCAAGGTATTGAATATTATCAACACAAGTAGCATTGGAAACAACTTTAAACTAAGCAAAATAGTAACTAACTTCATCTTGAGTTCTGGTCACTTCTTCTCTGCGATACTTATGTGAAGTTGCCACTGGTGGGGAAGTAACATCAGGCCGTTCTCTTTCTCTTTCTTCAGGAAAATGGATTTTCTGGGGCCCAGCCATCAGAAAATACTGGATTGAAACCTCCTTCATAACCTTTCCACTGATCCCTGAAATTAAAGAAGCACACTGTTAAACCTCATATGTGAAATATCTTGAAAAAATACTCAAATCATCACTACAGAATAGTCTTTCTGAAGTCTTTAATTCAAATTAAATACCTAGATATGACCCACGAGTCTCCCAGGCTGTGCCACAAGTCACTTTCCTTGGATGTACAACAGTTCTTAAGAAGTTCTTTGGCGTCTCTGGTGAGCAAAGGAGACACTACTCGGGACGGCAGCGTGCTACTGTAATTGGAATCTTTTGCTGCATCCACTATAAGGGCCAATGGAGTAAACAGAAAATGAACTAATTCAGGAGCATTTGGATCATGAATGTGACTCTTCAACTTTGCCTGTGGGAAGAGAAATTTCATAAATTTTTATAACCAGAAGAAGATGAAAGAAATTTCCACAAAACTTTATGAATGTCTAAACTTGATTTTTGGAAGAAATAAAACTTACTGTATACCTGAACTTGTTATTTAAAATATCAACTACATGTACATAAACCTTTTGCACCCAACAAAACATATGCATACACTGATGATTGCCAAAAAAAAAAAAAAAAAAAATTGGAAATACATTCCATATTAAATTTATTTCCAGCACAGCAAAATGTACTGTTGATAATTCTAATAATATCCACATAATAGTACACAATAATTTGTGTTATATCTAATTCTTGCATAAAATCCCCCAACAGCTTCCCTGTTAGAATAGGAAATAAAAATGCCCCTGTCTCTAAAATAGTACAATGTGGTAGAATTTGGAGGGTAGGGGGTGCATCCCCAAGTTAGAATACGAAATAAAAATACCCCTATTTAAAGTTTGCCAATTTGATTTAATCACTGGTAATTCCTGTTACATCTTTTGTGTGACTTCCCACAAATCCATGCAGTTCTTTTATAATGATGCCTACATCAACAATAGGTGAGCCTACATTTTTTCTCAAATTGTGTGTGTTTTAGCTTCTCAAATTTTGTGTTTTGTAGCTTCCTGCCTGTCTCTAAGGACCAGTTCATTGTCACATTAAATTCCTACTATTTTTAATGTACATATTGCCATGTACAATTCTTATAACTCTATTAAAAGAAAAATTCCTAATGTTAATGAACACAAAGAAATTTATGGGTTTTTGCTCATTTTAAAATTGAGATAAAATTTTGAAGCAAATACTATTTTATCAACCGTGTTTACTTTTTGTTATGGTCAACAAATTGTGATGTCAACTGTATGGCTACAGTTAAAGAATTCTGGGTCTGTTGCTCTGGAAATAAGCAAACCATGTGATCACTGATTATGAAGTCTTTTAAGCACTCCTTTCATTATGATTTGTGGTTGATAATTCTAACAGATTACCAATTTATTATATGACCAGTGCCTCATACTCCTTTGTCCAATCCCATTTATCCGACTTTGACTTTTTTAAAATGCTGATTAGTATTCCACTAGGCCTAATTATCAGCTAGTTAATTCTGCTTCCCGATCGTCACAAAATGCTTAGAGCCACAATTACCATCCTACCTTGTTTTAAGTCTTTTTCTCATACTGTTGGCAACCTGAATTTATGTTTCACCTTGAGAATGTCTTCTGTCAGACACATCTGGCCAACTTTACCTCAACCAATAATGAAAACTTAATGGTAATTATTGAGGATAAATTTTTTAGCTATATTACCTCCCAAATTTTTAATCTATACACTAGATCATTGTCAGGAATTCCTGACAATGATCTAGTTCCCAAAATGGAAGACTGTCAAAGCTTAAAGTAAGATGCAGGAACTCCTGCTTATGTGTGTGTGATCTAGTATATAGATTGAAAATTTGAAAAGTAATGTACCTAAAAAAATTAATCCTCAACAATTCCTGTTAAGTTTTTCATTACTGACAGTAATTAGAGGAAGCCATGATGTCACTACTTACTAGAATTACTTCAACCTGAATTACCAGCCTTGTGTTCACTACAGAAAAAGTATAAAATTTAGATCTATCCACTCTAGTAATTTTACAATGGATGACAAGTGTAGAAAACATCTACTGCAAACCAGCTGCTGGTTTGCAGTAGACTGCTAAGCATTAACTTTCATTTACAGAAATGGAGAGAATGCACATGTGCAGTGCATAATGTAGGTTGTAATAAAAACACACTAGTTACATTAACAGGGGTAAGAACGATGAAAAAAAATTCAGGACACAATTTTTCGTAAAGTTCGGGACAATTTCAGAACATATTTTGGTGGACCTGGCAGGTAAATTAAATCAAATATTGGTACAAATGCAGAAATGTTATTATTTTACTAAAAAGCTATCTAAATTATGGGCCCAGTTGTTAGCAGGAATTTTTTCACTTTTAAGGCTAACAACGCCTCTGAAATTTCGGTGGCTAGGTTTGGCCTAAATTCTGTTTGACTCTTAAGGACAATGCTAAAAATTCTTTTCGCAGTTGCATCACTGTGGGACACAACAACAAAAGCATGTATCAAGTGTGGTAAAACTTCATACTTTTTAGCACCAATTGCACCAGTCATTTTCAAAATGTTTGACCATGTGGGATCAATTATAGGACTATTCGAAACAACTTCTTCCAATTCATCAATTTGATATAAGGCAAACTCCAATTCCAACTTGTCCAGATCACTATCACTAACAACAGCAGCTGGGAAAATATTTGCCAAGTACATTACTGAAGAAAAAGAAGTTTCTTCCATCCTAATTCCTATATCAGCTACTTCAGCACGCAGAAGAAATTCACTTTTCAGTAAGAATTTCTTTAAAATATAGTCACATGTAACACTTAACACCAACACAGGATAGTCAAAACATTGTGGAGAAGAAAAGAATTATGATTACAGGAGAAATCTTCGCTTCGACCGTCTTCCATTTTGGAAAACTCTTTTCTCCATTTTTTTACTGAAATGTAAGTATTTATGGAATAAATGGATATTTCGGAAAAATAATGGGCGGAAGGAACATCGTGAGAAAATATTACGATTACGAGAGAAATCTTCACTCCAACTAACTTCCATTTCTGGAAGGAATTTCGTCCTCAAACGGAAAACCACCTCTCCCCCAAGATTTCTGCTCAGTTTGTGCATCGATCACAAGAAAGCCCTGAATGATAATGGCTGACGTAATCCCAGGGCTGGGCATTCTTTCTACTTAGCTTTCAAGCAAGCAAAACAATTCCTCCTCCTCAGAAAGAAAAAAAAAAAAGAAGAAAGAGGCAAAGCTGCGTCACAAACTTTGTTCAGAAGCTTCGGGCCGACGTTATCTTGGCTTGGCGCCACGCTTTCTTTCCACTCAGTTTTCAGACAAGCAAAACACATTCCTCCTCCTCCTCCTCAGAAAAAAAGAAAAGAAACAAAGAGGTGCACCACAAACTGGGTTCAGAGGCATTGGGCCGACGCAATCCCAGGCCACAGTGAAAGAAGCACGTTCGAGCCAATGTAATCCCGGGTCACGGCGAAAGAAGTGCGCCAGGCCAACGTGATCCTGAGTCACAGCGAAAGAAGTACACCGGGCCTACGTAATACCTGCCCGGCGCCGTGCTTTCTTCCCACTTAGCTTCAAACAAGCAAAACAAATTCCTTCTCCTCGGAAAAAGAAGAAAGTAAAATAACAAACTTTCTTATTCAGAAAGTTTGTTTCTAAACTTTCTTATACGAACTTTATTGAGACGCTTTGGGACAACGCAATTCCGGGTTACGGCGAAAGAAGCACGCGGAGCTGACGTAATCCCAGGTCAGCGCCATGCTTTTCTTTTTTTTTTTTTTTGCTCTTTCAAACAAGCAAAACAAATTCCTTTCCCTCAGAACAAAAAAAGATACAAAGATCTGTGTTACAAACTTTGTTCAGAGGATTTTACATTGATTAATTACAAAGCCAGTAAAACTTCCTTCACAACAGCGAAAATCTGAATATCCGTAATTTTTCGTTAGTCATCTGCAATTCCGTAATCCAGGGGAAATCCGTAATGGTTGGCATCAGTGTGCGTCCTCCGTAGGAAGCGGCTTCACGGCAGCTTTGATTCTCGAACAATCTCACAAAAGCGGGAACACAATCGCGTATATCGCAAATTACAAGAGTGAGTTCTTGGCGAAGACATCACAACGATAGAGTACTCTTTCTCTTTGTCTTGTTCCATTTTTTTTTAAATTTACGCAGTACTTGTAAATGCTAGATGATGAATCACTATACATAGTTTACCATTTATTCTTAAAATTTCAGGATTACAACCAAATTTTCAGGATATAGAAAAAATAAGGACATTTCAGGATAAAAAAATAAAAATCAGAAACTTTAGGACAACTCTAACCCCTGCATTAAAAAATTTTAGAAATAAAAAAGCTTTTGACTTAACTTAGGTCTTGACAGGGCCTCCTCTAGAGTCTGAGGAGTTCCAGGCAAATATGAGGCATGATCAAATGAAACCAGTTCGTGCCCCGTCACATGCACCAGGGTATGGAGAGCATGATAATGTCATAGCTTGCGTGATAAGCACACTCTAATGAATAAGCGAGCACAAGTTCATTTTCCCCACATGTGTGTTTTGGGTTGCAGATCGTTGACAACATGCATGGTATTATTCCAAATCTGTCCAAGGTGGATCAGTGAGCAGTGATTCAGTTCCTAACAATGGAAGGATGACGACCAGCGGACAGTCATTGCAGAATGCAGGCAGTGTATAGTGAGAAATATGTGTCGAAAGCAACAGTGATGGACTGGGCGTGAATGTTTCGGGGATGAGAGGACACGAAAGATCTTCCATAGCTGGGCCAGGCTCATGTTGTTGTGACAGATGAAGCCATCACCAAGATTGATGCAGCAATACAGGTGGACTGTCGTTGGAGCTTATGTTCGCTAGCAGAAGAATTTGCTATATCATTTGAAACAGTTCAAATGGTGGTTACAAAGACACTGCAGTATCAGAAGGTGTGTTTACAATGGATCCCATGGATGCTAACCGACCACCATAGGAACAACACATGGGTTGGAGTTTGAACCACTTGCTCTATTACGAAACTGAGGGTAATGCATTTCTGTCACGCATAATGGATGGCAGGCCATGAATCGTGGTCCCACCACATTGAGCCATGCAGCAAACCAGCAAGCATGCAACGGAAACACACCGGATCACCAAAACATAAGAAATTCAAGTCACAGGCTTCTTCCGGTAAAGTTATGCTGACAGAATTTTTTTACCATGAAGGGCTTTTGTTGGTGGACTTTAAACAGCCTCACATGAACATCAATGCCAATTGCTACAAGGACACACTGGACAAGCTGCATAAAGCTATCCAGAATAAATGACTTGGCATGCTTTCACATGGTATGATTCTGTTGCATGACAATGCTTGTCTGCATGTTGCAAACATTGTGCAGGATGCATTAGCACAGAAAGGGTGGGAGGTTCTGCACCACCCAGCCTATAGCCCTGATCTGTCACCGTGTGACTTTCATTTGTTCAGACATTTAAAAAAAGCTCTAGAGCTACAATGATTCCACTCCGATGCAGACGTCATGGGCGCAGTGACCAAATGGTACCCGTTATCTCCCCAAGCAGTGGGATGCGTGTCTGAATGCCTATGGCGACTTCTTCTAATGAACACTGGTGCATTCTTGCTTCTTTTATATATTGCTTTGTTTAATTCTGCCACACCTATGGATGCACCTTTTTGTTCATCTTAATAAAGCCACTCGAACGGGTTTCATCCGATCCCACCTAATATTTTTGCAGGGACAATGTCTATATATACAATTTTACTAAAAATGCACTGCAAATTTCATTGATCCATATGAGTTATACTGATATATTGATGAATATTTAGAGTGAGTAGAGAAGAGGTACTGATTTGTTTATTGTCCAATTATTGTTCTCTACAGCTCTTCAGGCCGTAATCACTCCATTCCTACAATGTGATCTCTTTCAATGTTGCTCATGGTGTTACTAGGGGTTTATACACTGAAGAGCAATTGAATTAGAGACAGCTGACGTTATGCAAATGTGGCGCTATGGGCGGCCCTGTAAGCGGAAACGACATGACGTATGCAGCAATCTGACAATATAAGAAGTGATGCGATGGGAATCAGTAAGAGTCGCACGTAGTATGGGTAAGACGAAGAATTTAAGCGCATTTGATCGTGGGCAAATTGTCGTGGCCCGACGAATGGGTCACTCCATCTCGAAAGTCATGCAGGCACTGGGATTTTGACGAACCACTGTGTCACGGGTGCACCGTGAGTACATCGAATCCGGTGAAACCATCCCTGTAAGGGCCAACTGCCGTGGACAACAGCGTGTGGATGAGCGGGGTCATCGTCGGCTAGCTCGCATTGTAACAGCAGATAGACGGGCCACAGTGCAAGAAAACACTCCACAATTTAATGCAGGTGTACAAAAACATGTAAGCAGCCACACCATCCAGAACCATCTCCTTGCTATGGGGTACAGAAGCCATTGTCCCACGAGGGTGCCGCTGCTGACCGCACATCACAGGGTGCAAATATTTGCATGGGTGCGGGAACTTCGCCACTGGACCCTAGACATGTGGGAAAATGTTGTCTGGACTGATGAGCAGAGATTCACGTTGGTACATGCGGATGGCAGGATACGAGTACGGTGCAAACCACATGAAGCAATGGATCCTTCTTGCCAGCAGGGTACTCTTCAAGCTGGTGGGGATGGCATTCTCGTCTGGGGACTGTTTACGCGGACTGAAATGGGGTCCCTGGTACGTGTGACATCATCCCTCACAGGTCAATGTTACCGGACATCCTGGACGACCATTTGCTCCCGTTTGTGCATCTTCAACATCCCACTGGGGACCTCATCCTGCAACAAGACAATGCATCGTGCCATTGCTCCCGAATTGTATCCGAACGGTTGGATGAACACTCCACCGACGTAACCTCGCTTCTTTGGCCAGCTAGGTCACCTGACCTCAATCCCATCGAGCACATCTGGGATGCCATTGAGAGAGACGTTCGAGGCTCTGACCCCCTCTATCAAATCTTCGTAAACTGTGGGAGCTTGTTCAGGGGTCGTGAATCCGTATGGCTTCCCAACGCTTCCGGTGTCCTGTCGAGTCCATGCCGAGACGAATCACCACCGTCATCAGGGCGAAAGGTGGTGCTACATGTTACTGGACAGGTATCTTTAATTAAATTGCTCTTCAGTGTATAATATATAGATAACCACAGGCATCTCCCATAGCACTCGATTATGAAACAAATATCGAAAAGGAGTTTTTTTTTCCAGTTGTTTTCGGAATCTGAATGATAAACTTGTCAATTTCATTGGTAGCAAGCTTATTGCAATGTATCACATTGAGATGAATGCAATTATTTGAAATATGCAGGAGATAAGCCTGAAATCCATATTATGAAACAGAGCCTTTCTTTTTACATAAAGAGTTGCTTATGTTTGGATGTTATATTCGATAACAAGTGGGTATAAAGATATAAAATGGCATGCAAATTATCACAAGTTTATTCTAGAAAATTAATTTTTTTTTTTTTACATTAGAAAATCTTTGAGGCATTGAAATTAATAAAAAAAACTATGTTAGAATTATAATGTAGAGAAACTTTGCTTTTCTGAGGCAGTATTGTAACTGGAATTGTCAATAAAATTCTTAAAGCAACACTGAAATTTGGAAATGAATAAATACATACAGGAATCTGGGGATATAGGAATCCAGAACTATCGCATCTAATCCAGGAATGGCTTAATTTAGGTGTATCCAAACCTTCTAGTAACTCAAACAATATATCTTATACAAATAAGGTAATCACTCGGAAGTGCAGGTGATTCATAACCGTTTTGTTTTATATTGTGTGGAAAAAACCTATGATGAGACTCGTATCTTTTTTTAAATCTTAGAATGATTCAAAGACATACAAGGTTTGTCTGGAAAGTAATGAGACCACTTTTCCTGGGCCAATCAGAAGGGCCGGAGGGTGGAGTCTCCAGGCGTGACAGGTGGTGGTGTATGTAAGGTAAACGTTCGATGTCTGGCCAGTTGGCTTTGAGCTTTTACAGAGTGAGGATTGTTTGCGAAGTGGACAGCTGTGTGAGCATCACGTAACGGTCAAAATGCAGAAGAGTGTCGAACCACGATGCGCTGTAAAGTTTTGTGTTAAACTTGAAAAATCCCCTACAGAGACTCTTGCTATGATACAGAAAGTCTACGGGAAGGATGCTTTATCAAAAGTACAAATGTTTCGGTGGCACAAAACATTCACAGAGGGAAGAGAGGGCTTCGAGGATGAGCCACGCCCAGAGCGCCCATCAACGTCTCACACTTCGGACAATGTGGAAAAGGTGAAAGCGGTTTTAGACTCTGACCGACATCTGAGTGTTAGATTAGTAGCAGAGCATGTGGGACTCGCGAATTTTTTTTTTTTGATTGGAGGTTTAACGACCACCGTGAGCAACTCAATGGGCTATAAGCAGTCGCCCGTCCCTAATTTAGGGTCACTGGTTCCAGGGAAGGGAGAGAGCCAGTGCCGTAAGACAAACACAACATCCATGCCTCACCGGGATTCCAACCCGGACCCCTTACGGACGAATGATCAGAGGCCAACGCCTTAGACCAGTGCGCCACCGGGGCGGCCTCGCAAAATCCAGTGTGCATGAAATCATCACGCAAGAAATGCAGATGTGGAAAGTTTGCGCCAAATTGGTTCCTAAGGCTTTGACCGATGAACAGAGGAACAACCGTGTGTCGATTTCTCGTGACCTTGTAGACCGTGTGAGGAGTGAACCTTGTTTTTTGGAGAAAGTGATAACAGGTGATGAAACGTGGGTCTTTGAGTACAATCCAGAGACGAAAAAGGCAGAGCTCAGAGAGGCACACTCCCGAGTCTCCTCGCCCAAAGAAGGCTAGAATGTGCAAATCGAAGATTAAATCGATACTCATTGTCTTCTTTGACTGTAAAGATGTTGTCCATAATTAGTTCATACCACCCGGACATATGGTCAATGCTGCATTTTATGTGGAAGCACTTCAAAGGCTGAAGAACAGAGTTGCGCGCGTCAGCCCGGAGATCACCAACATTTGGGTTCTTCACCACGATTATGCACTGAGCCATGTGTCGCTGAGAGTGAGAGAGTTTCTGGCAAAACACAATGTGGCAACGCTGCCTCAACTTCCCTACAGCCCGGACTTCACCCTGGCTGACTTCTTTTTGTTTCCCCGGCTCAAATCCAGCTTGAAAGGACACCATTTCGGGACTGTTACAAACGTGCAAACTGCTGCAAGCAGTGCTTTGAAAGCAATCCCTGTTCCAGACTTCCAGGCAAGCTACGCAGCATGGCAGAACCACTGGCAGCGGTGTATTGATGTTCAAGGATTTATTTTGAGGAATTTTAATGTTATGTAAGTATAACCTTAATTAAACGTCTGTTATTGAATGAGTCTCATTACTTTCCAGACAGACCTTGTATGATACATCGATGTATACTGATTTGCATGAACTATAAAATCGGTCCTAAACTGACTTTTTCAATAAATTTAATGTACAGTATATTATATTATTCCCCAACCTGACAGGTTAAACTCAATACATGGTGGAAGAGTATCTAACTGAAAACATATCACTAAAGATGGGGCACTGAATTAAGTGTGAATACCATTGAGCATTTAACATTATATCAGCACAGGTTTTCAAAGTAACAACTATATACAGCTGAATTCACTGAAAATACAGAAAGTCACCATCAATATCTTTTGATCAACCCAGAAAAGTACCCAAATAACACAAAATTCAATTTCATTTTATCAAAAACATGATAAATATTTGAGATATAAAGGTGTGAAGACAGACTTTGATCAACAAAAACTGAGGTGTTATTCTCTGGTAAAGACTATATAGTAACATTTAGTACAAAAACTCTGCACGATATGCTTTAAAAATGGTAAAAATCTACATTTAAAACAATATTTTAATAATGTCAAAACAATTTTCAATTTTACTTTACCAGTAAATTAAATGACAGTTTGAACTTCTGCAATATGTCAATGAACTCCTTTTCAGAAGGTGGCTTTGCACGCATACTCAGCATACCATCTGTAAAAAGAAGATCCTGTCATAAGAACAAAAATGAAACAGTACAAAAAAATAGTATATATACATTATCTGTTATCTCAGCACAAAATGTACACACAAACTTTCATGCACACACATATTACTCATTATAAAGAACCTATGATGCATCCAAGATTTTATACAGCAAATGCTTTTTTTTTGGGGGGGGGTCCAGCATCTTATTGCACATACTCTCTATGACTTCATTTGCACCAAGAGGAACATTAGGGGAGTGCACTGGCACCGGAAGAAGAGTCAAGCCAGTCAGCTATAACTCACTAGTTTTGTTCCTTAAAATGGATTTTACTCTCTTCATCTTTGAAAAGGAACAATCATTTGCCGTTGAGACTCAGAGGAAACCCAGAACTTTTAATAACTTTTGAATACTTGGATAAAATTATTGTTCAGAGGCAACATTGATGTATAGGAATTTTTCTGAGTCCTTTTCGATTTCTCACATCACACGAGATGTTCTAACTCTACTGTTGTTATGAAGCAAAGACCATAAATAAGGTTCTAATTGATGCAATAAATTAACTTTGTCCGGTGAAATTTTAGTCCCTTGCGCACAAAAAAATCTGCATTCTTACACAAGTAGAGAGAGAGAGATAGTTCAACACATCCAAAAACTGTAATGATCAGAGAAAATATTTCGAATGTGTAACACAATATACATATATTCAGAATCACTGCAAAAAGTGCAGCTAACCTCATTAATCTTACAAACTTGGAAGGAAAAATAATGCATAAACTGTGTGTAATGTTGTAAAAATGTTGTAAAAAATCATGTTTTGAATTGAATATCAAAACAGTCAGAAAAATATTACAGGTGAAAAAATCGGGAGCAGTCCAGACCCCCTTCACCAGGAACACTTCCTAGCTTGGGGATCTGGACAACAGGGGTGACCCCTCAGTGTTTGGTGAAGAACGCTATATTACTTACCACAACCAATTTAGAAATGTCAGTACAACAAATTCTTGATTAAGAAGCAGAAAACCATTCTTGCAAAAGTGAAACTAATTAACTTGAAGACAATGAGCACAAATATAGGAAAACTGGAGCAAATTAAAATATACATAATAAATATTCGGAGAGATTCAAGAGCACATTGCTTATCTTAAATGATACCAGTTTTACATAATGTTCATTCTGGATGTACTAGCCAATGAAACGTTCAACTATTTAAAAGACACCCAATTATATATGCATTATTCATTTGAAGGTAGTTGGAAAAGCATGCTAGTTACATTAAGAAAAACCGAAACAACAGAGTAAATGTTCGACCTGCTTCAGTAATGTTCACCTGTCAATAGACAAAGCAAGAGTAAGACTGGTAGGCAGAACTGGATTCCAAGAAGACCATATGGGAGATGGGAGGATGAAATTCGAAAGTATGCAGGAGTGACATGGAGGAGACTGGCACAAGACAGACCGTTGTGGAGGAAACTTGGAGATACCTTCATCCAGCAGTGGATTGATAATGGTTGACAATGATGATGATATGATATCAAATTCCTGTGCTCATCCACATGGTAGATTACTTAAAATATTAGGCATGATCAAATGAAACCTGTTCGAGTGGCTTTATTAAGACAAACGAAAAGGTACATTCTGCAGGGGTGGCAGAATTAAACAAAGCAATACATAAGGAAGCAAGAATCCACCAGTGTTCGTTAGAAGAAGTCATTACAGGCATTCAGACATGCATCCCACTGCTTGGGGAGATGACGGATGCCATCTGCAAAGAAGGACTTTGGTTGCTCCTTGAACCATTTGGTCACCGCTGCCATGATTTCTGCATCAGAGTGGAATAGTTGTCCCTTTAGTTTTGTTTTCAAGGGTCTGAACAAATGATGGTCACATGGTGACAGATCAGGGCTATAGGTTCGGTGGTGCAGAACTTCCCACCCTTTCTGGGCTAATGCATCCTTGCACAATGTTCACTGCATGCAGACGAGCATTGTCGTGCAACATAATGACACCATAAGAAAACATGCTGGGTCACTTATTCTCGATGGCTTTATGCAGTTTGTATTAGCGCGTCTTTGTAGCAGTTGGCATTGATGTTCATGTGAGGCTCTTTAAAGTCATCCAACAAAAGCCCTTCATGGTCAAAAAATGCTGTCAACATAACCTTACCCGTGGAAGCCTCCAACTTGAATTTTTTGTGTTTTGGCAATCCGGGATGTTTCAGTTGCATGCTCTCTGGTTTGCTGCATGGCTCAAAGTGGTGGTGGCACCATGATTTGTCACCTGCCACTATGCACGACAGAAATGCATCGCCCTCCGCTTTGCAAAGCAGCAAGTGGTTCAAACTCCAATCCATGTGTTCTTCCTTATGGTGGTTAGTCAGCATCCATGTGTTCTTCCTTATGGTGGTTAGTCAGCATCCATGTGTTCTTCCTTATGGTGGTTAGTCAGCATCCATGTGTTCTTCCTTATGGTGGTTAGTCAGCATCCATGTGTTCTTCCTTATGGTGGTTAGTCAGCATCCATGTGTTCTTCCTTATGGTGGTTAGTCAGCATCCATGGGATCCATTGTGAACACACCTTCTGATACTGCAGTGTCTTCATAACTACCATTTGAACTGTCCCAAATGACATGGCAAATTCCTCCACTAGTGAATGTAAGCTCCAACAACAGTCCGTTTGTATTGCTATATCAATCTTTGTGATGGATTCATCTGTCACAACAATATGCACCTGGCCCAGCCATGGGAGATCTTTCGTTTCCTCATGTCCTTGCTGAAACATGCACGCCCAGTTCATCACTGTTGTCTTAGACACACATTTGTCACCATACACCTCCTGCATTCTGCAATAAATGTTGACTAGTCGGCATTCTTCCATTATTTAGAACTGAATCACCGCTCGCTGATCTACCTTGGATGAATTCAGAATCACACCAGCCCCGTTGTCAATGGCAGCACAAGCCACACATGTGAGGAGAATGCTTGTTCATTGGTATGCACCCATCACACGAGCTGTGATGTCATCATGCTCCCCATGCGCCGGTCCACATGATGCGGCATGAATGGGTTTCATTTGATCATGCCTCATGCTTGTACACTGTTTCACATGGAGTGTCAGCAGTTTCATATTTCTTCGTGCACTGTTTTCATTGGCAGATGAACTTCTTCGACACACATTTGTCACCATACACCTCATGTAACCCTATCCATATATCAAACTGGTCTTTCCAGTAGAAAGTTGTTGCACAATATGGATTTATCATACACAATACTGTCATGATGCCCGAGTTCCTGATTTTTTCTGTTACTGTACGGCTGATTTTTCTTTCCGCATTTGCAACTTCCAGGATAGAGTTACATTAGTTATGCCACAAAACCAATGAAACAATGTACCCTATCAAAGCAAGACAACCCAGAATCTTTGTTATCATGAAGCTGTTAACTTTTTTTGAGATCAAATCCTCACATATCTAAGAGAGGAGAATGATAAGGGAATACTCAGGACCTGTTTTATAAAGAATCTGCTTTCATATGCATATCAGTGTCCACATAAAACTCACCAAAACCCTTGGGAGAATACCCAGCAATGATAACTGAATCCTCTACTGCTCAATTTCACAGAAGATCACTATAAAATTCACTAAATTATGTGTTTTACTCAGGAATACAAGGAAATTACTTAGTCGAATTTTTGGGTTGCACCCATACTCTTCCTCAGGACACTATAGTAGGTATTGCCATTCATTAGCTAAATTCCAACCTTTAACATAATTTAATACTGTACGTATTCTTATCTCAATTTCCAGTTCTGACAATTGAGTGAAGAAGAGGTACAACATTAAATGATGTGAAAGGTTGGAATTTAGCTAATGAATGGCAACACCTACTATAGTGTAGTCCTGCAGAAAGGTAGGGGTCCTACCCAAAAATTTGACTGTAAGTAATTTCTTTTTATTCCTGAGTAAAACCCATAATTTAGTGAAATTTATAGTGTATGAAGTCTAGGTATCGCCATGACATCAATTATTACCAAGATCACAGCAAAACATTCATAATTTTTGAATGATTAATATAACCAAAACCTAACTACTGCTACACGATTTCATAGGACCTCGTCCTACCTTTCTTTAAATTATTTCAGGAAATTACCCAATCATTGTGAACTTTTTATTATTACTACTGTGAAAGTAATACTTTATCTGTGGTTTTGTTGAACCCTCCTGCTGGTCAAGCTCCACTGCTTTCATTAAAGGTGCAGTTTCAATTTTCTGCCTCACTTCAAAGATCACAATCAATTTGTTTTTCAGACCTCATTTGATGCAAAAGTTAAATAGAATAAAATGCAAGTAAATATGTGCATGTGTGTGTATGTATATATCATCATCATCATTGTCAACCATTATCAATCCACTGCTGGACGAAGGTCTCCCCAAGTTTCCTCCACAACGGTCTGTCTTGTGCCAGTCTCCTCCATGTCACTCCCGCATACTTTCGAATTTCATCCACCCATCTTCCATGTGGTCTTCTTCTGGGTCTTTTCCTGTCCCTTGGAATCCAATCTAAAAATTTTTAAAATTTCGGCTGTCCATCGATGGTCTGTCCTTCTGGCAGTATGTCCAGCCCATTGCCATTTCAGGGATTTAACTCTGATCATGATGTCTTCCACTCTTGTCATTTTTCGGATCCACGTGTTCCTCTTCTTATCTCTCCTGGTTACACCAAGCATGCACCTCTCCATGCTTCTTTGAGTTGTCTGCAGCCTTTGTATGTCTCTTTTAGTTAAGGTCCACGTCTCTGCACCATACGTAAGCACTGGAAGGATGCATTGATCAAACACTTTTCTTTAAGACATAATGGCATATTGCTCTTGAAAATTATGCTGTTTCTTCCAAAAGCTCTCCAGGCAAGTTTTGTACGCCGATTAATTTCTTCACCAATGTGACCCTCACTTGATATCTGCTGTCCAAGATAAACGTACGTGTCTGTTATCTCCAGCTTTTCTCCATCAATCGATAAATCTTCATTTCTTGTAAAAGCATTGTACATCACTTTTGTCTTCTGAAAGTTCATTTTTAATCCCACTTCTTTACTCTTGTCAGCAAGTTCCTGGATCCTACTCTGCAGCTCTGATGGGGTAGTTGCAAAAATGACTATGTCATCAGCAAAACGAAGGTGGGTTAGATAATCTCCATTAATCTTTATCCCTTTGTTTTCCCAGTTCAGTGATTGAAAGACATTTTCCAATGTGGCATTAAAGAGCTTCGGAGATATGGTGTCACCTTGTCTCACTCCTTTTCCAATTTTTATGTGTGTTGTATTTTCAAACAGCCGAATCTTTGCACTTGCATTTTCATAGATGTTATTAATAATATTAATGTATGCATCTTCAATACCGCAGGATTTCAGAGCCATTGCAACTGCTGATGGTTTCACCGAATCAAAGGCTTTTTCATAATCGATAAAAGCCATGCACAATGGAAGCTCATATTCCCTCGCTCTTTCAATTAGTTCTCTCAGTACGTGGATATGATCTATTGTGCTGTAGCCACTCCTGAATCCAGCTTGTTCTCTCGGTTGAGCCATGTCCAGTGTCACCTTCAAGCGGTGTGAAAGAACTTTAGTGAAGATTTTATAAACCACTGATAAGAGGCTGATAGGTCTGTAGTTCCTGAGATCCTCAATGTCACCTTTTTTATGTAGCAAGATCATTGTAGCGTTGTTCCAATCCTCAGGAATTTTCCCTTCATTAAGGCATCGAGTGAAAATTTGGGCGAGTACTGTTTCGATTTCTCCACTTGCTTCTTGTATGATGTCTATAGTAATTCCATCTTCTCCTGGAGCTTTTCCCCGCTTCATGTTCTTGATTGCATGTGCAACTTCTGCTGGAAGGACTGGAAGAACTCTGGTACTGGTACCTTTCATGATGTCTGGAGTACATGTATCATCCCTTTCATATAATTTGGAGTAGAAATCTTTCACTCTTGTCAAAATATATATATATATATATATATATATTTTGCATCATGTATATCATGTGACATTTACAGCACTATATATTGGTAAAAGATTTTGTTTCAATGAGAGCCTTGCAATTTTTCTGCCTGTGAGATACTGAGTACCTTAATTGTGCCCTGAATATAACACCAAATTTTAACAGTGGTACTACATGAATTTAATGTGCATGATAGGTAAAAACAGAATTGCCCCCAAATGGAAACAATAAAAATAACAATTACCTAACATAAAGAGCACTTTACTTACCACCCATGTCCTTTTTCTTATTTTTTCTATTTTTTTGGCGTCGTTCTAGCTCTTTAAATGCTGCAGCTGCATGCTGAAGTCTGGCAATAAACCTTTCTATGTCATCAAAGCAATGGTTTAGAATGGCCTGAAAAAAATTACAACATTAACTTCAATGACTAACCTTCTGTTTATCCAAATTAAAATGCTTCAGTCATTAAGAAGTATAACAAAAATATCAATGGATATGCTAAAACAGCAGTCCACTATTAATGAATTTGAAATATAAAATCTGAACATGTAGATAGTTCCTGATAAATTTAGTCTCATCTGGGTACCTGGTTATCCTTGGGACAAGGTTCATAGATCTTGCTGATTTTTCTAGGATTTTTATTTTTTATTTTGTTTCAAACTGAAACTATAATATGTTCATATGCACAGAACATAAATGTCAATTTATCGGAAATTTTAACATGCATGCCCTAATAATGCCCAAATAAAACAAACTTTTTTTTTCACTTTGTATTCAAGCCAGAATTTATGCTCCCTGAAAACATTTGCATGAGATTTCAGAGAACTTATTCACTATGACATACTTTTGTTTAAGCCATTCCTGAAAATGGCTGATAAATTAACCATCTTCACTAAGACCAGGTCTGAACAAATTACTGAAATACTTAAAAAAGTATGCAAATAATAAATGCTAAAGGCTCTTTTTGTGGGCTTTAAAAGTAGTAACAAAACATAAGTTTTGCCAAAAACAGAAATTACAGGAAAGTCTACAAATCAAAAGAAGAGGTGCCACGATTAATGAACAAAAAGGCTGGGTATTACCACTTGAATGGCAGCACCTACTCTCTTTAGTCAGTCCTGAGGAGGTGTTGGTGTGTAACCAAAAAATTTAACAAAGTAAAGATTAAGTCATTCAGGAATCCCTGTATTACTAAATTATACTTTTAAGATTTCTCATCAATAGGATTTTAACATGAATACACAGGAATAAGTTTTGCATATCTCTCACTTTCTAACAATCTTTATATTAGTTCATGAATCTAGTACAAAAATTACATTAAAATAAGAAAATAGGAAACAAAATTCATAACCCAGAATAAAACCATCATGTTTTTCAGTTGTACAATCAGGAGTTGGAGTAGTTTGTAGCCTCCTTTGCATAAAAGACATGTGTCATAGATGTCTTAGAGCAGATAGCCCTGTTGTTAGAAGAGCTGACTTCCAACTGTATGGTTAAGGGTACAAACCCAGTCAACTGCCTAACTACTAAACACCCAGGGGCATACTGACAGCCACTGCAAACCCTGCAGTGCAGGGGGTGGGGGGCTCACAGCTAAGACTGCCTCTAGCCTCAGCATAAATATTTTACAAAATTTTTGGCGGAAATTTCATATGAAGCTGGTTAAAGAAATAACGGGGAATTTTGATGGTAGCTTTGAATTAAGTATTAAAAAAGAAAAACTGTTTTATTTTCAGTAAATAAAGTAAAATATTTAGAAATAAATTTCGCAGATTTTAGTTCTTAAAAACTGGATGACGGAAAAACAGCTACTCGAGTTGACTTTAGGCCTCTTTTCATAGCCATAGCAAATATGAAAGCAGCAACAGTTCAATGAAAGAATATTTTTTATACCAATGAGGATAGATACAATCGTTTGCACATACCTACGCATTCTTCAGAATATAATTAACTAAAAGATGTTCTTCACGGGGACTTTCTACTAAGTAGAAAATATTGTCATATGATGTAAAATGTGTTTTTTATATTGAAGATTAAATAACTAAGAAGTATTGCTTTTTTGTGCAACAATTCTTAATTGTTACTTACTTATATTCTATATTTTCGTATAAATCCGTGAAGGCCCTTAGACACTGTCAGATGCCAGTTACGTGTGGTGTTTTTTATTTTGTGTAGTTTGTTGTCCGCCATGTATGTAGTTTCTCATCATGTTTCTGTTTCGTACTTTACATTTTGTTATAGTTTTAATGCCGCTTTTGTTTCTGATGTAAACTGCTTGGCATGGCGCTCTTTGGCCCATTGAGGACCTTGCACCAGTAAACTCCAACTAACAGCAGTTATGTATTTTATGTGTGTGCTCATAATGGATTTCAAGGTAGATAGTCTTAGGTCCATAAAAGAATAAAATTTTAAAATTTGCATATATTACCTACTACCTCTGACATAAGTATTTTGTAGTACTTTGTATAAAACTGGGCAATCACTTCAAATACAATGTGCACATGTGTTACACACAACAAAGTGCAATAATTTTTGTTTTACGATAAATAACTGTCGGGTTCAAAAGAATTTGAATTATTGAAAAGCTCATAAAGTTAATATGGAATTAAAAAATTGTAGTAATTAATAGCTAATACATTTTCGAAAAAGGGCCTCCAAGATAATTTTTGTGGGGGCCCTGAGCTTTTCCAGTAAGCCACTGTAAATACCAACCATGTCTTGGAGAGTATGTTAATGGCGATCCTGGAGTATTGGATCTCCCACAACAAATAAAAGGTAACCTGTTCCTACTTTCTACCTCACTTCCATGCGACTTTCCCTATTTGGTACTAAATCACTGACGTTAGCTGTTGAAAAGTCCTCAGTGCTAACAGTCAACAAAAACGCGCAGTAATTCCCTATTCAGGACAAAGCTCTTACCTTCCTATTTCTAAGCACTGTTTAAGATCTGGGGTTAGACACTCCCTAAAATTCTCTAAAACATCAAAAAAGTTTCAGTACATATTTTGCCCTCAAAAGTGTCAGGCAATATTCCAATAAAACGCCAAACATTCTGCATTTGAATCCAAGAGGAGATATGGGTGTTGTGTTTCCTCTTTAGTTTTTATTCTTTCCCTATTTCTGAAAATCACTCTGCTGCCACCTGGGAAAAAATTCTACACAAAGGAAATCTAAAAATTCTAGGTATATAAATATTTCATGTATATAAATATTCCTTACAACTTGTCAAAGACATGGCATCCGCACTATTTCTATCAAGCACATGCAAGCAACTAACAAAAATCCATGACCGTCAACACTATTGATGAAATCTCATGCGATTTGAATATTTATGAGCCATTCATCCCGAAGAAGCTGAGCCAAAGCACAGCGAAACACCTTGGTTGACATGAAAAATGACTGTGAAATAACATTGTTTTTCTTAATCTTGTAAGCATGTACTTTTCTAAACAAAGACATCGCTCTTTCCACGTAATCAACACATAGCAACCAAAAAATTGTTATCTGGCCACTTGGGATGGTACCCCAGATATCTCAACATCAAGTAGAGTGCGTTCACCTTATGCTACAATGTCCAACAATCAACGGCGCTATGTGCGTTTATCTGTCAGCTTCTGACATCATGTATCCGTAGAATGGGCTTAGCAACTGAGATGTCTCCATCTGGTGGGCATTAATGGCACAAGCTATATATTAATTATAGCAATTAAATCCTAAGAGCGAGAACAATATTGAAAATCTTCTAAATATGTGGTGTCAGTGAATAAACAAGACATCACAAAAAATAAACAAATATACTCCAGATCTCTCGAGATCTGGGGTATCTTTGTTTATTTCTCTCGAGATCTGGGGTATCTTTGTTTATTTCTCTCGAGATCTGGGGTATCTTTGTTTATTTCTCTCGAGATCTGGGGTATCTTTGTTCATTCGAGCAGTGGCTGAATAACAATTTTTTGTTAGCTATGTGTTGATAAACGTGGAAAGCATGGTGTCTTAGTTTATTCACTGATGCCACGTATTCAGAGGATTTTCAATGTACTTTTCTCCAAAAGAAACACTAAAAATATATATCCACCAGGCCTTTTTTCAATACAGAGCAAAAAATTTTTAACAACAGACATAAATAAGTTTTATACATACCACATCACGCTCATACTTGTCGCTACTGGTAGAACTGGTTTCATCGTTCGAATCCCTGCTATAACCAGCACTCCTGTCAAGCCTGTCTAATTTTTGTGGATATCCTGCTACTGCCATCCTCTGTGCCATACCATCTGCTAATTAAAACAAAATTCTAGTTTAAAGACTACAAATAAAACATTCAACGCACAGTTTACGAAATTATGATGACAGTGAAACACATGTCAAACTAAAACTGTGTTATTGATTATAGTGCAGTGTATAACAATGTTGTGAATACATAACAAATTTTCTACAGAGAAAGAAAAAGGATAACCATGATGTACACCCATGCTAGATACATTCACTATAAATATATAAAGAGATCACTGAACTGGGAAAACAAAGGGATAAAGATTAATGGAGATTATCTAACCCACCTTCGTTTTGCTGATGACATAGTCATTTTTGCAACTACCCCATCAGAGCTGCAGAGTATGACCCACGAACTTGCTGACAAGAGTAAAGAAGTGGGATTAAAAATGAACTTTCAGAAGACAAAAGTGATGTACAATGTTTTTACAAGAAATGAAGATTTATTGATTGATGGGGAAAAGCTGGAAATAACCAATACCTACATTTATCTCGGACAGCAGATATCAATTGAGGGTCACATTGATGAAGAAATTAATCGGCGTATAAAACTCGCTTGGAGAGCTTTTGGAAGAAACAGTATAATTTTCAAGAGCAATATGCCATTATGTCTTAAAAGAAAAGTGTTTGATCAATGCATCCTTCCAGTGCTTACGTATGGTGCAGAGACGTGGACCTTAACTAAAAGAGACATACAAAGACTACAGACAACTCAAAAAAGCATGGAGAGATTCATGCTTGGTGTAACCAGGAGAGATGAGAGGAACTCGTGGATCAGAAAAATGACAAGAGTGGAAGACATCATGATCAGAGTAAAATCCCTGAAATGGCAATGGGCTGGACATACTGCCAGAAGGGACAGACCATCGATGGACAGCTGAAATTTTAGACTGGATTCCAAGGGACAAGAAAAGACCCAGAAGAAGACCACATGTGAGATGGGTGGATGAAATTCGAAAGTATGCGGGAATAACATGGAGGAGACTGGCACAAGACAGACCATTGTGGAAGAAACTTGGGGAGACCTTCGTCCAGCAGTGGATTGATAATGGTTGACAATGAGGATTTACATTACCTTGCAATTAACTAACCCATTGGTATTACCTTTCTTTTATGTGACAATTTAGAACGCCACTTATTCTTGATCACATGTAGAATAAGACAATCTGAGCATAAAATTTCTTCAGAATAATTCTGCCCTAGTACAAGACAAGCAGGAAATAACTTTCTCATTACTACTAGTTAAATTATTAAATGAAAACTTTAAGGAAAGCTATGAATACAAACAGAAAAGTTATAAGCTGTATCTCAAACTGAAATTCCTGCGAGATCCCCCAGCATACGCACCGACTTCGTGGATTTGAGACACTTTTTGAACCCCCAATAGTTTTGTTGTGGGTTCTTCGAACCCCTAATATTTTTGTGCATATTTTGTGGGGAAAATACACTTACACATATATGTATGAATTTAGTTTTTCATTATCAATTCCTCAAGTGTTTTATTATTTATTTCCCGTTTATTATATATACAAAGTGTATATAGAAATTTACCCCCGAGACTGCTTATTGTGCCTAAAAAAAAAATTAGTGTTTGTTTGCGCTCATCAAATTTGACGTGACCGACAATACCTCAAGTGTCGTTGTTTAAGAGTATTTAAAACTGCATCCTTTATAAAAGAATATTCTTTAGTTTGTCTAGGTTCCCACAAAATACAAAAGTCTAGCTTTACATTCGGATTCCAAGACAAGAACCTATTCGAGGTCATAGAGATAAAGGCGGAAATATGTTGTACAGTCAGTTGACCCACCCTATCTTCTTACAGTCAGGGACCAAGGAAGTTAGAAGAGAAAGAATACGGCATCAGTAGCCGCTGGTAAAGCCAAATCTGATTTAATCTGGTTTCTCTCACCCTATAGGTGAGGGGGGTTCACTGACGTGACATCACTTCCTGAAGACGTGCTACAGCACAGGTTGATAGCAGCCATCTCTTACTCTCTGCAGCAATCTCTGGAGGTCAACAAGGCTCCCACAGCTTTAGCAAGGCCATGATTGGCTAATGAGCAATATGCACTTCCACTCTACGAAGCATAGTTTTGTTTAATTTATTTTTTAGAAAATACTAAACAGCATTTCTGTAATTTTTAGTTATGTGCATGTATATTTCAGTCTAATTTCGTCCTTGCTGCACAAGCGCCTTTAAAACCCTCTTCAAAGTAGACGATTTCTCTTTAGAAAGTACAGAAGCAGCCCAAGTTGGGCATACTGGGCATTCACAGCTGATACGAAGTAGAGCCCACGGAAAACGCATGGTGTGTGGCTGATGCCATGTCCTCTCAGTTCTGACCTCCTATTTTAACTCAGAAGTCATTTGAAAAAAAAACTGTTGGCATTTTTAAAATTGGTAAAAAAAACCTTAAAATAAATTTTACATGCTTTTGTTACTTTATAAAGACAGTTGAGTTGGAAATTCACAGTATCTGCGTATTGTATATAATAATGTCGCGCGTACAAAAGCAAAATAAATTAAATAATTATATGTCTAGAGGAAAAAGCTATTTTTCTGTAATTAACTATAATTTGCTTTTCATTTTAGCACTTCAGGCATCTTATTGTGCCAGATAATCTGACTGAATGAAATTTAAATTAGACTTAAATACTTTGAAAAATGCATGGGTAATTTGGTTAAAAATTTCCGGAACCCTTAATAATTTTTCAAGTCGGTGCCTATGACCTAAGCATAAAAGTGGCAACTTTTTTTATTAACACTATCAACATCAGCATTTTTATTTGTTTGTTTACAGCTTGATATAAGTTTCATTTAACTACAAAACAGCAACATGAGTTCTCACAACAGTGGCATAGCTAGGATTTTATAGGGGGGGGAGGCAGTACCACAATAGGAAACATGGAAATGTGATATATAGATATATAAGTACATTTACAACAACTGTGGAACATACAGTAATCAAACTCACCGTGATATCAAAACATTTTTTGTTGAAAACTTCATATTTTGACATAAAATTCATAATAAGATCAAATTTTATTGTTTTAAATGGTTCTCGCAAAAATACAAAATTTTTCTTGAATCTGCATTTTGTTTTTTCCTGATATTTACTTTCAAATTAGTTATTTCCTTCTGCAATCTCATTGTATTAAACAGTTTTTGCTAAGTAGGGAAAGAAAAATTTCTCTGATGCCAATGTTATCAAAATCTTAAAATACAAAACCTATCAACAAGCACAGCATTATTGAATGCACAGAAACTAAGAAATAATACATACATAACAAATATTTAGTAAATGACAATCACAATTCCAATCTCTTGAGTTTTTTGCAATTCTTGACTTTTATGGGTTATCTATTAATATAATTTCTCACCTTATATGTTGTATCAGTAATTATAGTTTAATATGCAGGCATATTTTGTTTTACCTTACTGAAGCTTAAATTTCAGTCTTCTGGGCTTTAAAGCTAATTCCTTGATGACTTCATCAACACTTACCTGTAAGTCTCTATGTATATTTAGCATTGCAAGACCGTTTAAGTCTACATTCCGAAGTTGTATTTCGCAAATAACTTTTAATTCACCGAAGTGTTGAGAAGGTTCTCTCAGGAGTGCTTGTTGACACAGGTAGTGTGCAAATAATTTTTAGAAGTTTATGCACATTCGGATATATGTCGTTTCCACGCCATGAAGATTGCAAAAGCACCTTTGCCTGTGTGATTAATTCTTTTCAGTTTTGCTTTCCACAATTTTACCTTAGCCAGAACTGTGTCCCTATCATCAAGATCGTCTTTGTAAAAGTCCACCAATAATAATAATGACAATGATGAGTCTTTGTCCATGTTGGTGGTACTTTCCTTCAAGCTTTGAAGTAAACTCTGGAAACTGCAAAGCACTGATTTATGCGATAAGAATCGCGCATCAATTCGTTGCAAAACGGAATCGAGAAAAGGAATAAATAACGACATTCTGTAATATTCTTCAGCAGAATCTGTCTTAATGTTGCACCTGTGACTCTGTCTTTTGGATAAGCGTGGTATTTGAGGTTTCACGCCTAAATTATTTGCAAATTGGAGAAATTCTTAATATAAGACTTTAAATTAGGATTCAGCGCCGATCTCAATTCGACGCACCTCATTTGTCACATCTTCAGCTAATTGAACAGCTAAATCTAAGTCTATATTTTCTCGTTGAAGCACTTTACATAGTGGCATAGTGTATTTAAATGCAAGGTGTACTACGAGTAAACTGATAAATAGCTTCGTGTTTTTAGAGCTAAAAGCAATTGGGTTGCTGTCACAATTGCTTCCCTATCTTTCCAAGCATACTGTATTTCCTCTAAAGCACTTTTTACCTCAGGCTGAAGCTGTGTAAATGTTTCAACAGCGTCATGTCTCTCTACCCATCCTGTGGGGCATAACTGTTCCAGTTTTTCCTTTTGTGTTTCTGACTTAAAAACTGAAACAGTTATGTGGGGCATAACTGTTTCAGTTTTTTCTTTTGTGCTAACTGACCAAATGATGGGGATAAAATATGGACTGTCCATATTGCAGTTTGAAGAGGTCTATATTTCAATGCTTTCATGTAACTGTAAAGCCCTTTTGTTGACAAAAGGCATGATTTTTTTCAGTATTTGTCCAGAGGTGCACTGCTGAAGTATTTGAGAAAGTTAGTAAAGCCAAGGAGGAATTAGGTCTACCATGGTTATCTGAGTTAGTAAAGCCAAGGAGATGAATTAGGTCTACCATGGGGGTACCTGAGTTAGTAAAAACAAGGAGGAATTAGTTCTACCAAGGATTGGGTATCTGAATTAGTAAAACCAAGGAGGATTTAGGGGTACCAGGGGAATCTGAGTTAGTAAAGCCAAGGAGAAATTAGGTCTACCATGAGTATCTGAGTTAGTAAAGCCAAGGAGACGAATTAGGTCTACCATGGGGTACCTGAGTTAGTAAAGCCAAGGAGGTATTAGTTTTACCATGGGTTGAGTATCTGAGTTAGTAAAGCCAGGGAGGAATTAGGGCTACCATGGGTGGATGTCGCTCATGGTAGACCTAATTCCTCCTTGGCTTTGCTAACTCTCTCAGATACTTCAGCAGTGTTACTCTGGACAAATACCAAGAAAAATCAAGCCTTTTGTCAACAAAAGCGCTTTATGTTTTCATGAGAGCATCAAAATATAGACCTCTTCAAACTGCAATACTGAGAGCCCATATTTTATCCCCATCATTTGGAAGTTACTCTTATTGTTTGGTAACAACAAAAGTAAAGAACTTGGAAATGAAAATATGGCAACCAGTCTTGCTCCATTTGTTTACAGGTGATCAAGACCCAAGTGGGATTGAAACTGCTACTGTGTTCCCAATTTTCTTTACATAACTAAAGTGTACTTAGTACTTATAACCTACATTTATTTGTTACGTGTGAATTGTATTCCTCATATGATGATTTTAGTGTTTCGCTAGAGCTACAGTACTTTTAATATCTTGCAGATGCACAGAAACAATTATGCCTATCTACATTACAGAATTGTGTACCCATAGTATTCAGAAAATTAGTTAATGAAGTTGAAGATTCCATAACCTGATACACATGACTTACCATTTCGAGGTGGTGAAGCAGCAGCTGCTGCAACAGCATTGAATAGATTCACTTGCTCTCTTACATTGACACCATTAAGTGGTGGATCTGGAGGAGGATTGGCTGGTGGTGGTGGAATATGCCTACCATTGTCTTTGTGCCTGAAAAAAGAATTTCAATAACTTATTTAAATAAGGAATTTATGAAACATTTTCAGAAAAGCATTATATAAGAATAGCAGAATATGTGAAAATAATACTAAATTCAATTTCTTTCACATGGTAAACTAAGAATAAAAGTCCTACGCTTGCCTAGCCCAAGTATTAGCTCCAATATCATTTGTATCTACTTCATTTAACATTTTCATTTATACTTTCAGTATGATTTCTTCTACAAAACCATATATATATTTTTGCAACTTTCGTTTTAAATTCTTAAGTGTTTTTCTTATGTTTTTGGCTCTGCTCTTAAATATATATATATATGTTTTTGGGTGTGTGTGTGTATATATATAAATATATACATCAAAAAACAAGAAGAAGTAAACAAAAACTAAGTACAAATTTGAAATTCCAAAACACCAGAGGCTGCATAAAAGAAAGATCAAACCATAATATTAAAAAAATGCAAAACTCAAGGAGCAAAATTTTGAAGAAACGAAAACAAACAAAAATTCCGAGAACAAGCAGAATAATAACCACCAATCCCCAACCGTTAAAGATCCAGACTTACAAATTTTGCTAGTAGACATTGGCCACCAAGACCAAAATTGTTAGTGGCCATAAAAAAAAAAAAAAAAAAAAAAAACTCAGTGGCCAAACTTTGAAAAAAAATCAAATTGTATATTTCATACTAAATTATTTTTTATAAAATTGCTTAGTATAATATCAGTATGTTTGATTTTGCATATTTCAGGTATAGTATTCTTAAAAGTTGAGACTGAAGTAATAAAACAGTGCAGGAGAGCGGGAACATTGTGCGGGGAGGGCTTTTATTGGAGAAATCTTTGCACCGTCCGACTTCTAGTTTTGGAAATTTTCCCGCTATTTTCAGGCTGAAATACAAATGTTTATGCAGTTAAATATTACTTAATGATACTGGGCAGAGGCAACATCGCGAGAAAAAAGGAATTACGATTGCGGCGGAAAAAATCTGAACTCTGTCGACCTTCCGTTTTCGAAAATGTCGTAAAGATGGAATTCCGTCCTCCGACGAACATCCCCTGTCATCCCCCCCACTGTGTTCACTGGTTCATTGATCCAGCAAATGATAAAAATAATAACGAAAAAGGCTGAATTCCTCAATTTCGCGGAAGAATCTCATACCTGAGATTACGGGGAATTTTTTTGCGGTGTCTAGCCTCCGTTTTCGCACATTGTTGCCTACAGTTTCTAGCTGAAATGCTTTTATGCAATAAAATCATATTTAACAATAAAACTTTACACTAAGGCAACATCGGGAGAAAACAATTACGATTACTGTAACTTTTTCACTCCATTCAACTACTGTTTTCGAAAGTTTTGAGACACGAAATACCATCTCCAGACGGAACTCCCCCACCCACCCACCTACATATTTGTCTTCAGTTTTACACGGATCCTGAGAACGATCTAAATGATGACAAAAAAACGAGCAATTCCGCGAGTCCGCTTAAGAATCTCATGCACATCATAAAACAATAAAATAAAAAATAAAAAAATGGAAATTCGTAGAATCCGTAGTTTTGACAGCAAGGTCCGTAGTCAGCCAACTAAATCCGTAGAAACTATGGACATTCCGTAGCAGTGGCGTAGGAACGCTTTGGATTTATGGGGGTACAAACTCATGAACCTTACCTCTCAAGGATTAAGCCATCTATGGATGACCCCCTCCGTTTTTTTTTGTTTTTTTTTGGGGGGGGGGGGTAGTATATTAAAGTTTTTATAAAATACGTATACTGATCAGGAATTCATCCGAATGAACATTGTTATCATCATATTATTAATTTTTGCCATTATTTTTATTGCTGACAAAAATTCCCATTATTAATTTCTTATCAGAAAATGAATGGAGAAGTTTTGTGTGTGTGTGTGTGTGTGTGTGTGTGTGTGTGTGTGTGTTCTCTCTTTTTAATTTTTGTACTTTTTTTTTCCATTAAAATATTGAGCAAGGACAAGTCAACATTAGGATGAATTTCTGTCAGCAGGGATTGGAAAAGAGGGATTTCTCAGGAAATGTTATATAACTCTTTACAAGAACGAATTAAAATTTCTTATCTGTTTTGTTTACGTTAATAAAGTAAAACCGCAGTAAGATAAAAACTGCTCTACCCGCGAAGATAGTAAGTACCATTAAAGCATTATGAAGTCTATATTAAAAAACTTTGAACGATACATAGGCTGACAATTGATGTAAACCCGGTGGCGCAGTGGTCTAAGCAATGGCTTCTGATCATTGGTCCGAAAGGGGCCCGGGTTCGAATCCCGGTGAGGCATGGATGTTGTGTTTGTCTTATGGCACTGGGTCTCTCCCTTCCCTGGAACCAGAGACCCCAAATTAGGGATGGGCGACTGCTTATAGCCCATTGAGTTGCTCACGGTGGTCGTTAAACCTCCAATACAAAAAAACAATTGATGTAAAAAGCACATTGGTCTGGTGCAAAGCTAAATGATGGTGGAGATATCAAGGAATTGGAGTTCTACGAGTGGCATGTGAAATCCGTAATCCACTTGTTGTATTGCTACAGATCTTAAGACAGAAAAAAATTTTAGTGGCGGCCGCTGAAATGTCCACTTGTGCATTAATTTTTTTTTAAAGTGCAGAAAGGACGACCTGATCAAGATGCATGGAATTTTAAGAGAAAAGAAACACTGATCACAAGTATGTTATCAAGCTTTAGCCCTACCATATGCTGTTTGAAGTTATTAACCAAAACCTCGCACTCGTAGTTTCCCTGCAGAATTAACTTGCTGGAGTTTCCCAGATGGTTGGCCAATTTTTGGTAGATGAAAAGCCTCCCACTACAAGCTTTGGATATAAAAAAAAATCCAGATGACCCGTGATATTTCTTTGAAAAAAAGAGAATAAAAAAAATAAGTAGCATATAAATTTTACAGTTCACTCTTTATGAATGATTGGTTTGTGTTTGCTCATATCAGGGAGAGGGGGTACAGTAGATATTAATGTACCCCTCTCCAAAATTTGGGGGTACATTGTACCCCTGTATCCCCCTCCCTCCCCTCCATTCCTACGCCACTGTTCCGTAGTAGTTCGCAGGTATGGAAATATTATTACAGTACAACCACGAAAATCCGGACTATGCCGATTCGGGATTTTAGAATATTCCTTTAGACTAAGCAGGCTTTCAGCAAACATTCATTAAAAATCATGAAAAGAAAATGACTAACTTCTAAATTTTTCATCGGATTTTGACGAAATTTCACATGGGAGTTTATTTTGACGTGTCTCGACTACTGTAAAATTTGCATTCAGTTACGAAAATTGCAATTCATGAGGCAACCTTATGGGTTGTCTTATGTTATAAACTTGCTTTTGTTTAAAATATACATTTCTACCGAAAACTCCACAAACTTTTTGGCTACCTAATATTAATAAACCTACAAAAACTATAATCTCTTATTTTTTAACAAACAATTTTACTGATAATCTATCTAACAATAGAGTGTTTTTCACTGCTTACCACCTAATGAAAAATCTTTGGATTTTTTTAATGTGGTATTTAAGGATCAGATAACCTTTCTTTGTTTTGCTTCATACTTGCAAATTGTCTTGTAAAATGTTAAAGATAGAACTTGATGAACAAAAAGAGGACAGAAATGCCTGATTTCCAATAACACTCAGAGTAGGTCATATAGGATTATTTTTTATTACTACCTTTTTAGAATAAGTATTGCAGATGATTGTGATTACGTAGAGCCAAAGTAAGTAAATTTCTTTAATTGGAGTTGTCTAACAGAAAAATTTTGAAATGTCTATTGGTTTAAAACTCAGGCTTCATGTGGCAATAACACATAAACATAGAAATTGAGTGAAAACACACACAGAGTCACATATGGTAAAAAGGTTTGTTTAGTGGTAGCTTTCGGTTATCCTACCACCTTGATCACCCGTGATCAACTGGATTGGGCTGGTTGCCAGAATTACAATTTGAAGTTGGGGTGTTGGAATTGTTGCCAGATTTTAGTAGAGAGATCCAAATAAATGGGATTTGATGAGGAGTCTCTGAATTGTAGTTTTTGGTGAACAGAATTGCAATGCTTTCTTGAAAATGCAGAGATGCTTTGTTGATGAATGGGGTCAACTTTTTGTTTGTTTCTTTCTTTCCAAATGGGAACTGCAGAGGTGTCTTCAAGGGTTAGTGCAGATAATGCCGTCTTTGGAAGACCATTGGAAACATCTTTTTTGTGTTCACTAAGTCTTGTATTGATGCTTTGGTATGTGCTTCCAATATACACTGAGAGACCATAAGAAGTTGAAATGGGAATAGCATAAACTCCAGGGGTGTCCAGGGGCGAGACAGGATCCCTGTCTTTAAGCAGGAACTTTATTGCAGGAGGGTTTGGTTTTCACTGTGAGAGTGTAGCCTCTTTTAAACAAACCTTTTTACCATACCTGCAATTTCTATGTTTGTCATGTACTTTTTTTAACTTGCCACAAAGGTTTGATATTGAAAGAATCAAATATAATAGTGTCTTCTGGGCTCAATATATCCTTAGGAAAATTGAGAAAATTTTTTATTGGTTACCTAGAGTAAACCAGGGTATCTGTGATACACAAATTGGTTGATTTTAAAATCAAGCTGGTTAAGAATTTCCCTTTAAACTGACAAAGGCTCTAGCTCTAGTAAAACAAATAACCAGTTCCATCATCTCAGTTTGGAGCTCTAGCTATTTCAAAATGTGCGCAAACCCAGGCAGCTCCAGTGGTGGATTTATTAGTAAAACTTGTGTTGAACTTTTATAAGTCTGAGTATGCTACTCCTTTAACCACTGATTGACTTTTGTAATTTCTGAAGGGAAACTTGTGCTGAACTTTTATAAGTCTGAACATGCTACTTCCCTTATCAAACACTGAATGACTTTTGTAAACTTTTGATGGAAAAATTTTTATTTTTCAAAGCATACATTTAGGCAAGCTAAAATCTGTATATTTTGAGCAAACACTAAAGAATGAAACCTTTTCGAAGTATTTTAGGATTTCCTTACCCAGGTTTCCACTTGCCACTCATGAACATTTTCATCTCATTTACAACCTCTTGAGCCTAGAAAATGAATACAAGAGTTATATTTGCTGGTGTAACCAACATTGTATTATTCAAAACAAAGTGCAAAATGTGTTGGAGTTTCATTTTTAGTGGATGAATACTGGAACCATAATCATGCAAAGCATTCTACAACATATTTTAACTGCCAACTCTGTGAAATCATACAATACAAATTATTATACAATGCACTTTTCAAATATTAGAAACTCATTTTTACTTTTAAACTTTTGATAAAAGAAATCACTGCAATCCTAGTAATAACAGCAATTAACTAGAATGTAATTAACTTACATGAATTGCTACTGAATCATAAACAATATCAATTCATCAAGGATTAAAGAGAATCAGCAAATATTCTAGATTAGATTTGCTTCAAAAAGAAGATTATGCCAGACTTCAAGAAGTACCTTAAAGTCTTAAATGCGATTGTGGTGATGCTTACATAGATGAAGCCAGAAGGCATCTTAATGCCCATGTAGCAGAATATAAAGTTGTAAGGAAAATGCTACTAGTAAAATAGGATTTGACTGATATGTTTAAAACAATAGACATGCATGTCTAACTGGGACTCCTTTAAAATCCTTCCTCATTTCGAGTACTTTGTGAAAAGGAAGTTGGAGGAATATAGAAATTGAAAGAACAGGAGCCACAATAAATGTCCATAAGAGGTTGGAGATTACTACATAAGTATTGAATAGTATCACATACTTCTCCAAATCAGTCCTGAAGTCATGTTAGAGTAAGAGCTCAAAATCAGCAAAGCTTTCATTTTTTAATTCTTTAGCTATCTCTGTAATTTAATTACATTCTTCTTTTCTTTGAAGTACAGCTTCTTTAGAACTACATATTTTGGAATGACTGGATACTTTTATATTTTTGATAAACAAATCAAAGAGCTAGAAAAATAAATGGCTTATCTTGCAAAGCACTAATAAATACTTGCCATTTTCTATATATGAACAAACCATTCCTCAGATCAAGCCTTACCAGAAGAGCAATGTGTTTAGTACACAAAACTGAGCAATATACCCAGTCTTAGCATAAATACTGTTAGAAACGTTTGACAGATGGTGCACAACTGGTGTGCAACATCACCGACCAGCCAGGATGCATGAAGCAGCTAGTGAATCATTAGCATAAATACTGTTAGAAACATTTGACAGATGGTGCACAACCGGTGTGCAACATCACCGACCAGTCAGAAGGCATGAAGCAGCTAGTGAATCATTGTACGTTCAATCACAGGAGATAATGTGTTTCATGAAGTACTTGCCATGGAGTGGGGAGATTATGAGAATCATGTTGCTGTAATAAGCACTGCACAAAGTTGGAAAATCAGCTGAGATTTTCAACATGCTGAAGAAGCTGAAGTTTAGTTTACTGGACCATAAAAAGGTTCAGAGACTGGGACCATCGCTGACCACCCCAGAAAGTGTCGGCTGCATACCATGAGAACTACTTGCCTGGTAAAAGCAGTGGCAGCCCATATTCGATGAAATCCTGTCAGAAACAATAATCAGTGATGGCTCATGAGCTCAATATTTCAAGAATGTCGATGTCATGCGTGCTGTGGAGTGACCTAAAGGTAAGAGCTTACTGGCGGCATACAGGGCATTTCCTCACGCCACAACTGAAACAGCCGAGAGTGCTGAAAGCGAAATGTTTGCTGCAGCGTTACACAGACAATCGCCACAAACAGATCCTTTCCTCTGATAAAAAAAAATTTGCTATTAAAGAGGCTTTCAACCGCCAAAATGACTGAGTGTATGCGTCAACCTCACGAGAAGCTCGGGAAAAAGCTCCAAGGATCATGAGGGGCCATCATCCTGCTTCTGTCATGGTTTGGTAGGGAGTCTCCTATGAGGGTACAATGGAGCTCCATTTCCGTGAGAAAGGAGTAAAAACATCTGCCAAAGTCTACTAGGACAGGGTTTTGGAGCCAGTGGTCAAAAATGTGAATCACACCCTCTTCCAAAACTTACAGTAGAACTTTCAGCAGGATTCCGCATCTGCTCACAAGGCCAAGTCAACCCAGGAGTGGCTCCAGGTGAATTTGCCAGACTTCATTTCTCCAGCTGATTGGCCTTCAAGCAGCCCAGGCCTCAAACCATTGGACTACAAAGTTGTGGGCCACACTGGAGGACATGACCGGCAGAAAGAAACACCCCAGTATTGACAGTCTCAAACACTCTTTGGTGCGGGCAGTAGCAGCTTTCCCTGTGGAGACCCTGCATAAAGCTATTGATGAGTGGCCACAGAGACTGAAGGACTGTGTGTGAAGACAAAGGATGCCAGTAGTACACTTGTGAGTGTATTCACAAGTGCACTACTTTCGTAATATCATAGGTGTATTAAAATGTATTTAAATTTCTTTTGTTATTTCATTGAATACTTTGTAACAGTATTTATTGTGTAAAACTAGGTACAAAAATTGGTTCATTTTGTATCTGCAAGATCACTCACAGCCATGCAAGAGCTACATTCCACATAAAAGTTTTTATAAAAAATTTCTGTTTCCAGAGAGATGGACTTGGATGTTAATAGTACTCTTTTCTTATTGAAAACATTCTTTGCTTGTGCTAACCTACTTCTCACATCTTTTTTATCTTTTCCATTCGATGTAAAAAGGCTACCTAAGTAAATCAAGTCCTTAAACTGTGTTACTCTTTTTCCTTTTAATATGATATTAATCTTTTGCTCTCCATATCTCTGGTGCATTTCATTACTTTTTTCTTTTGCATTTATATTCATTTTGCATTTTCCTTCAAGAATCTTGTTCAGTTCTTCTAATGACTCTTGTAAGTCCCTTTCATTATCTGCTAAATGTCATCAGCAAATCGTATTGTGCTGTAGATCCTTCCATTGACATTTACTCCTTTTCCATTGTTTTCAACAAATTCTTTGATGGCTTCCTCAATGTAAACATTGAAGAGAAGTGGTGATGGCCCACATCCTTGTCCGATTCCTTTGCTTATGTTTCTTCATTTTCCTCTTTTCCTATTACTGCCATTTGATTTTTGTATAGTTGATATATTATTCTTCTGTCACTAAAGTCAATTTTATGATTTTTCATAATTTTGAACATAATGTTCCAGTCAACATTATCAAAGGCTTTTTTTCTGTCTATAAATGCAATGCATACAGATTTGTTCTTTCTCAGTGATTTTTCTATTTTCAAGTGCAGGCTTATTATAGCTTCTCTAGTTCCTCTGTTTTTTTCTGAAACCAAAATGATGTTCTGAGAAATGTTCCTATAATTTTCCTTCTATACGGTTATAAATTATTTTTGTCAAAATCATTATAACCAGTTTTTTTTACAAAAAAATCGTTTATAATTATACCTGTAGGAGGTAAAATCCTAAAAATTATACATCTGTTTATTTTTACACAGAACCTATATGTATGATCATTTTCAGACCCCAATCGCAATTTCGATTGCATGAATCAAAAATACATGTTAAAATCACTCAACAGGATAATAATAACTTACTGATACCCTGGCACACTGGAATATGTGCATCTCTGGAGGATTATGATTTTTGTTCTTTGGATCGTCCTTAACGATAAAAATTAATATGTTGTTGTATAATTCCCTGGTGTCATTGCTTGTGTATGATGTAGGTTCACTAATCAAGTTCATAGGGAACCTTTCCACGATGTCCTGTAAAAAAAAAAAATATATTGCAGCAGGTATAATTACTTCCTGAGTTTACAGTAAAATAATACATAACAGTAACCATACATGCACTATGGAACTCATATTTTTGAAATATAAATATATGTTATTAACTGCGGAGCATTCGGATATCAAAATTAAATAGCAGTTTTGGTATTCTATGTTACACATTGTCAGATAACATACACCATTCTATAAGAACTATCTTGACATGACTTTTACTTTGAAGAAAAGTACATGTGCTGGTTATATATTCAATTGTAATGTCAGCATATACAAATCTGAAAGCACAAATTCAACCAGCTGCCTCATCTACCTGAGAACAAGTAAACTGTGCTGTGCAGTATCAGTCAAGACACCATTCCTTCCAATAAGTAAACTACTTATTCCAATAAGTAAACTATTTAATATATAGAAAGGAATAAAACCAGTCATGCACTTTTATACTTTATTTTAATAAAAGGTGACGACAATTTATGTGCATGAAGTAAATAAGTAATGTGAAAAAAAATCAAATACATCATCATTAGTGCTCTGTCTCTTGACAGGTCCAATGGCATTTTAGCAAGTTCTCTTCCTCCAGTTTCCTCTGCCCCTTGCTTCCTCCAATTATTGAAAGCTTCCTGTGCCCATTATATCATCAAGCATCAGTAGTAGTCTCCTTCCTCTTGGTCTCTTTCCTTCAATTTCCCTTCTATCATTCTTTTCAATAGGCTAACACACATCCTATCCAATTATATTTTCTTTTTCTCATGGTATTTAGTAAATTCCTTTCTTCAATCTTTTGCAATACTTCATAATTGGTAATCTTTTCACACAATCCATTTTATTTTCTCCATTATTCTCCATAACCACACATCAAATGCCTCCAACATTCTAGCTCCTTTCTTCCCAATTGTCCATGTTTTAGCTCCTTTCTTCAATCCACTTATTTTCTCCATTCCATTTATTTTCTCCATTTCTTATTTTCACACAATCCACGTTTTAGCTCCTTTCTTCAATCCATTTATTTTCTCCATTCCACTTATTTTCTCCATTTCTTATTTTCACGCAATCCATTTTATTTTCTCCATTCTTCTCCATAACCACACATCAAATGCATCCAACATTTTAGCTCCTTTCTTCCCAATTGTCCACATTTTAGCTCCTTTCTTCCCAATTGTCCTTCATAAAGTTATAGTCCAAATATAGCACCTAATAAGCCATTTCTTTAAATTTCTATTTCTTTTATTAATGAAAAAATTTGTTATAAAACTGCATATTTTGCTTTACTAATTCTTTCTTTTGTTCCCATGTCACATTTCTTTGGATTTTTCTTCTAAGGTATTTGTATAAGTCTCACTTGTTCTACATTTTTTCCATTCATCATCACCTCAACATTTCCTGGTGAGTCTTGTGGTTTTCATTTTCTTTGAGTTAATTTCCATACCATATTTTGTGCATACACTTTCAAATCTTAAACACATAAGCATGCATAATTTTTAACACCCAATAAAACAAAAACAAAAAAAATCCAGAAATCAAAATAACGAGAAAAAAACTTATCTTTTGGCAATCTATTTAACATACACACACTGACAATTAAAGTATGTATATAAATTTGCACTTTCCAAGCATTTGCATTCCAAGTTCAATTAAAGTGGTAAAAGTAATTTTAAACATGTAAATACAATTTTCACATTTCAATATCTAAGTACAGAGGCATAACTTTGAGGTGCATGGGAGGAGGAACATTGACTCTTTAATTAAATTATCACTGCTTTCAAATACCTTTTCTAAAACACAAACTCAATTTTAAACTTTAGCATTTATACTCATTGCATATATACCACCCCTTACCCCAGTTCAACAACTAAAAATTGATAAAATAATATGGCCATATATATGACCACCTATCTAATTAATGGAAATAATCACTCTTGGCCCAGAGGACAGTGGCAAGATGGCGTGGCATGAATGCAATGAGGCACATGTGTCCATTCTCATTGCAACAGAACACAGAGGTCTTGGAGATGACGTGGCTGTGGGTCAGCAAGTCGAACCTGTCAATCCAAATAGTCCCAAAAGTGCTCTACGGGATTGAAGTCGGGCAATTTTGCCGATCAAGGGAGAACGGAGACATCACTGTCATGTTCCTGGAACCAGTCACACACACCCTTAGCGACATGGCAGGGCGCATTGTCCTGTTGGTAGACACCATCACCACCAGGGTAAATGTCCAACTTGAAGAGATGCATGTGGTCAGTGAGAATTGACAGGTAGTCATTGGTGTTCAGGAAACCATTCAGTAGAACCAGCGGTCCCAAGTCATACCAGAAAAACATCCTCCAGACATGCACACTGTCACCGCCGGCCTGTACCTGACTGATGTCCGAGTGTTGATTATCCTGTGTCCGACTCCATATCGGCCACTACCTGTCACTTGTGTGGAGTAGAAACCTTGATTCGTCGGAGAAGGCAATCTTTTTCCACTCTTCCACTGTCCAATGACTGTAGTCCCATGTGAACTGCAAGCATTGTTGCCGATGGACCTGGGTTAATATGGATGCCTTGATGCAGTGTAGACTCCGGAGACCCATGCATAACAGGGTCTTCTGTACTGTTATCGGGGACATGTACCTGGATGCCCTAGCATTCATTTGCATGGTCAATTGCTGCACTGTTGCACGTCGATTGCCCTTTACCAGTCAATGGAGGTGGCGTTCTCCTCTGGAGTCAATGGCTGATGGGGCTCCACAGTTATGACGTCTGGAGGTACTTGGTGGGACAGATGTCCAGCCTTGGTACACCCTTACTACAACACCTCGTGAACAGTCCCCGAAGTCTGCCATTTTTTAGATGCTTCCATCCTTGGCATGGTAACCGATGATAATTCCTTTTTGAAAGTCCCTCAAATTACTACCTCTGCCCATTGTGCTCACGTAACACACTATGGCTGATCTGTCCCGGCTGGCTGCTTATATCTCCGTGTGGTCGACCCTAACACGTGCACTATGAAGCGTGTGGGCGAGTACACTGATTTCGGGGTGGCCATATTATTCTGATACGACCATGTAAGCCAACCTTAAATTTAAAGTTTGGATTAAACAACAATATGTATTGTATATAATTCAAGACTAAACACTTGTGATGTTGATTTAGAATAAATTATAAACGTTTATTCAAAATTAAATGTTTTATTAACATCGACTATAGTTTCACAGAGTGTTTGGCTCGGCATTCGTCCTGAAGATGCAGAGCCAAATGCTCTGCGAAACTATAGTCGATGTTAATAAAACATTCAATTGTGAATAAATGCTGATAATTTATTCTAAATGTATATTGTAAGTTGATTGAATATTGAAAGGAAGAGGAAATGAATGAAAAATTAGTAAAAATACTAATTTTTCATTCATTTCCTCTTCCTGTCAGTAATTCAATCGACTTACAATATAAACTACACGATTTTTTACACGATCGTTTTCTCTATTTCTTTGTGGTAAAATCTTATACTTTATCATAAAATGTCAATGTCTGATATTTGTTCCATGTGACAAAGCTGCAAATGCACTAGTTCCTTTCTGAGAACCAAATGTCTTAAAATAATTATGAATGGTTTTCAAAAGGGAAAAACTTCTTTCCTCCAGAGGCATTAGTGATGTGTATGCATAGGTCCTTGGGGTAACATATATGTTAAGAAAAGATGAATTGATTTTTTTCTCTAATAATATTGAAACAAATCTGCTACAGGAACATTTGAATCTGTCACTGGCCTATATCAATTATGCCAAAATTTCCTAAAATGCAGATATTTTTATTTGAATACAGAAAAATAATCCAACGAGGGCTGCATGCCACGGAATGGATTGTGTAACCACTTTACTCTCCCTCTCTATTACCCAGCCCTGGGGATCATGATATCATAGGTATCTACTTCATGGAGCCCTCAAAATGTGACTTATGGAACTATCCACTCCAGCATAAATTGAAAGAGTGCTATTACATTACAATATTAATTATTGACTGTATTATACTACTCAGTTTCATTTGTAGAGATGCAAAATGATATTTCAAGGCAAGTTTTTTTTTTTGTAATGAGCTTAAGCAAGCTTATGTCATATTTATATCCAAAATTTTGGCACCTCTCCATATGCTGTACCCTGGGCCATGGCCCAGGTTGATCCAGTGGTAAACTTGCCCCTGAGTAAATGAACAAATGATCATATGTAGAGGATTTTAGGAAGGGATTGTCTGACCCCAGGTCTTAAACAACCCTTAGAAATAGGCAGCTAGGAGATTTGGGCTAGAGTGCCCGATAGGAAAGTGACACAGAAGCGAAGTAGAAAGGGGGAGGAAGACGCCCTTATTTATTACCGGGGGGCAGTACCCGGGGTCCCACAGCTTAACGTGCCCATCCAACGCACGGCGGGTATTTAGTGGATCGAACCTGAAGTCCTTTCCATGGCAGTCACGAATGTTGCCCACTAGGCTACCCGCGGCTTACCTGCCCCTGAGCATAACACCATTCTAAGATGTATCACAGAATTTTAAAGAAGAAACTGATAAGTAACCTTCAACACTTACTCCATTTTCATTATCTATTATGACAACCCATTTCTTCTCCAACCTCATCTGCATTTTCTGTGTCCAGATACCACTGGACTTTTCCATTTGAAGCAGACGCCTGAGTCCATCTTTTGGATTTGACAAACCTAAATTAAGCACAAAAGTGAGAACTTGAATTGATGAAAAAATCATGTAGCAAAACCAAAACTAATAATGCACATTAAGGACATACACAGTACACTGGGAGATCACCTTGATGTTCTTATTCTGATGCCCATTTATAACTTATTACTGAAATAACGGCTCTGTTGGAATTTAAGAGTTTTCATGCTTACTTGAGCCAGAGAATTAAAAAAAAAAAAAAAGGAGAAATAAAATAGAAAACAAGTTATAAAGATAAATTTTAGTAATATTTAAGTTACAGTAATTTTATGATTATGTTAGTTATATCATTCAAATAACCCAGTGTTCAAAATGCATGATGCAACAGGTCAGCACTGCAATACAAATTATAGGATAGGGGTCTGCAACCCTTAACATCACACATACTACTTGAAAAAAAACAGACCAAAGTTGACCACTTTCTCCTACAAGTTCAGAAGAATTTTTTATTAAAAAAGCGTAAAAAAAAAAAAAAAAGGAAGCATTGAGCAAATGTGAAACAAAAACATTCTACAACAGAACAAAAATAACAAGTTAGTAAAATCATGCAATGCATTGATTATAATACGCTTTCCAACATTACAGAAATCATTACTCAAGTTATCACTCAAGTTATGAGAATAATGTCTGTGGAATAAATCTCGGTCCTGTGCCCTGACCTTTGATCCCATTTCGATTATATTTAACAGAACCGGCTTGGTATACCTCCGAAATAACATGATAAAGTTTTGTCGCAATCGAAGCATTTTTACTTAAGTTATGATGCATAAAGGCTATGGAATAGTTCCCGCTCCTGTGTCCTAACCTTTGACCCCATTTCGCCCATTTTCAATAAGGTTTGTCGCCAGGTGGTCCCCTACCACATACTAAAATTTCATCGAAATCGAACCTTTTTTACGTTAGTTATGGTGTATAACAGCAGTGGAATGGATCCCTCTCCTATGTACTGGCCTTTGACCCCATTTCGTTCACTTTAAATAGGGTTCCTTCCCAGGTGATTCCCTACCAGATACTAAAATTTCATCGAAATCCAACGGTTGTTACGCGAATTACCGTGCTGATGGACATATGCACACAACGCGTGACGTAATGAGGCAGATGGGAATCGCGACCATCTGCCCGCCGCAAGAGTGTGACGTCATAAATCTTCAATAGGATCCACACACAATGCGTGACGTAAAGAGACAGATGGCGTGACCACGCGCCAACATTCTCAAATGCGAGTTGTGACGTCATAAGATTTCTAAGCATTGGTAACATTAATGGAACAACGCCATCACTAAAAATGTTATAATTCGGGGTGGTTATTTAACCCACTAAACGAATTCTAAAATCGAGATCAAGCTAAATCGATTTCTAGTACCAGAAAACGTAGGTTAATGACTTTCATCAAAATTCTTAGAGCCGTTTTCAAAATAAAATGTACATACATACATACAAGAATAGCTACTTTAAGGTGGACGTCAAGTAACTTTGCTTCCTATACTTCCAATGGAAAAACTTTTGTACACATTTTCTTCACAATTAATGCATTGCCAAGGATGAAAATTTGAACATCGATTAAAATATTTTCATTTTATAACTTGCAATACTTAATATTTTCTAAAACATAACCATAATTATGCAATTCAACATTTGTTTGTCTACCGATGTCATGAAAATACAGGTCGCGCCATCTTTTTTCTGGACAATTAATGCTTTCACAAGGATGAAAATTTGAACATCGATTAAAATACCTTCATTTCATAACTTGGAATACTTAATATTTCTAAACCATAACCGTAATTATGCAATCCAACATTTTTTTGTCCACTGACGTCATCAAGGTACAGGTCGCGCCATCTTTTCTCTGGTTTCAACACCACCAAAGGAAAAGTTATTGATTTTTAATATAATTATGGTTATATTTTAGAAAATATTAAGTTTTCCAAGTAATAATATGAAGTTATTTTAATCGATGTTCAAATTTTCATCCTTGGGAACACATTGTGAAGGAAATATGAACAAAAGTTTTTCCATTGGAAGTATAGGAAGCAAAATTACTTGACGTCCACCTTAATAATATGGGATAAGGACAATGGAATGGATCGCAATCCTATGTCCTGACCTTTGACCACATTTCGTCCATTTTCAATAGGGTTCGTCGTCCCCAGGTGGTCCCCTACTACATACTGAAATTTCATCGAAATCGAACCCATTTTACGCACGTTATGACGCATACGGGCAATGGAATGCATCCCGATCTTATGTCCTGACCTTTGACCCCACTTCACCCATTTTGAATAGGGTTCGTCCCCAGCCGGTCTCCTACCACATAGTAAACTTTCATTGAAATTGAACCACATTTACGCAAGTTATGACACACAAGGGTAATGGAATGATCCCGCTCCTACGTCGTGACCTTTGACCCCATTTGTCCCATTTTCAACAGGGTTTGTCCTCGGGTGGTCCCCTACCACATACTAAAATTTCATCGAAATCGACCCATTTTTACGCCAGTTATCGTGCGGACGGACGGACAGACAAAGCTGGAGCATATACGCTTCTTCAACCTATGGTTGGAAAGCGTAAAAAAGAAAGTTAGTAGTGCTTTATATTGCATGTTTTCCCCATACTGACTGAGCAATGGCTAGCAGTGTTTTACAACCTCTGGCAAAAATTATGGAATCGCTGCCACATGAACATGGAGACGCATGGTATAGGGAGTGTGTAGAGATGCCACAAAGGAAGTAGGCAAAGCAAAAACATAGTTTAATGAAAGCTGCACATCTGAGAGCTACAGACAGCAAGACTCATATAAATGAACATACAATACCTGACTGAAATATGTAATGATATGTAACATGTGTGAAAAATAATTGTAGACTCACCAACATCAGAGGAAAAAATTATGGAATCAATGTATAGGTTCTAAATGGAATCTGGCAATAGCACATGTATAAAGTTGCGATAAAAAGTAGTAGTTGGGGCTGTGAGCCAGCAGTATAACGCCACTGCTGCAATAACAGCATGGTGCCTAAGAAAGAGTTATGAATGGTAATGGACAAAATTTTAAAATGTCTTCAAGAAGGCACATTGACAAGAGACGTGGTAAGAAATGTTGGTTCGCAGTTGGCAGTCTCGAAAATTTGCTGCAAGTATAAATAGAACTATAGAAGAATGGAGATAATAAGCTGGCTCGATAGAAAGACTAATAAGGAGGTCCTAAAGAAAGTGGGAGAACCCAGAAATTTGATCAACATGTTAAAAAAAAAAAAAGAACGTTATGGATGGGACACACATTGCGCCATGGAGGCCTAATTCTGAAAGTTGTGGAAGGGAAATTTTAAGGCAAGAGAGGAAGAGGACAACCAAGGAATAGTTTTGTGGCACAATTACTCCAAGACGCCAATACTAGGACATACTATGACTTGAAGAGAATGGTAGAGAATAGAGAGGAATGGAGAGACAGTACATCTACTGAACAACTAGTCCTTGGACTGAGTAACCAAGAAAAAGAGAAGAATAAATAGACTCAGATGGTTATAAAAGGGAAACATATTGGTTGCCCAAGGAAAACATCAAAGCACAAGGATAGAAAATTAAAAGAAATGTCTTCAAAACTGGCAATACAGTATATGACAACACAAATTAAAACAAAGTGGGCAGACACAGGTGTTGATGTCTGTAACAGAATAGTACAAAATCGTCTGAACAAGATGGGATTTTATTAAGAAAAGTAAAACAAAAACCAGCTTTTACAACAAAGCAAGAGAAAAGACATAGAAAGCAAGAGAAAGGCCAAAGAAAAACAGTCATGGTACGTACATGATTGGATAAAAAGGATATTCAATGATGAGTCATAGATGTGCAACGGTCATGGAGATGATGCTAGAACATTTGTCTGGTGATTCACTAATGAAGCTTATAAGGATAACTGTTTCAAGAAAACAGTGAAGTTTCCCCAGTCACTCATGATATGGAAATTGCATTCAGGTAAAGGATGAGGTGAGATGACAATCATTTCAGGAACAGTCAGCATGCAGGTAGGTATACATTGACATTTTAGAGATCTTTCTTATTCCATCAATTGAAAATGGTATACAGTGGAAGAAATATTCTTCTCATAATATGTGGCTAATATGTCATAATAAATAACACAGCAATCAGATGACGCTGAATTCACTGTAATTACTGTTTCACACATTAAACTTAGCTGAGACAGGCACACTTTTAATGACCTGCCTGTTAATCCTTTGTTGGTTTATTTTATTAACTTTGAATTGCCCCCTCTGTTTTGGTGTTTTTCAAAATCATTTTATTTTGTGGAATAATTTGAAAGGGTCGTTATTTTTGTATTCATCTGCTGGTATAATATTTATTGTTTGCTTTAACTTTTTATTTTTCATGCATGACTTTGATGCAGCTAGGAGATAAAGGGTCAAAGCATGAAGCATAAACAATTCCTAGAAGTTCCATCCTCCTGCAAGAACGCTCCTTAACACCAGTCACAGAAGCCCATCACAATTCACGAGTACATCATTCCACTTATTTTACTCTCGTGGCTGACATTTTACTCCATAGTGATGTCATGGCCAAGGTACTTGCATTCAATGTGCTCTTCTGGGTTGAAAGCAAGTTCAGTGTTATTTGATCAGCTTGGTGTTTTTATCAGAACTACACAGAAATATCCTATACAACGTTTTAGCACAAAAAATTATTTTATGAATACTCATCCATACCAATGCTTAAAAAACAAAATTTAAAGTACTACTTATGAAGTCTCGAACTTTTTCAAGAACTTGTCAAGGATTTCAAGGAGCATAAAAACCATGTACATACTCCCTACTATGTGGCAGTGATTCCATAATTTTTGCTAGAGGTTGTATGCTGACTGAGTAATCAGTAGCATATCTTTAAATAGTAAAAAAAATTGGTATTTATGTTTATTCCTTTTTTGTTGTTTTGGAGTTTAATGACAATTATGGGTATTCAAAACTAAAAGGAATCACCTATTCCTCATTTGAAGCATAATTCAAGGGAGGAGTTAGAAACAGCTCCCACAAGACAACACACCACCTACGGCTCACCCATAATTTGAAACTTGGTTGATTAACCAAAAGCAGGTGCTTGCATCCACATCTCATGGTTTGAATATTCACATGATATTTCAATGTAATTTTGCAAGAAAATCATTTCTATTTTTAGCTGTACTTCATCATACTCAAACTGATTATTTGAGAACTTTAAATTTGCTTCCACATCAGTGTTAATTAAAACTGCATGCTAGTTCCAGGGTAAATCACTGCCAATTTCCCCTTTGTTACCTTCTGTATCAGTAATTTGAAAAGAAAAATGTGACTTTAGTAGTGTTTCATATGGAAAGGAATTATGAAAGTACATTTTAGAAAAGAAAACAGATGAAAGCAGTTTCATGAAAGAACAGGATGGAAATGTTAGCCATTTCAGATTCAACACAATGTATCAGTCTAAATGACACAGTGATCAAAAATGAGCGGTAGGCAATGCACATAACCAAAAATAAGTAGGTTTTTATGGTAGTGGGAAGCATGCTTAAAGTTACGTAAATGGTTTTAAGGCAAATATATTTCAGCCATTGCTAAGACGCTCTGATGAAGGCTATAGCAATGGCTGAAATATATTTGCCTTAAAAACCATTTACAAAACTTTAAGCATGCTTCCTACTATCATAAAAACCTACTTGATCTTGATGCAATGATAGTCCAGATGAAATAAACTGTATATGTAGGAAGCATGTTTGACAGAGAAAACAAATTAAAGGGCGAATTAGTAGGCAAGTGAATTCGTTTTTGAAAATCATAGCTGCATTAGGAGGATTTCACATGAATGATGGGATTCTCAAAAAGTCCTGAATGGCTGCGTAAGAAAGTGTAATTGTTCCTACTCTGATGTATGGCAGTGAAACCTGGGTACCACAGAAGAGACAAGAACATTGTCGTTTGTGTGCTGGAGAGATGAGTTACTTGAGACATAGGAGTCGTTTGTGTGCTGGAGATATGAGTTACTTGAGACATAGGAGTCGTTTGTGTGCTGGAGAGACGAGTTACTTACGTCGCACATGATATGCAGGAGACGCAGTTTAGACTTCACAGGAATGATGGGTTCTCAAGAAAGTGCCGAATAGTTGCATATGAAAGTGTAATAGTTCCTACTCTGATGTATGGCAGTGAAACCTGGGTACCACAGAAGAGATATAGGAGTCGTTTGTGTGCTTGAGAGATTAGTTACTTATGGGGGAAAGACACATTCTAATCATGTGAAGAACGAAGATGTGTGGCAGATGTGTGATATGAAGCAAAATGGCAGTAATGTAGAGACAAATATTCTTAGGTGGTTTCACCATGCTAAAAAGAATGAGTGGTGAGAATTTATTCACTCCCAAATTGCAGAAAAGACAGATAAAGGAAGGCCAAGGAAACCACAGAAGGACCAGATTCAGGAATGCTTTCATGAGAAAAACAAAGAGTATGAAATATAAAAGGTTTTGAGTGAGACATGTCAGTGAAGCTTGAGTTGTGTGCTGAGATCATGGTAAATGGAGATGTTTGATATGTCAATAGTAAGTAAAATGTAAGTAATATGTCAATGTAAGTTCCATCAGTTTTAAACTTCAATCTGGTAGATGAGCTCTCTTTGAGGAGCTGACCTCTGAATCTAAGAGAATAGCTTTGTGTTAAGTATATATGGCCCTATTGCCACTTTCAGATTTCTGCAAATATGTTTACATATATATATTATATTGACAAAAGACACTGGACACCCCTTCAAAAGCAAATGAATGGATCTGCTGCATTATTAAGATGTGCAGTATAGCTGCAAATGGTATAAAAACAAGCCTGTAGCTGACCGCGATCATAGCGCACTGTGAGGTTGAGTGCAAATGTCGCTGCGGGAGAGAACTGACTTTGAGAAAGGAAAGATTGTTGGGTGTTATATTAGTGGGTTGTCCATGAGAGAAACCGAGAGACGTTTAAACATACCCAAGTCAACTGTTTTGGATGTACTGACTAAGTGCAAGACACATGGCGTGCCAGCAGACCAAAGAAAATCAGTGATAGAGAATGTGGAAGCCTCAGAAGAGTTGTTACAGCTAATCGATGGAGTACTGCACAAGACCTCAGTGTACAGGTGAGTAGAAATGCTGGAACCTCAGTATGTACACATACCATTTGCAGAGAACTTCATTCCATGGGTTACTGTGGTCGTGTGGCTGTTCATAAGCTTTTCATTTCCACACGGAATGTTACTCGTCGTTTAGCATGGTGTAAAGAACATTTATCATGGACTGTAGATCAATGGAAACGGGTCCTATGGACTGATGAATCCAGATACATGATCCATCAGTCTGATGGCCATATGTGGGTATGGTGGCAGCTGGGGAAATGCTATTTACCACAGTGCACTGTTCCTACGGTCAATTCTATCAATTCTTCAAACATCTCAATATGTTGAATTTCTTTACGTGGTTATAATTCATATTATACATAAATCTCAACTATTCAGTTGTTGCATTATTTACTGTTTCTCACGTTGTTGTTGAAATGCTTTCGGGAAACTTCTTTGTTTGACGAAGGGTTATAATTATATAATATGCCCTAAAGTTTATAATATAAAAATAAATAGGCCATAGGAACAGTACACTTAAGTGGGTGTTTTTTTTTTTTTTTTTTTTTGTGGTATGGTGCCAGCCTATTGGTTATCGTGGACAAGCCTGTTAACCAGCACGGCTACCTCGATATTCCAGACAATTATGCCCTACCAACTCTGGGGCAATACTCTGGAACTGAGCCTTGTTGGTACCAGCAGGATAATGCACCAAGCCATAAAAACAAGAACTGTTACAGCGTGGTTTGACGATAATTCCATTTTGTGTGTGAACTGGCTAGCACAGAGCCCTGATTTTAATCCCATAGAGCACCTATGGGATGAATTAGAGCACCGCATGAGAAGTTTGGAACTAAGGCTTACTACTAAGCAACAGTTAGAGGCAGCATTATGTACTGAACAGAAATGCATACTTATTGCTGTGTTCCAAAACCTTGTCGAAAGCATGTCTCGAAGGGTCAGTGCTTGCATTAAGGCCAAAGGTGGACCAACACTATACTGAAATAAAATATAAACAGTGTATAAACAGTCAAAAAGGCTGGCTAGAAAGAATTCACACATCTTCCTTATAATTAGTTGATTAATCTGACTGGAATTTTTTTTTCCAAATGTGCAACTGTAGTTGGGCAATCAATATTATGTCTATGCCATAGTAAAAATTAGGAAACAAAATCAAGCTTGCACTCTGGTTGGACAGCCCCCCCCTCCAACTTTACCCCTAACAAAAAAACTGGAGTCATTAGCATTCATACTGAGAGGAACTAATCTGATGTTTTCATAGCACAAATTTCAATAAAAATAAAACTAACACCATGCTATACATACATAAAACAGGTGTTTTTCATATTACTTCAAAACTGAATACATGCCAGTACTTTTGCAAATAAAGAATTCCATACCAAATTGCAATTTCTTCTGGGGGAATAAAAAGTGATCCTTTTTAATCATGGAAACACAACATATTATTATACTAAAAAAGCTTTGATATCAAAGCACTAAACATCAACTTACCTAACAAAAATGAATAAATAAATAAATAAATAGAGAGACTTACGAAAAAGGTGTTACATACCATATTGAGCCCCAACTGAAAAAGTAGCTAAATGTTCAAGGAGGTAAGTAGGCTTATCATCATTTAGGTCACTATTGTGATCTGTAAAACAACAAACAGAAGTTAGTCCATGTGCAGACAATTCTCAAGTGCAATCTAATTCATTCAATTACTTTTCAAATTGCCAACATAAGATGAAAGGTTAAGACGTTCTAACGCAATGGGAAACAAATGTCATCTAATACCCAACATCAGAGTGCAGCAATACCACACCCAAAAAGAGAGGGACAATAGTCTTAAAAATAATAAAAAAAAAAAAAGCAACTTCCTGTATAAACACATGGATACCCAGACTTCTAAAGCTAGACAGCTATTGTATAATTCATGTTTCACTGCACACCAGACACAAAGCCACTGGTGTGGGGAAATGACAAAAGGGGAAGGCAAACCACAGCATCATGGTGGCATACATGCTAAAGTGTGTGCAAGACAGAGAAAAAGTGGATGATATGGAAAATTTAGATTTAACATATCATTAAATTTAAATGCTGCATCATGAAGTAGTTTACCTTTAGGTTAAGAATCTTGTATTTAAAGAGAAAGTTTAGCTAAAATCCATTTATAAGGTCCTTATGCTGAACACTTCAAACTGTCTAAAAAACAAAAAATAAAAACTTTTGCCAAAAATCATTAGCTAATTAGCCTGAAGTTTTTTTTTTTTTTTTTTTTTTTTTTTGCCATGATTGTTGAAGCAGTGCTCATCAAGACTGTTTTTTGGACATTCAGAGCAAAATTTCTCCAATTCATGATTTTGAATTATGATGGGATTAATTGCCACTCCAGGACATTGTGTACAATGTGCTTAATTAGCTTCATTTGTAATGCACTGACAGTAAGAAAATTTATTTAGGAGACATTTTAAATCACTTTCTGTTTAATAATTGGGAAGATGTTTTTTTTTTTTTTTTCTTATTAAAGTCTGGGGCAAGACTAACACTCTGAACTTCTGACTTATTTATTATTTGCAGTTTTTCAAAGAAAAAAAAAATTAATAGTTCAACTTGCCCAGGCTTATACAATAAAATAGAAAAAATCTTCCCTAATCTTACACAAAATGAAGATAACATTCTACAATAGCTGTAAGTACCTTACACTTCCATAGGTAAAAGGAATGGGAAGGCAACTAAAAACACAAATAATGGAACTCAAGGCAAAAATCAAAAGCATGCTAAATTACACAGCAGCGGACATCCATTTCTTCAAGAAACTGGATATTCTTTATTTATTTTTTTATTGGAGGTTTAACGACCACTGTGAGCAACTCAATGCGTTATAAGCAGTCGCCCGCCCCTAATGTAGGGTCACTGGTTCCAGGGAAGGGAGAGAGCCAGTATCGTATGACAAACACAACATCAATGCCTCACTGGGATTTGAACCCGGACCCCTTTCAGACGAATGAGCAGAGGCCATTGCTTAAACTCCATATTCTGTGAATTGGAACTCCAGAGGGTAATTAGGTGACAGCAGTACCCCTTTCAATCAAAAAATTGTACTGGAAAGAGAAAAGGGGACTGAAAATAGGACTGGATAAAAAAAAAAAAAAAAGGGGGAGAAATGACCACTAAGGATGGTTAATACAATATCAATGTCAACATGTATTTCACCAGAGACCCCAAGCAATATGCTAGACTGTAGCCTGAAAATTCAGTCTCAAGTACAAAACTTCACCTCTTCAAAATCCTGTTTTAAATAAATAACAGAAGTTTCTTAGATTTTTAAATTCTAGGGGTACCCAATGCATTCACATCTGCATGTTCCAATACTATAGTTCACGCATAAACAGTCATTTGGGATGAACAAATTAAGCATAAGCTTATATTTTTCATAAATCCATTTTCACCAATCACCTTTTCAACACAGAATTGCCAATATTTCATAGTTCTCCAGGTACATCTCCTTAGAAAACTTGAAAACAGGATTCAAACCTACATCTTTTGATTTTCATTTGAGTATGCTACCATTACATCACCTAGGCTTGGTAATTCATTGCCCTAGGTGAGTGCTTCTCAAACTGGGCTGAAAATGTAGTGGCGGAAAAGAATTGCTGGCGACCTTAACCATTTAAGTGTGCGAAGTACCTGAACCATATAGTGCCCAAAATTTTCTGCTCTTCCCAAACGGAAATGTTCACATAAGTCTGTCATTCGTGAGAAAATATCCCCTCTAGTTCTATGTTCTTTGCTGCATGATCCAAGGCATGACGAAGAAGGGATAGTTCCTCTGACATGAACATCGTGCAACTAGGAAGAAACAAGAGATTGAAACATCTCTCTCCTTTCGTAGGTTTGTTGCCATTGTTATAGCTCTTTTAGTAGGTAATCAGTCAGAAGGGATTAGTATTAATTAGGGATCGAACTTTCGAATCCTCAAATTCCACGAATCTTGAAAAAGATTAGAGATTCGAAAACTCAAATCTTCACGCTTTTTTCGTCATTCGAATCTTTCAAATCTTAACCCAAAAAGCTTGGCGTTTGGCGATTGTTGTAGAGCAATATTTGTTTAAATTTTTGTCAGCATGAAATCTCCATTAAAAGGTTTCTGATTTTTCTGCATTGCCCTGAAAGAGTTCAGTGGTTAGTGTTTTTATTAACACTTAAAAAACAAACATGATTTTGACTTTTCTTAATTTTCTGGAAAGAATTTACTCAATTTAGTGTTCCATGTTTAGTGTTTATCTATATTAACTCTTGAAATAATCCTCCCCACCTCTATACTTGCTTTGATTTTAAAAAAGGTTTGGAACTTTTGTTATTAAAGAAAAATGTCAAAAATGTGAATTGTCAAATACTTTTTGGTCAAATTATGTTCAGAAAATGGAAATGAAACTCAAGACTCAAGAGTTATGTACTTCATATAGTAAATGCAAATTATAAATTTCATTGTCATCTTCTTAATAAGTATAGGTATATTTTTTGAAAACTGTATTCTTCAATTTGTTTTTCATCAAATACTGATTTCCAATTTTGGTTCAATTTGAAACTTTTAATTTTAAACAGAAGTATTTTCTTTCCCTTTTTTTTCTTATAATTATTCTTATATGAAGGATTTGAGAACCTTTTAGGATTCGTCCTACCTCTAGTATCAATAATCCCCATAAATGACCATTTTCTTTGAACAAGAAAGCTAAGGGGAAAACAGCATTTTCTGATGCGCAGATTCTCTTGCTGCAGTTAGACAGCAAATGTATTCGTTGAAGCTGATTTCAGGCCATTTTCCTAACCCGGAGTTAATTCATTCCATCCGGTTAAAGGCTTAACTTCTAATGTAAAATCAGAATTCATGTTGCCACATTCGACACGAATAATCCTGCCACTGATAGCATGCAGACATTCCACTGCTGTTTCACTCCAGAAGCTGCCGATTCTTAGTATCCCCTCCCCAGTGTCTCATTACTAAACAACTCGAGGAAGCATCAAACAAAGATATTCGCTCTTTCCACGTTTATAAGCGAGTCACAGAAAAATTCTCATTGGCCGCCACCGGGAGTCGAACCCAGGGTCTTCCAGTTACGCGCCGGATATGCTTCCGCTACACCACAACTGGAAAACCCTGGGTTCGACTCCCGGTGGCGGCCAATGAGAATTTTTCTGTGACTCGCTTATAAAGGTGGAAAGAACGAATATCTTTGTTTGATGTATCTGGTCCACGTTAAATTTCTGTATTAATTAACTCAAGGAAGGTTCTATGTTCTGCTTCACAAAGTTTTGATGATGATGCCTCTTGACAGCATAGTATATAAACACTAGCAGGACTCTAGAGATAGTGAAGAGTAAATGTGTTATGCAATACAATCAGGGTATATGACAGTTTAAGGTTAGCCATCAGTTGTACTTGATTTGTTTTTTTCTACATTGCTGCTTTCGTAAACGTTTTGTCATTGATAATGGGTTAAAAAGTGGTAGTTTGGGGGAAATGAAGAGAGTTTTAATTAATGTTATTCTTTAAAAACTACTTTTCAGTAATCACATGTGTCATTTTTATTTGTTTTAAATTTAATAACTATCTTAATTTTCTTTTTATTGATAGCACATGTAAGAAGCATTCCGGTGACTGCAAATGCTTTCCTTATGTTTCACACAGGTATCAGATGCTGTACAATGGTGTGCGATAGGATGAATGGAATCAGGCCAGTCTCAGGCCTAGGTGCCAAGGAACCTGAAATATCCACCCCACAGTTATTTCACGGGTATAGCACAAATTCAACAATACCAGTGGGGTGTTATAAAATCTTGGCCAAGATCGTCCAAAGCATACAACACCATGTGAGCACTGTTATGTTGCTTATAATTACACAGCGTCATAGGTTCTTTACAGACCAGAAATTGTCTTCAGAGCTCTATACTGCCACTGGGACTATGGTGTCAAGGCCAAAGACATATTGAAGGCTTAATGCTATGAGCCTTTATATGCTAGGTTTGTGTCCCCCTCTAACTGCATCTCACAGGAGAGCTCGGTTGAACTGGTGCTGGCAACACTGTTCCTGGAGCCTAGTCGACAGTGTTCTTTTTACAGATGAATCAAGATTCAGTTTATAAATGAATTCTCATTGGGATTTTATCTAGAGCTAACAGGGAACCCATAATGATTTCGCAAACATCCACGAACAAGACCCCTTTAGGAAGCAGTGATCTGCTTGTGTGGGGGTGGCATTATTTTCAACAGCTGCACACCACACCATGTGTTTCCCAGGAAGCAATATGAATGCTGAGTGCTATGGGAACAAGATCCTAGTGCCCTATGTCACAATATTTCAGGAAGCTGTTGGCCTTCAGTTGTTGTTTTTTTAATGAATGATAATGCTCGCCTGTACAGAACACAGCTTATCAAGGATTTCTTGCAGAGTGAGATTAAATAGACAAAGTAATCGCTCTTTCCACATTTTCCTTGAGCGCATAGCAACCAAAAAATTGTTTTCCAGACACCACTGGGATCGAAACCCAGATCTCTCGATAACTAGCAGAGTGCGTTCATCTTACGCTACGGTGGCCAACAATCCACAGCGCTATGTGTGCTTATCTGTCAGCATCTGACTTCACAAATTCATAGGGATGGGCTCAGCAACTGAGAAGTCTCCATCTGGTGGGGACTAACGGCACGAGCTATTTAATTATAACTAATAAATGCAAACGGTGAGAGTAATCGTGAAAATCTTCCAAATAAATGGAAACACTGTAAATAGACAAAGTCCACAATTTTCTATATAGACTGTTTTTTAGCATATAGACTGTGTGGGTAGCTAGGTCTCCAGATCTAATTCTGTAGACCATGTCTGGAATGCTCTGGACAATACGTAGCAGTTCGTCAGCCTTGTCTTTCAGAACTCTTGCTGGGCTACACACCGCTCCCATTGAGGAATGCAATGTTTTGGGCTTCAGAGTTCAACAACCTGGTGGTGAGTATGTATCACTGTCATGAGAGTTATCTGCCCATACGAAGGGATTATATTTCTTATTAAAACATTTTTAGGTTACATTCTTAAATCTCACCTTGGTTACAATTGTGGATGAGACTATATATATGCAAAATGTGTACACATTTAAATAAATACATTGCTCTTTCCATGTTCCAGAAACACATAGCAACCAAAAAATTGTTTTCAGCCGCCGCCGTGGAATTGAACCACGGATCTCTCGATATCTAGCCGAGTGCGTTAGCTTTACACCACGGTGGCCAACAATCCACGGTGCTATGTGTATTTTTAAGTCAACTTCTGACATCATAAATCCGTAAGATGGGCTCAGCTACTGAGATGTCTCCATCTGGTGGGCATTAACGGCACTGGCTATATATATTATAGCAGTTAAATCCAAAGGGCGAGATCCAAGGTGAAAATCCTCCAAATACAGTCAGTAAATAAATACATCGCTCTTTCCAAGTTCCAGAAACACATAGCAACCGAAATATATATATATTTTTTCCCCCGGTTGCTATGTGTTTCTGGAACATGGAAAGAGCGATTTATTTATTTATTTACTGACGCCATGTATTTGGAGGATTTTCGCCATGTACACATTTGTCTGTTGTTATAAAATGTTTATTACCTTTATGATTGTCTTTCTTTACATAGCCAACATCTGCATCTGCTGTTAAGTGTTTTCCTTTTTATCCCTGTGAATGCCTTCTGGACTTTAATTTTAGATACCAGAGCATACAAAACAGACAAACTCATTTATGATGAGCATGGTTATGATATCTCTGCTAATGCCAGCAAACAGAGAAAAGTTGGTTGGAAATTTATTTTATGAGCATCATTACATGGCTAAAGCAGTCATGGTAAATGAGAGCTTCACCGGCATAGTGAGCAAGTCTTTAAACCACTGATATTATTTATAGCACAATAAGTGGACAATCTGTCCAAGTAAACAAAAAAGGAGTCGTAGATGCATACGATTCACGGATACTGTCCTGAGGTATAACATGCCAGATGGTGTCCGAATTGTGGGCCAGTTTGCTGACATTCTAGTATGGGCATAGGTGGCTTCCCATGTTCAACTGGTGAGAGTGCGGGTGATCAGGCTGGCCACATTACAAAGGCAGGCCCGGGAAAGCAGTGTCATGCATGGTCGGGCATTGTTCTGTTGAAAAATTGCTCGGTGATGCTGCAACAGGAATGGCAGCACAACAAACAGGTTGTGGAATGTCGGTGCACCATTGAACCGTGAGCATGATATGGACTTCCAAGGATGTCCGACTATAATAGGAAATGTGGCTCCCCAGACGGTCACTTCCAGTGTGCGAGCTGCGTGCCATTCCATGGTAAAGGCAGGATCGCTCCGACACAAATGACCAGCGATAAGGCGACTAGATCGCCTTGCCTCGTTCAGCCTAATTACACATCCTCTCTCAAACTCTCACAACTGCTCATATTGTGCATGGATCCAACGTCGAGGTATCCTCACAGTCCATGGAGGTTAATGCAACTGCAAACCTGTCACAATTGTCCCTGCATTTGAGCTTTGCTCTTGATATACCCTCCTCGATGCATGGTTACCATGTGCTGTTGTGGGTCACTATTTTGTCATTGGTTGTTATTTAATCATTTGCATATTCGGCACTGAGGTACTTTACATGCAGAGTTTCATCATGATTGAATGGCTTTTTTGGGGTGCTTTGTTTCTCTTTGCCAACAAGCGTACAAGGTGCAAAATTAATCGGGACCAACTATTACAGCTCATCTCCAACACTCCTTTAGAAGAAAGTTACGGAAAGGGCTGCAAACTGAAATAAAGATAAGGTACTACAAATAAATAACCACAAACGTTGGAACTTAAATGGCGCCACCTTCTTGGATAACGTAGTCCTAATGTTAAGCTAAGTTCAACTCAAAAAATTTTATAAATAATAAAAAAAGAAAATAGCCTTTAAAAATCCATAAGAACTATTATTTTCTAATTAAAATCAATTATCTTTCATACATACTTAATTGTTTATTTCAGAGCATGCATGCAATGGAAACATAACTTCCTTTATTGTAAAGATATAAAAAAGAAAATTCATACCAGTGCTGTACCCATTTGAATATTGTGAAACAGAACTACTTTTAGAATCAAGTCTTCTTTGTGGTGACATTGCTCTTCTGGGATAGGCATCAAATTCACTATATATATATAAAAAAAATTGTTACAAAAAGATTACCACGCATAACCGAAACAAAAAGTAACATTGTGACAGCCACTTTAGCTCAATTTAAAATTAAAAAGAAAAAACTCATTTTAAAATTTGATTCCACTGCAAGTAAAAAAAAAAATTAAAGTAAAAAAAAATTATTCTTTTCTGTCCTGATCAATTGTAAAGACCAAAAAAAAGTAAGAAGTTTGTTGCTCATTCCAATTCATGGTTACTGATTTTGGAGAACTGACTTATAATGTAATGGAAAAAAAAAAAAAAAAGAAGATATCTTCAACGTAACGGTATTCTGGTCTAACTAGGAACTGAAATTTGGACTATATGCCAGAGTTTAATTCTTGCACAAGCAAAGTCAACAGATATGTAGCATTAGTGCCCCCAATACACTACACTCAACACCACCAATACAGTTTATTAGTTTTCAGATATTCACACATTTGTTTACAAGAATATTTTGTTACAGGAGTCATATCTGGCTATAGATTGCCACGTACAAACAAATTACAAAGCCAGATTGATTTCTGAAGATACCAAAGCCCTATCAACTAGAATACTAGCTGACCCCACACAGTAAAGATACTTCATTACATCAAGGCCCACATTTAAACTTGAAGACTGTGAAAACACCATGGACTCTGTTTACAACCTCTTCATACTAAGACATTAACTCCAGGCAAGCAATTTGGTCTTTAAGTTTCAAAGTGTTTGATTTGGGTAACATTTCCATTTGAAGCAGAATTCAAATTTGCTGTCCTGCACCTCCTTGTTATGCTTCCTCAACAAGGAAATTTTCTCTAGTTCCATGTACAATGAACAGCTTTTTACATCAAAAACACTGCTGGATGTTTCCATAGGAATGCCCACCGCACCTGAAAATACTTTTAAGGCCTCCAAAGCATAGGTTTCAGAAATAATTTTTTTTTTTTCAATTGATACAGGAATTTTTTTCACTCTCTGATACAATGCACTCTTCATAGTTGTCAAAATTTCCCATGCTTTGAAACAGAGGAGCAGCAGAGCAAATTGCAACTTCATGTTCTGGCTCAGAACACTTCACAGCTGTCAAAATTTCCTATACTCTGAAACAGAGCAGCAGAGCCAATTGAAACTTCGTGTTCTGGCTCAGAACATTTCATAGTTATCAAAATTTCTCATACTCTGAAACAGAGCGAACTGCAACTTCATGTTGTGGCTCAGAACATTTCTGATATATCTTCACAAATCCTGTGCATGTAATTCGTTTAATTCGTGTTCGATAACTTCCTATCAACAAAAGACTGGGCTTTTAGTTTTCAAATGTAGCTTCATAACACAAGTTACATATTTTGGGAATGAAAACTCCAGCAAAGAGATGCATTCCCACACAATCAGTGCCACAGTCTCCCCACAGGCTAGAATACCACTGTAAATAGTAGTCACCTACTTTCACAGGCACACTTTTAACACAAAGTCTTCTGGGTATCATATGTAAAAAATTTCACTGTGTAAGACATTAACTTGCAAAATTTAAAAAATAATTTCCAGCTGCAACTGTTCAACAAATCTTTGCCCCATGCACTATTCCTGTATTGTGGCTAAAACGAAGTATTATATTCATCCACTGCAGCAATTTTCAACATTCTTACAGCACAGTGCATTCATATGCTTGATACTGAAGTATTTCTGTCCTTTAAGTGCAACTGTTATGTTTTTTGCAGTGGATTAAGGAGAACCAACAATGCATGCCCAGTCACAGTTGCTATAGTAACTCATCATTTCAGATATTTCAGTGAAATCAAACTTCTGATGAGCTGATATCCTTTAACAAATGCTAAGCCAATGAAAATAGAAGCCTACTTGTTAATTATTATTATAAGTAGTCTTGCAGGCTTCTCTTTGATTGGAAAAAGGTACATAAAAAAACTCAAAGAGTGAAGTGAAAAAAAATCATTTTCAGATTGTAAGCTGTTTTAAAACAGGTCAAACATAAGTCACACATAAATACAAATCATGTTTTTATTTATTTATTTTATAAATATCATCACAACATTCTCCAAAATTACCTAGTGCTCCATGGGAAACATTTTGAACAGCAGCAACAATACTTTGGCATACTCTTCCTACAGTGAGGTACAATTTGGGGTGATGAGTATGAATTAAGATGTTTCAGCACAGGGGAGAGCACGAGGAAGGGAATGATTATAAATATTGAATATATTACACATTATAGAATTAATATGGCATGGTCTGTTCAGAAGTTGATAGCTAGAATAGAAAGAAAACAGTTTTTCAAAATTGTCCCAGTTTCTCTGGAATTAAGTTGTTACTGTCAAGTAACACTGCAAATTTTAGCATATTTTTACTGGGACATAATCTAAGTTTTAATTAACACATTCTTCCAATTCTGAATTATGAATCCCAGAAATGGACCTAAAAAGAGATTAAAAGACAAGAGACAACTCAAAAAAGCATGCTTGGTATAACTAGGAACTTCTGAATCAGGAAAATAACAAGAGTTGATGACATGAGCAAAGTAAAAACTTGGAAATGGGATGGGCAATTGGGCATTCTGCTAGAGGAACTGCTCGCCATTAGACAACTGAAATATCAAAATGAATTCTGAGGAAGGGATACTCAGACAACCACCACATGGGAGACAGGTGGATGAAATTCAAAAGCATACTGGAGTGACATGTAGGGGACGGGCTGAAGATATACAGTTTTAAAAGAGAGACTTGGGGGGGGGCACCTTCTTCCAGCAATAGATTGATAATGGTTATTAATGATAATCTAGAGGTTTTGCAATGAGTATTGTAAAGTTGCAACAGTCAGGGGAAAAAAACCCTGTGCTTCAAAGTATGACACTCAAAACAAGTTTAATGCTACCTACAAGACAGCTACATGTAAAACATATGCATCAGCATCATGCCAGGAAAATGCTAACAGTGCTACATTATATGCTATGTGGTGATGTTCAGGGGCAGATTGGTCCACTGGGACATTTCTCGATGGGCCTCTTCCACATATTTTATCCCTTTCTTTCTTTCTTAAATATGTTTTTAGTTCAGTTGTTTTAAACACTCAACTGAATCAGGACCTTTTTTTTTTTATAAACGAAATACACATAATGTAATTATAACAAGCACGGGGAAAAAACCCTTCTATTTTGAATTAGGGAAAAAAATCCCTTCACCAGGCAACTGCTAGAATCCCAACTACAATAGATGGGCCATTTGTGTTTGCAAACTTCTGGGTTCACTTAGAAGCTGAGGAATGAAAATGTATGTACCGTATGTTGCGTGGAGGTCAAAGGTATGAAAATAAAGATTATTTTACGATCTATAAAACATGAGAAGGCTACATATAACAATTTTGTTTTAATTATTTTTTTTTTAATTTCTTACTTCAGCGTTCTTAAGAGAAAATTTTAAAGAAATATAAACATTGAGTGTGTCCAAAATTAGAAACTTCTCCAGCGTAATTACATACATACCTAACTAAACTAGTGATTTAAACCTGGTTATTCGCTCTTTCCATGTTGATTAAGTAAGTTTGCCACAATATTTAAATGTCTTGAAATTTCTAACTGTGATTGTCCACAACAGAAAAGTTGCAGTACAATTATTCTGCAATAAAATCTTGGCATGGGCAGATGAAAATTTTCCCGCAACACTCACTTCAATATAAGGGTGAACGGGTGTACTTTTTTTAAAACCCCTCCCCCAGTACTATGCTCGCCACTGTTTTTAGAGCAACTGTGCTTTGTGTTTTGTTTCTTAAATAAAAAAAGTGATTTCCAATTGTGATACAAAATACAACAGTACCGCAGAACTACAACTGAAAGGGACCCATTTGCAAAATAATTCCCGGGCCCTTTTGCGACTGCCAATCCGCCCCTGGTGATGACACTTAGTTTCTAAGTTCAAATGACTAAATTCACAGATATGTGACAAATTTTTTATTCTGAAAAGCAAATTAACAGCTGAACCAGACAATTTCTTCAGTAACATGAGTTTCTCTTTAGCTTGTTCATAATAGAATATCCAAATTTCACTATGTTTGCAAAAGAAAAAAAAACGTGTCTAATGATTTTAAAAATAACATGTTTCAGTTGTTGATCTAAAGAAGGAAGTTTTCTTTAATATACATATAAATGTATAATGATTTCATAAATAACATGCTTTGATTGTCAATCAGTCATCAACAGTGTATGTTCACAAGCTTTCACAGTCAGCCGTGTGGCTAAGTGGTCTGGGCCACTGGCTTCTAATTATCCATACTTAATGGGCCCACATTTAAATCACGAAAAAGGAATGATGCATTTTCTGACAGCATCGGCTGTCCTTTCCCTAGAACAAACAGCCTTAAATTAGGGATGAACATCTGCCAATAGCCCTCAGAGTTGCTTGTGGTGGTTCCGAAATGAAACAACAAAAATGCTTTCACATTTCTGTTTCTGCCAATCAATATTGTTTTGTTCATTCACTAAGTTCATCAATAGAACTTCACCTTCCAGTAAAATTTAGCTACCAGCAATTTTGTTGATAATTTTTTTTTTTTTTTTAAGAATTTTCACTTAAATTTCTACTGTCTTGAAATTGCTGAAAGTTCTTAAAATTTCATTGACAGGATCAGTGGTGTACCCAGAAATTAATTTTGGGGGCTGCATATCATCACCGCAATGTCAAAACCGCCAATGCAAAATTTTGCAGTTTGAATTACCGCCATTTAAAAATTAAATTTGATCAAAGAATCACTTTTGCAATTACATTATACTGTTCAAGCACTAAACATTTACCTCAAGTTGCATCTGTATTATGCATCAGTGAATAAAATTTTATATGATGTCAAGTCAGCAATTAAACAATTCTCACATTCTTGGTTTTATCACTGCAGCTATGATATCATTCCTTCATAAAGTGATGAAAAAAACGTGCATGAGAACAGGCATTTTTATTTTTCTCAAATTCTATTAATTGCAAAGTAATAATCATTCTACGTACATTTTCTTTTTCCTGCTATGGTATGTACTCTAAGATAAAAGGCTTACCCCCTCTCTCCCTACCCCAGACCCCAGCTCCCACCACTCATTAGCCTGACACCCTAACCACTACAACACCAGTTGGTTTTTTCTTTCCTGTAATACATAGGAATAAAGATCTGGATACATATCAGACACCCCTCGTATAATCATCATCTTTAAATGCCATGTCCATCAAAGACATATGCAATCCTTCACCGTGTGCTGCACAGGATCATGGTGTCAAATATCCTCGGGAATGAGGGATCATGTGACGAGGTTGTTTCTCATTTTTTTTCTTCAACTTATGTTTAAGGAAAAGCCTACAGAAACAGCTCAAGACATCCAGGCAGATTTTTGGGATTCATGCATGCATTCATGTTGCATTCACAGATGCCTTAGAAACTGCCAACTGGATGTTCAACAGCGGGATTAGAGCTTAAAACACTATTACTACCTAAACACGAGTTTGGCTAGTAGCTAAAGGTGTTCCCTCAGTGGCATATATTGTTGCACGGCCAATTTATATTACACTGCCAGCCACCAGTGGGTATGGTGTGATGCCCAGGGGTGTTTTCTTACAAATTTAACGATAGCACTTCTGACACAAGTTCAACGTCCTGGGGCACCACAAACAACAAATGAATTTTTAATTAATCAAAACCTGAACGGTTCTTGGCCTGCAAAGGTTGATTACTGGCACAACACCCACACTTTAATTCGTGAACAACTATTTAAATAATTTACGATAATGTTCACAGGTCACCACGATCAACATTATAATTCCTAACAGTCTACATGTCCGATAGCATTTGCTTCCAGGTACATTCAACAGTTCAATATTGAAATGAGACCAAAATTTGTTGCTATCTTACTTGGATGACAATGATTAAGAAGCATACAAAACCTAAGAAAAACTACTTACAGACATTCCCTGATTAAGTACTGTAACCCTTTCTGCATAATCACACACTACAGAAAGGTGTTCACTTTTCAATTTTCCTGTTATCAACATATACATGTTTCAGATGAACCACAAATTCATCACAAGCCTTCAGTGAGTTTGGGTCTTCCATAATGCTTTTAGTCACTTAGATGCACACACATTACTGCTGCAAGCTGAGGTTCAGGAAAAAGCGACAATGTGTGGGATAGCATCACAGACCCTGAATGCTGTTCTCCTCCAAAGAAATGCACTGCTGGTCAAAGTGGGCACATATGCTGTTTGCCCATTATGTTCCCTGTTGGGCTATTACTTTCCAGCCTTTAACGAAGCATTCATATTCAACATTTTTCTATGGACATTTCAGCAGTCAGTTTTGTTCAATTTACCATGTGTCTTACCAACAATGTACTATCAAATACTGTGAGATGAGAATTCTTCCACATATTTTGATCTTTACTGATGCAAGCATGCTGCAGACTTCCTCTTTGAGCCTCAGGAAGCAACCGAATCTTTTCTTCCTTTTCCTTATTCAGCTGCTTTGGGATAACTTTTCACTTGGATACCTTTCTTTCGATCTTTACTGATGCAAGCATGCTGCAGACGCCCTATTGGAGCCTCGGGAAGCAATGGATTTTTGGAAGCTTCGATATTTTCTTCGTTTTCTTTTTTCAGCTGCTTTGGGATACCTTTTCACCCCCACATGTATACCCACGTAGATTGGGTGAATTACTGCCATCTCAACACAATATTACAAGGTAAAAACACTTTAATGTAAAGTCACCATAGTTAAAAACTTTACATAAAAGTACACAAGAACTTTCGAGTCCACATCAGACTCATCAGATGATTGGACTCACACCTGATGAAGAGTCTGATGTGGACTCGAAAGTTCTTGTGTACTTTTATGTAAAGTTTTTAACTATGGTGATTTTACATTAAAGTGTTTTTACCTTGTAATATTGTGTTGAGATGGCAGTAATTCACCCAATCTACAACGCAAGCACAAAATACCTATGGAGTTCAATACCCACATACTTAAGTTTCCCTACTTTCATGCCCTTTAGTATCACAAATTGCAAGCTTAACTCATCTTTGAACTATTTTACCATAAATTACTCTGTCAGTGGTTCCTAAGTATGCCAAAAGGATCTTCAGCCTTATAAACATGGGGTTGTTCAGTCTGCTTCCTGTTGTAATCTGACTTAAGGTTATGTTGTCACCTCTGACTACACACAGTCAACAAAGCCTGTATGGGTGATAAACCGTGTCCCATGGGAACATCTCCTTCCTTGCCCTGAAACCAGATTATTATTTAAACTTTTATATAATAATCTGGTTTCAGGGAAAGGAAGGAGATGTTTTAAACTAATACTAATAAATTATTTAAACTTTTTAATTAATCTGCCTGACTGACCACGTCCATTAGACTTAAAAACAACAAAGCCAAAATGATAACAATATAGTATGAAAATGGAATTTTTTTTTTGAAATATGGCTACTTGAACCATATCTCACTACATTTTATCATGGGTTGGAGAGTGTCTGTATACTACACAATGTACACTCAGTAGAAAAAACATTAGAGAAGGGCTGATGAGCAGTTGACATGGGCATCTCCTGTGTAGAATAAACAGACCCAAACCAAATGCAGGCGATATAGGCAGACAGCAGGGCTTTCCAAGAGTGTATTGCAATTGATGAACATGGGTAAATGTGGTGATCTGAGTGACTGATCATGCATGCATTGTCAGCACAAGACAGATGGGTCATTCTATCTCCTAACTGGTATGAACCCTAGGGTTCCTTAGGGCAACCTTATCAAGGGTGTACCATGAGTATACCATCTATGGATATACCAGTGCCCAGAGAGCAAGTGGTGGCCAACAACATGCCACTGATTAAAGGGGTCGACGTAGACTATCCTGGCTTGTACAGAATGATCTCTTACCAAAGGGGGTACAAATCATATCCAGGTAAAATATTGGAGGACCAAGCAGAATCAACAAGTCCAGCACATGCAGCATATCCTGGGTTACAGGAGCTGATGCCCTAGTCATGTGACAGTGTCAACTGCTCATCATCAGATATTACGCCTCGTCTGGTGCCAGGAACATCAAAACCGGACCTCTGTAGAGTGGCACCATGTCATGTGGTCAGATGAATCCCGTTTTCAGCTGTATCAAGCTGACAGGAGAGTATGAGTGTGGCTTCTACAGCACGAGGCCCTAGCTCTGTTCAAGGCAGTGGTGGCTCTCAAATGGTTTAGGACAAGGAGGTTATATTACTGGAGACACCACTGGCTCTGCTGCCATAGGTCACAGCTAATCTGTGGTGTGACGTCACAAGGCAAAAGCAAACTAAATTATACCGTTGATAAAACAGTAAGCTTGTGCATTATTGAATTACTCATTTTATCTGTTTATACGCTTAGAAGCTTTTGTTCCATTGGTTTCAAAGCAGCTTCTTTACTGCGGCTGCGTCGTACCTGCTCATGACGTTATTTGCAGCATGGACAGTGACTTATGGCGGCCAATGCTGCGTGGATAGAAGTGGTGTCTCCAGTAATATAACCTCCTTGGTTAAGGGAGCCTTCTGATGGGACACATTAGGTAAGCTGACCAGACGTCCCCAATTCTTGAGGACAGTCCTCGAATTTAGTTTATTGTTCCCCAAAACGTCTGAAGCCTTCAGGGACGCAAATTGTCCTCAAATTTTAATGTTTGTCCCCAAATGTCCTCGAATTTACAGTTCATCAACCCTTTAGATTTCCAATGAAAAATGTTCTTAAAAGTAATTTCCGTTGTACTAATTTTCCAACATGCTTCTTTGTGAAAACAAATTTTGACTTTTTTTTCTTCTTTCTGGGTTTAACGACCACTACGAGCAACTCTAAGGACTATAAGCAGTCACCTGTCTCTAATTTGGAGACATTCGTTCTAAGGAAGGGAGAGAGCAAGTGCTACAAGACAAACACACCACCCATGCCTCATTCGGGACTCGAATCCGTACCAACTTGTACACGAACGGTCAGTGGCCAGCACTAGGTCAATGCATCACGGACGCTGTCAAATTTCGACTGTACTTGTTCTGAGTTTCTCGAAAAACTTTGGCAAAATGAAAAATTCGCCATGCAATTACTATGGTGTGCAGCCTAATTTTAATTCAGCGCATGTACCTAAGGTAAAGCATTTCACTTTTGCTAATATGTTCTCGCCATCGTAGTTCTGCTTTGTCAATACCAATGACCAACATTCTACAAGATATATCCTTTTTAAGACACAGATTTTAATGTGTAATATCACACTTATTGAAGCATTGTAGTTTTGTGACAAAAAGATTTGCATATTTATTTTGAGTACGTATGTGTCCCCAAATGAACTACCGATTTGGGGACGCCACGCCCTTTTGTCCTCAAATCGGTGTCCCGATATCTGGTCACCTTAACATTAGGTCACTTAGTGTGTCTCGAGAGGACATTAACCACTGCACACTACCAGCATGTGCTGGCTGATCCCCTACATGCCTTCATGGCCTTTGTGCATCCTGCGGCCAATGGTCTGCTTCAGCACGATGATGCACTGTCCCTCCGGGCCCCAACTGCCCAGGCATGGGTCGAGGAACACTCATTTGAGTTTGGAACCATCCTGTTGCCCCAAGGTCCACAGATTTAAACCCTGCGGAAGTTCTCTGGGATGCCGTGGGGTAGAACATCAGATCCATTGTTCCTGGACCAATGTCTCGGGCATAGTTATGGACAATGCTGCAAAAGGCATGGCTGGCATTACTTACGGAAACTCTCTGGTATCTAGTGGAGTCAATGCCTCAGGGTGTAGAGACTTATTCGCGCTAGAGGAGAACCAACATGCTATCGGGTAGGCATCTCTGATGTTTTGCCCATTGAGTGCATTTCTCTTGGATAAATGGATATTCCATTCATAAAAAGGTGCTTTCATTATTAAGTTTTGGAAAAGTTGTTTTGGTTTTGACGTGATATATAAATGCAAATCTGATTCCTAGAGCAGATCAAGCGAAAAATAACATGAGAACTGTTATAATTTGGGTCAATCCTGTGCATTTAGCATGTCAGAAAGAGAGTTCTCTTTTATACAATGTTATTTCTAATTTTTCAATACTGGACTCGTGCTTTGTTATAACAACAATATGACATGTTGACAAAATCAGCCACATGACTAAATTCATATACTGTATAAATAAATCCATCACTCATTCCACGTTAAGCAACCGAAAAATTGTTATTCGGTCGCCGTCGGGGAGTTGAATCCCGAATCTCTCGATATCCAGCCGAGTGCGTTAACTTTAAACCACAGCGACCAACAATTCACGGCACTATGCGTGTTTTTCTTTTTCAGTCAGCATCTGACATCATAAATCCGTAAGATGGGCTCAGCTACTGAGACGTCTCCATGTGGTGGGCATTAACGGCCCTGGCTATATATAATTATAGCAATAATCCAAAGGGCAAGATCCAAGGTGAAAATCATCTAAATACGTGGCGTCAGTTGAATAAAAAAACCCATCGCTCTTTCCATGTTAAGCAACCCACAACAACCGATATACTGCATGTTTGGTTTGACTATGTGTGTTCATTCCTATTTTCAGTTCAACTCTTAACTTGAGAACAGTTTCTATAAAGCATATACAACAGAATGGCTTCCCTCAATGACATTTCTCATGCAAGAACTAAACCTAATAAAAAAGAGAAGTGAAATTTTTCCAGGAAATATACATTGCACTTGGTGGAACAAAAGGCAACCAAGCAAAACATCTCAGCAATTACACTGGTCATTAGTTTCTTCTTAAGCTGTGGCTGGTATGCTATTATTATTATAAATGTCCAGTATTTAAAAAGAAAAAAAAATGTAGGAACTCACCTTAAATGTGGATCCCTTCCATTCCAGTTCTCTCCATTGGTGACACCTGGCATGGCTTTACCTGAAAAACCTGGAAGAGACATAATTCATTTATTAACAAGTGTGGAGACAGAAATATTCCATTTATTAACATTTAAGAAAATTTAACTTTTAGTTATGAAAAAATGTACATAGCATAGCAATATTATATCTATAATTTCAATTTGCCATGATGATTAAAACTTTTATTATATTTAGTTTACCAATCACATGCACTTACATAGCAGCCTGAGTGTGAAGTACTAAAATTACATGTAAGTAGCGCAGAAATGCTTTTAAATGGAGGTCTACCAAAGGTAATGAAAGGGATGCATTATGGAAGTTTGTGGATTATGGGGCGGCCGCAGTGTATCTGGCACGTGACATTAGTGATAAAATGTCAGAGAAAGTAAAAAGTTAGCAGTCATCTCAGGCCTTCAGATTACAACAATTCAGTCTATTCATGAATGAACTCATTCTTGAATACCTTACAGTGCAAGGAACAAACGTAGCCAACAGTGATGCAGTTCTACATGAAAAAGTGCCTTAGTAGAAGACGAATCAGGTAAAACCCACCCAGAAAGAAGGTGCTCAAAAATTTGTGAAGCAATGTGAAATTATTTTGCATTATTTATCACTTTTTACTAATTACTGTTATTAAATGTTTATTACCAATTACTTTTGTGAATTAAATTGACAAAAAATCACTTAATAGCAATTTTAAATATAATGTTATGATGATGATGTCATATGCTGAAAAATATACACTGAAGAGCAATTGAATTAGAGACAGCTGGCATTATGCAAATGTGGAGCTGTGGGCGGCCCTGTAAACGGAAACGAGATGACGTATGCAGCGATCCGACAATATAAGGAGTGATGCGACGAGAATCAGTGAGAGTCGGGCGCAGTATAGGTAAGACGAAGGATCTAAGCGCATTTGATCGTGGGCAAATTGTCGGTGCCCGACGAATGGGTCACTCCATCTCGGAAGTCGTGCAGGCACTCGTATTTTCACGAGTCACTGTGTTACGGGTGCACCGTGAGTACATCGAATCCGGTAAAACCATCCCTGCAAGGGCCAACTGCCGTGGACAACAGCGTGTGGATAAGCAAGGTCATCGCCGGCTAGATCGCATTGTAACAGCGGATAGACGGGCCACAGTGCAAGAAATCACTCGGCAATTTAACGCTGGTGCACAAAAATGTGTAAGCAGCAACACCATCTAGAACCATCTCCTCGCTATGGGGTACAGAAGCCATCGTCCCACGAGAGTACCGCTACTGATCGCACATCACAGGGTGCAAAGATTAGCATGGGCGTGGGAACATCGCCACTGGACCCTAGACATGAGGGAAAATGTTGTCTGGACTGATGAGTCGAGATTCACATTGGTACATGCTGATTGCAGGATACGAGGACGGCGCAAACCACATGAAGCGATGGATCCTTCTTGCCAGCAGAGTACTCTTCAAGCTGGTGGGGGTGGCATTCTCGTCTGGGGACTGTTTACGTGGACTGAAATGGGACCCCTGGTAGGTGTGACATCGTTCCTCACAGGTCAACATTACCGGGATATCCTGGACCACCATTTGCTCCCGTCTGCGCGTCTTCAACATCCCACTGGCGACCTCATCCTGCAACAAGACAATGCACCGTGCCATCGCTCCCGAACTGTATCCGAATGGTTGGATGAACACTCCACCGACGTGAGCTTGCTTCCTTGGCCTGCTAGGTCACCTGACTTCAATCCCATCGAGCACATCTGGGACGCCATCGAGAGAGATGTTCGAGGCTCTGACTCCCTCCATCAAATCTTCGTGAACTGTGGGAGCTTGTTCAGGAGTCGTGGATCCGTATGGCTTCCCAACGCTTCCGGTGTCTTGTCGAATCCATGCCGAGACGAATCGCCGCCGTTATCAGGGCTAAAGGTGATGCTACACATTACTATACAGGTACCTCTAATTCAGTTGCTCTTCAGTGTAGTTTTTCTTCACATACAACTCTGTCATTCCAGACGATTCCAAATATTCACTGTGAATGATGCATATTAATTGAACTGAATAGATGCAGCTACTGTATATAAGCACACCAGACAGAAAATTAGTCATCCCTGGCAGAATTTGCCTAACAACGGGTGACGGCATCTCTGGCCTTGATAACCGCATCAATCCGGTGTGGTAGAGACACCACAAGGTTGTGGATGTATTGAACATTGATTTGCTGCCACTCGTGTGTCAACTGGTCCCGAAGTTCCATCAGAGCACGTGGGTGTCTATTCCGGCATTTCACCTTCTGTTCCAATTCCAAATGATTCCACAGATTTTCAATAGGATTTAAATCTGGGGATTTGGCGGGCCAGTCGAGATGAGACAGTGTTGCTGATTGTTCGTCCTGCCACTCAGACACAGTTTCAGCCCTGTGCACACGGCAATTGTCTTCTCAGATTACAGGAGTGGCAATGTGATGCTGCTCCTGGAAATGCAGGGCAAAGGGCAACACTTCATTCAGAATGTGGCGGTATGCATGCTTGTTCAAATTCATAGTCACTGCAACGAGAGGGCCTATTTCGTGGTACGAAAAACATCCCGAAAACATCAGAACCCACTCCAGCTTGAACAACACTTTCGACGCAATCAGGATTAAAGGCTGTATTGAATCTGCGATGCACACGTCGCATCAAATAATTGGAGAACAAACAAAAACGAGACTCATTAGACCAAATTACTTGTTTCCAGTCCTCCACAGTAAAGTTTTGGTGCTTCTAAGCCCATTGATAACGTAGGACTTTGTGACTTGCTGTTAAGGGAAGTCTCTTCTGTGGTACTCTGCTCCAGATGTGCATCGCACTCAGTTCTCGTCGCAATATCCTTTCAGAAATTGCTAGGAGTGGACTTTCATTGACTGTTTGGAGCAATTGTTGCCTGGTTTGAAATTGATTTGCAGTTACTAGGCGTAAAATATAGCGGCGGTCCCTGTTTGTGAGAATTGTTTTCCGGCCATAGTTACGTTGCCGATTTTCAGTTTACTGCAAACTACACCACTGTTTGTAGACCCGCTGGACAGTACGCTTCGACACAACAAATTGGGCGACTTCATTCAAATCTGTGTTCGTGGGCATGACCAAACATGATGGCTCTGTTTTACCACTCAGTAAGGTCTGTCTTACGACCCACCGCGGGTGGCCTAGTGGGCAACGTTCGTGACTGCCACGGAAAGGACCTCAGGTTCGATCCCAGGCAGGTACGAACGCTTGATCCACTAAATATCCGCCGTGCGTCGGATGGGTACGTTAAGCCGTCGGACCCCGGGTACCCCCCCGGTAATAAATAAGGGCGTCTTCCTCCCCCTTTCTACTTCGCTTCCGTGTCACTTTCCTATCGGGCAATCTAGCCCAAATCTCCTAGCTTCCTTTTTCTAAAGGTTGTTTAAGACCTGGGGTAAGACACTCCCTTCCTAAAACCCTCTACATATGATCATCATTTTGTTTGTCTCACGACCCATATTGCAGACTAAATTCAGCACATTCGCTGCTCTCCACCACTGAACGAGACAGAAATCATCCTGTAGACCACGCCAATGATATTTATCTCCTGACAATGCAATCACGGCGCCCTCTGTGCAACTGGTAACTTCCTACTGTCATTTCTGTTAGGGGTGCCTAAATTTTTTGTCCGGAGTGCTTATTAACATTTATTCAGGGTGAATAATGTGCCATTTTTCATATGCTTATAAAGATGGATGCAAGAAATTTATTTTGTGTTGCCCCATAAGGAACTGGAGAATGAGCTACAAGGATTACTTTCATTGGAGCTCATGGGGAGATTTTCAGTACAAACAGTCTTCAAAAATTATAAAAAACTCTTGTCACTCAGCCTTTGTTCCTGTCTAACTTTCACAGGTGTTTTTGCGCTGATCAATGCAATCTTAAGAGAGAAGCCACCTCCTATAACTTTATTTTGAGGACTACTATCTAAACACAGGAGCTAACATTATACTTGAAACCTTATGATGCACGAGAAGCTATACTGCATGATCAACCTGTTTAGTTCCATCATAGTAATACAAACATTCGCTTAAGATACGAGTATACTTGCATACAAAACACACTATTCATCATTTTTTTCAAATATTTGATCTGAAAGAATTCCTTTGTCCAACTTCTGCAACCATTTAACCACGAGAAGTCTCCTTGAGTCACTAAGCTTACAAAAATAGTGCTTTGTGCCACTAAAGCTCTTCTACAGTGGCAGTTCATCAGGTGAAGTGTCAGTTCATCAGGTGAAGTGTCACTTCACCTAAAATTTATGAAAAAAAAATCTTCAAATGATTCAGCGGATTCTTAAAATTAGTCACTTTTTCGTTTACAAGAATAATTTCGTGAAAATGTTGTGCGTTTCGAAACAAAGCATCTCCTGTTTCTAAAAGCAAGCTGGAACGACCTTATAACTGTGTGTAGGCCATGTGAAGAAGTAAGCTCCACAGTTCCAAAACACTTTACTCTCGCAACGTGAAGAGCACCATCGCAGGAACCCGGTGTTTCCCTTAATAAGGGGGCTGCTATTGCAAACAATGACGTCAATGGTCTAGGTGAAGTGACATCTCGTGCCACTGGTTGTCACTTCACCTCGTGCAAGTGAAGTAACAGCCTCGGCAGTGTGACTGAGTTTAGACTATTCTGGCTTCGTCCATTGTGTTTATATAGTAACTGCGAGTGCGAACTTCAGTTTCAATACAGTTTCTTTATTATTATCCGTGTGTTCTTTGATTCATGCTCTTGTTTAAAAAAAATGAGCTAGGAAAATACTACAGTGTGTACGTTGTTGCCAGAGGTGAAACTAGGGCGGGGCTGCTGTCCCGGGCGCAGCTCAAGAGACGCCGCAAGAATCACTGCTTACAATCTGATTAAAATTGGAATTGAAACTTTTGCACCTGTTTCTTGTACAGCTCCCCCCTAATTTGGAGGTTTAACGACCACCGTGAGCAACTGGATGGGCTGCAAGCAGTCGCCCATCTCTAATTTAGGGCCCGCTGGTTCCAGAGAAGGGAAAGAGCCAGTGCCGTAAAACAAACACAATACCCCTGCTTCAACGGGACGCATAACGGAGGAATGATCACTAGCCACCGCTTAAAACTACTGCGCAGCAGGAGCGGCCAGCGTTTTCTTTTTTCCGGCATATTTTATCGTTGTCAATTCACAGAAATTGCTTATAATACGTTTCGCTAGTTTCGGTAGGCTTTGTAACTTAATATTTCGATTTCTTAAAATGTTCATGGCATATTAGTTGCTTGCATTCAAAAGTGAAAGAGGAACAGGCGGTGTTGTACCTTCGTTGCAAGTTGAGAATGTCGTCAAGAGCGTATACAGCAGGGGGAAGAAAATGGAAGTTTCTGAGATCCGCCTGGACTAAATAAAAATTAATGAAAAGCAAAAGAAAAAAATTAAAGCATTTTTTAATGCAAGTTGGTGCATTTTATTAAATTAACCCATTTTTTTTTCTAATGTAAGTCGCACTTTAACAAAAAATGAAACACTTTCGGGGGAGGGGGAAAGGCCTCTTGGTCCATATAAATACTCACCTGGATGTCGTTCACATTGTTAAAGATTCTCTGGGGGTTATTTGATCATTAGTACGTCTGCGAACCACCAATTCGAGCTGCATTCGGCCCGTTTGATATCGTGACGAACGTCAGAAGTAGGGCAGCACAAACAGTCACAGTTTAGTTCAGTATATATTAATGTATATATAAGATAGCTGCATGTAAACAAATTATCAGGAAAAACCAAAATGTTGATGCAAAAAAGAAGAGAGATGAGGACAACTAAAGAAGATGTGACTTCCAAAGTGGAATATATAGAGCTATGCAAGACAGCACGAAAAAGTATCACTGAAGACGTAAGGAAATTCAACTGTGAGCTAGTGAGGAAAGCAATTGAAAACAACCAAAGCCTAAAGATAGCAAAGGGACATCTCAGTAAGGGAAGAAAACAGATTATGGCTCTGAGAAAAGAAGATGGTTCTATAACAAGAAATAGAGGCGAAATTTTGACAAGAGTGAAAGATTTCTACTCCAAATTATATGAAAGGGATGATACATGTACTCCAGACATCATGAAAGGTACCAGAGTTCTTCCAGTCCTCCCAGCAGAAGTTGCTCATGCAATCAAGAACATGAAGCGGGGGAAAGCTCCAGGAGAAGATGGAATTACTATAGACATCATACAAGAAGCAAGTGGAGAAATTGAAACAGTACTCGCCCAAATTTTCACTCGATACCTTAATGAAGAGAAGATTCCTGAGGATTGGAACAATGCTACAATGATCCTGCTACATAAAAAAGGTGACATTGAGGATCTCAGGAACTACAGACCTATCAGCCTCCTATCAGTGGTTTATAAAATCTTCACTAAAGTTCTTTCACACCGCTTGAAGGTAACACTGGACATGGCTCAACCGAGAGAACAAGCTGGATTCAGGAGTGGCTACAGCACAATAGATCATACCCACGTACTGAGAGAACTAATTGAAAGAGCGAGGGAATATGAACTTCCATTGTGCATGGCTTTTATCGATTATGAAAAAGCCTTTGATTCGGTGAAACCATCAGCAGTTACCACGGCTCTGAAATCCTGCGGTATTGAAGATGCATACATTAATATTATTAATAACATCTATGAAAATGCAAGTGCAAAGATTCGGCTGTTTGAAAATACAACACACATAAAAATTGGAAAGGGAGTGAGACAAGGTGACACCATATCTCCGAAGCTCTTTAATGCTACATTGGAAAATGTCTTTCAATCACTGAACTGGGAAAACAAAGGGATAAAGATTAATGGAGATTATCTAACCCACCTTCGTTTTGCTGATGACGTAGTCATTTTTGCAACTACCCCATCAGAGCTGCAGAGTATGATCCAGGAACTTGCTGACAAGAGTAAAGAAGTGGGATTAAAAATGAACTTTCAGAAGACAAAAGTGATGTTCAATGCTTTTACAAGAAATGAAGATTTATCGATTGATGGAGAAAAACTGGAGATAACAGATACGTATGTTTATCTTGGACAGCAGATATCAAGTGAGGGTCACATTGATGAAGAAATTAATCGGCGTACAAAACTTGCCTGGAGAGCTTTTGGAAGAAACAGCATAATTTTCAAGAGCAATATGCCATTATGTCTTAAAAGAAAAGTGTTTGATCAATGCATCCTTCCAGTGCTTACGTATGGTGCAGAGACGTGGACCTTAACTAAAAGAGACATACAAAGGCTGCAGACAACTCAAAGCAGCATGGAGAGGTGCATGCTTGGTATAACCAGGAGAGATAAGAAGAGGAACTCGTGGATCCGAAAAATGACAATAGTGGAAGACATCATGATCAGAGTTAAATCCCTGAAATGGCAATGGGCTGGACATACTGCCAGAAGGACAGACCATAGATGGACAGCCGAAATTTTAGATTGGATTCCAAGGGACAGGAAAAGACCCAGAAAAAGACCACATGGGAGATGGGTGGATGAAATTCGTAAATATGCGGGAGTGACATGGAGGAGACTGGCACAAGACAGACCGTTGTGGAGGAAACTTGGGGAGACCTTCGTCCAGCAGTGGATTGATAATGGTTGACAATGATGATGATGATAAGATAGCAAAAGACAGATGGAGGAGCACAATATTTTGTGCTTTGCCCCGACGCAGAAATGACTAGTTATGCCCCTGGTTGTTGCAGACATATAATGTACATAGGGATGTATTCCAAGAAATGTACAAATTGTTTTTTCTAGTTCTTACTTTACCCTCAACTACTATGCCAGTAGAAAGAAATTTTTCCTGTTTGAAGCGAATAAAAAATTACTTAAGGAACATTATTTCATAGCAAAGACTATTATCGTTATCTAATACCGCGATGCAAAAAGAACTTCTCTCCGAACTTGTAGTTAAACAGGCGTTTTACAATGACATTGACTGCTATGCTTCCTTGAAAGATAGAACTGACTTTTATAAAAAATAGATGCAGTTTTCCCATGAATTCTCATTCTGTAACACTTCACCTGTTTCTCTACTCAATAACCACCACTTCCTTTCTATTATAGAAAGTTTGTGACAGACCCGAGTCCGGATACTTTTGATCTGAAAGTGTATTTCATGGCGTCGTTTCACGACTCTGAAACTGCCTAAGTCATACACATGATCTTCAATCCAAACGTTTGCATCGGCACAAAACAAAAGACACGGCCAACGACAACAAGTTAGTAAAATCATGCAATGTATTGATTATGATACGCTTTCCAACATACCAGAAATCATTACTCAAGTTATGAGGATAATGGCTGAGGAATAAATCTCGCTCCTGTGCCCTGACCTTTGACCCCATTTCGATGTTATTCAACAGAACCGGTTCAGTATACCTCCGGAACAACATAAAGTTTTGTCCAATGGAAGCATTTTTACGCAAGTTATGACGCATAAGGGCAATGGAATGGATCCCGCCCCTATGTAGTGACCTTTAACCCCATTTCGTCCATTTGCAACAATGTTCTTCCCCAGATGGTCCCCTACCACATACTAAAATTTCATCGAAATCGAACCATTTTTATGCGAGTTATCGTGCAGACGGACAAAGCTGGAGCATATTCGCTTCTTCAACCTACGGTTGGAAAGCGTAAAAAAAAAGCCTGTTTTTTTTTTAATTAAGCAACTTAATGTATGTTTAATTTCAGTTTTTGCCGTTTTTTTCGATAACATATCAAGCTTCTGAATATGTTTCACAGCAACACCAATTTTCACAAATTTATGATGAGTTGAAAGTTTCCAAAATGTGGATGTTGTTTTCACCATCGCCCCTCAGAAAGAAAACTCTTTTCATTCTGAGAACACTCTTCCTTCATATTGCATGACAAATCCTTTTTCAGTCTACGGGCACCAGTATCGAGCACAAAATTCTACAGTGCGCATTTTCCTTTGAAAAAAAAAAATCTTTTTGCTTTTCCAAAATAAAACGGGAGTAAAACCGGGTCGAAATCGGGTCAGGAACACCTCGACCCGTTTGGCACGTTAGAAATTGTTGATCCGTGACCCGCTGATTAGTTCTTCATTTTTACAACTTATTCGGAAAGGTCACGGAGGTTAGACATATCAGCGTATTGTTTTACATACCTCCATCCACTGTTTCGGACAATTCCATGCATCCATATGAGGTGGTCCACAACTCATAGTGTAAGTTCTGTACGCTAGTTTAGTTGCACGTAATAGTGTATGCGGCTAACTAAAGTACTCAATTTCATACTAGGTTACACCAAAAGTGGTGCTACATTGGCTGCACTACTTCTGGGAAAAAGTAAACTATTGCAGGACGCATGAAATACACAAAAACACGATGCAGTCATGTACCATGGTATCAGACTTGAATGGCTCAAAAGGTGCACCCATTGCTCCATATTTATATATGCTTTATACATCACACGTGGGCCTACCTTTTCCCTAAAGTGGTACAGCTAGTGTAACACCTCTTTTTGGTGCAACCTACTATACAATTTTTAACAGTATTTACAAAAGGAGATACTAAAGTGTATAACTTTGTTTTTGAGTTAAAATCTTCGGCAAATTTATTCACAGTGTTCGTTTCTATTTCTTACGCTCCTCAGAGCGTGAAATTACACGGCCCATTGAATGGCCATCTTGGGAGGGCGGCTACGGCCCCGGCTTCACTATTACCCATCCTTCCTTACAGATAGACAGTGTTTCTTTCAGGCATACATCCAGGGGGGCGAAGACCACCCGGAAACGACCATTTCCACCCCACCCCCGGATACATTTTAGGTTACCGAGCCAAATTTTAATAAATTCAGGCTATGATGAAAAAGGAAGTTTCGTTTTTTTTTTTATGGTACAAATATTTCTTCAATTTTATTTTTTTAAATATTTGTTCAAATGGTACTAGTTATAGTTTATTTTATTAAAAAGTGTATTACGACGCATGGTATTCTTCAAAATATAATAAGTAGACTAATCATACCTAATTGTCTGGGAATCGTTATTCAGGAGTAAGACTGCGTTGAATGCATTTTAACAGATAAAACTTTCAAGCCTGCGGAACCTCTCCCTTCCCTCCTTTAGCTGAAAACAGTTTGTTATTCCTGAAATGTTTGAAGAAATAATTACTATATCAGGTATGTATATAGAATTTTTCTTCGGGGATCCCCCCCCCCCGAAAAAAGGAAGTTTTTGAAATCCACCATCGGGAACCAAATTAAAGTTAATGAAGAATTGAAGAAAAATTAAAGCATTTTTTTTTCTAATATAGGTTGATACATTTTTATTAAATTAAGGCATTTTTTTCTAATGTAAGTCGCAGTTTAACCAAAAACAAAAAAATGAAGCATTTTCAGGGGGAGGCCCCCTCTAAATGCGCCCCTGTGCTAGGTATATAGTAATTACTTATATATGTATATATAAATATAGTGGTTGAAATTATATATATAGCAAATGGAAATCTTGCCCCCTCTAAGGTTCCAGTTGTTTCCCCGGCCAAAAAGTCCTGAAAGAAAAACTGGAGAGAGAGGGTCCCGCGGGTATCATTGAAACAGGGCTCCCGAAACTGGAGCAACAGCGCAGGCCGGGAGTGTGTTTCAATATATTTTCCGTCCGATTGAACACAAAATCTCCGAGACTTATTTGCGAGTCACCTATTAATTGCACAAACTGCTACGTCGAGATGTCATTTCCGCGTTTCAAGCGCACGAGGGGAAAAGCCACCCTTCTGAGAAGACGAGGCAAGACCTTGAAAGCATCACGTACCCCTTTTGCGCATATCAAAACGCAATGAGGAAGACCCCGAACAGAGAAGATGGCTCTTCTTTTCTTTTCTTCTTCGCATCCCATCGCAGTAATAATCAATACAAGGTATGAATAAGAAATAACGTTGTAATTGGTCGGGCAAGTTTCGGGCAAGGTTTCAGGTCGTTCCACTCGGAACGCTCACGATCGTTAACAGGTCGTTCGCACTGCTAAAACGGACGAGTGTGTAAGAAACAAAAAACAGAATTCACTATTTTATCTATGATGTCTCAAGTTGACATACCGAAAGCAGTTAGTTGTCCCAAGTCCACGAGTTTCCTTGAGATTTACAAATTGCGATTATTGTAATAAAAATCTTGCATGCCTGACCTTAGAGTCGGAAAATGACGGCATTAACTATTGTTGGGAACAAAATCAATAAAGACACAGAAGGAAAACTTTTCTGGAAGGATATAAACGAAAAAATGTCATCCTCTTACTCCATCTGAGAGAGCACAGTGTGCATGGGCGCCCATATAGGAGGGGGGAAGAGGGGGGCAATTGCTCTCCCTGGAAATCGGACTATGTGCTTTCTGTCCTTGGGAAGTAATTACATAGATTTTCGCGATTACACTGATTGCTATCTTTTTTTCTGTAGAACTTACCGATGCATGTGTAAAAATAAGATAAACGTTAAGAATTTCCAATAGAAGAAGCGAAAATTTACAGTAGGAAGTAATAATGAAATTTCCTATTGTTGTTGGAGAACAGCGTACATACAGTACGGAAAAGTGTGAAAACAGGGCCTGATTTACGGGAGGGCATTCGGGGCACGTGCCCAGGTCCCAGACCTTTTGAGGGCGCTCTAAAATATAGTTAGATATTACTTGCTTTGCATCAAACTGATTCACCCGAGAAAGCCTTTTGCACAGTCTAAGTCGGTCCCTGTATGAAAGGCGAAGAAATGAAAAATATAGCATCCCTCTGTAGCAGCTATTCACTGCTGGACAAAGATCTCTAAATATTTCCCAGAAATATGTCTTAAGGCTATTTTTCCATTCTTTGTGACCAACTGAGTGATATGTGGGGTTTCGTGGCCGAAAGTACCAAAAGAACTACCAAAACATTTCCTTATTATCCTAACAGGCTGTCTAATTCCATTCATCCATCTTTTTTTATGTATTTTTTTTTTCGCCGTCTACTTTCCAAGTAAATTTGTGCTGAGAGTATGGTAGAAACAGCTTGGTAACAAGAAGGCACAGTGGAAATTTCCATATCCTTTTCGTAGTTACAATTTCTGTTTGCCCCCTCCTGAAAACTAAGCTATGGGCGTCTTATGACAGTGTGTCTCCACCAAGAAATTGGGCTGGAAAAATGTGGTATACTGGATAGGAACTTTGCATAACCAAGGTGCAACAGACTTTACTCATCTCACATTAGGGGCGCCAGAACTAGTGTTTGACAACGGGGGCAAGATATCATGATATGTATTTTTTTGTGACCTATCAGATCATATGTAGAGGATTTTAGGAAGGGAGTGTCTGACCCTAGGTCTTAAAGAACCCTTAGAAATAGGAAGTTAGAAGATTTGGGCTAGAGTGCCCGATAGGAAAGTGACACGGAAGCGAGGGAGAAAGAGGAAAGAAGACGCCCTTATTTATCACCGGGAGGCCAGTACCCGGGACCCGATGGCTTAACGTGCCCATCCGACACACGGCGGATATTTAGTGGTTCGAGCGTTCGTACCTGCCTGGAATCGAACCCGAGGTCTTCTCTGTGACAGTTACGAACGTTGACTACTAGGCCACCCGCAGAGTAGTGGTCAACGTTCGTGACTGCCACGGGTGCCTATCACGTTCTAATGGTGACGCCATTAGAACGTGCTACAGATAAAACGATTATATAGATAAAATTTAAATTAACATAGAACTTGAATAATAGGCTATATCTATAATATAGGATTTTAGAAATGAAACAGTTTACTCATATTGTAAGAGAACTGCATTGATTTGGACAACCTCACATTAGTACCAAGTCCAAAAGAACAGCAGTCTTTATGTTATACATCAAACAACATACGTGTCGTATGAAGATATATCTAATTCCTTTGTAACCCCTAGCATTTTCTTCCTTTTTAGTCCCTTTCCTTAAAGAAAAACTGATTTTATTTTCCTTTTTTGGGAGGGGGGGGTTGATCAACGACCACAGTGAGCAACTCAATAGGCTATAAGCAGTCGGCCGCCTCTAATTTAGGGCCACTGGTTCCAGGGAAGGGAGATAGCCAATGTGATAAGACAAAAACAATATTCATGCCTCACCGGGATTCGAACCCAGCCCCTTTTCGGACGAATGGTCAAAAGCCAAGGCTCAGACCACTGCGCCACCGGGACGGCTTTATTACTCTTAAATGAAACAGAAAACGTCCCTACTCTTCTTATAAGAACACAATCTTTCAGGATAACTAGAAACATTTCTATTTTCAATACTCAAATATTTCACGATAATTTCAAGATTTTTTTTTTTTTATAACAAGGCTGATACTTTGTGAAACGCTATTTTTTTTTTCATACTGGACAAACGAGGAGAGTTTAACCCAGACCTCAGAAATGGCATTAAAAAATTCAGATGCTTAATAATTAAAATAGGAAATAATTTTTAGTTTTACCAGAAGAAATTTTAAATGGCAGGAAATAAAATAATCCAAATATTTATCAGATTTCATACATAATAAAAAGAAGAAAAGTGAGAGGGCAAATGTGATGTTTCGCCCTTGCACGCAAATGAGTACGGGGGCAGTTGACTCTTTGTCTATGCGGTTCCGACGATACTGTCACACATTGCATTATGGGAAGGAAGTTCGGTGGCTGTGGAACAACAATAGTTTACCATTGATTAGCAAGGAGTTACGTTGCGTAAATTCCGGAAATTCGCGATTTTATTAACGCCATGCCAGAGGCGCAGTCACTGAAGGGAAGGGGGCTCGTCGAAATTGAGTCACCCCGTCTCCCTTCCAGCACTATTTTGTGCCCATCGTCGTTCCTGACATTACAGAAAACGCCCAAAATTTATAAAATTCCATTAAAAAAAAAAGCAAAAAAAAAAACTTAGCATGTGTTTACCTATACTCCAATTCACCCTAAAAGTGTACTACTGGGAAAGGCGGGAGAGCCTTATCACCTCTCGTCGTGGAACGCAAGAACAGTATCCATCCGCGTTAATGTGCCCTTCTACTGTTTCCTTTCTGATCCCCCCACCCACCCATCTTCACAAGCAGTGGGGGTCTAGTGGAGGCCGAACTGCTTCCCTTACTGCCTTCGAGTTTCCCCGATTGTCAATTTATTGCCTCTGTGTTGTTAACGTTGAGAGAGGTCTTCCACCCCTTCCCCGAGTTTTATCCCAAGTGGGCGGAAATAGCCGAAAGTGCGAAGCTCTTGATTCAGCAACTTCTCAGAACAAATTTATTTCTAAAAGAGCTCTAACTTCAAGAATTTTTATTTAGATAGCAATTTTGTCTGATAAACTGTTGAGAGCAAGCAAAAATGGATTCTAGGCAATAATTCTGATGCTTTTCGCTCTAAATAATAGGGACTATTTTTCGTAGCGGAGGTAGCTGTTTCGTACCCTTCATAGTGGTTCACTCTTAGGTTGACTCGGAGTATAGTTTACTGTTACGGGGGGGGGTGTCCTTCAAACAGCCCTAAACACGTTGGTGTTTATATTGCTGTGGTGCCTTCATGCAGTTGTATTACGTTGGGAGGGTACGGAAGGAAAAAAAAAAAAAAAAAAAAAAAAGATAGCTACTGTTGTGCGAAACAGCATTGTGTACCTCCCTATTCGGAGTGCGAAAATAATAGAGTACCTCACTATTCGGGGGATAACAAGCTGAAAAGCGTCTGCAGGATTCGATTACAGCTGTGTACGTACACTGGCATAAACTAATCCAGTTAACTGAGGTTTTTTTTCGTCTTAAACTAATGAAAACTTCGACTTCATTTAATTTACTTTTGAAAGAAACTTAAATTTGTGTGTGTGTGTGTGTGTGTGTGTGTGTGTGTGTGTTTACATTTACATTTACAGTGCATTCTCCTGAAAAATTAAAATTAAAACTGCTTACAAGGCAAACAGAGTCCATCGCTTTATGAGGCTCCCGCCAAACTCTGCCTACCGTGGATACAGAACAAGGTGGGCTTATGACTGTTCTTCCGGGAACGGTCCGGGTTCGAACCCGGTGAGGCATTATGTTGTGTTTGTCTTACGGAGCTGGCTCTCCTCTCCTCCCTAAAAACCAGTGGCTCTAAATCAGGGACGGGAACCGGCTTATAGCCCATTGAGTTGCTCATGGTGGTCGTTAAACCTTCAATAAAAAAAAAATAATAAATAGAGAAGAACAAGCTGTACAGCGACTTGTCAGGCCACATATTTTTTTTTTTTCGGTATTTCAGTGTCCAATCACGGTATTCCTGATACCACTGCAGTAGTGTAGTGGGGCCAGAACGGCGTTCCTGTACTTTTTTTTTTTTAGCCAGTACTCGTTCTGATAAACCTTATTCAACATAATTTTTCTTTTTAAAATGAGTGTCCTAAAATTATTTTCCAATAAAAAAAAAATTAAAAAAAATGGAATTAGCGGTCCCTTCCGAGGTGGTTTCGGTAAACAAAAGGAAGGTCTACTGATTTGTGCAACTCCGTACAATCTGGAATCTGGGGGTGGGAGAGAAACTTTTTTTTTTTTTTTGCTGGAGGTTTAACGACCACGGTGAACAACTCGGTGGGCTATAAGCAGTCGCCCGTCCCTAATGTAGTGCCACTGGTTCCAGGGAAGGGAGAGAGCCAGTGTCGTACGACAAACACAAGATCCATGCCTCACCGGGATTCCAACCTGGACCCATCTCGGACGAATGATCAGAAGACATCGCTTAAACCACTAAGCCACCGGGGAAGAAACCTTTGAAATCGTGTATACAGCGTTTGTACATGTATATAGTGTGGCACCCACTTCACTGGGTATTTCCAAGGTGGTTTCGGTAAATTAAAGGTATATGGATTTGTGCATCGCCAACATGAGATTTATCTTATAGTCAATACGATGTATCGTAAATCGAAGATATATACTGTATATATGGTGTGGTACTAACTTTACTGGGTATTTTTTGAGGTCGTTCCGATAAACAAAAAGTCTACGGATTTGTGCATAGGCAACATGAAAAAAAATAAAGAAAGAACAACTCGTTTAAGATTATCTATGTTTAAAAACGTCTATTTCGATGAGCCACGATTGAATAAATAAATTTAAATAAGTCGGATTCAGTAAGGTAAAAAGAAGCCTGGCGGCGCCAGGCTTCGACTGCAGCACTGAACGGTGGTTGTTAAATCTTCAACAACAAAAAATAAAAAAACAAGTTAGTAAAATCATGCAATGCCCTGATTATGATACGCTTTCCAAGATACCAGAAATCATAGGAAAATGCCTTGGTTTTGAGGGGACTAAACTATGGTATAACGTTTGATGTTCACATATATCAAAATTAAATCTCTTTGCGCTCGTGTTACCTATTTCCATTATCAAGAGCTACCACACATAAGCCGCTTTATAATTAAAAATCCCATCTATATAAATCGGGCAATTTTCACGGAAGTTATCGTGCGAAAATAGTGGATAACAAATCTCACGCTTGCGCACTGCCTGCAATTGCTGACAAAAACATTTTTGGCGGAACTGCTTCCAAAGTCGTTACGGAACAACGTATTGTATTTCGTCGCAATCGCAGCACTTTTTACTCAAGTTATGAGGATAATGGCTGTGGAATACATCTCGCTCCTGTGCTCTGACCTTTGACCACATTTCGATAATATTCAACAGAACCGGTTCAGTATACCACCGGAACAACATCATAAAAAGTTTTGTCGCAATCGAAACATTTTTACGTATCTTTTGACGCATAAAGACGATGGAATGGATACCGCTCCTATGTGCTGACCTTTGACCCCATTTCTTCCATTTTCACACTACAGGTTGTCCCCTACCACATACTAAAATTTCATCGAAATCGAACCATTTTTATCCGAGTTATCGTGCGGGCGGACGGACGGACAAAGCTGGAGCATATACGCTTCTTCAACCTACGGTTGGAACGCGTGAAAAAGTAGCCTGGCGGCGCCATGCCTCGATTGCACGGTGGTCGTTAAACCTTCAATTAAAAAAAACAATTATAAAAAAAAACAAGTCAGTAAAATCATGCAATGCATTGATTATGATACGCTTTCCAACATACCAGAAATTATTACTCAAGTTATGTGAATAATGGCTATGGAATAAATCTCGCTCTTGGCTATGGAATAAATCTCACCTTTGACCCCATTTCGACGATATTCAACAGAACCGGTTCACTATACCTCTGGAACAACATGATAAAGTTTTGTTGCAATAGAAGCAGTTTTACGCAGGTTATGAGAATAATGGCTGTGGAATAAATCTGGCTTTTGTGCAATGACCTTTAACCCCATTTCGTTGATATTCAACAGAACCGGTTCACTATACCTCCGAAACAACTTGATAAAGTTTTGTCGCAATCCAAGCATTTTAGGTAAGTTATGATGCACAAGGGCAATGGAATGGATCCCACTCCAGTGTCCTGACCTTTGACCCCATTTCGCCCATTTTCAATAGGGTTCGTGCCCAGGTGGTTTCCCTACCACATACTAAAATTTGATCAAAATCGAACCATATTTACGCATGTTATGACGCATAAAGGCAATGGAATGGATTCCGCTTTTATGTCCTGACCTTTGACCCCATTCCGCCCATTTTCAATAGGGTTCGTCCCCAGGTGATCCCCTACCACATACTAAAATTTCACCGAAATCGAACCATTTTCACGTGAGTTATCGTGCGGACGGACAAAGCTGGAGCATATACGCTTCTTCAACCTACGGTTGGAAAGCGTAAATGAGGCAGTCAGAATTAATCAAGGTCAGGACACGTTGGACCCCAATCCTGTCTGTGCCACTGGTACTATAAGCCAGATTCCCTCGCCACGACCATATTATTGTTATTTACTTTAGCAAGGGGGCGACATGCCATCCACAAATCGGCACCTATTCTTATTGTGCGGCCATCCCAGCACACTGTATAACCCCTCGGTTGCGTAATTTATTATTATTATTATTTTTTTTTTGAGGGGGGCATGAGAGTCCATAGCTGTTTTCAGGAGGAGGTAAGCACAAATTGTAACTACGAATAATACATACAAACACTATGCAAATTTACATTCTGTCTTCTAGTGAAACCGCTTTTACCTTACATTCAACACAAACATTTAATTAGAAACCGGATAAGACCTAAAAAATTACAAAGGTGGATAAATGAAATTAGACAGTATGTTAGGACACTAAGGAAATAGGAAATTTTTTGGTCGCTCTTTTGATCGTTCCGGCCTATTGTATCACGTGTGCCAGGAAACCTCAAAGGCCATCCCCGGTGGCGCAGTGGACTAAGCGCTGGTTTATGACCATTCGTTCGAGAAAGGGTCCGGGTTCGAATCCCGGTGAGGCAAGGATGTTGTGTTTGTCTTACAGCACTGGCTGTCTCCCGTCCCTGGAACCAGTGGCCCTAAATTAGGAATGGACGACTTCTTGTAGCCGCTCACGGTGGTCGTTAAACCTTCAATAAAAAAAACCTCAAAGATGTATTAGTTGCATTAGTTAAGAGTACACCAGAATTGTGCGCAATCAAAAAACGCTTATAGCGCCGTAAAATCTGCTTATTTACTGGCGTAATGCATATATAGATTCGCCATGCTTTTTCTCACCACTGGGAGGCTTTTTCAAGGCAATGGGTAAACATAAAATGCAGGGGATTAGAACACGTAAGAAACGAAGATGAAAAGCTGAATGATCTTTGTTCCAAAAATGAAAAAAAAAAAAAAAAAAAAAAAGCCCGCAGGAGAAATTTCTTGGAAAAACTTCGAGAGATCTTTGTCCAGCAGTGAACAGTTGCAGCAGAGGATGAAATATTTTTTATTTCTTAGTCTTTCATGCTTTTCCATACTGTACGTATAAGAGCTGTTCTCCAACAAGCAACAGGAAATTTCATCATTACTTTCTATTGTAAATTTCAGTTTTTTCTACCGGAAATTCACAATGCTTTTCCTGTTTTTACTGTACACACGCATTTAAAAGTTCAGCAGAAAAATTAGCAATCATAATTTGTGCTATCCCAAAAAATTTCAGGGGTAACTTCCTAGAACAGAAAGGGTAAGGTCCGATTTCGAGGAAATGGCAAGCGCTCTTGCCATCTCATATAGGCGCCGGAGGGGAGGGGGGGGGTTAGTGTGACAAAAAACATAAAAATGTATATCCCAAATCGTTACACACTTAATATGACATTTTGATAAAGAGGAACTATACACCAATTATGTAGAAAAAAACTATGGGGGTGAGAATCTCCGAACATAAATACAATGTTCGCACCCATTCATCCGCAACGGTCTTAACCCGAACAGTCAACAAAGGCGATTATTTCCCACTATGGAATGGAATGATGCTGAATTACTGTGCTCGGCCAGAACTAAAACTGCAGTGCTCTTTTTGAACAGTGTTTATATATTTATGATTTTGCCGAACAATGTTGTAATGAAGAAATCCCGCAAATTATACCTGCTCCCTGGAGGTTCCTGTTGAAGGATCCCCACTTCTACTGTAAATATGTTTTGATTACTTACTTACTGCCATTTGCATTTCTTTTCATGAATTTGTACATATTTTCATTTGTTACTTTCTGTGTAAACCATACCCAACCTTGTTGTATCTTGCTGATGCACAGAGGTGCGTATATAAGCCAGCGTGCCCCGTGTGAGTTTTCTTGAAGATGGCTTAGTGGTTAGTAGTTCAGACTATCGATGCAAGGTTCCCCAGGTTCAAGCCTGAGCTGATCCTTCGGAGATGGTGTGATTTACTAACAATCGCTGAATATCCGCCGTGCATCGGACGAGCACGTTAAGTGACGGCCCCCAGGCTGGACCCACTGGTTAAATGGGTATCCTTTCCTATGTCCCCCCTGAAATTCTCTCACCTCTCTATGTGCAATATCGTACTTGTACGGTGGCGCCATCTACTGTACTCTAATCTCACTACAAACTGTTCTGTCAAAGTCGTTAGATTTGCTCTCATTCCTTCCGTTTCTGTGTCCTGCCGAAAAGGCGATCTCGCTGTAGGTGGCTGGGACCTAAACTCTACTCACTGTGGACGGAAGTCCTACAAGAAAATGACAAATGCTTGAAGGAAAATGTGTGTTTTCTTGGTGTGCCTGAGGATGGGTCTGTAAAAGACATCCGAAAGATCTCGCACATTGTTTTAACCTTTTAAACAAGTTTTAATTTTCGTAAGTAAAGATGTTTTCACAGCTTGCGATGATTTGACCTGGTTTATTTCGTGTTCAAATGGGTTATGTCCTGCTCTTCGTGCTTAAGACAGCAATATGGTCTACTGGTAAATAAAACTATGCTGGTAATCCGATTTATTGCAGTAGGAACATATGTATAAACAATCGCTTCCAAGCTTTAACACATCAACCGGATGACTTTTTCCAGGAAGATATACATATTATTAAAACGTGCAACTGTTAAATTAAAGCATTCTATTATTCAGATTGCAGTTTCTGTTTGTCTTCCTTGAAAAAGCCACATGGTTGATGTGCAAAAGCTTGAATACGCTTATTTATAGGTGTACAAATAAGTTTCAAAGCGTTTTAAGGCAACGCAACATGTAATTTGAGAGAAATCAACAATACCTTAACAAACCATGTTGCATCGATCGGAACAAATGATAGTCTGAAGAAGCAATGTCGGGAATATACACCGGGTGCTTCAAAACTTTCCCAGCCAAGCGTCAATAACGTTTCCTTGACCGATTTCGCGACATGCGGCCTAGCGTTGTCATGCAGTAATTTCACGGGACGCAATCCTTTGCCCGTGAACGGACGTTTCAGACAGATTGCCTGGTTCAATCGCAGCAATTGTTACTTGTAGCGATCAACAGTAACAGTTTGACCCTGTTCCAATAGTTCAGAATAGAGCAAACCCTTCATACCCCACCTGATGCACATCAGAACTTTCTTGGAGTGAATATTGCGCTTCGGTGTCGAAATCGTTGCTTCACCGGGGTCTAACCAGTGTTTTTTGCTTTTGGGATTGTCGTACCATATCCACCTTTCAACACCCGTAACGATTTTCCATAGGAAAGACTTTCTGTGTTGTTTATTCAACAGATTCAAACACTTTATGACACGCTCATCTTTGTTCCTCTGGCTCAGGTCATGTGGCACCAATTTTCCTTCCTTCTGAATCTTTCCCATTGCGCGTAAACCATTGAAAATGGTTCGCTGAGCTACCCCCAGCTGTTCAGGTAGTTCTTTTTGCGCTTGAGACGAATCTTCATCCAGCAATGCTTGCAGTTCCTCATGTTCAACCTTCTACGGGGCGCTGCTACGTTCTCGATCGCTAACATCAAAATCACATGCTTTAAACCGTTCAAACCAAAACTCACACGTGCTTTTCGATAAAATATTCTCACCCAGAACTGAACAGATCGATGCACATACTTTTGCAGCACTTTTTCCTTGATGAAATTCGTAACGAATGCAGTGTCGAATAAATGCAGTATCGCTTGCCATCTTTCACCTACCGATGTGTAACTGCGTTTGACGGTTGGGCAAACTTCTGTGTCGCATTTTATACTCTGGACCATTTACGGTCACATGACAACGCGGGGGAATGTCGGATATGTAAGTTATTGGTATACGTCACACACAAAAAACGCTTTAAAACTTATTTGATCACCTAATACAGTATAATACTACGCCAATAAATCGAATTACTAGCATAGCTTCACTATTTTCTAAATATGACATTTTGTTTTATTTTTATATAATTTTCCTATCAGCTTAAGGCTACCACTACAATGTGTTGTGCGCAGACACATTTTCTTTGTTTAGTGAGCTGCTTCCTAAAAAGAATTACAAAGTGTTTCTCCCCTTCTCAAAAAAAAAAAAAAAAAAAAAAAAAGGAACTCATCACATCCTCGACTATGTTGCTTCTTTACTAGTTAAACCACAGATTTTTCAACATCATGTGTAAATAATGTAAGCAACAATACGTGCGATTAAGAAATTGTAGCATACTCAATACATTTAGGAAAACAAACACTCTAAAAATTCAGTACACATACTGAGTGAATCTTGGACGATACGTATTTCAGTGTTATTCTGTAAAGACTAAATTCCCTATGCTCATAATTCTGCAAAATTAAATATTTTTCGCAGTTCGTATTTGTTTGGCCCACACAATTGCATTTCTCAGTTTATGAAAGAATTTGTTAACCCCCTCCACCCACACCTTCGCTGCAGTCTAGCAAAATAAATGCAACATCCTCTATTCCACCCTGGACATAACTCGGATTGCTAGCAGTAAGGTATTTTCACGAAACAATGAAACACCGGATTTGTGTGCAACACTAACAAACAACTAACTGCCCTAAACTTGTTTCGAGCATGAATTCTCACTTGCAAATATTTGAACAACAATAAAATAAACTCATTCAACAGGGGGAAGGTGGCTTTCGCATGACATTATCAATTAATGAAGATTCTTGCATGGGCGTGAATACTTAACAAACCGGTGACTGTTCCACAAAAGCCAAGGCCGTACGTTTGCTTTACATTTAGAAATGAAGCTGGTGAAATCTCAATAATAATTAATGCTTTGGATTCAAGATACCGAGGTGAAACTACGTTTCTTCAACTTTATTTAAACCCATATTTAAAGCGAATCAAACTATGTACTATGTGGAATGCACGCAAATCTAGATTAAAAACGTTTCAACAAATTCGCGGTCTTTACTTCCGAGGATTGGAAATTCTTACAACTATTGTTCAGGATACACAGTAGCGGATTTAGACTTGCCGGAGCCCTGCGCACAGCATCGTTTTTTGTTTTTTTTTATTGGAGGTTTAACGACCACCGTGAGCAACTAAATGGGCTATAAGCAGTCGCTCGTCCCTAATTTTGGGTCACTGGCTCCAGGGAAGGGACAGAGCCAGTGCCGTAAGACAAGCACAACATCCATGCCTCACCGGGATTCGAACCCCTTTCGGACGAATGATCAGAGGCCATCGCTTAGACCACTGCGCCACAGGGGCGGCGCATCGGTTTTGGAGCATTCCTCACTTTGCCGGTCATTTTTGAAATATAACCTGCGCATTTTTACTCTCTCCCATTAATGTATAAAAAAGTATTGTAATCGCAAAAATAAATTGACTTCCGAATTTCAACAGTAATAACAGTTTTGGGTTCCCCAGAACATGATTTGATTATTTTGAGAGAGAGAAGGAGAGAGTGATTATTTTTGACGGAGAGTGAGTGATTATGTTTAGACAAAGACAGAGATAGAAAGAGAGAGAAATTATTTTCAGAGATAGAGTGATAATTTCGAAGAAAGAGAGAGATTATTTTCAGAGTGAGACAGTGAGTGATTATTTCCAGAGGACAGAGAGAGAGTGATTATTTTCTGAGTGAGACAGTGAGTGATTAATTTTAGAGAGGAGAGAGAGATTATTTTCAGAGTGAGACAGAGTAAGTGAGTGATTATTTTCAGAGAGAGTGAGTGATGATTTTCTGAGAGAGAGAATAAATGAGTGATTATTTTCAGAGAGAGTGAGTGAGTGATGATTTTCTGAGAGAGAGTGAGTGAGTGATGATTTTCTGAGAGAGAGAGAGAGAGAGAGAGAGTGAGTGATGATTTTCAGAGAGAGTGAGTGATGATTTTCTGAGAGAGAGAGAGAGAGAGTGATGATTTTCTGAGAGAGAGAGAGAGTAAATGAGTGATTATTTTCAGAGAGTGAGTGAGTGATTATTTTCTGAGAGAGAGAATAAATGAGTGATTATTTTCAGAGAGTGAGTGAGTGATTATTTTCTGAGAGAGAGAGAGAGTGTGTTTTGTCTCCATAAGTCAAAAACCTTTATAGCTATCAAGACTAAATTTAATACTGAGAGAGCTTTTGTGATACCCTGATGGGGAGGAAATGGCTGACGTTAAAAGTGAGAAGCCTTCTGTTCAAGAAGAAAAGTCGGAACTTTTATATGACCACCACATTACTTTAACATGCTACGTAAGGTTAGCTTATGTTACTGTTTGTTGTGGCATATTGTCAGATTCCACCCCACTGACAGTTAGTTCCCTTGCAGAAAGTCCGGATGAAATCTATTCCTGTGCCTCGTAAAACACGATTTCCAATACCATTTTGCTGATACGATAACAGTCTTGTATGTGACCCCTTAAACTAAACTTAATGGGGGAGAAAGGAATTTTAAGGGAAAGATGGAGACTCATATAAAACACTGAACTAAAGAGCTAATTGTTCATTACATTCTAAGAAAATTGGCCAGAAATAACACCCCAATTTCTAAGCTCAGTTGTAGGGTAGCATTAAGTAATATTACTTTCAAAACGATATTTTGTGAGCCTGCATTTAAGCTAATGAATTCATACTTGTAGATAATCTACTTCGGTTTCGGGCGGAATCATGCCCCAGAACAGCGAATTTATTCCTCGCTATATGACTTCTCTTTTTTTAGAAGTAAAATTAAAAAAACAACAACTTATGAATCATTATTTGTGAGGCCCTCCAGCATCGCAGTGGTCCCGCGCTTGGGCTTCGTTGGCTTCACTGTAAATCCGCCCCTGAGGATACATAACATTAACTAATAAACTGTAGGCCGAATTAATTAACAAAACTACACACATAATCTGCAGAATTGATAACATTAACTAATAGAAAAATAAATACGTTGGCATTCTTCGATCGGTAGACTAAAGTTGTACGGCAAAAGAGATGCCATTAATCAATAAACTAAGCATAAATAATACAATATGTACTAAGCGCAGGATAGCTGTCATTAACTGTAAAGCCGTATACGATAGATACCATTAATTGAAAAACAAAATGCATTAATTGTAGAACAGATATTGATATTCTGAAATTTGTGTTTTGCTTAAGTCTTACAGATAACACGAATAAATTGTAGAATAGATGCCCATTAACTGATACACTAAGTATACACACACCGGCCACTGAATTGGAAACCTTTATACAGATACGTAAACTTCACTTACGCAGCTTATATGCAAACAAATGTGGTCACGTGCTTTACCACGTGATCTACGTAACTATTTAAGACTGTTGCTCCTTTGAGGAAGAAATGCGAAGATTACGGAAACTAGCGAAGCATATTATAAGCAAATTCAGTAAATGGACAAATGACAAAATACGGTGTGAAAAAACTGTAGCAGAAACTGGTGCAAAAGTTTAAATTCCAATTCTAATCAGATTGTAAGCAGTTATAAGGGTAGCTTCAAATGAAACGGAGACTGTCGTTTTTTTTTTTTTTCTGTAAGGGTTTACAGGCTGGAATATGTGAGCATACAGGAAGTAAACAGTGATACATGGGCTACATACCCGCTTCACGTTGTCACCTTGACCGTTCAAGCAAATGCCCCAGCGCGGAGCGAGATTGTCGATACCCTGAGCGAAGAACGTCCGTGATTGGCTGTGGAACCAGTCTTCAACGGCGTCTCGGTCCTCAGCGTCGTTAGCGAACCGGCGGCCCTCGAGAGCTTTTATCAGTGGCCCGAAGATGTGGTAGTCGCAGGGCGACAGATCGGGGCTATAGGGAGGCATGGTGGAGGATCTCCCAGCGGAAGCTCCGCAGCAAATCTTGGCGCACTGTCGCCACATGTGGGCGTGCCGTTGTCGTGCATCAGAATAACCCCATTTGACAACATACCGGATCGTTTACGCTTGATGGCCGTTTTGAGGTTGCGTAACATATCGCAGTATGTGGTTGCCTTGACCGTACTGCCTGCGTCCAGCCAATCCAACAGCAATGGGCCCTTCTCATCGAAGAAAACTGTGAGCATCACTTTTCCAGCTCTTAAAGAGGACCGAGCTTTTTCTGGGCGTAGAAAGTTGGGATGCCACCATTCTATACTTATCCGTTTTGCGGCCGGATCGAAGCGGTGGCACCAGGTTTCATCTGCGGTCACAAAAAACTCTTGGAAAGAAACTGTCCCCCCTGTACGTGGTAACGAAGCAGATGCTCCAGGCAAGCACATATTCGCCGAGTCTTCTGATCCTTCTGGAGATGCTTGGAGACCCATTGTGCTCAAACCTTTCTGTATCCCAATCGGCGATGGAGAATGGTGTCAACAGTTCCCTTTCTCACGGACAATGTTTCCGCAAGCTTGCGATTGGTGATTCGGCAATTCTCCTTCACAAGGATGCCTACTACAGCAATCGATTCCATAGATATGACCACGTGTGCTTGTCCAGGTCTCGGCATGCCCTCCGTGTTCACACGTCCTTTACGAAAATCACTACACCAACGGAACACTGTACACTGTGACTGACACTCATTCCCATACACATCCTTCACACGACGATAAATTTTGGCTCCACTAACACCTAAAAATTGCATAACTTCCCGCTGGGCCTGTTTAGACGAATCCATGTCACGACCCTACGTAGTCAACTTGCCGCCGCACGTGTAAGCAGCACACAGACACATTCCTCCGATAACAGCATGCTTCCTGACATGCCACGCCATCTACCGGCACAAACGCACGGCTCTAACGTTATTACACGAGTTTCACTTTCATTTGGGCGACCCTTATTTTTTCGCCAGGGGCCTAGTTACGCCTCTGGTGGGTCCCCTGATATTGCTGGAAGGTCGGGTGTCCTTAAAGAATTATATGAACATTGCAGAATGGTCTTGATCGGCAACAATGTTGACTTTTCATCCAGCTGGTGACTGCTGTTTCCTGAATACTGTCCATCGAGCAAGATGTGGTCAGCAGTGATTCAGGAAGCACAACAGTGACTTCCCCTATCTTCCCTGGCCACCGCAAAACCCGGATCTAATGATCTGAACACCATTGAGAATGAATGGGACGTGTTACAAAAATAGATCCGGAAACACAATCCTCTTCTTCAAATCTGAGCCAGTCAAAGGTCTGTCTAGTGAACGCCTGTCACGCTGTAGACGTAGATGTATTCCAGCACCTTGTGCTATCTATGCCAAATCGCATACGTTTTGTAATTCGGGCTAAGGAGGTTCAATCCCGTATTGAATTATAGTTTCTAATTCAGTGGCCGGTATGTGTATAAGATGGCGCGCGCGAGCGTGTGTGTTTGTGAGATAGGGAAAAGAAACCATTTACTTATAAATTAAAAGAATGACAATTGGAAAAGATGGATTAAAATTATTGCAGAGTACCACCGAAACCTGACACAACATTTTCGATTCTCAAGGTCACCGTACTGCAACCTTTTCAAGTATACAAACTCTGAGGAAGTTTATTTCGCCAAAAAAAAAAAAAACTAGTGCGTTTGTTCTCGTTCACTTTAAAGCCCTGTACTACCTTTTACTTGACCTTAACAACGCTGAAATGAATGCGGGTGAACGAGACTACCTCACCGCGTGTGCATCTCCGATGGCAATTTGGAATGCAAATCAACATCTGTGCATGCCAGCAAAATTCTGCTTTTAGTTGGAGCTGTGCGCTACTACGCAGGTGGCTGCGATGCTCTGCAGATCAAACGAAAATGTTTGTTAGGTTTGGAACTTATCGGAACGGAACAGAAGTTAATCGTCAAACTATCCATTCTTCGTTGAGGTGTTAAAATTCATTGTTCCTTTTATGAATTCCACTTCACGCCTGGTAAAATAATTAAAAACAGTACAGGCAGTATAGAAATCCTTTCGTTTATCATATAAAATCGATAACTAGTGAAAAGATTTTAATATTATAAGCCGAGATACAGGCTTCGAACTACGAACATTTCCTCTGCCAATTCACTGCCAACACTTTTTTTTTCATTGGGGGTTTAACGACCACCGTGAGCAACTCAGTGGGCTATAAGCAGTCGCCCGTCACTAATGAAAAAAAAAACAAAAAAAAAACGTTGGATTTAGACTTTTAAATATATGCGCTCGAGAGTTATGCAGATCAAATGAATCATGCTCTTACGGTGTCAGCTTACGAATTACGGATTTTTTTTTTCTTATTGAAGGTTCAGCGACCACCGTGAGCAACTCAATGGGCTATAAGAAGACGCACGTTCCAAATTTAGGGTCACTGACTCCAGGGAAGGGAGACAGCCAGTGCCGTAAGACAAACATAACATCCATGCCTCACCGGGATTCGAACTCGGGCCCACCTCGGACGAATGATCAGAAGCTATCGCTTAGATCACTGCGCAACCGGAGCGGCGACCAACATTCTTTAATCAGACATATTGCATTGATGTGAACAATTCAGAACTTACAAGCAAAAGATTAATCTGATTTTCTTTTGCGCTGTTGGCAACCGTTCACATGTAAGGGAAAATTAGAGTTAGAGGAGTATACGGTTTCACCCTTAAGTAAATGCTGTTACAAACTCAAACAAACACTACCACTCTGGAAAAAGAAAATTTGGAATCAGACGTCCCTGACAAGATTTAGCCATTCAGTCCATCGAACTTTTTGTGAGGGAAAACAGACAAATTATCGAAGCGTTAACAGTGCTCTGAAATGATAGTAAAATAGAAAAGTGCAGAAAAAAAGAATATTAACTGGACAAAGAACCATATGTTTCCAACGATCATCTTGTAGGGTTTACACCCACAGAGAAGGTTCAGACTCGACAGGCTATGCATGTTACAGGTCTTTGAGCCGAGGACCAGGAATGAAGTGACATTAGGTGTAACATAGAGGCTCACGATAACAAAGTGGGTACACAAGGAGAAGTCAGGGTGCCTAGCTACTAGTGCGCGCCGAATACGTAACATAACGTCAAAGTACACACCAGCAGTAAGTACACTCACGGATAATGAAATCTGCGCACCAAGGAGGAGGCATCGGATTGAACCGAAATTTTATGGACGTAAGGATACAGATGAATGATACACATGATGGCAAAAAGAGAGATGCAGGACAACTACAGAGTGATCCATGGTACGCAGTCTGGTCATCTTCAATAGCGCGTCGCACCGCCTCGTGAGGTGACACATGCTGCAATACGGTCCGGCATGGAGGCGAACAGACGCCTGATGTTGTCCTGCGGCAGACTGGATGGGCTACACGCATGTCGCAATATAAAAATGTCGTTCGCATTGTTGAAGATTCTCCGGGGTCTATTCGATCATTACTGTGGCAGCGTGCCACAACGACTAGCTGCATTAGGTCCATTCAATGCGGTACAAAAAGTCTGAACTCGGAAGCAGTTGGGAAAAGTGATGCAAACAGTCGCAGTTTGATTGTGCCTCCTCCCACATAGAGATAAAAGATGACGTTGAAGTATGAAATTAATTTTCTTTTATCGAGCAGTGTATATATACAATATATTGCCAAAAGTCACCGGATACCTAGAAGAGAAACACAACATAGCATTTATTGACATACATTAGTACAGTATCGGTCCACCTTTGGAGACATGCTTTCGACAAGGTTTTGGAACACAGCGATAGGTATGCGCTTCCATTCAGTACATAATGCTGCCGCTAACTGTTGCTTAGTAGTAGGCCTCGGTTCCAAACTTCTTATGCGGCGCTCTAATTCATCCCATAGGTGCTCTATGGGATTAAGATCAGGGATCTGTGCTGGCCAGTCCGCACACGATACGGAATTATCGTCAAATCACGCCGTAACATTCCTTGCTTTATGGCTCGGTGCATTATTCTGCTAGTACCAACAAGGCTCGGTTCCACAGTATTGCCACAGAGTTGGTGGGGCATAATTGTCCAGAATATCGAGGCAGACGTGCTGTTTACCAGGTTTGTCCACGATAACCAATGGGCCGTGACCATACCACGAAAAACACCCCCACAAGAGTACATTGCCTGCTCCAAACTTGACCGTAGGAACGGTACACTATCAGCCCATAGGACCAGTTTCCATTTATCTACGGTCCATGATAAATGTGTTTTACACCATGCTAAATGACGAGTAGCATTCCGAGTGGAGATTAAAGGCTTAGGAGCAGCTGCAAGACCACGGCAACCCATGGAATGTAGTTATCCGCGATTCGTACGTGTACATACCGAGGTTCCAGCATTTTTACTCACCTGTACACTGAGGTCTTGTGCAGTACCCGTCGATTGGCTGTAACGACTCTCCTGGGGCTTCGACGTCCTCTACCACTAATTTTCTTTGGTCTGCCGGTACGTTTTACTGCTTCAGGCACGCCATGTGTCTTCCGCTTATTCAGTACATCCGAAACAGTTGACTTGGGTATGTTTAAACGCCTCTCGGTTTCTCTTATGGACAACCCACTAATATAACACCCAACAATCTTTCCTTTCTCAAAGTCAGTTCTCTCCCGCAGCGACATTTTCACTCAACCTCACAGTGCGAAATGATCGCGTTCAGCTGCAGGCTTGTTTTTACACCGTTTGCAGCTGTACCGCGCACTTAACAACGCAGCGGACCCGTTCATTTGCTTTTGAAGGGTGTCCGGTGACTCTTGTCAATATAATGTATTTACATACACATAAAACAGAAGATGGGGGCGCAATATTTAATGGCTTGCTCCAGGCGCAGAAATTCCTAGTTAACCTTCTGCTTAGTATGTCACTGGATGCCCGACATAGGCGAAACATCTGATCACAGGCAATACATTGATCTGCCCAAAGCAAAACATCTGATTCTCTTACCCCGATCACTTGCAGAGACACCCAAATTATCTTCCAGGCAAATCTCTCACCAAAGCAAACAGAAATAAAACTTCTTCCGTCGTAGTGCCATTACTGAGCGGAGAAACCACGAAGAACTAAAGATACTTCTTCTTACAAGTGCTTCGACGTGCAGCCGGATGTGGTGTAGGGAGGAGGCTCAGCCAAAGGATTAAAAGCTGAATGAATGACGGAACTCGCACATACTAAAAAAGCGGAGACGCCTTTTCGGAAACCCTAGAAAACACACGTCGGACGGAAAACCACCCATGGGTGACGTCAGCGGCGAGAAACAGAGAGAAGCTTTCCCCTTTGTAGAAAATTCCGCTTCGGTGCTGCTGATCACAGCTATATTCGTCTGCTTGACGACAAGGTCATGTGATCACGAAGCCGTGGCCACTGCCTCAGCTCGATAAGGAGGGCAGCATACAATAGGCTCAAGGTGGACGAATGGGCGTGGACCTAGCTATCAATCGAAAGGATCCCAAACAATGTCCGTGCAACAAACTATGAATGCACATATGCACAAGGCGACGGAATTTTTGCTGTTTTCATCGTGTGACCTCTTCACGGGCTGAGGGATTCCTCCAAGAGAACGGAATAAGAGTGTACCACAGAAAGTTGAATTCTGCCCTTCCCAGATCAGCAGATCTACGCCAATCAGGAATACACGCTTAGTGCTGATGAACGATTCTGACGTTCTGAACAGCAAGGGACGAGCAGACGAAAACTGTTACTCATTTCGTAAACATAGTAAAACGAGGTCTCCCAAAGCATGGAGACTTCTTCTGCAAGAAGGCTTATGTGAAGCATCAAAATGTTTCATGTGCAAAAAAACCGACCCCCCCACTCCAATGTCATAATATATTAATGGTTCACGCACTCTTTAGGTTTCTTGCACAGTTTTGACAATCTTCAGTTGACATTCACTCTGATGCTTGTACGTCACATTTCCAGCAACGTATTTTACTCTTAAAGCAGCCTGTATTTTTGCGAAGGAGAGGGGGAGGTTCAGTCTAGCTGGAATAACGGGCTTATCGAAGGAGATGGCGAGAAGGCACAACTAAGCCTACCTCCTGAATATATGTTCCATAAAACTTGCAGAAAGTGGATTGAAGACTAAACAAATTGAAGGGTGCATGTCATTTAGTTATCCAGTCTCGTGTTTCAAGAAGCTAAAATAGTCGAGAAAAGTTCGATTATAATCAAAGCGTTACTTTCTGCTTCTTTTTACTCCCCCGCCCCCCTTAGAACAGTAGCCTTTCACAATGTATAAATAAGTACTACTTGACTTGATAGGTGAGTGAGTATAATGTAATATTAGATAATCGCTGTCTTTTCTTCATGTTAGAAATGCAACTGTCAGAACAATTTTCAAGTAAGGAAGATATAAGACCATATTATTAGGTGCTTGAATTAATTCCCGCTGTTTTTTGCCACAGAACGGTACAGGATAGTCTATTCAAAGCAGTGTCCGTTAGCAGCTACGACCCTTTCCCACCGTTGGGGGTAACAAATGGATTCCGCGGTAGAAAAATGCAGGTTCTTTCGAGGCAAACCATTCATCGAGCCATTTTTGGATATCCGCGACAGAAAGGAAGTGCTGCTCTGACAGGCCATGTTGTAGCGACCGGAACAAATGGAAGTCAGAGGGAGCAATGTCCGGGGAATAAGGCGGGTGATGCAAGAAATCTCAGCCAAGTGCCTCCAAAAGTTCCTTCACTGATTTGGCGACATGAGGTCTAGCGTTGTCGTGGAGAAGAATAGCCTTGTCGTGTGGGATCCAGTTTCAGAGCTTCTGGATCATCCCCATTGCCTTTAAACGTTTGCTAACCGTTGACTCATCGACCCGTAGTGTTTCGGACAACTTGTGGAGCGTCTGACATGAATCCTCGGGCGATAAGGCTTCCACAATGCTCCATCTTCGAACTTTTTCGCCTGCTCAGGGCGCTCTTTGTCCTTCGCATCATATTCGTTGGCTTTGAAGCGTCGGAACCACTCTCTGCATGTTGTTTCCGATAGGGCATGTTCCCCATAGGCCTGCACTAGCAAACGATGACTTTCCGCTGCAGGTTTCTTGAGATGAAAGCAGAAGAGTAATGCTTCCCGGAAATGCTGCTTTTTTGGCACGAAACTCGACATCGTGAATACGATACAAACTCGTGTTCTGTGCCCTCCGATCGCGTGTCACACACCGCTTCGCCCAGACTACGGACGGTACGTGCGTGTGCAAGGAAGGTCACGTGTGGCCCGGGTCACAGCGCACCACTGCTGCGCTCTATTGGGCAACAGCGGGAATTTAATTCAAGCTCCTAATACCTTCAGTGGACTTTCTTATAGAAGTTGCTTAATAAAAAAATCTCACGATTACATCCAGTTAATCCTGATAAAATGTAGAATACTTTGTATTTGTACACATTCCAAATTCGGTGGACAAATTTACTTCGTTGAAATGTATCGGATGCAACTTTCACAAACACGTCTGTTCAAGCTCAATCGGGAACCGTAATTGCTACTGTTTATTTCTTTGGACTAGCGACCAGGTACGTGCGCTCTCACAGTAAACATACGTTTGACTTTTGCTCAATGCATAACAATCTGTGCAGTTGTCCAACGTTGCCTATACCATAAAATGGGGCCGTTAAACAATTAACATTAACAAATTCTCTCTTTATCGTTAATATAATACACTCAATGGACAAAACATTAGAGGTACCAATCCAATAGCGTAATGTCCTCTTCCAGCGTGAATAGCATCCTGTACACGACGAGATATCGCCTTCACCAGATGGTTTCCGGAGGTAATATCAGCCATGCCTGCTGCAGCATTGTCCACAACCTTCTCCCGAGCGTCGGTGCAGGATCTATGGATCTGTTCCGCTCCACGGGAACAACAATTGTTTCTACAGGGTTTAAATCCGGGTACCTCGGGCTCCAACTGGATGGTTCCAGGCTCAGATGAGTGTTCTTAGAGCCGCATGCCTGGGTGGTTTGTGACGTACCTGCCAGTAGGACGCACACGACATAAAGGAAGATAGGAATCAGAATAAAACGTCTGCGTAGCTCAGTTGGTAGAGCGACTTGTTCCGGAATAAGCGGCCTCGGGTTCGAATCCCGGCGTAGACCAAAAATGACGGAGAAATTTACTTCGTTATAATGGCGCCCGAACTATCCGGATGACCCGGCCGTTCAAAATCTCACATTGGTGGGATGTTCTTTCCACACCGCGAGATAGGAAAAATCAGAGAATCCCTTCTCCAGCGCTTCGAAAAATAAATGTGTGATGTTGCATTCCACACAGCAGATTGACTGGGAGTTCTCAAGTGCACGTTCTACAGTGGATGGCTGCCTGCAACGATTCATGGTCACGGCTGACCCTTGGGCCATGCCCCCGGCCCTCTTTCGGGGGGGGGGGAGATGTGACGTACCTGCCAGTAGGACGCACACGACATAAAGGCAGATAGGAATCAGAATAAAACGTCTGCGTAGCTCAGTTGGTAGAGCGACTTGTTCCGGAATAAGCGGCCTCGGGTTCGAATCCCGGCGTAGACCAAAAATGACGGAGAAATTTACTTCGTTATAGGTTGTGGCCTGGTGGGGCGGCGCATTGTCCTTCTGAAACAGATCATCGGCCGCAAGATGCGGGAAGGCCATGAACGCGTGTATAGGTGATCAGCCTGCAGATGCTGGTATCGCGCCGCAGCGGTAATGGACTTCTCCAGACACATTAAACCTGATGTGTTTCATGAGAAAGCTTTTTAAACCATCACAGAGTCACCATCATGAGTTTATCCGGCACGTCGGGCTATGGCCTCATTCCGTCGATCGCCCCCCCTTCCCTCCCCGTCAGCTCGGTACAGCTGAAAAGGGGTTTCATCTGCCCACACGACGCAGCGACAATCTCAAGAGGTCCAGTTTTGATGTTCCCGCACCAGTCCAGGAGCAGTGTCAGTCAAAAGTGGTACACGAGTAGGGCGTCGGTTCCCGTAGCCCAGGATATGCACCGCGAACCGTACCGTACGCCTGCTGACCACGCGTGACCTGAATGTGATTTGTGACCTGCACGTGATTTGACCTGGATGTGATTTGCGCCGCCGTTACCAATTGGCCAGTCTGCATGGTCCTGAATAGTATACTTCGATCCCGGTCATCAATGGCGTGTGGTCTGCCACCGCTTGCTTTCTGGGCGTTGGTACGTCCGTTGATATGGTATACTCGCGGTACACCCTTGACACCGTTCCCCTTGGTAACCCCAGGGTTCCGACCACTTGCCGATAGGATGGCCCATCTATCTTGCGCCGACAATGCGTCCACCATCAAAGTCGCTCAGATCACCACGTGTACCCATGTTCGTCGATTGCGATACACTGTTGGGAAGTCCTGCCGTTCGTCTATTTATCGCCGGATTTCGGGTTGGGTCTGTTCCACTCTGCATGAGGGATGCCCATGTCAACTGCCCATCACCCCTATATCTCTAATGCTTTGTATACAGAGTATGTTACGAAGTTCAAGGGATCTAAAAAAACTTCGGTTTATGCGCAGCTTCGTATTATATGAACTCATTATGTGTGGGTTCTACTGTAGTAAGTTTTGATAAGCGCTCCGTGGGCGAGGTAGCCAGTGTGGCATAGTGAAGTCTATTACTTTTCTGAAACCACTGAAAACTAATGTGGGCATGCGCAACGGTGTGTTGTCCCCCTGGCAAAGACGTCGCTAGGGGGGATGGAGGTGAGCCCACCCTGAAATTTCTCTTGCCCACCCTGTCGCCTACTCTGTTCAAGAATACCTAGTCTTGATTTCGTTTAACTATAAATTCTGCATTATGCCAAGTAATAATAAGTCTCGTGTTCTTCGCTGTGTAACCCTACGTTTCCCCCTTAGGAACTGCGTTGTTTACTTCTCTGTAGAAAAGTTATCAAAACAGATTCCGCAGGGCTGCGAAAATTCAGTTCTTCTCTACTGTTGTAAGTCCTTAGTTCAAGTTACAGCAACCGTTTCCGACCACAGGTCCTGCATTCATCAATGGTGTTTTGCTGCGTCAACCACGTTCTGTACTCTTGTTCTACCATATTCAATAAGTATAGTTTTACTGAAACAGACACCACTCATTTGAGCACACACCATCCTCCCACACTCGAAATCCAACAGATCACGTCACTATCCCATTAGACCTTCTGTAACGTATTCTGAGCTATCATTCCAATCTTAAAGTTCTTTAGATCATGTCGCTTTCCCATCAGACCTTCAGTAATGTATTTCGGCCGCCCCGGTGGCGCAGTGGTCTAAGACGCTGGCCTCTGGTCATTCGTCCGTAAGGGGTCCGGGTTCGAATCCCGGTCAGGCATGGATGTTGTGTTTGTCTTACGGTGCTGGCTCTCTCCCTTCCCTGGAACCAGTGACCCTAAATTAGGGACGGGCGACTGCTTATAGCCCATTGAGTTGCTCACGGTAGTCGTTAAACCTCCAATAAAAAAAAAATGTATTTCGAGCTATCATCGCGTCCGTCAACTGGTAAAAGGCAATCGACGCCGGACAGTGCAGAAATTGACTACGCAAAAGAAAAAAAGAACGCTGGGTACCCAGGTACGTGTCCTCGATAACAGTACAGCGAACCCTGTTACGCATGGATCTCCAGAGTCGACGCTGCGTCAAAGAACTCATGTTAACCCAGGTCCATCGGCAACGAAGCCTGCAGTTTGCATGGGACTACCATCATTGGACAGTGGAAGAGTGGGAAAAGATTGCCTTCTCCAGCGAATCGAGGTTTCTACTCCATAGAAGTGACGGGCGGTAGCGGATACGGCGTTAGACAGACGAGAATCTACACCCGGACACGCTTGTCGATCAAGTACAGGCTGGAGGTGGCAGTGTGCACGTGCGGGCGATGTTTTCCTGGTATGACCTGGGATCCCTGGTACCACTGGATGGGTCCCTGAACACCAATAGCTACCTGTCCATCCTCGCTCACCACATGCATCCCATCATGTTGGACGTTTACTCTGGTGGTGTCTACCAACGAGACAATGCGCCGTGCCACATCACTAAGGGCGTGCGCGCGTGATTGGTTCCAGGAACACGACAGCGATGTCTCCGTTCTCTCTTGGCCGGCGAAATCGCTCGACCTCAATTCCATAGAGCACTTGTGGGACTATTTGGATTGACAGGTTCGACGTGCCAACCCACATCAACTCCGAGACCTCCATGCTCTGTTGCAGTCTGAATGGGCACGTGTGCCTCAGGCAACCTTCCAGATCCTCATTGCGTCCATGCCAAGCCGTCTCGCCGCTGCCATGTGGACCAAGTGTGGTTATTCCCATTATTAGGTAGGTGGTCATTTTATTCTGACACGAATGTGTATTATATAGTGTACACATTAGATAGATAGATAAAAGAGTTGACGTACGACATCGTTTTTAATCTCTTTGGGGCTTTGGGGGTAGTGGTGGTGGTGGTGGGGGGGGTTAAGCCGCAAAGCCCCCCCTTTTCCCGTGGGTGCCCCAGTGATCGTACTATACTTTTCACGTAGAGTTTAAAAAACTAATTTCCTGCGCCAATACTGCAGATTTTTGCCCACTCAGGGTAGCAACCAATTTCTTCAGATCACTAGCTCACAGGTTTTCATTATGTCTGAACTGGAGAGTGCTAGTATAACACACACCTACTTAACACACTCGACCCCAAACCACGTGACTGGTATCTGAGTAGCAACCAAGAGCACAGAAGGAAAACGTCTGCTTACCATCACTTCGGCAAACTACTTTCCGAAAGTGATATTACGCACACACACCTTCGAGGAACTGTCGCAAATTACTAGCTGCGAAGGATTAATTAACGCATGTCTGAATTTGTACCTTATCAACCTCGAAAAAAGAAAAATAAGTTTAGTTTTGGTGGAGCAATGAGATCAGTACGAAAATCGGCGCGACGACTCCACAATGTTCTGACTACCTAAAAGACTGTTGGAGTTAATTATTGACGGAAATTCCGTGCAGCTTTCCACTACATCCATCAAATTATAATGCTTACATTTCATACTAACTCTTTGTATGTCCACGACGTAGTTTGAGACAATCTTCAGGAAACATAATACAAATATTAATATGGTCTTTTTTACGCTTTCCAACCGTAGGTTGAAGAAGCGTATATGCTCCAGCTTTGTCAGTCTGTCCGCACGATAACTCGCGTAAAAATGGTTAGATTTCAATGAAATTTTAGTATGTGGCAGGGGGAAACCCCATTGAAAACTGACGAAATGGGATCAAAGGTCAGGACATAGGAGCGGGATCCATTCCAGCGCCCTTATGCGTCATTACTTACGGAAAAATGCTTCGATTGCGACAAAACTTTATCATGATATTCCGGAGGTAACAATATGTTTAATATCATCGAAATGGGGTCAAAGGGCGCAGGAGCGAGATTTATTCCACAGCCATTATCCTCATAACTTGACTAAAAATGCTTCTGTTGTGACAAAATTTTATGTTGTTCGGAGGTATACTGAACCGGTTCTGTTGAATATCATTGAAATGGGGTCAAAGGTCAGGGCACAGGAGCGATATTTATTCCACAGCCATTATTCTCATAACTTGAGTAATGATTGCTGGTACGTTGGAAAGCGTATCATAATTAATGCATTGCCGCCCCGGTGGCGCAGTGGTCTAAGCGATGGCCTCTGATCATTCGTCCGAACGGGGTCCGGGTTCGAATCCCGGTGAGGCATGGATGCTGTGTTTGTCTTACGGCACTGGCTCTATCCCTTCCCTGGAACCAGTGACCCTAAATTAGGGACGGGCGACTGCTTATAGCCCATTGAGTTGCTCACGGTGGTCGTTAAACCTCCAATCAAAAAAAAAAAAAAAAAAAAATCAATGCATTACATCATTTTACTAACTTGTTCAAAACTGAAATGGTTCTTCCACATTACTTCAAAAGTAGTACTGTGGAAGAACCATTTCAGTACAAAACGCCGCTCACAAGCACTCAACGAATGATACGCTGTCCCAAATTACAACTGAACTGCAAAAAGAAATAGTATCAAGTCAAGATTTTGTGTTCCAGTATGTTATCTTGCCTGAGGGAAACCGGAAAGTAAAAAGTTATCTTACCCATTTTGCTGTAATGTTATGAAATAACGAAGACGTAGGAAAATTCTGTTTGCTAAAAAGGTATTGTCGGAAGTGAACACCATGGGTAGGTCTCATGAAATATTTTGCACACTTTGACATTTTTCACTGGAGCCATTTCATTCAATTATAGAGTTCTTATTCCAGGTATACTGCCATCAGTGGCGTATATTCGAGGCTAGCTCGGCTAGCTGCGAAGCCCAGAGAATGCACAAAAAAAAAAAAAAAAAAAAAAAAAAAAAAAAAAGGTCAATTAAATATACACAAATAAAAGTCAATTATCGATGGTATTGAGATATGTTGATGTTTTCGGTCCGAAAAAAAAACGAGTGGATTCGCTTCTTTCGATTATGAGAATCAGTGTGGCGAGCGATGACCAACGGCATAACGCAAGCAGGTCTTCGAGTCTTCGCTGTTCTGATGCGAAGAAATTTGATACAATCGCCTGCTGGCGTTTCCACGACAACTTGAATCAGCGTATAAAGGTGAATGGACCATTGATTTGCGCAGCGGTTCGCTCTGAAAAGAGAAGAATTCGGACTACTTCAGTACCTCCATGCTTCCACTTTTAAAAGCGCGTGTTTCACGAGAGTGGCTTCAGTTTGTGTGAAGTGTCAATGAATTAAAATCAGGGATATTATATCTTAAATTCGTGGATTTGCTTGATTCGAACTGTTTTGATAAATTTTGTGAAAGCTTCCCTCAACATCTACTATCAGAGCTTAAAGAACTCTATGCTTCAAATTTTGATACAGATCGATTAAAAAATGAACTAAAGGTGTTTTCTTCCCTTGATGAATACAAAACAAATCAGTAAGAGACATTACGTGTTACATAAAGTTTAATAATTGGACATAGTGTTTAATGAGGTGTACAAATTAGCAGATCTAATATTAAACTTTTCATAAACAACTGGCGAAAGAAGTTTTTCCGTATTAAAAAGAATCAAGATATATCTTAGAGCCACACAAGTACATGTACACTGAAGTGCCAGAAAAACTGGTACACCAGTCTAATACTTGGTAGGTCCCCCACGGGAGCGCAGGACTGAAGAAATACGACGGTGCATGGACTCCACTAGCTTCTGGAAATATGCTGTAAGGAATGCACACCATACTTTCCGCAGAGCGTTCCACAATTCGGGTGCATTTGGAGATCTCGGATTCCTGTGTTCGATAGCGTGTTCCATGGCATCCCAAATGTGTTCTATCACATTCAGATCTGGGGACTTGGGTGGGAACGGCAACACTTCAAACTCAGATGAATGCTCTTCTAACCATAATGTGGCGTCCCAACACTTGTGTGGAGGTGCATTGTCCTGTTGGAACAGGCCCAACCTATCATCATGAATGCAGGACATGAACGAATGTACCTCGTCAGAAATGATGCGCACAGACGTTGGCCTGTCACAGACGTGCTAGGGGTCCCAGTGAATTCCAGCTAAACACACCCCATACCATTACGGACCCCCACCAGCCTATACAGTTCCCTGTTGACAGGCGGGATCCATGGCTTCATGGGGTTTGCGCCACACACGAATTCTTCCATCTGCCCGATACAGTTGGAAACGAGACTCGTCAGGCCAAGTTACTTGTTTTCAGCCATCAAGTGTCCAGTGGCGATGTTGCCGTGCCCAAGCGAGGCGTATAACTCTGTATTGCGAACCCATCAAGGGGACTCGAGTTGAGCGTCGGCTCCCAAGGCCCATATCGTGCAGGGTGCGTTGCACAGTCCGGACGCTGATGCTTGTTGAGGCTCCAGCATTGAATTCCGATTATACCTGCGAGAGTGTTGCACGCCTATCACGTGAAACTATTCTTTACAGCCGACGATGGTCACGTTCACCCAATGTCTTTCTACGGCCACACTGGTATCGTAGGTTGGAGGTTTTGCCGGAATTCTTGTATTCACGGTACACAATTGCAATGGTCGTCCGTGAAAATCCGAACTTCATTTCTAACTCCGAAATACTATGGCCCATCGCACGAGCGCCAACTATGACACCGCGTTGAAAATCGCTTAAATCGTTATTACTCGTCATTCTCATGCCGAAAACAGCTCTGGCAGCTGGCAAGGATGTCTATCGCTTTATATACGCACTGGCGGACGCAACCGAGTACGCGCATTAGGTGACGTTGCTATGTATTTTGCATAAGCTCGTCTGTACCTGTTTTTCTGGCACTTCAGTGTACATTCGAGAAACTTGGCTGGTTTGTTAATAGAGATAAACACAATTTTTAAATATGAGAAAGTACTCGAAAGAAACATTTTTGTGAAGTTCACACAAAAGGAAAGAAGAATGGAGTTCATGTACAAATAATTGTTCAAATCCTAATCCTCATAATTATTTGGTATCATGTTAGCAATAGCATGTACCTAAAAATTTAGAAAAAAATGTTACTTCTATTACTTAACAATTAAAAATAAACTTCGCAATTTAAAAAAAACAGTACTATGAGGGAAAGGGGAGGAGGGGGGGGGAACCCAGGTCTCGGACCCAAGATACGCCATTGATTGCCATACACTGTAAATGGAGCATCCTGAAATTCAGGTTTCTTTTTTTTTTTTTTTTTTTTGATTGGAGGTTTAACGACCACCGTGAGCAACTCAATGGGCTATAAGCAGTCGCCCGTCCCTAATTTAGGGTCACTGGTTCCAGGGAAGGGAGAGAGCCAGCGCCGTAAGACAAACACAACATCCATGCCTGACCGGGATTCGAACCCGGACCCCTTACGGACGAATGATCAGAGGCCAGCGCCTTAGACCACTGCCCCACCGGGGCGGCGAAATTCAGGTTTCATTGTCATTTCATGGAAAAGGCTGTATCAGAAATATGGTTCGTTAATTCACGAAAGGAATCGCTGAAAGTGGCTCGTGAATTTCAGAATTTTTTTTACAGTGTATTATTAAGGAAAAAATCAATTACAGTAAACTTTTCCGAATTTCCCAATACATACCCATCACTACTGCTCGTCGTTGATTATGAAAAACGAAGCTTTTCTCTTCTGAAAACTATCCGTAATATCTAGTTCTTAGAAGAGAATGAGTGCGTTTGTAGCTTTTCCACTAAATTCTGGCATTGTAAGAAGCACAGAAATTTGATGATATAGTGGAAAAGTTGTCTCTAGAGTAGAGGCAACTTTTCCTCTAGTATAGCTAAATATAATGTAAAAAAAGTTTTTTGAATTAAGGCAATGTTTTCCACAATATCTAACACACGCTTGGGAGTTCACCAGCGTGCTACAGCTACTCTCCGATGTAGTCCATATGGAATTAGACTAAAACGTTTAGAGACTACTTGTTGGTTGAGAGGTTTTGATACTGAGTTTTTCAAACGGATTTTAAAATTTTTTGCACATATTTCTTGGTTTGTACTTGACGTTCTGAAAAAAAAACGTTTTTGCTTAAGGTTATGTTGAAAAGTTTAAATGTCTTTAAATTATTTTGTATATAGTCTTACGTTTGTATTTTTAAGTGTTATCGATGTTGTCGAAATGTCTTTCAATTACTTTTGTATATAATATTAAGTTCGTATTTTAAAGTATTTAAGTCGTGGCGGTACGAAGGCGTGATTAACATCGTAAACTTTTCATGTTTATTGAAGGCTGACTTTTAACTTTGCACATATGTTTGGGTTGTTTCTGAGGTTCTGGTGCATAATTGATGTTGTGACTTTTACTAGTATACATTCTGAAAAGTTTGTTCATTAATTTCATTACAACTTGCATGATATTGATGTTAACAAGGATTTACATGGGTTTTGGTGTTTAATAATGAATGTGATGAAACGCAGAGGCGACCTCAGATCTTTTGGGGCTCTAGGCGCTAAAAGATTCAGGGGCCCCCTCCCCTTCTTATCGCCTCAGAAATTTTCATCCATCAGATTTGAAAAAAAAAGTAGCTTCGAGAAAAAGTTTTTATGCATTTTAAAATTCTATTCTATCTTCCTATTACTAGAACGTTTTGTAAGAAAAAGTGCTAGTATAATCCCCTTGTCTGCCGGTGCATATCTAACTTTTTGCTTGTAGAGATAATTCAAAAATTATTTTTGCGGCTAATAGGAAATCCACTGATATTAAGTTCGTCCCTTTAAATACCGCTAAGGGCTGTGCAATCGAAAATTAAAAAAATTAAAGTTCTGTTGTGAAGAAACTATTCAACTTAGAGGAAAAAGTATTTTTGTTTAACTCTTCCTTCTCAAATATTTAAAATTTTCAATTAGAACGTTAATTTCGTGCTAAAGGCCCAAGGCATTTGGTTTTCACAGATTTTCTAAAAATTATTTTTGTGCATGATCGGACATAAAAATTCACTAAATTTTTCCCATTTCAAATTTTCCTACTAGTTCATACATTTCCCGCTAGGAGCTTTTTTTTTTTTTTTTAAGGAGGAAATGATGGAAATTTTGTAAATTTTAGCTTTGCGCTACGAAGAGACTATTTCAGTTACAGCAAACATTCTTTTTTAGTGTGATACGTTAGACAAAACTGGTTACTTTAACACCTTTTCAGTTGCAAGTTTCTTGGCAAATGTAACGCTAAGGGCGCTGAAAATTAAATTGCGTACATCGCGCGTAAATTGTAATAAAATTGGAATGCATTTCAATTTCCGTTGCTTCAGCTTTGGAAAATCATCTTGGTTTTTTTTTATGTTTTGAGCAAATTAGTAGGAAATGAACATGGTATCAAGCCAAAAAAAAAAAAAAAACTACTTGAAGACCCTTGGCAACCGGAAAAGTTCTCGACATTAGAAAATACGGGTGAAATGCAATTTATGCACAGTGCTTTACTTGAAAAGGGTGGATGACTTTTCGTTGAGGAGTTTTGGCATAAACCAAGAAAGGTAGACAATAAGAATTTCATCAGTCACTGCAGGAAAGCGAGAACGTGAAGACATTTTTGAAAGCATTTTTTCTTATTGATTTTCATCGGAAAATTATTAAGGTCTGCATATTTTTGTTTCGGTCTGTGAAAAACAAAACAAAAAGAAAATACTGGCAATCTAATTATACGTTTTCGGGGCCCCTCAAGCTCTAGGGCCCTGGTCGTGCACTTAGTGTGCCTAATTGGAAATCCGCCACTGATGAAACGTCAATCCTCTCTCCGGCAAGATACAACTTGAGCAAAGTCTACGTGCCGTAAACGTCATAAATGGAACAATGTACTGCTATATATCAGTAAGTAGGGTGATTGTTTGTATATGTTTAACTTTACAGAAAACGTTTTTTTGTTTGCGAAGTATTTGCATGAGCTTTCAAGCTTTAGCAATACATTGCACCTTGCGAACAATATTTTCCGTTCGCGTATGGCGATCAAAATTTTAGAAATTACACAAATTTAGACATTTGTAGAGATTCGTCCTAAGTACCAAATCTTCGGCTGACTGAGACCTATGGACATTGACAAACACGCCATACGGTGCTGGTAGTGGCAAACAAAACAATATCTGATTTCGATATAGCATGCATCCCTACAGTGCAGCTTCAGGCCTATCATGAATAAATATTGCAATCTGAGGAAGTGATAACCGAGACAAAAACAAACCAAACTTTCAAAACAAGCTTGACAGTTTAACAAAAGAATCTAAGGCACTTTTTTATGTGGCTGCATGCAAGTGTTCCGTGACCCTGGATTGCGTTTGTAACAAAAGAAAAAGAAAAAAGGAAAGAAAACAAGAAAGAGTCTCTTGTATTTGTGTAATATCAATCACATGCACCTGTGAGAAATCGAAAACTGTTTCTTCGATTGAATTCAAGTTCCTATATCTCCAAAGGCAGCATTGGATAGGAAGGATAGAACCAGTAGATATACAGGAAACCCAAAAAATTAAGAGGAAGCAAATAAAAGAACGTAAACTCCACTATATGTCAATCGCTGCCACAAAACTCTGAGTTTCATGCTAGTGGATTGACTACAACTGAGCCAGAGGACATGAGGAAATGTTACTGTCTTCAACCTTCTGCTGTGTGCACTGAACAAAACCCATCACTTCAAAGTAAAATAGACGATTTTCCAGAAGTTCTTCACAGAATATCAATTTCTGTTAAATTTGTGGAATTTCTATAATTTTTGATCGTCACGCGAGAACAGAAAATATTTTCTTCATTCAAAAATTTTTTTTTTTTATTTATATTTAGCTATACTACAGGCAACTTTTCCTCGCCATAAGAATTCGATCGTAATTTATTTGGCACTTACAAAAAAAAAAAAAAAATCAACAAAATTGCGTAAATTTCTATACTTTGGGTCGTCATGTGCGAACGGAAAATATTGTCTGATTTACACTTTTTTTTTTTTACGTTATCTTCATGAATAAATATTTCGGGCTGGTCACAGGTGAGCACTAAAATTTCCGTTTCTGCACGATGGTTTAAAGGTTGTCAATTAAAAACCAATGACATATTTAAACTTTTATTTACAATTAAAATTACAAAACATTGTCATGGTTTTAACTATGATAATGTTTTATAATTTTAATTGTAAATAAAAGTGTTTAAATATGTCATTGGTTTTTAATTGACAACCTTTAAACCATCGTGCAGAAACGGATATTTTAGTACTCACCTACATTATCTTTAGCTATACCACAGTGGTGAGTTCGGGCTCAATTTTAACAGCCCAAGCCAGCTAGAGCCCGAATTTTATATTGCCAGACAGAGCCGGGGCCCGAACGAACCCGAAAAATATGACTAATCAGTTTAGGCATTAATTAAAAAAAATATCCTCTTCCATACTTCACCTCGTCTTCCGCCTGCAATTAGCTGATGTTTTTTCTCAACTGGGTAGCGGGGAAGGGACATCTATCTGTTTCTATATAGTAAAAGTCGTACATTTTCTCTGAAAAATTAGTTGCGTCCTCAAATGCTTCGGGCATCCAGAAAACTCGGGCGACTGGACTTCCGGAAAGATTAGGCGGCTCTGCAATCTACGTATATTGCTTAACAGAATTAAAAGGAGCACCCGCGTGGAGGCAGAGAACAAAATTTCGTCAGGTGCTATCTAGTGTCTATAATTCTTGAAGCTTTTCCTATGCCTCGGAAATCCACAAATGCGTGTCCTATGGCATTTGCTATCCAAACCCAGAATAAATAGGCCTTCCAAATAAATAGATCCAAGAATAAATATCCAAACCCAGAATAAATGAACCCAGTATAGCCAAGGAATTCGCATTACTAACTTGAAAGTGTAAGAATATGCTAAATCTTTAGAAATCGCATTTAAACAGAAAAAAATAAAATTATCTCTCCCTTAGAGCCCGAGCCTGAACCGCAGTAAATATTACGCAGCCAGAGCTCGCCCGATCCCGGACTCGGCTCGTCTCAGCACTGCTGTACCAGGGGCAACTTTTCCGCACTATAGCGATTCGATCAATAACATTTCGGTATTTTCGACCCACCCCCGTCCACATACAGTTAATAATAATTATAATAACTTTTATTATTATTATCTCTTGAATTCCATTGCCAATGATTTTGAACAAAACAAACATGGGCTACCACATTTCGGACCCACATGGGAAAATAAACCATCTGCTGTACATGGATGACCTTAAATTGTATACAAAAAGTTACGCCGAACTTGAAGCATTGCTGCATACAGAGTGCAAATATTTAGTGATGATATACAAATGGAATTTGAACTGGAAAAATGTGCAGTACTATCCATGCACCGGGGAAAATTCCAGAACATAGATGGAATAGAACTAGAAAATGGCAATATAATGAAATCATTGTCAGATAATGAAAATTATAAATACCTTTGAATTCTTAAATAAGATAACATCTTACATACAAAAGTCAAAGGTTGACTCAGAGTGAGTATTATCAAGAGAGTAAGAAAAATATTGAAATCAAAACTAAATGGTGGAAATACAATCAAAGTCATAAATACATGAGCCATTCCAGTAATCAGATATCCAGGTGAAATAAATTGATTGGACCCAAAGTGAATTAGAAATACTGGATCGGAAAACTCGAAAGTTATTGAACAATGCATCATGCACTCCATCCAAAAAGGGATGTTGACAGATTATATTTACCTCGGAAGATTGGAGGCAGAGGGCTACTACAAGTACAACTGGTAGTAGAGGAAGAAAAAAGAAGCCTGAATGATTACGTCAACAGAAGCACAGAAAAGCTACTTTAGGCAGTGAATAATGAAAATATCTTAAAAACAACAGAAAACAAGTCTGAATACAAAAGAAAGTAGTTTGAAAGAAGATTAGATGGCTGGAAGAACAAACCACTGCATGGACAATTTTTAAAGAATATTGATGAAAAAAGTGACAACTTGACTTGGGCATGGCTGAAATCGGGTTTCATCAAGAAAGAAACAGAAGGTCTGCTTTTTGCTGCACAAGAACAGGCATTGCAAACAAATGTTATGAAGGCTAAAATCCAGAAAGTCAGTGATAATCCAAAGTGTCGACTTTGTCAAAAAAAAAAAAAACATGAAACTGTCTCATCTTTATATGTGAACGTAGCAAAATTGCACAGACAGATTACAAAGCTAGACAAGATAGGGTTGCAAAATTGATTCACTGATCAATATGCAGAAAGCACAATCTGCCAGCATCGAAAAACTCGTGGGAACATCAGGCTGGAAAAGTAATAGAAAATGATCAAGTCAAGATCTTGTGGGATTTCAGAATTCAAACCGATCGACACATAGAACATAATACACCAGACATAACAGTCGTAGAAAATCGGAAAGTTTGGATAATTGATATAGCGATTTATGGAGATGCCAGAGTCGATGAAAAAGAACTGGAAAACATGACTAAATATAGAGACCTGGCCATAAAAGTTACCCGACTATGGACTAAACACACAGCGGTAGTCCCCATTGTCATCGGGGCACTTGGAACAATGTCAAAAAATGTTTATGAATCATTTTGAAAAACTGCAGTTTTCTGATATAGCACCCACAGAACTGTAGAAGACAGCTTTACTTGGGACATAATATATTTTACGCTGATTCTTGACTGATACCTAAGTCTCCGGTGGAAACTCGTATCAGTTCAACAATACCAGTCGATGATAATTTGTTGTTTATTTTGTTTGTCATAGTCTGTGATTCGTATATTGCGAATAAAGAAAATAAAAATTATTATTATTATGGGGGTTTAATGACCACCATGAGCAAGTCTAAGGCTATAACAGTTGCTAGAGTTTGATTTAGGGCCACTGGTTCCAGGGAAAGGGCAGAGCCAGCGCCATCAGATAGACACATCAACCGTGCCAGAGACTCTGACAAATTGTCAGAAGTCAAAGCCTTAGAGAATTTGGTATCTGAACGGAAAATACAATTTCAGTTGAGCAAAAACAATTTGATATTCTGCTTTCCCCATCCTGTTTCTTAACTGGACTTCCTCGAATGATACAAACATTCTCGAAAAATCTAAGTTAGGTAACTAAGATTTCTCACAGTTGCATGCTATACTCAATTATGTTCTGCAGCAAACATTCAGCATTGTTTTTTGCCTCGCTTCTTATCAATGTCTATTATATCGTACAGTGGTCACACAACATACTGAAGTCATTTCCGTTTGTCTAACAAACACACATGTCGTTAGGTCACGTTACTGGAATCTTTAATTTCCGCTGTTGCGAGGACTACGTTACGGTGTCAGTCACCCACATGTTCATCTCAAAGACTTATTTTTGTTTTACTTTTTACCGTGGGTATATTTTCTTTGTGCTCTTTTGTTAACTATAAGCTACAGAAATATAGTTTTGTGGAACGAAAGAAAAAAACATTTAATGAAAAGTTACGCAGAATCAAGGGAAATTTATTAATCCATCGAAAATTCTGATTTAATGCGAATGAAATAGAGCGTTACAAAACAGAAAAAAGTTTGAAAAATATAGATTTAAACCGAAGTAATCGGATCGGCAGCAATTTTACCCGGCAATCGCCCGAGGAAACTGTTTTCAACTTATAAACGTCTACAACTTGAGTTGATACTAAGCTAGGCAGTTTAAGTCATTTATGCTATTTAAAACGAAGAAAATATGACATAAAAACTATGGTTGTTCACAGTGCATGCTTGAGCAAGAATCATCCATGCAGCCAGAATAAATCACCCATCTCGGCCGAAGTTTCTACTGCCTATTTCTTCTTCATCCTCGCAGATTTAAAAAGAAATCTAAACTTCCAGAATGCTTTTGTTATGAGTAATGTAGTCAAACACTGAACAACACTTCACTCAAAGGAGACGATGTGTACGGCATAAAGAAACTCGTGTAAACAGATGGGCATGCAAATCATCAGAAGTTGGTGCTCATCACAGCGTTGAGCTGCTGATACTTCCTTTTTCAACCAAGTCCGCGAAGAGCCTGTTCGAAGACGTGTGCCTTGAACTTTTTGGTACCATGTACCCCGTACACCTTTCTCCCGCTTCCCCGAGATTTGGAGGTCCTGGGCAAAAATATTGTTATCTCGGAGTCTGTTTTCTTTAGACAGTGTTTTCAAGAAACAGTGACAACGCCAGCAGCTCAGAAATGGGGGAAGGGGGGCGTGGAGTGTCGTACGAATGGGGGAGGGAGAGCACAAATCTTGAAGTGCTTGTTAGAAATTTGGCCAAAAAAATTCCGTTCACGTAGATTTTACCCAAAGCTAATATTATCCCCTGTAGAAAAAGTTTTCATATACAGTGCGTAGTATTTATTCAGTATATGTTGTACTGGAAAACCATGGACACGAACCTTCATTGGCCTTTAACAAGTTACTATTTCTTCACTATTTTAGCTTACTTACGTCCTTTTTTTCTTATTTTTTTTTAACATTTAAACTATTTTTTTTATTATTTTAAACTATGTTTAGGAATTTTAATTTGTAGCCATACAAACAATCGCTCTGTCTTATCATTTTAAACTATAATTAGTTTTGTTTCTCTATTACTCTCTCAGACGTTTGCTCAGGGAGAACTCCCTCCGTTTCACAGAATAGTACAACTCTAAATTTATCAAACATCTTATTTTATATTGGGTTGATGCATAAGTTCATGCCGGTTTTTTTTCACCGCACTACAGGAATGTATTACATCAGAAGGGAAAAAGGAATCAATCAACTATGTATTCCCCCCCCCATTGTTTAAGATGGTGTCCCAACGTCTGGATAGGTCACCAGCAATGCAATTCCTGAAAAAAACGTGCACGTTTTGCTGCGAAGAAATCAAAGAAATTCTGGAGATCAACATCATTATTGAACGTTCTGCCACGGAGTACATTCGACAGAGATCGGAACAGGTGATAGTCTGAAGGGACGACATCTGGGGAATAGGCCGGATGTGGAAGGATCTTCCATTTCATTTCCTGAATGGCCATTTTGGTCATGTTTGCACCGTGAGGGCGTGCGTTATGTTGGATAAGGACACCATGGCGCAGATGTGGCCGTTTCTTCAGAATTGCTCCCCGAACACGACGGAGTTGCTCACAATAGAGTGCAGTGTTGGTGGTTCGATTCTTCGGCAGCATTTCCCCGTGAATAATGCCTTCCATGTCCAACCAGACACACAACATGATCTCCGCCGGATGAAGGCCATGTTTTGGACGTAGTGTGGAAGCCTTGTTTGGGCTTAACCATTACCTCCGATACCTAAAATTCACGTACAGGCACCACTTTTAATCTCCAGTAACAACACGTGACAGAAAGGGTTTGTGTTGCTGAGAACATTCGCGATAACGGGCAAGCAAGGAACCACATATGGCAACACGCTAATTCTTGTTGTCCTCGGTGAATGTGAGGCATCCAAGAGCCCAATTTCTGGACCTTTCCCATACGTTCCAGGTGTCGCACCACTGTGGCCTGATCACAGTCCATCTCAGTGGCCAATTCGCGTGTAGTTTGATGCGGATCCAAGTGGATGAGATGGTTCAAATGATCCTCATCAAAGTGAGATGGACGACCTGAGCGTGGAGAGTCGTTGAGGTCAAAATTGCCACCTCGGAACCGCTCAAACCATTTGCGGGCTGTCCTCTGAGCAATAGCATCCTCCCCATACACAGCACAAATTTGTCGAGTAGCCACGACGGCTGTGGATTCCTTGTTAAACTCGTAGAAGATCAGATGTCGGAACTGCTCAACCCTCTCTACTTGACACTCAATACTTCCAGACCAGCAAACCATTAGCCACAAAAACACAACGCAATGTGATTTAGATGCACGATATTACTGCCTATACATTTTGATATACAGTACAACTAACCATCTGCAGCGTCACTATTGACATGGAAAACACTCGTAAAATAAAACGGCGTGAACTTATGCATCAACCCAATATAACAAAATTTCTGTGAATTCGAAAACGTCACATACGTTTGTCCAACTTCTCTAAAAATCTTAGATGGTTGGACTAGTCATATGTTATAATTGCTTAAATATTGTGGGGAAGACGCAGAGCGAAATATAGAACAAACAAGGAAGGAGCAGGGGACGGAAAAGGGGATGAACCGAAGGACAAAAACAGGGAGAAAGAGAGCGAAGGGCAAAGGTGAACAGAATGACAGAAAAACGGCGATGGAGATTTATGCTATGCATCTTTTGCATGCCAAGGTCTTGTGGGTGTGGAATGAAACACGTGACTCGATTATACATTACATTTATACATTGCATTTTTTGATTTACACATTTATTTGTGTACTGTACAACACATTGCATTTATTCGTGTCGATCTCGACCACACCGAACCACCGTCCGGTACATGCTATGTGGAATTATATAACAATGAACAATAAAGTTTGCTAATTCCTGACATTGAGCGATACTTACTTGTAGGTAGGTGGATTAACGAATATATTGCTGCAAAACCAATGAGAGAAGATATGAGAGTCGTAAGAGTAAATATTTACTAAACTATGGCGGCGTCAACAGAAGTATTTCGAATGTTTAGTTTTCCAAAAACAAAATCATTCAGATTCAGACGAACGTAAGAAACGACTCTGACACCGATGAGAAATGTGAAGTAGCTACGAAAGTCCATCTGGGAATGCGCGAGCTAAAATCAGACCTCAAGATAGGAAAAGCTAAGTGTTAGTCAGGAGGATAGGTAACTTTTGGTCTAGGATATCTGTAGGTTACATCCCATCGTGTTATCCATCAGTTTAAAGTTCTCGTCAATAGCAGATAACCCCTCTTGAGGGTGTAGCGGGAAAGCTAAATTTCGTTACATTGCATACTTTACTACTGTCGGGAGAGATGCATGACATCAAAATGCATTTTTGTAATGGCTTTTATCACGAAAGATGTACGGGATTACACCATATAATACAAATTTTTGAAGATGACAATCCGATTTTTGGTGTAAATGTGACAGATATCTGACTTACCGTCCTCGTCACATTTACACCAAAAATCGGATTGTCCTCTTCAAAATTTGGCTTTTATCACATTTAGCATCTGGTTCTCGTAATTTGCGCAGATCGCAATGAGATATTGCTACATTTATGTAAAATGTGATGAAATAATGTGCGGCGATAGTTTAGTCATATGCATTGTTGAGTAATAATGAAATTAACTATTTTTGCATCACTTCACGTGGGATAGCATTCATAAATCAGATTTCATCAATTGTTTTGACTACTTAAAATAATACTAGTGATCCGAATTTCTTGGCGTAAAATATAAATCAAAGTTTCCAAGCTTTCGCATATCAACCAGATGACTTTTTCAGGGAAGGTATAGACAGCTAACTGAAAGCCGGTCCTCCTGAAAGTCTACCTTCCTTGATAAAGCCATTTGGTTGATGTGGGAAAGCTTAGAAACTTTTATTTATACTCTGCGCCAAGAAATTCGGATCACTAGTACTATTTTAAGTGTAATTGGTGTATACAGTCAAACCTTGATTTAACAAACTTCAGGGTACCAACATTCTTGTACGTAAAATCGCGGAATTCGCTAAATCGAGGAAGCCTTTAGAATGAAACATTCAAATAACCTAGTGCTCATAATAGAATACGTAAGTAGCTATGTTCTCTTTCTTTCAGTGACATTTAAATTATGTATAGTACTTTCAATTACGAATTTATTATCAAAAAATGTTATAATACGTACTTTGCACATTAAATACATAATTCATAGTGTGACGTACCTGCCAGCAGGACGCACATGACATAAAGGCAGATAGGAATCAGAATACATGTCTGCGTAGCTCAGTTGGTAGAGCTGCTTGTTCTGGAATAAGCGTACTCGGGTTCGAATCCCGGCGTAGACCAAAAATGACGGAGAAATTAACTTCGTTATAATAGATATTAGACTTCAATGTGTAGCATCAAAATTTAAGCGTACTTTAACATTGCAAGAAAAATACGATAGCTGATTTTTTTCCCCCAAGCATTTAGCTTCTTAAATAATGATTTCAGTATCCTAAACTGCATGAAACAGAACATCAATTAGTACTAATTAACTTGTAAAAACAGAATGTGTTGATTACGTTTTTTACATTGTAGAAAAGAAATGCTTTAGAGAAGATTGCTTATGTTTTTTCTGAACGTTTAGCTTTATAAATTGCAGCTTCAATTTTATGAAGTGCATGATTAATATTGAAGGGCATCAAGCACTTTTAGCACATTCTATACTGCTACCAGCATCACTAAAGCCGCTAACTTTCAGTTCTGCTTCATCTTCTTCACCAGAATCTGATTCATTTAGTCCAATCTGTTCATGGAAAACATCATCAAGGGATTGCATTTGGGCTGACTTAACGTGAAAATGCTGGTTAACATAGTTTTGTGGTTTAAAAATAAAAACCGTTCCTAAATTGAGGAAATGTGTTCGTTAAATCGGGAAACGCCAAGCATTAATTTAAATGTGATTCCGTCGGGACCATAAAAAATGTATGTAAAATCGCGGAATTCGTTAAATCGCAGTCCGTTAAATAGGGGGTTGACTGTAGTTCCTCGTTATTAATTGGGTTTGACTACTTTCGTTACCATTTTCGTTATATCCGAAGTTTTTACTTGGGGTTTAATTGACTACTGTAGGGGGAAAATGCCACCAAAAGAAAAAAGCTGAGAAGGGAGAGCGTTAGGCTCTGTTCTATTCCAACATTTTTGTATCTTTTTAGGAAGGAGGGAGGGAGGGGTTAACGATCGTTGTGAGCAACTCTATGAGCTATAAGTCGCCCGTCCCTTAGTTAGAGCCACTGGTTTCAGGGAAGCGAGAGAGCGAGCACCGTAAGACAAACCACACCTCATCCGGATTCGAACCCGTACCTGTCTCGGAAAAATGGTCAGAAGCCAGTGCTTAGACCACTGCTTTTCCCACGCAGTAGTTTATGTCACAATCTAAAAAAAAGCACATTAACACAATGAAGATGCAAATGGGAAACACAGAATAAAATTTAAAAAAATTCTAGCATCATTACTTTGCAGTTCACTCAAAGTGCACTTAAACGCTTGAACCAAGTCGTAGAAGCCTTTACTGTAAGTCAGAGAATTCCATCTTTTCTTTCCAAGGAATGGAAAAAAAAAGCGAGAGAGGGCGGGACTTTGCAATGTAGGGCATCTTGTTCAAAATAAACTGCAAGGGAAACAAATAATAAAAAAAAAAGGGGTAAAACAAGAATTGCCTCAACGGCCTTATTCTGCACTTTATATCCACCATTGTCCATTTCACCGAATGCCAATCGGAAACAACACAGTCGCGCATGGTGTTCATCCCACGTGACGTCAGCAGACTGAACATGTCTGAAAGGGATAACCGTAAAAATTTGCCACAAAGGAATTTCTGGGAGGAGGGATAACGTCATGCATTCTTGGAAGCTACTACTGTTTGCTCATGAGGACAAGTCAAGGGTGACTTAAAAGGTGGAATACACAGATTTACTTGAGGGATGAAATGCGCAAAAAATACCGTCCGCGAACAGCTAGTTACACGACGCATAATAACGACAGTCTCGACGAATCTCCTTTTGTGTACAGAATGTGCCGTCACACCTTGAGGAATCCCCCTTCCATAATTTCACGGATCATTACATGATGACGTCACCTCTGAACGTCATTGAAATGACCCTTTGCGCTTGCTACTCTTCTTGGAAGAAACAACAGCGGAAGGAATAAAACCTCACTGGACAATATGAGATGCAAAAATGTCCATTAAGCACACCTCCCAACAATGCTAGCTCATCGGCTTGTATACAACCAGCAAAACACGTATGTCATTCACAATTCGGAGATCCGGATCCAACCAGCGAGCCACGCTTTATATTGATAGAAAGTTTCCATACCTATAAATGACCAGAACAAATTGCAGAAGGGAATCATTCATGTTTAATACATAGCCTAGAATTAGATCAGGGCTGGCCAACCCACGATTAGCCACGTGCCACTTTTTTTATGTAGATAATGTTGAACATACCACTCCACCTTACACCCCCCACCCCCGCGCGCACGGTTGCCAGAAAAATACAAAAATTGTGTATCTCTGTATACACCAAATAAAATAGCAATGAAGAAGACGAAAATATTGTTAAACCAATACTATTTTAACATAACACTAATAATAATAATTCAAGAACTAGTTTACTAGAATATTAAAAACACAAATTACATGCAAAGAAAAATGTATTCCTAATTTGTGTGATTACATCCTGCAACAATATCACAGGGTAGTGTCTCGTAGTGCAGGAAACCTGAGAGGGCGGGGGTGGGGGTAATCCAGAAAGTGGCGAATTCCTGACTGGCTGGATTTCCAAGCAAGTCCTTGAACTTGCTATGAATTGCAGTGTCATTCTGAAGTTCCAAAATTTGTCTTCACATCAGTAGGATAGTGAATGATGTCCTCGATAGAAAGGGAGAAGGGGTTTGTGGTAAGAAAATTTTGCTTTTCCTTTCGGAAGTCTGAAACCTGACTTCAAAGGAGTTTTTCAAATCAGAAATACACTATATTGACAAAAGTCAGCGGACACCTAGAAGAGAAACACAACATAGCACTCATTGACATACATTAGTACGGTGTCTGTCCACCTTTGGCCTACACGTGTTTTCACGAGCTCCGTGTTTGAGTGCTTCACGTACGTGTTTTGTGTGTCCCATCATTGTTCTTCAGTGTGTGCGTGTGCCGAAGTTAAAGGTCTGTGCTTTCGTTTAAGATCCCTCACGAGTGGGTGATTGTTCATTTTTTCATTATCAGTGCTTTAATTTACACACCGAGCTGGTCGTTTTTCTTCGTTAACCTTTGGCATTGATTATGGCATCTGCCGATGAGGGCGCTGTTCCCGCCCGCAACGCTGCAGCTCCTCGCGTCGCCTCTTCAATGACAGAGGCAGCCGATCAATCATCTTCGCTTGCTAGTGGAGAGCCTCTTAATTTTCCTCCTGTCATTCACACGTCTTCTCCTGCTCAGGTCTCCGACTCTGCCATTGAGAACGTGGATGTGAAGTCTCTGGCTTCTGCTGACGGTGATGAATTCATGGACGTCTCTGGTGGTGTCGCTAATCTGCCCTCTACAGTTTCTACTGCCTCTGCTTCCAGTACATTGTCTCACGCTGCGTCAATGCCTTCTAGCGGAGGCGCTTCTGCACGCACGTATTCTGCGGCTGCCTCTGGTACTCCACCGGCTTCCTCCACGTCTCGTCTGCCCCCTATGCATTCTTACGTTACTCTCAACGGTGATACCATCTTATTAGACATCCCCGAGAACTTTCCTGCAGGTCAAAGTTTTCATTCGACCCTCTAGTTGGGGGTTTGTTTTGATGCGCTGCCCAACACTCCTTTGAAGCAGTACAGCTCCGCTCTCAAGAAGATGCTTCCTTCTGGTGCCATCACCCACCTCACCCGAAAGCCATGAACTGTGATTGTTTATTTTTCGAAGAAAGAATATGCTGAGCTTGTCTTGTCTCGGGGCCTATCAATTGGCGATCGTCGCCTCTTAGCCGAATCCATCGCCCAGCGTCCTGTTCTGGTCTCTCTACATCCGGCACCTCCGGAGATCTCTGATGATATGCTGTGTGCTGCACTTACTTAGTCGATGCGGCAGAGTAGTCGGCTCAGTGAAGACTCTCTCCTCTTCCCCCTCTGACCCCAATGATAAACATATCTGTGGAAGTTTCGTAGAACTGCTGGCATCATCTTCCCGTCGGAAGAGCATCTCAAAGTTTCCACGGTTCCTCGATGTTCGTTGTGGTAACGAGCGCTGCCGGATTGAGCTCCTCACCTCTGCTCATTGCTCACGCTGCAAGGCTTCCGGTCATCAGCAGACTCGTTGTCCCCATGCGGAGCCACTGACTCTTGTAGCTCCAAGGCAGCATTCTACTACCTCTTCCTCCGTTTTTGCTGCCATGCTTCCTCCTGCGTCTGCACCTCGTGGACCCAGTTCTGCCGAAAATCTTATTAAAGCCTTCGATCAACACGCGTCTTCCGATGTTGCTTTCTCCACTCTGTCGGATTTTCCACCGCTTGACTCCTCCTTGCCCTCCCGTGTTCTCTCTCCATCAGAAGACATCACAGCTGATCTTCAAGCTTCATTCACCGTCGGCACGTTTGCTCCCGCCGATGAGGTGGACCTTTCCTCTGATTCCACATCTCGTGTGTCATCGATCCACGGCAAACGTCGCTCTACTACCAGTACCGAAGCCCGGAGGAAAAAGAAGAAGTCACCTTCTCCGACTGGCTGCATACATCGTTCCACCCGTCTAGCAGGTTCCAAGTCTCCCCTGTCACGTTCTAGCTCTTCCAAGTCCAAGGGTCCTCTGCCGACGTTTGAATATTTCTCGACTCTGCTTACCAATGCCTCTCTTCCTTTTGAACCTGTCTCCTTTGAAGATCTTTACGAGTTTCTCACTCACAAAACAAATCGGGAGGCTTTTCTCATCTTTTTACAGCAGTTTGAAGCAGTTCTTCCCGAGGTCTTCGACCAAGCAACCTCCATTCTCAAATTCCTCCGGCCAAGCAACCCGACTACGTCTTGTGGTGTTGTGATATCATCAATCGCCTCGACACATTCCAGAAAGCTGCCATAGCTGCCCTTCATCCGACGTCGGACTTACTCATTCAAGGTCGCCACTCTGAATTGTAGGGAGTTTGCTAACCCCCTCGCTAACGCTCTCGTTCTGGAAGATCTCTCGCCCTTTGAGGCCGACTTACTCCTTCTGCAACAGACGAACTACCACTCCTCGACGGTTTTTCATAGATGGCGCACTTGGGACTTCACCTTTCATCATGCTTTCAGTTACTCTGTGCACGGTGGTGCAGCAGGAGAGTCAGTCTGCCATCTCTGCATGCCGTGAAAGCTCCTTCTATGCTACGTGGTCGCCAGTGACCCTGTGGTTCGCTGTTACACCAAGTCCGTTACATTTCACGGTGAGTTAAGGCTCTGCATTAACTTTTTGATGCTCTTTCGCACTGCGGTGCCCCGCCTGTGATCATTTTGTTCTTCCTCAAGCATTGCTCTGTTTGCATCACGTTGTAAATTTGCCATTACTCATTCAATGTACATATCATCGCTTTTATCAGTTTGTATCATTCCTGTTAATTTTTTTTTCTTGGAGACGATTCCATGTTGCGCCTCTCTTCTGTTTTATTACAGTAAAGCGATTCTGAAACCACCTTTAGAGACATGCTTTCGACAAAGTTTTGGAACATATTGGTAGGTATGCCCTTGCATTCAGTACATAATGCTGTCGCTAACTGTTGCTTAGTAGTAGGCTTTAGTTCCAAATTTCTTATGAGGCGCTCTAATTCATCCGACAGGTGCTCTATGGTATTAAGATCAGAGCTCTGTGCTGGCCAGTCCACACACGATACGAAATTATCGTCAAACCACGCCGTAACAATTCTTGCTTTATTCTGCTGGTACCAACAAGGCCCGGTTCCATAGAATTGCCACAGAGTTGGTAGGGCATAATTGCTCAGAATATCGAGGTAGACGTGCAGGTTAACGGGTTTGTCCACGATAACCAATGCGCCGGGACCATACACCAAGAAAAGCCCCCACACGATTACACTGCCAGCTCCAAACTTGACCGCAGGAACAGTAAACTGTGGTAAATAGCGTTCTCTAGGCTGCCGCTATACCCATACACGGCCATCAGACTGATGGATCGTGTATCTGGATTCATCAGTCCATAGGGCCCGTTTCCATTGATCTACGGTCCACGATAAATGTTCTTTACACCATGCTAAACGACGAGTAGCATTCAGAGTGGAGATAAAAGGCTTATGAGCATCCGCGCGACCACGGTAAACCATGGAATGAAGTTCTCTGCGAATGGTACGTGTACATACCGAGGTTTCAGCATTTTTACTCGGTTGTACATTGAGGTCTTGAGCAGTACTCCGTCGATTAGCTGTAACGACTCTCCTGAGGCTTCGACGTTCTCTATCACTGATTTTCTTTTGCCTGTCGGTACGTTTTACTGCTTCAGGCACACCATGTGTCTTCCACTTGTTCAGTACATCCAAAACAGTTGACTTGGGTACGTTTAAACGCCTCTCGGTTTCTCTTATGGGCAACCCACTAATATAACACCCAACAATCTTTTCTTTCTGAAAGTCAGTTCTCTCCCGACGCGACATTTTCACTCAACCTCACAGTGCAATTAGATCGCGGTCAGCTGCAGGATTGTTAAGATGCGCGCAACGCAGGGGATGTGTTCATTTGCTTTTGAAGGTGTCCGATGACTTACTTGTCAATATAGTGTATGTTGCTGATATTTAGAAAGGTTTGGAATCTCTCTGAACTCAGTTTGTGACAGTTGTTTCATTCGAGGAAGATGTGCTAGATCATGTCTAGAAACATGCATTCCATGAAGAGCAAGTTTTGCTTTAAATGCCTCAACTGAGTTGAATAATACTGGGAGAAAGATTGTTTTTACTTTGCAAACGCTGATCTAAGTTGTTAATGTGGCACAGGATGTCCGTCACAAATGCTAAATGGTTTAATAAACTATTAAAATTACAAGGAAGATATGCCAATACATAACAGGCAATTAGTGTCCAAATAAATATAAAAATTAATTGCACAGGAAAATTGCTCAGTGGCAATTTCAACTTTCAAAACGATCTTCATGGTGATTTAGTTTGAAATAAAGTCTGAATTCGGTTTTTGATGAGTTTTTTAGAGTTGAAACCATATTTTTCAAAGGAAAATAATATCTGGTTTGATGCAACATTCTATCATGAGGGGAGTTTTAAGTTCTTTCACCATTAAAATGTTCAAATTTGTTCACAACTGAATTCGCTTTACGACGCATACTTGAACTGCTTTCTTTTATCTGGTATCCAACAATTTTTTTTTCACGAGGGAATTTCTGAGGTGTTCCGCTTTAGGTAAGTGTTTTTTTGTTTTTTTTTTTATAGTGGACTGCGAGACTAAATTCCCCGGCCTGTGATTTCGTCGAGCCAATACGTCCCTGCTGTCTTCTTTCCTTCGCAGGTACTACGGTCTATCAACTGATGACTATCACGACATTTTTTCTTCCTTATCTACAGCAAAAGAAACTTATAAGCACGATCACCTCATACGTATAGAACCTTATAAGCACGATCACCCCATACGTATGGACATAACTATTCATTGTTCAAAAATCGCCTAACTATGTGACACGTACCAGGAATCCCTACCAGCCGGATTTGGAGCCAATAGGTGTTTGTAAGCCCAAATTAAGTTATAAGAGTCTCATGAATCACAACAGTTGTAGTGATAATTAGTGGGCGTATGTGAACTGTTTACGGCTTTCACTTCTGCATAACCTGTGCAACCAATGCCACAGATTTTGTTGATCTTTGTCTCACAGGCAGTAGCGCCTAACTCAAATGTGTTTTGTATAGGGGCATATCTTTCCAAACTTCCATGTATATACACATGTGGCACTTACTGAATGAGTGTTACGAACAGAACATTGCAATTTTCTGAAGACACTCTTTTGTGACGCAAATGTCCTGGTCACATCATCCAGTTCACCTGTTTGGTCTTTGTGGGTGTACAGCAAGTTTTCAGATTTGCGGAACACAAAGTAAGCAAAGTGATTTTCGTTCATGTTTAGTGGTTTGAATGACTGCGCAAAATCTCCAATAAATGGGTGAAGTCATCCTAATATGTCCTGCTACCTCGAGAAATGTTCGGACTTGAGAATCTTTTTTCATATCCCCCTCCCACAGGAAAGAAGAAAAGAAACAAAAAGGCGCCACACGAGAGGCACTTTCTCTTCTGCGGGGGTTGTTAGACAATTAACGATACTTCAGGGTGATTGAATCGTTTCATAACTTTCTTGCATCTTTTTAGTCGTAATGCAACAGAGTTACATAAAAGAAAGTCTCCACTCTCTGTGAGGGAGAAATGGAACTGCAGGAAACTGATAATTTATGGGCCTGTGGATGATATGGGTATAGATTAGACCACACTGGTAGATAAGACCATTGGTAAAAATGAATCCGGCTCGGACTGCTTTACTACAGTGTCGTCACTTTTGCGCCTACTTACTTACAGCAATCAGAGAATGGGTATACATATAATTGCGACAGACAAGTTTAGGATTGCCAGAATCACACCAGTTGTAGAGATAATTAGTGGGCGTTTGTGAGCTGCGCTTAAAAGAAAACGTTGGTGTGTTTAAAAGTTGTTTCATTTATTTGATTATCTTCATTTATTTTTATATATATAGTGCCAAAAGTCATGGGAGGCAACGGATGGAGCATTCAATTTTCGAAGTTGTACGAGCATTCAACATTCCTCGATCCATGGTGTCACTAGTGTACCGAGAATACCTCATAGAAGGCATTACCACCCAACGTGGACAGCACACTGGCCGACCACGGGTGCTGAATGACCGTGACCAGCGGCGTCTGACCAGGATTGTCCAAGCTAACAAACAAGCGACACTGGCTCAAATATCATCCACATTCAATTCAGGAAGTACCAGAGACATATCCATCAAGTCAGTGCAGCGTAAGTTCACGTCCATGGGGTATGGGAGCAGAAGACCCACCAGAGTGTCTTTATTAACACCACGACATCGGACACAGCGCCGCACTTGGGTTTGGGAACACGGTAATTGGACCCTGGAAGACTGGCAACATGTGGCGTGGTCCGTTGAGTCACGCTAACAGTTGTTGCGAGCTGATGGTATGGTTCGGGTGTGGCGCAGATCCCATGAGGTCATGGACCCAAGCTGTCAACAAGGCACTGTGCAAGCTGGTGGTGCTTTCATACATGTGTGGGGTGTCTTTACGTGGCTCGGTTTGGGTCCTCGTAAACACGTCATTAACCGGTACTTGCTTTGTTGCTCTGCTGGGTAACCGTTTGCAGCCCTTCATGTACCCCAACAACGATGGGATTTTCCAGGCGGATAATGCACCATGCTATCGGGCCCAAGTTATCCAAAATTGGTTCGAGTAGCATTGTGGATAGTTCCAACGGATGGTGGGGCCACTACGTTCGCCCGATATGAACCCAATAGAACACTTGTAGGACGTGATTAAAAGGTCCATTCGCACCAAAGATCCTGCAAGTACAAATACCAAAGAACTGTGGGCGGCTATTCAGACGGCACGGCTCAACATCTCTCCAGAAGTCTTCAGGCCATTTGTGGAATCGATGCCACGTCGAGTTGCTGCATTTCGCCAGGCTAGATTGGTCGTACACGACACTAGGTACGTATCCCATGACTTTGGGCACGTCAGTGTACATAATTTGGTTGATATTTCGTCGGTTTTTTTTATTCAAGAATTTAATGAATTCTTTTAATACCTTTCATGATGATACATTTTTGACAAGCACGATCTGTTAACTTGTAAAACAAGCTTATTCACTTGTAAAACTTTTGACTCATTTTTTTGACGAGCAATTTCACACGAGACATTCCGATTCTTCTTTTTTAGTCTATATTGATAATCATTATATTCAGCACACGGTTAATTTTTTGTTGCCTTAGTGACTTCAAATGATTCCACTGCTAGGCATGCGAAACGATGTGCACTCTAAACGAAATGTCAGTCCAAGTGACATGTCAGACTGGGCGATTTATAAACCATATGATGTCTTGCCTTCCTCCTGTAATCGGTGGTGGAGGAACAACACGAAAGGCACGAATACTTAGATCTTTGTTCTTAACTCATGGAGCCCAAAGTGTCAGCCCCTGTTCTACCTCAAACAAACGGAGGAATCAAAGTATACCAGTGGCTGCATAAGCTACGGTTTTCAACACTGGCCTCAAAAGCAAAATACTTCATTCATTACGGCACGGGCTCTAAGAATTTTTTTTTTTTTTTTTTTTTTTGTAGAGAAAGAGTTTATTACGCTTCCGAGTTGGTAAACTGGGAGCAGGGACTCCATGGAAAACTTCTACAACAAGGACTGGGTAGTACTATTTATCCTGGGCTTGTGGAGCAAATTCCTTACGCCACGCATTAATGGATTTCTGTGGAGAAATAAAAGCTTCAAGAAATTTCTCCGTAGAAATCCATTGTAACAAGTTCTAAATAGATATCAAGATACCACGCTGTCGAAATTTCATCCCCTGCTCCCTCGCTAATTTTATTGCGCATTATACGTAGATTGCAGCGCAGCCCGATTTTGCTGAAAGTCACGCCGCCGGAAATATATCTTAGGAGGAAATTAATGTATTTTTTTTATTTGGCAGTTAAACGACCACCGTGAGCAATTCAGTGGTCTATCAAGCAATCGCCTGTCTCTAATTTAAGGCCACTGGTTCCAGGCAAGGGAGAGAGCCAGTTCCGTAAAGACAAACACGACATCCATGCCTCACCGGGATTGGAACCCATTTCAGATGAATGGTCATAAGCCATCGCTTAGACCACTGCGCCACCGGGGCGGCCTTAGAAGACATATTTATGGCTTGTTTCACTATAAGGTCGCCCGTCCCTAATTTAGGGCCACTGGCTCCAGGGAAAGGAGAGAGCCAGTGCCGTAAGACAAACACAACATCAATGCCTCACCGGAATTCGAATCCGGACCCATCTTGGACAACACGCGGTTAGGTTTCAGGAAAGAGAAAAATGTCTATTGTTTTCGGAGAACCGTAAAATTTGGAAGAACATTACCAAAACGAAAAGAGGCTGAATTGGAAGGGTACTTGCGCAAAAGACTAAAACACTGTTCGTCCCTTGCCAAGTGACTATGAGATGCTAAGCTGCTCTTTCCCGGTAGTTAACTGCCTTCAAAGAAATGTCGTGCAGACACGTTAGGTAGATGTATCACTCTAGCTGATGAAAAAAAGTGCTAAAGGGAAAGCCTTGTGCAAGACAGACAGACAGAGCTTTCAACTTCCTATTCATTGTTTTGCTGTAAGAGTGGTTTTACGATGCTTACGTGAGAGAAAAAAGATTGGTGGGAATTTAGGGCTCTTGGTTTGAGTGGAAAAGGGAGCGGGGGTCGGCTGTTTACCACTGTAAGAAGAAGTTACCTCAGAGCACCAGCTAAGGCGAATGCGCGATTAAAGATTGGCGGGGGGGGGGACTGAAAAAGGGGTATAAAGAGCTGAAATACATCATCAACTCCTCGATGCCATTGCGTGGCTCCACGGAAAGAAACCAGAATAGTAAACTAAAGAAACAAATAGTTTTTCGATGCTCGTTGGGAGACATTTTGCTTCCAGCGGCGAGGACCCTGCAACTCAACTATTATCAAGGTCATTCAGAGAATGTGATTTATTTTATATTTCAAGTTAAATTTCTTTGTCCCCCTCTCCCTTCAAATGTTGTATTTATTTTATTGTTTTTACGTTTTGGCATGGAGAAATTATTCGTTAGTCAAGTAAATTAGTAAAAGGAGCGGAAAAAAAAAAGCAAACTTGCACCAGTATTCGTTGGGAATAATGATTTGCAGTACAGCACAGAGTCCCCCCACATATACACACACCTCCAAATGACACTTCAGACTACCCCTTTTCCTTCAGGTTCTGTGACCTAGTTACAGCCCTGGCATTGTGAAGGCATCTCGTATCAAGGATGCTTAGTCTTCCTTGCTCTTGTGGGAGCATGACGCGTTCTACGGGCGACCACGGATATGTGGCATTCAGTGTTTTAGTCCTGTTTGCTGTCACAGTTTTATAAATTTCCTTAAGGTCTATGTTGTTCCATTTGATGTTACCAAAAGAACCGGTTAGCACAGGGATTGCTAAAGTACTGATTTTTTTTGTACCCTATTAGCTGCGTTCAATATGTTTTCTGAAACATTTTTTTTATTTTTGTTAGCTGTGCTTTCTGGAATATCTTTAGTGTTGTTAGCTGCGTTCAAGTATGTTTACTGGAATACTTACTGTTATCAGTTGCATTCAAGAATGCTTTCTTGAGCATTTTGTATTGGTATTTTCGTTGTATGATATGCTGAATTTCACTAAATACACAATACAAGAGCACGTTTAAGGAAGACAGGGGGCCCAGTGGCTGGACAGTATTTGGGGGCCCCAGTATTAATGGCACATCTGGAATTTCACTATGGGTGGATGAATACTTCAATGCAGCGGGGATATTTTTATGGCTTCCTCGTAAAAATGCCCAGGAGAAAACATTCCCAAAATATGATGAGAAAGTCATAAAAAAATCCCGATCGTATTGAAGTGTGTATTACATAATTTATGGACGAATCAGTGGTAGCAAGAAAATGTAAAAATGCATGGTTGAAAAATGGACTTCAGTTCTGCTTTAATCCCCCCCCCCCCCCCCCAAGGGTCGCGTTCATTTGTTAAAATTATATCAAAGTAGTGGGCAAAATAATAGGATCCAAATATCATGATTCAAACGATTTCTTAATGTATAAAAATTTCCCCGAATTACAGACGTGTACAAAAAAATAAAAAAAAAAAGTTTGTAATACTTTCGAAAGATTTGAGGATGGACTGGGGGCAGCTCCTTTTATTTTTTTTTTTTTGCGGACTCCTCCTAAAACAGCTGAAAGAAATAGGAAATCTTTTTCACAAGACAGTTTCGTATAGTTTTTGTTGTGCTATCTGAAGGAAAAAAAGAAGAACTATGTCAATTCTTCAAGCATCCTGCATGATTCTGCATGGGATCTCTTGAAACTGCGGGGCCCAGGCTCTTCACAATACCCATCAACACAAAGAGTCTCCTCTCCTTCCTGCCTACTCTAATTTAGAGCTAATGGGCCCCAGGAAGAGAATTGCAATCGCGTGAACTCTCGTGTCACACGGAATTCTAATTTGAGCGCGAGGTTACTTCTTAAACGCTCTGCTACCGAGTTACTATTACTGACTTACTATTCGTTATTTTCAGTACGGCGTAAGTAATTTATTCTCGACTCCCCTTAACCATTTTCCAGTGATTCCAGAGGCTAATTTTACGATAATCTAAAAATAGGTGCGTTGAAAGCCATGTGCCACATTGTTTCCGAGATACAGTCGCTTTTCACCTTCCACTGAGATGTGTTGTGAACAATGGTAAAACTATTTCCCCCGGCTATTAACTGCGTAAGAAAACAGCCCAAGTCGACGATGCTTATCGCGTCCTTTATTTCTGTGATTCATTCCTGTCCGGTGCGAAGGATTTCAAGATTGTGTTTCGGAAGTGGGCACAATGGATCGGCCATGTCTTGACCCTGCCCAAAAAACTCTTGCGACAACATCCTGGATAAGAGCGAACACAATCCGTCTCGGAGCAGCCACACCGACAGCTACTTTGCATTTCTGGCGAATAAAGCTTGACGATGCAAGGCCAAGCATGGCATCGCATAATCGTCATGCAGTCAACACCTTTACTTTTTATAAGAACGTCTATGACACGAACACCAAGAAATGCTTTACCACAGCTCTTCCATAGCACTTAATCACGCAGCAATGTACTCTGCACTTTAGCCGAAAAATATGGGCGTGTGTATAAATATTGATTCCTCTCAAATGAAATTCCATTAGCAATTCCTAGAGAGCATAAACACAACGAAAAAAATTTATAGCAAAAAAATTGAGAGAGTACCTTTGTACTCTTTGCAGATAATTCATGCTATGCATCTTTCCCATGCCAATATCTTTGTAGGTGTGAAATAAAACGAGTGGTTCGAGAGTGTACATGTCTTTACATACTCTCGAATCATGGAATTTCAGTCCAGTACATACTAAGTGGAATTAAATCATAACGAACAACAAGGTATAACGAACTAAATTTCTCTGTCATTTTTGTCCACGCCGGGGCTCGAACTTGGTCCCCTCATTCCGGAATAAGTCACTCTACCAATTGAGCTACGCGGACCTTTCGTTCTGACTGCTATCTGCCTTTATGTCGTGTGCCGTGTGCGTCATGCTGGCAGGCACGTATCATCTCCCTCTCCCCCCCCCCCGAAAGAGGGCCGGGGGCATGGCCCAGCCGTGACCATGAATCGTTGCAGGCAGCCATCCGCTGTAGAACGTGCACTCGAGAACCCCCAGTCAATCTAGTGTGTGGAATGCAACGTCACACACATTTATTTTTCGAAGCGCTGGAGAAGGGATTCTCTGATTTTTCCTATCTCGCGGTGTGGAAATAACATCACACCATTGCGAGATTTTGAACGGCCAGGTCATCCAGAAAGTTCGGGCGCCATTATAACGAAGTAAATTTCTCCGTCATTTTTTTCCATGCCGGGGCTCGAACCCGGATTCCCTCATTCCGGAATAAGTCACTCTACCAATTGAGCTACGCAAACGTTCGTTCTGACTGCTATCTGCCTTTATGTCGTGTGCGTCCTGCTGGCAGGCACGTCACATCTCCCCTCCCCTTCCGAAAGAGGGCCGGGGCATGGTCCAAATGTCAGCCGTGACCATTAATCGTTGCAGGCAGCCATCCGCTGTAGAACGTGCACTCGAGAACTCCCAGTCAATCTAGTGTGTGGAATGCAACGTCACACACATACTGTATATTTTTCGAAGCATTGGAGATAGGATTCTCTGATTTTTCCTATCTCGCGGTGTGGAAATAAAATCACACCATTGCGAGATTTTGAACGGCCGGGTCATCCGGAAAGTTCGGGCGCCATTATAACGAAGTAAATTTCCCCGTCATTTTTTTCCACACGGGGCTCGAACCCAGATCCCTTCATTCCGGAATAAGTCACTCTACCAATTAAGCTACGTGGACGTTCGTTCTGACTGCTATCTGCTTTATGTCGTGTGCGTCCTGCTGGCAGGCACGTCACAAAGGTTAGTAACACCATACTAGTGATCTGATTTATTGGCGTAGGAAATACGTACATAAGCGTTTCCAAGCTTTCGCACTTCAACCATAGAACTCTAACATAAATGTATACTCTCTATTTACGATAGTGTCTATTTCCTACGCCAATAAATCGGATCACTAGTATAGTGTTACTAATATTCGTACACTGCTGGACAATTACTAAGGACGGATCATAAACGGCTATATAGCGCATAAAAAAGTAAGTGTGGTTGGATGCCAAGTGAAATAAAATAATGTCAGAATGCCAGGACATTACAAGAAAGACAATTTATTGTGCTCTGAAATCCAAAAGGCTTTGGAACGTGTTCAAGGGACAAACAGGCCATTTTGTGCAGAATACGTAAACGTGAAAAAAATGCAATTACCGTCCGCAGGCGTTCCGGCGTAAGATGTTAATACGGGATATGGCCACCATGGAGGGCGATACAAGATTCCACACGTCGTTTCATGCTTTGCACAACATTATCAAGCAGCTGTTGGGGGTAAATTATCCCATTCCTCTGTCAGTGCACGGATGAGGGAGTCCTTGTTTATTGGAGGGCATTGGCGATCAGCAAGACTCCTCCCCAAAGCATCCCACACATTTTCAATGGGATTCAGATCTAGAGAACGTGCTGGCCATACGAGGCGTTGAATATCCTCGCTCTCAAGACACTCCTGGACAGCGACTGTTCGATGACATGTTGCGTTGTCGTCCATGAAAATGAATCTATCACCGACAGCACCACGGACCATGCGAACATGAGGTAGCAGAACATCATTAATGTATCGTTGGCCAGTCATAGTCCCAGTTGGAAGCACAAAGAGGGACGTACGGCCATTGATCATGATGCCAGCCCATACCATGACACTACATGTCGGATATCGGTCCCTTTCCTGTATGTTTGCTGGACAATATGCAGTACCACTATCACGCCAGATCAGTTGTCGTCGACAATCAGACGATAGACTGTATCTACTCTCATCTGAGAAGAGGACAGCAGACCAGTCGTAATCAGTCCAGTTGCGATGTTGATGGCACCATTGCAAACGAGCGGTACGGTGACGTCTGGACAATGGGATGCACATAACAGGACGGCGGGCGTATAGTTCTCCTTCATGCAAACGTCTGGCGACAGTTTTTCGGGAGATCCGCTTGCCAGTAGCAGCCATAAACTGATTTGCTACCTCACTAGCTGTGCTGCGCCGGTGTCTTTTTGTTGATAGCACTATGTACCGATCTTCTGCAGGTGTCGTACTGCGAACACGACCTCCCCCGTGACGTTTGCTACACTCTTCATTTGTTTGAAATGATTTCCAAAGCCTTGAAACAACACTGTGGCTGACGTCGAACTCCCTGGCAACATCTGTTATTTTTCGCCCTTCTTCAATCTTGCCAATAATACGGCCACGCGTAAAATCATCTAGATGATGTCGGGAAGACATACTGAAAATTGCAAGTTCGTCAATTAATTCTTTCCCTTTCAACTTTGCGTTTGAACAACGGTCAATACGCGTCAAATCCTTTATATCTCTTATCAGCGCTATGACGTCACGAAAAAGTTCGGCAACCCAAAATTCGCATACGCACAACACGTCTTACTGTATCCCGCATCTTATGCTAATTTCCACATTTTCCTGCCTTCCATTTTATGGTTGCTATCGTTGCTATTGTCATCCGTCCTTAGCAATTGTTCGGCAGTGTATTATATAGTGTTACTAATATTAATATTAGAAGAAATAACAGAACAGTTAATATTCTGAAAATATAATTAAAATATTTAATTTTATATAATTTAATATATTGTCTTCCCGATGACTAACAAATGCATGCACAAACACATTGGTAGTAAGATTACAAATATTCATTCACGGGAGAATTATATCATTAATAGAGAGAAATATAATAGAGAAAATAAATTCAATAGAGAGAAATATATATATATGGTGGTACTAAGAACAAGTTACATATGAAGAAAATTTCAGGAAAAACAAAAATGTTGATGCAAAAGAGAAGGGAGACGAGGACAAATAAAGGCGTGACTTCCAACGTGGAATATATAGATCTATGCAAGACAGTGCGAAAAGGTACCACTGAAGACATAAGGAAATTCAATTGTGAACTAGTGAGGAAAGCAATTGAAAACAACCAGAGCCTGAAGAGAGCAAAAGGACATCTCAGTAAGGGAAGAAAACAGATTATGGCTCTGAGAAAAGAAGATGGTACTGTAACAAGAAATAGAAGCGAAATTTTGACAAGGGTGAAAGATTTCTATTCAAAACTATATGAAAGGGATGATACATCTATTCCACACATTACAACAGGTACCAGTGCCAAAGTCCCTCCAATCCTCCCTGCAGAAGTTACATATGCAATTAAGAACGTGAAACGGGGAAGAGCTCCAGAAGAAGATGGAATTACCGTGGACATTATAGAAGAAGCAAGTGGAGAAACAAACTACATTCGCCCAAGTTTTCACCAGATGTCTTAATGAAGGGAAGATTCTTGAGGATTGGAACAATGCTACAATGATCTTGCTCCATAAAAAAGGTGACATTGAGGATCTCAATAACTACAGGCCCATCAACCTCCTTTCAGTGGTTTATAAAATCTTCACTAAGGTTCTTTCACATCGCTTGAAGGAAACACTAAACATAGCCCAACCAAGAAAACAAGCTGGATTCAGGAGTGGCCTCAGCACTATAGATCATATCCATGTACTGAGAGAACTAATTGAAAGAACAAGAGAATATGAACTCCCATTATGCATGGCTTTTATTGACTATGAAAAAGCCTTCGATTCCGTGAAACCATCAGCAGTAACAATGGCTTTGAAATTCTGCGGTATCGAATATGCATACATAAGCATTATTAATAACATCTACGAAAATGCAAAGGTTCTGATATCTGAGGATACAGCACAAATAAGAATTGGAAAGGGAGTGAGACAAGGTGACACTATATCTCCCAAGCTCTTTAACGCCACATTGCAAAATGTCTTTCAATCATTGAACTGGGAAGACAAAAGGATAAAGTTTAATGGAGATTACTTAACTCACCTTCGTTTTGCTGATGACGTAGTCATCTTTGCAACTACCCCTTCAGAGCGGCTGAATATGATCCAAGAACTTGCTGACAAGAGTAAAGAAGTGGGATTAAAAATGAACTTTCAGAAGACAAAAGTGATTTTACAAGAAACGATTTATCGATTGATGGATAAAAGCTTGAGACAACCGATTCCTACGTTTATCTTGGGCAGCAGATATCGAGTGAGGGTCACATTGATGAAGAAATTAATCGGCGTATAAAACTTTGATGGAGAGCTTTTGGAAGAAATAGTACAACTTTTAAGAGCAGTATGCCATTATGTCTCAAAAGAAAAGTGTATCAATGCATCTTGCCAGTGCTTACGTATGGAGCAGAGACATTGACCTTAACTAAAAAAGACATACAAAGACTGCAGACAACTCAAAAAAGCATGGAGAGATGCAGGCTTGGTGTAACCAGAAAAGATAAGAAGAGGAACTTGTGGATAAAAAAAAAAAAATGACAGGACTGGACGACATCATGACCAGAGTGAAATCACTGAAATGTCAATGGGCTGGACATGTTGCCAGAAGAACGGACCACCTATGGACAACCGACATTTTAGACTGGATTCAGCGGGACAGGAGAAGACCTTATGGGAGATGGAAGGATGAAATTCGAAAGCATGCTGGAGTGACATGGAGGAGACAGGCCCAAGACAGACAATTGTGGAAGAAATTTGGGGAGACCATCATCCAGTAGTGGATTGATAATGGTTGTTGATGATTATATATATATATATATATATATATATATATATATATATATATATATATATATATATATATATATATATATTTTCTCTATAATTTATGTGTTTATATTATGTTAATTGAGAATTCTATTGTTTATATTAGATATAATTACATATTATATATAATTAATATTGGATTTAAAAAAGAAATCCGATTTGTTGGCGTAGGAAATAGACAAGCGTTTCCAAGCTTTCGCACATCAACCAGATTTCTTTTTCAAGGAAGTTAGACAGAAACTGAATTGTAGTGCGCTTTAACAATTTGAACGCGGGAACTTGACAATAAATAGATACGACGTTATATTCATTTAAAGATACGAGGTATCACGTTGGTTGTGCACGCGGTATCCTGGTAGGAAGAAGGCGTTACTTGAAGATCTGGTTCCTAATTCGTGGCAACTCGAGTGAGAAGCTATCATTGCAAGTATCGCTGTTGGTAATGATCTCCAAGGTTTCCCCGAATGGCTACGAAGTATTAGGTAGGTGGTCATAATTCAATGAGGAGAGAGACTTATTTTTGTTTGGTAGAGCAAGTTTTTTCTGAAAATTTATGCTGTACAGCCTTTCCACCGTACGTCTATATAACATTGGGCCAAAGAGGAGACCAAAGAGAAAAAAAAAACAAAAAAAAAACCCGACAACTAGATCGACTAAACCTGCAGAACTAGCAAGTGAATTACCGGTCCTTTCGAGGCATGGGTTCTTGGAATCAACGTAAAATCTATAAATTCCTGGGGGATTTCACAAGCTCAAAATTAGCTATAAAAAAAACTGATGCCTAGTTAATGAATCAGGACTGAAATATAAATTGCTATCTAGCTGTATTTAAAGTTTAAAAGTAAAAACATGTGTTCTCTAAGGAGCTCTCCATCTTGGAAGGCATCCCAAGGGTTTATAAAAATTTGAAGAATTTGGAATATAATATAACAAAACCAGACAAGAGGACATTATCTACAATTTTGAAATTAACAGAAAAAAAAACAAAATTGACGCACCTTGAAGAGGACATCGAGAAATCCGCTTCGAAACTATGTATCCCTACGCCCGTTTATACCCTAAAAACAGGTGGTTTATAGGAATCACAAATCAAATGATCTTCCTGCTCTGAATTTTTAAACCCCAGCAACTAACACCTAAGCTGGGAGGTGAAAGGAAATAAAATGCCTGTCCTTAAGATAGTGCATGTAGCTATTGTGTCGTAGTATCGTAAAATCTAATTCGTAGCTGAAGTAAAGGGAAACTCGCAGCTTTTAACTTCTTTAGCGCCAACGACAATTATTATAAGAAGCGCCAACATTGCTCGACACTACCTCGTTTGCAAACAAAGCGCTCTTAAATTTCAATCTGTTATTAAACCGGCTGAAATCTCCACACCGAGGGAATGAGTCACTTAATTGTGGACTCTAACAGCGGCACGCGAATGGATGGTGTTACCCCCCTCCCCAAGCATACATAATAGGCATTTTCAGTCATGCGGGCACATCCACGAGTTTCGATACACCTGGCATGTAAAGTTTCCTGAGACACCTGCCGCTTCAGCATCCACTAAAGGAAAAAAATTCTGAAAAACTTTTCACTGTTGGTTTTATCGACAGCCCAAGAAGACATTTCACAATCAATACATGAATGTCCAGAACAATAATTCTGAAATTATCTGCTAGTTGATGCAGCCCTCAAAGGTAGTCAGCTCGTTGAATCCACAGCGCCGTTTAAGACTGCTTGACAACTGAAGAAAAGCAGTAGTAAAGATTATAAAATATATGAATAATCTTTCAATCAATGGCAGAGATCCAGCTGGGGGGGGGGTAGCCCACTCCCTAAAGTTTTTTTTTTTAATGGCCGAAATTGTAAATAACATACTTTTTATAAAATTATAGCAATAAATGCAGATTTTCTTTAAAGTTTTTATGTCAATTGAAATTTGTTGTGAATCTAGAGATTAAATGTTCAGCACAAGAGAAAAATAAAAAAGTTCAGAAACATAGGAAGCTCAGAGAGGAAGTGAAAAAAGATTTTTACTGATCGCAAAAGGAAACAGGTGTGCTTTGTTCTGTTCTTTTGTAGATGTCTGGTATCAATAGTAACTGGAACAGGGGAGGTAGATTAAAAAACCTCCATTTTTTCACTTCCATCAGTAAATTTAAAAAACTTCTATTTTTTCGTGCCTCCCTCCCGCCTAAAAAATTGTATATACACCCCTGCCCGGACTGGCTCTTTTTCTCCAAGAATGCTAATGAACAGAGGAGAGGAGGGAGGGTAGAAGGGAGCAAGATTTTACAAATTTCAATTATGGCTAACTGCTATTATTTGCATTTTTGCCGCCATAGGGAAGTAAGTGTGCATGCTTGAAAGAAACGGCAGCAAAGGGCGCCACTTACAGACAAGGCTGTTTTTATTTGTTAAAAACTGTTGGGATATATGCTTTCGTTTTTCGTAACACCACAACCGGAAATACGACCAACGGCGCTAAACCACCTTTTTCACGACACAAGATACAGCATTAGTTTTGCTACAACAGTGTTCAACAGAAAAATAAAAAAATCGACTCGGTGAATGCATTCATGTCAGTGACGTTATATGCTAAGCACCAGCCAGTAACCCAGCAGTGCAAGGGTGTCAGGTAACAGCTACTCAGAGGTCGCGTAATCAGGTTAACCACGCGTCACTAACTCACATTATTTCAACCACACCACACGCAAACCCAATAGGATCCACCAGGAAATCACAGTTAGCGAACACATGGGCAGAAAGAAGAGAAAAAAAGTGCAGTTATGCTGACATTGCAAGTAATTAGTTTACATGACCCATTGTTAACGCGAACGGTGATACATCCGAAACAAAAGCTCGCTTTAACAAGATCATTACACATTAACAATAGACACATATAGTATAGCCTGTCATATGACCCTTTCCACCTTCTTCAACCAAGCAGTTCATCATGGAAGCGAGAAACAATATTTCGGTACTGATTGTTTTACAAATTCAATAACTGATAATTCCAGGGCGCTTACGATAAGGCTGTCAAAACCCGTTTGACCAAAGGAGGCCAGAAACGATGTAAGTCAAGTGAACACAACACGGACACACGCAAGAAACGAATTACCAAAACCATTAGTAATGTTTCTTAACTAGTACTTGTTGAACAATGATTTCTGTGAACACGCACTTCGCAATTTTTGCAGTTGTTTTTCGGGAAGTTTCTTTAGTTAATCAAATGGCTCTTTCAAAGTATAAGTGTGTATATAAACGCGGAAGATAGAAACTACACTCGCCTAAGTTTTAACCAAATATCACAATGAAAAGAAGATTCCTGATGATTGGAACAATGGTAATGATCCTGCTAACATGCCGCCCCGGTGGCGCAGTGGTCTAAGCGATGGCTTCTGATCATTCGTCCGAAAGGGGCCCGGGTTCGAATCCGCGTGAGGCATGGATGTTGTGTTTGTCTTACGGCACTGGCTCTCTCCATTCCCTGGGACCAGTGACCCTAAATTAGGGACGGGCGACTACTTATAGCCCATTGAGTTGCTCACGGTGGTCGTTAAACCTCCAATCAACAACAACAAAAAAAAATCCTGCTACATACAGACAAAGAGAGAGAGAGAGAAGGACCGGGGGTTGGGGGAGCGGCAGGAACGTCGCGCTAGACTTCGAAATCAGGATGGGCGACAGGTGCGCGAACATTCTTTTTGGTGAGGCCAGTTTGATAGCAATTTTTTTTATTGGAGGTTTAACGACCACCGTGAGCAACTCAATGGGCTATAAAGCAGTCACCCGACCCTAATTTAAGGCCACTGGTTCCAGGGAAGAGAGACAGCCAGTGCCGTAAGACAAACACATCATCCATGCCTTACCGGGATTCGAACCCGGATCCGTCTCGGACGAATGATCAGAAGAGATCGCTTAGATCACTGGGCCAGCGAGGCGGCGATAGCAAATTTACACTGCTGGACAATTGCTAAGGACGGATCATAAACGGCTATATAGCGCATAAAAAAGTTAGTGTGGTTGGATGCCAAGTGAAATCAAATAATGTCAGAATGCCAGGACATTACAAGAAAGACAATTTATTGTGCTCTGAAATCCAGAAGGCCTTGGAACGTGTTCAATGGACAAACAGGCCATTTTGTGCAGAATACGCAAACGTGAAAAAAATGCAATTACCGTCCGCAGGCGTTCCGGCGTAAAATGTCAATACGGGATATGACCACAATGGAGAGCGATGCAAGATTCCACACGTCGTGTCATGCTTTGCACAACATTATCAAGCAGCTGTTGGGGTAATTTATCCCATTCCTCTGTCAGTGCACGGCTGAGGGTGTCCTTGTTTATTGGAGGGCATTGGCGACCAGCAAGACTCCTCCCCAAAGCATCCTACACATTTTCAATGGGATTCAGATCTGGAGAACGTGCTGGCCATACGAGGCGTTGAATATCCTCGCTCTCAAGACACTCCTGCACAGCGACTGTTCGATGACATGTTGCGTTGTCCATGAAAATGAATCTATCACCGACAGCACCACGGAACATGCGAACATGAGGTAGCAGAACATCATTATTGTATCGTTGGCCAGTCATAGTCCCAGTTGGAAGCACATAGAGGGACGTACGGCCATTGATCATGATGCCAGCCCATACCATGACACTACATGTCGGATATCGGTCCCTTTCCTGTATGTTTGCTGGACAATATGCAGTACCACTATCACGCCAGATCAGTTGTCGTCGACAATCAGACGATAGACTGTATCTACTCTCATCTGAGAAGAGGACAGCAGACCAGTCGTTATCAGTCCAATTGCGATGTTGATGGCACCATTGCAAACGGGCGGTACGGTGACGTTTGGACAATGGGATGCACACAACAGGACGGCGGGCGTATAGTCCTCCTTCATGCAAACGTCTGGCGACAGTTTTTCGGGAGATCCGCTTTCCAGTAGCAGCCATAAGCTGATTTGCTACCTCACTAGCTGTGCTGCACCGGTGTCTTTTTGTTGTTGGCACTATGTACCGATCTTCTGCAGGTGTCGTACTGCGAACACGACCCCCACCCCCGTGACGTTTGCTACACTCTCCATTTGTTTGAAATGATTTCCAAAGCCTTGAAACAACACTGTGGCTGACGTTGAACTCCCTGGTAACATCTGTCATTTTTCGCCCTTCTTCAATGTTGCCAATAATACGGCCACGCGTAAAATCATCTAGGTGATGTCGGGAAGACATACTGAAAATTGCAAGTTCGTTAATTGATTCTTTCCCTTTCAACTTTGCGTTTGAACAACAACGGTCAATACGCGTCAAATGCTTTATATCTCTTATCAGCGCTCTGACGTCACGAACAAGTTCGGCAATCGAAAATTTGCATACGCACAACACTTCTTACTGTATCCCGCACTTATGCTAATTTCCACATTTTCCTGCCTTCCATTTTATGGTTGCTATCGTTGCTATTGTCATCCGTCCTTAGCAATTGTCCGGCAGTGTACTTACGAAACTCTGAAAGAATGAATTTTTAATGATTTTCACTACTGGCTACAAAGAAATTCGTGCAGTCCCCAATACCCTGGCCTACACGCACGCACGCACGCATTGATTTGTTTAGTTACGCCATTGGTGTAAGATACAAGTGTTACTAGAATGTCGGCTTCAACTTGTTGCTTGCTCTGAATGCATTGTTTTAATCGCTTTTCAAAATTTTGCATTTTTGCTTATGAAAAGATTAGGGTGCAACTTAATTCTCGGCCCCTAACCGCAAGCGATCATAGAACATCGGCAAATGCAAATAGCTGTGTGCGATAACGGCTGATTACAGCGCCATCCAACAGCTTCCCAGGCAACCGTAACCGCTCACAGCTGTAGTGACAGAAGGGACGAAAGTTGACGGTGAAAGCAATGCCGTTCGAGAAGCGACACTTAAAGCACTGCCTCCTGTTCACGTTTCAGCTAAGAAAAAAGTGCCGCGGAAACCCAGCAAATTATCTGTGCTGCTTTCGGTGAGGCTGCTGTGTCCTACAGTACGTGTAAGAAGTGGTTCCAGCGGTTTAAGCAGGGAAATTTCCAATCTCCGTGATGCAGAGCGTCCGGGAAAGCCACAGAAAGTTGACGATGAGGAACTGGAACAACTGTTGGGCGCGGATCCCTGTTGCACACTGTCAGAGACTGCCCAGTAACTCGGAGTAACACGGCAAGCCATTGCAAAGCGCCTGCACAAGCTTCGACGGATTCACAAGCTGGGCCGTTGGGTGCCCCACCAACTCACACCTGCGAACAAGTCTAGGCGCTACGATGTTGCTGTGTCCTTGTTCTCCATATTTAAGAAGAAGGATTTCCTCCGCAAGATTTTGTCCTGTGATGAGAAGTGGATCCTCTACGATAATCCTAAGTGGCGCAAATCGTGGGTACCGCCAAACCGAATATCCATGCCAGGAAGTTGTTGCTGTGCATATGGTGGGATTAGCGTGGTGTCGTACACAGAGTTGCTCAAAGCTAGTGAAACGGTCAATGCTGAGCGTTATTGTCAGCAACTCATTCGTATGAGTGACGCAATGGAGGCGAAAAGGCCATACACCGGCAAGGTCAGAAGGTCGGTCCTGCTGATTCAGAATAACGCGGGTCCTCACACCGCGAAAACGACTTTAAACACGATCACCGACCTGGCGTGGGAGATTTTGTCCCACCCGGCGTATTCTCCAGACTTCGCCCCGTTGGATTATCACTTTTTTCGCTCTCTGCAACATCACCTGAGTGATACGCACTTCACTTCTATCGAGGGGGTCCACACAAGTATTGATGACTTTATCAACTTGAAACAGCCCTCCATCACCTGAGTGATACGCACTTCACTTCTATCGAGGGGTCCACACAAGTATTGATGATTTTATCAACTTGAAACAGCCCTCTTTTTTCCGCAGTGGTATTCGGCAGCTCCCTGACCGATGGCTCAAATGTATCCAACACGACGGGGATTATTTCCCTGATTAGGTACGTATTCGATTTGCTATAATTTGCTGTCAACGTGTCGTGCCTGTGGCCGAGAATTAAGTTGCACACCTAATACTTGGCGAGTCTAGATTATATATTTAAAGTTAAATATATTGAAAAAAATTTAATCGGCGAATAAAACTTGGATGGAGAGCTTTCGGAAGAAACTTTACAATTTTTAAGATCAGTATGCCATTATGTCTTAAAAGAAAAGTGCTTAATCAATGCATCCTGCCAGTGCTTACGTATGGAGCCGAGACATGTACCTTAACAAAAACAGACATACAAAGACTGCAGACAACTCAAAGAAGCAGGCAGAGATGCATGCTTGGTCTAACCAAGAAAGATAAGAAGAGGAACTTGTGGATAAGGAAAATGACAGGAGTGGACGCAATCATGACCAGAGTGAAATTACTGAAATCGCAATGGGCTGGAAATGTTGGACAACCGCAATTTAAAGACTGGATTCCGAGGGACAGGGAAAGACCCAAAAGAAGATCCCGTGGTAGATGGATGGACGAAATTCGAAAGTATGCTGGAGTGACATGGAGGAGACAGGCTCAAGAGAGACAATTGTGGAAGAAACTTAGGGAGATCTTGATTCAGCAGTGGATTGATAATGGTTGAGGATGATGATGATATTGAAAAAATGGCACATTTTGAACTGGGTGGGCGACAGGGTGGGCTGAAGCCCATCCTCGCAACCCCTTGGCGACGTCCCACCAGGTGGGGGGAGGGGGGGCAAGGCACCGCAACCTGCCAATTTCTTTTTTTTTTTTTTTTTTTGAATTTAGGTTTAACGACCACTGTGAGCAACTCGATGGGCTATAAGCAGTCGCAGGGAGAGAGCTAGTGCCGTAAGACAAACACAACATCCATGCCTCACTGGGATTCGAACCCGGACCCCTTTCGAACGAATGATCAGAGGCCATCGCTTAAGACCACTGCGCCACCGGGGCGGCGCCAATTGTTTACAGACTATTCATTAAGGTACAGTCGCATCGCTTGAAGGATACAATGGATTTGGAGCAACCAAGAGCTAAATTCAGGAGCGGCTACATACAGCCCAATACCCACTTCTGACAGAACTAATTGGAGGAATGAGTTATTATGAACTCCCACTATGTATGGTTTTTATTGGTTATGAAAATAATCAATAAAAGCAATAAATATGCCCCGGGCCCCGCATTTTCAAGAGGCCCCAGAATTATGCAGGATGCTTGAAGAAATGACAGAGTTCTACAGTTTTTTTCTTTTGTTTTTTGCAGATAGCTCAGCAAAAACTAAGAAACTTCCTTGTGAAAAAAAAACATTCTATTTCTTTCCGCTTTTTTTAGGAATCTGCAAAAAGTATATAGTCCCCCCCAATCCATTCTCAAATCTTTCCAAAGCATTATATGTTGTTTTGCACACATCTGTTATTGAGGGAAATGTTCATACACTAAGAATTCGTTTGAATCATGATATTTGGATCATATTATTTTGCCCACTACTTCGATATGATTTCAACAAGCTGAACTCTCTGGGGGGGGGGGGGGATTAAAGCAGAACGGAACTGGTATCCATTTTTCGACCATACGCTTTCTTGCTACCAACTGATTCATCCATGAATCATAGGATACACACTTCAAATACGGAGGGGATATTTCTATGGCTTCCTCATCATATCTTGGAAATGTTTTCTCCTGGGTATTTATTCATCGCAAACCATATCGAAATCCCAGATGCGCTACTAATACTGGGGCCCCAAAATACTGTTCAGTTTCCGGGCCTCCCCCCTGTCTCCTTAAATGTGCTCTGGTGTACGGTCAGTCGTCCGAGCCCAGGTAGAGTCCTTAGGAAGCATGGATGGCGTGTTTGTTTTATGGTGCTGGCTCTCTCCCTTCCTTGGGACCAGTTACTTAAATCAGGGACAGGTGACTGCTGATAAGCACTAAGAGCTGCACATAAGGTGGTCGTTAAACCCTGCGGAAAAAATAGTTTTCCGCAGGGTTTAAGGACTGTTTAACGACTGCGAAAAAAGAACAAGGTTTAACACTACCAAAAAGAATTTTTATTTTTGAAAAATTCCCTTTTCCGCTTTAAACTTACAGTAATTTAAAGGGAATGTTAGTACAAGGACTACCTTGATTAAAAGAATAATATATATATTAAAAAAAAAAAAAAAAGATGGCCACGGATAATGTGTTTTTTGTCCTTTCATTACTGACCTATACTCGGGGCAAAACTAACCTGATTACACTTTTATGGTTGTGAAACCGATTCACCGACATGAAATCTCGTTCATCAGTATTTCTGCGTGCACTGATGGGGTGCCATGTGTCGTGGACCCTTCCCCTAAGGGTGACTGAAGGCGAGACAAAAGGAAACTATTTCGATGTCCCCCTCCACCCCCACATATTCTCAACCTTGCCGACCACCAGTTTTCTGAATGAGTATTTTAAAACAGCAACCACGAAGAAAGGAGTACGCTCATTACAATGACCGCCAAGCATTTATTCTCCCTGACTCCGGCTAACAATTCTTCCCTCCCAGTCGCAGTAAATATCTCCGTGTTAATTGTATAGCTTCCTCTGAAGCAAAACAGAAGTGACGATGACTCCGCCAAAAGGCGAATATTAGTATCTTTCAGAAAGGCGACCGAAACCGGGATCTTCATTTTTTTTAATGTACGTACCTACGACATTTAGAACATCTGTATATCCATGTGCTTTCTTATGTTTCAGTTGAAGGTCAAACACGGCTTTTAAACTGGAACTATATTATGCCGTGGAAGTACACACTCTATAACTTAAACCATACATAGTCAGATAAGCCTTGCCCCGAGTATACTGAAGGGCACCGTGATAAAATACACTAATTATATTAACACACAGCCAAAATAAAAAAAAATCTTATTTTTTCAGAGCTGCTGAGAAAATCCACGTTGCTGTCATAAGTACATACATGTGCAGTATATTTGCATCCACTGTTATGGAGGCGAGACACGGCCAGAAATATGGCGAGGCCCCCATCAAAACAAAATCCTTCAGCACTTTATAGTGCTGGAGATGTCACACGTGATACGCACGATAGAGTAATATATTCAACAACTGTTAAGTCATTGCTAAAAACAATTATAAAAACCCAAGGGAGCATCCTAATACTCTTTGTACATAATTATGTTATGCTGCATCTTCCACATACCAATATCTTTGTGGGTGTGAAATAAAACCAGTGATTCCAGAGTATACATTTACTTGCGTATACAATACATTGCATTTAATCGCGTCACTAACCCAATCGAGCCATAAATACCAAGTGGAATTAAATCACAAACAATAACGTTTACTAATCCCCGACACTGAGCAGTATTCAGGTAGGTGGGTTAATGAATGTCATTGTCGTAAAACAAATGAAAGAATATATATACACTATACTGACAAAAGTCACCGGACCCCTACAACAGAAACATAACATAGCATTTATTGAGATACATTAGTACGGTGTCGGTCCACCTTTGGCCTTAATGCATTCACTGACCCTTCGAGACAAGCTTTCGACAAGGTTTTGGAACACAGCGATAGGTATGCGCTTCCATTCAGCACATAATGCTGCCGCTAACTGTTGCTTAGTAGTAGGACCTGGTTCCAAACTTCTTATGCGGCGCTCTAATTCATCCCATCGGTGCTCTATGGGATTAAGATCAGGGCTCTGTGCTGGCCAGTCCACACACGATACGAAATTATCGTCAAACCACGCCGTAACAGTCCTTGCTTTATTGGCTCGGTGCATTATCCTGTTGGTACCAACAAAGCTCGGTTTAATAGTATTGCCACAGAATTGGTAGGGCATAATTGTCCAGAATATTGAGGTAGACGTGCTGGTTAACAGGTTTGTCCACGATAACCAATGGACCGGGACCATACCACGAAAAACACCCCCACACGAGTACACTGCCACCTCCAAACTTGACCGTAGGAACAGTACACTGTGGTAAATGGCGTTTCCCCCGCTGCCGCCACACCCACACACGTCAATCAGACTGATGGATCGTGTATCTGGATTCATCAGTCCATAGGACCCGTTTCCATTGATCTACGGTCCACGATGAATGTTCTTGACACCATGCTAAACGACGAGTAGCATTTCGAGTGGAGATAAAAGGCTTATGAGCACCCCCACGACCACGGTAACCCATGGAATGAAGTTCTCTGCGAATGGTACGTGTACATACAGATGTTCCAGCATTTTTACTCACCTGTACACTGAGGTCTTGTGCAGTAGTCCGCCGATTAGCTGTAACGACTTTCCTGAAGCTTCGACCTCCTCTATCACCGATTTTCTTTGGTCTGCGGGAACGTTTTACTGCTTCAGGCACGCCATGTGTCTTCCACTTATTCAGTACATCCAAAACTGTTGACTTGGGTATGTTTAAACGTCTCTCGGTTTCTCTTATGGACAACAGACTAATATAACACCGAACAATCTTTCCTTTCTCAAAGTCAGTTCTCTCCCGCAGCGACATTTTCCCGCAACCTCACAGTGCGATATGATTGCGGTCAGCTGCAGGCTTGTTTTTATACCGTTTGCAGCTGTACCGCGCATCTTAACGACGCAGCGGATCCGTTCATTTGCTTTTGAAGGGTTGTCCGGTGACTTCAATATAGTGTATATATATTTTGATTGAAGGTTTAATGATAATTTATTGGACCGGGTGGTACAGAGACATGACAAATAGGCAGGCATAAACAGGATACAGATATTTCACATCAACAAGTACATATCATACATGGTTTACAGCATGCCAAATGATCTATTTACACAGAGATAGTCAGTGCTGATGAAGTAGCACATTGTGAACAAGTACGCATCAAACATGGTTTTTACAGTGTGCTAAATGACCAGTGTACACAGAGAGCCAGTGTTGGACATGTAACACATTGAGACCCAGTGCCGAAATGCAAACACAAACATCCATGCCTCACCGGGATTCGAACCCGGACCGAACTAGGGCGAATGGTCATAAGCCAGCGCCTAAGACCACTGTGCCACTGGGGCGGCTAAAGAAGTTATGGGTCATAAAAGTAAACATTTACTAAACTATGGCGGCAGCAATTGAAAGTATTTCGACTGTTTCTTTTTTTTAAAACAATATTTTCATTATTCTAAAATATTCAGATTTAGACGAACGTAAGAAACGACCCTGACACTACGGAAGTTCAGCTGAAAATTAAAATCTGACCTCAAGATAGAAAGAAAAGCTAAATCGCAAGTGTGCTAATGAGGAGGATTGGTAACTTTTGTTCTAGGACATCAAAAGGTTACGTCCCATCCTGTTATAAATCCTTTTAAAGCTCTAATCAATAGCAGGTAAACAGCTCCTAAGGAAAGTCGAGAGGAAGCCAAAATTTCGCTACGACGAGCGGTTTTAGAGATATTTGAGAAAACTCGTCGTTTTAAAGCTCTCGTCAATGGCAGGCAGGGCCATTGCTACCGGGAGGGGAGGGGAGCAGGAAGGGCATCCCCCCCAATGGTCACTCCATGGGCTTAAAAAATTAATGCTCTGGGTATGTAAAAAAATAGAAATTGTAACTAAAAAAAGAAAGTTACTCTCTTCAGTAATTTCTCTTTAAAGACTAATTATTCTCATCTCATACAGTATTCCATGCAGTTAGAGTACAGAGTAACATACACTATAAGTGAACATCTCGTATCCATGAAGGGAATATTCCAAAACAGTGAATGATGTCATAGAAAACAATATGCTGATATGCCTAATGTTCATGACCTTTCCGAAATGTCGTTTGCATGAAGAGCTAATTAATCATTTGTGGTCTGTCGCAGAAAAGTTTGAGTGTTTAACCTTGAACGGAATTTTTCCAAGTCCTACCGCTAAAGCTTCTTTCTGTTGTTATATTTTTATCCGATACTCTCTGTAGTGGTTTGTTTTTCGTTCTGCATTTCCCTGGAGTGTTGTCGGCGTTCACATAACGTTTACGCTTTAAGTAGTATTTAAATCCCGTGGTTCTTGGGTACTTACTTAGTTTTCACAACTTTAATAAAATTATGTCAAAAACCTGAAGTGCGATTTTTGAACGATTATAATACTTTCCTATAATGACAGTGTGTAAGAAAGTAAAATCCACGTATTATTTGAGTGGAACTCGAAAGGGCGTAATTTTGATCTCCAAGGGGCGTAATTTCAAGTCTCGCCCTCCCAGATAAGAAAAGCTTGCTACGGTCCTTGATGGCAGGTAACCCCGTTACCCCTGTGGAAATTGAGACGAAGTCAGATTTCCCTAGGACGCACAGTTTTAGAGATATTTGAGAAAATCGATCTAGATGGCTCACCGATTACTTCAGTTACCCATTTTCCTTACACCGCATTTTTCTTTTACTGGGGATTTACTTGATTGCTGTCGGAGAAAATGAATAGCATCAAAAGGGGCCTCTTGTTAAACGGGAAGTCCAGGGCCCGGGTCGTAATCGGGCCCTGTTCGCCACTCCGAGTGTATGAACTTCCCGAAATAAACTCCTAGCCCCTTTTATGGTAGTCTCCGTAAAAGTTTTAAATGAAAGACACAATTTCGAGTCAACAACCTATTTTGCTCCAGCTTACAAGAATAAATAAAGCGTGTTCCAAAAGCACAGAGAAAAAGGAATATGCGCATAACTTTTTGTTACTTGAAAGACACTCAGAATAATGTTTTATCAACCTCTGCATGGTTTCACGATCCTCTTTAAATGGCCTCGCTACGATTAGCATTCGATAATTAGAGTGCGTGGAATGTTATCGCCATAATAATAATAAAAGTCACATGACGTACATTCTCAGCAGGCGAGATGTTTTCAAAGCTCAAGGTCGTTCCTGCAACATAACCTTGAATTCACGAAGGGAGATAAATGTTACCTGTGTACTACTACGTCGTACGTGAAGCCGGAAAACTAACTCGTTTCCAGCAGTTTAACAGACAGGTCTTCGACGTGGTGGACAAAATCCCTACGCGCTCCCCCGTGAATTCAACGCAGCAGGCCTACAAGATGACAGCCACATATCAGAGAGAAGAATGTCTTATTGAAGCATGCACAGTTAGAAGGCAGCATGTTTTGTTTGTAAGATGACTAAGAAAACTCAGCGGCTCCGACATCCGGCGTTTGTTCAAGACGACAATTTCCTCCACCACGGGTTACCCCAAACTGAAAGCCTCCGCATACTTCAACTTTCAGTCGAAGTGACATTAAGTTGCTTCTAGTTTGTTTCGCTCAAAAGTCACGAATATATAGGTGGTATAAATGGCAGGGGTTAATTTGGCCCCGGAGCTCAACAGAGCGGCAGCTTCATTTTTAGCGAACTAGACGTCCACCTTAATCGCGGCGATTTCAGCGTTTTGGGCATGATATCCCTACGAATTGTAGAATATGGTGGAAGATTATATTTAAATTCATTCCAATATGCAATTCGAGAATCTGCCGCCCCAGTGGCGCAGTGGTCTAAGATCTGGTTTATGACCGTTCGTTCAAGTGGGTCTGGATTCGAATCCCGGTGAGGCATAGATAAAACTGTGTACAGAAGTTTGACCATTGGAAGTATAGGAAGCAAAATTACTTGACGTCCACCACAACTGAGATAGCTTTACCAACAAAACATATGCATAACAAATTCTCTGCGTCACCATGGCAGCAGGTCACGGGACCAGAATGTTCCTGTGGTTATCGTGAAGACGGACAAGTCGTTCGTTTCTTTCCTTTGCGTCTTTAAAAAATGCTTAAAAATCAGAAAATGATTTATTCTTATTTTTTTTTTTTTGTAAAAAAGGGACGATAGTTGTAAGTTTATGCTGTAAAAATTGCACTGCGTTATAATTTTACATATATCCGCTTTTTAAATGGATCCCATCGCGAAATAGGGAATTTTGTGAAATTTAGAAACTTAATTTCTCGTAAACTAAATCGAAATTCAAAAGAAGAGCAACGAGGTGCAAAAATTCGGTCATGGCACTGCATGCCTAAAACGTTTCGTGGTTCTGTTGCTGTTAGTGTGTCCGGAACGCGACCTGATGGCACTTTTTTTGCTTACCTTAACTTTGAAATACAATAGCTCTTGAAGTATCGCTAGAATCGAGAAACGGTATATTTCAGCGTGTTCTCCAAACAATTCTCTACAAACGATGCAAATTTCATATTTTTGTGTTCAATACGTTTTTGCGCTGCGAGCTAGGAAAGCAAGAGTGTCGCGAAATTTCTAAAACAGCGGCAGCAGCTACTTTTTTGTTACAATAGAGAGATATTTAAATATTAGTCCGAGCCCACCTGACCTCCGAAATACACTTTCTTTAGCACGCCCGAATGAGATCGCGCCGTCAAAATTAACCCTCCTTTCGCTAAAGGCTTTGAACGCGTAATCCCAGTCACTAATTCTACCTTCAATAAGAAATGTTTGATTGGCAAACTTTGCCAATTCCAATATTGTGGCTTCACTGCGCTAGTAGTCAAAACTCATTGTAACGAAATACGATATAACAAAAAGCACGCTACAATGAAAAAGAAAAAAAAAAAAAACAGTGAACTTGCTTGGTTCATTCAACACTACTGGCCACCCAAAATGCAACACCAAGTAGGACACGAGATAAAGCCAGATTTACTGGGCACATGTCAGATACAAAGATGAAACGATTGAGCTCACACAGTCCCACGCGACTTGCGGAACACGCAGACATCAATAGTTCGTGTGGACCCCATGGCTGGCAATAACGGCCGCTACACTTCGCAGAATCGAACGAAAGGATGTGGGCTTGGGGTATGTCGGTCCAGGCTGCTTCCACACGTTGTCACAGTTAATCAGGCGTAGCCGCGGGTGGTGCTTGCCGGGCCACTCGGTTGCCGATCAGCGACTAGACGTTTTCGATGGGCGATATATCGGGAGAACAGGCGGGCCACGGCAGCAGTGATACTTGGTGGGTCATGAAGAATTGTTGCACGATGCGTGCCACGTGCGGGCGCGCATTGTCCTGTTGAAACGTGGCCGCTGACAGATCCTGAAGCTAAGGGAGGACTACAGGCTCCAAAACGTCGGAGATGTAGCGGTGGCTGTTGAGTGTACCGGCGATGTGTACCAGAGGGGTGCGGGTGTCATATCCAATTGCGCCCCAAACCATAACGCCAGGCGACGGACCGGTATGGCAATGCATAACGCAGGCGTCATACAGTCTCTCGCCGCGGTGCCGCCACACACGAATCCGCCCATCGTGGTGTTGCAGGCAGAAGCGGGATTCGTCGTAGAAGACAATGTCGTGCCATTCCGTAGTATAGGTGCAGCGTTCAACAGCCCACTGCCGCCGCACTCGCCGGCGGTGTAACGTCAATGGTAATCGGAGCAATGGGCGCCTTGCGACAAGTCCCCACTCCTGCAGACGACGTCGAACGGTACGTGCTGACAAAGGTTGTTGCGCAACACACCCTAATTCTTGCGCTAAAGTTCGTGATGTGGCGGTGCGAGCCGTCAATGCCCGCCGCACAACATGCCGGTCTTCTCGTTCGGTGGTGTGCCGCGGCAATCGCCCACGTCGGTCCGTCCGTCTCTCCTGCACCCACCGAATCCATACTTGCCTCACTGTGGCTGGATGTCGTCCCACACGGGCGCCGATGTATCGGTACGATAAACCGCTGTCGCGATAAATCACTATTCGTCCTCTGTTGAACTCCGAAACGTGCTGGAATGACTGCCGTATTCTGCGATGAGGCATCAGGAAGCTTCCCACGCACAGGTCCAGCAGCACAACACACTTCCACTACTTACACCTCGCCTTCTGTGCACCCTCCTTATATTGCTTTTCGGTGGCGCGCCAGGCGCACATGATTTGCATATGCCCTGCACTGCTAATCGTTTGAATGTCCTCTAGCGGGCGACGCATGCTGCGAATTTCAGGCCAATCGGATGCTTCCTTCTTGGTGTTGCATTTTGGGTGGGCAGCAGTGTATTTATATAAGAAATATAAAACGTTATAACGAAATACTGTACAACGAAAAACACCTTATTACAAAGTAAAATAGAAGCATGGAGAGATGCATGCTTGGTGTAACCAGGCAAGATAAAAAAAGAACTCGTGGATCAGGAAAATGACAAGAGGGGGAGACTTCATGATCAGAGTAAAATTCCTGAAATGGCAACATTACTAGGAAAACGGACCACCGGTGGACAAGTGAAATATCAGGCTGGATATTAAGAGACAGAAAAAGATACAGAAGAAGACCACGTAAGAAATGGATGGATAAAATTCGAAACCATGCCGGATTGACATGGAAGAGACAGTTCAAGACCGACCGTTGTGAAAGAAACCTGGGGAGACCATCTAACAGTGGATTGATAATGGTTGACTGACAATGTTATATACACGGTCGAGTCACATTACTGTGACCACCAGCCAATATCCAGACGGGCTGGGAGTGACTCAATAAGGTGCTGGAAGGTGTTCACATGTATGTAGAGCCACGCTGACTGCAGTACATCTGACACCTGCTGGAGGGTGCGTGGTGGAGGATTCATAGAGCGAACAACACGATCGAGGTGATCCCACAGATGCTCAGTTGGGTTTAAGTCTGGGGAATCAGGGGGCAGGGGAAGTACTTTGAAGTCTTCATCGCGTTCTTTCAACCACTCTCGGACATTTCTAGCTGTGTGACAAGTCACATTGTCGTGCTGGAAGATCTCATCCGCCCCAGAGAAGACAATCAGCATGCATGGGTGCACGTGGTCTGCAAGGATGTATTCATAACGAATTCGATCCATAGTGTCTTCTACAGGTATGAGTGGACCCAGAGAATGCCACGAAAATATTCCCCAGACCATAACGCTGCCCCCCCCCCCCAAGCTTGTGTTCTTCCAGAAATGGTTGAAGAGTGTTTGTTCTCCGATGTTTCACGCCTTATACGCCAACGTTCATCCGTTCGATGAAGCCGAAAACGTGACTCATCGGAGAAGACAATATTTGCAAATCAGCGGAGGTCTAATTCCGATACTGCCGTGCGAATGTAAGTCTTTTCTGCCGATGCACCTTCGTTAGCACAGGTGCAGTGACCATCAGTCTGCATCGGAGCCCCATTCGCAGCAGGATTCGCGGTGTACCGTCAAAATAACCCGGAAAAAATAACCCGCGTCGTAATAACCCGGTCAAAACAATCCAACGTCTAAATAACCCAGCGTGAAAAAAAAAAAAAACGTTACAAAATAACCCGCGTCATAATAACACCAGGTCACAATTATGGTACGTCAAAATAACCCGCGTCATAATAACCCAGCAATCTCGCTTCTCGAGTCAAAATGTAAAAGGGGTGGAGAACAGTCATTTCTTCAAAACCGAAGTAGGTCGTACTGAGTAGATTTCAGTAGATCTCTCCAAAATCGAAGTAGGTCGGGTTACTTTTGCCGGGTTATTTTGACATGTAACCGGATGATCGAATTTTTTTTTTGTTTGAACCCTCTTTATTCTCAAATTATTTAAAAGAAAATCATCATAGTGTGGGGTGCTGGTGAAACGACAGTACCCCCCCCCCCGCCCCCAGGGCAATTTTAAAATTTCTTGACACAATTTGTTTGTGTATTGTCGTAGTCCCCTCAGGATTAAGACTGCATGCAGTATTCTGGTTCAGAATTTGTAGGTAGGATTGGAGTATCCGGTCCCAAATTTATATGCATACTTAAACTGATAAAATTTATGATTTAACTTCTCCCCCCCCCACATAATTAGATAGGAGGTAAAGAAAGAAACTGCAAACACGTGTGACTGTGTCTTACTGGTATCGGTAGCACTAACTGGAGTTACGTTGCGAAATTTTGTGGCAAATATGAAATACTTATTTTTAATATTTAAGATACACTTCTTCCCTTATTTTACTTTTGCCGGATACAATCTTTGCAATTAAATTTCTAATAACATAAAAAATAACAGACAAATGGAATTAGGAGAGGTCCATTAGCGATGCGTTTTTCAGGAGTTCGCGCAAGACGTACTTATGGAGGGAAATGACATTTGTTTGCATCTATTTACAGACTGTCAGCGCATGTTGTTGTAACAATTCGTGACAATTATAGTCTTGGTTATTTTTAAGTGCATCTATCTTAATCAGACATCGTTTGGTTATTGAGTGTGATTTTATTGTGCTCGATGAACGGGCTTTTGAAAGCGCATCTAACCTCTTTAAAAGCTTTATTCGTTAGTTAAAGGTATCCGAAATTAAATTTTTAATAGTTTGAAATTGATAATTTTAATCGAACATTTTTTTTAATTTCATTTGCTTAAGAATATTGGGAATGCATATAATTTTGGTATCGTAAAATTTCTATTCATATTGCTATCAGCAAGAGTGGATGCACGAAGTATTACAAATAAGTTTTAAAGCGTTTTTTTGTGAGACTTATACCGCTAATTTACATATCCGACATTCACCTGCGTTGTTGTCATGTGACCGTAACTGGTCCAGAGTATAAAATGTGACACAGGGAAGCGTTTGCCCAACAGTCAACCGCACTTGCACATTGGTAGGTGAAAGATGGCAAGTGATACTGCATTCGTTACGAATTTCATCAAGGAAAAATTGCTGCAAAACCATTTGCAACGATCTGTTATGTTCTGGGACAGAATATTGCATCGAAAAGCACGTGTGGGTTTTGGTTTAGAGGGTTTAAAGCAGGTGATTTTGATGTTAGCGATCGAGAACTTAGCGGCGCCCCGCAGAAGGTTGCACATGAGAAACTGCAAGCATTGCTCGGTGAAGATTCGTCTCAAACGCAAAAAGAACTAGCTGAACAACTGGGGGTAACTCAACAAAAACATTTCCAATCATTTACGCACAATGGGAAAGATTCAGAAGGAGGGATAATGAGTACCACATGACCTGAGCCAGAGGAACAAGGATGAGTGTGTCATGAAGTGTTTCTGTGTTGTTTATTCAACAGATTCAAAGTCTCTTCTGTGGAAAGTCGTTACGGGTGATGAGAAGTGGATATGGTACGACACTACGAGAAGCAAAAAAACTCTGAGTAGACCCCGGTGAAGCAACGACTTCGACATCGAAACGCAATATTCACTCCAAAAAAGTTCTGCTGTGCATCTGGTGGGATATGAAGGGTGGGCTCTATTATGAATTATTCGAGCAGGGTCAAACTGTTACTGCTGATAGCTACAAGAAACAATTACTGCGATTGAACGTAAAGGTATTGTTGTTTTCTCGCATATTATATGTTGCTTTGTCTTAAAACGCTTTAAAACGTATTTGTACACCTAACAATATAGCTGTTATTTGGTTAAATGTGGCGTTAATTGGCATATCCTAGTTGCACTAATTAGGGGGAAAAAGATTGATACAAACATATCTATTTTAGATATCGATTATTAATTTGCATGAAGCTCATACTCTCCTCGCCATTATTTCATAATTCGATACGATTACAATGTTTCGGAAAACGTGCGACAGCGATGAATCCAACTGTTTTTTGTTAACCCTTTCTAGACTACAACGCCCGATGCGCCCGGACATTCAGACAACCACAAGCAAGATTAATAGACAGAAATGTTTGCTCATCCCACCTACCTCGCAGCAGAAGTATCGGTCCCTTACGTAGTGACGTCATTGTAAAGGACGGGTAGACCGTCGATACTTGGTCGATACAACTGAAGCACTTGCGGGAGAAGTGTTGTGAACAACTTTAAATTCAAATACGCTTTGAATATGAAAACTTACAGCCAAGATGGAATGCAAGAAAAAAAGGGTCAACAATACACGCGGTAAAAACTGACATCCATGTGAATATTTTATTTAATGTAAACCAAGATTTTAAAGAAAATAAGAGTACATTGTTTTTTTCAAATCTATTTATTCTAAACAGGATATTGACTGGCATTAAGGAAAACTGCAATGATAGTGTTCATAGCTTTTAAATTTAATTATATGCAACTGTAGCATTGTCTTCTTTAAATAAATTCGAGAGAAAGAAAAACACCATAATATTCTGTTAGTAGCACCTCATAAAGAAATCCCTTTATGCCGAACAAATCAAAACTTCAGCAACATTCCAGGAAATCGCTTAATTAAAAAGCTGGAAATTAATTCTATAAAATGCTCCGTTATTATTTGTAATTAATCGCTTAATAGAAAAGTTAAAATTATATATTTTCAATTTTTTTCCTTTCTTTTAGTCATATTTTAATCGCTAAATTTTGAGAACTTTTAAAATCGGGACCTTATTTAATGCAAAGAAATGCTTTCTTCACTCACTTTGCCATGTTCCTTAAGTAACCATTTTAACCGGTATTCTCTTCTGTCGTTGTTAAGACATTTTTTCCTAAGGATTTGGAATTTAATCAAATACTAAAGTTGAAAAATTCATTTTGCTTTTCGTTGCTGTTAGGAGAAACAAAAAAAGAACTAGATTTTCCAGATTTTAAGTACGGGTTATTTAGACTTCGGGTTATTTTGCTAACGGGTTTTTGACGCCGGGTTATTTTGACTGGGGCATTTTGACGACGCGGATTATTCTGACATGTAACCAGGTTTCGCTGAACTGTCGTTCTAAACCCACTTCTGGTAGCGCCCTGGTTCATTCGGCCAGTGAGCTGCTCCATTGTAGCGTGTCGATCGGCCCTCACGCACCTTCGCAACCATTCACCTCTCACATCAGTGGTACGTGGTGCTCCGTAGTTTCCACGTCGTTTATTCGCAATGGTGCCATTTCTCTAATCACGATGAACTTTTACCACAGCAGGCCTCCCCGGTGGCGCAGTGGTCTAAGCGGTGGCTTCTGATCATTCGTCCGAGATGGGTCCGGGTTCGAATCCCGCTGAGGCATGGATGTTGTGTTTGTCTTACGGCACTGGCTCTCTCCCTTCCCTGGAACCAGTGACCCTAAATTAGGGACGGGCGACTGCTTATAGCACATTGAGTTGCTCACGGTGGTGGTTAAACCTCCAATCCAAAAAAAAAACAAACCCCACAGCAGCACGCGAAAAGTTCAGAAACTGCGCTGCTTCCGAAATACTGCCACCCTTGGCCCGAAAGCCAATAATCATCCCTTTTTGCAAATCTGATAAATCGCTCCTTTTATCCATGACAGCAACGAGTGATATGTTTTCAGAATGCCTACAGTACACCGTATATTCTCCCCAAGCCAGCTCACGACACGTGCCTTCTTTCATTGGCTACGCGCTGTTGACGTCAAAAGTAGGAGGTTGCCACAATGTGACTCGACAGTGTATATTATTATACATTAACTTATTAATAGATCGCACTTGCACATGAATTCACCCTCTAAGACTGCTAAAGTCTCAACGCTTCACAATTCTCTGGCATGCAAAAAACTAGGCACATATGTGAGACATACTATAAAAACAAACGCAGTGCTGGCCCAGCCTGAGCAAAATTATTAGAAACGCGTTGCATATTCACTTTCTCAATGATTCATAACACAGACCAGGAAAAACATTGACTACCGTTTATTTTATTTACCCTTCTGTATGCCATTTCTGTTTCTCCTCCAGCTTCAGAACGAAAATCACCACCACCATTTTGCTGTCCCATTTCTTAAATTACGATTTTTGCCACTTTGAATCAAGACGTGATACAGGGCCATCACCATGAAGTTTGGCTCACATAAGACACGCTTTGCAAATTTAAACCTCCCCTACTTACCAGTGTCGTACAAATCAATTGCCTTTCTTCACAGTGAAAAAAAAAAAATAAATGAGTAGGGGCAGAGGGTGGGTCACGTGTTCAGTAAAATAACCTGCATGACCTGACCTGTGCGTAAAACAAATTAATAAGAACTGCATCAGCTACCGATTTTATGGCTCGTCAAACGCCACATAACATATGGATTTTCTTTCTTTCTTTTGAAGGGGTCAATGGGTGTATCTCGCTATGACAAAGAATGGGGGGAGGGGGATGTAGACTTGGGCGTGCTCGGGAACCGCCTTCACCTGCAAAAGGCCTTGTTAACTAAACAGAAAACTGCCACCTGGACAAAAAAAAAAAAAATTAAAAATGGAATGCAAGAAAGCACGAATTCCGCACTTTGGAGATACTGCGTGCGCAGAAGGGAAAGGTCACGTTATGATTAATTGCGAGACTTCGCCCTAAAACAGTCTTGCTTTTCGAATACAGTAGTCCCTCACCAATCCCGAATCTGAGCATGTGGGGGAAAAACATTTTACCCACCCGACGCCTTGACTATATGCATTGATGGACGGCGGTGTTTCAGCTTCGTCTTAGCTTTTAAAATGTCGAATTCAAATTACTCCTTAAGTGGCTGCAGGGCCTCGGGGTCCTTTTCGTAAAATTGTTTCTAGTAAGAACTTTAATCATTATTGTACACTTTATGAAGGGTTTTGCTGCACCCTTCGTATCTGTCAATCTTTAATGCTCTCTTTCATTAAAGCAACAATTTAAATTTTCTCAAAATCCTTTGTTACACTTTAACTCTGAGATGCCTGCCTTCTTTCAAAATCAAAATTTTATTTTGGATTTTATTTTTAGCATTCTATGAGGAATGCTGTCTCTAAAAATCACAGACTATTTAATTTTAGAATTTCTTACAAATTCGAAGATCACTAAAAATTATAACAAATTCGTAGATTAATCAAATTCCACGCAATTTTCCAATTATTATACTATCAAAGTTGCTATACAGGATGAAATATGAAACAGCTCTCTTATTTGATTCAAAGGTCAAATAGGAGGAATATCTCTCTCTCTCTCTCTCTCTCTCTCTCTCTCTCTCTCTCACACACACACACACACGGTTAGCCGTGGCTACCTGTGCATAAATTTAGGGTTTTCCAATTGAGTAAAAATCAACAAGGACAAAAATATTACATTGAGACTGATCATCAGATTCAATTGCATAATCAGCAATGGGTGCCAACCTCTAAAATATCTGATATCGGTTAATTTGCCTGAATGTTCTTGATTCATCACTGACACTGGATACTATTTTTTTTTCTTTGATTGGGGGTTTAACGACCCCCGTGAGAAACTCAATAGGCTATAAGCAGTCGCCCGTCCCTAATTTAGGGTCATTGGCTTCAGGGAAGGGAGAGAGCAAGTGCCGTAAGACAAACACAACATCCATGCCTCACCGGCATTCGAACCCGGACTCATCTTGGACGAATGGTCAGAAGCCATCGCTTAGATCACTGCGCCACCGGGGCGGCACACTGCAATAACAGTCCGTTTGGGTGTACAGCTCCGGTACACCCAAATGGACTGTTATCGACACGTTTAGTATTGTGGCTAATCAGGCAAGGGAATTCTTTTACTGCTGGAGGAAACACAGTTTGTACTCGTGGATACAAAATATATGGTGCCATTCGTGATAAAACGTTCAAATAAAAAGGATTTCATGGTTAGTTCTTGGGAGAACAACAACAGCGTGTAGCAAGTAGCTGAAGAAAAAAAAAATGTGTGATTTGCCTCAAGTTAACAAATGAAATGTAACAAATTTTTGTCAGCATTTTTTAAGTCTACTTCTTATGCACGAAAATAATTTCTAGTGATTACATGTACATATTTAGATGCTCGCAATACTCGAAGCCGCCACTAACAAATGGAGAGGGCGCAAGAGGAACGACGGGAGCGATGACCTTCTTTAAAGCAGACAATACCACGAATAATTAACTTTGCACTTATTCATTTTGTTTTCGGATTTTCATGAAAAATTTCACGATTGAATCTTGCTATGAATTCTGCATAAATTGTTTTGATCTAATTTCTGCTGAAATTAGGAAGGAGGAGGGAATAATGCAGACCATCTTCAGAAAACATTTCTTTAAAAGCAGTGCTTCGGTTCTTGACTTTGAATGATGTACAGTAAAATTTCGCACTTCGCGACAGCTCTTGGAACAATAGGTTTCACACGTCTGATAGGAATTAAATATTAAGCAATATATTAATCAAACTATCCAATTCGAAAGACAGTTCAATAAACATGTTTTTATAACACTGTTAAGCATACATTTCAGATTATCTTATTAATTAATCTTTTATACATACTTTAAGAGAATACCGTGCACAAGAAATAAAACAAAATCGATGACCTACTTGAAAACCATGGAATTATCGTTGTATGTATTCTTATTCAGAAGGACAGGGAAAAATCTGTTATGTTCTTTAGTTTAGAACGTTTTGCTATTACAATTTCGCTCTGCAAGTGAATTTACAAAGGAGCTTCACCATCGTTCCGGCGAGAAAAACATTTTATGCTTCGCAACAATTCACAAGTTTCTACGTAATTTTTCATAACAAGAACAAAATCTCTTACGGCCACATCTTTCGGCACTTACTGATCTCTACTATTTGCATCCATCTTCCGTTCGGTGAAAACGCAGCCACTTGGTGGGGTTGTTGCTTAGGAACTCCTGCTGATTCATGCAGATGAAAGTCATACTTACTGCGTTTTACATGACCATAACTATAGGGAATTCATATTCATTTAGTTCGTTTCGACTGATACCTGAGAAAGTCCGCAAAAGAAAGGGAGGGGAGGATGCCCATCATAACGCATGTTGTTCTGCAGAGACTGTAGACGACAACAGTGGTCGTAAATGGGAGGGTCTACATTTGAGAAGAGTTCTCTAATGAAAGCTTTCCTGTATTCCAAGCAACATTGTTCGTTGGTAGAAATGTTTTCCCCATTTTACTACGAATGACATTTCGAGCAACGAAACCTTTTTCTCTTCGGTAGAAAAATGTGTCCCGTTTTACCAAGAATCATATAATTTGAACAAATGAAAGCCCACTCTTTGTAGTAATAATCTGTCCCGTTTTACTAAGAATAATACATTCTGAGCAAGCAGAAATCGGAAAAATTTGTTCCGTTTTACTAACAATGTAGATAACGACACGAAACGACTTCTCATTAAATCTCAAAGGTAAAAATAGCGAAGGCCTTATTAACTCTGCTGCAGCAAATGAGATTGTACTTTCAATCTTTGATAAAATAACACACACTGTTTCAAAACTCACATATCCGTTAATTTTTCATTTACTTTTAGTTGAGAAAATGCAAACACGCCAAGACCAGTAGCTATATATATATCATCATCATCATCATCATCATTGTCAACCATTATCAATCCACTGCTGGACGAAGGTCTCCCCAAGTTTCCTCCACAACGGTCTGTCTTGTGCCAGTCTCCTCCATGTCACTCCCGCATACTTTCGAATTTCATCCACCCATCTTCCATGTGGTCTTCTTCTGGGTCTTTTCCTGTCCCTTGGAATCCAATCTAAAATTTCGGCTGTCCATCGATGGTCTGTTCTTCTGGCAGTATGTCCAGCCCATTGCCATTTCAGGGATTTAACTCTGATCATGATGTCTTCCACTCTTGTCATTTTTCGGATCCACGTGTTCCTCTTCTTATCTCTCCTGCTTATACCAAGCATGCACCTCTCCATGATACTTTGAGTTGTCTGCAGCCTTTGTATGTCTCTTTTAGCTAAGGTCCACGTCTCTGCACCATACGTAAGCACTGGAAGGATGCATTGATCAAACACTTTTCTTTTAAGACATAATGGCATATTGCTCTTGAAAATTATGCTGTTTCTTCCAAAAGCTCTCCAGGCAAGTTTTGTACGCCGATTAATTTCTTCACCAATGTGACCCTCACTTGATATCTGCTGTCCAAGATAAACGTATGTGTCTGTTATCTCCAGCTTTTCTTCATCAATCGATAAATCTTCATTTCTTGTAAAAGCATTGAACATCACTTTTGTCTTCTGAAAGTTCATTTTTAATCCCACTTCTTTACTCTTGTCAGCAAGTTCCTGGATCATACTCTGTAACTCTGATGGGGTAGTTGCAAAAATGACTATGTCATCAGCAAAACGAAGGTGGGTTAGATAATCTCCATTAATCTTTATCCCTTTGTTTTCCCAGTTCAGTGATTGAAAGACATTTTCCAATGTGGCATTAAAGAGCTTCGGAGATATGGTGTCACCTTGTCTCACTCCTTTTCCAATTTTTATGTGTGTTGTATTTTCAAACAGCCGAATCTTTGCACTTGCATTTTCATAGATGTTATTAATAATATTAATGTATGCATCTTCAATACCGCAGGATTTCAGAGCCATTGCAACTGCTGATGGTTTCACCGAATCAAAGGCTTTTTCATAATCGATAAAAGCCATGCACAATGGAAGTTCATATTCCCTCGCTCTTTCAATTAGTTCTCTCAGTACATGGATATGATCTATTGTGCTGTAGCCACTCCTGAATCCAGCTTGTTCTCTCGGTTGAGCCATGTCCAGTGTCACCTTCAAGCGGTGTGAAAGAACTTTAGTGAAGATTTTATAAACCACTGATAGGAGGCTGATAGGTCTGTAGTTCCTGAGATCCTCAATGTCACCTTTTTTATGTAGCAAGATCATTGTAGCGTTGTTCCAATCCTCAGGAATTTTCCCTTCATTAAGGCATCGAGTGAAAATTTGGGCGAGTACTGTTTCGATTTCTCCACTTGCTTCTTGTATGATGTCTACAGTAATTCCATCTTCTCCTGGAGCTTTTCCCCGCTTCATGTTCTTGATTGCATGTGCAACTTCTGCTGGAAGGACTGGAAGAACTCTGTTACTGGTACCTTTCATGATGTCTGGAGTACATGTATCATCCCTTTCATATAATTTGGAGTAGAAGTCTTTCACTGTTGTCAAAATTTCGCCTCTATTTCTTGTTACAGAACCATCTTCTTTTCTCAGTGCCATAATCTGTTTTTTTCCCTTACTGAGATGTCCCTTTGCTATCTTTAGGCTTTGTTTGTTTTCAATTGCTTTCCTTACTAGTTCACAGTTGAATTTCCTTACGTCTTCAGTGATACTTTTTCGTACTGTCTTGCATAGCTCTATATATTCCACTTTGGAAGTCACATCTTCTTTAGTTGTCCTCATCACTCTTCTTTTTTGCATCAACATTTTGGTTTTTCCTGATAATTTGTTCACATACAATTTGTTCTTAGACCCAGCTAATTTTGTTGCTGTTTCCATAAGAGCTTTGGTTACTTTTCTGTTAACTTCAGAAATATCCACTTCTTCCAATGTTAGGCCTTCTAAAGCAGAGAATCTGTTCTTCAGTTCCAATTTGAAGGTATTATGGTGTTTTTTAAGGTTGGTTATGTCAATGCATTTTGTTTGTCTTATGAGCTTGCTACGTTCGAGTTTAGTGTTGAGGTGCATCTTACATCTCACCAATCTATGGTCACTGCCTGTGTTGAACTTGTTTAGCACACTGCAGTCTTCTATGACGAATTTTTTGTTACACATAATAAAATCAATTTCACTTGTCGTCCCATTTGGATGTCTCCATGTCCATTTCCTGTGTGGCTTTTTCTTGAAAAAGGAGTTCAAGATGAAAAACCCTTCTGCCTCTGCAAACTCAACGAGAGTATTTCCACGCTGGTTTCTGTTGCCGTGACCGAATTTACCAACTGAAGTTTCATTCTGTTGCCGTTGCCCTATTTTTGCATTGAAATCTCCCATAATTATCTTCAAGTGCTGCTTACCTTTATTATTTAGATCACGAATTTCCTCATAAAATTCTTCAATTTCTTCTTCAGCATGACTTGTGGTGGGTGCATAAGTTTGAATAATCTGAGCCTGGTATCTTCTCGAGAGTTGGATAACGAGTCGTGCAGCTCTGTCCGAGGAACTTTCAACTTCTACAACTTTATCCTTCAGTTTCTTGTTTATTATAAATCCAACACCACTAGTTCTGCCAGTATCTGTCCCACGATAGTAGAAGAGATGTCCACTTTTCAGTTCAATGAGATCTTCTCCTTTTCTCCTTACCTCACTTAGCCCGACGATGTCCCACTTGATCCTTTGTAGTTCCTCTTCCAATTCAAGAAGCCTTGAATCAGAAGATAGGGAGCGTCCGTTATATGTAGCCAAGGTCAGCATCAGATGGCAGCCTAGTCCGGTCCTCCGGGGATTCTTAGCACCCTCTGCCTTCATGTCGCACTGGCCGCTGCCTTGGCCAGGTACATTCCAGCTGCCGGAGACTGAGGGCCAAGATTTAAGTTGTGGAGTCATTTTGGAAGGGTTTGGCCATAACTCACCACGCTGGCCAAGCGGGTTGGTGAGTGTGGGATAGCAGTTCTTCTAATCCCGATGGTATAGTTATACCGCTATTGGCGGTCGTCAGAGCCCCTTTAGTGGGAACAGGATGTACCACGAGAAGGCGGGGTTGACATTTGTCAAGGAGAGGCTGTGATGTTACGCATCACCTGACCTTACATCCCATATATATATATAATTATCAAAATATTCTGAACCTATAAAGTGCGCAAATATGCCGACGAAGAGAATGCTAGCCGCCCCACCACCCAAAAAAAAAAAAAAAAAAAAGGAGGGGGGGGAAGGCAAAAGGAGAAAAAAAAAAGGCTGCACTACAATTAGGACAGCAAATATTTTTGAGTTACACCAGCATACTGATGAAACCACAGGGACATTCATAATTCGCGATAGCGGATATCTGGGACATTCATAATTCGCGATAGCGAATATCCAGAAGTGTGAATGCGAAAAAACAAAACAAAAAAAACCATTGATATTAGTCCCGTTGTACGGGTCGTTAAATGTGACATTTTTTTTCACCCTCCCCGGAGTTTAATGATACATTATCAGCATTTAAGGGTATGTGGAATCTATTTCTTTGGCCACAGCTTCAAGTAAGACAGCGCCAGGCGAACGGCGAGCTGGATCTCTCCCTTTAGAGTACGAATTATATGCACAGGAAGAAACCGTGTCTACACACAAACAAACAATACGATACTGTGGGTATAGTCAATCCAACTCAAGAAGAACCACAGACAGTGATTTTTTCTCTTATCCCCAGGGATAAGACACCATCTCTAGCTGAGACGGTGGTGCCTTATCTATAAGGATCATACTGTGGGTATTAGTCAATCCAACTCAAGAAGAACCATAGATATCAGTGATTTTTTCTCTTATCCCCAGAGATAAGACCCCTCCACCTCTGGCTGAGACGGTGGTGCCTTACCTATAAGGATCATCTCTAGCTGGAGATCGTAATGGGTAAGGTCGTTTTACTAGCTACTGAAAGCAAACGCTATATACCCACTCAGGTTTCGTCTTTGGGGCGGCGGGGAAGGAAGTTACTGATGAGGGGAAGGTATTTCCTTTTCAGATCAGATCATATGTAGAGGATTTTAGGAAGGGAGTGTCTGACCCCAGGTCTTAAACAACCCTTAGAAATAGGAAGTTAGGAGATTTGGGCTAGAGTGCCCGATAGGAAAGTCACACGGAAGCGAGGTAGCAAGGGGGAGGAAGACTCCCTTATTTATTACCAGAGGGCCAGTACCCGGAGTCCGACGGCTTAACGTGCCTATCCGATGCACGGCGGGTATTTAGTGGTTCGAACGTTCGTACCTGCCCAGGATAGAGCCTGAGGTTATCTCCAAGGCTGTCACGAACGCTGACCACTAGGACACCCGCGTTCCGGTATTGCCTTTTAAGCCTATGGGTCTCGTTTGGTGGACTGACTGTTTCTAGTCCACCTTTTCAGACTACGGTATAGTGACTATATTACCTCCTTCTCCAATAAAAAGCACCTAAAATGGTAGATGTAGTGTAAGCTTCTTTCTGAGCAGTAGTAATGAAGTTTTACGAAGTTGCTTCCCTCTCCCACCCAGGGGCGGATCCAGAAGTTTACTCTAGAAGGGGGGGGGGTCGTGTAGAAAAAGGGGGGCCGAAGCCATTATGAAATGTTTTTTTTATATATATATATAACGTTAGTATATATAATGTTAGTAGTAGGATATGCCAAAAATTACAAAGGAAATTTCCCTTGTTATTTTTCATTTCGGTCACTTATGTCACATACGCCACGAAACCCCAGGTATCATTTAATTGGTCACAAAGAATACAAAAATAAACTTAAGACAAATTTCTGGGAAAAATTTCGAGACGTCTTAGTTAAGTACTATACGTATGTACGCTGTTCTCCAACATATAATGGGAAATTTCGTTTTTACTTTCTACTGTAAATTTCCGTTTTTTCTACTGGAAATTCTCAACGTTTTTCAGTTTTTACTGCCACACACATCCGGAAATTAGAGAGAAAAAATAGCACTCAGTATTATTGCGAAAATCTCTGTAGTACTTTCCAAGAACAGAAAGGGCAGGCTCCTATTTCCAGGAAAGGGCATATGCTTCCTCTTGATCCCCTATACGGGGGCTCATAGCTGAAACCCCTAATTTCGCTATTCACGGGTATACTATGAAATATTTGCGTGTTAAAAACATACTGGTCACGGCTTTTCAAAGATTCATCTTTGAAACATCTGCTACCAACTGTTTTTCTTTTTGATAAAAATCTCCAAACATGATTCCCCCGCTACTGTGCATTTATTTTATTTTTTAGGACAATGATGAAAATGGGAAAACTTCTACTACAGGGCGTGTATACGTTTAAAGCAAGTGGGACCTCCTCAGTACGCAATAGGGCACATGCCCACGCCCGGTTCGAGTGAAAGTGCACTAGGATGCTGCTGCACCCTGAGAACGCATCTTCTGCCTACTCGCGGAACCTTGCGTAGACCTACGCTTTGGTGAGACGCCAACTAAACAGTGGCCCTGCATGAGCTAAGAGCAAAAGTTTGGAAATATCGTTGTTGATAAGTGCCCGCTATAGAAGACTGGTTTAGGGTGCCAATATCGCCAGCAAGGCTGCCTTCCCTTCCTTCAGAAACAAGGACATATGACCTTTTTGTTCACATATATTCATCGCCGAAACAGATTCGGAGGCGGCATAAACACTGGGCGGATGCGCTGGTACAAAGGAATGGGATGCATACTAACCTTGTTCTTTGCCAGTAATGATAATTTTCGGCTGACTTTTCAATGATACGTTAGCGTGGATGACAGAAATCATGCTTTTTTTTAGTGCGTGGATACACATTCCTTGGGTGTTTTAAGAAACGAAAGCTAGTACCGGTTCAAAACATTCAAAGACTCTCTGCAAGTACCTGTATATAGTATTTGGCAAACCACATACTATTCATATTCATCGCCGAAACAGATGGTAAGTAACTTCGATAGACTTTGATAAACAATGACTTTGATGATAAAAAAAAAAAAAATCAAAGACTATCAAAGTCACTTAATAAAAAAAAAATCAAAGTTTAATAAAATCTAACAAAGTCACAATCTGTTTCGGCGATAAATATGAATAGTATATGGTTTGCCAGTCACTATATACAGATACTTGCTGAGGGTCTCAATGTTTTGAACCGATACTAGCTTTTGTTTTCTTGTTTTTCAAAGTCACTGTTTTTCAAGTCAAAGTTTATCAAAGTCACTGTTCATAAAAAAAAACAAAGTTTATCAAAGTCACTGTTCATAAAAAAAACCAAAGTTTATCAAAGTCACTTTTCATCTATCAGTAACTTTGATAGGTGAACAGTGACTTTGATAGACGAACTATATCACTGACTTTGATAAACGCATTGTAAGTGACTTTGATAAACACTGGGCGGATGAGCTGGTAACAAAGGAATGGGATGCATACTGACCTTGTTCTTTGCCAGTAATGATAATTTTCGGCTGACCTTTCAATGATACGTTAGCGTGGATGACAGAAATCATGCTTTCTTTTAGTGCGTGGATACACAATCCTTGGGTGTTTTAAGAAAACGAAAGCTAGTACCGGTTCAAAACATTCTGAGACTCTCTGCAAGGCCCTGTGTACAGTAATTGGCAAACCACATACTACGACACGATCAAACACACTGTTTTCTAAAAAAAAAAAAAAAACCTATATAGTAGGCTACGCCTGTCCCTAACACTGACGTCATCAGTACTTACAGCGCCATCTGCTTTTATCTGGTGGCCGAAATCGGAGCTAACCTCACCGATATCGTACGATACGTAAAATCAAGGAGAAATACCGGAAAATAAAATAAAGTTAGTAAGACAAAGGACTTCATCTGTGGCAACACGCACGTGCTAGAACAACTGTCTGCGAAGTTTGTTCTGTTACGCAGGTGTTATGTCGTGTTTTATTTCATTTTCTTCGCACTGCAGAGTAATTTCATAAAAAGGAATCGGCGCTATTATAAATACCCAGATCTTTTTAAATCGCTCTAACCTACAACAAAAACTGAAATTTTGAGATGTCAAAGTGAACCAAATCGCATCCAAGAAAATTTTCAGATCTTATATAAATGAGTTTTTACTATATTTCCTTACAGAAATCAGGGTTCTCTGTTTGATATGTTTTCAATCTGCTTCAATTAAAAAAATTCACCCCGTCCTAGGTCGGGAAACATCCCCTATACATGCCTTTATGTCGTGTGACGTGCCTGCCCCGCAGGACGCACACGACATAAAGGCAGATAGCAGCGAGAACGAACGTCTGCGCAGCTCAGTTGGTAGAGCGACTTGTTCCGGAATGAGAGGACTCGGATTCGATCCCCGGCGTGGACCAAAAATGACGGAGAAATTTACTTCCTTATACAGGCTTTTGGCAATTTCTGCTACACACAATGGAACGAATACCGTGAAATCTCTATGACAGCATAAACTCACTATGTTGCTGTAAAAGACCACGTGCAAATTTGAGCAGCTTCTCGCCACGGTGATGAAACGCAGCTTGCATTCATTTAATGGGCAAACCCGCACATGATGGGACGAGACTAAGGTTACAAATCCACCAGGATCGCAACCACCACTGACTCAACGATGAGTTAATAGGGTTTACCAACGTCTACACAGTCTTTCGATACACGTGTTCGAAATGACCTCACATTAGATGGAACCTAGAGGCTCGCACTAGGAAAGTTGGTAGAGAGAGAAATAGGAGTGCCAGTTTACTAGTGAGTGTCGTTGATGCGACTGACGCCAAAGGTATTCACTGCCACCCCGGTGGCGCAGTGGTCTAAGCGATGGCTTCTGATCATTCGTCCAAAAGGGGTCCGGGTTCGAATACCGGTGAGGCATGGATGTTGTGTTTGATTTAAGGCACTGGAACCAGTGGCCCTAAATTAGAGACGGGCGACTGCTTATAGCCCATTGAGTTGCTCGCGGTATCGTTAAAGAATCTGGCAGGGGGAGAAAGAGACACCCTTATTTTTGACGAGAAGGCCAGTAACCTGGATCCGACGGCTTAAAGTGCCCATCCGGCGAACATCCTGTGGTTCAACATATCTCAACCTACTAGGATTGAACCCTAGACGCCTTGAGTCGGTAGGTGGGTGCACTAACCACAAGGCCATCCGCAGCCCTCACCAATGCAGCTGGTGTTTTCAATGTCCTTCATAAGACAGCACCCGTACTCTGTCATCATGGAACAACATAGTCCAAATGCAGACAAATTCAGAAGTGCATCCTGTTGATAGGGATGCAGCGCACTATACAGACCCTTTTTACCAAGAAAAGGCTACCATTGAATTTTCTCGTGAAAGTTGCCATGACACCGTTAGCAAGTATTTCTTCGAAACATTAGTGTGAATATATGTGGTTACAAATGCCTTGTGAAGTGCAAGTGTTGTTCACCATTACTTTAAATAGTTGGCAATGTATCCGATACTAGCTAGCTGTGTGTTGAGGGTAAAGGAAATAATCACTTTGAGTTCAAATAATGTAACTATTAACACAACTTCTTATTTGCTGCCCACACATACGAAGTTTTATATGTATACTTTCAAGCACTATAGGAATAGGACCCACTTTATAGCATATTAAGGTTATAACACAGAGGGTGAGTCTAAAGTTTTGCAATATTTGTACAAACGCATGTGTTGCGGCGGGTATGTCACGTAAAGAATTGCAGAATTACATGTCCCCGTTCTGTCTGTGGTTGGGACACCTGAAAGATGAACAGCCACAACCTGCTAATTAGGGAACTTTTGCTTTACGAGTTTGAACTCGGCCATAACGCTTCCCAAGCAACACGAAATATTTGTCATGCGAAAGGGGAAGGTATCGTGGACCACAGCTCTTCAACCAGACGGTTCAAGAAATTTCGCTCCGGTGACAGAAACCTCGACAATCAGCCAAGGTCAGGTAGGCCGTGCGCCAGGCAAATCCGACAACCATCACTCGGAGATTATCAAGCGAACTGAGCATACTGCAGACCACCGTAGTTAGTCATCTTCAGGACTTCGGCAAGGTCTACAGGAGCTGCCACATTGTCCCTCGTGAACTGACGCCAGCTGAAGCAAACCGCAGAGTGGAAATGTTCACGAGACACATAGAAAGTCTGCGTGATGTACGTTTCACTAATAGAACTGTTACGTGCGATGAAAAGTGGGTCTATTTCCGTAATCCCAACACACAGCGGCAGTGGTTGAGCCCGAGCCTGCTTCCTGAATCTGTTGACAAGCGTGGGCGCTTCGAGCACAAGGTGATGCTCTGCGTCTGGTGGAATTTCGAGGAGATAATCTATTACGAATTTGTTCTAGACGATCGGGCCATCAACGCCAACATCTACTCTGAACAGATGGAGAAGATGTATGCCGTTTTGGAGAAGTACTCCGCACTGGTGGACAGAAAGGGCGCTCTCCTACAACAGGACAACACGCTGCCTCATACCGCACGAATGACCCGAGCAAAACTCCAGGAACTTTAGGGCATCGAACTGATTCCACACCCACCATATAGTCCGGATCTTGCCCCGTTGGATTATTACTTGTTCCGGTCCATGGGCCATTTCCTTCGCGGGCGGCACTTCAATAACCAGAACGAGGTGGCAGCTGGGTCGAAGGACAAGAACTGGTACTGCCGCGGTATTGCAGAACTGGCAGACAGATGGCTAACGACGGTGCAATACGATGACCTATACTTTGAATGCCGGTCAACTTTCGTCGTAAAGGTACGTATGAAGACATAGAGCGATCCAAATATTGCAAAACTTTCGATTCACCCTCTGTAGAATACAATGTTTGCCCAGCTCGCTTTCCTGGCAGGTGAAGAAACAATGACCTCACGGAGTGACGTCATCGTCCTAACAGATGAATCGTGGATCTAAACGGGAGCAATGAAAGACGCCTTTTCACAACAAATTTTAAATCAAACAGTGCATAAAACTACGAAAAGTATATGCGAAAGCACAGTTGAATTATATGCAAAGGAAATCAACAGCCATGTGAATATTTTAGTAAGAGTAAACCATGTTTTCAAAAGTGTCTCCCGAACGTATCTAAGAACAGGGAAATGAATTACACTTTTGAAGACTGTCCAGGAGAGATTCTTCCTGTTTTTATATACACGGTCGTATCAGAATAATACGACCACCCCCGGAATCGCAGTGTACCCGCCCAGGCGCGTCACAGAGTACACTTGACAAGGTAGACCACAACGAGATATGATCGGCCGGGCAGGACAGATGAGCCATAGTGAGTCACGTGAGCACAATGGTCAGAGGTAGTGATTTAACGGACGTTCAAAAATGAAGACGTCACAATTATTCGTCTGCGAGGAAGGCGGGATGAGCAAACCTTACTGTCTATTAACCTTCGTTGGTGATATTCTGATACGACTGTGCAAACTTAAAAAATCAAGTTAGTAAAACCATGCAATGCATTGATTATGATACGCTTTCCAACATACCAGAAATCATTTCTCAAGTTATTACTCAAGTTATGAGGATAACCGGCTGTAGAATTAATTTCGCTCCTCTGCCCTGACCTTTGAACCCATTTCGATTATATTAAAAAGAATTGGTACAGTATACCTCCGGAACAACGTACTAATGTTTTGTCGCAATAGAAGCATTTTTAGTCAAATTATGAGGATAATAACTGTGGAATATATCCCCCGCTCCTGTGTCCTGGCCTTTGACCCCATTTCGATGATATTCAACAGAACCGGTTCCGTATTCCTCCGGAACAACATGACAAAGTTTTGTCGTAATCGAAGCATTTTTACGCAAGTTATGACGCATAAGGGCAATGGAATGGATCCCGCTCCTATACTCTGCCCTTTGACCTCTTTTCGCCCATTTTCAATAGGGTTCGTCCCAAGGTCGTCCCCTACCACATACTAAAATTTCATCAAAATCGAACCATTTTTACGCGAGTTATCGTGCGGACGGACGGACGGACGGACGGACAAAGCTAGATCATATACGTTTCTTTGAAAAACATTACGTATCATTAAATACTGTCATATAAGTCAAAAAACATATGCTGAACAGAAAAACATTTCGGCAACATTCCATTAATTTGCTTCATTAAAAGCCGAAAACAATACACATTAAATGCTTTAGTAGAATTTATAAATGCTAATTCCACCTGGTTTACGAATAATAATTTCGACTCATTGACGTTACGGCGCAGACTCATAGAAACGTGTTGATTACGTAGCCATATTATGGCGATTTGTACAGTGACGTCACGAGAGACTCTGAAATGGTAGTTAAGCATAGCCTTGTCTTTTACTGACATTGATAGCATGTAAGTCTTCTGTACGACTTTCGTACACATTACAAAAACGCATTACCTAAGAAAGTACGTGAGACTTCCTCTATTTCTCACATTTTTCCGCTACTGAAATTTGTAGCAAATGCTATTGAAAACACAAAGAGACATTTGTGTGAATATGTGACTAAACTGCGTTTAACGCTAATTAATTTGCCAAGCAATTGTAGTTAATCTAATATACAGTAAGTACGTTGACTACACTTAACAAAATAGCAAAACCAGAGCTCTTATCACCACAATATGTGCTTGAATATATTTCTTCGCGTTAGTCTTTAGAATTACGCTTTTCGTGTAGCGGTAGTTTAAGCATTTCCTACGATTAAAGAGCGATAAAGGAAACCTTTAGATTATAAGGCGTAATGCTACTGGCGAAATCATATCTTTGTAATATACAAGTTATCAGTCATCTTTATTGAAGGCACAACGATAAGAGTTCTCTGTAGCTGCAGCACTGTGTCTATGCAGAAGGTCAAACAAACAGTAAAAGTTCCACGACTAAAGACGCCGTCACAGGAGAGATATGCACAAAAAAAAAAAAAAAAAAAAAAAGACAATCATCACGAGGAATGAATTGTGCCATAAAGAATTTGCGGAGGGAAAGGCAGGCTGGCAAATAAGCGCACATTACGCAAGATGATAGTGTCTAGAAACAAACCAAATAATACTCACATTCATTAAGAGGATGATGGGCCCAAACTACTTGCAGACTATATTTCTTGCATGATAACACTCCTCATCTCAACAATAATCTTGTTCCTCTGCTAGATACCTAAAAAATAAAAATGACTATGAAACAAAAGTGAAATGGTATAGAACAGCATAACCAGTAGTGGAATAAACTACAGATAAATAAGGTCGCAGACTGAATATCAATAAAAAAAAGTAATATTAATACAACTTGACATTATTCAGTGGCAGAATAAAGGCTCGAACTGATAAAAATTTTCAGCGCGACATCTGAAAATAGTTTCAACGCTTTTTTCGTCCGTCTGTACAAAAGATTCATCCTCTTCTATAATTTAGATTCGAAAAACTGTTTTGCATCGGATACAAAAAAAGAAAAAAAAACCAAAAGTGGCGTAGGTAGTTTAAGGGCACCATCATAAAATGACTTTTCATTTACAAAACGTGCTTTTATTCTGCGGTTATGTATTGCAAAGATACCTTACTAAATAACGTAAACAAAACATTTTGCAACTTCATGTTGAAATGATATCTCCGTAAATGCCTTCATCTGAAGCATTTGTCAGTTTTTTCAAGAAGCGTAGGTAGAACATTTCGGGGGAAAGGGATCGTATATGAACACCCCCGCAAATAATCTTAGTTATTTCAAAATAAGTTCTTGACATTAGCTTTCACTCTGAATTCTATGTTGTCATATAGTGGATAGTGTTTGATCAATGCATCCTTCCAGTGCTTACGTGTGGTGCAGAGACGTGGACCTTAGCTACAAGAGACATACAAAGGCTGCAGACAACTCAAAGTAGCATGGAGAGGTGCATGCTTGGTGTAACCAGGAGAGGTAAGAAGAGGAACACGTGGATCCGGAAAATGACAAGAGTGGAAGACATCATGATCAGAGTTAAATCCCTGAAATGGCAATGGGCTGGACATACTGCCAGAAGAACAGACCATCGATGGATAGCCGAAATTTTAGATTGGATTCCAAGGGACAGGAAAAGACCCAGAAGAAGACCACATGGAAGATGGGTGGATGAAATTCGAAAGTATGCGGGAGTGACATGGAGGAGACTGGCACAAGACAGACCGTTGTGGAGGAAACTTGGGGAGACCTTCGTCCAGCAGTGGATTGATAATGGTTGACAATGATGATGATTATGACATCCCATAATGACCATTATCTAGCATTGTTCTGCAACTTTATCAAACATGGGTGAGTATTACCACTACTTTAGTTAAAGTACTGAAACAAATTTAACCCTGTTCAGCCCCCACCCAATGCTGTTAAACATACGTAGATTGTTGTGCCTCCCGTTTTTTCCTTAAATTTAAGGATGACGGGAGTACTTTTTTAACCCTCCTCCCCCCAGTACTATGCTTGCAAATGTTTCCAGAGCAACTGTACTTTTTGTTTTGTTTCTTAAATAAAAAAAGTGATTTTCAGTTGTGATACAATAGTACCGCACAACTACAACTGAACGGGCCCATTTGCAAACATTTTCCCGGGCCCTTTTGCGACCACTAATCCGCCCCTGGTGGGCGACTATTTTTTATAGGGTGGGCAATTATATCGGGTATATATACTGGTATGCAAAATTGAAGGATAGGTATGGAAAACGCCGAAATTGCTAGGGTGGGCGATGGCTCCCTGCCCCCTTGCTACAGGTCTGACACTGTATATCTTTCATATGTGGCTGTTAAAACCTTACAATCCAACACACAAACAAACAAGCGGGGCGGGGCGGGGGGGGGGGGGCAAATATTGTCTCAACGGGCGCCATGAACACTAAAGCCGGCCATGTGCACAGTTAATAGGCAGGAAATCCTTATAGAATATTATTCATCACTGGAAAATTTTCAGCGTGAACCTTGAAGAAAAGCTTTACATTGCATTTTTTTCTTTTTTTTTTTTTTCTATCTTTCATCTGAAGTTGCACGACTCAGCTTCCTCATCTCGAACTAAGCAGACAGAATTCAGGCATTCCCCGAATTTCGGCACCTGTTTCAAAACAGCGGGCAGACGGAAAAGCAAAGACGGCTTAAACCCCCGTCGAGCAGCACGCGACGGGAACCACAACACCGTGAAGCCTATTTAAGAAGGAATTATATACCGTATGCAGATATGTAACGATGGATTTCGCAAGTTCCGGTCGCTCTGGGCGTGACCTACTGACCTTGGACTTCTAAAAGAATGGATCATTCATGAAACTGCGGCTTCATCGAAATCCGAAGGTCGCGACCACGTGCATGAAATTCTAATAAGGTGACGCAATACACCCTAAAATACTGCTACTGTCCGCACAGCACCACATACCCAAACACATCCCTTCACCAAGATTCTATTTATAAAACAACACAGGTGCAAACACCTGTAAAGTATCAGGGCAAAATGCCGTTGCGTATGGATTTGTATAAAGGAACTGACTTTTATTGCCTCTAAAAAAATCATAAAGGAGTGGGATGGCAATTCCTTACAATACTTTTCCCGAAATCTCTGCTCGTATTCCTTTTGTTCCTCGGGGTATTAATTCAATATTTAATGGGTAATCTCGAAGATCGCGTGTGACGCAGGGAATGTAAGTTTGGCCTTTTTTACGAAAGGTGTTCTAAATTTCGTATACAAAACGATATCAGTACGCATGCGTGACGCACGAAATGTAGCGACCTGAAACTGCAAGTATTAGCTCCATCGTATGATTAAAAAAAAAAAAAAAAAAATTGGAATGGAAGGGTTGGAATTGTTCGATGCAAAAAAGTAATCTCTACATTTGGAAGGAATACCTTGCAGCTAAACTAACGGTAATACGCTAGGAAGATCACAAGCAAGGAAACTGTGGCTTAAAAACTGGAAAAACATACAGATGTAATATCGATAACTGTCCTGTTGCTCAGTCCTGAGTACATTAAGGTGGTTCCACCTAAAATCTCTGCCTTATATTTGCAATGGTAAAACTTCTTTATGATGTATTCCCAAGGATGAAAATTAGCACATCGATAAAACTAATTTATAGCATGGGATACTTAATACTAGCTAAAACATAACCATAATTATATCAAAAATCAATCCTTTTTTCTTTGAGTAATGTTCAGACCTGTTAATAGATGGCGCGACCTGTACATTGTTGACGTTAGTAGACAAACATATGTTGAATTGCTTAGTTATGGTTATGTTTTAGCAAGTGCTAAGTATCCCATGCTATAACTTAAAGTTAGTTTTATCGATGTGCAAATTTTCATCCTTGGGAATACATTAATTGCGAAGAAAATATGTAAAGAAGTTTTACCATTGGAAACATAAGGCAGAGATTTTAGGTGGAGCCACCTTAATCTGGCCAATTCATGTAAATTTTATTCAGGCCCGGTAACAATCCGACGCATTTTTTATTGAGAAATGATTCATCGTAAACTAAGGGTTCACTGTAAATCGCCACAATGGAAAACTGCCACACCGGAAGATTGCCACACCGGAAGATTGCCACACAGGAAAACTGACACACAAGAAAACTGCCACACAGGAAGATTGCCACACGCTTTTCATTAAGGGGCCGGGCACAAATTGCTGTTCCTCCGAGGAACACTTTGAATGTGTGGCAGTTTTCCAACTTTCCGAATTATGTGTGGCAGTTTCCCAAGGTGCCTAACGATGGGAAGGAGCTCTTTTGTTTGTCGGAATTTTCCTATCGGTTCATACTTAGGGCAACTGGCCAGAAGTTCGAGGGAGGGGGGTTATAAAGATTGCGGTTTCCTGGCCTATATTGAGAATTGAATTAGGAACTCCAAATAAATTTCGAGAAAACGTTCTATGTAAGCCAAGCGAAAATTGCTGTGTTCAGGAAAGGACAATTAGGTGGGATTTTTTAATAACGCTGCACTTTTACTTAGGCACTAAATATTTACATAACATGTCAAATTTGTAATATTTTTTCTTTTACTTAATTCATAGGCCCTACACCTCGGCCTTTTTAATAGCTTTTAATCCGCTGACTTTATATTCATAACGCTTACGTATCAAATCAATAGCATTGCTCTTTTACTTAGGCACTAAAGAGTCGTAGGCCACAGGCATAGGCCTTTTTAACAGTTTTTATTCTACCTTAAGTAAAAGCGCAATATTATTAACTTAATTTGATGTGTAAACGTTGTGAATATGGCATTGGTAAAATAAAAACTGTCAAAAAGGCCTAGGGCCTATGAATTAATATTTACTGCCTAAGTAAAAGCGCAATATTATTACATTTATGTGTTGTGTAAATTTTGTTAATATGGCAGTGATAAAGTAAAAACTATTAAAAAGCCTAGGGCCTATGAATTAATATTTCGTGCTTAAGTAAACGCCCAATATTATTAACTTGATTTTCTGTGTAAACGTTGTGAATATGGCATTGGTAGAATAAAAACTATAAAAAAGGGCCTAAGCCTGGAGCCTGTGAATAAATATTTCGTGCCTAAATAAAGCACAATATTATTAACTTGATTTGATGTGTAAACGTTGTGAATATGACACTGGTAGAATAAAAACTGTTAAAAAGGCCTATGCCTGTGGCCTATGATTTTAATATTTAGTGCCTAAGTAAAAGCGCAATGCTATTTGACTCGAATTGGTACGTAAGCGTTATGAATATGAAGTCGGCGGATTAAAAGCTGTTAAAAAGGCCGAGGTGTAGGGCCTATGAATTAATTAAGTAAAAGAAAAATATTACAAATTTGACATGTTATGTAACTATTTAATGCCTAAGTAAAAGTGCAGCGTTATTAAAAAATTCCCACCTTATTGGTCATAGAACGTTTTCTCGAAATTTGTTTCTAAATAAAAGGCCAGGAAACGGCAATCTTTATACCCCCCTTCGAACTTCTGTGGCCAGTTGCCCTAAGTATGAACCGACATGAAAATTCAGACAAACAAAAGAGCTCATTCCCATTGTTACGCACCTTGGGAAACTGCCACACATAATTCGGAAACTTGGAAAACTGCCACACCAGAAAACTGCCACACATTCAAAGTGTTCCTCGGAGAAATAGCAATTTGTGCCCGGCCCCTTAGTGAAAATCGTGTGGCAGTTTTCCGATGTGTGGCAGTTTTCTAAGTTGCTGAAAAATGTGTGGCAGTTTTCCTGTGTGGCGGTCTTCCTCCAACCTAAACTAAGAGCTTGTGCTCTTTTAGGCATTTTGCCTAAATGAGCTGTGACTGTGAAAGCGCTTTGGCCATAAACACGGGATACCTGCAAATGGTTTCACTTGTACAATAATGGAAATTGGATCACTCGTTCGAATGATCCTTCGTGAATGACGAATGAACTTCCAAGAAGGAATGGTTTATGCCATCACTACTGGATAATATCATATGTTGTTAAGTACAATTATACATTAATGCCGCCTACAAGAAAATCTGCAAACCCAAACTACCAGAAAATATATAAACAGTGTTCTAATGGTTACTCCAAGGTACGCAAGTGACATGTTTGTAAAACTTATGCGTGGTTTCCAGTCGGTATGCGCCGGTACGCATACCGGTAAACGTTTTCAAGGAAGACATTAAAAATTCTGAAAATTTATCAAGGCTAGCTCCAGAGCCAGATTAAGGAGGGTGGGGCTCTTACATAGGCTAGCTCCAGAGCCAGATTATTAAGGTGGTCTCTTACATATGTATATCCCAGAAATAGGGACCCCCAAAATCTTCAGTAGCCAAGGGCCCCAAAAAAGCTTAGTCCGCAAGCTGCTTGCTCTAAGCAGCAGAAAGCTAGCACAGCAGGCACTTCCACACCAACTGAGGCAAATGAACTTCCAAGAAGGAATGGTTTATGCCATCACTACTGGATAATATCATATGTTGTTAAGTACAATTATACATTAATGCCGCCTACAAGAAAATCTGCGAACCCAAACTACCAGAAAATATATAAACAGTGTTCTAATGGTTACCCCAAGGTACGCGAGTGACATGTTTGTAAAACTTATGCGTGGTTTCCAGTCGGTATGCGCCGGTACGCATACCGGTAAACGTTTTCAAGGAAGACATTAAAAATTCTGAAAATTTATCAAGGCTAGCCAGAGCCAGATTAAGGAGGGTGGGGCTCTTACATAGGCTAGCTCCAGAGCCAGATTATTAAGGTGGTCTCTTACATATGTATATCCCAGAAATAGGGACCCCCAAAATCTTCAGTAGCCAAGGGCCCCAAAAAAGCTTAGTCCGCAAGCTGCTTGCTCTAAGCAGCAGAAAGCTAGCACAGCAGGCACTTCCACACCAACTGAAGCAATCACTGTATCGTACAGCTCTAGCAAGACGAAAATTGCATCATAATGCTGTCCTATTCTTATCGGTTCTTCAGAAAGAATGATAAGAGAGACAAGCCTACCAGCTAGTGTAAATCGCTCTCTCGACATTCCAAAGTTTTATGATAGCCTGAAAAAAAAAAGGCATGGAAAACAGTCTTTTGTCAAACAGTGACACACAAATACCCGAACGAACGAAAGTCTGAGGTCCTAAATGTTGGCCACACAACATCGAGAAAAATGTAAAATTTGATGAGATGGAAATAGTGAATTTCTTCTGTACGCGACTTGGGCTTCCAGAAAGATAGATCCTAAGAAGTTACCGTGACTACTTTAGTCGACAAAAAATTACGACCTGCCCTGTTGCTTCTTATAATAAACAGCATACCAATTTCTACCAGCGAGTGTGAATGTGGTTTTTTGCAAATGAATTTGATTGCAACACTAACAAAGGCGTCAATACATATGAAAACTATTAAATTCACTGATGTTCATTAAGCTGGTTGTGTAAACTGGGCATCAATGTTTGACAGGAGTGTACTTAGGGAACCATTCTAAGTAAAATAAATTTGAATAATATTCCCTTTCCTGAGCACCCTTTCCCCACTATTTCTAGGCAGCTGGTCAGTGAGCATGGCTCTCACTTTCTCAGCGTCCCATCGGAGGGAAAGATAAATTTATGGGTTTTTGTTGCCGTGCCAAGAAGAAAGTGGTATTCGAGGGGTCACATGAGAAGCCAATTAAGGAACATTTGCGCTTTCTGGGAAGTGAGAAAAGTGAAAAGGAAAGTCTGTTGGAGGTAGCGGAAGACCGAGGAAAGAGAATCGCGCTTGTTGGGTGAAATCGCGCTAAGGGGGAAAAGGAATGAACGCTGATGATTAAGAAAAGCGAATACTTGCCGCGCGAGAGAAGGGGATTCAATGTGTTACTAACAGAGAATTAATGAAAATCCTTACAATGCTTTAGACCTTCCCCACAACATCTGAATAAATACTTTCCTCACTGCAACAGCGAGGTATAGCTGATATTTATTTATAGCTGATATGTTATTTATTTGCTCCAGCCGGGTTAAACACGGATGAAACACACGAAACAAAAAACTCTCCGCAAGCGAAGCATCAACGATACCCCTTCATACAGAGCACTGAAATATAACTCAATACCAAGACCTTCGTGTTGCTGATGACGTAATCAATTTTGCAACTACCCCTTCAGAGCTGGAGAGTATGATCCAGGAATTTGCTGTCAAGAGTAATGAAGTGGGATTAAAAATGAACTTTCAGAAGACAAAAGTGATGTACAATGCTTTTAAAGAAACGAAGATTTATCTATTGATGGAGAAAAGTTTGAGACAATCGATACCTACATTTATCTTTGGCAGCAGATACCAAGTGAGGGTCACATTGATGAAGAAATTAATCAGTGTATAAAACTTGGAAAACTTTTGGAAGAAACAGTACAAATTTTAAGAGCAGTATGCCATTTTGTCTTAAAAGAAAAGTGCTTAATCAATGCATCCTGCCAGTGCTTACATATAGAGCAGAGACACGGGCCTTACAAGCAAAGACTGCAGGCAATTCAAAGAAGCATGCAGAGGTGCATGCTTGGTGTAACCAGGAAAGATGAAGAGGAACTTGTGGATAAGGAAAATGACAGGAGTGGACGACATCATGACCAGAGTGAAATCACTGAAATGGCAATGGGCTGGACATGTTGCCAGAAGAACGGACCACCGATGGATAACCAAAATTTTGGATTGGATTCCGAGGGACAAAAGAACACCCCATGGGAGATGGGCGGATGAAATTCGAAAGCATGCAGGAGTGGCATGGAGGAAACAAGGCTCAAGACAGACAATTGTGGATGAAACTTGGGCTGACCTTCATCCAGCAGTGGAATGATGATGAGGATCAAGCCCCGTAAGAGTTGGCCCTTCTCTACGTGTGTTTCGACCTTTAACTTACGCAAATTCTTGGTTCCTGAAAAGCAGACATCTAGCAACTGATACTAAATAAGCATGGCACGGACACGTGAAAATGGCAATAACAGAATGTATTGATTGATTTTTAGAATCTGTGGTCTGATATAAGGTGCTCATGTTTGCTATTATTAAGATTATTAAGCAATTTAAATTTGCCATTATGATCATTATTATTATTATTGTTTACATTGTACCGGTGGAAAAAATGGTGCTGCGTAAGGGCATCGGACGAGAGTATCTGTAAACTTTATTTTAGAAAAAAGTTACACCTACACAGCGGTGAAGGAACTAATCCAATTCGACAGCTATACCAACCGCGATACTGTACTAAATATAAATACAGGCCCTCTAGGGGAAGAATGTTGCATCAGAAAAGAATGGAAAATTCACTAATTGGCTGCTGACCGTTCGTCAGAGTGAGCCCGGGTTCGAGTCCCGGTGGAAGCACTGCTTCTTCCATTGTTTGCCTGTACCTACAATTTGGTACAGGCAAACGATGGAAAAAGAAGCTTAAAAATCTTATTTTAGTAGCACAGGAATAAATCCTACTTCGCAAAAACATATATTTCCGCCGTCTAGCAAAAGAACTGTGCATCACGCAAAGAGAAAAAACGTGGTATATATAATGTAAACGCCCATATCTATCTGCCTCTCTGGAACGCTTGACATCACAACAACGTCTGCACTGTTGCGCCATCACTTATTGATCAATCCATCTGCGCTCTCGCGATTTCTAAATGATTGCCTGCTATATAATAGCACGAGACCACTTTTAATGTCAGCGTGATTGCGTGCTAATTTAAAAACATTGGATTATCAATGACTCGAGTTCTATTTATCCGATCTACAAAATTCGAATTAAAATCTTAATATCACGGCAAGTTGCGTTTGTATATTAATTTCATTTAGTACAATTCGAATATTAATTTGTACGTTTTAATTATTTTTTACTTTTTTAATTTAACTAACTTTCCGAGTTTAGTGCTAATTATATTATACATTTTGCAAAATATCGATCTATCTAAACGCTCTGACCTACAACAAAAACTGAAATCTTGAGATGTCAAAGTGAGCAAAATTGCGTCTAAAAACAGATGTCGCCCCAACAGCATATTGTCTACAATTTAGATAATCCCGATCTGTAATGCCAGATGTCGCATTATTTTGTAAAAGCTTCGGTATGAAACTTCAAACTAAACTTGGTATAGAACAGTTTAAAACAAGCCGTGAACGGAATAATAACATGTGTGCCGGAGAAAAAATAATTTAAAGCAAAAGTTAAAGTTTACACTAAAACAACCGAACTATAAGGAAAATTGTTAAACAACAAATATTTCGCACAGATTGTTTATTTATCGCGAGGTCTTTTGAAAAACGGAAATAAATAGCATATAATTTTCAGTTCTAACATGAATGAGTTCTTACATTGAAATTTTTACTATATTTCCTTACAAAAAAAATCCGGTGTCTATTTGATTTGTTTCCAATCTGCTTAAATTAAAAATTTCACAGTCTTAGGGCGGGAAACATCCGAAATGTATTAATATTTATTTAAAACTGAAAATTAATCGTCCTAGGACGGGCTATAGGTTATAGTTACTAATAATAACAATACAAATTGAACTTATCGAATCGAGCTTCGAAAAAATGGTGACTTCGCGCTAAATACAAAACGTTTACGCCACCTAATACACAAACGGTGACATCGCGCCTTGACTTACAAGAAATTTGTACCAAGAAACATGGGGGAAGGGGGGGGCAAGGATTACGGTTCCAGCAATCGATCGCCAATTTCATTTCTCACATCTGACTTGGCGATTTTAGCGAAACTAGCGGTGATGGGATTCGAAACCACATCTTCCTTCTCCGGAGTCGGACGTTCTACCAATGGAACTACGCCGGCAAGGGCTTATCGCTGCAAATTTTAATTTTGACATTTGCGTCACCTTTAAGGTATAGATAGGTACATCACAAAATGGAATATACAGACGGACAAAGTGATGTCATGAGAAATCGTAAATAATTATACCCCCTCCCCGCCCCTTTGGTACAAAATAAATTAGTATTTTCCTAAATGCTTCTACTGAGAAGAATATACCCAACTTACATAGCATCGTGTGAGAAAGACTGCCTAAAATGGTGTTTGCGCAATGACCTTGAATGCTGTGGGCTGGCAATGTATCCTAAATTACGTCTGTACTGCGACAGTACTTCTTGCAGGCCACTGTACTATGAAGCTGTGCCAGTACAATGACAAAACTCATAACACCATCGTAGCTTAAAATTTGGTCATCCGCAGGATAAAAACTCACACACCAGTGTATCTTACATTGTTTCCCCCACAGGCTAAAATGCGCAAATGTACGTCATTACTGTGAATATTCATCATTGAATACGTCATTTCTGTGAATATTCATCATTGAATACGTCATTTCTGTGAAAATTCGCCATTACAAGTCCGTCATTGCAGTACAAGTACGTCATTACTGTGACAAACTTCCTCGTAGCCCATTCAATTATCGCTTAAAAATTATGTCAACCAAACGACAAAACTTCTTGTAAGTCATTAAAGATAAATTTCTGAATTTTCGCCCTTTTGTTCCATTTATGAATAGAGTTAGTCGAATTAATTTTTACGTAGACATCTGGCTAATTTAAAATCTTCTGTTGGATATAGTTTCAATCATCTCAATTATGAGACCTTTGATAATTGGTCTTTTGATAATTCACAAATTTGGTATTTTTTATTTAATTAATTTACCTGTCAATATTTGACATACGACGCACAAAAGGTCTGTTGTGAACAAATACCAACAATGACTGGATTAAGTGAATTACATAATAGGCTTAAACATTCTACCGTGATAAGACTTCGGGGCGAAACCCAAGAAACAAAATTTAAGAACCTTTATTTTAGATCTTCGTGCTCTTAAATAATTTTTCTTAAGTTCCTGCGCTGTTGGCAAAACGCTTGGTGTTGCTACATTTCACTTACGGCCAACAAGACAGATTGTTTGGGGGTTTAACCAGAGAAGCAATCATGAAAAAAAAAGTGACCTGGAACTCCGAAGACTGCCCCAGACGTTATCGACTCCAGCAGATATGATCACAGTAAAATCCCTGAAATGGCAAAAGGCTGGTAGACTTATTTCCAGAAGGACAGATCGCCGATGGATAACCGAAATTTTAGATTGGATTCCAAGGGACAGGAAAAGACCCAGAAAAAGACCACATGGAAGTTGGGTGGATGATATTCGAAAGCATGCCGGAGTAACACGGAGGAGACTGGCGCAAGACAGACCGTTGCGGAAGAAACTTGAGGAGACCTTCATACAGCAGTGGATTGATAATGGTTGATGATAACCCATACAGAGTCTGGTATCCACTTTTCTAGCTATTTCTGAAGTGGTTTCGCTAAACAGAAGGTCAGCGGATTTGTGCATAGCCACCATGAAAAATACAGAGAGAGAGAGTGATACAAGAAGGAAGAGGAACCCCCCCCCCCCAAGATTGTGAAAATCTTCCAAATACGTGGAGACAATGTAAAAAGACAAAGTCATCGCTCTTTCCACGTTGTCTTTAAACCAACACACAGCAGCCGAAAAATTGTTACTCGACACTGCTAGGATCGAACCCCAGATCTCTCGATAACTAGCCCAGTGCGTTCGCTTTATGCTACGGTGCCAACAATCCACGGCGCTATGTGTGTTTAACTGTCAGCATCTGACTTCACAAATCCGTAGGGATGGGGCTCAGCAACTGAGACGTCTCCATGTAGCGACACTTAACGGCACAAGCTATTTAATTATAGCTAATAAACACAAAGGGAGCGAGAAATGGTGAAAATGTCGCAAATACGTGAGGACAATGTAAATAGACAAAGTAATCGCTCTTTCTACGTTTTTCTTTAACCACCACAGAGCAAACACCCAGAGCGCCGTGGATTGTTGGCAACGTAGCGTACGTAAATCGAACTCACTAGGCTAGTTATCGAGAGATCTGGGATTCAATCCCAGCAGTGTGGAATAACAATTTTACGGCTGTTGTGTGTTGGTTAAAGAAAAAACGTGGAAAAAGAGCGATGACTTTGTCTATTTAAGATTATTTGTGTAAGAAAATTTAGATTTCAATGGGCTACAATTGAATAAATACATTTAAAGTCAGATTTTGTTAGGGTAAAAGTAGTCTGGCGGCGCCAGGGCCTGAATGCATCCCTGAGTTATCACCGTGAGCCATAAGCAGTCGCCGGTCGCTGGTTCCAGGGAAGGGAGATAGCCAGTGCCGTAAGGCAAACATCAAATCCATGCCTAACCCAGATTCGAACCCGGACACGCCTCTAACGAATGGTCAGAAGCTAGCGCGTAAGACAACTGCGCCACCGCGGCGCTCCAATGAGACAGATTTCTGAGTTGTTTCACGAACTTCTGAGCCCTAATTTCCTGAGTTTTGGATGTATCAATGCACAAAAATATCAACTATATATATGTTCCCAGATTTATTCACAATAAGTGCAATATACAGCAAGTTTGCGGCACTTCAGTTATTCTTCCTAGATTTCCTTTAAATCATCATAGGGGCCTGTCACGCCAATTATCGAGGTCACGTGACTTTTTTCGATTACTGTTATTAACCGTATCACGAAAAGGAACCACAACTCCGCTATCATTACCGCTGGCTGGATCGGTCGCGCTTCAGAAAACTCAATAGCAGTCGTACACGTAATAACTCTACTAGTATTTCTCTGAAAGGATTCGTGATACCCAAAACGGAACACGATTTGTGGCAACCGATCGGCAGGCGAGGTTAAAATTGAAAAACAAAAAAAAAAAACAAAAAAGTCAGCCACCTGAATAGGACGTCGAATAACGGTCTGAAACACAATGGAATATCGATTCATTCTCCGCAAAAAGATTCGACTGCCGCAGAGAAAATAAATGAATAGACGATTTCGCCTGAAATTGTATGCGTTTTCAGAGTGTTCTCGAAATGAGTGAGAGAAACAAATGTTAATTGCACGTTGCCAATCGTTAATTGTGGGAATCATGTTTATCACAATAATCAGATGCAAAGAATGCCTTAGGAAATGCGGCCATGTATTTTTACATCTATCCCACTTTGTGATGTGAGCATTCTTTTATACAGTATCTTTTTCTTCTACTTCGACAATCGCAGACAGCCTAATTATTCTAAGAAACGGACTGTTCCTGTGTCTCCGAAGAATAGTTATAAAATTGAGAAAGCTTATGATGCATTTTTTATAATTGTGGCTACTTTTAATCTTGTAACTACTAAAAATATATTTCCATGTTTTACTGGCAATATAATAAGTATTTAAAAATTCACAAAGACAACCGATGATTTTTTTTCGTCTGGAATATTTACTTCTTGAACAGACAGTACAAAGTTACCTCCTATTCAAAAAAAAAAAAAAAAGAAAAAGAAAACGCGATGTATGGTGTCCGAAAAAGTTGCAAACACATTTGTTTTGAAGTTTTGGAAAGAACCTCTTAAGGCAAGTATAAATTACTGTGAAATTTTTCTTAACGGACACCCATCAAACAAGGAATCCTCCCAATCATGGCCTATGTCTACGGTAGAGATGAGTTCGGGCTCAATTTTAAGAGCCCGGGCCCGCCCGGGCACGGATTCTTGGAAAATTTTGCTTAACAAGGCTTGCATTTATGCATTATACACTGGCCAAAGATATGGCCCAAGCAAGGATTAGTTTAAAAATAATTAGTTTAAAAAAATTTAGTTCAGTTAATCCACTTCACAATATTAATATGTTTTTTAGAAATACTACGCATAAAGCCAAATGTTCTAAAATGTGGATTTGAAAATAAATAATCAACGTGCCCTTCGGCCGTATCAGGGGAATCAGTAATTTTGGTAAAAGCTGAAGAAAAAGAAAATCGTTTAGAAACAAAAAAATCCATTCGTTATTTCTTTTGGATTTCTAAATTTACTTTTATTTTGAATAAATTGCGTTATAAAACGTGCAACGCCGTACAGACAGTTGCAAGTGTTTGAAATTTTGACTGTAGAAAACTAATCTTTGCAATATAATTTACATATATGCTAATTGGTAAAGGTAGTTCAGAGTGATGTAGTAGAATATAAAAAAAAAAAAAGCATGTAGGGAAATTTCCAAAATTAGAAAAAAAAACAAAAAAAAAAAAACGTAAAAGCATTCCAGACCAGATAATTCTGCATTTTGTAACATTAACAAAGCTTTGCGCTTAATAGTATAATAATCACAATATTATCATATGTGTGTGCAGTTTCCAGATCAAGTTCACCATGAAAGAGAGAGAGAGAGAGAGAGAGAGAGAGAGAGAGAGAGAGAGAGAGAGAGAATTGCATCTAATGCCCCAGCGCTTCAACTTGGTCTTCTTTTCTCTAAAAATCGACCTGCTGCACTAAAAACCAAAGTCACCCCAAAAATTGCGGGAGTGAGGACATATAAAAAAATAAATAATGCTTCTAGCTGCACAATTTTGGAAATTAATACAACATTTTAAAGATAAGATTCTTGATTTCTAATAAAATGCAAAAAATGGGAATGTGATTTTTCCCCAGTTTTTCGATACCAGACCTCAAAACTAATCCTTGCTTGTGCCATAGCTTTGAACAATGCAAGTCTTGCTAAGCAAAATTTGTCTTGCAATGGCAGCTAGCTTAGGAAATTGAAAATCCTTCCACCATGGGAAATTCAGCATGTGTAATTCAACCGGGCTCGGAATTACACGTGTTGAATTAATTACAGTAATGAAATTCAAAACGTGTAATTCCGAGCCGGGGCCCAGGTTTTTCGGTATTTAATAAATTCTGAGCCCGTCCGAGCTCAGGCCCGAGCTCATCTCTAGTCTACGGTCCCTGCGGAACAACGTGCGCTTTTTGTCTGGTGGTCAGTAAGGTGGAGGAGGTGTGGTGGTTGAGGGTGACATCGTGATGGAACGCAGGAAGTTTCCCTTTGTCTTGCTTTAAGTCACCCTTAGGGAGAAGGGTCCGCGCCACATGGCACCCCATTAGTGCGCTGAGAAATACTGATACACAAGAGCTATTTTATCGGTGAATCGGTTTCACAGCATTAACATAGTATTCAGGCAGTCTCAACTGTTCATGGCTTGCTTAAGTATACTCTGTCGTTGAGATAGCTCCAAATGAAATAATCAGGGTCTAAGAAATCGGGAAATCCCGGAGGACAAGCAACGTTTCCAAAACGTGGTTTCAAATGATTAGGACACATTTTCTTTACACAATGCCATAGTTTCTCGTCATGTGTGACTTGTTGCACCATCTTTTTGAAACCATATTTCCTCCCTGTTTACATCATCCAGGAATGGCTTCAGAAAAGTGTTTAATATTAAGCAATAACGTTCACCAGTGACAGTAACGGTATTTGTGTGTGCGCTTGCGTGTGTGTGTATAAGAGAGTTTAACGACCGCCGTGAACAACTGGATTGCCAATCGTCGCCGGTCCCCAATTTAGGGCCACTGGTTCCAGGGAAGGAAGAGAGCTAGTGCCGTAGGACAAAAAACAACATCAATGCCTCATCACCGGGATTCGAACACTGATCCATCTAATGGTCAGAAGCCTTCGTTTAGAGCACTGCGCTTCCAGGAAGGTATAACAGTATTTCCTTAACGATCTTAAAACAAAAAAAGATACCAAACTTACCTGATGAGTCATAACACCACATAATATGGTTTAACCCTTTAAAGACCATAACGCCCAAAACGCCCGTACGTACTAACGGCCATAACCGCCCCAAACGCCTGTCTAGAGTGAGTCAGAATTCCTACCCGAACTTGTTCTTCAAATTTTCTCGACCTATTAGGGATCAGTAGGAGTCCCCCTCAGTCATTAATGTTGTTACTAAACAAAAGAAGTGAACTAACAGACAGTTTCGGGCGTTATGGTATTTAGAGTGATACAAGATTTTTGGATCATGGTCGTTAAAGGGTTGCACGACCTATGAGAGATCAGCAGGTGTCACCCTCATTCACTATTGTTGTTATTAAACAAAGAAGTGAACCAACAGACAGTTTCGGGCGTTATGGTATTTAGAGTGATACAAGGTTTTTGGGTCATGCTCATTAAAGGATTAAGTTGCACGTGGATCATGAAGCGGTGTTACGATTTATCAGTAGTACAGTATCACATGCTTTGGGGGAGCAACACTAACATAGCATGTGAAAATACCAGTTTGTCCACGACAGGCATCGAACCCGTGTTCCCCTCACTTCAGAGTAAGTCGCTTTCCCAACTGAGCTACGCGGACAGAATGTCTCGCTGCAGATTGGTCGTCTTGACATATGTTTTCACCTCCGCAGTACGCCAGAAAGATTTTCGTCTATATACCCGCTGAGCTCTTGCACAATGCTATGACTATTAATAAAGAGCAGTTCGACTAAGACAGCACAACACGTTCTTGATTGTTCCATACCAATCCATATCTACTCACGAAATTTACATTAGCAACCTGACACAAAGAAAAAAATATATTTTTATAGATTTCAGAAATATCACCATATTTCGAAAGGGTTTACAACTTTTGGGACAATGTGTATTTCAATTCTATTATGTCTAAGTTATACCAGATGTATTTATTACTCACTAAATTATTATAGCATGTACATTACTTCAGTTGCATTACACATTAACAGCATATTATTTTACACAAATTACGGAATACCCAGTGTTCAACACTCTGCTTACAAGAGCATATAATATTGCCTAGTTTACTTATTCGTATACAAAAAAATGTTAAAAGGCACGTTAAGAAACAGGCAAATTTCCTTTGATTTTTTAAAAATTCAGTTACTGATAGACTTACGAAAAACACAGGGTTTATTTTTTTAAGGGAAGGGGGTAGCGACCAATGAGCATCTAAAGCCATAGGGAATTGCCTGTTCGCAATTAAAGGCCACTAGTTCAAGGCAAGGCATAGTAACATCGTTGAACAAACACCACCAATATCTCACCTTAGACTCGAATCCGACCTTAACTCGGATGATTTGCCAGAAGCCAGCGTTTCTAACCACACGGCCACCGGCGTGGTAAACACAGTAAAATGAACATAGACCTAATTGTACAAACATAAACATATCTGCATTTAAAAATAAACACGTACCCGAGGCGGGGGGGGGGTATAAAAAGTATCGTTTACTATAGTTTCGCACAAATGACAAATGTTCACATGAGAGGCAGATGTTTATTTGAAGATTTAATAGCTCTGAAGTTAATTTAACACTGCGCGTTTTTTTTGTTTTTTCCCTAACTGGAATTTATCACCCCTTTACAACTTTCTGAAGAACCATGGTTATTATTCAACATAACACACAGGAACAAAACGGGGAAAAAAAGTAAGCACTCGTTTTTGCTATAGAGTAATAAAATTATACACCACGACAGGGAACACACGTCTGTCGTGGTCTGTTATAGCCTTCTGAATATTTCATAAACAATGAAGTGTACCGATGAAATATTTTGTATTTTTATGTAACTTATTCAAAAGCAAATGGTTCCATTACTGACAACGCCAAAACGATCGAGGGCGCTGTTGTTCTCTTCTTAATCCAGTGTTTCCGAAAAAGTAAAAAAGGTTAGACATGAAATAGCGCGCGCACGTTGTGTGTGTGTGTGTGTGTGTGTGTGTGTGTGATAAAAATTTTGCTATATCGTGCAAACGTATGGCGACTCGATTGTCAATCCATCTGTTCAGTTTCCCCAAAATTTACACAGCCTGCAAAGAATAACAACCGACTGTCCTACAGTGCGATCGAACTTTGAAGATAAAACAAGCTGAAGTGTCATCTGATGTATTTCGGGATTTCGACAAAAAAAAAAAAAAAAAAAAAAAGTATTCAAGGATCGCAGCACAAATACTTAGTTTTAATACCTCACTCCGGTTTTCAACCGCTTTTCTCTGTGAATTAACTTTTTCATGTAAGACAATTGCTAACAGCAAGGCCTCTACGGCAGACCATCTGCTGTAAGCCGTAGGAGCCCAACGAGTGTGTTTATCAAAAAGTAGGCCAAGAATTCAACATCAATAATAAAAAAAAAAAAGTCACACTGAAAGAAAACCTTATACAACAGAACCGGCTTTTATAACGAGGAGCTCGGGACCTACAAAAATGCTCGTTAAATCCGTTTCTGGGTGAAAAATCCTACCATTTAAATGCATGAATATACCACAATATGCATATGCGTTTATATTATAAACTGGGGTGCGAAAATTAAGGACGAAGAGGAGAAACTAGCATAACAGCGGAACGAGCAGGCAGAACGGACCGAAAAACCACTCAGGCGATAGACTAGGGTCCGGTACGGTAGGGCATGCTCATATATGCAGCATGACGTGTGGAAGTGTCGGAAGGGTATAAAGCACACGGGCGGTGTACGCTCAGCAATTCGGTGAGCATCGGTTTGAACGACGTCGAGTTGCTGCCACCGTGTGATATGGCCAACAGGCAATCCAGTACACGACATCTGGATGACTTTACCCGAGGTCGCGTCATTGGGAAGTTGGAAGAAGGTCGAAGTGTGACTAGTGTGGCCGAGGAGTTCACGATCGCTCACAGCATCGTTTCACGAGCTTGGAGAGCATTTCAAACGACAGGAACAGCTGTCCGAGAGTTTAGCAGTGGTCGTCCACGAGCAACCGCGGCGGCGGACGACCGGTATATTGTCCTGCAGGCGAGAAGAGACAGTAAGAGAAATCGCAAGACACATGCAACAGACAACTGGACGTTCGTCATCGCCCTTTACTGTGGCCAGGAGGCTGCACAAAGGTGGTCTATTTGTACGACGACCAGTACGGGGTGTGTCATTAACGCCTGCTCATCGGAGACGGCGGTTTCTGTGGTGCCAGGAACACAAGAACTGGACACATCAGCAATGAGGTAGAGTTCTCTTTACGGATGAGAGCCGATTTAGTCTGACGAGCGATTCTGGACGTATACACATCTGGAGAGAGTAGGGAACACGCAATCACACCTCCAACATCATCGAAAGGGACCGGTTTGGAGGTGGCGGAGTTCTCGTTTGGGGCGGTATCATGCTTGGTAGGCGTACTGACCTCCACATCTTCCAAGGAGGTTCAGTCACTGGAGTCCGCTATTGTACCGAGGTTCTCCTGCCTCACGTGCGTCTGTTTAGAGGTGCTGTGGGTCCCGAGTTCCTCTTCATGGACGACAACGATACACCTCATCGTACAGTGGCTGCCGCAGAGCTGTTGGAGAGTAAAGATATTCAACGCATGGATTGGCCCGCAAGGTCCCCGGACCTAAATCAAATCGAACACGTGTGGGACCTTCTCGGGAGACGCTTGGCAGCACGTCACCAGCCGCCAGCAACGATTCCGCAGCTGCGATTGGCGCTACAAGAGGAATGGGCCGCGATGCCTCAACAGCTCCTTGACAAGACCGTCCTCAGCATGGACAGACGTTGTAAATCCTGCAACGCAGTCAGGGGTGATCATATCCCTTACTAAAGACTGGATTTTTTTTTTGGCAGCCGCCTGTCACATGGACGTTTCTGTCTCCTGTCCAGTTGTGCTCGAAGCTACCTTTTCAATAAAGTGCCTTTGTAGCCTTTGGATTCCTCGTTTGGACGGGTTTGCTCACTTGCCCCATATTCTTACATCTTGGGGATCTTATGGTATGATTTGAGTCGATGTGGAGCACTTCTGTACGACGTTACATTCGAAAAACCGTCTCGTCCTTAATTTTTGCACGTCAGTGTATATATCTATACACCGATGAGCCATTACATTATGACCACCCCCCGCCTAGTAAAATGAGCGCGCCTGGAAATAGAACGGTGACGCAGGTGAAGCTCACAGAGCAGTATATATACAAACCGGGAACCGGCTTTCGGTTAATAGAGTGTTCGGTGTCGGAATGGGAAAAGCTGCCGATTTATCGGAGTTTGGTAAAGGACAAATTGTGATGGCACGGCGGCTCGGAACTACCATCTCGGAAACGGCGTGTCTTGTGGGTTATTCACGTGCCGCTGTAGTGAGTACGTATCAAAAGTGGTGCACAGATGGCCAAACGACGAACCGTCGTCCAGCCGTCGTCTTCTGCAGCTCATTGATGCCAGAGTGGAGCGGAGAGTGTCGCGCATTGTTCCCAGCGACCGCAGGGCCACAGTGCGGCAAATCACCCGCTGCTACGTAGTGATCAGGGCAATGTGTCACAGCACACAGTTCATCACAGCCTTCTGCGCATGGGCTTGCGTAACCGAAAAACCCAGCCGGGTCCCCATGCTCACTGCACCTCATCGCCAACAACGCATGGAATGGGCCCCAAGAATCGAGATTGGACCGTGGGTCATTGGAAGCCTGGTCTGACGAATCAAGATACCTGATGCATCACGTAGACGGCCGAGCGCGGATACGCCGATTACCAAAGGAGGCTGTGGTACCTGGATGCGCTGTTGGGAGGAAACAGGCCGGCGGCGGAGGTGATATGCTGTGGGCGACGCTTTCTTGGGACATTTTGGGCCTCCATTATATCCCAATAGCACAATTGCTGATAGCTGTCTGAACATCGTTGCGGACCAAGTTCACCCATTCATGGCAACTGTGTTCCCTACTGGCGATGGCCATTACCAACACGATAATGCGCCATATCACCCTGCCAGCATTGTGAAAGGGTGGATCGAAGAACATGCTGGTGGCTTTCTGTTAATGTCCTGACCTCCAAATTCACCTGACACGAACCCAATCGAATATTTGTGGTTAGACTTGGAAAAGCGGTTTCGCGTTGAATCGCCACCACCCCGAAATGTACGGGAACTGGAGGGCCTGCTAAGTGTTGACATTATAAAGTAGTACTACATATCCCAGGATGCCTATTGTCACCTTATCGGGATGATGCCTCGCCGAGTGGCCGGGCTAAAGGGGGTCCCCTACAGCTTATTATGTAGATGGTCATAATGTATTGACTCATTGGTGTATATGTCATAAATATTTGGTAACATTTCACCATTTTATAGCTCTCCAATGATGACTACTTTGACGTTAGAGAAAAAACTCTTTTTTAGACATTTTGTTCAACGATAAAAGTTTAGGAATTCCTACTAGACGGCTATACGTGAGATGTTATTCTATGAGATATTATATTTTATCTGATAGTTGTGCTCTTATAAACAGTACATTACGTCCAACTGAAGAAGTAAGACAAGTCTCAACGATGTTGAAGAGTCCCGTGGTTCCTTCTTGAATTAGTTAGACGGGCTGTAATTTCCTATTCTAATTATGATTACTTTCGTAACATAACTGCACATTGCTGTTTGTTTATAAAAAGCAAAGTCGAAAAACATTCTGGTGGCACACACACACACACACACACACTGCATATCCTACTGTATTAAAAGACAGCCTTTACATCAGCGCGATCGATAAAGTAAAATGACCAATGGGAATACTTGGTTTTTCGAACCTGCAATTTATCACCCGAATAAATAAATATGCATGGTTTCTTACTGTTCTACGAAATTATATTGACACTGCATCAGCGAACTTTCAAAAACGAATAAGTAAAATAAAAACACACTGCCACATCCACCGCGAAAATGTGAAAACATTATTACCTGAATTTGTGAGCTTTGCTTCGTATGCAAGTTTAATTATGCACGCAAATAATAATTGCAATGTAGGGCTGTTTCTTGAAACCTCTTGCTCAGGGCCCCAAAATCTTGATCTTGAAGACAGTTTCCGACAGCGGGTGAGGAATGTTAATTTCAGACAGCCAAGACAGAAATGTATAACATCAATGGATTCCACCCTCCCCACTTCAGCCCCATTGCTTTGCAGGCTAATTCCCACAGTTACGGCGTTGCGCCTGTAGCGAAAAGATAACTATGCTCGCGGCTCTACGCAATAACACTCTACAATCTCTAAAAATTATTTGCTGGAGATTCTTATATTAAACTGACTAGCGCAAATATTACACGAGTCAAATGAAACCCTTAAAAGTGCGATAAAAAATTCAAAACACAGTATCATTGTCCTGTAACTTGGCAACATTGTTATCAATGACTAAAATATTTTCTTACAGGTGGCAGCACGCTGCAGACAAGCTTAGTGACGTCACAGTAGCAGTGTAAAGATGGCCTCCCCACTTGTGACATGCCATGCATAGAAAAAATTCTATGTAACGGAAATGGGTAATGGAAGTTGTTCAAACCATTATTGTTGAGATCTGATTTTCTAATGCTGTCTCACGAAGTGACGCAACAATAGTTAATTTTCATCATTACTCAACAGATTTTACTATCGCTGAACAATATTACCTCCCGTTTTACATAAACTTAACAATACATCTTTGCAGTCTGCGTAAATTAAGAGAACCTGATGCTAAATGTGATAAAAGGCATTACAAAAATGCCTGGTAGGGACATTTGGATTCCTCTCAAACTCCTCTTCCCTCCAAGAGTAGGGGCGGATCCAAGATTTTTGTGAGTGGGGGCGCAAGTGTCGGGATTAACCGGGGACTTTTCTGATACTTTCCCGCAAAATGGAAACGTGTTTTTCGTATGTTTATAAATTCTTGCAATAAAAGTAACGGAAGTAATATACTTTCAAGAAATACTTTCTTTCACCGAAAAAATATTCAATCTATTATTAAAACCTAACAAATTGAACAAAGCTTTTCCTTGGTTCCTGAGGGGGGACCAAGGAAAAGCTACGCCACTGTTCGGAGGGGGGGATGGGTTTCTGCTATTGACGAGAGCTTCAAATTGATAAATAACACGATGGGGTGTATGTATCCTGAAAAAAATATCCTAGACCAGAAGTTTTTTTTTTTTTTTTTGATTGGAGGTTTAACGACCACAGTGAGCAACTCAATGGGCTACAAGCAGTCGCCCGTCCCTTACCACGGGTTCCACGGAAGGGGCGTCAGCAGAGCCTCGTCGTCGAACACAACATCCATGCCTCACCGGGATTCGAACCAGGACCGACCCATCTCGGACGATTGATCAGAAGCTATCTCTTAGACTACGGCGCCACCTGCAGGGATGGACCCAGGAGTTTACTCATGATGGGGGGGGGGGGGTTACAGAAAAGGGGGCAGAGGCCATTTTGAAATTATTTTTTTGATATAACGTCAGTGAGTGTGTGTGTGTGTATCATTGTCAACACCATTATCAATCCACTGTTGGATAAAGGTCACCCCAAGTTTTTTCCACAACGGTGTGTCATGTGCCAATCTCTTCCATGTTACTCCCGCACATATATATATACTTATTGGAAGCCTGGTCAGACGATAATTGGAAGCCTGTAGCAACACCTTTCGCCCCGATGATGGCGGCGATTCGTCTCGGCATGGACTCGACAAGACACCGGAAGCGTTGGGAAGCCATACGGATCCACGACCACTGAACAAGCTCCCACAGTTCACGAGGATTTGATGGAGGTGGGTCAGAGCCTAGAACATCTCTCTCCGGTGGAATGTTCATCCAACCATTCGGATACAATTCGGGAGCGATGGCACGGTGCATTGTCTTGTTGCAGGATGAGGTCCCCGGTGGGATGTTGAAGACGCACAAACGGGAGCAAGTGGTCGTCCAGGATATTCCGGTAATGTTGACCTGTGAGGGACGATGTCACGCGTACTAGAGGTTCCATTTCAGTCCACGTAAACAGTCCCCATACGAGAATGCCACCCTCACCAGCTTGAAGAGTACCCTGCTGGCAAGAAGGATCCATCGCTTCATGTGGTTTGCGCCGTAATCTTATCCTGCCATCCACATGTACCAACGTGAATCTCGACTCATCAGTCCAGGCAACATTTTTCCACATGGCTAGGGTCCAGTGGGGATGTTCCCACGTCCATGCTAATCTTTGCACCCTGTGATGTGCGGTCAGCAGCGGTACCCTCATGGGACGATGGCTTCTGTACCCCATAGCGAGGAGATGGTTCTGGATGGTGTGGATGCTTACACGTTTTTGTGCACCAGCGTTAAATTGCAGAGTGATTTCTTGCACTGTGGCCCGTCTATCCACTGTTACAATGCGAGCTAGCTGACGATGACCCCCGCTCATCCCCACGCTGTTGTCAACAGCAGTTGGCCCTTGAAGGAATGGTTTTACCGGATTCGACACGGTGCACCCGTGACACAGTGGCTCGTGAAAATCTCAGTGCCTGCACGACTTCCGAGATGGAGTGAACCATTCGTCGGGCCCCGACAATTTGCCCAAGATCAAATACGCTTAGATCCTTCGTCTTACCCGTACTGATTTCCGTCGCATCACTCCTTATATTGTTGGATCGCTGCATACGTCATGTTGTTTCTGTTTACAGGGCCGCCCACAGCGTCACATTTGCATAACGCCAGCTGTCTCTAATTCAATTTGCCCTTCAGTGTGTGTGTATATATATATATATATATATATATATATATATATATATATATATATATAATGTTAGTAGCAGGAGATGCCGAAAATTACCCCGTATTGGCGGTGCTGCCTCCCTTCCAGCCCACTCCACCAAAGCGGGGATTTAACTTCGGAGTGGTTGGAACAACGGGAAGCGCCCGTGAGGCATAAGGGAGCAGGAAAAGTAGGAAAAAAGAAAGTAGTCCTAAAAAGACCATCTGGGAAGAAGCGGTGGGGACATTCAAAAGACCATCTGGGAAGAAGCGGTAGGGACATTCAAAAGACCATCTGGGAAGAAGCGGTGGGGACATTCTGACGAATTTTCTTTATGACCCAATTAAGGTACGTACGTAGATAAGGTTGTAATTCAGTTTCTCCCACCTACTCTGATTTCAGTACCAAGCTCTGCCTTACCATGTTTCGAGACGTTACAGATGCTAGACAATATGAAAACAGCAAAGAACTAACAAAGAATATCTCCATGTTTTTTACCCCCGCTGGCATTGTTTTCCCTTTATCTTTTGCTCTCTCTCTCTCTCTCTCTCTCTATTCTCTTCCCTTCTCTTTCTTACTGAACCTAAATCAATGTAATAAGTATTTTAAGTCCTCCGTACTAAGTTTAATTGTTAATTTTTTTTTAGAAATTTAGAAAACCTGAAAACAAAATATGCAAAGTTAATCATTTACGATCTTTGCTACTTTAAACGGAAAAACTTCGCTAGGGTTTAGGGGGCGACTGACCCAGTCTCCCCCGTCCCGCCGGATCCGCATCTGGCCAATGGGGCGGCAGTTGGAGGTTTAACGACCACCGTGAGCAACTGAGTGGGCTTTACGCAGTCGCCCGTCCCTAATTTAGGCCACTGGTTCTAGGGAAGGGAGTCAGTGAAGTAAGACAAACACAACATCCATGCCTCACCGGGATTCGAACCCGGACTCCACTACGCCAACGGGGTGACTCAGCAATGCTTAACAGATCGCCTGAAATCTACAGTTCGCTACAAAAAGAGAATTTCAATTCGTTCTTTTGCACCATGCTTGTCCCTGCACAGGAGCTGCAACCATGGCGACGATTCAAAACCTCAATCAAGTACGAGGTACATCCACCTTAGAGCCCGGAACTCGCTTCAAGTAATTTTTCGGTCCTTTTAAAGAGTCATTACGTGGTCGGCGATTAAGTACTGACGAAGAGGTGAAAATAGTGGTGCATAAATGGCTTCAAGAACAGCCGAAAACTTCATCGGATGGGATCAAGACGCTTGTAGACCTTACAAAAAAAAAAAAAACAACAACAACTTTACATTGGAAAATAATGCTGAAGTTAAGCAAGTTTCACTTTGTTTTGGGGAAATGCAACGAAAATGCCTTTACTTTTTGTGATTTACCCTCGTACAAACATCATTAGCATAAAAAAATTAGGAGAAGGTGAACTGATTACCATTACACAATCAGACAAAACTGCAGAGCGATCGTAAGATTCTAGGTTACTCGAGGCATTGCGTTTTTTATAATACTTATACAAAAGGCAATGCCTCGAGTAATCTATTTGAAAAGTACATAAAGTCCACGGGGGAGGAGGGGGGGGGTAAATAACTCCTAAAGCAGAAACGAATTGTTATTATGGTTCAGCTATGTGCATTTTTTTATAACCCTTCGCAACATATGATATAAATGCGTATTTTTGAATCATTTTATTAATAAGGACTCCTTATAAAGTCTCGCCAATTCTGAGGACTATCCCCTAAAATTGAATGAGTTTTCCTTAAAAATAGACAGACAAAAATATACAGAGTAAATCACAAAAATCAAAGACTGAGTACAACAATGTAGAAAAAATTGAAGTTCAACTCAAAGAAAAAAACCCGTAACTAATGAAAATTATTTGCAATGTTTCTACAGAAATTAATATTTCGACGCACACTTCATAATCACATTATGGACGAACAGCAAAAAAAACAATTATTGTTTCTTACAATAAATAATAATTTGGGTTACGACGCGCCCCACAATTGAAAGCTTCTGGCGTAAACCTTAGTAACCAACATTTTTGTAAAAACAAATGATTTGCGTACCAAAAATAACTGCAATGGTAATCTGAGCATTTTAGAGTATTTATTATACATTTATGCCAACATATGGCACCACAATACAACTTCCAATTCATGGTAAGTGCAAACGTTTATATTTTTTTACTACTTGTAACCTACATATCTCACAACGACAGAAGTGTTGGTTGCCATGGTTTACACCCAAGTCCTTCAATTAGCGCCATAATTACGACGGTGTATAACTCCGAAAGCAATTTTCGCAGCTTATTCTAGGAAATTATACGTATTTGCATTTCAGGAAAGAGTTGCAAAACGGAGTATTACTGCTTCAAGGTGATGTTAATATATGCTTAGTTCTGAAGGCTCACAGTGCTCTTTGACAGAAGTGTTAGCAATATGTTATTGAATTTCATGCCCCACATTTTTACTTCGATTCTATTAATAACTACTGTCAACAATACGTACTTAAAATACCATAACTCACCTACTTAGTTAACGCAGCACTGATATCCTTTCCACCGCAAACAGACAACTCACCAGCTTCGAGGATGTGACACAAACACAATAATACCACGAAAAGAAGAAAACGAATCAACTTCAACGAGGCCACGTGAACATTTACGATTCCTCCGTCGGTGAAAATGTTATATACGCCACGAAAGGTATCTTATTTTAGCATCTCAGTCACGCGGCTGTGTTGAGAAGAGGCGATTACTTCGTGGAAAGGAAACTTTGGAGAAACACCTCAGTGAAACGTACGTCAGGCCGGTAGGACCTGGAATGACTGGCTCTTCTTTACCGGTGATGCAATTGCCGTAAAACATCAACAACAGCCCACGCGTCAGCGCCTGCACTCAGGAACGCTGCTGATCACCGCCCTTCACACGGGTGCCGTGGAGGAAAGCGATGGGTGGGAGGGGGTCCACGTCTTTACCTTCTCTGGCGATCTGATATTCCTGAACAAAAGTGTGAAGCTGCATCAGATTATCGACTTTTCAACGAAAAACAACATCACTTAGCCTCATGGATTCAGTTTCTAACGCCGTTTCTTTAACTGCAACGCCAAGCCACTTGGTTTTCTGTTACCTCTAACTTCGAAGGCATTGCTCGGAGTCCAAAATTTCTTTTTGCATAAGATAGCAGTAATCACGAACAAATTTCATATTTTTTTCATTTTTTTTTTTTTTTTGGAGATAAATGATTCCCATGAGTAACTCCTGGTTTTTTTGTTTTTTTTTATTGGGTGGAGCTTAGCCCATCGTTTGTAGCGTTATGGGCATTTCTCTCACGCTTCGCATATCATCATCATTGTCAACCATTATCAATCCACTGCTGGACGAAGGTCTCCCCAAGTTTCTTCCACAACGGTCTGTCTTGTGCCAGTCTCCTCCATGTCACTCCCGCATACTTTCGAATTTCATCCACCCATCTTCCATGTGGTCTTCTTCTGGGTCTTTTCCTGTCCTTTGGAATCCAATCTAAAATTTCGGCTGTCCATCGATGGCCTGTCCTTCTGGCAGTATGTCCAGCCCATTGCCATTTCAGGAATTTAACTCTGATCATGATGTCTTCCACTCTTGTCATTTTTCTGATCCACGAGTTCCTCTTCTTATCTCTCCCGGTTACACCAAGATGCATAACAAAGGCTGCAAACAACTCCATGCTTCTTTGAGTTGTCTGCAGCCTTTGTCATGTCCCTTTTAGTTAAGGTCCACGTCTCTGCACCATACGTAAGCCACTGAAAGGATGCATTGATCAAACACTTTCCTTTTAAGACATAATGGCATATTGCTCTTGAAAATTATGCTGTTTCTTCCAAAAGCTCTCCAGGCAAGTTTTGTACGCCGATTAATTTCTTCATCAATGTTGACCCTCACTTGATATCTGCTACCCAAAGATAAACGTACGTGTCTGTTATCTCCAGCTTTTCTCCATCAATCGATAAATCTTCATTTCTTGTAAAAGCATTGTACACCACTTTTGTCTTCTGAAAGTTCATTTTTAATCCCACTTCTTTACCCTTGTCATCAAGTTCCTGGATCATACTCTGCAGCTCTGATGAGGTAGTTGCAAAAATGACTACATCATCAGCAAAACGAAGGTGGGTTAGATAATCTCCATTAATATTTTCCCCTTTGCTTTCCCAGTTCAGTGATTGAAAGACATTTTCCAATGTGGCATTAAAGAGCTTCGGAGATATGGTGACTTGTCTCACTCCCTTTCCAATTTTTATGTATGTTGTACAGTATTTTCAAACAGCCGAATCTTTGCACTTGCATTTTCATAGATGTTATTAATAATATTAATGTAGGCATCTTCAATACCGCAGGATTTCAGAGCTATTGTAACTGCTGATGGTTTCACCGAATCAAAGGTTTTTTCATAATTGATAAAAGCCATGCACAATGGAAGTTCAAATTCCCTCGCTCTTTCAATTAGTTCTCTCAGTAGCCACTCCTGAATCCAGCTTGTTCTCTCGGTTGAGCCATGTCCAGTGTTACCTTCAAGCGGTGTGAAAGAACTTCAGTGAAGATTTTATAAACCACTGATAGGAGGCTGACCTACAGAACATTACCATTGCATTTAACAACGACTCTCTTACACAGTTCGAAAAACATGGCGTCTTTTAGGAAGTTTCACAAAATGTCCAGCAATGTTTTGTCAGAATAAATTGACCGTTCTTATACAATATATCTTACCCTGACATTATTTTAACACATACGGTGATGAATGACTTTTTGTGTATGTAAGACAAATTTGAATAATACATCAATCAATTGAATACATAAATTATATTTAAATATTTATGGAGGCCTCTCGTCCGCAGAGGTCCTTACAGTCATTATTAGCATAATACTGTCACAATATTTAGCACACGTGTAATATAGATAATTGCAATAGCGTTGTTTTTACCTCTTTTTAGGAGAAAGATAGTTTAACGACCATCGTGAACAATTTATGGGATAGATGTAATTTCACATCCGAAATTTGGATCCACTGATGTGGTTAGGGTGAGTAACTACATCGCCCATAAATCATGTGAGACTCGGACCCAGCCCCGCTCTAACGAGCAGTCAGAAGACATTGCTTAGACCACTACGCCACAAGGCAAGAGGGTGAGTCGAAAGTTTTGCGCCGCCCCGGTGGCGCAGTGGTCTAAGGCGCTGGCCTCTGATCATTCGTCCGTAAGGGGTCCGGGTTCGAATCCCGTCAGGCATGGATGTTGTGTTTGTCTTACGGCACTGGCTCTCTCCCTTCCCTGGAACCAGTGACCCTAAATTAGGGACGGGCGACTGCTTATAGCCCATTGAGTTGCTCACGGTGGTCGTTAAACCTCCAATCAAAAAAAAAAAAAAAGGTTTTGCAATATTGGCATAAACACGCATGTGGTGCGGCGGGTGTGTCACGTGTTTAAACTAGTTCAAATCGCGCACTGCAGTCAGTCGAAAGGGATATAAAGTAATAGTCGTGGCTGTTAACAACATTGCATGTCATCGTTCTGTCTGTGGTTGAGACGCCTAAAAGATGAATAGCCACAACCGCCGACAATATTGCAAAAAAGTAACTCAATGGGCTATAAGCAGTCGCCCGTCCCTAATTTAGGGTCACTGGTTCCAGGGAAGGGAGAGAGCCAATGCCGTAAGACAAACGCCACAAGGCAAGAGGGTGAGCCGAAAGTTTTGCGCCGCCCCGGTGGCGCAGTGGTCTGAGGCGCTGGCCTCTGATCATTCGTCCGTAAGGGGTCCGGGTTCGAATCCCGGTCAGGCATGGATGTTGTGTTTGTCTTACGGCACTGGCTCTCTCCCTTCCCTGGAACCGGTGACCCTAAATTAGGGACGGGCGACTGATTATAGCCCATTGAGTTGCTCACGGTGGTCGTTAAACCTCCAATCAAAAAAAAAAAAAAAGTTTTGCAATATTGGCATAAACACGCATGTGGTGCAGCGGGTGTGTCACGTGTTTAAACTAGTTCAAATCGCGCACTGCAGTCAGTCGAAAGGGATATAAAGTAATAGTCGTGGCTGTTAACAACATTGCATGTCATCGTTCTGTCTGTGGTTGGGACGCCTAAAAGATGAACAGCCACAACCGGATAATTAGGGAACTTTTGCTTTAAGAGTTTGAACTCTGCCATAACGCTGCTCAAGCAACATGAAACATTTGTCATGCGAAAGGGGAAGGTTCCGTGGACCACAGCACCGCAACCAGATGGTTCAAGAAATTTCGCTCAGGTGACAGAAACCTCGACGATCAGCCAAAGTCAGGTAGGCCGCGAACCGTAGATGCAAATCCGACAACCACCACTCTGAGATTATCAGGCGAGCTGGGCATATCGCAGACCACCGTGGTTCGTCATCTTCAGGACCTCGGCAAGGTCTACAGGAGCTGCCGCATTGTCCCTCACTAACTGATGCCACGAAAATTCTAGAAAACCCGCGCGGTGTGCGTTTCATCAAGAGAATTGTTACGTGCGATGAAAAGTGTGACTATTTCGGTAATCCCAACACAAAACCTGCAGTGGTTGAGCCCGGGACAGCTTCCTGAACCTGTCGCCAAACGGGGGCGCTTCAAGCACAAGGTGATGCTCTGCGTCTTGTGGAATTTCGAGGAGATAATCCATTACGCATTTGTTCCAGACGGTCGGACTATCAACGCCAATCTCTACGCTGAGCAGCTAGAGTGGATGTATGCCGTTCTGGAGGAGATGTACTCGGCACTGGAGAACAGGAAGCGCGCTGTCCTACAGGAGGACAACGTTCGGCCTCACACCGCTCGAACAACCCGAGCAAAACTCCAGCAACTTGAGGGCATCGAACTGATGCCACGCCCAGCATGTAGTCCGGACCTCGCCCCGTTGGATTATTACTTGTTCCGGTCCATGGCCCGCTTCCTTCTCGGGCGGAACTTAAACAACCAGGAGAAAGTGGCAGCTGGGGTGAAGAGTTCTTCGCCTCGAAAGAGAAGAACTGGTACCACCGTGAAATCAAAGAACTGGCAGACAGGTGGTTAAAGACGATCCAACACGATGGCCTATACTTTGAATGCTAGTCAGCTTTCGTCGTAAAGGTACGTATGAAGACAAAGTGATCCAAATATTGCAAAACTTTCGACTCACCCTCTGTAGAATCGAAGAACTGGCAGACAGATGGCTAAAGACGGTGCAACACGATGGCCTATACTTTGAATGCTAGTCAGCTTTCGTCGTAAAGGTACGTATGAAGACAAAGTGATCCAAATATTGCAAAACTTTCGACTCACCCTCTGTAGAATCGAAGAACTGGCAGACAGATGGCTAAAGACGGTGCAACACGATGGCCTATACTTTGAATGCTAGTCAGCTTTCGTCGTAAAGGTACGTATGAAGACTAAAGTGATCCAAATATTGCAAAACTTTCGACTCACACTCTGTACTTCAAAAGTTAAACAGTTGTCGGAATAACGTGAGCTCACTGCTGGGTAGCTCGAAGATACAGCCACGCAACATTTTCTCGTTTTGTATGTGCGTGCGTGCTTTGATTGAAGGTTTAACGATCACCGTGAGCAACTCAATGTGCTATAAGCAGTCACCTGTCCCTAATTTAGGGTCACTGGTTCCAGGGGAGGGAGAGAGCCAGTGCCGTAAGACAAACACAACATCCATGCCTCACCGGATTCGAACCCGGACCCTGCTCGGACGAATGGTCATATGCCGGCGCTTCAACCATTGTGCCACCGGGGTGTAGTTTTCTGTGTGGGAACCTGATACATCTCAAAGAGGCTGGCCTGAGCGCTCTAAAGAATAAAATTTGCATGATATAATTAACTTTGACAAGTATTTTGTGTTGGTATAAAATTAAGGCAATCATTTTATTTACAGTGTGAACATTTGCGTTTTATGCTATAAAGTGTAATAATTTTGGTTTTATTAGAAAATATTAGGTTCCAAAGAATTTAAATGACCAGAAAACCTGCTGAATAATGTGGAATTTTAAAATTTCAATAACTGAATACTCGTAAAAGGGCCTCGAAGATATTTTCGGGGGAGCCCCGAGTTTCTCCAGTACGACACTGTGGGGGTCTCTCCTCAACATGATTCTCTGAACCCAGTCTGAGTTTGTACGAAGCCCTCGCGAGTTTTTTCACCACCCCCCTCTCCTAGGTCTGGGACGTAATTGAAGGGGGGGAGGCACCCTGAAAGTGTCATTAAAATGCGACTTGCATTAGAAAAGATGCGTCAATTTCACGATTTTTTTTTTTTTTTTTTTTACTTTTGCGGGTATAACGACCACCGTGAGCAACTCGATGAAGCAGTCGCCCGTCCCTAATTTAGGGTCATGGGTTTCAGGGAAGGGAGAAACCCAGTGCCGTTAGACAAACACAATATATGCATGCCTCACCGGGATTCCAACCCGGACGCGTCTCCGACGAATGGTCAAAAGCCATCTCTTGGACCACTGCGCCACTGGGGCGGCCTTAATAAAAATGCATCAGCTTACATTAGAAAGAAAAATAAAAGTAATTTTTTTTTCTTTTCTTTTTCATTTTTTTTCTTCGTTCTGGTAGATTTCAGAAACTTCTATTTTATCGCCCCCCCCCTTCTCTTCCAAAAAATCTCTATAGGGGCCTATGCCTCTGCCCCAGTTGATAGCACGGTCTGTTCTGCACCTTCAAATTACATCAGCTATAGTAAATTTTGAAATGTTTAGAGAGTTTACTATGCAGCGGGCGAAAAGGCTACTAATTAATGGCGTTAGGATTAAAATGTGATTAAATAGTTTTACATATGACGGGTTTTTTCCCCGCTATTATACATATTTCCTGTTTTCCTACATATATTAAACATTTTAAAATTTAAAAATACTTTTACATAATCTCCAGTTTTTACGTAAAAAGTTCCCAATATTTTCTATTGTAGCAACCTGTGAGAGGAGAGATAGCGAGTTTCGCGTTTTCAAGTTTCGTAACTCAAAGCCGACAAATGGCAGCACCATACCGGCACCAGGCTGCTTTCTCATCTCACATGAGAGATGAGGAAAAGAGACTGAGTCATGTGTCATTTAATGCGTAGTTTTATGTCCAGTTTCTTCCTAAATCATTTCGTTCACGTAATTGCTATAAGTTTTTTTTTTCTTGTTAAGTTGTTAAGAAAATCGACATGGCCCAAATTAAATCAAGTATAGCATTCAAATTAAAAGCATTTATTAACGAGTTTCCCGATGAAGGACTGAGAACTGACTGAAATATTTTGTTTTGTGGTGTGTCAGACGATTGAAATATTAGGAACACGAAAGATATCCGCCTAAATTGGAGAAATTATAAAACACAAGATGTAGTAAACAAACAAACAAAAAAAAAGCCCAGAAACTATTAGAACTATAAAAAACATTATCCAGGGAACTTCAAATGCCAGTTGTGATGTTTTAAAAGAAAGAATTCTCGCCATCGGGTATGGCGGTGGTTTAAGCTTTCGCGAATCATCACATGTGACATCGAGAGGTCGTCCAGGCAATTTAAAAGTATTTTGAGAGAAAACAAGAGGTGCTTTGTATTCGATAACACGAAGTGCTATGTTGTTGCTAGTTGAAATAGTAGTATTTTGAAGTATTTCCTCATTTTTAATAAATATCTAATCGCCGTGACACAATGGAAATTTAAGTTCCGTTGTACTTCCAATTCACTACTCAATCTCCACCAGATCCACGCTTTTAATCCTGAATTCTCATAGGCACAATGCAAGTGCCTTCAAACTCGTGAATCCGAAATTTGCATAATCAAACCGGGTGTCAGAATACGTTTGGCAACAATGCGCACATTACTTACACTGCTGGTCACCCAAAATGCAATACCAAGAAGGGCACTAGATAGCAAAGCCAGATTTACTGGACACATAACAGATACAAAGATGAAACGATTGAGCTTACACAGGCCAGTGCGACTTGCAGAACACGCAGACATCAATAGTTCGTGTGTCCCCCATGGCTGGCAATAACGGCTGCTACACGCAGCGGAATCGAACGAAAGAGGCTTTGGATGTGGGCTTGGGGTATGTCGGTCCAGGCTGTTTCCACACGTTGCCACAGTTCATCAGGCGTAGCCGCGGGTGGCGCTTGCCGCGCAACTCGGTTGCCGTTCAGCGACCAGACGTGTACGATAGGAGGCATATCTGGAGAACAGGCGGGCCGTGAAGAATTGTTACACGATGCGTGCCACGTGCGGGCGCTCATTTTGCTGTTGAAACGTGGCCGCTGGCAGATCCTGCAGGTAAACGAGGACTACATGCTCCAAAACGTCGGAGATGTAGCGGTGGTTGTTGAGTGTACCGGCGATGCGTACTAGAGGGTGCGGGTGTCATATCCAATTGCGCCCCAAACCATAACGCCAGGCGACGGACCGGTATGGCGATGCATAATGCAGGCGTCTACAGTCTCTCGCCGAGGTGCCGCCACACGCGGATCCGACCATCGTGGTGTTGCAGGCCGAAGCGGAATTCGTCGTAAAAGACAATGTCGCGCCATTCCGTAGTCCAGGTGCGGCGTTCAACGGCCCACTGCCGCCGCACACGCCGGTGGTGTAACGTCAATGGTAATCGGAGCAATGGGCGCCGTGCGACAAGTCCCCGCTCCTGCAGACGACGTCGAACGGTACGTGCTGACACAGGTTGTTGCGCAACACACCCTAATTCCTGCGCTAACGTTCGTGATGTGGCGGTGCGAGCAGTCAGTGCCCGCCGCACAACATGCCGGTCCTCTCGTTCGGTGGTGTGCCGCGGCTGCGGCAATCGCTCACGTCGGTCGGTCCGTCCTTCCTGCACCCACAGAATCCATAATCGCCTAACTGTGGCTGGATGTCGTCCTACACGGGCGCCGATGTCTCGGTACGATAAACCGCTGTCGCGATAAGCCACTATTCGTCCTCTGTCGAACTCCGAAACGTGCTGGAATGACTGCCGTATTCTGCAACGAGGCATCAGAAAGCTTCCCACGCACTGATCCGACAGCACAACACACTTCCACTACTTACACCCCGCCTTTTGTGCACCCTTCTTATAGTGCTTCTCGGTGGCGTGCCGGGCAACATGATTTGCATATGCCCTGCAATGCTAATCGTTTGCATGTCCTCTCGCGGGCGACGCATGCTGCGAATTTCAGGCCAATCGGATGCTTTCTTCTTCTTGTTGCGTTTTGGGTGGCCAGCAGTGTATATACAACTAGCACTGTAAAGATGAGCACAAGCCCGGACTGTAATAAAAAAGCCTGGAAACAGATCCGGGAATGTCCCGAACCCAGGCGGACTCCCATCAAATCTTTGGATTAAATCCAAGCCCGCACGGGCCCGGGCTCAAGTTAATTTTCCCTTTCACTTTTTTAATTAATTTAATTTAACACTGCTTACCGAATTTACCAATGCAATGGACATCGCACAACTGAATGGCTAGGCTATAGTCTCTCTTTTGCTCTTTGCCTAAAATTCTTAATTATTGTTCATTGCGTGTTTTGCGTGTATTTAGTTACTCAAAAACGTCTATGAATGTTTTAAGTAACGAATAACTAACTATACATATCTGGCATCGAAGAGACAAGGATATCCAGAATTATACGTATGGAAAAAGGATATCCACAATTATATACTTTTATAATTATGTATACATAGATACAAACAATTGTTAGAGCAGCCAGAGTAAAGCCAAACCACTGAATCACCGAGTTCTACATGCCATTTTACAACTTCTAACTAGCCGAAAACAGTCAAGTTTAATAATTTGCTAATAAAGGTTAATATATTTATAAATAAGAGTTCATGTGACAGTTTCCCCAAATCATAAATGCCAAAACCAGCTCTACCCAGTAAAGGCAATTATAAAATCTTCCATGTATTATAAAACACTTCTATCTATATATGCACATTTATTCAACACTTAATCGGATCTAATCCGTCAGCAAAACAGGAATATGCAATTCTCGTATCATGCAGAAATGGCATAGATTTTATAATAATTTTCAAATTAAATTTAAGGGTTCAAAATCCTTATTTAAATTTGAATGAAAGAAAAATTAAACACAGTTAATTAGGTAAATGAATTAACTTAATACACTTAGGAGACAAAATGAAGGGTATTTTGTTAACTGAATATGATGCCCATAACAATCTCTCTTTTTTGGGGGGAGGGGAGCGACATACGAGAAGCACAACGTTCTTACCTAATGATGAAAATAAAAATAGGAGTAAAACAATATGCCTTCTTTTTTCCTTATTCATATAGGGGAAAATTTGCCCAAATGTTCAAGCCCGGGCCAGTCATATGATTTAACAGGCCCGGGACTTAAGCAGCCTGTTCTAACTCTATAGTACTGTACTCAGTATGAGAGAGATGTTTCTGACGCAGGTTCGAATCCCGTTCTGCTGACTATCCAGTCTGTGGTTTTTTTCCCGCAGACTAGCAGGGTTTGGGGAAGTGAATGCGTGGATGGATCCCTTTGAAGTCTGGTCCCAGACAAACTTTGTTCCTTGTCCTGCTAACCAAATGTGATATCCAGTTTGAATGACAGGACAAGAGGCAGTGGCGGGTAGTAATGAACGAAGTTTTACGGATATTTAAAACTAGAATTTTAGGCAAAAATATAAAATCTCATCTCGCAACTTTTATTTCGCTTTAGTGCTCCATTTCCTTTGTTTCCACGACGCGTGAAAAAGTTTGCTTCGTCGCCAAGCTAGAGAGACATCGGAAGCCCGCTTTATTTAGAGACGCCTGTTTGTCGCATCTTCAGTGTCTGAGCCTTTGTATTTCGTAGACGCATTGGTATTATCCAGCTCATCTGATCTTTTGCCATCTTTATTTCAAAGCAGCCACCTGAAAGCGTAAGCCCTCTTAATTTCTACCTTGACGTTTTATGAAGCCGACGCCGGCGTTTTCCCATGGAAGTAAGGGGGTGAGCTCGAGTGGAAACAAGGAGGAGAACGGGCAGTCGACTCGGGGAATTGGAAGCGATCGGTCGCAGGGAGAGGGGCGAGGAAACGACTTAGTTTTTTTTTTTTTTTTTTTTTTTTTTTTGGAGGTTTAACGACCACCGTGAGCAACTCAATGGGCTATAAGCAGTCGCCCGTCCCTAATTTAGGGTCACTGGTTCCAGGGGAAGGAGAGAGCCAGTGCCGTAAGACAAACACAACATCCATGCCTCACCAGGATTCGAACCCGGACCCCTTACGGACGAATGATCAGAGGCCATCGCTTAGAACCACTGCGCCACCGGGGCGGCCCTTAGGTGTTGGAACGCACGTCTTAAGCTAACCAGGGGAATTGAGATTTTTCTCCGCGTGCGCGAAGGATAGAGGAATGAATGGCCGAAAAGGAGAAGGTAAAGCGATTTCAGGTAAGGAAATCTTGTTTTCAGAGGAACAGGGAGGAAGAATTGCAAAGCTGAAGACAACCTTTCTGCGATTAAATACAGAAAAGAATAAAGTGCTTTTAAGAGATCTAAAAGGATTGCATAAAATTATTACTTATAGTTATTATTTTTAACCACGCAAGACTATGGAAGTTAACAAATGCAAGTTAACACAAATGTGATATAAAACATTTTTTTGCCTGTCGTATAAACCACAAGAATCATGACCCCGCGTATTTTTCTTTCTTTTTTTTTTTTTTTTTTTGTTTGCTGAATAGTGTCAGCTCAATTAATTATGTAATTATGTAAGACCTAAAAATTTAACTACCTAAACAGGCGGAGTAGATCAGATCAACTCACGAAACAAGAAAATCTATTATTACTACTAATATCACATCTACATTGTGGTTACTACTTTATCAGTCGTAACCGATATACCGTATATCTCATTGTATAGTTTTTTTTTTCTTCGCAAGATATCATAGATCACAACCGGCAGTTATCTTAAAGTCTTAATTTACTAGCATGAATTGCTAAAACAGAGTCACGCAGACAATGGCATAACGTCAACTTATCGGAAGTTAGACTATCACTGACTCCGACGTTACGACAGGCAAAAAATATTGCCGATGGATTACAAAATTACAGCGTGATTCGTAATTATTGTCGGGATTTTCGTGGCCTGTCATGATCAAACCGTAACCGACCAAATACAACTGCCTACAGCATGAACAAGTTCACCGCGGAAAGTTTTATGCAGCAACACGGTACCCGCTGAATTCACGTCATACTTCAAATGGCGACTCTTCAAGAAAAAGCAATGTGCGTACTCCGGTTCTTCGAAACAAAGTCAGTTATCACACCGCAACGTTGTTACAGAACGCAGTATCGCAGAGCTTCACCTTCCGATAATGCTATCCGACGTTATACAATAGTTAAACCAGTTTCGAAATACTGGTAGTGTGCAGCACCAAAAAGCAGCGGGAGAACCGAGCACTTCGCAGGACGATGTTGATCGCTTCCAAGAAGCCTTTTCTCGAAACCCTCAGAAGTCAACGAGACGAGCTGCGTCGCAGTTAGGTATTCCACAAACGACTGTTTGGAGGGTTCTGCGTAACCGCCTACAACTCCGTGCGTACAAACTGCAGATTGTACAGGCTTTACAGCGGGACGATAAACTAGAGGTCTGTACGGACCCGGGGGCCAGGTCGGGCCTTTGCTCATTTCTAAGTTGGGAAAACGGGCCGGGCCTTAAGTATTTAATGTAAAACAGACACGGGACGAGCAGGTTTTTTTTTTTTTATGAGCAAGACAATCGCGGTACGATGTCTTTCTCGTTTGGAAAACTCGCAACATACAGCAGCAGGATAAGACAATAATTTCCGCTGTTTTACGACATCCTCTCCTACAAAACAATTGGAGTGGGTCAGCTCCCTTAGTTTTTCAATGTGAATGTGGCCCCTTCTCTCTCTTTCCCTAACTTTCACCCTCCTCTCACGCTGCTTTTTTTTTTTTTTTTTTTTTGATTGGAGGTTTAACGACCACCGTGAGCAACTCAATGTGCTATAAGCAGTCGCCCGTCCCTAATTTAGGGTCACTGGTTCCAGGGAAGGGAGAGAGCCAGTGCCGTAAGACAGACACAATATCCATGCCTCACCGGGATTCGAACCCGGACCCCTTTCGGACGAATGATCAGAGGCCATCGCCTTAGACCACTGCGCCACCGGGGCGGCCTCTCTCATGCTTCAGGGCAGGTTATTAAATGCAGAATTTCTAAACCGAGCCACCCGCTCGCAGACGATCTTTTTTATTGTTCTGGTTGGCGGCAGTTTGTTCTCTAGATGTGTGAAAAGCTTTTAAAGTTGTCTTAAATGGCACGGGAGAAACTTACTTCTGTGTATAAATCTGTGCCGTATTTTCCCCATTTGTACTCTCAGGCAGCCGTTTTCAAAACTTCTGTGACACTGATTAGCTGGGCAGTCTGCCGTTGTTTTCCCTTAGTATATGCTCACTTCAGTGTTGCTGATAAATACCCTCCCATACTTATTATGGAGTTTAAGAAAGCGAAAGACTTTTCGCGAAAAAATCGCTTCCGGAGAATATGTGCTTGTAGACAATGCAAAGGGGGAAAGCGATATTTGGAAATATTTTAAGTTACTGTCCCGTTCTGAAACTAGTCGGCCGGTAAACGTTGTGCAGTGCACTAAATGCAAAAACTTTTTGGGTTACGATAGCACAAAGTCTGGAGCATCGCACCTTAAGCGGCACAAATGTGCTCCCCCCCACACACACAACACACGCGAGAGACATTAGGTTCCAGCGATATGATATGTCAGTAGAGATAGGTGCAGTTTATAAAGCCATAAAATCTTCTCCCAGTAAAACGATCGGCCTCATAATTCTGGATATTTCGCGACGTTCAACCCAAGAGCTGATTCCCTGCTGACGACTGTTGCTAAGCAACGAACTAAAAGTCGCTGTTCGTAACCAACAAACAGGCGGCGACACAATCTACGTGACTTTTATAGGAGTTATCGATACTCAGAGTGGGCTGGTTACGTCTGCGTAATTCGTTATATGCCCCCTTCTCTCCTTTGGGGTGGTGGTGGTATATGTGTGTGTGTGGGGGGGGGGCACCACTTTGAGCACCTAAGACTCTACAAGTAGTTTTCCACCTCCAATCTTCGTTCCACGTAAGGAGAAGTGCCCCATGGGACCAACACACCATTTATGTCGCACCTAAGACTCGAACCCAGCACTATCTTGGACGAACAGTCACAAGACAGCGCCACTCAGCCACTGGGAGCGGTTATAAATTTGTTTTAAAAATACTATATAAGCTTCTTGGGCCGCGGGTGGCCTAGTGGTCAACGTTCGTGACTGCCACGGAGAAGACCTCAGGTTCGATCCCAGGCAAGTACTAACGCTTGAACCACTAAATATCCGCCGTGCATCGGACGGGCACGTTAAGCCGTCGGGCTCCGGGTAACCCCCCTCCCCCGGTGATAAATAAGGGCGTCTTCCACTTTCTACCTAGCTTCCGTGTCACTTTCCTATCGGGCACTGTAGCCCAAATCTCCTAGCTTCCTATTTCTAAGGGTTGTTTAAGACCTGGGGTCAGACACTTCCTTCCTAAAATCCTCTACATCTTGGTTCCTTCTCAAACAGACGTTTATATTTTTATATTACTCTACCCACAGGTTATTTTTACCCGAATAACCGATCCACATCATTGCACTCCCCTGCGTTTCGACTAGTAAAAGCACAAATGACTTTCAGCAACACTGCAATGGACAACACACACACACACACACACACACACACACACACACACAAAGCTCCTGTAGCCTTTTTTTTTTTTTTTTTTAACAGCGATCTGGGCAAGTTTAGTTTCTCAACGTGCACTTTTCTCTCTGCACACTACAGGTCCTAATTTCTCTTATATTTAAGCAATATATTTGCATTTGCGGGTCAAGTAGGTTTACTGAATCAGTTACGTTCGTAATTTTCCCCAAAACACGTCGCATTCGACAAGGAAATCTTTTCTAGAGAAACACTGAAAAGACGAGTAAATAAGTTAAGGAGGATATTCAAATAAACGCTGTATGCGTCGTATAATAAACTAGGACACCTTAACAATAAATCTAACAGGAACAAAATAGCTCGCGTCGACACCACTGGTAGAGTTTATTTTTTCCTCAAACACAGCCGGAGGCAAAAGAAATACACCGCCCGCCTCCATTGTCAACACTTTTATGATTCATTGTCACGTCTGCAGCAAACAATCATCAGCGGATCGAAGGAAATTGACGTTGTTCAACACAGCCGATCCCGGTCTGACAGCCCTTTGTTAGGGGCTGTGCATTACACAATGCGTAGGAATGTGAGTCATGTGGAACACGCTGCGAATACTTAACCGGGGTCGAATATCTGTTTGACTTCGAAATTAATAAATTTGATCAGCTGAAGATATTTCTGCCTTCCGCGTGCTTGCTAGAAATAAACACCGACATCGAAAGGAACATGGTTCTCTTTTAGTGACATAAATAGACGAGGAGGTCTGAAATGTACGTCAATCATGTTTCGCATAAAATTTGCTTCCGCAAGGAAATGAACGTCAAATCACAAACAATTACAACTGCAGACAGAGAGAGTAGTGTGGGTCTTGCTGGAACTAATTATTTCGCTAATAAATGTTGATCACACGTAATGGCGACGACTCCAGTGATGTAGTTTTAAAGAAAAAAAAAAAAAGTGCCTTGGCGCTAATCGGATTAGGAAACCTCAACCTGGATTAATACCCTCAAAGTTTTTTCAAAAGCTCCGTGAAATCTGATTTAATTTAATCAATTGGTAATTTTCATAAAATTTATTACTAATTACTTTTATCAATGTATATTAAAATTGCACAATTTGATCAATTTTGGGGCCGCGGGTGGCCTAGTGGGCAACGTTCGTGACAGTCACGGAAAGGGCCTCAGGTTCGATCCCAGGCAGGTACGAACGCTCGATCCACTAAATATCCGCCGTGCGTCGGATGGGCACGTTAAGCCGTCGGACCCCGGGTACTGCCCCCCCCCCGTAATAAATACGGGCGTCTTCCCCCCCCCTTTCTACTTCGCTTCCGTGTCACTTTCCTATCGGGCGTTCTAGCTCAAATCTCCTAGTTTCCTATTTCTAAGGGTTGTTTAAGACCTGGGGTCAGACACTCCCCTCCTAAAATCCTCTACATATGATCATGATCAATTTTGAATAAAAGGATGTTACGTGGTAGTCAAATGCTAAGAATGCTGAATTTTTATTTAAATAACGTTCTGTCGTTTAAACGATTCCAAAAATCATTGTGAATAACGCACATGAGTCACGCTAAACTAATATTAACTCAGCGTGACTAATGCGCAATTTTTCCTAAGATTATGAGGTGGATGCACGATGTCTTTTGTGTTGCCCATAAAGCAGCAGATAGTGAGCTGTTTGGATAACTTTTATTAGGACCGATATCGAGCAGTTTAGTTGAAATGCCCTTCCCTACCGTTGTCTTCCCTCAAGGCAGCGTAATCGTAACCCCACGGAGTATATCCACTACCTATAATTTTATTTTAACTGTCGTCAAGAAAAAAAGAGTTCACATTGACTTTGTACTCTCCAACTCTCAGGATTTGTGAGATCCCTCCTGCGTGATCAGATTGTATCGCTTCATCCATACAGTGTTTTTTTGTTTTGTTTTTTTACCACCATGAGCAACTCGTAGGGCTATAAACAGTCGCCGTCCTTAATTTCGCGCAACTGTTTCAATCCCTCCTATTCACTTCCTTCGTTCAGGACCCACCTTTGGACAATAAGGAACTGCCCACCCCTAATTTAGGGCCACTGGCTTCAGAGAAAGGAGGTAGCTGCGGGTGGCCGAGTGGGCAACGTTCGTGACTGCCACGGAAAGGACCTCAGGTTCGATCCACTAAATATCCGCCGTGCGTCGGATGGGCACGTTAAGCCGTCGGACCCCGGGTACTTGCCCCCCCCCCGATAATAAATAAAGGAGTCGTCGTCCCCCTTTCTACTTCGCTTCCGTGTCACTTTCTTATCGGGCACTCTAGCCCAAATCTCCTAGCTTCCTATTTCTAAGGGTAGTTTAAGACCTGGGGTCAGACACTCCCTTCCTAAAATCCTTTACATATGATCATGATCAGAAAGGATGTAGCCAAAACCGATGAACAAATACAACGTATCTGTCTAACGAAAGGATTCGAATCCGCTGCGAGAAGATATTCGGTTTGCTTTTAGATAATCATTCCTTTTTCATAACTATACCAAAAAGCTAGGGGGAAAAAAAAAAAGAACAGCATCTGTTTTACGCTTTCCAACCGTAGGTTGAAGACGCGCATATGCTCCAGATTTGACCGTCCGTTTGTCTGTTCGCAATAGAACTCGCGTAAAAATGGTTCGATATCGATGAAATTTTAGTATGTGGTAGGGGAACAACCTGGGGACGCCCCTTATTGAAAACAGGCGAAATGGGGTCAAAGGTCAGGACATAGGAGCAGCGGGATCCATTCCATCGCCCTTATGCGTCATAACTTACGTAAAAATGCTTCGATTGCGACAAAACTTTATGTTGTTCCGGAGATATACTGAACCGGTTCTTGAATATCATCGAAATGGAGTCAAAGGTCAGGGCACAGGAGCGAGATTTATTCTACAGCCATTATCCTCATAACTTGAGTAATGATTTCTGGTATGTTGGAAAGCGTAACATAATCAATGCATGATTACTAACTTGTTGATAATTACTTTTAGCTATAAAAAATTTCCCAACTGCCTGATTTAAACATCGTGACCAATATAAACACACTACTTCACCTCCATAAAAAAATGACGGGAAAATTTTTAAGAGTGATTGAAATTTTATTTAAAATTTCTTTGAGTAATATTTCTTGTAATGTACGATTACCAAATATCATCCTTAGATAATGCGCATCATGGACGTCATTTTTTTCTTTTAAGTTTTCATTTAATTTATGCCCTCTTGTTAAAGCAACAGAGTTGTTAGTGTCCAAAAATGCTTGTGAAAACTACAAACCGATATGATGAAAAGATTATCCCTGCGGTTAATTAATAGTCATGGCACATGCTAATATGATTGGAAATTGGCGTCGTCGCATGCGACATGAAAGGCTGGATTCGCTTGGTTGACGAATTATTCGTGGCATTAAAACACGTTCACCTTTGCTGTTACCAGTGATGATTTTGACATCGATGGTATTGGAGCGAATGCTTTTACCACCGATCTTGTACCATTCAAAAGACCTTTATATTTGAAATAGCATAACTACTAAAAAAAGAAAAACGAAATTTCTTGGCGTAGAAGAGAAATAAACTTTCCAAGCTTTCGCACATCAACCAGATAAGGAAGGTGACTGTGAAAAAGCCATCTGGTTGATGTGCGAAAGCTTGGACAGTTTTATTTCTATTCTACGCCAGAAATTTCGGATTTTTAGTATAGTTATGCTATTTTAAGTATAATTGGTGCACAGTACCTACTTATTGACCTTTATTTGGATTAAAGTTTTTATCTAACCACAGCACAATGAATGCGCTAACATTTTCAATAAATGCGGTGGTATTGTCGATAGAAATTGCTGGCGTAGGAACTCTTCTGGTAAATCAATGACATCATGACGTCATTTGAATCTTCTTTCAATGCTGTAATAGTTTTCCTTCTTTTGGAATAAGTTTCAAAATGTCAAAGTAACTTGGCTTGACACTACGATAGTTAACTTGAGTTACACGGAAACATAAAAACCTAGCAAGAAGTCAACTGAAGTAGGTTACGCACGTACATAAGTAGAAATTAATTAGATAAAAATTTTGAGGAGACTTTCCTATTTCTCCCATGCTAACGACATGAAGACTGACTCGCCGGGTTTTAGCCTTCCGCGGTGAAAGTAGTACCTGTGGAAAGTAAACCTTTTTCGTGAGGAAAGAATCTTAGAAACTCAAGATAACAGAAACTCCCAAACAGCTTACGCATTTCAACCGCAAATTATAAAACATAATAAATGTAAAATTAATTTACATAGAGTCCACTACAAAAATACACACCTAGACGGAAAACACTTCATAAATTCTCACATGAAAAAATTTCTCTTAGATCCTGGACGAAAGAAAACTGTTGAAATATGAATTGTTAAACGAATTCAGTCGTGAGCAGATTTTAACAATTTGACTGTTAAAGAATTGTAAATATCCACTCACAAATGAATATGTAACCATGCTTAAGATGGGGTGTTGCGCCATAATTATTTTCCTTTGAGTATCTTGTAAAGACCCCACTTCCAATTGAATCACCACGAAGGTCATTCTGAAAGTTGAAATGTGCACATAACGGACAGTCATTGCAATTAAATTTCAATGAAGGAAGAAATATTCTTCATAATACATGGGAAATCGCTAGAATATTCAAAGCAAACAGATTATAAATTCTAAATTTGCTTGTAACAAACAACCATGTAAAACCTCTCAGAAAACTTGAAAATTTCATCGCCCTGGAGCGTGAACCGAACCCGCACCTCACGATTTCCGTTTGACTACCCCAACCGTAACACCACCCAGGACAGTGTTCCAAGCATCTGAGACACAAAGCAGCCTTAAGGTGGACGTCAAGTAATTTTGCTTCCTATACTTCCAATGGAAAAACTTCTGTACACATTTTCTGGACAATTAATGCGTTCCCAAGGATGAAAATTTGAACATCGATTAAAATAGCTTCATTTTATAACTTTTAATACTTAATATTTTCTAAAACATAACCATAATTATGCAATCCAAAATTTGTTTGGCTACTGACGTCATCAAAGTACAGGTCGCGCCATCTTTTCTCTGGTTTCAACACCACCAAAGGAAAAGTTATTGATTTTTAATATAATTATGGTTATGTTTTAGAAAATATTAAGTATTCCAAGTTATAAAATGAAGCTATTTTAATCAATGTTCAAATTTTCATCCTTGGGAACGCATTAATTTTGAAGAAAATGTTTTTCCATTGGAAGTATATAGGAAGCAAAATTACTTTACGTCCACCTTAAGCTTAGGAATCTGAACACCCTCTAGATTTACGGTTAGCATCGTGTTGGTCCTCTTCTAGCACGAATAACAGCCTGTACAGGCGTCGACTTCGATTCAATCAGATCCCGGAGGTAATGCAAGCCATGCTTGCTGCAGTAATGTCTACAAATCCTCCCGAGACGTCGGTCCAGGATCCAATGTTCCACTCCACGGAAACCCAGAGGGCTTCCACAGGTTTTAAGTTCGGGGACCTTGGGGACCACTGGATGGTTCCAAACTACTTTTATGACTACTCCTGGAGCCATATTTGGGTGATTGCGGTCGGGGGGGGGGCACAGTGTCCTTCTGAAACGGAACATCGGCCGCATGATGCAAGAAGGCAATGAAAGCGTGTAGGTGATCAGCCAGCACACAGTCGTAACACGCAGCTGTTAACGACTTCTCCGGACACACTAACGCATCTAATGTATCGCATGAGAAGGTTCCGCAAATCATCACAGGGGCGCCTTGTAAGGGGCGTGACCTGGCAGCAGATGCCACACCCGCAACCTCCCGTCAGCTCGGTACAGCTGAAACGGGATTCACCTGACCACACGACGCTGCGCCACATTGCCGATGTCCAGTTTTGATGTTCTTGGCACCAGACGAGGCGTAATGTCAGATGACCAGCAGTCAACAGTGGCACAAGAGTACGACGTCGGCTACGATTTCCCAGAGAATGTAACGTGCGCCATACCGTTCGCTCGCTGACTCTGCTTGTGCCTCCGACATTTAACCTGGATGCGATTTGCGTTGCCGTTTGCCAAACGGTCGGTTTGTACGAGCCTGGACAGTCTACTTCGATCATCAGCGGCGTGTGATTGGCCACCGTTTGCTCTCTGGGTGCTGGTACACCCGTCAATGGAATATTCGCGGTAAACCCTTGATACAGTTGCTCTTGGGAACTCTATGGTTCTTATCACTCGGGTGATAGAATGACACTTCTGTCTAGCGCCGACAGTGCGTCCACAATCACAGTCGCTCAGATCAGCATGTTTACCCATGTTCGTCGATTGCGATACACTGCCCTTCTGTCCGCCTATTTATTATCTGCGTTCGGTTTGTGTCTGTTCCACTCTGTTTGGGGGATGCCCATGTCAACTTCCCATCACCCCTATCACTAATGTTCGTCGGTTGCGATACACTGTTGGGAAACTCTGATGTCCGCCCATTTATCGCCTGCGTTCGGTTTGGGTCTGTCCCACTCTGCTTGGGGGGTGCCCATGTCAACTGCCCATCAACCCTATCTCTAATGTTCGTCGATTGCGATACACTGTTGGGAAGCCCTGCTGTTTGCCTTATTATCGCCTGCGTTTGGTTTCTGTCTGTTCCACTCTGCTTGGGGGATGCCCATGTCAACTGACCACCACCCCTATCACTAATGTTGGTCGATTCAGACACACTGTTGGGAAGTTCTGCTGTCAGCCTATTTATCGCCTTCGTTCGGTTTGGGTCTGTCCCACTCTGCTTGGGGGAAGCCCATGTCAACTGCCCATCAACCCTATCTCTAATGTTCGTCGATTGCGATACACTGTTGGGAAACTCTGATGTCCGCCTATTTATTATCTGCGTTCGGTTTGGATCTGTTCCACTCTGCTTGGGGATGCCCCATCACCCCTATCACAAATGTTCGTCGATTGCGACACACTGTTGGGAAGTCCTGCTGTTCGCCTATTTATCGCGTGCGTTCGGTTTGCGTCTGTTCCACTCTACACGGGGGATGCCCATGTCAACTGCCCATCACCCCTATCTCAAATGTTTTTTCTACTGAGTGTATATATTTTAGCTCACACTTCTTATACATTAAATGTTAGTCCAGTGGTGCATTTATGTGAAACAGTTCCGCTGCTCTGAGGCTCGGACTTCGCCTTCGTCCCGAGAGGCAAACAAAATATTTTAAAAAAAAACAACAACTTGACATCTCGTTTTTTTTGGAGTATATCAATATATTGGCGTTGTACCGAATCACAAAGTCACAGATGAATTTGTCCACGATTACGCGATAATGGAAGACTACTCTGCTTGCTATGCATATTTACTCTTTCGGAACTAAGCCTCCTGTAACTGTTCCGTGTAATTAATACACACGCATGCAATCCTATTTTAAGAAGACTGTTGAAAGACGGGACGACAGGAGTACATCGATAAAACTATTGCTATGGTGACAGTGAGACCATTAGTTTCACTATAACTTCAGGCAAAAGCACGGACTTTATTTTACATCCGGAAAAAGTGGTTCAATGAAAAGCCTACAACTGGGACATGCAATTGTCTAACGATTAAACCGGGAAACATGCGATTCAAAATCCTATGTGACTGAATTGTATTTTTTTTTTTATGGATGTCAGAAAATTTGGAGTCAACAACAGTGAATGCAAATATTTATTTTATAAAACTAGATGCTTGTGAGCGGGGTGGAAGAGGATGATAAACAATCCACGGGACTAAAAAGAAAAAAAAATTGCGTCATATCATTTTCCGTATTTCGACTACGGCCAAATCAGATTTTATGTATACACGGGCGGCGGAAGATAGGGGACACAAGGGTCCAGATCCCCTCTAAAATTTCATGGTGCCCCTCACTGGGGGTTTTCTTAGGGAACATAAGATACAGAACACTGTATCTTTCAATCACTGGACCACGTAGAAAGACAAAGCGATAAAGATTAATGGAAATTATTTAATCCATCTTCATTTTTGCCAAACGGTCGGTCTAGCGCTGAAGCAGTAATTGCATAAAAGGCTGTCTGTCAATTACTGCCTCAGCGCTAGAGTTCATGACCCAGGAACTTGCTGACAAGAGCAAAGGAGTGGGTTTAGAAATGAAACAATCCGTATTTATTGGTGTAAGGAAAATATAATCTTCCCGCAAGCTTTCCCCTTCAACTACAGGCGGTTTCAACGGAAAACAGCTTTCCCCGGTTTCAGGCGGTTGCAAAGGAAAACAGAATCAAACTAATATAGATGAATACGCATACACGTAAATAAATAAATATGATATGTAGAACACCATGCTCGCGCATGCCAAAACGCGGGTAACAACTGAAATGCTAAAAGTACAGTTGCTATCAAGGGAGTGCAGCCGCAATGGCAGAACATCCGGAACATTGCTCCATACAGAGATGCCAGAACTGCAGCAATTAGAGAAACTATTGAGATATTAACACTTCATCATGTGTGCAACACAGAAGTCTCAACGGAGCTCCCTGTGGCCTGGAGCCATCTGCTTGGCATAATAAGTACGATGCAATGATTCTGTATTCATTAACAACTTATTACGTTTTGATCGTAGCATTTCAGTTGTTACACGCGTTTTGGCATGCGCAAGCGTGGTCTACATATCATATTTATTTACTTATGTGTATGCGTATTCATCTATATTAGTTCGATTCTGTTTTCCTTTTGCAACCGTCTGAAGAAGCCGTCCGTTGACGGGGAAAGCTTGCGGGAATATGTTTTTCCTACAACAATAAATACGGATTGTATTATATTTGTTATTGCTTTGGTGTTGACAACCCACAATTTACAAACTTGAGGTAAAAATGGTTTTACAAAAGCTGAAGATTGAAAATTGATGGGGCAAATATAGAAGTAAACGATGCCTACATTTACCTTGAACAACAGATATTTAGCGAGGACCACATAGTAAAAGAAATAAATGGGAGTATAAAACTTGGTTGGAGGTCATTTGGGAGAAACAGTACAACTTTCAAGAGCTATTTATCATTATGTCCTAAAAGAAAAGTGTTGAAATCGATGTATCCTTCCAGTTCTTACTTATGGATCAGAAACATGGACAGTAACGAACAGGAAAAATAACATACATAGAGGATGGAGACAACTCAAAGAAGCAATGGAAAGTGTCTGCTTGTTGTAATCAGGAAAGTTGGAACAGCACGTGAATTAGAGCAATGACAAGGTTTGATGAAATCATGATCAAAGTGAAGACCCTCAAAGGTGGCCGTGGGCTGGCCATATTCCTATATGAACTGACTGACCACCGTTGAACAATTGAGATATTTGATTGAATACAAAGAGGAAAGGAGTGACCCAGAAGAAGACCGCGTGGGTGATGGGCGGATTAAATTTGAAAGCATGCTGGAGTGATTTTGGAAGTGACAGGCTCAAGACAGAAAGTTGTGAAAGAGACTTGGAGAAACCTTCATCTAGCAGTGGATCGATAATGGTTGATGATCATGATATGAACGATTGTATATACAGGGGTTGTCCAAAATAATGGAAACACCTGGAAACAATAGGTGTTACGCACCGAATATGGTGTGGGAGCACCCTTGGTATTTAAAACTGCTTGAATCATCCTTGGAATGGACGCATACAAGTCCTGGATGGTGGTAAGTGGTATATTGTACAATTCTTCCTGCAGAAACTGCTTTAATTCCTTGAGAGACGCCGGAGAAAAAAAAACGGGATCGCACTCTATTTTGAAACACAGACCACGGGGGCTCAATGACGTTTAAGTCCGGTGATTGTGCAGGACAGCGAAGGTGTGCAACTTCATCCTCATGTTCCTCAAACCATGATTGAACAGTTAGACTTCTGTGAATCGGGGCATTATCATCTTGAAAGGTGCAGTCCCCTGACGGAAACAATGTCTGCGTCATTGAATGCACATGGTCGGCCAAAAGAGTGACATAGTCACCGCTAGTGATCCGTCCGTGTAAGGTGATAATGGGACCCGCTGCAAACCACGAGATCATGGCCCAAACCATTACGGAACCGCCCCATGCTTCGTTGTAGAAAGGAGACAGACTGGGTTGTAGGCCTCTGGGGGGGGGGTCTCGACTCGACACGTAAACCCATCCTGTGGTGGGGAATAGGGAGAAACTTGATTCATCGGAAAACAAGACATGTTTCCATTGATTCGCAGTCAACGTCTTATGTTCCTAGCACCACACTGTAGTCTCCGTTTCATATTCACCTGTGACACCGTGGTTTTGCGATCGCAGCTCGGCCGTAAATATTGTGCTTATGCAATTCTCTTCACACTGTATAGGTCGACACTGGGTTTTGGAGATGTGCATTAAGCTCAGCAGTCACTTTCGCCGCCGTGGTCTTCCTCCTTGCAGTCACAATCCTCTTTAATGTCCTCCTGTCTCTCAGAGTGAGTTTGGTTTTCCTTCCATAGTTGTGTCTCGCAGATGGTGATGTGCCGTGAACATTGTACGCTGTCATGACCTTCGACACGGTACCTCTCGATACCCCCAATACCTGTGCCACTGTGGTTACTGACGCACCAACCAGACGGGATCCTACAATCTGCGCTCTTTGGAACTCCGACAAGTCACTCATTGTGCCTTTCCCTGAAACGAAATTATACAAACACCGATTTACAATGAATCACACAGACCCTTGAGGCTAAAAGCAACACTTAAAAAAAATGGTAGCTACATGTTCGTTTTACTCAAAATGCAGCACATACCAAAGTCACTGTTTTCAGCGAGGTGTTTCCATATTTTGGACAACCCCTGTATATATTAGGTTGATTCATTTTTTCGAACTTCCGATTTTTTACCGGGGCATTCCCTGAAACGTTTCTACGTAATAAAATATTGTGCTATGCAAAATTTTATTAAAATGCATTAACATTTAGAATTGGCGAACAGCTGTCGAATATATCACATTTGGCAAATAATCACCTCTGTACTAAAACGCTTATTACTTTATTAAAACATAGCAAAACTCCATCTAAAGTCATTTATTTACACGCCACATCTTCTGTCACGTTAAATTTCTGTAGCAGTATCTCATGAATAAAAACATCCGGTGTTCTGACTTCATAAGGCGGCACGGCGCCGGAGTGACATCGAGATGCGCAGAAGCACCGAACCGGAAGTTAGTTTGCAAACAAGCTGCTGTGCTGAAGTGTTGTTCAGTTGTTTTGCATTATTTTGACGATTTTGTGTTTGTGATTTTTGATGTAAATGTGATGGGATCGGTACTTACAGTACACTGGGACGGCAAGCTCTTGCCAGATATAACCGGACCAGTTGACAGACTACCCGCTTTGGCCATGGGAAAAAACCTAGAGAAGAAGCAGCTGCTGCTTGGGGTGCCGAAAATTTCCGCTGGTACTTTTCAGGCAACAGCACAGCAGTCTACGAAACACTGGAACATTGGGGATTAATCGAAAACCTAAAAGTTAAGTGCTTCGACATGACGGCCTCAGACACTGGTCAGAGAAATGGAGCCTGCATTTTGATTGAGCAAAACCTTGACAAGAGCCTTCTGCATCTGGCATGCAAGCATCACATCTACGAATTTGTGTTAGAAGCTGTGTTCAGAAAACGTGTTGTTGGAGTTTCTTCTGGCAGAGATATTCTCATTTTCAAGCGCTTTAAATCGGCTTGGACATCCATTGACAATAGCAAATACACTACATCTATCACAGACGAATTCACAGCCCAAGAAGGCTGTAACAGACTGCAAGGACGACATCATTGCGTTTGCTAGATAAAATGCTCCTCTCTCAACAACCCCGTGAGGAATACAAGGAGCTCTTTGAATTTGTAACAATTTTCCTGGGCAGTTCTTCTCGTGATGTACCGGTACACATTATGGCTCCAGGTGCACTTCACATGGCAAGATGGATGGCAAAAGCCATATATGTCATCAAGATATGGATATTCAAGGAGCAATTCCGAAGACTTACTAAAAAGGAAGAAGAAGGGCTACGAGACCTTGCAATCTTTGTTTCCTGCATCTACTTGAAAATGTGGTTTCCTGCCCCTCTTCCAACTGCTGTTCCGAACAACGCCTTGATTATTCTGAAGACGCCTCATGGCTATAGGAACAACAATGAAGGCATTGCTTGTGTTGCAATCAGAAAAGCCCTTTCCCATCTTTGGTTTCTCGGAGAAGAACTTGTTTCTCTCGCTTTCTTTGATAAGAATTTTAGTACAGAAACAAAACGCAAAAAAGGTTGCACCACTTTCTGATAAAAGTCCGGACCCGTAGAACGCGGCAAAGAAAGCAATATGCGCTGCAAATGCTATTCCTGAGAAAAGCTTAGAACAGTTTGTTCCTTCAAACTCATTGAGGTTCTTTGATGTAAGGGCATTGAAAGAGATTTTCTTATCATCGACCCAGAGGAATGGTATGAAAACGAAGATTATCTAACTGCAGAAGGCGTTGCCAGGGGCATTAATCTGGTGAACGATGTGGCGGAAGAAAGAGTCGCCCTAATGACTGAATATAACAATCTACACACAAATGATGAACAAAAACAGTACTTGCTGAAAGTTGTAGCAGATCATAAAAAAATTTCCCAGACTTCAGAAAAAAGACTTTTAGGAAAGTGATTACTAATGAACTTTCAGGGTCAACAGGTAAACTAACTACACTGTACTGTATCATATAAGATTGTATTTCGTAAAGAATATAAAAACGTTTTTTTTTTAAATAACCTATGCTGTGTTTTGCTGAGCGCTATAAGAAAAATACAGGTAATTCATAAAATTCCATGTGGTGGTGCCACATATAAAAACTGCCTAATTTTAATCAAATTTAGCATTTCTTGTTTTTTTTTAAATAAGAGAACCAAATTAGCAGGGCCCGGTAAAATTTCAAAGTTTGAAATCTTGGCTATATTTTTGAATCACCCGAATATATATATATATATATATATATATATATATATATATATATATATATATATATATATATATATATGGAAAATGTCTTTCAATCACTTAACTGGAAAAACAAAGGGATAAAGATTAATGGAGATTAGCAAACTCACCTTCGTTTTGCTGATGACGTAGTCATTTTTGCAACTAACCCATCAGAGCTGCAGAGTATGATCCAGGAACTTGCTGACAAGAGTAAAGAAGTGGGATTAAAAATGAACTTTCAGAAGACAAAAGTGGTGTACAATGCTTTTACAAGAAATTAAGATTTATCGATTGATGGAGAAAAGCTGGAGATAACAGACACGTACGTTTATCTTGGACAGTAGATGTCAAGTGAGGGTCACATTGACGAAGAAATTAATCGGCGTATAAAACTTGCCTGGAGAGCTTTTGGAAGAAACGGCATAATTTTCAAGAGCAATATGCCATTATGTCTTAAAAGAAAAGTGTTTGATCAGTGCCTGCTTCCAGTGCTTACGCATGGTACAGAGACGTGGACCTTAACTAAAAGAGACATACAAAGGCTGCAGACAACTCAAAGCAGCATGGAGAGGTGCATACTTGGTGTAACCAGAAGAGATAAGAGGAGGAAATCGTGGTTCAAAAAATGACAAGAGTGGAAGACATCATGATCAGAGTTAAAATCCCTGAAGTGGCAATGGGCTGGACATACTGCCAGAAAGACAGACCATCGATGGACAGCCAAAATTTTAGATTGGATTCCAAGGGACAGGAAAAGACCCAGAAGAAGACCACATAGGAGATGGGTGGATGAAATTCGAAAGTATGTGGGAGTAACATGGAGACCGTTGTGGAAGAGGCTTGGAGAGACCTTCGTCCAGCAGTGGATTGATAATGGTTGACAATGATGATGATATGGACCCTGGACCTCTCCTGAAATTATTAGGTTCCGCCGCCCGTGTATGTATTCAACTGTCAATAAAGGACGCCTATGGGATCGGAAGTTTCGTCCCTTAAATAGAGGTGTCCCGTATTGAGAGGTTCCTAACAAAATACACCTAAAGAAAAACGTATTAAATAAATACGTTTTTCAGTTACGGGAGAAATCTTTTTTACGTCCGATTTCCGTTTTCGGACATTATTCCTCCATTTTCAAGTTGAAATACAAATATTAATGAAATAAAATGATATCTAACAATACTAGGCAGAGGAAACATCGCGTGAAAAATAAAATTACGATTATGGGAGAAATCTTCACTGCGTCTAACTTCCGTTTTCGAGTTTCAGGCGAAAAACATTCTCCCCCACTACCAAAATTTCTGTTCAGTTATGCATCGATCTCGAGGATAACTCAAATTATGGCGGAAAAGGAGAAATTCCTCGAAACCGTTGCACGCTCATGCCTGAAGATTACAGGGGAATTATTGCGCCGTCGAATTTCCGTTTTCGGAAATTTTCCCCCACTTTCACACCGAAATACAAATATTTTTGGAATAAAGTGATGTATAACAACAATACTGGGCAGAGACAACATCGCAGGAAAACGAAGTATTACGATTACGGAAAAAATCTTTATTTCATTAACTTCCGTTTTTGAAAGATAAAATACCGTCCTGATGCGTACTAGATGCGTAATTACGCATTTTGGCGAACTCTGCACGGCGCAGAATTAATAAATTTTCGAACTTCGGAGGAATTAGCGCAGCTATTCCAACACAGAGAGAGGGAGTTTGGAAGGACTGGAGGGGAGTGGGTGTGTGCGATCTATAAATAAATATCGCTCACTGCTAGAAACATGAGATAACATAAGGTTCAATCGCTATGAGATCATAATAAAACAAAAGTAGGACTTTACACTAAGCGACAATAACAACGATATCAATTTTCATCAATAAAAAAAAAAAATTAATTCACGAGCCGTTTTGGCGAAAATCCGGAAGAAACTATCTTCTCACCGTAGAACTACCCCAAAATTCATAAAACTTCCGGGAAATCCGGAATACTTGGCAAATATGCGGACGTCATTGCGCCAATATCGGCTTTTTCCGACATATTATGCAATATCGCCTTACCGTTCTTCACACGATATCGGCTTTGCCGATGTATCCAATTTCTGAATTTTAATGGCGCTTACATAGAAACAGCACCAATTAAACGTTTTCGCATTTGTGCGAAAAGAACTATAAATGTATTCGCAAAATGCGATCGCAAACTGAGAAAAACGTTTCGTTAATTCAACAAAAATTTTTGTCGATATACAGTCAACAAATTTTTTTGTTTAAATTGCAAAAGTATTTTGTTGAAAATTATTGTTGATTTAACAAAATTTATTGTTATCACGACACAACGTTTTCTTCATCTAACAAAATGATTTGTCGATTTTTGGGAATTTGCTTGATCCAACAAAACATACTTTTATCATGACAATATGTTTTGTTGCTACAACAAAACATATTGTGCCACGATAACAAAATGTTTTATTGCTGCAACAAATTGTCATAATATATTTTTGTTGGATCAAACAAATTCTCAAAAATCTACCTAATCATTTTGTTAAATGAAGAAAATGTTGTGTCGTGATAACAATAAATTTTGTTAAATCAACAATTATTTTCAACAAACTACTTTTGCAAATTCAACAAAAAATTTTGTTGACTGTATATCAACAAACAGTTTTGTTGATTCGACAAAATTTTTGTTGAATTAGCAAAACGTTTCTTCTCACTGCAGTTTAAACCGTGATCTTAACAAAAAGTACACAAAATTCATAACTTTTACGAAATACACTGAAATCCGTAATTCTTTCAACCTGTCCGTAATTCTGTAATCAGGCAGCCGAAACCTTAATTACGGAAAATCCGTAATTATTGGCACCTCTGGACTATGGTTTTACTACCAGCGCATCCACACACATCTGACAAACCCTGACATCCCAGGGAAGGGGTCGAAGAACAAAGTGCGTCTGGGGCAGACTTCATAGGGAACCACCCACGTATTTACGTCCCCACACACGAGGAGTCTGCGGAAAACCCCAGACCGGCAAGACGGGAGTTCGAACACCCGAAAGAAACGTCGGCCTCCCACACTGCGCACAGCGACTTAACCAACTGCTTTATACCGGTGGCGAAAGTACGTGTGGTATGCATTTATTTGAAATAATCCGACACAAGGGTTCATTTTGAAGCTTTCAATTTACATGCATTTTTCTGCACATGAATATTAAGTTTACTAATTAAATCGAGTCCTCCACTGTCACCGACATTTAAAAAGAACTTATTCAGCTGTCCTGGGTATTTTAAGGCTTCTCTAAAATTTTTGATATCACAGCTCTCCTTCTCTTCATCACTTTCCGAATCCTCAGAGCATTTTTCTGTTATACCTTCACTACAAACTACAGGAATAAAAACTCTGATGTCTTCATTAGAATCATCACTTCACAGCTCTTCATCGAAAGCAATATACACTGAAGTGCCAGAAAAACTGGTACACCAGTCTAATACTTGGTAGGTCCCCCACGGGAGCGCAGGACTGCAGAAATACGACGGGGTATGGACTCCACTAGCTTCTGGAAATATGCTGTAAGCAATGCACACCATACATTCTGCGGAGCGTTCTACAATTCGGGTGTATTCAGAGATCTCGCATTCCTGTGTTGGATAGCGCGTTGCATGGCATCCCAAATGTGTTCTAGCACGTTCAGATCTGGGGACTTGGGTGGGATGGCAACACCCCAAACTCAGATGAATGCTCCTCTAACCATAATGTGGCGTCCCGAAAATTGTGTGGAAGTGCATTGTCCTGTTGGAACAGGCCGAACCCATCGGCATGAATGCAGGACATGAACGGGTGTACCTCGTCAGAAAGGATGGGCACATAGCGTTGGCCGGTCACAGACTTTTGTAGACGTACCAAGGGTCCCAGTGAAGTCCAGCTAAACACACCCTATACCTTTACGGACCCCCCCACTAGCCGGTACAGTTCCCTGTTGACAGGCGGGATCCATGGCTTCATGGGGTTTGCGCCACATACGAATCCTTCCATCTGCCCGATACAGTTGGAAACGCGACTAGTCAGACCAGGCTACTTGTTTCCAGTCATCAAGTGTCCAGTGGCAGTGTTGCCGTGCCCAAGCAAGGCGCATAGCTCTGTGTCGTGCACCCATCAAGGGGACTCGAGTTGCGCGTCGGCTCCCAAAGCCCATATCGTGCAGGGTATGTTGCACAGTCCGGACGCTGATGCTTGTGAGGCTCCAGCATTGAATTCCGATGATACCTGCGAGAGTGTTGCACGCCTATCACGTGAAACGATTCTTGACAGCCGACGATGGTCACGTTCACCCAATGCCTTTTAACGGCCACACTGGCATCGTAGGTTGGAGGTTTTGCCGAAATTGTTGTAGTCACTGTACACCCTTGCAATGGTCGTCCGTGAAAATCCGAACTTCGTTTCTGCATCCGAAATACAATACTATGGCCCATCTCACGAGCACCAACTATGACACCGTGTTGAAAATCGCTTAAACCGTTATTACTCGTCATTCTCATGCTAAAAACAGCTCTGGCAGTTGGCAAGGATGTCTATCGCTTTATATACGCACTGGCGGACGCAACCGAGTATGCGCATAGGTGACGTTGCTATGTATTTTGCATAAGCTCGTCTGTACCAGTTTTTCTGGCACTTCAGTGTATATTCCTCTATCGCAACATTACTGCTACTGTATTTTACAAGTTCACACAATTCTGCAATTTCTTTAATGTACTCACCCAGTTCACGTACATTGAAAATTGAAATAGTGCAGCCTGCCTTTAAAAAAAAACTGCTTAACACAACTTAGAGGTATAGATTTAATAGCCGTAGTTATCCATTATATTGCATTCAATACGTTTACAGACTTCGCAAGCTATTCGCTGTTTTCACAAAAAATCTTTGAGGAAGAACATGCCATAGAAACAGTTTTCTACAACGACCATTCCATAAAACAGAGTAAAATCGCACGAAATGAAGAAATATAGGTACAGCAAAATATACACTGACGGAAAAAAATCCCAACACCACGAAAAAAATAGTTTTAGAGGAATGAAATGGCGGCAATACATTTGTATAGGTAACATATTTAATTGATTAAGGTTTCAAGATCACAGCTTATTGTAAGCGCGAGAAGAGCCAATTTAAAGGTGAAATGCTGGTACATTAATAACCGGTGTAACCGCCATAATGTTGAATGCAAGCACGCAAACGTTCAACCATTGTGTCGTACAGGTGCTGGATGTCAGTTTGTGGGATGGAGTTCCATGCCTGTTGCACTTGGTCGGTCAATACAGGGACGGTTAATGCTGGTTGTGGGTGACGCTGTAGTTGTCGTCCAATGATGTCCCATACGTGCTCGATTGGTGAAAGATCTGGTGATCTAGCAGGCCACGGCAACATGTCGACACTCTGTAGAGCATGTTGGGTTACAACAGCGGCATGCGGGCAAGCGTTATCCTGTTGGAAAACACCCCCCTGGAATGCTGTTCATGAATGGCAGCACAACAGGTTGAATCACCAGACCGACGTACAACTGTGCCGTCAGGGTGCGTGGGATAACCACGAGAGTGCTCCTGCTGTCATAGGAAATTGTTCCCCAGACCATAACTCCAGGTGTAGGTCCAGTGTGTCTCGGCCGCAGACAGGTTGGTTGCAGACGCTCACCTGGGCGCCTCCTAACAAACACACGGCCATCACTGGTACCCAGGCAGAACCGGCTTTCATAAGAAAACACAACAGATCTCCACTCCGTCCTCCAATGAATTCTAGCTTGACACCACTGACGTCGCAAACGGCAGTGGTTTGGAGTAAGTGGAATGCACGCTACAGGGCGTCTGGCTCTGAGCTATCCTTCAAGTAACCGATTTGTAACAGTTCGTTGTGTCAGTGTGGTGGCAATTGCAGCTCGAATTGCTGCCACAGATGCTGGTCAATGCGCCACGGCCATACGCCGTACATGGCGGTCTTCCCTCTCAGTAGTGCCACGTGGCCGGCCGGAACCCAGTCTTCTTGAAGCAGTACCTTCCCTCGACCACCGCTGCCAACAATATGCACAGTGGCTACATTCCTGCCAAGTCATTCTCCAATATTGCGGAAAGAAGATCCACCTTCTCGTATCTCTATTACACAACCTCGTTCAAACTCCGTGAGCTGTTGATAATGGCTTCTTCGTCTTCTTAAAGGCATTCTTGACTAACATCAACACCCTACGTCGAATCTCAACGATAACTAACGCTCGCAAACGTTACAGCGCGTATTTACAGCAAACCTGCTTTGCGTGTTCCGAGGGGCGCTGCTAGCGCCACACGTATGCTCCGAGCGCGAAATTTGCATAGACGTCATCTTACAGATGTTCTCTCACCGCCACCCAACTGTCGTTTATCTAACACAACCCCTTCTTGGTGTTGAGATTTTTTTCCTTCAGTGTATGTTATTCTATCTCAAAGTATCTTTCCTCGGATGATATGCAACGGTCCCGTCGTTCAGTCCACTTTTCAAAGCATGCGGCGAAGGCATTTTGTGGAAGCTGCTTTAGCGATCCCCGTACAGCTTGAATAAGGTCAGCATGTGTGTTGAATGCTGCTTCACGGAACTTCCCCTTCATTGCTGGAAACAACCAGAAATCGCACGAGGCGAGATCAGGACTGTAGGCAGGCTGTGGCATGATTTCAATACTGCATTTCGTAAGAAACTGTCGAACACAAGCAGCCACATGTGGGCGGGCGTTATCATGGTGTAGGGTCCGCTTACCCACTAGTTCCCCTCGCTTAATCGATATGTGTCGTCGCAGACGCTTCAAGGCTGAAATTTAATACTCAGCATTGACAGTAATTTCTAGAGGAACGACATGCTGGTAGACTACACCTTATGATCAAAGAATATTTTCCTTACCTTCCCAGCTAATTTGGTTTGGCGGACTTTTTTTCGGAGGAGGCGAGCCTCCGTTTCCAGACACTCGTTGCTCGCTTCGTGAGGGGGATCGAAATAGTGGACCCATGTTTCATCGGCAGTTATTACTGTGTTTAGAAAGTTTGGTTCCTTTGCAATCATTTGTTTCTACTCATGACACACCTGAACTCTGGCTAACAATTGTTCTCTCGTCGGGTGATGAGGTACCCATCTGGAACTCACACGATGCAGCAGCAGCAATTTATCGCGTAGAATGCGGAATGCAGACGTTTTTGAAATATAAATTGACGCCGCTATGTCTTCTTCACACGTCATTCGTCGATCTTCTTGCAGGATTGCCCAAACAGTGTTAACAATACGCTCCCTAACAACACTTTCAGGTCGACCAGGCCTAGGAGCGATTTATGTCGACAAACGCCCCTTTTTTGAAATCATGGTGCTATCTAAAAATTGTTGACTGTACCCAAACATTTATCTTTGTAAGCTTTTTCATTAAATGTACTGTTGATGATAAAATAAACGTGATGAAATAATGTTCGGCGATAATTTAGTAAAATATATTGTTGAGAAATAATGCAAATTAACTACTGTTGCGCCACTTCATGGGACAGCATTCTAAAACCAGATTTCAGCAATGGTTTTGATTACTTCCGTTATCCATTTTCGTTACATCGATTTTTTTTTTTACTTTGGATTTACTTCACTACTTTTGGGAAAGATACATAGCACCAAAAATGACGTTACTAACCAGCTGGGTTTGCCTCTGCAGAAATTAGTGCTTCCCGTAACGCGGTTTGATCGAAAATGTTCCAGAGATTGGGATAACAGTTTGGACTTATTTGCATTCCAGGACTTAACAACTCCATATAACTAGCGCTTAAGCAATAAAATTACTTGATCAATTTGTCATCTCAAATGAGATACATTTTTCAAATGCACGCGATTTAGTGATGTGGGAGGAGTTACTGAAGCGAGATCCTGATTGTGCTAGCACGAGAACGTAAAGCTCTCACTCACCAAGCGTGTGTGTGTGTACAAGGGAGAATTTAGTTAAAATCCTTTTTGTCGCTACGAAAGTCTGCCTCTGGATATGGCGCAGTCGGCTACTGTCTTTAAACGCTCATGTAGCGTGAATCTTTCGTACTTTTGAGAGTAATTCGAAAAGGAATTAGTTTGTCGCGAACTTTGAGAGCCCAATAGCATATTTCCAGCATTACCACGTAGGCAATTTCAACGTTTCGATGCGATTCGGATGAACGGACTGACAGAACCATTAGCACGATGTCCGCTCAATTGGGCGCAAAATTGATTGTCGTTTGGCCAAATTTTGTTTCGTCTCCAGAACGAAAAAAATGTCTGCCGGTGGAGAGAGAGAGAGAGTTGGAAGTTAAAGAAAAGTCCACTGCGGAAAGCACTTAAGTCATTCTTTCGTGGGTACCATACCTCAACCAAAAGGAGTATATTCAGGAACACAGCTACCGGGAGGGTAGGAAGGGTGGTTGCCCTCCCAGAATGGGCACTGCATCGGCATAAATTCATGTTCCGGATGATGGGAAAAATAGAAATTGTGACTAAAAAAGAAAGTTACGTCCTTCAGAGAGAGAGAGAGAGACAGAAATACAGAGAGAAAAAGAGATACAGAAATACAGAGAGAGAAAGAGAGAGAGAGAGAGAGAGACAAAGAGAGAGAGAGAGAGAGAGAGAGAGAGAGAGAGAGAGAGAGAGATTTCTTTTTAAAAACTTTAATCTCGTACAGTATTTCATGCAGCAGTTAACCAGGGTACAGAGTAACATACACTATGAGGTGTGAACAACACACATCTATGAATGGAATTTTCCAAAACAGTGAATGGAGGCACAGAAAACAATATGCTGATACGCCTAATTGTTGATGACCTTTCCGAACATGTCGTTGGGATGAAGAGCTAATTAATCATCTGTGCTCTGTCGCAGAAAGTTCTCTAAGCGTTTAACCTTGAACGAAATTTTTCCAAGCCCTAGCCCTAAAGCTTCTTCCTATAGTTACGTTCGCTATCAGATACTCATTCCTTCTGCGCTGGTTTCTTTTTCGTTCTGCGTTACTGTGGAGTGTTGTGTTGTCGACGTTCCCGTAACGTTTACGCTTTACTTCGTATTTATAATCTGTGATTCTTGGGTATTTACCTAGTTTTTACAGTTTTAATAAAATTATGTCAAAAACCTGAAGTGCGATTTTTGAACGATCAATATACTTTTTTATAACGGTGATGTGTGAGAAAGTAAAAAAAAAACCGTATTATTTGAGTGGAACTCGAAGGAGCGTAATTTTGAAATTGAAGGGGGCGTAGTTTCAAGTCTAGCCCTCCCAGATAAGAAAAGCTTGCTACGGTCCTGAGTATATTAGAAACATAAGGTAGATTCACAGAGAATTACAGGGAAGAGATTCACAATTGTTCCAAAATGCACCAACATTTTCTGGTTTCACAGAAGCGAACACACGGCATTAATAACCTGTAACATGCAGGAGGACAAGGTCAAAATGCAATGAACTATGAGAAACTTTAAAATTTTAACGATCCCTACGAGCATCTAAGATTGTATAAGTTGTCCCTGGTCCCTAATTTAGGGTGAGAGCTGTAGAACATACAGATTGTCATTATCTTATTCGAGATTCTGACCTGGGTAGAACTCTAACGATTAGCCAAAAGCCCGCTCCTCTAACCTCATGGCCACAACAGCGTCGGGGTGGCATTCAATGAAATCTATTGACAACAAATCTGTCGGTTTCTAATTGACAACAAATCAGTCGGTTTCTAATTAGCTATGTCGTTATACCAAACGAAAATGAATTATATCTTCTTATTCTTATCTGGGGGCTTAACGATCACCGTGTGAGACTCGATGGGCTATAAGCAGTCGCCCGTCCTTAATTTAGAGCCACGGGTTCCAGGAAAGGCAGAGAGCCACCACCGTAAGTCAAACACAACATCCATGCCTCACTGGGATTCGAACCAGGATCCTTCTTGGATGAATGATTAGAAGCCACCGCTTACAGCACTGAGCCACGGGGGCGGCGAAATATATCTTTAAAAGAAACGCGCCAATGCTCTTGCCCCGTAACATTTTACAACTTTTTTTTTTTTTTTTTACATCTTGAAAGGTTTTTTTATGTTTTTTTTACGATTTTATTCTCTTTTCTTTGCACTTGAACCGAGCTGTGGTCGAAATAGAAAACCCAAGCACACCAAGAGGGGGCAAAAGAACGCGCTCTCGCTCGCTCTCTCTATCTCTCTCTCTCACTCACTCACTCACTCACTCACACACACACACATGGCAGGCAAAATATCACAAAAACCACTGCCATGTCCACAGAGCTCAATATTTCGTTCCGATGATTCAGTTTTCAGCAAAACAGTTTCTTTTTCTTTGGAGTTCAACCACCACAATGAGAAACTAAAGCAAAGTGGCACTTTACTTTGTTCGTATATGATGTGAAATCGGAAGATGTGTTCGCATTTACAGATATAAATTAGTTTTAAATGGGTGTTTTCAATTCTGAAAGGAAAGGGAGCACACGTCATTCTAAAGGAAATTAAGATGCAACACACGAATGTTGATAATAGTCATTAATATTGTTAAAAAACAAAACAGGAAACTGATGGAGGTTTTTTTTTTTTTTTCTTTGAGGGTTTAACGACCACCGTGAGCAACTCAATGGGCGGCCATTCCTAATTTAGGGTCACTGGTTCCAGGGAAGGGAGAGAGCCAGTGTCGTAGGATAAACACAATATACAGATATTCGAACCCAGACCCATCTCCGACGTATGGTCATAAGCCAGCGCTTAGACCACTGCGCCACCGGGGAGACTGATGGAGTTCAAGTTTATTTCTCACATTTTAGCAGTTGTTCCTCGCTGGATCTACTACTGGATCATTCAAGGCGTTTTGCAACGAACGAAACAAATGATAGTCTGATGGTGCCAGGTCTGGCGAATATGGTGAATGTAGTAACATCCCATCCAAGGTGCAACAATTTTTGACGTGTGACCAAACTTGTATGTGGTCTCACCTTATCATGGTGAAACTCAACACCTTTGCGATTTACCTATTCTGGACGTTTCTGTTTGACTGCATCACTTAATTTATTCAGCTAACGCGAGTACACGTCCGAATTAATGGTTTGGTTCCTTGGAAGCAATTCAAAATACACAATACCTTTGAAATTCCACCATACAGACAGCATTAGCTTTCTTTGGTGCTTATCTGCTTTTGAAGAGCTTTAAGCAGGTTCATCACGCTTGCTTCATGATCTTTTTTGTCTGACGTTGTTGTAGACGATCCATTTTTCATCGCCTGTTATCATACGTTTCAAGAATGGATCCTTTGCTTCACGTTTCAAGAGCGAATCACAGATGTCAACGCGCTTAGTGAGATGAATTCCGAGCTCATGTGGTACCCACATATCGAGATTATTAAGGTATCCCAGTTACTTTAATCGTTTTTCAACGCTCGATTTCAATATGCTCAGATTCTCAGCAATCTCTCGTGTCGTTAAACGCCGACTGGATTCGATCAATGCCTTTATTTTGTCATCAACTTCGATTGGCCTTCCCGAGTGTGATGCATCTTTCACATCGAAATCTCCAGACCGAAATTTCGCAGACCAATTCTGACACTGCCGTAGTTTTAAGGCATCTTCACCTTACACATCACATAACTTTTTACGGGCTCGCACAGCTTTTTTTTTTTGCTTTTATGAAGTAATACAGCAAAACATGACGAAAACGTTCCTTTTGATAGTCCATTTTGAAATCAACGCCAAACAAACAGTTGTTAACCAAATCGAGCACTTTCTGTTCCTGAAACAAGCTTGAAGTGTCAGCTGTCTCGTTACATAATGAACTTGCGGTTTCAAATGACGTTAGTTACATTTCAAGACATGTTTCGCCATCTATGCGTAAAAACGCAATGACTTTTTGGCCAACACAATAAATCTGAAGCAATAGGCAGTGATTATATTCGGCAGCTAAACAATATTCACGACCGCACGGTTAAACGTACATTTGGTTCTAAATAATTTTATATCCACGTATGGCCACCACTATTTCAACGAGAGAATAAACTGCGAAATGATCTCCATCCCAGTTGAAAAGTTCATAGCAGAAAGGTCAAGGCATTTGTTAAAAAACAAAAATTCGCTGAGAGTGAGGGGTTTGCAGTTTTGCCATGGAAACGATTTCACACGAAATCTCGTTCTGCCTTAAGTGTGAGGGATATGTGGATCTCCCAAGAAATGAAAAATCGCGTGAATTACTGTCGTCACTTTCTATCGTATATTAAATCAGCTTCCGCATTCTCGTTCACCAGAGCTTTGCTTCATCTAACATTTTTTTTTTTTTTGAATCAGCATTTACAACAAGGAGAACGTTTCAGAAACGATCCTGTAAAAACACACTGACGGGGTCATACACAGAGATATAGCAGAGGTAATATGTCACGCCCATTGCCATTTCACGGATTTTAGTCTGACCATGTCTTCCAGTCTTGTCATTTTCCTGATCCACAAGTCCTACTTCTTATCTTTCCTGGTTCAAGCATGCATATCTTCATAGGGCCGCGGATGACCTAGTGGTCAACGTTTGTGACTGCCACGGAGAGACCCCAGGCAGGTTCGAACCACTAAATATCCGTCGTGAGTCGGATGGGCACATTAAGCCATCTCACCCCGGGTACTGGCCCCCAGGTAATAAATAAGGGCGTCTTCCTCCCCTTTCTACCTCGCTTCGGTGTAACTTTCCCATCCGGCACTCTACCCCAAATCTCCTAGCTTTCTATTTCTAAGGGTTGTTTAAGACCTAGGGTCAGGCACTCCCTTCCTAAAATCTTCTACATATGATCTGATCTGTATTTGATTTCGGGCCTCAGATAGCCGAGTGGTCAACGTTCGTAACTGCCACGGAGATACCTTGGGTTCGATCCCAGGCAGGTGCGAACGCTCGAACCACTAAATATCCGTCGTGCGACGGATGGGCACGTTAAGCCGCCGTACCCCGGATACTGGCCGACCTGTAATAAATAAGGGCGTCTTTCTCGCCCTTTCTACCTCGCTTCTGTGTCACTTTCCCATCGGGCACTCTGGCCCAAATCTTCTAGCTTCCTAATTCTAAGGATTGTTTAAGACCTGGGGTCAGACACTCCCTTCCTGAAAGTTTTTATATATGATATGATCTGATCTGCATCTCTACGTATAGTATGTGCACACACACGCACTTACGGTCCTGTGAGCGCAATATCCCCAACAGCAGAAAAGACAAAGGGAGAGGCTCGAGTGAAACTGCCTTTTTTCTAGCAGATTTTCCAGGGCAATCAACCAACATCCCGATGGGGGTGCTTATTAAGGGTTGAAATAAAAATGTGTTACGTATATATACCAAAGTTATCGGAGACTACAACGAAAAGCAATGCTACATACAATACACTGCGAATAAGAAAAAACTGGTATATTAGAACTTCTTGAAAAACGTCCGCAATTATTTAAGCGCAAGGTTTTCAACAAAAACGGAATGTGTCATACAGAGAAGTTCAAGAATTAATAACAATTGCCAGCGTGTTTCATGGACAACCTTTCACCCAAAACCAGAACACAAACTTACACTAGAATGTCATCCGGTAAATTTTCATTCTTGCGTGTTTCGGTGATCAACACCAGGAATCAAAGTAACGCTAGTGGGCGGAAGAAGTTTACCTTTCACATGGGGACAATCTCTTCCACCAACTACAGAGCAGTGAGAAAGAAGGGGGAAAATAATAATAAAAGAAAAACCGAGTAAAAATGAAAACAAACGTTCAGCTCCAACTACCAAGAAGAATTCCCTTCCCCCGGGGTTCACTAGGATCAACGAGGCATGGAAGAAAATGCTCCGATGGAAACACATTTCCTTAGGCTCTAATCCTGACTTATGAAAAATGAAAGGCAAGAGTTACTCCAAAGATCTTCAGGAGTCTGTGTCACTCCCGAGATCGATGAACTCGTCCCAGCAGCCATTTCCCTCACACGTGCAACTATCTTCACGATGATCAGTGTTATAAATATGTCTTTGAACATCTCTGACATTTGATTGAGATCTGAAACATTACATGCTCAAAATAAATAAATAAATAAATAAATAGGAACATCCGAGAGGTTCGTTTTTATTCAATGGCCATATCGGCAGTGGATCGAAACACGGGAAGAAGCCTCCTTTCCGAAATTGAGCAAATGAGAATATTTCTCGATGGTGAACTTCAACTCGCTATTCAAGAGATTTGGTGAAATAATTATTGTCATGAGTAAACCTATTTCATTGCCGTGTCGCATGAATTACAATTTCTGGATGTCAGTACGAGACAAAAATTACAATCAGTTTAAAGACGATCATCGTATGTGCCTTACACGAAGAATTTTTTTTTTCAAACTAATGTCTACACCGTAATTTTTTTATTTTTTTTTTCAAATCAGTCTACACTATAATTTTTTTTTCAGTTTTTTTTCAAGTCAAATCAGTCTACACTGTAAAAGTTTTAAGTTTTAAATTAACCAGTCTACACTAATTGTTTTAATTTTTAAATTAACGAGTCTACACTAATTTTTTTTCAAACTAATAAAGTCTACACTGCAATTTTTTTTTAAATTTCAAACTAATCAGTTAACACTGTAAATTTTTTGTAATCAGTCTACACTAATTTTTTTTTCAAATTAACCAGTCAATACTGTAATTGTTACTTTTTTAAAACTAATGTCTACACTGTATTTTTTACTTTTTTCTAAACTAACCAGCCTACACTATTTTTTTAAACTAATCAGTCTACACTGTAAAAAATAAGTGGTGTGAATTTACGGAAAATTCTTTAAAATAACGTACGGCAAAACTGCAGGTAGGTGTCAGTCAGTCTTAACGAAATTTTCGTTTCTTCTAACTTCGCTATTTTGACAGAATTTCCGTAGTCAGTAATTCAGTTTATTTCAGAAAAGTCAGTTTCAAGCTGTTATTATTTTTTTTTTTTTTTTTGTATTTATACAGAAATTTCGCAAAATCTCGGATTTTGATATTTTCAGCTCTTTTACGCCCCTTTTCGCCTTTGGTTGGTTTCGAACCAAAAACCTTTTCTACGGAAACAGCGCGTGCTACCGTTGAGGAAGGGCCGTTACCCAAACACAACATACATTCCTCACCGGGATTCGAACCCGGCCCCTTCACGGACGAATGGTCATAAGCCAGCGCTTAGACGGCCCTCAATTATTCCCACGAATCACTCCTATTACCGGAAAAATTCCGTCATATGGATACGGAAAAGAAAAAAAAATCCGTCAGTATATGAAAGGAATTTCGGAAAGATTTCTGAAAATTCAGAATTTTCTTGGCGTACGAAAAAATCCGTTAAATTCACGGAATTTTTTTCCCGCCATTTCACGGAAAAGGTATCAGGAATGTTTCGTTAACGCATGAAAATGAAAAAAATCACAGAAAATGAAAAAAACAACAACACAGAATAATGGCTCGTGAATTTCAGATTTTTTTTTTTTTGGTACAGCATACCCATCGTTCAAGTGATGCGACCTCTGGCTCGTCGCTGAAGAAACTAATCCCGGATAATATCGGTTTCCTCCTGTTACTGGGTTGTCCATGTCATGTGGGTTCTTCAAACCTTCACGCGTAAGGAAATTAAATAGTTGCGGAATTTTTGCTATATTTTCTCCCGATGATGAACTGAAGGAATTACTATCTTAATGAGAACTCTCTTCTGCAGTAGTGCTCTTTTTTTCAATGCAATATATGGGGAACGGCGCGGATTTGTTTATCTTGATTTCTATATTACATATAACTTTTTATTGTCTACATATCTATCTGTTCCTGATTATTGTATCACGCGCTTCTCTCGGTTACCTAGCTGCCAATGCTCCCGTTTCCAATCTTAATTTCTGTTTCCTTATTCTATTTCGAACATCAGAAAAACCTTTTCCCATTTGCTTGAGGAGCTGAAACTACCTGTCGCACCAAGAATCATCAAAATCTGCTTCCCACCACCTTCATGCGCCATATTAAACTCCCCTGTTTTTGTTCTTTCCCTGAGAAAAGCGCTGGTTTGTCTCCTAGTCCTCAATGTGTGTCCCCCAGCCCTTGAGACCACCAGGTCACCTCCATGCCATTTTAACCCTTTCACACCCTTTAATTAGCAACTTACTCTGTACGTGTGCTTTCCTCTAACGTGAGAGCCATTGTAATTCAAACTGAACTTCATGTACAGCGGATGCAGGGAAACGGCCAGAAATAATGTTTTCTCCGAAGACTGGAAGTGTAGCCAAGGATGGCCATATCTCCGTCCTCGTCTGGGACTCGCCGAAAAGTAAAAAACGGACCAACTGATTGCCGGCGAGGTGATATCAATGTTGGTTATGGACGCAAACTTTCTCTGAAATGAAAGGACCCACGGAAACACTCCCTTGTATCTGGAACAATAGCCCTAAATTAGGACTACTCCAAGTCTCAGATTCGCGTTGGAGACTTTAACAACTAACCAATCATTGACCATCAATCTCAACGTGCTGAAAGACTAACCAGTCATTGACCATCAATCTCAACTTGCTGAAAGATAAGTACAGTTTCCAAGGCCGGTTTCATAGTATGTAGTTCTCGTGTTTATGTCAATGTCCACGATAAACCATACACAAATATGGACTGGATAGCTGGAAAAGGATATTATAATCTATTTCCTCCCGAGCTACGCCAAGGACAACGTCTTAATCCTTAAATAGTTTTAAACGGAAGTAGAGAGTTTGTTTTTCCGTCCACTCGCTTATCAGTTAAACCTCTTTTACACGTTTTTCAAGGGACCAAGTAAAATGAACAAGTAACTGAAAAATGTATAACAGCAAAAATATAACATTAAAGGCAGTTCAGAATCTGGATCGCCGATATTTTACGTATAAATGAGAAAAACAGCAGCGTAGCTAGTAGCGTTGGTTGCTTGGTGTAAAATCATGCAGTTGGCCCGGCCCTGTTTGTTCTGTAGAAATATCGTACAATTATGTCTGGTATGCCTACGCGTATCGCCGCGAATTTCGTTTTACATGTGGCATTTTCTTACTATATATCGATAGCTCATCATGCAATCGGTAGGGTAAAACGCGGAATATAAAATTACCTACTCACACCAATATTCGGATCAACACTAAAAGAATGATCTCCTCCTTGTGTTCTCAACACTGAACGACATACGGTTACACGGAAATTTGTTATCAATACGGCAGCCGTTTGCCCATAACCTATGTAGCCGCCAACAACGTATGGCGTTATGTGAATGATCGACGCGACAGAATGTGAGAACAAAGCATCGTCTCAGACAGTCGGCAAGATTAAAAGCGCGGCATCACGCATCAGAAGCCTTATCGTAGAATGCGGCTCAAACGAGGGAAAGAGCCATCACGTTATGACCCTCTTTAGCCCACAAAACAGCGGCCACTTGGAGAGGCATCGATTCGATGAGGTGGCGATAGGTATCCTGGGGTATCTGGTACCATAATGTCAACAGCAGGTCCTCCAGTTCCCGTACATTTCGGGAAGGTGGTGATTTAGCGCGAACCCGCTTTTCCAAGTTGAACCACAAATGTTCGATTAGGTTTATGTCAGGTAAATTTGGAGGCCAGGGCATTAAGAGAAAGTCATCAGCATGTTCCTCGAAACACCCCTTGACGATTCTGGCAGTGTGGCATGGTGCATTATTCTGTTTGTAATAGCCGTCACCAGAAGGGAACACAGTTGCCATGAATGGGTGAACTTGGTCCGCAACGATGTTTAGATACCTGACAGCTGTCAGGGATTGTGCTATTGGGATAATGGGGTCTAAAAAGGTCCCAAGAAAACATCGCCCACAGCATTACACCGCCGCCGGCCTGTTTCCGCCTAACAGTGCATCCAGGTGTCACAACCTCCGTTAATAATCGGCGTGTCCGCGCTCGGCCGTCGACGTGATGCACCACAAATCTTGATTCGTCAGACCAGGCCACTTTCTTCCAATCATCCACGGTCCAATCTCGTTGATCTTGGGTCCACTTCATGCGTTGTTGGCGATGACGTGCAGTGAGCATGGGGAGCCGGCTGGGTCTTCGGTTACGCAAACCCATGGTCAGAAGGCTGCGATGAACTGTATGCTGCGACACACTGCCCTAATCCACAATGTTTTAACTGCGGGTGATTTATCGCACTGCGGTCGCTGTGAACAATGCGCGACAGTGCCCGCTTCCCTCTGGCATCAACGAGCTGCGGACGACACGCGGCTGGAAAACGGTTCGTCGTAGTTTGGCCATCTGTGCACCACTTTTGATACGTACTCACTACATCAGCACGTGGACAAGCCTCAAGCCGCGCCGTGTCAATCACAATTTGCCGTTTATCAAACTCCGATAAATCTACAGATTTTTCCCATTTTGACTCCGGGTTCTACTAACCGAAAGTCGGTCCTCTGATTGTATATAGTATACTGCTCTGTGAACTTCACCTGCGCCACCGTACGGTCTCCAGACGCGCTCTTTTTTCTAGGCTTGGGGGGGGGGTGATCACAGTGTAATGGCTCATTGGCGTAGGTTCAGAGTTATTTTCGTAATAACAAAAATAACTGATTAAACCTGACGATCGGCGAGTGTGCAATAAGCACAATAATTCACGGTAATGATATTACTATTGGCTTATTGTGAGATGGATTTTGTGTTTCACCTTTGAGAATGTCATACTAAAGAGTCTTTCTGCAACCAGACAGAAATTTTGTCCTTCACCTTTGTGAATGTCATACAAAAGAGTCTTCCTGCAACCAGACAGATTAATCGTGTGGGTGTATCACTTCGAGAATGTCATACAAAAGTCTTTCTGCAACCAGACAAACTGTAAAGTATTTCGCACTGCCAATTTTTCATTGCCACCTTATCTTTAGCCGACAATGGGCCCTCAAGCGGCTGGGCTGTAGTGCAACTGCACCATCATGCGCTGTGGTTGCTGCGCCACTGGAGAAAAACGTATAAGTGATGAACGTATAAACGGGGCTCTACAGTATTAATATTAAATATCCTTCCAAGGATTTTATTTTACGGGTGCTCTCTTTTTGCTACCTTGGCCACACGTTATTTTTTGTATTTCTCTTTCTGGCTATGCTTTCCATGAAACATTTTTCCGTCTATCCGCTTTTCGAAATCGAACCTGCGGAGTGTTTTGCAGTTTTCCGTTTTGGATTATCGACAATATGTTAGTTTTGCAAATTCCGTGAGCAAATAGTAGAATAACCCCTAAGGCTAAGATAGAAATGTATGACGATTTTTTTAATCTCAACCTTTTTCCATCTCACCGCTGGGGTAGTTACGCAATTTTCCGATGTCTGAATTCGACCAAAAATTTCGATTTTGTGACCAATCATAGAACCTTTATCGTGAACCAATCTTTATTTTTTTTTATTTTTTGTAGAGCAAATCGAATTCATTTTAATTTAACGCGCACGCACTTTTCTATCGATTAAGAGCGTAAAAATTTAATTTCGGGTTAGCGACAATGAATTTCATTTCTAATTGCTTGGCTTGGTTACCATGCTTACACGTGCTTCGGAGTTAGATATCGGCTTTTTCACCCAATATCTAATTCAGCCAGATCAAGGCAATAACAAGGGGAACAGCGCTTCAAAAGTAGCAAAAATTCGTGGTTCACATTGAAGCGTCAATTGCTACAGAATCGTTTTCCACATCTACAAAACAAATACAAAATATTCACCTTGAAATCCAAATTGCATAGATTAACAGTATTTAACAAAGGCCCCAAACCCCTCTTAAACTAGCTGTTTATAAAGATCTACCCTTAATAACAGCCACTTGACATTCAGGCACGTGGAAGAACAAGAATGGCAGTACGTGTGTGCCTGTGTAACCTCTTGTAACCATTACATCATTATTAATAACCAGTTCTTCAGCAGCGTCTACTTTCTGTTAACCAATCGCCCTGACAAGGATTGGCTTCCTCAGCTCGTCAGGGACGCAATTGCGATATCAAATAACTCGTTAACGAAAGTTATTATTAGCCCATCACCAACAAGCTTTTTGTTTATTCGGCAGAATGCGTCGGTATGTGTATAAGAAAATGGTGAGGCTTGCGGTGTTCATTCTTCACCAAAACCAGTGATTGTTTTAACATTCAGTCAAGGTTGGTTTACCCGTATAACTGATTCGATTGCCACGGAATCTTAAAAAAAAAAAAATTAAAAATCCTTCCGCGAGATAAATGCTTGATAAGCCATCTTAACATCTACCGCTCCCCACCACTGTTTTGCTACTTGGTAAAAAGTTGCTGAGAGCAGCTGAAATGTTTGCTATTTCAGCTGCTCTCGGCAACTTTTGCCATTGAATTCTCGTCCCTCAGGTAAAAACGATTAAAAACTTCAACTCAGCGATCACTGATAAACAGTTGTCGAAATGGCGTCTGACAAAGCTCCTCACTACAAACTTAAGAGTATTTGTAAAAACACAGGTCACATAATTGGCCCCGACCCGGACCTCACCCGGTCAAATCTGCTTTGAACTATAAATTCGAAACTATCATTGTCAATCATTACTGATCATCCAATGCTGGATGAAGGCCTCCGTAAGTTCCTTCAACAACGGACTGTCTTGGTCCAGTCCCCTCCATCCACCCATCTCCCACGTGGTCTTCTTCTGGGTCTTTTCCCTGTCCCTTGGAATCCAGTCTAAAATTTCGGTTTTTCCATCGGTAGTTCATTCTCCTGGAAATATGTCCAGCCCGTTGCCATTTCAGGGATTTTATTCTGATCATGAAGTCTTCCACTCTTGTCATTTTCCTTATCCACGAGTTCCTCTTTTAATCTTTCTTGGTTACACCAAGCATGCTTCTCTCCATGCTTCTTTCATCTGTCTGCAGTCTTTGTATGTTTTTTTTTTAGTTAAGGTCCACGTCTCTACTCCGTACGTAAGCACTGACAGGATGCATTGATTAACCACTTTTCTTTTAAGACATAATGGCACATTGCTCCTTAAAAATTGCACTGTTTATTCTAAACGCTCTCCAACCAAGTGTTCTTACGCTAATTAATTTCTTCATCAATGTGACCTTTGCTTGATATCTGCTGCCCAAGGTAAATGTAGGAATTGGTTATCTCCAGATTTTCTCCATCAACGGATAAATCTTCATTCCTTGTAAAAGCATTGTACTTCGGTTTTGTCTTCTGAAAGTTCATTTTTAATCCCATTATTTATTTTATTTCTTTACCCTTCTCAGCAAGCTCCTGGAGCATACTCTCCAGCTTTGAAGTATTTCAAAGACCTCTGATAGGTTCTTTGAAATATATTTATCATTTCAAAAATAAAACGGAAATAAAACCGGATCAGGAACACCTTTAACTGACCCATTTGACCAGCAAGAAATTGTAACCCTCTGACCCGTTTCCATCTCTGCACTCCGGAGTAAGTTGATCTCCCAACTAAGCTACACGGACGGAATGTATCGCTGCAGATTTGTCTTCTTGACACGTGCTTTACCTCTGTAGTACGTTCCGTCATCTCCCTCTTTAATTTAATTATATTTTTTTTATTTGTTTTGAAACGAAGAACGAATTTTTTATTAATTCTAAACGATGTGGGGAACAAACATTTCTCGAAGAATCCAAAAGGCCAGTACAACATCCATTTTAACGTTCGGACGCAATGTGAAAACACAGGTTTGTCCGTGACAGGGATTGAAACCGCGCCCCCTGACTCCGGAGTAAATTGATCTCCCAACAAAGCTACGCGGATGGAATTCATTGCTGCAAATTGTCTTGACACGCACTTTACACCTCTGTAGTACGTCACATAAGGTTATTAATAGATGAAAATAAAACACCGCACATGGTTGACAAATTCGAAAAAAAAAACGTTTACAAAAAATGCGGCTGTTGGAAGCAAAATAAAATGTACGACAAAAAAAAAGTAACCCCCCCCCAAAAAAAAAACACGAGTAAATGTACGACTTAACCGTTACCCTTAAAAAAAAAATGAAGTTTTGGGGTAGCTTGAAAGTAAATTCGCCCTCGAGGTATGTGACGTTAACACACTCAAACAGAACTCGGAAAATGCTTCAATTTATGCTTCTACTCCTGCTTCTAGCGGACAATTTTCATGTTTTGTGAAGGTCCGTTAGTGTTTGTGATGTCATTTCTATACAACAGAATTATTCCAAAAAGAATTATTCCTTTCTATACATCAGAAGAATTATTCATTTCTATACACTAGAATTATTTATATCCAAAAATAATTATTGCTTTCTATACATCAGAAGAATTATTCATTTCTACACCAGAATTATTCCAAAAATAATTATTCATTTCTATACATCAGAAGAATTATTCATTTCTATACACCAGAATTATTCCAAAAAGAATTATTCCTTTCTATACATCAGAAGAAATATTCCTTTCTATACATCAGAATTATTCCTTTCTATACACCGGAAAGAATTATTCCATCACAATTTGCCCCTTTATCAAACTCCGATAAATCGGCAGATTTTTCCATTCTGACTCCGGACACTACTAACCGAAAGCCAGCCCTCGGGTTGTATATACTGCTCTGTGAACTTCACCTGCGCCACCGTTCGGTCTCCAGACGTGCTAGGCTGGGAGTGGTCATAATGTAATGGCTCATCGGTAATGTATTGTTCAGAAGAATAATGCATCAATTTCAACGGGATTACACGAGGGCATGAAATTTGAGAAAAAAGTAGGAGGGGTTTCTTCTTACATATCCTCCGTCTCTTTATGAGATATACAGTTCGACCTCTTTACACAGTCATCCTCGCTTCTCGCGTGCTGTAACCATGGAACGGATTTTCCTGAATACTTGCACATTGGAAGTTCCCTCGTTCAACCGCCACCTCTCTGTCAGCCAACCGCCCATGCTCGAAGAGAACCAAATCTTCAAAGCCTGTAAAACTCTTAAAACTGTCATCTGAACATAAAAGGAGCTCATTACATGTACTTTTCGCATGCCATTCAAAGAGTCTATTTCTCATTCTTTCTGTTTCTAGCTCAGGGAGTTTTCTACGAAACTCGACCATTCGTGTGTTGTCATCCTTCCAAAGCCACGCCCTTTTTCGTTCGTCACTTCGATTTCAGAAACATGACGTCATACATTTTATGACTGTTGCAAATAAAATATGTATACACATCTATGTTTGAAGCACTCTGATTATTTGAAGCTGCATAGCTATTAAGGCGTGCACGTTTTTGTATGTATACATCAGCACCTATTAGTGCCCTGAGAGAGTGATGTGGTAGAGAATTTGTCATACAATTTGATCTTCTGGGGAAAAGGTACAAAGCCATCCTCCTGCAGCGTAAGTAGAGAATAGCGAGAAAAAATTTAAAGGCTACTGTCTTAAAAAAACAACTTAATTATAGGAAAACATTTTTTATCCCTTTCAAGATAAAGATTAGTCTTTTTTTTATCCCTTTCAAGATAAAGATTAGTCTTAATTCAGAAACAGATCTCCCACAAACATTTTTTTCTAGAATTGCGGCGGTCAGTCACTCCTCGTCCTTATAACAACCAAAAAATTTTCAAGAACCAGCACATTTTTTCCAAGAGATACGAGGAGAAAACCATGATCGGTAAGTACACATACAGAATTGTGTATATGTGTACAATGCATAATTATGTATAAACGAAAACTACACATACAGGAGTGTGATATTTAACAACCAAAATTAATGTACGACTTCTTACATATCGTTCAAAAATTCAGTGTACAATCCTGAACTAAAACTATAGGGTGTACTTCAATTAATAGTAGCATTTCAAAATACATAGTGTGAGTCGAAAGTTTTGCAACATCTGCATAAACGCATGTGGTGCGGCGGGTATGTCACGTGTTTAGACTTGTTCAAGTCGTGCACTGCAGCCAGTCGAAAGGGATATAAAGTGGTAGCCATTGCTGTGAACAGCATTGCATGTCATCGTTCTGTCTGTGGTTGGGACGCCTAAAAGATGAACAGCCACAACCGGCTAATTAGGGAACTTTTGCTTTAGAGTTTGAACTCTGCCATAACGCTGCTCAAGCAACACGAAACATTTGTCATGAGAAAGGGGAAGGTTTCCTGGACCACAGCAATGCAACCAGATGGTTCAAGAAATTTCGCTCAGGTGACAGAAACCTTCTTAAATGTTTTGCCCTTGAATATAAAAAGGACACTTAACATAATGAACCAATGTTTTGCATATAGCGAACAATTTCGCTTGTCTGAAAAAAAAAACCCAAAAAAACCAGGTATGTGCTCCTTCGTTACCGCGATGGACATATTTTAGGGTTAAGAACAATATCATTACAGCCAAACCTCGATTTAACGAACTTCAAGGGACCAACAGTCCTGTACGTAAAATCGCAGAATCGAGGAAACGTTTCGAATGAAACATTCAAATTAAGCTAGTGTTCGTAACAGAATACGTAAGCAGCTATGTTCTCTTTCTTTCAGTGATTAACTTTTCTAGTGCTACCTGTGTTCATCAAAACTTGGTCCGTAAACGAGCTGTTGTTGTTTAATTTGGAGCTGTGGATTTAAAACTGAGAAGGAAAGAAAAAAAAAAAGCGCGATGTGGCGAAGAATTTCAGAGGTTCAGGAATGGGTACGTACCATGTGTGTCCCTGACTTCACAGAGTGCAATTGTTCTGTATGTAGCTGAAAACAAGAATCTCCAGGGCATTGTACACTGCTGGCCACCCAAAATGCAACACCAAGGAGGACACGAGATAGCAAAGCCAGATTTACTGGACACATAACAACAGATACAAAGATGAAACGATTGAGCTTACAAGGCCCGTGCGACTTGCGGAACACGCAGACACCAATATAGTTCGTGTGGCCCCCATGGATGGCAATAACGGCCGCTACACGCCGCGGCATCGTACGAAAGAGGCTTTGGATGTGGGCTTGGAGTATGTCAACCCAGGCTGCTTCCACACGTTGCCCGTTGCCACAGTTCATCAGGCGTAGCTCGCGGGTGGTGCTTGCCGGGCCACTCGGTTGCCGATCAGCGACCAGACCTGTTCGATGGGCGACATATCGGGAGAACAGGAGGTCCACGGCAGCAGTGACACCTGATGGGCCGTGAAGAATTGTTGCACAATGCGTGCCACGTGCGGGCGCGCATTGTCCTGTTGAAACGTGGCCGCTGGCAGGTCCTGCAGGTAAGGGAGGACTACGGGCTCCAAAACGTCAAAGATGTAGAGGTGGCTGTTGAGTGTACCGGCGGTGCGTACCAGAGGGGTGCGGGTGTCATATCCAATTGCGCCCCAAACCAATAACACCAGGCGACGAACCGGTATGGCGATGCATAATGCAGGCATCATACAGTCTCTCGCCGCGGTGCCGCCACACGCAGATCTGATCGTGGTGTTGCAGGCAGAAGCGGGATTCGTCGGAGAAGACAATGTCCTGCCATTCCGTAATCCAGGTGCGGCGTTCAACGGCCCACTGTCGCTGCACTCGCCGGTGGTGTAACGTCAATGGTAATCGGAGCAATGGGCGCCGTGCGACAAGTCCCCGCTCCTGCAGACGACGCCGAACGGTACGTACAGGTTGTTGCGTAACACACCCTAATCCCTGCGCTAATGTTCGTGATGTGGCGTTGCGAGCCGTCAATGCCCGCCGCATAACATGCCGGTCCTCTCGTTCGGTGGTGTGCCGCGGCAAACGCACACGACGGTCCGTCCCTCCTGTACCCACCGAATCCATACTCGCCTCACTGTGGCTGGATGTCGTCCCACACGGGCGTCGATGTCTCGGTACGATAAACCGCTGTCGCGATAAGCCACTATTCGTCCTCTGTTGAACTCCGAAACGTGCTGGAATGACTGCCGTATTCTGCGACGAGGCATCAGGAAGCTTCCCACGCACAGGTCCGGCAGCACAACACACTTCCACTACTTACACCCCGCCTTCTGCGCACCCTTCTTATAGTGCTTCTCGGTGGCGTGCCGGGCGCACATGATTTGCATATGCCTTGCAATGCTAATCGTTTGCATATCCTCTCGCGGGCGACGCATGCTGCAAATTTCAGGCCAATCGGATGCTTCCTTCTTGGTGTTGTATTTTGAATGGCCTGCAGTGTAGATTTCCTAACCCCAGACAGCCTTTGTTTTTCCTGCTTCCCACCCATGCAAGAAAACGTTGCGCTCCTTTGGAACTTGTTGGTCATTTGCTTCGCTTGATAGTCAGTGCAAAGGCAAACTGATTTCTGATTCTGTCAAGCTGTGTCGCAGATGGTGTTCTTTGAAACGCCGGTTAACTGCATGCGTAACATTTTCCTGTTACGCGAAGCTCTCTTTCTAGCTGACTTTTAACGTGAAAATGCTGGTTAATATAGTTCGGTGGTTTTAAAAAAAATAAAAAAATGTTCGCTAAATTGAAGAAATGTGTCCGTTAAATCGGGAAACGCCAAGCACTAATTTCAATGTGGTTCCGTCAGGACCGCCAAAAATGTACGTACAATCGCGGAATTTATTAAATCGGAGTCCGTTAAACAGGGGTTTGACTGTATATGGTTTGATACTAGGACGTCACTAGGCTTCTAGATGTAGAGATTTTTTTTTTTTTTTTTAAGAAACACTGAAAGAACGAATTTTTAATGCTTTCCACTACCCGCTACAAAGGAATTCGCGCGATCCTCACCCCTGTGAGTGAGTGAGAGAGAGAGAGAGAGAGAGAGAGAGAGAGAGAGAGAGAGAGAGAGAGAGAGAGAGAGAGAGACACACACACACACACACACACACACACACACACACACACACAGATCTGACTTGTTACGACACTAGTGTAAGATACAAGTATTACTAAAATGTCGCCTTCAACTTTTTTGCCGGCTTTGAAATGTGCTGTCATAAATTGCTTTTCAAAATTTTGCCTTTGCGCTTACGAAAAATCAAATGTTAACGTCGTACCACGCAGACACAATACCTCTTCTCCTCTCCTTAAATTCCTTCCTTCAAGCCAGCGGCTCGCCTTACACTCTTCTCCTAGAAAGCAGTCAGCGGCCACTTCCTGCACTTTCACTGTTCTGGAGCAGTCTTAAGAGCGCTGGTGAAGCTTTTGACTCCACTTTCAGTGTTGAAATCCCGTTTTGTAATAAAAACAAAAGAACAGTAGAGCAATTAGTAGTGACACCCTCAGTTAATACCAAAGCGAGTACTTGGTTAATACCTACCCACCTCCTCATTAGGTGTGTAAATGTGAAAAAAGAGACTTCGAAAAATGAAAAAGGAATTCGCAGAGTGGAGAACTGAATTTTCATGGCCCTACGGATACTATTTTGATAACCTTTTTTTTTTTTTTTTTTTTTTTTTTTTGAGCACTTCCTAGGGGAAAATACGTAGGACAACCCGAAATAAATTACATGACTTATTACTTGGCAAAGTTCAGATTACATTTTAAAGTTAAATATGTTTAAAAATGGGACATTTTGAACTGGGTGGGCAAGGCAAATTTTAGGGTGGGCTCAAGTCCACCTTCGCATCCCCTTGGCGACGTTTCTGTTTGATACGTAACGTATCTTTAATCCACATTAGACTTCTAGTACATTCTGGGTGTGGCTATCCTGGTATTTCCACATTTGATGTAAACTCAAGACATATCCTAGGAAAGTTCACTATGATTCTATTAGTGCTGTCTTGCTTTATTCCATACTAGATTCATATACATAATATTGGTCAAAAACATCACTCCAAGTATCCATTATATTTCTTGCTGTCGTCCTTCATTGATGTGTTTCTGCAGATAATAGTTACCTTTTAAAATCTTTAAAAAACTTATTTACACGTTAAATACATTAATATAGTAAAAACGGAGATATGCCACAGGTTAAAATCTCAAGTCCACCAGTTAATAATGTTTAAAGCTTTTCAACTGAAATACTCAGTCATCTTTAGAAAAACTCCCATGTTGTCTCCACTATGGAAAGATGTCTCCCAGGATAGTCACAACGTGAATATGCTGGAAGTCTAATATGGACTAAAGGTACGTTTCGTATCAAATCATAATGTTTTTATTCTTAACTTTGAATAGTTTATGGTGTGTTTCATCAAGTGTGTACCTGAAATTAAAAATTCTACGTAAATATGTGATGCATGATAAAAATATTTCTTGCTGTCGTCATTCATTGATGTGTTTCTAGGGTCTGGTTCATTTGCCCGAAGTTTACTTCACCGAAGGGTCACTTGACCGAAAATCACTTCACCGAAAAGATTGTTTCACCAAATGATCATTTTGTTCGAAACGTTCATTTCACCGAAGGGTCAGTTTATCGAAAACTTTGGATTTCATTACAGGACATGTTGAAGCATGGTGCAAGTTCGGCAGACAGACCACCGAAACGTTAGGGCATCATACTCAAATCGCATTTTTGATTTCTCCGTGTCACAGAGAACGCAAAGATTTAGTTTTAAGACAAAAATAATTAATTTTAAGTCCCTAGGCCTCGGTTTAGGCCTTTTTAGCAAATTTTAATCATGTTCATAAGGTTTACATAAAAGTCATGTTCAGTGCTCATGTTCATAAGGTTTACATAAAAGTCATGTTCAGTGCTCATGTTCATAAGGTTTACATAAAAGTCATGTTCAGTGCTCATGTTCATAAGGTTTACATAAAAGTCATGTTCAGTGCTCATGTTCATAAGGTTTACATAAAAGTCATGTTCAGTGCTCATGTTCATAAGGTTTACATAAAAACTAAAATCTATAATGTTGCACATTTTTTCAGGCAAAAAGAATCAATTTCAGGTCCTTAGGCCTTACCTTAGTCCTTTTTACCTAATTTTAATCGTACGAACTCATGTTCATTAGGTTTACATAAAAAGTTACTTTACATTTTATGCAATGCTTATTATGAATAAGAGTAGAGTTAAAATCTTTTAAAATGACCTGTATCCAGGCCTACGGTCACAAAATTAATGTTTTGTGGTTGAGTAAATTGGGAACATCATTTACTTGATTTACTATATGTAACCCTTATGATTATGACCTCGGAAGATTAAAATTTGACAAAAAAAACACAGATTTAGGCCTTATAATTAATTTTATATTTCGAAAAACCTACTCATGTGGAGGTGTTTCATAGAAATTAAAAGTGTATTTTTTTTATACAATCCGATAATAATCTTTAGGTGGCCAGTTTTTCAAAAACTCGCACCACACTCCAACACATCTTTAACAACAAAATTCAAAGTTTTCGATAAACTGACCATTCGGTGAAATGATCTTTCGATATAATGAACTTTTAGGTAAAGTAATCCTTCGGTGAAATGAACTTTTCGATCAAATGTCCTTTCGATGAAATGAACTTTTAGAGCAAGTGACCCTTCGGTGAAATGTACTTTTCGATCAAGTGATTTTCGATCAAGTGACCTTTCGATCAAGTGAACGATACCCGTGTTTCTGCAGATAATAAAACAGAACATCTTTCAGTTCATTGTATCCTGATTGATTCATACTTATGTGCAAACAACAAAATACATAAAATTAGGGATGGAGATTCGAATCCTCGAATCTTGAAAAAGATACGAGATCCAAAACTCGAATTTTCGCGCTTTTTTCGTCTTTCGAATCTTAACCTAATATTTGTCGTTTGGGGCTTGTTCTAGAGCGATGTTTGTTCGAGTTTGAATTTTTGTTGGTATAACAAGTTCTGGCATTAGAAAACAATCAAAGTAGATCGTCTACAGTGTGTACACAGCTATTTAAAATAGCTCGTTACTTCCAAACCGGATGCAACAGTGAAGGAATTTTTCAGCCAAACACAGAGTTCAACAGCCGAAGCGACTGGAGTCTCCCATCGGACAGAGCCTTAGTTACCATTTATCAAATATAGTGTGAAAAGTGACTTAGCTGTATTTTATCTCTTTCCTGACAGCCGTTACCGTAGTAACGAGCGTGAGAACGGAGGAGGGGGGGACGACCTTGAGCCACGTCGCGCACATTTCTCAAGTTACTCTGTATACAGCTCAGCGTTTCTAGTTCTACTCAATTCTCCGCAGCGTCTCACTAGCACACGCTTTCAGTATTCGCTCCGGGTTATCCGGTCTGTATTTTTTGAACTCTTTTAAGAAGCATTTTCTTTCCATTTTTTTCTTATAATTGTTCTTACACTGGTGTGCAAAAATTAAGGACGAAGAGGAGAAATTAGCATAACAGCGGAACGAGCAGGCAGAACGGACCGAAAGACCACTCAGGAGATAGACTAGGGTCCGGTACGGTAGGGCATGCGCATATATACAGCATGACGTAGGGGGGGGGAAGTGTCGGAAGGGTATAAAGCACACGGGCGGTGTACGCTCAGCAATTGGGTGAAAGCTATTGCACGGTGTACATCTGTTTGAACAACGTCGAGTTGCTGCCACCGTGTGATATGGCCAACAGGCAATCCAGTAGACGACATCTGGATGACTTTACTCGAGGTCGCGTCATTGGGAAGTTGGAAGAAGGTCGAAGTGTAACTAGTGTGGCCGAGGAGTTCGGGATCGCTCACAGCATCGTTTCATGAGCTTGGAGAGCATTTCAAACGACAGGAACAGCTATCCGAGAGTTTAACAGTGGTTCTCCAAGAGCAACCACGGCGACGGACGACCGGTATATTGTCCAACAGGCGAGAAGAGACAAAGAGCGGGAGAAATCGCAAGGCACATGCAACAGACAACTGGACGTTCGTTATCGCGTTTTACCGTGGCCAGAAGGCTGCACAAAGGTGGTCTATTTGCACGACGACCAGTACGGTGTGTGCCATTAACGCCTGCTCATCGGAGACGGCGGTTTCTGTGGTGCCAGGAACAAAAGAACTGGACACATCAGCTATGGGGTCGAGTTCTCATTACGGATGAGAGCCGATTTAGTCTGACGAGCGATTCTGGACGTATACACATCTGGAGAGAGCAGGGTACACGCAATCACACTTCCAACATCATCGAAAGGGACCGGTTTGGAGGTGGTGGAGTTCTCGTTTGGGGCGGTATCATGTTTGGTAGCCGCACTGACCTCCGCATCTTCTAAAGAGGTTCAGGCACTGGTGTCAGCTATTGTACCAAGGTTCTCCTGCCTCACGTGCATCTGTTTAGAGGTGCTGTAGGTACTGAGTTCCTCTTCATGGACGACAACGAATTCAGTGGCTGCCGCAGAGCTGTTGGAGAGTGAAGATATTCAACGCATGGATTGGCCCGCAAGGTCCCCGGACCTAAATCCAATCGAACACGTGTGGGACTTTCTCGGGAGACGCTTGGCAGCACGTCACCAGCCGCCAGCAACGATTCCGCAGCTGCGATTGGCGCTACAAGAACAATGGGCCGCGATGCCTCAACAGCTCCTTGACAAGACCGTCCTCAGCATGGACAGACGTTGTAATTCCTGCAACGCAGTCAGGGGTGATCATATCCCCTACTAAAGATTGGATTTTTCTTGGCAGCCGCCTGTTACATGGACGTTTCTGTCTTCTGTCTAGTTGTGCCCGAAGCTACCATTTCAATAAAGTGCCTTTGTATCCTTTGGATTCCTTGTTTGGAGGGTTTTGCTCACTTGTCCCATATTCTTACATCTTGGGGATCTTATGGTATGATTTGAGTCGATGTGGAGCAATTCTGCACGACGTTACATTCGAAAAACCGTCTAGTCCTTAATTTTTGCACGCCAGTGTATATGAAGGATTCGAGAACCTTTTAAGGATTCGGATTAGAGAAAATTTAGGAATCGTCCCACCTCTACATAAAATCCTATCCTCATTGGTATAAAAATTGTACTCACTGAATATGTGCCCTCAAAAATTGCACTCACTGATTTCTTTCACATTCTCTTGTTTAGGTGGACGTCTAGGGCTGCTGAGGTTCCGACTTATCGGATAGATGGCGCTGAAAATCACTGTTGGTTCCCTAAGGAAATTGGGTTTGCCTGTGACGTTGGTATTTACTGCTCTAATAGTTTGACCAGGAGGGAGTTCTGATAAGAACTTTTCAGTTAAAAATAACTTACCTAAACCACAACTGGTTGAGAATTTTCAAAATTTTCTGAGCTCACTGAATGAAGTCAAAAACACAGTGAGAATGAAAAGACAAATAACCAATGACGTTATTTGGGGGTGGAGTTAAGTAAGCGGAGTTTCCATAGCTCAAATTCAGAGGTTCTCTGCTAATGTACACATCTTCTCTTTCAAAAATGAACGTATAGTAAGATTTAAGATGATATATAGAAGAAAAGATTTCAATCTCACTTTTGCTCCAATCCAATTATTTGTCTTTGGCCCAGATAACTAGAAAAATCAGACAAATGAGAGATTTCGTTTCTTCCACACAGACACACTGCCAAGCTAACTTCTCGCGCCATCTAGGAGTATTTTCGAGTCAGATAAATTGAATCAAAAAAAAAAAAAATTCTAACAAATGTTTCGGAATAATAACTGTGGCATATATTAGATATCAGCCGTTTTTATTTGTGCTCAAAATTTTAAACAGAACAAAGCAATCGTCTTCGAGAAACTGTGTACAAAAGAATGTACATTACAGATACAGGATCGAATTTAGCAATAGTCTTTGAGAAAATGTGTACAAAAGAATGTACATTACCGATACAGGATAGAATTTCCCTTGAAGTCACCTTTTTTAACATGCATGCGTAAAAATTATTGCTATGGCTGTGAAAGGGGGCCTCAAAGTCCTCTGGAATATATGCTTCCTCGTCATCCAGTTTTTATAAACGAAAGCAACGAAAATTATTTCTAAAAATTTTACTTATTTACTAAAAAAGCAAATATTGCTTTTCTTGTTAATACTTCATTCAAAGCTGCCTAAATTGCTCGCTATTTCTTTAATCAGTTGCATGTGAAGTTACGGCTAGAAGCCCTGTTAGCCGTGATCACCCACCCTCCGCTATGCGGAGGTTTGCAGGAGCTATCACTATCAGTACGTCCCTGGCCTATATCGATGAGAATGTATGAACGCGCGAGGAAACTTTTAAACGAAATGAGAGAATCGAAGCTTGTCTTACGACGAAAAATATGTGTTTAACAAAACAGAACTGCAATCATGCCATAACTCAGACTATAAAATTTGCTTGAATATAAGTGGATGGAGCAACTGCATTTATACCGATGCGAAATCTTTGTACAGCGGAATATTTTTCTTTACGCAGAGAGATGTTTCGTAATTCGCAACAGACAAACGGAATCCTGCTACATCATCATCATCATCACGGGGTACAAAAGTCGCATCATCATCCACGAAAAGGGAACATCCACAAAACCATCTCATCTAACTGGTTGCTGTTGCTCTTGATACGACACTGGTATTTGTGTCACGCAGGTCACGAAGTGAAAGACCGGTCAAAAGATTCTCCGACGGAGACGCTGCTATTTCGCTAACATTCGTCTGCATGCTAATTCGATATCCCATAGCTTTCTAAATCGCTTTCCATCAAATGATGCGCAATGCATGTCCCAATCTTGATTGGCTGATTTTCATTACGAATGATTGTAGAAAAAAGGTAGAGCTCACATTAGCCGCACCGTAAGTGTGGAGCCTGGGTGCACCATTCATAATCCCCCCTCCCGCCGGGCTCTCGTTTGAAAGCTCTAGAAGGCGCTCCGTGGGTCCCTTTTCCGATACATACGTATATCGATTTCTCTACATCTACATGATATCGATTGTATCTTAAAGATTCTGTAAACCATAGTAATAACGTGATCTAAGTTCATGTTGAAAGTAATGTTAGCCAAAATATGAAATTTGATGACGTAAGATTTTGCTGACTGGAAAAGAGTGCTTTACAAATTTTATAATGAGAAGTTAGTTTGTGGAATTTCTTTGTTCAAATAATTTTTTTTCTTACTCTCCTTTTGCATTTTCCTTATTCTTTTCAGGGATGCCGACTTCATATTATTGGGGGGGGGGGGGGGCAGACGTGAAGAGATTAGACGTGTGAGGGGGCATGTCTCTTGTATTGCCAGGAGGAAATTAAAGGGCTGGGTACAAAAATATAAACTGCGAGATTTGACGTATATTTTAAAATGTAACTAATTGCTCTTCAGCAAATGAACAAAGCAACAAAAAAATTATTTTGCTAAACATTAATATTTTTCAAAATATAATTCAGCCTGTTATTTTATAAAAATAGCCAGACAGATTTAATTTCCAAAAGTTTATAAAAAATGAGAAATTAGCGCGATTACTCGAACGAGACGCGCAAAAAATAGAGATAAAAAAAAGGCGCTAGAGATTATACGTTTCTGTATTTTTATTTGATTTTTCGATAACTGTCTTAAACGTTTACCACATATCACGAGAACATGTCAAACACAATATGGGCCTGAATAACGTATTTAGAGGATTTCCGCCACGTATTTAGAGGATTTTTACAATATGAGGCTGCCAACCAAGTTTCTTATCAAATGAGCAACACTGACTGAATATGGGGGGAAAGTTCACTTATTTTCAGAGGCGTAACTAGGTATTTCTGCGCCCGGAGCAAACCGCAAAAGATTGCGCTCCCCCCCCCCTCCCCATCTGTCTTTTAAGACATTACCAATTTAATAGTTGTATACATAAAAAACTTAAATTACTAAATATGTGTATTACATTAGCAATAATACCAGGCAGTGTAATACTCTTCTCGACAAAACAAAATTAACGTCATACCCCAAAGTTCTCTACGCGGTAGGTACAATCTAACTGCGACTGTTTATGTAGTTTTTCGCAACTGCTTGGGAGCTCGGACCTACTGTACCACATCAAATAGACCAAATTCAGTTCGTAGTAGTGGCTCGCAGCCACAGAAATTATTAAATATCCCCCCAGAGAATCTTCAACAATATGAACATTTTTTTCTTGCAACGTACGTATATAGTTAATCCAACTAAAGAAAAACAGCGGTCCCCATTGTTCGTGAAATTCAAAAATTTGCTGGTGACGGAATCGAACTCGCGTCTCCTCCTTCCGGAATGAGCCACATCTTCTCTGGACTCGCCAAATTTTTTCGGGAATGTGATATACACTGAAGAGCAATTGAATTAGAGACAGCTGGCGTTATACAAATGTGGCATTGTGGGCGGCCCTGTAAACGGAAACGACATGACATATGTAGCGATCCGACAATATAAGGAGTGATGTGACGGGAATCAGTAAGAGACGGACGCAGTATGAGTAAGACGAAGGATCTAAGCGCGTTTGATCGTGGGCAAATTGTCGGCGCCCGACGAATGGGTCAGTCCATCTCGGAAGTCGTGCAGGCACTAGGATTTTCACGAGACACTGTGTCCCGGGTGCACCGTGAGTACATCGAATCCGGTAAAACCATCCCTGTAAGGGACAACAGCGTGTGGATGAGCGGGGTCATCGTCAGCTAGCTCGCATTGTAACAGCGGATAGACGGGCCACAGTGCGAGAAATTACTCTGCAATTTAACGCTGGTGCACAAAAACCTGTAAGCAGCCACACCATCCAGAACCATCTCCTTGATATGGGGTACAGAAGCAATCGTCCCACGAAAGTACCGCTGCTGACCGCACATCACAGGGTACAAAGATTAGCATGGGCGAGGGAACATCGCCACTGGACCCTAGACATGTGGGAAAATGTTGCCTGGACTGATGAGTCGAGATTCACGTTGGTACATGCGGATGGCAGGATACGAGTACGGCGCAAACCACATGAAGCGATGGATCCTTCTTGCCAGCAGGGTACTCTTCAAGCTGGTGGAGGTGGCATTTTCATCTGGGGACTGTTTACGTGAACTGAAATGGGACCCCTGGTACGTGTGGCATCGTCCCTCACAGGTCAACGTTACCGGGGTATCCTGGACGACCATTTGCTCCCATTTGTGCGTCTCCAACATTCCACTGGGGACCTCATCCTGCAACAAGACAATGCACCGTGCCATCGCTCGCTCCCGAATTGTATCCGAATGGTTGGATGAAGATTCCACCGACGTGACCTCGCTTCCTTGGTCACCTGACCTCAATCCATCGAGCACATATGGGATGCCATCGAGAGAGATGTTAGAGGCTCTGACCCCCCCCCCTCCATCAAATCTTCGTCAACTGTGGGAGTTTGTTCAGGGGTCGTGGATCCGTATGGCTTCCCAACGCTTCCGGTGTCTTGTCGAGTCCATGCCGAGACGAATCGCCGCCGTCATCAGGGCGAAAGGTATTTGGTTGGTTAGTGGATTTTAGTGGCGCAAGGGCCAGGTTTGGCCAAAGAGCGCCAGACAAAGAACTATCAGTCACAGAATTTTAAAAGCGTGGAAAATGAGTAAAAGCAGACAGGCTTGGTAAAAGTTGAAAAAGAGTATGAAGAAAGCAGTGAAGAAAAGGTAGTTAATGAAGTTTATTAAAATTAATAAATTTACTAATGGAAAAGGACGAACCGTCACTCTCCTCCCCCCCATGTTCCTCTGCAATGCTGGTTGAGGCTGGGGACGAACTGTCACTCTCCTCCCCCCCCCATGTTCCTCTATAATGTTGGGTGAGGGTGGGGACCTCGCTGAGGCCGAGACAGTTGGATGGACACTGCACACCTTTGCGGATTGAGGGCCGGGTCTTCCGCACGTGCAGGCTGTCTGCTGGGAACCGGAAGAGGCGGGAGTCTTCAAAAGAGAAGGCGCAGACTCAGCCGGTCGAATAAGCTGGAGCTCGGTGAAATCCACCTGTGTCGCTTGTTCAACTGTAGATCGCCTAGCAAGTGCGGCGAGAGCTACAGGGCGCGGAACAAAGGGCTGCACGGGTTGTGGCAGAGACTGAACTACTGCGGCAAAAGTATGCTGTCGGGTGGTGGGTATACCCAACTTGGCCTTGGCAGCAGGGTACGAGAGGCCCTCCAGGGTCTTGAGGCGCTGGATCGCCTTCTCCTCGTTCCACTTCGAACAGGACCGGGCATAAGCAGCGTGGGAGTCACCACAGTTTACACAGCAGGGCTCTGAAGAGCATCCAGTCCCTTCGTGGTCTCGGGATCCACAATGGGCGCACCTCGCAGCACTGTTACAGGACCGCTGGGAATGTCCATACCTCTGGCACTTAAAACAGCGTAGAGGATTTGGTATATAAGGACGAACTGCACATAACAAGTAACCAGCCTTTATGTCAGTAGGTACCTTCGGGCTGTTAAAAGTCAAAATAACATTTCGTGATTTGATCAGTGCGCCATCGCGCCTGAAAGTCATGCGTCTGGCAGCTATGACACCCTGATCAGCAAGTTCACACACAAGTTCATCTTCATCGCAGACCAACAGATCGGGCTCAGAAATGACTCCCTTGGAGGTGTTGAGATACGGATGTGCCGTCACTTGAACTGGAATATCCTGAAGTCTAGTCAACTGCAGAAGAGATTTGCTCTAAGAGAGAGTGCAAGTTTCCACAAGCAGGTCTCCAGAGCGTAGCTTCTTCACTGACTTCAAAGAGCCAGCAACACCCGCAAGTGCCTTCGAGATGAAAAAAGGAGACTTTGAGGAAAGTTTCAACATCTGGTCAGTTGAAGAAATGACGAGAAAAGTAGCTTGAGGTATCGATTCTGCAAGTGTAATGCGACGTTTCTGAGCTGCCGGCTCAACACCTGGATCTAAAGATACATCGCGGTGATGTCGTTTTTCAACGAAAGTTCTCTTCAGTGTAGTATGTTTGGGAGGTGGTTGAGGCAAATTTGGCGCCTGATCAATCACCATATCCTGTTGTTTTTTAAATTTTGAGGAGGGTTTATGTTTCCCCATGGGAGTAAGAAAAAATTCATCAGCAACGTACTCCGCCCACAATCGAGCCCAACAGGGGAGAACTGGAGGTCCGCAAGCCAAACACATGACGCAAGACACAGTTCTAGAGCTTAGTTGCAAATATAGTCCAATGGTTGTGTTCACATGCACTCGGCGGACACTTCGGCCTCCAGAGTACCGTCATGCCAACGCCTTTGGCATGATCCCACAACCCCCGGGCTCACCCTGCCGTGCTATACGACAAAAAAGCCGCTAAAGCCCTGTACACACCTTGGTACAAGACTTCTGACTAGAGGTGGGTTAGTCTCTAGCCTCCCGTTTACAGCGAAGCCGGGGTCAAAGAGGAGTGTTGGTACACAGGAGGCACTGAACCGGTCTCCTGCGACCTCAGCCGCCAGACATCCCATTTCCGCCTCACGGGTCTCCGCACGCGGCAAACATGCAGGTAGGTCTAGCACCCAAACCAGCTAAAAGGAAAAAAGAAAGCCAAAGAAGACAAATCCTGGAAGGGAACCTAAACGGAATCTCAGCAACCTACGAACTGAGCGGTTAATATAAAACAGTTAGTGGTGGAGGGTAACAAAACCACAAGACCGGGGTGTTAGTACATAACGTGGTAGCGATTAGGTAGAGAATACAACACGGGCAACTAGCCAGTGGAGAAAATAAAGAAAACCGAAAAAGCGAGACACAAGACCAGCTAGGGATCGTGGGGCCGCAACTCCCCAACAGCTGGATGAACAGCCGTCCCTGCAAACACCAACAGCACCAAAATAAGAAAAAACAAGCTGTGGCATGACATCAGATGTTGACCAGTCACAAGGTCAGCTCGGGCCGTGGGGGCGCCGCTCCCCAAATAACTGAAAAACCAGTTATCCCCGTGCGGGGGGCGAAAGGTGGTGCTACACGTTACTAGACAGGTATCTCTAATTCAATTGCTCTTCAGTGTAATGCACACTTTATGTGAACCAACTAAATTCAATAATATAAGATTGTAATTTTCGTAGAATGCAAACACGTGTATATTGTGCACTTAATAAAACAGTGATATCGACTCCTAATAAGCAAAGTCAGTTCTGCAACTTTGTAATTTACATTTCTGAGTTTTACAGTTGTGTTCGCTAAGTTGCACAATTCGCCAAAAGAGGAGTCTATGTCGTGCCCGTTGGATCGCGCCTGAGCAACTATTTTTTTTTTTTTTTTGATTGGAGGTTTAACGACCACCGTGAGCAACTCAATGGGCTATAAGCAGTCGCCCGTCCCTAATTTAGGGTCACTGGCTTCAGGGAAGGGAGAGAGCCAGTGCCGTAAGACAAACACAACATCCATGCCTGACCGGGATTCGAACCCGGACCCCTTACGAACGAATGATCAGAGGCCAACGCCTTAGACCACTGCGCCACCGGGGCGGCGAGCAACTACTTTGCTCCTGCGTGTGTGTACGGGGAGGAAGTCCCAAACTCTATCTTATGCAGTATGTATATAATATTGTATAGCAGCAGATATCGAGTGAGGGTCACATTGATGAAGAAATTAATCGGTGTATAAAACTTGGATGGAGAGCTTTTGGAAGAAGCAGTAAAATTTTTTAAGAGCAGTACGCCAGTATGTCTCAAAAGAAAAGTGTTTAATCAATGCATCCTGCCAGTGCTTACGTATGGTGCAGAGACGTGGACATTAACTAAAAAGACATACAAAGACTGCAGACAACTCAAAGAGCATGGAGAGATGCGTGCTTGGTGTAACCAGGAAAGATAAAAAGAGGAACTTGTGGATAAGGAAAATGACAGGAGTGGACAACATCATGACCAGAGTGAAATCACTGAAATGGCAATGGGCTGGACATGTTGCCAGAAGAACGGTCCACCGATGGATAACCGAAATTGTAGACTGAATTCCGAGGGACAGGAAAAGACACAGAAGAAGACTATGGGAGATGGAAGGATGAAATTCGAAAGTATGCTGGAGTGACATGGAGGAGACAGGCCCAAGACAGACAATTGTGGAAGAAATTTGGGGAGAATTTCATTCAGCAGTGGATTATTAATAGTTGATGATGATGATATGGGTATACATACTATAATGCGCGTATGTATGATCGGACCCTCCTCCCCTTTCCGATTTTGAAACATGGTTTGGCCACTGTTTCAGACGATGTAGGGAACGAACATCACACATTTTTCGAAGGACCCAACGGCCAGTACATCCTCGCTCCTGAGTGAGTCGTCCCAACCAACTAAACTACACCGACGGAATGTATCGCTGCAGATTTGTCGTCTTGACACGTGCTTTACCTCAGTAGTACGTCACATGTTGCTGACGAAAGCCGTAGTCCCCTTTTAGTTCGACGGGCCATATAACCACTCCTTCATTCCTGAAATTGAACAGCTGGAATCCTCTAAACATTTTATGGAAGAAATTCGAATTTTAAGTGTACCACAAAAGTTACAGTTTCAATTTATATCAGACTGTAAGCAGTGGTTTTTGCGCCCTTTCTTGAGATGCGCCAGGGTTGGCCGCCCCGTTTGCCCAGTCCTAGTTACGCCTCGCATATTTTGTTATTTATTAATTTTTTTGGAAATAAATCGTTTGGGCCTCATAAAGTGAAGCTTGGTTCATCTTATACAGAATAATACAATTCTGTAAAGAAAAGATATGTTATTTTTTGCAATTAGCACATAATGCTATAGCCTCAATAGCACGGGAAAACATTTTTTCTCTGTAAAAATATTTCAACTAATGCATTTTGAACTGACATACAAACAAAAGCTTATTTAATTAAACAGAGCGAAAAATATTCAGAGGGCATTGACGCCCTAGTAAATTATTGGAGGTGCAAGATTCACCTTCCTCTCTAGTCGAGGCCTATGATTCCTTTATTCTTTAAAAATTTCGCAAAGACATAGGCACCACTGCTTTTGAAAAAAGTGGCCCTCGTCCAAGAAACTTTATAATAAAGTGCTTAAAATTAAATCGTGCATTAAATTTAACAGATACACTGCCTGACAGAGAAACTGCCACACCATGAAGGAATGCTCGAAAACAGACCAAACTGTACACACAACAGATAGCCAAGTAGGTCCTAAACAAATGATTTAATTGTCACATACAGACTAGGCTCCAATGGCCGAATATACAGGATGATCAATAAGGAGTGTGGCCCCGCATTTCGGGCGATACAGCGTCGAATCCGACGTGACATCTAGGCAATGAGAGTTCGAACAGAGTCCTGGGGTATCGTGGACCATGTGATGTTCATCCGAGTCCACAGTTCATCTTCATTTTGCAGGGGTAGGAGGGTATTCAATCGACATCCAATAGTGTTCCACAGATGCTCGACGGGCGAGAGGTTAGGGGATCGTGCTGGTCACGGAAGTATCCACACACCGTGTAAAGCATTCAGGCTGGTCGTTGAAATACTGCGTTTGGGATGCCATGCTTGTATTAGGCGTTATCCTGTTGAAAAACTAAAAACATAAGGCGTTATCCTGTTGAAAAACTGCGTTTGGGATGTCATGCGGATACGGGAGTGACACGGGCCGCGGCACCTCGTCAGCATTTCGGCGTGCCGTCAATGTGCCCGTAATACGTACCAGCGATGAGCGGCTGTTGGCTCTGATAGCACCCCACACGATGATTCCACGTTGCAGGGACTAGTGGTGCTCCACAATGGCGAAGGAATCCGCCCGTTGGATACGTCGCCTCCAGACTCGCACGGCGACCATCCGAGGTGAGACAGAACCGCGATTCGTCGCTGAATACCACTGTTTCATTCGGCACACCACGCAGCTCTGGAGCGACACCACGCCAAGCGGTGACCACGATGGCTCGCTGTTAAGGGTAGCCTTCGCAACGTATAGCTGGACAGCAAACCAGACGCAGCCAATCGGCGCGACACTGTCCGCGTCAATATCGGAGCATCCAAGGCTCCCCCGTGCATTCCGCAAAATGTCGCCCGTTGTGGCCCGTGGGTACGCTACATCATGACGTCGGATGCGACGATCGGTGCGCTCGGACTTCCCGCCTCCATGCCCCCTACGACGCTGCACAGATCCTTTCTGGGAAAACTGTCTCCGAATGCGACCGATGCGACAGATCCTTTCTGGGAAAACTGTCTCCGAATGCGACCGACGGTTGTGGCATCATGTTGCGTTTCTTCCGCAATACGACGCAAGGACCATCCGGCGGTACGAAGGCCTACGATGACACCTCTCGTGAACACATCCGTTTGACGAAATCGCGTACGACGGCGTCTTAACGGCATTGGCACACCTTGTTCGTTCTCCAGACACGGTTGGATGAGAAGCACTCACTTCTCGCCGCCGTGACGACGTCTCGACTGATGGCCTCACGGACTGGGTTGTCCGCTTCTATCCCGCGTGCCGTTCGTGCGATTGGCCTGCAAATGCAATTATTTGCATAACTTGTACGCGTGCACCCACCCTGCAATTTGCATGGCGTTGCGCTTACGTCTTCGTGCTGTGGCATTTTCTCTATCAGGTAGTGTATATAAATAAGTTTGTTTGATAGACAACCCAGAGCTTACAGATTTGCTTCAATTCAAGCTCGGAGTTTTTCATCGGAACTCTCGTGCGCGTTGTTCTGAAGAGCTGCCTGTCCCTCGTCCCACCTCACGTCATTCTTTTTTACTCCAAAAGGTACAATCTCCTAATGCTCAGTTTTATCCAATTTCAATGAATCAAGAAATAAATCTAAACAAATATTAATTAAAAATTATATAATTTCATAAAAAATTTTTTTATTTTACACTGGTGTGCAAAAATTAAGGACGAAGAGGAGAAATTAGCATAACAGAGAAACGAGCAGGCAGAACGAAACCAAAGACCACTCAGGAAATATACCATCGAGAGAGATGTCCGGTACGGTAGGGCATGCGCATATATGCAGCATGACGTGGGAGGGGGCGTGTCGGAAGGGTATAAAGCACACGGGCGGTGTACGCTCAGCAATTCGGTGAAAGTTATTGCACGGTGTACATCAGTTTGAACGACGTTGAGTTGTTGCCACCGTGTGATATGGCCAACAGGCAATTCAGCAGACGACATCTGGATGACTTTACTCGAGGTCACGTCATTGGGAAGTTGGAAGAAAGTCGAAGTGTAACTGGTGTGGCCGAGGAGTTCGGGATCGCTCACAGCATCGTTTCACGAGCTTGAAGAGCACTTCAAACGACAGAAACAGCTGTCTCAGAGTTTAGCAGTGGTCGTCCACGAACAAACCACGGTGGCGGATGACCGGTATATTGCCCTGCAGGCGAGAAGAGACAGACAGAAAGCAGACAGCGGGATAAATCGCAAGGCACATGAAACAGACAACTGGACGCCCGTTATCGCGTTTTACCGTGGCCAGAAGGCTGCACAAGGGTGGTCTATTTGCACAACGACCCGTACGGTGTGTGCCATTAACGCCTGCTTATCAGACAGAGACGGCGGTTTCTGTGGTGCCAGGAACACAACAACTGGACACATCAGCAATGGGGTTGAGTTCTCTTTACGGATGAGAGCAGATTTAATCTGTCGAGCGATTCTGGAAGTGTACACATCTGGAGAGAGCAGGGAACACGCAATCACACCTCCAAAACATCGAAAGGGACCGGTTTGGAGGTGGCGGAGTTCTGGTTTGAGGCTGTTTTTTTTTTTTTTTTTTTGGTTGGAGGTTTAACGACCACCGTGAGCAACTCAATGGGCTGTAAGCAGTCGCCCGTCCCTAATTTAGGGTCACTGGTTCAAGGGAACCGGGGAAGGGAGAGAGCCAGTGCCGTAAGACAAACACAACATCCATGCCTGACCGGGATTCGGACCCGGACCCCTTACGAACGAACGATCAGAGGCCAGCGCCTTAGACCACTGCGCCACCGGGGCAGCCGTTTGAGGCTGTATCATGCTTGGTAGCCGTACTGACCTCCACATCTTTCAAGGAGGTTCAGTCACTAGTGTCCGCTATTGTACCGAGGTTATCTTGCCTCACGTGCGTCTGTTTAGAGGTGCTGTGGGTCCTGAGTTCCTCTTCATGAACGACAACGCTACACCTCATCTTACAGTGGCTGTCGCAGAGCTGTTGGAGAGAAGATATTCAACGCATGGATTGGCCCGCAAGGTCCCCGGACCTAAATCCAATCGAATACGTGTGGGACCTTCTCGGGAGACGCCTGGCAGCACGTCACCAGCCGCCAGCAACGATTCCGCAGCTGCGATTGGCGGTACAAGAGGAATGGGCCGCGATGCCTCAACAGCTCCTTGACAACCTCGTCCTCAGCATGGACAGACGTTGTAAATCCTGCAACGCAGTCAGGGGTGATCATATCCCCTACTAAAGACTGGATTTTTCTTGGCAGCCGCCTGTCACATGGACGTTTCTGTCTTCTGTTCAGCTGTGCTCGAAGCTACCTTTTCAATAAAGTGCCTTTGTATTCTTTGGATTCCTTGTTTGGACGGTTTTTGCTCACTTGTCCCATATTCTTACATCTTGGGGATCTTATGGTATGATTTGAGTCGATGCGGAGCACTTCTGCAGGACGTTACATTCGAAAAACAGTCTCGTCCTTAATTTTTGCACGTCAGTGTATGAAATTATTTTTATTTAATATTAATTCTTAAAATTTTATTTTTAATCGAAAATTCTGAAGATTTTCCCGTAGTCCTAATTTTTTTATTCATTCCGCTTAAGTTTCGTTTTCGAAAGTTTTAAAAAACGAAATACCGTCCCGAGAGGAAAAAAGATCCCCCGCCCCACTAATTCCCCAAAATTTTTTCTCGAGTTTTGCTTCGATCTGAAAAACGACCCAAACAGACAAAAAAAAAACAAAAAAAACCAGCGGAATTCCGCGAATCCATGGAAGAATTCCATGTATGTGTCAGTTGTACAAAAAAAAAAAAAAAAAAAAAAAGGCCCTCTCATGAAAGCTTACGAAAAAAAAAAAACCATTCCTTACGACAATAAACGGATAGTTTATTTGTTTATTTTATTTTTTACATATTTCCATTGAAAAGATTCCACACGATTCTAAAATATTGTACAGGATTCTAACCTCGCTTTTCTTTTTTCATTCGTAAGTATCTTCAAGTAACCACCACCTTTGTTTGACAAGCATTTGAAAGGCGCAAATTACTCAGGAAAAAAAAGCATGAGAAACAAGAATTTCAGTTTAATAATTTCTCTTTTCCCTTCCTTAAAAGCTCGATCACTCAACTTTCTTCCTTCCAAGAATATATATTTTCTGCATTTAAACATACCTGAAAAGAAGGAAACCGTAAAAGCATGTTCAGGAAGTGATTGAGCAGTACCTTTTGTCACAGGTACCCCCATAAGAAAAATAAGTAAATAAAAGACAACTCACAAATGAACAAAAGTTTAGATCTTTGTAATGTGCACACGTTTTAGCACACAAATTTTCTCTCTTCCCCAACAACCTTGAGACACCAGAAATCCATAGACCGTAAAACTTAGAATGCCATTGACATTAGTTCAAGTAATGCCCGCTGAAAAACTTCTCTTGTTTCACGATTTCTGTGAATGACCTTCTGGAAACAAGGACATTGTTTATATTGATGTTAGGCAGCCGGAATCACAAAAACAAAATCCCACGTGGAGGAAGAAAGTTGTGGCCATTAGTATCAGCCGTGTGTAGAAAGACAGATGAAAGGTGAAATTACTTCCTCTTTTAAGATGAAACATACCAGGCATCATTCGTGCCCCAAGTTTGAATGCAAGTTGGGAAATCCTGTAAATATTGATATTTTTAAATAAAAAGGTTCGAAATCAACATCAATGTATTAGAAATTTGTGTCTAGAAAAACTAAGAATTCTCCCCTCACACCCCAAACTCCTGATCGCCTGAAAAGGTGATACTTATCCCTAAAAATAGCATGCTATAAGCTGTAATTGAAAAGCTACTGCTACATTCTTGAAAAAGTAACTTATCACAGTTACAACTGTGTTGAAAAAGTATTCTTGGAAAAGTAGCTGGCTACTAACAAGCTACACTACTGTTTTTACATTTAATCTTAAGGCTGTCTTTGAATGGGCGTTCATCTTCTACCCTATATCTGTAAAACACTGTCAACAAGTATCTAGAATCCATTTTAAGTGATAAAGAGAATCGAATCTCGTTATAATTGTTCTCAAGAAAAAACCCTGTCGCGATCATCTCCTCGCGCTGTCTTTGAAGTTGACTGAGAAGGCTTCTCTGTTAATACATAAATTAAGGAAGATAATACTTTACGATTAACAGTTTCACAAACTTTTACAATGCAAGTCAAGTCAGGTACACGATTGTAGGCAGGGCACACCTAATTCCCCTGTTCCACCGAGAAATGGCTTCAAGAAATACGGAAAAGTCATGTGATTTAAATTATTTACTTTTTTTTTTTTTTAAGTTGCTCGTAACGTAGCGTGATTTTCTGCTACTTAATTTTGTAGCGTGCTATTGTACAACTGCATTTTTGTATTTGTAGTGATGTTACACGCCACGCTACCACATATAAATGTAGCGTGCCACTTCTGACCACTGGCTATAAGTTGGGGTATCTCCTTGCGGACATAAAAAGTCTCCAATTCCACACCCATAAAAAAAAAAAAAAAATTCTATCAGATAGATGTAAACTAAATGTTTTCTGTACATTTTCATTTTTATGCCTGACACAGCAGTTTCTCGCCAAGGCGGTCAGGCGACGTACCCAGCATTTCATTGGCAGAAAAGAGGGGCTCCGGGATCCTATCACACACTTTTAATGCTTTTATTTATGCGTGTATTACAGTAGTGGCCAAAATTGAGGAAACCTTTTGGAAAAAGTGTATTTTTGAGGTTTGATGGCTCATAACACCACTTTTGTTTAGAGTAATACCATAAAATTATATATCAATGGAAAGATAATTTCATCAATAATGTAATGCAACAAAGTTTGTTCAATTATCCGTATTCTATGAAACGTTATGGCCAAATAAACAGAAAAAGGGAGCACAACTTGCCTAGGTTGATATGAAGCAGCTTTCCTTCATTTGAATGTTTTTTTTGTTTTGTTTTTTATTGGAGGTTTCACGACCACCGTGAGCAACTCAATGGGCTATAAGCAGTCGCCCGTCCCTAATTTAGGGTCACTGGTTCCAGGGAAGGGAGAGAGCCAGTGCCGTAAGACAAACACAACATCCATGCCTCACGGGATTCGCTCTTCAATATTATACTGTTTCTTCCACATCCATGCCCCGGTGGCGCAGTGGTCTAAGCGATGGCATGTGATCATTCGTCCGACAGAAGAAAGAAACTCTTGAAATAAGTCTTCTTTTGTGCGCCATTCTGACGTTATCAAAAAATAAACCAGTATGAAAAAATAATTTAAACAATGTAAAACAATTTAAAGCAATGTATCCACGAAAACAACAAAACTAGTTTGTCATCTTTGCGCAGGGGCCATGTCAATTTTCTCTGTAATGTTCCAAATGTTGAATTCCCGCAGATATTTAAAAAGTAACGACTAGCTGATGACCATTATCCTGTACCGTCCAAATGCGGACTCCACAGGGTTAGAAGAACTCTCTCAAAAGATTTTTAGTGACGGCGTTGCGAGTAATCCTGCCAGGATCCGACATTCCCCCATCCGGACGGAATCATTCCGTAGACCTGCAGCGCGCTGCTAACCCCGTTTGCCGGCACTTCCCACCTCTCCATCATGACCCGGGTGTGCGTGCCATTTGGCCAGGGGCTACAAAAGAATTTTTTCTCTACCCCTGACTGGGAGAATAATTGCTGGCGCGAACTGTTTGGGGCGTATGCCCTTTATTCTAACAAGACGATACATGCATATTTATTTACACTGAGGAACCCATCTCCGCGTAGGAAACAAGTCCTTTGCTCAATGGGCCCTCTCACATTGAAAAATATTAAAATATTTACATTATTTACATTGCCACAGGACTAGGGTAGGTTCTGTGGTGATGACTCTGGGCTAGAGTCATCGGTTTCTCTTCAATTCTTCCTCCCTCTTCTTTCTTCTTCGGTCACTCCTCTATTAGGTAGACCAATTGTTCCTCTTTGAGGTACTTGACCATCTCGATGAGTCCCTGTCGCGCTCTTGGGTACGCGAGCAGGATCGAGAGGTCCCTCGTCTTTGCCAATTCTGGCACTAATGTTGCTCTCTTCCCTGCCAGAGAAGCACATTCTAGAATCATGTGTGCCGCCCCAGTGGCGCAGTGGTCTAAGGCACTGGCCGCTGATCATTCGTCCGTAAGGGGTCTGGGTTCGAATCCCGGTCAGGCATGGATGTTGTTGTTGTCTTACGGCACTGGCTCTCTCCCTTCCCTGGAACCAGTTACCCTAAATTAGGGACGGGCGACTGCTTATAGCTCATTGAGTTGCTCACGGTGGTCGTTAAACCTCCAATCAAGAACAAGAACAACAAGAATCATGTGTGCGACATCTGCAGTCTGGGCACCACACATGCACACTCGCTCCCTAACCGCAAATCTGCGGAAGTACTCCGGCGACACTCCGTGCCCGGTTAGTACTTGGTTGAGGAGGCCAATGCTCCTTATCGAGATTCGGGGAAGATACGGCATGTCCTTCTACCCGTATCCCCTTCATCCCATCTCTGCGGCCACTCCACCAATGTGGCTGATTTCAGTTGCGTCCGCACGCTTTGCAGCGGCGTTCGCATCTGAAAGTCTATGTCATCTTTACCAGTAGCTTCCTTCGCTAGCTGGTCTGCACGTTCATTTCCAACTGTACCGACAAGACTTCGGATCCAGTGGAAGGTAACCCTCCTACTCTCCATTGACTTGAATAGCACTTTTATCTCTCTGACAAGGGGAGTCTTACTCCCGAACTGGCCAAGCGCTTTCAGGGCCGCTTGGCTGTCAGAGTATATGCTATAGGCCCCTTCACCGTTCATAGCAAGCACCCAACGCAGTGCTTCTCTGATCGCCAATAACTCTGCTTGGAACACAGAGGAATTGGGCGATAGTTTCATTCGCTCCGCGTGCATCTAGTTGCCATCCGAGATCACGCAGAAACCTGCGCCGACACTACTTCCTATTTTAGAACCGTCCGTGTACAGTTCCTTCCCCTGACCTGTGGGGAGGGCTTTATCCCAACTCAGACAAAGCTCGTTGGCAAGTCCAGTCCATTCTCAGAAGTTCCACCTCGGACGACCGATACTGGTGTCCTAGGAAGGAAACATCGTCCCCGTAGCGGAGGGTCTGCATTACTGCTTCCCTCGCTACGACCAGGTCCGCCGGTTCGCACCCAGCCAGCACTTGGAGCGCTGCTGTGGAGGTCGTGCGGAAGTACCTCGTCATGCCCAATAGCGCCCTGCGCTGAATTTGGTAAATACCATTTCTCATCCTGACGGTATCTGACCACCAGGCGGGACACGCATATGTTAATATGCGCTCCACCCCTCGCTTATAGAGCACCTTTTTAGCTGGCCCAGGCAGCCGCATTCCGTTGATCTTATTTAGAATGCTGGTGCATCTGTCCTTCAAGAAGCGAAGATGCGGTAGCCCCGACAATCTGGTGTCAAGGATGACTCCTAAGTACCGCATCTCTCTCACCGCTTTAATAGTATGCCCATTGAAGCGACATTTTGGTGGAGTGACCAGTTCCCCCTTCTTTGCTATTAGCATTAGTGTCGTCTTTTCGGGAGCGAAGCAGAGCTTACACTCCTTGCTCCAACTATCTAGCTGTGAGAGAGCAGTGTGTACCTTCCGCTCAATCACGTGCCTACCAGATGCCGACACTATTAGCATGAGGTCATCTGCGTAGGCTTGCAGCTGCAACCCCGTCTTCCAGAGGAAGCGCAAGTGCGGTATCTGCAACCACATTCCACCACAAGGGGCCCGAGCAAGAGCCCTGCGGACACCTTTTGGTGTATTCCCTGCTATAGGTCTTGTCTCCGACCTCAAACTCTACTCTTCTATGCGAGAGAAAATCGCTTATTAACAGGGATATTTAGAGTAGTGGGTTCGGAATTTACATATAGCGGTCATGGACATTGGTTCGCAATTTACATACAGAGTTTTAATGGCGGTCTTATTTTGGTTCGCAATACGTCGTCGAAGTCGTGATGTCACGTAATGGCGACTGGGCATAAACCAACGTTGTTTACATCTTAGTCAGTGATCTTAGTTAACATTAGTTTCTTTGTTGGCGGCTGTCGATAGTCCCGTACAATTGATGTTTAAGGTTAAATTGGATATAATAGATATGGTGCTATGTTTTGCAGCGTACTGTAATCACCAGACTGAAAAATCAGCGTTCCTTTTAAAGATTTCCGAAAAACAAACAGAAATATGCCCTATGGACTAAAATGTCAAGGTAAGGATTTGTAGACTGACTGGTAATCTTGCGAACAAGCATGTTTTTTGTAGTCTGTAAAATATGAATTTGGACCACACATCCCTCCCCCTCCCTTTTTTTTTTTTTGATTGTTTGTTATCGCTTTCAGAACCTTACGTTTTGCCTCGAGAGGCTGTTATATCAAGTTCCGTACCGATTTACGGGTGAAATCGTGCGAATTTTTTATAACATGCTATGACATGCATGCTTTGGGAGATTTTGCGTACCCTATACAAAAATATAAATATACTAATAGGTGTTAAAATATATTAACACAGTTTAAGAGCATCCATAAAATGCACACTTTGCAATGCAAGCATGTAAATGGACAGGAATGTATGTCATGCACTTAACATTGCAGTACATCCCTTCTTACTGAATGCATATTTCAATACAGTTTTTCAGAAGCTAATTGATTTGCCAGGGGAAGTGTTAATTTTTTTTTTTTTGCAGCAAAGGTAATCTTTTTTTTTTTTTTTTTTTGATTGGAGGTTTAACGACCACCGTGAGCAACTCAATGGGCTATAAGCAGTCGCCCGTCCCTAATTTAGGGTCACTGGTTCCAGGGAAGGGAGAGAGCCAGTGCCGTAAGACGAACACAACATCCATGCCTGACCGGGATTCGAACCCGGACCCCGTTCGGACGAATGATCAGAGGCCATCGCTTAGACCACTGCGCCACCGGGGCGGCAAGGTAATCTTTCACAGCATATGCTCATTCATACTGGTGAAAAACGCCATCAATGTGATGCACGTTTAAAGGAATTTACTTGTAAAAGTAATCTTTCCAGACATGTTTCTTCATACTAAAAAAATAGGAACACTGATGTGTGCTTAAAGTTATTTTGAAAATGGGCAATTTCGGGCAGTATATGTGTACGGATAAATTTTTGGAATACTAAAGAATAAGAAGAAGCATGGGTGGTCAGTTCACATATGATATGTATAAAACTTAAAGTAAGATAAAATAATTATGAAACATAAACATAAAAAGCACACAGTACATCGACGCTATATATCTTATCTTTCATCGAAGCATGAATTTGCCCAAGTATTTCTTGGCTGTGCGGTTCATAATAAAATGAATGGATGTGAGAGAACTTCAGATTTTCACCGCGTTGAATTAGCTTCAAATTGTCACAAAAAAAAAAAAAAAAAACACAAAGAAATTGCAAAATATGAGCACATCTCGCTGAAACGCTATGGGAATCATGGAGGAACAGACATTTGTTTATGCTCAGCGCCGTCTTGTGACGTCACACTTCGACGACGTATTTACACACCACCGTTGGTGCTATGGTGATGACGTCACAATTATATCTGGGAAGCTGTTTCCCTTCACTGAACACCTGAACGAAAATACGATAACTAAGTGTGTCGTCACAAATAGTTCTTTCTCATTTGTTGCTAAGGCGATGACGTCACTTGCACAAAAACACGGAAAGCTAAGCGTGACGTCAAATATTTCTTCCTCGGTTGTTGCCATGGTGACGACTCTTTTTTTTTTTTTTTTGATTGGAGGTTTAACGACCGCCGTGAGCAACTCAATGGGCTATAAGCAGTCGCCCGTCCCTAATTTAGGGTCACTGGTTCCAGGGAAGGGAGAGAGCCAGTGCCGTAAGACAAACACAACATCCATGCCTGACCGGGATTCGAACCCGGACCCCTTACGGACGAATGATCAGAGGCCAACGCCTTAGACCACTGAGCCACCGGGGCGGCTGTGACGACTCTTTCCGGTGCGCCACAAATGTTCAGACAAAGGAAATTATGTTGTTTTAGATTTTATTGGAAATCAAAAGACACTTCGGACGGAGAGAATTTACATCTAAGACTTCATCTGCACTAAGAGAAGCATCTAAACGTACTGCAAGAATAGTCAAACCATTCACACATTGCTGTCCAGTTTTGTTCCTTAAAACCCAATTATCTCTATTCATCATCGAAAAGGACCGTTTATTTGCTGTTGAGACTGGGAGCTAACCAAAACTTTAATAATCTCCGAATACTTGGGTAAAGCTCCTGTTCAAACGTGCGCGTAAAGAGCTCTGGCATCATTGGGACTTATCCAGAGCTCTGGCATCAGTGGGACTTATCCAGAACTCTAGCATCAGTGGGACTACACGTCCAAAGTTTGAAGACATGCTACACTGCAGCTCTGAAAAGTTGGCGCCAATGTACAAAAATTAAAAAATCAACTCCAGATTTTAAAAATTACCAAAATTCTGGGAAAACACTGAAAAAACAGCCAAACCTGAAGCGGTTTTTTTGCTTGTTTTTTTTTTTTTTTTTAATTCTACTCACAGTTGAAGTCCACAGGTAGTTCGCTGTTCAGCATATGATTTCCAAAATATCTGACAGCTCAAAATAAGTACACAACCCAAGAAAGCAATCTCTATACATGCGGATAATGCAACGCAATCTGCGATTACTGTTCAAGGAATGTTCAGTGGGGAAATACTTGTAAGTTTCACTATGTGGCTACATACACTCCCTGAAGGTTGGCTACGAATTTGGCATCCTTTCAGCGCATCCGGAATTATATTCCCCGCTGTTCAAATAAAACTGGAGCGTCACACCAGAGTTGAACTTAATATACAATTACCGGAGCCAACAGTGTGGAAACTTCTGAGAACGCGTCCTGTCTTTCATCCATTCAAACTGCAATGTTACAACAAATAATATAGAACGACATCGTAATATATCAGGTGTTTTACTGCCTACTGACGAGCACACTTACTGATGGTACGTAAGTGTCCAAAATTTTGCCAACAATCTACGGCGCTATGTGTGTTTATAATGTCAGCATCCGACTTCACAAATGCGTAGGGATGGGATCAGCAGCTAAGACGTCTCCATTTGGTGGAGCGTAACAGGACAAGCTATTTAATTAATAGCTAGTCAGATGCTGACAGATAAACACACATAGCGCCGTTGATTGTTGGCACTGTAGCGTAAGGCGAATGCACTCTGCTAGTTATCGAGATATCTGGGGTTCGATCCCAGCCGTGTCGAAATACAATATTTCGGTTGCTGTGTGTCAATTAAAGAAAAACGTGGAATGAGCGATGACTTTGTCTCCTCGTATTTGGATGATTTTCACCATTTCTCTTGCCCTTTAGATTTATTAGCTATAAATAAATAGCTTGTGCCGTTAATCCCCACCAGATGGAGAGGTCTCAGTTGCTGAGCCAATCCCTACGGATTTGTGGAGTCAGATGCTGATAGATAAACACACATAGCGTCGTGGATTGTTGGCACCCTAGCGTAAGGCGAATGCACTCTGCGAGATTTGGGGTTCGATCCCAGTGGTGTCGAAATAAAATTTTTCGGTTGCTGTGTGTTAAAGAAAAACGTGAAAAGAGCTATGATTTTGTCTATTTACATTGTCTCCACGTATTTGGAAGAGTTTCACCGTTTGATGTGGTAGTTGGGAAAGGCTACACAAAGAGTCGAAGTTTTTTTTTTCATGCCAAGAAGGTGCACTTTGTTACTAAGGAACCGTGGTTATCCAATTAAACATTAAAGCGCATTTTGCTTGTTGGTACGTTATTTCAAGTGTCCTGCAAGTTTGAATAATGTACTGTACAGTAATTTTACGTAAAATGCATTGCACACTAATTTCACAAATTCCACTATTTTTTTTGCTTTTTACGACTAGACGCTGTACTTTTACTTGTAACTTCACTTCTATTACTGGTAATAACATTCTGTAAAAATATTTGAATTCAGCATAAACTTTCCTTTAAAATGTTGTATAATATGTATTCCTGACTTTATCATTACGCTGTATAAGTTGACTTCAAACATCAAAAATTGATTTTCGGTCTAGTGGCGCAAGACTTTTGGCCAAGACTGTATATTTTTCTTCCAACAATAAAGAACCAGCTTGGTAAGAGCATTTAGTGAGTATCACTCTTGCCGCACAGCCACGAACTTTAAAAGCCTGTAAATGCCTAGTCGGCCAAAAACAATTGCAGGCCATACTTGGCGATTTCTCAACCATCACTGGCCGAAAGTGGAACGGCGCGGCGTGCAACAAGCGACAGAGACCGACGCGGAAACAAAAAAGGCGTGGTATTAATATAAGCCCACGACCCCATTTTTCTTTTCAGCGATAGATTTTATTACTGTCTCCGGCTATCGGTCACTCGTCCGTCGAACGGAAGAATGAGCACTGTTACGTCACAGACGAGGCCACCAAATTCGGGACAATATGGCGAAGCCGCTGCAAGTGCCCAGCGAAGGGAACTGTGGCATTCAAGGCTCCTCCGCAATCTAACCTCGCTACAAGGTCAGCTAACCGAAATCCTAACGAACTGAAAAGTAATTTATGACGGAATATTACAATCGTAACCTTGGTCAAATCTAAAAAGATCTCTGCTTGAAAAATGTTTTCGTGTGCCAACTTTAAATAAACGGTGTATAAATTACACTTCATCCAAATCCACAGGGCAGCATATATTTATCATTATTAGCATTTCTTTTAATCCACTGTAAAACGTGTACGTACGTACGCACGCACACGCACACGCGGAAAAATATAATCAACTATCTTGACAAAAGTCTCAGATTCCCTTCCGGAGACGCCTGTCAAGAAAATTATATCACTTTTTTTTTTTTAAATTCCCAAACTCCTGATTGTTCCGTTTGAATCAAATTGAATACACTCAGAAGACAAAACATTAGAGATAGGGGTGATGGGCATCCCCCGCACAGAATGGAACATACCTAAACCGAACGTAGGCGAACAGCATGGCTTTCCAACAGTAGGCCGCGGATGGCCTAGTGCCCAAAGATCGTGACTGCCACGGAGAAACCTCAGGTTCGATCCCAGAAAGGTACAAATGCTCGAGCCACTGAAAATCCGCCGTGCGTTGGATGGGCAGGTTAAGCCGTCGGACCCGAGTGCTGGGCTCCCGGTAATAAATAAGGGCGTCTCCCCCCCCCCCACACACACACTTTCTACCTCTGACTTTCCTATCGGGTACTCTGGCCCAAATCTCATAGCTTCCTATTTCTAAGGGTTGTTTAAGACCTGGGGGTCAGACACTCCCTTCCTAAAATCCTCTACTAATGTCTGATCTTTCCAGCAGTGTATCGCAATCGACGAACATGGGTAAACTAAGTGATCTGAGCGACTCTGATGGTGGAAGTAGTGTCGGCCAAGACAAATGAGTTAGTCCATCGCCCAAGTGGTAAGAACCATTGGGTTCCCGAGGGCAACCGTATCAAGGTTGTACAGCGAGTATACCATCAACGGACGTACCATCGCCCAGAAGGCGAGCGGTGGCCGACCACACGCCATCGATAACCAGGGCTGACGTAGACACACCAGGCTCGTACAGACCGACCGCTTGACAACGGCGGCGCAAATCACATCCAGGTTAAATATCGGAGGCCCAAGCAGCATCAGCGGACGAACGGTACCGCGCACGCTGCATACTCTGGGCTACGAGAGCTGATCGTGTGATCAGATGAATCCTGTTTTCAGCTGTACGCAGCCGACGGGATGGTGTGGTGTCGACAGCACGAGGCCATTGCCCCGTCACGCCAGGTCGGCTCTGTTCAAGGTGGTGGTGGCTCTGCGATGGTTTGGGGAGGCCTCCATAGAACACATTGGATCACTTAGTGTGTCTGGAGAGGTCCTTAACCGCTGCGTGGTATCAGTATGTGCTGGCTGATCACCTACACGCTTTCATGACCTTTGCGCATCCTGTGCCCGATGGACGACGACACACCGGGCCGGAACTACCTAGACATGACTCAAGGAACACTCATCTGAGTTTGGAACTATCCAGTGACCCGCAAGGACCCCGGATTTAAACCCTGTGGAAGCTCTCTGGGATGCCTTGGAGTGGAACATCAGATCCATGGATCCTGGAATAACGCCTTAGGTGTAGTTTTGGACAATGCTGCAACAGGCATGGCTAGCATTACCTCCGGAAATCCTCCAGCATCTGGGGGAGTCGATGCCTCGACATGTACAGGCTGTTATCCACGCTAGAGGACGACCAACACGCTATTAGATAGGTATCTCTAATGTTTCGTCACTGAGTGTATATTTGAAGCCAATGTCTCATCGGGGGGACTCGAAAAACTGGTCAGAATCAAGCGCCTCTGACTTCTCAGCCACAGGGGTGTCCCATCTCAGATTTAAATTAACTGTGTATAAAATGTATGCAGCTTCTGAGATGGTATAAACTACAGATGAGTTCGGGCATCAATTTTAGGAGCCCGGGCCCGCCCGGGTCCAAAGGCCTACAAGAGCCCGGGCCGCTTTTTTTATTACATGTGTTTGCTGAGCCCGGGCCCGGATTCTTGGGAAATTTTGCTTATCAAGGCTTGCATTTCTGCATTATACACTGGCCAAAGATATGGCCCAAGCAAGGATTAGTTTAAAAATCATTAGTTTAAAAAGTTTAGTTCAGTTAATCGACTGAACTAAACTAGAAATACTACGCATAAAGCCAAATGTTCTAAAATATGGATTTGAAAATAAATAATCAACGTGCCCTTCGACCGTATCAGGGGAATCAGTAATTTTGGTAAAAACTGAAGAAAAGAAAATCGTTTAGAAACAAAAAATTCCCATTCGTTATTTCTTTTTGATTTCTAAATTTACTTTTATTTTGAATAAATTGCATTATAAAACGTACAACGCCGTACAGACAGTTGCAAGTGTTTGAAATGTTGACTCTAGAAAACTAATCTTTGCAATATAATTTACATATATGCTAATTGGTAAAGGTAGTTTAGAGTGATGTAGTAGAATCTAAAAAAAAGCATGTAGGGAAATTTTCCAAAATTAAAAAAAAAAAAAAAAAAAAAAAGAACGTAAAAGCATTCCAGACCATATTATTCTGCATTTTGTAACATTAACAAAGCTTTGCGCTTAATAATATAATAATCACAATATTATCATATATGTGTGTGCAGTTTCCAGATCAAGTTCATCATGAAGAGAGAGAGAGAGGGGGGGGAGAATTGCATCTAATGCCTCAGCGCTTCATCTTTATCTTCTTTTCTCTAAAACTCGACCTGCTGCACTAAAAACCAACGTCACCCCAAAAATCGCGGGAGTGAGGAAATTTAAAAAAAATAAATAACAATACTTCTAACTGCACAATTTTTGAAATAATTACATCATTTTAAAGATAAGATTCTTGATTTTTAATAAAATACAAAAAATGGGACTTTGATTTTTTCGATACCAGACCTCCTTAAACTAATCCTTGCTTGGGCTATAGCGTCGGACAATGCATAATTGCAAGTCTTGCTAAGCAAAATTTGTCTTGCAATAGCAGCTAGCTTAGGAAATTGAAAATCATTCCACCGTGGTAATAAATCCACAATGAAATTCAACACTTGTAATTCAACCGGGCTCAGAATTACACGTGTTGAATTAATTACAGTAATGAAATTCAAGAGGTGTGTTGTGTAGAGGTGTAAGAGATGAGCCCGGGCCGGACCCGAGCTCATCTCTAGTACAGTATAAACCTCACATGTGTATATCTTGCATATTTTGTGAGAAATAAAGTATGCAGACTTTACAACTCGAACGTTCCTCGTAGATACGATGAAACCGTGCTTACTTTAACATTTTTATTTCTCCTTCTCTTCTAGAAGTCGTTTGCGAAACTTTATAATATATCAAACGTACGAAGAACAAAAGAGAGGGCAAGGCGATTCCATAACCCCAAGATAATTTGCATACACCAGAGCTGAGTTCGGGCTCAATTTTAAGAACCCGAGCTCAAATTTTATATTGCAAGATAGAGCCCGGGCCCGAACGAGCCCGAAAACTATGATTAACCTGTTTAGGCATTAAAAAAAAAAAAAGTCTTTTCTTCCAGACTTCCACGGAGTCTTTCTTACCCGTGCAATTAACCGATGTCTTTCTCAACTGCGGAGTGGGAAAGGGATGTCTATCTGTTTCTATAGTTTCTTTGACCATTCATTTTATCGTGAAATGTTTCTGGGAGGGGTGGGGGAATAAGGAAAAATCGGGAGACATAATCTACGCCGTACGTTGCTCAACAGAATTAGCAGGGAGCTGCCCCTTTGAGGTATAGGTAACAAAATTTTCGTCAGCTTGCTGTCTACTATCTATAGTTCTTATAGAAACTTTTCCTTTGCAGAAATCCTGTAATTCATGGCCTATGGAATTTTGTTACCCAGGCCCGGAATGGGTAGCCCTGCCGAATTCCTACTCCCCATCTAGACCCAGAAGGAGAACAAATTCTCTTTAACAACTCGAAAGTGTAAAAAAGTCTCGTGTGATAAATCATGTAAAATCACATTAAAAGAAAAAGGAAGAAAATTCTCTCCCTCTCATAGAGCCAGAACTCCAGTAATTATAATGCAGCCCGAGTCCGCCCGAGCTCCTCTTCGGGCTTTCGAGCTCGGCCCGTCTCAGCTCTTCCATACACACCAGTGGCGTACCCAGAAATAAAATTGATGAGGGGGGGGGGGGGGGGTTTACGAAATTTAATTTTATACAACTAAATGTGTTATGAGTGCATTTTTGAAGTGTATGCAACATCCGCGCAAAAATATTCAAATAAATATTGCTGGACATTATTAATATTCTTATCACCACATAATGGTTTGACCACTTATATTTTGCTTGCTATTTAACTGTACAGAAAACAAGTTGGGGGGGGGGGGGACTAGAAACCTATGACCGATTTTTATGCGAGAAATCTGTTTTTCAAAGTTCTAATAATCATGTCTAAAATTGGAAAATAAATTGAAATCCTGTAATATCTGGGGTTTATGTGATAGCGTTAGTTTTGTTTTGATCTGATTCTTGGTATTTTAATCAAAACTCCTTACTTTTCAGCGTCTTTTAGAGTAATCTGAAATAAGTCATGTAACTCAAATTTGGCATTGTCTCGTCGCATCAAGCTTTCACTATACAACCTTGTATTGGCGTTTCATTGCAATAAGACATCCTGGTCCTAAGCTACTGTATTTGCAGTTTCCTCGTCATCATGCAGAAAACATGTTCAACTGTTGCCATGAGTCATAAAAACAATTTCCAATACTGACAAATCTTTACCTTTTAAAAATCGGATTTTTGAAATATCGAAAGGTTCCTTTTGGGGGGGGGGGGCACACCCTTGGGCACGCCACTGATACACATTAACGTGACTAGCAGACTGCGCCTGAAATTTTATCAACTCATGTTAGTTATATTTGGAAACTTCTGATCGATATAGGATTTTACAGCTCTGGCGTTAAGTGAGTCATGCTGCAGACTTTGTTTTGCTTCGAGATTTAGCGATCCCCATGAGCATATAACAGACAAACAAGTCGCTTGTCCCTAATTTTGTGTTACTGGAACGTACGACAAACAACTACTATGCTTCATCCGGGGCTCGAACCCGGTCCCAAATTGCACGACTGATTACAAACCCGCACGAACAAAGGACAACCTCTAAACTTACGCTTATGAGGAGGAGATGGAAAGCGGAGGAAACCCTCGTTAAATCCAGGAGCTCGCTAAATCCGTTTTTGGGTCAATATACCAATCGTATAAAAATATGCATTCGTGATAATATGCGTATACGTTTATAATATATATCAATAACAACTGGATACACGAGGGTCATACACAAAGTAAAGATCGTTTGGCTATAAAATGGTATGTATTCACTCACGGACGATAAATTTGCGCACCTAGAAGAAAACATACTACAACCGCGAAACTTTACAAATAGCTATAGTGCGTGCTGGTATGCAAATGATCCACGTTTGGTGCGAGTGCGCATGACCGCACACCCTGTGGTGGCACTGCAAGCTTGAACCGACAGCCTTATAAACCGGCTTGTAGTCGAGGCCTCATGAAAGCGAAAAGCCCTGGCCGACGCAAGCAAGAGTAGAGTGGCAAGAATGCCGGGTAGATGCCAGGGACGTCGATTTACGCAACTTACGGACTTCGAGAGAGGCCTGATCATCAGGCTGAAAACCGCAGGGTGGTCGGCGTGTCGTAAAGCCGGCACCGTGGATCGTTCTGACCATACAGTCTCCGACTGCGTTAGGAGCAGTGGACACGTGACGGCACTGCTACATGGCGGAGCGGCTCCGGACGGACCAGGAGGACCACCTGTAGAGAGAGGAGACGAACCGTGCGCCAGGCACGAACGGATCCCACGGGGACTCTGTCCACTATTCAGGAAGATGTAACGGCTCCTTGTGTGCCCACGAACCATTCTCGACATCTCGCGAAAGCGAATCTGCGATCCCAGCGCCCTTTACGTGCTCTGCTATTAGCACCAGAACATCGCCGACTCCGTGTGCAGTGCTGCCAGCCCAGACTGACGTGGAACATCACAGACTGGCGACGTGTGGTGTTTAGCGATGAGTGCCTCTTCGTTTTGGGGACGGGTGATAATCGTATCCGGGAGTGGAGGTCCCTGGGTCAACGGTACAATCCCAACCTCGCTATCGAGGGATACACCTCCACCACTGCAGGCATTATGGTCTGGTGAGCCATAGCCTACGATAGCCGATCAGCTCTAGTAGTGGTACGTGGATCATTGGCTGGCCAGCGGTATGTGGATGAGATCCTACGGCCCCATATGCTCCCATTCCTGGCCGGGATTCCAGGTGCGATATACCAGCAGCATAATGCCCGCCCGCACACGGCTCGGGTTGTCCAGGACTATCTACGTCATGCCCAGACACTTCCATGGTCTGCCCGCTCTCCGGACATGCTCCCGAGCATGCGTGGGACCAGTTGAAACGCCGGCTGCCGCACTATCCGAGATTTGGAGCACACCGTCCAACACGTGTGGGCCAGTCTGCCTCAGGACAACATCAGGCGTCTGTTCGCCTCCATGCGGAACCGTATTTCAGCCGTATCGCCGCATGAGGCGGTGCGACGCGCTACTGAAGATGACCGGACTGCGTGCCGCTGTCCCCTCTGTAATTATCCTGCAGCTCTGTTTTTGTCATGTGTATCATTCATCTGTATCATTACGTCCATAAAATTTCAGTTCAATCCGATGCTTCATTCTTGGTGCACAAATTTCATTGTCCGTGAGTGCACTTTTAAATTTTTCAAATATTTTGGAGGCCCAGGTGGCGTAGTGGTATAAGCGATGGCTTCTGATCATCCGTCAGAGATGGGCCCAGGTTCGAATTCCGGTGAGGCATGAATGTTGTGTTTGTCTTAAGGTGTTGGCTCTCTCTCTTCCCTGGAATCAGTGACCCTAAATTAGGGATGGGCGACTGCTTATGACCCACTGAGTTGCTCATTGTGGTCGTTATACGTACAATAAAAAAAATTGTTTACAATTTTTAACTCATACCTTAGCCTACCTATTTTTCTACTGAGGCACTTGATTATAACAAATCTTGATTATGACTGAGGCACTTGTCACATCTTGGGATAAGTTTCAGTATCCCCTCCTCATAGAAGTCTGCCACCTGTCCTTTCAGCCAATCTATAACAGCCTCCTTTAGCGCATCGTCATCAAAACGTTGTCCACTAAGGGACTGCTTTAAATTGGGGAACAAGTAGTCCGATGGTTCCAAATCGGGGCTGTAAGGTGTATGCTCAAAAAATTCCTAGTGAAACTCATCAAGCAGCTCCTTTGTCTTCCTGGCAGAGAGCGGGTGAGCGTCCATGGCGTTCGTCCCTGATGAGAGAGGGGGCGTCCTGACTGCTTCTCGTCATGAGCGTTTGTTCTTCCATTTTTAAACATTATGCACTACTTTCTGACACTGGATTCATTCATAACACCTTCTCCATACACCTGAACAAGTCTTCGATTAATGTCAATAGGCCTGGTGTTCAGAGTTGGAAACTGGTCAGACATTTTTGACCCGGAACAGACCCGGACGTCGCGTAATTGGACCCGACTCGGACCCGTAACTGACCCGAACAAATCTGCTTTGAACTATAAATTCGAAACTCAATTTATATATATATATATATATATAGATGCATGCAAAAACTTTAACTAAATGATTCCTCATGCAACTCTGAGGAAGTTATGATAATGATAAAAATATTTTTGTGGGCTTTAAACTTGCATCTATGGCTTTGCAGAAACCCATTTCCAACTAGGTCTTTGTGGAAGTGAGAAAATGCAGAGTTTTGCTGGTCCTTGATAAAGCCAAGGCTCGGCATTCTCGACACTTTCTACATTCAGGTTGCTATTACTTTATCTCCTTTTTACTCATACCTGTTGGTTTTTGAGTATTTCTTAGTTGCTTTAGTACCAGATAAATATTTTTTTATGCATCTGTTTCTTCTTAATAGTATGTGAATTCTAAATATTCATAACTGCTGCGTTGCGCGTCATGATCTTCAGGTTTTTTAGCAAATTTAGTTTTAAATTCTTATGTAAACATTTGTCTTTGACTCTGCTCTTGGGTGTGTATGTATATATATATTCATTCCAATAAATGCTCGATATTTAATAACTGAAATCCTTTTTTTAATAAAATTTGGTTACTTGCTAAATTTTAGTACCACTATTGTGCGTAATCCAGAAGTAATGGCTGACTATGACCGTGACTATAGAGTACATTACAAATGGGAATCATTATTTACGATTACACAAATGTATTTTTTAAAATGTATTTAGATTTTTCACTCTTTCCACGCTTTGATGGAGGTGCGCATACTTTCATATGGTTAGTTAGATTTTTGGTTCCATAATCTTTTATTACACCGTCGACATCTTTCTTTGTAATTATACACTTTCCACATTTTCAACAACAAGCAAGACCAAACAACACAGAATTATTCATCGGTTCCTTAATGAGACGAAACAATTTCCAGCATTCACTCTTCCCCTTGTGGTTTTCAACAAGCACGTATTTGTTGGCCTAGAGGCCTTTCTCAACCTCCTTAATATTAAATCCATCCATATTAACAAATAAGGAGTTAATTTCGACATGACATGTCATGGGAACAGGAGGTTAGCACATCAATCGAAAACCTCTGAATGCTCAATATAAAAGATGCGATGTGAAAAGTAACTCTTAGTCATACAGTGAACTTCGCACGGAGAGAGTGAATCAGCTGAGAAGCAGGCGAATGGCGTTTGCCTGTACCTTGCCCTGGACAATCGCACTGTAAAAGAACGCAAAGGAAGTATCTTTTTACGATATGGTGTCGGTGTGTCTGACGTCGCGTCGGTCGGTAGAAATCTTCCCTACTTTATGAAAGAGACAATATTTTTGCATGGCAAATCATTATTCACTCCGTGAGCACCAGTACACTACAGAATTCCACAAAGCGCATTTTTCTTTGGAACATATTTTTCTCTTTCCAAAAGTAAAACGGGAATAAAACCGGGTCAGGAACACCTTGACCTGACCCGTTGGACCGGCAAGAAATTGTCAACCCGTTGATATCTCTGCCAGTGGTGTTTCCAGCAGTCAGGAAACGGATAACTGATCGAACTTCGCTATCGGCCGGAATTTCAATGAGCATGTTCATTTCGAAAGATCGTAACTAATCACAAACTGATAATACACGTCCGACAATGGTGCCAGAAGATAGCCAACAGCGCACTGGGCCCGGACGACTCTTACTGAGCCCCGGCCAGGAACCTGCGGACACGCTATGCGCAAATGTTCACTTTATACGAATAGAAAGACTAACTTAGCTACATTAGTGTTATATAGTATTTAATCAATGAAACCTTTCAAGTATACTTAACTTGACGGCAACCAGGGACTGACCGCTGTTTTAAATACACAAAGAAGCAAGAGCAGAACCGATTCTCCGAATGAAACCGCTTACTTGGAGGGTGAAAGGGAAAATGGACACAATTCCAGGAATTATCTCCTGTTTCCTCTCCGGCGACCTCCATTCCATTACTCTATCCCTCTCTGCAATCGTCGCCCAGAAATCCACTTTAATGTGCGTCATCCCCATCCATCCTCATTTTGCCTGGGAGTAAGTGGCCTGTTTCGAACTCTGCTGACGCGATATCCCCCTTGAAGTGGGTGGCAGGAAAAATGTCTTGCACAACTTGCTTTTTGAGAATTAGATTTACTCCTTCCGCGTTGCTTTTCTATCAGCATTGTTCTACCAGCGCATCAGATATCTCCAGCGCCGTCGCAATTTTGTCCTGTATGCTACCATTAGTATTCCTCTATTCCAGGAAACTGCTCAGCAAATTTTTTTTTTTTTTTATTGGTTGGGGGTTTAACGTCCGCCGTGAGTAACTCAATGTGCTATAAGCAGTCGCCCGTCCTTACTTTAGGGTCATTGGTTCCAGGGAACGGAGAGAGCCACTGCCGCAAGACAAACACAACATCCATACCTCATCGGGATTCGAACCCGGAACCATCTAGGACGAATGATCAGAAATCAGCACTTAAACCACTGCGCCACCAGGGTGGCGCAGATTTTCTCTACATCGTTAAATGTGGAATTTCATTCAATTTTGTTACGTTGCTTGTTAAAAGTGATCTTAGCTTTTCTCTCTTCCTCGTCAAATCCGGGGGCTTCATTAAACTTTGATAAAAACTATCAAATTAGGCTTGAATTAACATTATACCAAACGAAAGTTCCTGCTCTGCTCGTTAAATCCAAGATCTCGCTAAATACGGGTTCGTTATCAGCGGGCTCTACTGTATATTATACCGGGTGCGCCATATAAAAGAGGCCCCGCTGCCAGACGTTGTTAGGCGGGTTTCCAGTTAAAACCGCTTTCTTCCACTTCTAACCGGCTTCTGCGTGTATAGCTGCAAAGGAATTTTCCTGAGTGGTTAGTCACTACCAGAGCAGTGTAGATACGCGGGCATAAGGTCACAAAACAGCAGGATTTGGACCGACACGAATCCCAGACGGACAATACAAACCCCTCTGTACGACCAAAAGATAGGCGTTTGATGTGACGTGTCTGCGAAGAGGATAGTCGGCCCATCCTATTTCACTGACACCATCAACTTGGAGCGCTATGCAAGTTTTCAACCCATTTGTTGGCGCACTTGCAGAAGAGGAGCTAACATATGCTTTCTTTCAGCAGGATGGTGCAACGGCGCATACTGCGAGGAACAGTCTACGTGCTGTGACTGTTTGGAGAGAACAGAACTGTATCGAAGGGACTATGGCCACCCAGATCACCCGAGCTCTCCACCTGTGACTTATCTGTGGGGAGCATTGAAAGGGAAATTGCACGCAACTAACCCGCACACCCTTGATGAATTAAAAGTGAACATTACGGATTACTGCCGATGAGTTGCGGCACATTACGGATATGTTCAGTCGTGTGCAGCTGTGTCTTGATGTTGGTGGACAGCACTTTCAGCAATTGTTGTAAACGCAAGTAAATTACTCCTGTTTTCTGCTATTTCAACTATTCTTTACCATGTCTAGTAACATTGCCTGACTTTTGCTGTTCATTATACTCGGGCCTCTTTTATATGGCACACCTTGCATCTAAATTATTTAGAGATTGTATTTAATTTGCATGCGTCTTTGCAAACAAACAGGACGGCCGAGTTGCGCAGTAACCATCAGTTATAACGGATCACACTGATAAAACAAGTCTGTGGAACAGGTTAAATAAATTCTCATTATTTGTTTATTGCCATTCTTCAGCAAAAAGGATTGGTTTGGGACCTGGAGGTATTTCCTTGTTTACTGTTTAGTAGAGGCATCACCGAGTGAACTTCTCTGTATGCCAAGCTACCTTCGGACAAACAAGTTTTTCTCCGCTTTTTATATATACCCACCTCGAACCCGCTTCGAAGAACTGGCATTCCATCGTTGAGTCAACACAGCTACTGTCATTTTTATTTATAGACAGTGTCAGAAATCGCAAGCGAGTGCGGCCTTCACGTTAAATAAATAATACATCTTATTAGCCTATTAGCAGTACGGAATCCGAGAACAGAGGCAATATACACTTACACTTAAAACTTATCATTCCATCTGGCAGAGTTCGCATTTTGGTATTCCGGAGAAATTCCTTCCAACCCGTGGGACAATAAATCAACCTTCACGGTGTGTATGCTTTCCTTCTTCCTCCAATTGTTCAGTTTAAACACGAAATTCTTCCTCCTTTTTACGACGCACATCTTACGTCCGACTAGCTAACAGCGACAAGATATGTCACTCGCATTTAAAAGCTTTTCCTCTTTTCACTCAAGTTTAAGAACTTTTCCTCTTTAACAGGTGTTTAAAATACGTTGTTCGTACGCAGCCAACTCGTGCATAGACGTTTATAGAAACAGCCACAAGAAGGTGACAACGAGGAAGAATATACATGATATTGTTCACAAGCTTGCGCAAATCCATTTCACTAAAGCCACTTTCAACTAAGCAATGATTTTTCTGAATAAATAAATCCATCGCTGTTTCCACGTTTTTATAAACACACAGCAACCGAAAAATTGTTATTCGGCCGCCGTCGGGGAATTGAATCCGAATCTCTCGATATCCAGACAAGCGCGTTAGCCTTACACCACAGCGACCAACAATTAACGGCGCTATGTGTGTTTTTCTTTTTCAATCAACATCTGACATCATAAATCCGTAAGATGGGCTCAGCTACTGAGACGTCTCCATCTGATGGGCATTAACGGCACTGGCTATATATATTAATTATAGCAGTTAAATCCAAAGGGGCGAGATCAAAAGTGAAAATCCTCTAAACACGTGGCGTCAGTTGAATAAATAAATCCATCGCTCTTTCTAAGTTTTTACAAACACACAGCAACCCAAAAATTGTTATTTTGCCGCCGCCGGGGAATTGAATCCCGAATTTCTCGATATCTAGCCGAGAGCGTTAGTCTTACACCACAGCGGCGAACAATTAACGGCGCTATGTGTGTTTTTCTTTTTCAGTCAACATCTGACATCATAAATCCGTAAGATGGGCTCAGCTACTGAAAAGTCTCCATCTGATGGGCATTAACGGCACCGGCTATATATATTAATTAATTGGTGTAAGGCTAACGCGCTCGGCTAGATATCGAGAGATTAGGGATTCAATTCCCCGGCGGCAGCCGAATAACAATTTTTCGGTTGCTGTGTTTGTGAAAACGTGGAAAGAGCGATGGATTTATTTATTCAACTGACGCCACGTGTTTAGAGGATTTTCACTAATGATTTTGCTATCAGTTCAACACTGTACACAACTGTGAAATTGGGATGAAACGACAGGGAATGGAATTTCCTTAAATAAAATAGTCGAACAAAAGATTAAAATAAACAACAACAACAAAAAATAGAAACAAATTTCATTTTGTGATTATGCAAATTTTCACTGCTTTCCCATTGAGATAGCAAAAATTGTCTATCAGACTGATAAGGGCATGTAGACCCTCAGTAGGGTACGAGAAAAATTCGAGGAACAACCCCGCAAAAGATGTTTTCGAGGCCCTTTTGCGAAAATCCATTGGCTTTCAATTACTCAAAATTTTAACTTCCATATTATTAATTAGGTTTCACGGGTGTTTTAATAAATCAAATTCTTTGGAACCTACGACGAGTATGTTTCGTAAAATCAAAATTTTCGCTTTATTGCGTGAAACACAAATGCGTACGTTATAATTAAAATGATTGCGCTGGTCACCGATACAAATTAAAAACACAAAATACTTACGCCAAAGTTAACCATATCACGCAAAATTTATTATTTTAAAGAACTAAGGCCTGTTTTTTGAAATGCTTCATTGACTGCACACACAAAACATGCAACTGCCGTGTGAGACTGTCTAATGACTTTTCCGATTTATTCGAAATGTCACAACATGAGTAAGCAAATAACTAACTAACGATTAAGAACTGTAGCACAAAAAACGTAAAAATACTTAAATTATTTACTCTGGAATATAAAAAACACAATGCAACAATGCTTTGCACACAGTAAAAAAAATCTTTTGACTCTGTTATAAAAAAAAAATGACAGGTCTCTGATTTTTCGCTTCCGCGAAAAACACCTTTTAGTTCATTATATTCGGAAGGATGCATAGTTATGTGCACACAACTGTAACACCTAACACCTTATCCTCATTGGTATAGAATTTCCGCTCATTGAAGTGTGATATTTTTTTACATTTTCTTATTAACCCTTTAAGCGGCCGATGCACCTGAACCCAAAGTTGTCCAAATTTTCGTGCACTCTTCAAACAGAAGAGTTCTCATAGTGACCAGGTTACACGAACGCCACGGCGAAACAGTTCCTTTCCCTCTTTCATCTCTGGAGTATCGACTGCAAATCTGTCGCTGGCTGTAAGAGCTCCGTTACAGTCCTTAGTCTAACAGTATGTTAGAGTAGTAGTAGAGTAAGAAGACTTTAGAGTAGTAGTATAGAGTAAGAAGACTTTAGAGTAGTAGTAGAATAGTTGTCAGGTATACTTAGTAGCCTCTCTTCTTTTGACTCATTTGACTCCTGCCTTTGGTTGTGGAGCAGATAATAAGTCTTTTAAGCCCCTTACTCTCTAATATAAGTCCATACTCTCTAATATAAGAAAGTATACTTAGTAGCCTCTATTCATTTGCCTCTCTTATTTACTTAGTAACCATTGCTATCAACTGAATCATGTCTTTATACTATCTCTAATATAAGTCTTTTAAGTCCCTTGCTCTCTAATACACTGAAGAGCAATTGAATTAGAGATACCTGTCTAGTAACGTGTAGCACCACCTTTCGCCCTGATGACGGCGGCGATTCGTCTCAGCATGAACTCGACAAGACACCGGAAGTGTTGGGAAGCCATGCGGATCCACGACCCCTGAACAAGCTCCCACAGTTCAAGAAGATTTGATGGAGGGGTCAGAGCCTCGAACATCTCTCTCGATGGCATCCCAGATATGCTCGATGGGATTGGATCAGGTGACCGAGCTGGCCAAGGAAGCGAGGTCACACGTCAGTGGAGTGTTCATCCAACCATTCGGATACAATTCGGGACCGATGGCATGGTGCATTATCTTGTTGCAGGATGAGGTCCCCAGTGAGATGTTGAAGACGCACAAACGGGAGCAAATGGTCGCCCAGGATATCCCGGTAACGTTGACCTGTGAGGGACGATGTCACACATACCAGGGGTCCCATTTCAGTCCACGTAAATAGTCCCCAGACGAGAATGCCACCCCCACCAGCTTGAAGAGTACCCTGCGCACAAGAAGGATCCATCGCTTCATGTTATTTGCACCGTACTCGTATCCTGCCATCCGCATGTACCAACGTGAATCTCGAGTTGACTCATCAGTCCAGGCAACATTTTCCCACATGTCTAGGGTTCAGTAGCGATGTTCCCGCGCCCATGCTAATCTTTGCACCCTATGATGTGCGGTCAGCAGCGGTACCCTCGTGGGACGATGGCTTCTGTACCCCATAGCGAGGAGATGGTTCTGGATCGTGTGGCTGCTTACACGTTTTTGTGCATCAGCGTTAAATTGCCAAGTGATTTCTTGCGCTGTCGCCAGTCTATCTGCTGTTACAATGCTAGCTAGCCGACGATGACCCCGCTCATCCACATGCTGTTGTCCACGGCAGTTGGCCCTTGCAGGGATGGTTTTAACGGATTCGATGTACTCACAGCGCACACGTGACACAGTGGCTCGTGAAAATACCAGTGCCTGCACGACTTCCGAAATGGAGTGACCCATTCGTCGGGCCCCGACAATTTGCCCACGATCAAATGCGCTTAGATCCTTCGTTTTACCGATACTGCGTCCAACTCTAACTGATTCCCGACGCATCACCCCTTATATTGTCGGATCGCTGCATAGGTCATGTCGTTTCCGTTTACAGGGCTGCCCACAGCTCCACATTTGCATAACGCCAGCTGTCTCTAATTCAATTGCTCTTAAGTGTACATGTATAAGTCCATAATGTAGTCTGTGATATAAGTCCGCTCTTATGTCATAAGAGCGAACTTCTGCCTTTGGTCCTGGAGCATAGAAGTTTTAAGTCCTTTACTCTCTGCTTCACGACCAAAAGGCATGATAAGGAAGAGCTAGTCTCCCTGACACGGACATCAAACAAGGGACTCAAACATTTTCCCTCTCCTTTCTTAGGTTCGTCGACATTATTATAGATCTAATAAGTCAGAAAGGATGTGCTAATCATCCCGTAAATGATCACTTTGAATAACAAAACTAAGGATACAGCAACGTTTTTGGATGCGTAGGTTCACTATTTCCAATCGCATTCGGCCCACTTCTTAGACAGCAAATATATTCGTTCCAGTGACGTATATTCGAGGCTAGCTGCAAAGCCCAGAGAATGCACAAATAAAAGTCAATTAAATATACACAAATAAAAAGCAATTATAAACGGTATTAAAATATGTCGATGCATTCGCTGGGAAAAAACACATGCGGATTCGCTTCTTTCACTCAGTCTGGCGAGCGAAGACCAACGGCATAACTCAAGCAGCTCTTCCAGTCTCCGCTGTTCTGATTCGAAGACGATACGATCGCCTACTAGCGTTTCCATGACAACATGAATGATCGTATGGAAGGGAATGGACCATTGGTTTGCGCAACGGTTCGCTCAGAAAAGAGAAGACTTCGACTATTTAGAGCAACTGATTCCAGGGGAGGGAGAGAGAGCCTGAGCCGTAACACAACATCTATGCCTCACTGGGATTCGAACCCGTACCCCTTTCGGACGAAGGATCAGAGGCCATGGGCTTAGACCACTGCACTCGCATGCTTCCGCCTGTGACAGCACGTATTTCGCGAGAGTTGTTTCAGTTCGTGAGAAGTGTCAAAGAATTAAAATCAGAGATATATCTTAAATTCGTGGCTTTGTTGGATTCGAACTGTTTTGATAAATTTTGTGAAAGCGTTCCCTCAACACCTACTTGTCAGAACTTAAAGAACTCTATGCTTCAAATTTTGATATAGCTCGACTAAAAAATGAACTGAAGGTGTTTTATTCCCTTGATGAATACAAAAACAAATCAGTAAGAGACATTACTTGTTACATAAAGTTGAATAAATTTGACGTAGTGTTTAGCGAGGTGTACAAATTAGCAGACCTAATATTAAAGTCTCCATCAGCAACTGCCGAAAGAAGTTTTTCTGCATTAAAAAGAATCGAGATATATCTTAGAGCCACACAAGGACATACACATTCGAGCAACTTGGCTGATTTGTCAATAGAGAAAAACATTCTTTTTAAATACGAAAAACTACTCGGAAGAAGAAACTTTTTATGAAAACGTAACACTCAAGTTCACACAAAAGGAAAGAAGAACGGAGTTCATGTATGAAGTATTGAAATCCTAATCCTTTAATCATTTGGTACCATGTTACCAATAGTATGTACCTAAAAATAAGTTACTTCTGTTACTTAACAATTAAAAATTAAACTTCGCAATTTTTAAAAAGACTACTCTGTGTGGGGGGGGAGGGGCGAGTGAGGTAGCCAACCTTTTTAGTGAACCCGAGTTAATGCGTTCCAGCCGGTTAACCCTTTCTAGCTGTTGTTCAGAAACACAACATATATTCTTTCAATTTTTGTAGTTCTTCCAACACGACAGATTCTTACTAAACCTATTGTATCTGCTAGACAACTATCCAAAACAATGCAGGTTAAAATTACAAGATAGGATTTTCCCATGTTGTGTGCAAAAAATGAGAGTATTTTGTGTGTGCCCCCCCCCCCACACACACACTGCTTTATTGATTTCCATGTGAAGGTGAAGTGAAAAATAAGATGAAAACAGAATTTCCTTTTGAAAAGAACGACGTGGTTTCATCATGAATGAAATACGGGATTACACCATGTAATACAAATTTTGAAGATGGCAATCCGTTTTTTTGGTGTAAATATGACAAGGATCCTGTGTCAGTTAAATTCAAATAAATCGGAAATTTGAGACTTGGTCGTTCTGGGTTGTGTAGTGGTTAGCACACCCGGGCGTTATCTGGGAGACGTGGATTCGATTCCCACTCAAGGACGACGAAATTTTCAAGTTTTCGGATATTATCTGACTTACCATCCTTGTCATATTTACACCAAAAAACGGATCGTCATCTTCAAAATTTGTATGTGGTTTCATGTTCATAAAGGAAACAATATTTTGTTTCCTTTATGAACAAGAAGTCAAATTATCAGAAATTTAAACTTTTGTATCCCAATTATGCTCACAAACAATATTTTGTATTTGAGGAACAAAATGTTATAAAAAGTACTCTGTTATTTTGATTTATTAAAGCCCAAAGCACCATAAAAAAACCCGGGGAAAAAAAAAAAAGCTTCCAATTTCAAAAATAAAATTTTGGTATGGAAAGGGTTGAGTTAAAGGGTTAAACATGCATATCACAGGTCATAGCGAGACGTGTTAATTCCTAAATTACCAACCAACTGCAGGAGTTTGTAAAATCCGACGTTTTATTTGAGTAAATATTTCATGTAGTTTTTGGAGTCTTCTGGTTTCCAAGTAAACTTATGTTTTTATTTGCGTGGTAAAAAACAGACAAGAAACCATAGAGGAAGTTTCACTATTGTGTTTGCGTATATTATTTGTAGTTCCCATTTCTGTTTGCCCTTCTCCTGAAAACAAAATTACCGGCGGCCATTTTTGAAACGCATTTTAAAATATAGATCATATTTACTCGTCGCTCATGCAGACACTCACAGTGATTCGAATATTTCCTCGTTACTAGGCAACGAAATAAATTTGATTTCGGTCACGCGATATCCACCACACTGGACGAAAAAAAATTCTCAGCAAACAGGGAGAAATGGGACATGTTTTGTCGCACTCCTAAAACGCGACATAATATGTACGCCCTTCAGACTTCATGAAAATGATCATAAATATACACACGGACAAACATATATGCTGTTAAATCCGACACAGTTAGTTGGGTTCATTGGCCAGAGCTGAATAGAAAAACACTGATGTGAAAGCGAGACATCGCAGTGGAGAACTATTTCGTTTGTGGTCTTCAGTAATAGGAAAGAAAAGAGCCATAGCTACAAAAGAGACACGTCCCACCAGCCTTTTTCTCAGTTCTAGCTGTGTGTATTTGTGCTTTTCTATTCTCTTTCTTCATTAACAATTTAAAATCTCGTATTGTATTCTTTTCGCTCTGTTGACACTTGAAAAGGGCAGGAAATAGTAAATGGACAAACATGAAATACTAGTTCCAAAAATTGCAGCTCTTGAACGGCAAAGACGTTCTCTAACTTTGAAAAGAACCATTAAATCGCAATGCAGATATGGGAGGAATGAACCAGAAAAAAGTTACTCGCCTCAATTCGCAGCTATGCTATATTTCGTTAAAAGGCAAACGAAAAAAATAAAAATAAAACCGAAACACAAATAACTTTAACCACGTGACACAACAAACGCCGCCCTTGTAGGTGCTAGCTTGTATATCTTGATCGTGAGATCTTGATCGTATGAAGAGGATTTTAGGAAGGGAGTGTCTGACCCCAGGTCTTAAACAACCGTTAGAAATAGGAAGATAGGAGATTTAGGCTAGAGTGCCCGATAGAAAAGTGACACGGAAGCGAAGTAGAAAGGGGGAGGAAGACGCCATTATTTATTACTGGGGGGGGGCAGTACCCAGGGTCCGACGGCTTAAGGTGCCCATCCGACGCACGGCGGATATTTAGTGGATCGAGCGTTCGTACTTCGCTGGGATCGAACCTGAGGTCCTTTCCGCGGCAGTCACGAACGTTGCCCACTCGGACACCCGCGGCCATAAAAAGCTAGCTTGTATATAATCGTTCGAGTCCCTTATTAAAGCATGGACAACTAGCTCTGCCCCATCCCTGGAACCAGTGACGCTAAATTAGGGGCAAGAGAACTGCTTAAAGCCTTAGATATTCATGAAAGGAATCGTTAAATCCCAAAGAACATAAAAAAAAAAAAAAAACTAGAGCTGCGACACTACAAGATGAAACCAGTGGTCCTAAAATTAGGGACCAGGTTGCTTACTACCTTAGATATTGATGAAAGGAGTCTTTAAACCCCGAAGCAAAAAATAATAATAATAATAATAATTACAGCTCTGACACTAGATTTTGGAACAAGTGGCCCTAAATTAGGGACGAGACTTTATGAAAGAAGTTGTTGAACCCCGAAGCAAGAAAAAAAAAAAAAAGAAGGGCTAGAGATGCTACACTAGAAGCTGGAACCAGAGACCCTAAATTAGGGACGAGACTGTCTTACAGCCTTAATTATTCATCAAAGGAGTCGTTGAACCCCGAAGAAAAAATAAAGCTAAAGCTGTGACATTAAACGCTGAAACTAGTGACCCTAAATTAGGGACGAGACTGCTTATAGATATTCATGAGAGAAGTCGTTAAACCCCAAAGAAAAACAAAACTAGAGATGTAACACCAAAAGCTACTTTATTATCTAGCCCAGGCCACCATAGAATCTCCCTCCTTTCTGTGCTGTATACATGCATTTGTCTACACACAAAACAACGATCATACACGATTTTGGGGGGGGGAGTGAAAGGGGTTTACGACCACCATGAGCAATTTTTAGGACTGTAAGCAGTCACTCGTCCCCAATTTTGGGCTACTGGTACAAGAGAAGGAAAACACAGTCAGGTCCAACCTATCCGACAAGCATACCCCATCCATGTCTCATTCGGGACATGAACGCGGTCCCATCTCGGACAAATGGTCAGAAGACAGCGCATCAGACGACTTGGGCACAAGTCTTTCCAGAAGGTTTAAGTGCCAGCGGGAAGTGAGAGAAAAAAACAACTTGACCAAGCCCAATTTTTAAGCCATATTCAAACACGGCTATGCCTTCTATTATGGAAATCAGTATAACAAATGTTAAATACAGAGAACAACTACAAGAAAATTATTTACTGATAATTAAGAACGCTAGCGGATATTTAGGTTACATTTTTGTGACGATGTTTTCATGTCTACAACTCTGAGCGTCAGAATTTGACTATTCAAGCCTTATTTTTTTGCTGCTCAAAACTAGAAAAACCATGCCGGAGTAACATGGAGGAGAGTGGCTCAAGACAGGCTATTGTGGAAGAAACTTGGAGACCTTCATCCAGCAATGGATTAATAATGATTGACAATGATGTTATACATCATTGTCAACCATTATCAATCCACTGCTGTTATACACTATATTTATAAAAGTCACCACACCTAGAAGAGAAGCACAACACAGCATTTATTGACATACATTAGTACAGTGTCCGTCCTAATATATGCCAATAAATGGTTTGGAAACACAGCGATAGGTACGCGCTTCCATTCAGTACATAAAGCTGCCACTAACTATTGCTTAGTAGTAGGTCCTGGTTCCAAACTTCTTATGCGGCGCTCTAATTCATCCCATAGGTGCTCTATGGGATTAAGATCAACGCTCTGTGCTGGCCAGTACACACACGATACGGAATTATCGTCAAACCACGCCGTAACAGTACTTGCGTTATGGCTCGATGCATTATCCTGCTGGCACCAACAAGGCTCGGTTCCATAGTATTGCCACAGAGTTGATAGGGCATAATTGTCCAGAATATCGAGGTAGACGTGCTGGTTAACAGGTTTGTCCATGATAACCAATGGGCCGGGACCATATCACGAAAAACATCTCCACGCGAGCACACTCTGGCTCCAAACTTGACCGTAGGAACAGTACTGTGGTAAATAGCGTTCCCCCTGCTACCGCCATACTCACACACGGCCATCAGACTGATGGATCGTGCATCTGGATTCATCGGTCCATAAGACTAGTTTCCATTGATCTACGGTCCACGATAAATGTTCTTTACACCATGCTAAACAACGAGTAGTATTCCTAGTGGAGATGAAAGGCTTATGAGCAGCCGCACGACCACGGTAACTCATGGAATGAAGTTTTCTGCGAAAGGTATGTGTACATACACAGATTCCAGCATTTTTACTCGTAGGCTAAGGTCTTGTGCAGTACTCCGTCGATTAGATGTAACGACTCTCCTGAGGCTTCGACGTTCTCTGTCACTGATTTTCTTTGGTTAGCCGGTACGTTTTGCTGCTTCAAGCACGCCATGTGTCTTCCACTCATTCAGTACATCCAAAACAGTTGACTTGGGAATGTTTAAACGCCTCTCTGTTTTTTTTATGGACAACCGACTAATATAACACCCAACAATCTTTTCTTTCTCAAAGTCAGTTCTCTCCCACCGCGACATTTTCACTCAACCTCACAGTGCTATATGATCGCGGTCAGCTGCAGGCTTTTTTTTTTTTTTTTTTTTTTTTTTTTTACCGTTTGCAGCTGTATCGCGCATCTTAACGCAGCGGATCCGTTCATTTGCTTTTGAAGGGGTGTCCGGTGACTTGTCAATATAGTGTGTGTGTGTAGTTGCTCAAAACTAAAAAATAAATGAGCAACAGAATCATTAAGCTTGTGTGTGTGACAAAACTCCTCAGTCTGTATATAATTATGTATATATTATAATTAGCATATTTTTGTTAAACTACGGCTATCTGTTTCCTGGTTCGGTAGGATTCTGATTTTAGAATTTTGACACGGATCTATCGCTGCATAGTATAACCACAGTGAGCTGAGGTACTTTTGAATTCAGAATCCATCTGTTTCAAAAAGCACAAAAGGAAATTCAAATTGATCCATCTGTGTTACTAGCAGAATGAATAACAAGATGGGAAAAAAATTGAAAAGTAATGGAGTATGTCAGACAGAGGATATGACTAGTATAAACAAAATACGCTGAATGTGTATACGTATTGGAAGATTCCGCAATCAGTCAACCAAGGAAATGATTTCAGATTTCACGATTAACTCACCAACGACGACACACATGTTTAGAATTTTAACTCAGAATAATTTAGATTTAACAACGCATTGGAATTATATTGAGATTAAAACTAGGAACACACGCATGATTATTCCTTCAGGCAAAACGCGCATAAGTATTTTTCGTGGTCTCTTCCACTCCTTAGATAAATCTTTCCCCACACGAAAGTCAGTATGCCTTTCCCATTTTAATTGTGAAAATTCAAGAATGAACGTTTTATTTTAGCTTTTTACTTTCAAGTTTTAAAAACTGGGGATACCACTCACTATCTTCAAGGGGGAAACTTGAATCAAGAAATCGGTCTACTTCATATGAAAATTAAGTGATAAGATTGAATTTTAATTTGCCGCCCAGGTGACAGAGGTCAGAGGCGCGGGCTTCTGAATAATCGTCCGAGGTGAACCAAAGTACGACCTCCTGATGAGGCATGGGTAGTGCTTGTCCCAAGGTGCTGCTCCTTCCCTTGCCAGGAACGCGGCCCTAAATGAGGGACTGGCGACTACTACTGTTCCTTAAGATGCTCACCGTGGTAGTTAAGCCTACATTAAAAAATAATAATAATAACCCTCAATCATCAGAAATAGATTTAGGTGATAGTTCCAAGCACTTCAAATTACAATTGTAGTACTACAAAACTACACAAATTTTGAAGAAACCGAGATTTTAACACCCACAAATATTATTGCATTCACGGTAGCCAAATATTATTGCATTCACGGTTGCATCGTACCATTCGTCGAGAAAGGCCAGGGTTCGAATCTCGGACAAGGCATGGATGGCGCTAGCTCTGTCCCTTTCCTGGGACCAGCGGGCCCTAAATTTGGAACGGGCGACGGCTTATAGCCCTTATAATTCCTCATGTGGTGAACAGCAATGTTCATGCTAAACGCGCTACCGGAAAAAGAGTCGCACTTGAGAAAAAGACAGTGCCTTTCACTGTTAAACATTTTGAGGCAGGTTGCACCAAAAAGTGGTGCTACACCAGAAGTACCACTTTCTGAGAAAAGTATGTGCAAACAAAATGAAACATGGTGAACCCTTGCAGCATATCACACCTCGAATTGATCCGGTGTACGCCGTTTCATGATGAACACTTGCAGCAATAAGACTGCTCAGAGTTCTGATCATACACCAGATGCACCACTTTCTGAGAAAAGATACACCATTGGTTTGTGCAAAAACAACAAACAAGATGAACCCTTGCAGCATGTCACACCTCGAATCGATCCGGTGTATGCCGTTTCATGATGAACCCTTGCAGCAATAGCATACTCACACCTCGAATTGATCCGGTGTACGCAGTTTCATGATGAACACTTGCAGCAATAGGACTGCTCAGAGTTCTGATCATACACCAGATGCACCACTTTCTGAGAAAAGATACACCATTGGTTTGTGCAAAAAACAACAAACAAGATGAACCCTTGCAGCATGTCACACCTCGAATCGATCCGGTGTATGCCGTTTCATGATGAACCCTTGCAGCAATAGCATACTCACAGCTCGAATTGATCCGGTGTACGCAGTTTCATGATGAACACTTGCAGCAATAGGACTGCTCAGAGTTCTGATCATACACCAGATGCACCACTTTCTGAGAAAAGATACACCATTGGTTTGTGCAAAAAAAAACAAAAAAAAAAAAAACATGATGAACCCTTGCAGCATCATGTGGTGCAACCATACATCATGACTTGGTGCAAAGTTGCGCCACGTTGTTGGGTTTTGCTTGGACCACATAATTGTGTATTTTTTCTTAGAAAGTGGTGCAGCTGGTGTAGCACCACTTTTTGGTGCAACCTGCCACAAAATTCTTAACAGTGATACGTAACAAATCTGCAATAGAGTAGCCTCAATTCCGCCCAAAATATTTCAACATCCCCAAATTTTTGGATTTGTTAGATATGTTCGAACGCAAAGATAAACAGTCCGAAAATGTTTCGTTCGAACTTAAATTTCACCATTCACCAAAATAGTATGTATCGTAGTAATACGTGGCATGACGTACTACTGAGGTGACGCTTGAGTCAAATTTAATGAAACAGCGATGCGCCTACAAGCGCAGTTCAGTTGAGAGAACAGCCGCTCCGGAGTAGGATGACGTGAGTTTGAATTTCGCCGCCGGCAAAACATTATACACTGGCGGAAAGTGAAAGAAGAACACCAAGAAGGAGACGTCTGATACGAACGAAATTTATACAGCATAATAACGGAATACAGAGGATAACGTGATCAAAACATTATGGCAAAATACAGCTGTATTTGCTGGTAAACTGAAAAATAACATTTCCATGTAACATGGTTAGTACGAGGTTGAACCGCCACGAACTAAGTCACACTGTGCCATTCTGGCATGGAGTCTGTCGTACAGATGTTGGATGTAAGTTTGGGGCTTTGAGTTACAAGCATCCTCAACCTGGGCGCGTAAATCGGAGATGGTCGTGGCTGGCCATGGAGACCGGATAAGTCGTTGTCCCATAAAATCCCACTCGTGCTCAATGGGGGACAAATCCGGTGAACGTGCAGGCCATGAAAGTTGTCTCACACCCTGAAGTGCATGTTGCGTTGCACGTGCCGTGTGTGAGCGTGCGTTATCTTGCTGGAAAACACCACGATGGACCGACATTACAAATGGCACAACAACGGGCTGAATGATGTTGTTGATGTAGGAGGTGCTAGTTAACGTACCCGGTACAAACACTAGTTGTGTACGGGAGTGATAGCTGATCGCTCCCCACACCAGGAGACAAGGTGTAGGCCCTGTGTGTCGCTGGGGGATGCAAGAAGGATGGAGACGCTCCCCTGTGCGTCTGCGAACACGCATACGGCCATCGGAGGCTCCCAAGCAGAATCTGCTTTCATCGCTGAACACGACAGATCGCCATTGCGTTCTCCAGTTCAGATGTTGGCGACACCACTTCAGCCGTTCCTGACCGGTGGGCTGGAGTCAGAGGTACACATGCCAGAGGCACACGTGCAGTAGACGGTGGCGAATTGTTCGCACAGTCACCTCAGGTGCAACGGCAGCTCGGATTTGCGTCGCAGTGGCTGTTCTGCTTGACAACGCCGCTCTTCTTATGCGTCGATCGGTCCGCTCATCAGTCCGTCTGTGACTCCCGGTTCCACGTCTTCTCGAGTGGGAATGTTCCTCGGACCATCTACGCCACCATCGTACCACCACCGATACTTCCCGTCCAATTCGCTCCGCAATACGACGATACGACCACCCAGCTTCGCGGAGTTCGACTAGACGACCTCGCTCAAAGTCCGATAACTGCTGAAATCGTACACGTCTTCCATGTCCAGGCATTGCAGCTTCTTCAGGGTCTTCGCACGTGTCCGTACGCCGACGACTGATTACATTCACTTCGCCGTACTCCTTAAATACCACCGACGATAATTTACATATTATGCCGTGCTGTGGCGTAAGCGCTCACCGGTTGGTCCCGAAATTTACATCACACCTAGCCGCCCCGGTGGCGCAGTGGTCTAAGCGATGGCCTCTGATCATTCGTCCGAACGGGGTCCGGGTTCGAATCCCGGTGAGGCATGGATGTTGTGTTTGTCTTACGGCATTGGCTCTCTCCCTTCCCTGGAACCAGTGACTAAATTAGGGACGGGCGACTGCTTATATATAGCCCATTGAGTTGCTCACGGTGGTCGTTAAATCTCCAATCAAAAAAAAAAAAAAAAAAAAAAAAAATCACACCTACGTAAACTCGACCCTATTTTCATATGTAAATTTCATGATCATCCGCCAATGTAACATTACGACTGAACGAGGGGAACTAACATTACGACTAAATGGGGGGACTAACATTACGAGTAGACGGGGGACTAACATTACGAGTAGACGGGGGGACTAACATTACGAGTAGACGGGGGGACTAACATTACGAGTAGACGGGGGGAACTAACATTACGAGTAGACGGGGGTGGGGGACTAACATTACGAGTAGACGGGGGGGGGACTAACATTACGAGTAGACGGGGTGGGGGACTAACATTACGAGTAGACGGGGGAACTAGCATTACGAGTAGACGTGGGGAACTAGCATTACGAGTAGACGGGGGAACTAGCATTACGAGTAGACGGGGGAACTAGCATTACGAGTTGACGGGGGAACTAACATTACGAGTTGACGGGGCAGCTAACATTACGAGTTGACGGGGCAGCTAACATTACGAGTTGACGGGGCAGCTAACATTACGAGTTGACGGGGCAGCTAACATTACGAGTAAACGGGGCAGCTAACATTACGAGTAAACGGGGCAGCTAACATTACGAGTAAACGGGGCAGCTAACATTACGAGTAAACGGGGCAGCTAACATTACGAGTAAACGGGGCAGCTAACATTACGAGTAAACGGGGCAGCTAACATTACGAGTAAACGGGGCAGCTAACATTACGAGTAGATGTGGGGGGCATCAATATATGCTTATTACGGAGTTTACAACATACCTTTTGTGCAGAAAAATGACCATGACAAATAAGGAAAATGTACACTTCTTTCAAGCTTCATCTTTTTTGCAATTATTATTATTTTTTTTTTTTTTTTGCACTGTCACATTAGTTTACTACATTGGTGCAATGCACGACGGGAAAAACATGGAACTGATTGCCTCCGTTCTATCTGCTCCCAATGTAATATTCCTATTTAAACTGTTCACACTGCAAATCACAACCAGCAATCTAACTTTTATAAAAGTATGTTAGGGGGCGTGGCAATCTAACTACATCGTCTCGGGTCGTGGGGCGGGAGGGTGAGTCAATTAAAAACACAAATCCCACAACGATAAGAAATTAAAGTTAGTTTAGCTACTGGAGATAGGGAAATTTATGCACACCGAAACGAAAAACGGGTGGGCCTGCCTGCTCCAATCGATCGTCCGGCAAATAACTTTGTAATTGCTCGTCCGGTTACAATAATAAAGTAAAACATGGCCAGTCGTGGTTCAAGTTTTACTTAATAAATACCTCGTGCACGTGACGAAAAGGCAGCTTCTAATTTTTGATGTTCGGCATTCCTTCAGCCGACGAACGAGTGATTACGGATATCAATATAAACTCACGCCCGAATAGATACGACGGTGCGTGTGCCTTCTTAAAAAGTGGCAGAAAACGAGACTGGGGGAAAGGGAGGGAGAGAGCTACACGAAATTATTGCCCGAGGAGAAAAAAGAGGTAGGAAAGTAAGGTAAAAGAAAGAAAAAAAAAACTCTTCTTTGCGAAGCTTATTGAAGAAGTTGGAACACTATTTCCGCATTGTTGCCTACGCCGGCGAAACTGATGTTAAGAAATAAGATGGAGAGTCGTGCCAGGTTTCCGCCGCGTTAAATGTCTGAAAACAAGTTAAATATTCCAAGCACGAAAAACGGCCAGGTATTATGCAGAGAAAAAAAATTGTGACAAATCTTAAAAGGAACCTGTTTTTTTAAGGGGGGGGGGGGGTTAGAACAGCAAATGAGCTCTGATAGCTTTTTTTTCCCCCACCTGGTGTCTAATGTGCTCAACTCTGGTTTAAAACTACTCGATTCTTTCGACACATACAACTATATTTTTAACAATAATATGAGAATGGGTTTAGATTGATTAGTAAACACAGCAGCTGCATTAAAAAAAAAAATCTGAGGAAGCGAGGCGTTGAACTCAGTTTAGAACGCTGCTCAGCTCAATTTTTTTTCCTGAACACAGCGAGAAATACTATGTTGACAGAGCTGTTCTGCGACATACAAAGGAAAAGGCTGCACAAGCAAATAAGAACCAACAACATTTTTTACATCCGGCTCATCACCAAACACCAGCTAATATTTTGATGGTTATATAATATTCGTGAAAAGAACAGCATAAAATAAAATTACACACACACACAAGCGAATAAGTCACGCGACAGTACTTGAATGAATGAACCCACTAAAGCGCAGACCTCAGCACAGAACCGTCGAAATAAACAACAGCTCACGGATGAGGATCAATCAATAATCGCAATGCAACGAACAATCTCACACATTTGTAATTTCATCAGAAAACAGAACGCACTTAGCATACGTCCAATATAACAAAAGAGACTGAAGTAAAGACATCGAAAGGAAAATGTAAAATGTGTAATACAAAAAACTAAGTACAACAACAACGGGAGAAAGATTTGGGTAGGAACTTTTAAAAGTGGATAATATGCAAGTCAAAAACAATAGATAAAAGCAGATGGACTGGGAAGGTCGTTGTTAATAAAATATAATCTGCACGGTTTCTGTTTCTTGTTCTAGAAAATCTTTTAAGTACGTCTACTGGAAATACAAGTACTTGCTTACGGTACAGTTTTACCAGACACATTTTCGCGTACATATGTTTAAAATAAAAAATTGTTTTTGCATAAAATGCCACGTCGATGAGAATGCTGATTTTTGAACTTTCGAATTTATGTGTTACAGTTTCCCCCTTGGGTGGCGTAAACATAGTTCATATGTAAATAATAAAAATCACCATTATACACTAAATCGATATAAACTATTACAGCAGCTGCCGATCGCATTCTTGAGAATTTGCGACTGATAAGTGATGGTGTAAGTTTAAACTAAGAAATGATTTGCAACGGTAACTATGTTCTTAAATCGACAGACTCCTGAAATAATTTATCGTTATTTACTCTTGAATAATCACACTCACAACTAAAACCCTAATGTAAGTTCACTGATAATACTAAACATAGAATGAATGAGTTATTAATCAACAACGACTCCGCACTTTAAGTTATTGGGTATTTTCGCTTTGTATTTAAGTCTGTTTTAAACAGTCTTACCGTGAATTGTTATCCATTTGGCACTTAACACAAAACAGTTTATATATTCCATCAAGAGTCCTTTTAGGGGATGATACTCTTTTAGAGCACTTTTTGTAAGAACAATAAACAGCGAGTCGCCACACATTACAGCGACGCCATCACTACTAATCCAGGGTCGTGATCCCATAAACCTCTGCAAAGAGCTGCTGGCTGGTCGGCTTCCACGCAAACACGAACCGAAACTCACAAATATAAACTTGCAGCAGGTGTTCGACGAAAATAAAAGAAACAAGCAAAGGACGCCATCATCCAACAATAAGTTTTGGCGAGAATATTAGCGATTACCTTTTCTACTGACGTCAGAGCAAAAACAATAATTTTCATTCGATTTGGTATTTGAAAAATTAAATTCGAATGTCAGCTAAATTTTCCATTGTTTACATTGCGCGTGAGACGGAAAGCAATTACATGAAAAGAGTAACGCAACCGGTGACATAAGACCTGTTATAACACTTTATACTTTTGTGGTTTTTATAATTCCAGTGGAGAGTGAAGAAAAACTGGTGACTTCAGATTACATTTGGCGAAAAAATTGAACTTGGCGAATAGGTCGGCGAAAGTAACTTAAAAAAGTGTCAGAGCAACCGCTGCAGAAGCATTAGTTTTTATTATAGTGTTGTAATGGATATTCCCACACATATACGGGTCTACACCTACGCAGTATATATACAGTATATGTATCTATGCGAGACAGCAGCATGTCCTGGATAGGATGATATAAGTTGTATTCGTTTGCCTTGGGAAAGCCACCGGCAGATGTGCGTAAGTTTGGAGTATATATCCATTACTGTATAAATAAAAATTGATTTTCTCTAATAGTTTGTATAATTTAGTGTGTGTTTTCCATTTGGTACGACATCTATCCTTCTAAAGTCGAATTGGATTTTTCATTTTTTTTTTGCGGGTAATAGGTGAAGGTATTGTTCAAAATTTTTTTATAAAACCCATGTTTTGCACGATGAAAATTTTTCCCGTGAAAGGCCTGAATTTTGTGTTAGAAATCTTTGTAACGTTTGGGGGATTTTCTGAATTTCTTTCCCGTTTTTTTGTTGTTGCTTGTTGTGTCAATTTTCTTTTAAAGTTCTGTGGAACATGGAAAAACAAACTCAAGCCGGTTGTGATACGCTTCGAAAATTGGTGTAACATTCCAGAACAACTACAATTTGTGCAATGCGCAATTTTTTTTATTTTTTTATTTTTGTCGAAAGTAACGTTACCGATCTTGAAAGGCACATAGACATCTTTCAAGGATTTGTGTAATGTTTCAGAATGTTGTTATTTAAAGGTAGTGAAATTTCCTAATAACAGTCACTGCTCGGACCGGAAAAAACTGTCCGTTGTTGGGAGGGTACCGTTGTTCGGAGGTTAAGCCTAAGTAACCATTGCTAGTCCATTACGTTCGTACAAAAGCTGAATAACTGTATGAAAATCTCCATATGCACGAATAACTAAGTCATGGTGTAAAGTATTTTAGGAAACAAATGTCTGACATTTAGTCTAATACGGCCCATAGAAAGAGCAAGCTAGGATACGCTACAGAAAAGATAAACATTGAAGTATAACTGCACAGTTAGCCGGCAGCGAGCCGGAAAGGAGGAACAGAACCCACATGAACCAAACCAAGCAATACCGCAGCCAACGGGCAACATTTCAGGCACCAACAACCACCCTTGCAGGCCCCGAAGGGGGGCGACTGAAACATACACGTGAGCTGGAGCTCGCCTCACGTAGAACTAAATTTTAGCACTTTTCTTTTCATTTAAGGCTGTCTTTGAATGAGTAAGAGAAATTCTATCCTATATCTGCAATGTAAATTCTTTTGTACACATTTTCTCGAAGACTATTACGGTGTAGTGTTGGAAATTTTGAGCACAAATAAAAACGACCTATAGCTAATATGTGCCGTAGTTATTATTCCGAAAAAATTGTTAGAATTTTTTTTTAAATTCAATTTATTTGACTCGAAATTATTCCAATTTGGGCGCTAGATGGCACGATAAGTTAGCTTAGCAGTGTTTCTGTCTGGAAGAAACGAAATCTCTTATTTCTGTCTCATTTTTTTTAATTATCTAGGCCAAATAGAAATAATTAAATGGGGGTAAAAGTGAGACTGGAGCCTTATCTCCCATAAATGCTATTGAATCCTACTGTACGTTCATTTTTTGAAGAAAAAATGTGTACATTAGCAGAGAACCCCTGAATTTGAGCTATATAAAATCCGCCTACCTACTAAACTCCACCCCAAGTAATGTCATTGGTTAAAACGTAACATCGCGTATTTTGTCTTTTCATTATGGAGCCAACGAGAGACCGCGTCCGTTCTGAATATGGCGAGGTCTGCAGTGATTCGCTGACACAAACTTCTAGGACAGTCCTTCAGGACGTAAAAGCCACGCCCCAAGGAGTGATTTTTGCGTCATCTATCGCAGAAGTTGAACCCTAACACTCATTCAAAGACAGCCTTAAACACACTGTTGTAGCCGGCGTAAGCAACACCTAGTGCCCGAGGCACCGATCCACTAACAATATTCCTTATTCCTATCATATCCCTGTTGCCGAAGTAACTATGTAAAATCCAAAGGTTCAAGGTGTCAGTTAACTCTCCTTCGTGACTGACAGGGCTGTCCGTTGACTACTGTTAAGAGGTTTCGTTGTTGTAAGGTTTTTTTTTTTTTTTTTAATTGGAGGTTTAACGACCACCGTGAGCAACTCAATGGGCTATAAGCAGTCGCCCGTCCCTAATTTAGGGTCACTGGTTCCAGGGAAGGGAGAGAGCCAGTGCCGTAAGACAAACAACATCCATGCCTCACCGGGATTCGAACCCGTACCCCTTTCAGACGAATGATCAGAGGCCATCGCCTTAGACCACTGCGCCACCGGAGCGGCTTGTTGGGAGGTTATCTTTAATGTTAATCCTACAGCAGCTGTTCTGTACCAATCAAAACTTGCCGTTGTTTGGAAGTTTTTTTTTTTATTGGAGGTTTTTTTTTATTGGAGGTTTAACGACCACCGTGAGCAACTCAATGGGCTATAAGCAGTCGCCCGTCCCTAATTTAGGGTCGCTGGTTCCAGGGAAGGGAGAGAGCCAGTGCCGTAAGACAAACACAAAATCCATGCCTCACCGGGATTCGAACCCGGACCCCTTTCGGACGAATGATCAGAGGCCATCGCTTAGACCACTGCGCCACCGGGGCGGCTATTGGAGGTTTAACGACTAACCGTGAGCAACTCAATGGGCTATAAGCAGTCGCCGGTCCTTAATTCAGGCCACTGGTTCCAGGGAAGGGAGAGAGCCAGTGCCGTAAGACAAACACAACATCCATGCCTCACCGGGATTCGAACACGGACCCCTTCCGTACGAATGATCAGAAGCTATCGCTTAGACCACTGCGCCACCGGGGCGGTTTCTTCGGGAGTGACAGCTAACCGGTTTCACTGTATTAATTTATTTGTCGTATGGCGCACGAGTAGCGTTCTTCAAACTTTATGACGTTTCAGAGTAGCGAGAAACTTTCCACAAAATTTCAGTTCATTTGACCGAAAGTTAATGCTCAGCCAATTTTTAATAAAATGTTTCACAGCTAACTTTTAAGAATTTTGGCAATATCAGTATTTTTCACTATTTTTTTTTATTGAAGGTTTAATTACCATCGTGAGAAATTCAATGGGCTGTAAAGCAGTTGCCCGTCTTTAATTTAGGGCCACTGACTCCAGGGAAGGGAGAGAGCCAGTGCTGTAAGACAAGCACAACATCCATCTTCACCGGAGTTCGAACCCGGACCCACCTCGAACGAGATCAGAAGCCATCGCTTAAACGACTGCGCCATCGGGCGGCAATTGAAGGTTTAACGACCACCGTGAGCAACTCAATGGGCTGTAAGCAGTCGCCCGTCCCTAATTTAGGGCCACTGACTCCAGGGAAAGGAGAGAGCCAGTGCTGTAAGACAAGCACAACATCCATGCTTCACTGGGGTTTGAATCTCTGACGAGAGATCAGAAACCATCGCTTAGACCACTGCGCCACCCGGCCATCATGGTGTAAATGCCTGAAATTGCACCATAGTGTAGGGCAACGTTGAACCAAAATTTTTAACAATGTACTCTCTTTTTTGTGTGTATAACGTACCCAGTGATCGCGGTAAGCTTTTGGACAGCGAGTAAAAATACTTCTCACATGTTTTTTAATGAGTATTTTGTGATTTATAGAAGCACCACCTCCCCCCCCCCCCCGAGTTTGGAAACTACTACTTTAAAAAATTGTTACTTCTAAAAAAAAAACTTTTTTTTTTTAATTCCATTAAAATTATGTGCATTACAATAAAAAAAATGTTCTTTGGACATAGTTATTTTAATTATTTTAGTAAGTACAGTACTATTTAAAATAGAGTAATAATTTTTAAGATTAAAAATATGCATCCTTACATCTGCGGCAAAGATGAAAATTCTGTCACATGTGGACGTACAATTCTTCCTACACATTCAATTTAGTATTGCAACAGGTTGTAATTGAAAATCATCTCAGTTTTTTTTATTTTTTTAATGAAAAATACCGTGTGTTTTGGCACAAGTTTAGCTCTGTTCATTTGCTAGGAATCACTTTTAAGTACACTGAGAATTAAAATCTACGGCATATTCACATTGTTCTTTTAATGGATAAAACAGAGTGCCATAAGTAGGTTTTACTTTCATGTAACAAAAAACATTTAAGTTTTACATAACGTGTATCCGTTCCCCACCCCGTTCTTAGATGCAGAACGGCTACTTCTTTTTCGACAACGCTGTCCTCAAACCTTCGGAACTCTCGAAAAACATATTGCCTTTCCCGGGCACGGCAGCAAAGCTCAAGGGCACTGGAATTTCTACTCCACAAGTTGTAACATAGATAACATATTTTTTCCGCATATGCCTTGGGGCTGTGGGGTCGTGTTTTTCCACATATGCCTTGGGGCTGTGGGGTCGTGTTTTTCCGCATATGCCATGGGGCTCTGGGGTCGTGTTTTTCCGCATATGCCATGGGGCTCTGGGGTCGTGTTTTTTCACAGCCAGAGCTATGCGAAACCAAAAAGAGCAGGAGTGGAGAACGAGGGAGGAATTACGTTCTTGATGGCGCAACTGCTGTATTGAAAAGTCGAGAGAGAAAACAAAATTAGCAATGATAATTTTTTAAAAATATCTGGAAGTGGGTTTTTAAATCAGGATGGATAATTTTTGAAGCAGTAGAAATACGTCCCGATTTTCTTTTATGAAGTAATTTTCTTTTTTGACGCGTGAAATACGCTTGCCCAGGCGTTAACGCGATCTCTGAACGTAGTTTTTTTTTTTTTTTCATTTTTTTACAGTGAACATGTATTTCTGCGAGGCGATATAAACGCAAAGACCTTTAAGATGCATAGACTGGAAAACCGTAAGTTAACCGTGCGACATTTGAAGTTCAGCGTTGTATGGCAAGAATCTGTCACATCTCGTTGTTTACTATAGGCGTTCGCGTGTTTATATCAGTTGTTTCCATTTTTTTTATACATATATAACCAGTAAGATTTATTATTTTTTGTTTTTATAAATAGTATATGTATATATTGTAAAGCATTTCAAAAAATAATATAGCCAGATTTAATAATATTTTTATGCTGCGGGAAAAACTTCCAAAATTAAAAGTTTTGTTCTCGGCAACTTCCCTTAAGAATAAACAATGGCCACATTAAAATGATTTTTGATGTTATTTAGAGTGTGAAATGCGAATTTCATGCAACTAGATCTGGCAGTTTGCAAGCAACTGAAGCCGAAATATATTTTACACGCAGGACAAGCAACGTTTCCCCTTCAGTTATTTTATATCACCCAAAATTACGATAATAATGTTTTCTTTAATCGTAAGTTAAAAGGTGCAATGTCTAATTTATCCCGCATTGAAAAAAAAATTAATACGCAGTATTATAACAACGTAAAATTCCTTCTTTCGCGCAAGTAAAAAGAGCTTAATTAACGTTGTTTACACAGGACACATGCCGTTTTGTCGTACAAGCTCTACGATCAAAATGTCGCCAGCTGCTCCCACTCATTTACACAACTTCCAGTCAACGTATCGTAAAGGTCTTTGTATAAACGTGCATTTTCGTTTTGGAGATGATATAAACGTATATTTTCAATTTTGATCCCAAGTGGAAAAATCCTTTCATGTTCTAAGAAAATCAAAATTTTTCATTCATTTCTGCTTTTTTTTGTTTTTTTGTTTTTTTTTTGTTCTTTAGTTTTTGTGAAATGTTATAACTGGATGGCATCAAAATGCATGCTAAGGGCGTGACAGTACACAGGGTAACTATGAACTTTTGTAACAACCTTAAAACTTCATAGCTCACATTAAATTTTATATCTGAAATTGAAACACATAGTAACACCCACCAGAACCACCCGCTCGGAACCGACGAAAATCCTCTAAAAATCCAGCCACTAGCTAAATCCGTTGTCGGATGAAAAATTTCCACCATATAAAAACGTGTATACGTGACAATACTCTTAAATGTTTATTTATATATCCATATACACTGCCTGACAGAGAAAATGCTACACCACGAAGACGTGAGCGCAGCGCCATGCAAATTGCAGGGTGGGTGCACACGTACAAGTTATGCAAATGATTGCGTTTGCAGGCCAATCGCACGAACGGTGTGCGGGATTTAAGCGGACAACCAGCACGTAAGGCCAGAAGTGAGTGGTTCTGCCGTAACCGTGTCTGGAGAACGTACAACAGGTACCACAATGCCGTTAAGACTCCGTCGTACGCGATTTCGTCAAACGGATAAGTTCACGAGAAGTTTTAACGTAGGCCTTTGTACCGCCGGATGGTCCTTACGTCGTATTGCAGAAGAAACGCAACGTGGCGCCACAACAGTAAGTCGCATTTGGAGACAGTGGTCCCAGGAAGGACCTGTGTAACGTCGTAGGAGGACCGGAGCACGGGGACGGACGTCCGAACGCACCGATCGTCGCATCCGACGTCATGCCGTAGCGGACCCACAGGCCACAACGGGCGACATTTTGCGGAGTGTACAGGGAGGATTGGATGCTCCGACATCGACGCGGACAGTATCGCACCGATTGACTGCATCTGGTTTGCTGTCCTACCGTCCGTTGCTAAGGCTACCCTTAACACAGCAGGCCATCGTCGTCCCCGCTTGGCGTGGTGTCACTCCAGATGTGCGTGGGGTGCCCCGAATGGAACAGTGTGGTATTCAGCGACGAATCGCAGTTCTGTCTCACCACGGATGATCGCCGTGTGATAGTCTGGAGGCGACGTGGCCAACGGGCGGATTCCCCCTCCATTGCGTAGCGCCACACGGCCCGGCAACGTGGAATCATGGTGTTGGGTGCTACGAGTGCCAACAGCCGCTCGCCGCTTTTTCGCATTACGGGCACATTGACGGCACGCCGCTATATTGACGAGATGCTGAGGCCCGTGGCACTACCGTATCTTCAGGGCATCCCAAACGCGTTATTCAACAGGATAACACCCGGCCGCATACCGCTCGGATCAGCCTGAATGCTTTACACGGTGTGCGGATGATTCCGTGGCCATCACGATCCCCAGGGCTCTCGCCCATCGAGCATCTGTGGGACATGATTGGACGTCGGTTGAGTACCCTCCCACCCCCGAAAAATGAAGATGAACTGGGATCAACACCACATGGTCGACGATACCGCACCACTATTCGGACTCTCATAGTCTCAATGCCACGTCGGATTCAACACTGTATCGCTCAAAATGGAAGCCACACTCCTTATTGATCATCCTGTATATTCAACCACTGGAGCCTAGTCTGTATGTGACAATTAAATCATTTGTTCAGGACCTACTTGGCTATCTGTGTCTGCGGTTTGGTCTGTTTTGGAGCATGCTTTCATTTCTCTGTCAGGCGGTGTATATCATAACATACGGCAACATTTTTTTTACCATTTTCTAGCTATCGAATGATGGCTACTTTAGCGTCTGTTTTTCTCTTAAGACACTTTGTTACATATATTTAGGATTTCCTACTTGACGGCTACGTGAGTTGACGGCTGTTTAACCACACACATTAAGCAAAAGCAACACCGATCTTCCCAATGCAACGCTGACTTGGAGAGTGAAAGGAGCAATGAACACAATTTCAGGAATTATCCCCCAGTTTCCTCTCAATCCACATTCCATTACTCCCCTATTCCTCTCAGCAATCGTCGCACTTAATTGTATGTGTATAAACCCCACCTCTCCCCTTTTTGCCTAGGAGCAGGGGCTCCTGTTTTGAACTGTGATGACGCAGTACTATCGTGACAGTCCTTTGGAGTGGGTGGTGCAGATCTTCTTGCACAACTCGTTGTTGAGCATTTGAACAACTCCCTTCCGATTGCTTTCCTAACAACATCCTTTCACTAGTACACCAAGATTCCACTCTGCTGTTGCAATTTCGCCCTATATGCCAACCACTTCCATTCCAGAGCAATGCGCATGAGGTTCTTTCTGCCTCGTAAAAAATGGAATCGTCTTGGAGCGGGTTCGAGTCCCGCTCCAGGACGATGAAAATTTTCAAGTTTTCGGATATTATCTGACTTACCATCCTCGTCACATTTACGCCAAAAATCGGATTGTCATCTTCAAAATTTGTATTATATGGCGTAATCCCGTATTTCCTTCATGAAAATTTTACTTTGCTTGTGAAAAGTGATCATCTTTGCTTTTCTTCGTGAAATCTGGTCGTTAATTTTCTTTCGTTAGAAACGATCAAATTAGCTTTGAATTAACATTACACCAAACAGAAGTTCCTGTTCTGCTCATTAAACCCGGGATCTCCTTAAATAAGGGCTCGTTATAAGCCCGTTCCTCTGATATAAGCCGGTTCCTCTGCACTGAGAAAAACGTTTTGTTAATTCAACAAAAAATTTTGTTGAATCAACAAAAAAATGTCGATATACAGTCAACAAAAATATTTGCTTAATTTGCAAAATTATTTTGTTGAAAATTATTGTTGATTTAACAAAATTTATTGTTATCACGACAAAACATTTTGTTCATTTAACAAAATGATTAGGTCGATTTTGGAGAATTTGATCCAACAAAACATTGTTATGACAAAATGTTTTGTTGCTGCAACAAAACATTGTTATCGTGACACAATAAGTTTTGTTCCTATAACAATATGTTTTATTGCAGCAACAACACATTTCGTCATGAAAACAATGTTTTTTTGTTGTATCAAACAAATTCCCCAAAATAGACCTAATCATTTTGTTAAATGAACAAAACGTTTTGTCGTGATAACAATAAATTTTGTTAAATCAACAATAATTTTCAACAAAATAATTTTGCAAATTCAACAAAAAAAATTTGTTGACTGTATATGGACAAAATTTTTGTTGAATTAACAAAACGTTTTTCTCAGTGTGCATATTGAAGAATGTAATTTTTTTTTCACATGTGTTCAGTATTCGCTCCCTTGGAACACGGCATATTTCCCAGTGATAATACAGCTCTTGTCATTATCCTGTCCACCGCTGCCTCGTCCATTTGCGAAATGGATTCTGAAATCAGGGTTTCAAACTCTGTAACGTTGCTTTGCATTGGAGACATGAAGTATATTTAACAGAGCCCTACAAAGCGAAATCCAGAGCTGTGAGATCCTGTATCTTTGGAGGCGATGGAATTGGACCCGCGGCCGATTCATTTAGGGTCCCTGTCGAGGAAGTTACGCACATCATTGAAGAAATGTTTTCGAAGCGTGATCTTGTTGGAACAGCATATAATTCTTCAAGCCAAATCCAATTGTGGAATAAGGTCTCCAAGATACAACATGTCCAAGATACACCATATCTCGTTAAACCACAACACGCAATGTGCCATCTCCATCCCGATAAACTCAGTCATTTTGCTTGATCGACTAATGTACTATCATCTCGTGGCCGGCACACGAAACAGTCGTATTCAAAGTAACTTGAGGATATAATGAACACATTAATGCGAGTTTCATGGCTGTAGCTAAGCTGAATGTGACTTAATACGATTGTTCAACTGTTACCAAAGTATGCAATCACCTTGCAGGTTTTCTTTGTAGTTTTTGTCCTTGTTAAATAATAATTTTTTGTTTCAGTCTCTACTTTGTAGTTTGTGATTTCTGAATATTCATCACTGCTGCGTTGCGCGTCATGATCTTCAGATTGTATGTTAAACAAATTTGGTTTTTAATTTTGGGTGTAAATTATGTCTTTAACTCTGCTCTTGGGTATATATATGGGATGTAAAGTCAGGTGATGCGTAACATCACAGCCTCTCCTTGACAAATGCCAACCCCGCCTTCTTGTGGTGCATCCTGTTCCCACTAAAGGGGCTCTGACGACCGCCGATAGCGGTATAACTATACCATCGGGATTAGAGGAAATACTATCCCACACTCACCAACCCGCTTGGCCAGCGTGGTGAGTTATGGCCAAACCCCTCCAAAATGACTCCACAACTTAAATCTTGGCCCTCAGTCTCCGGCAGCTGGAATGTACTTGGCCAAGGCAGCGGCCAGTGGATTGGATTCCAAGGGACAGGAAAAGACTCAGTAGAAGACCACATGAGAGATGGGTGGATGAAATTCGAAAGTATGCAGGAGTGACATGGAGGAGACTGGCACAAGACAGACCGTTCTGGGGGAAACTTGGGGAGACCTTCGTCCAGCAGTGAATTGATAATGGTTAATGATGATATATATACACTTAAGAGCAAAGCCGAAAACATAAGAAAAACTTTAGAATTTGAAACGAAAGTTGCAAAATAACCTGAAGATCAAAACGCGCAACGCAGCAGTTATGAAAATTCAGAATTCACATTCTATTAAGAAGAGACTGAAGCAAAAAAAAAATGTTTTAACTCATTCTAAGTACAACATAGAAAAGGTTATATATATATATATGAAACCTACATTTACCTTGGGAAACATATCAAGCAAGAACTACGTAAGAAAGAAGTTAATATGCAGAAATTAATCGGCGTAAAAACTTGGTTTTGAGGGAATTTGGAAGAAACTACAATTTTCAAGAGCAATTTGTTATTATGTCCTAACACAAAAGTTGTTAGGACATAATACCAAAAGTTTAATCAATGCAACTTTTCTGTTCTTATGTAGGGAGCAGAAATATGAAGCTAAAAGGCTGCAAACAACTGAAAGAGCATGGAGAGATGCATGCTTGGTGTAACCAAGAAATATAAGAGGAAATTTTGTTTCTCGTGGATCAGGAAAATGATAAGAGTGAAATAAATCATGATCAAAGTAAAATACCTGAAATGACAATGGGATGAACATATCGCTAGAAGAACCGACCACCGATAGACAACTGAAATATTAACACAGAATACAGAGGGACAAAAAAAGATCCAGAAGAACACCACATGGGAGATTCGTGGATGAAATTCGAAAGCATGCTGCAGTGACATGGAGGCGACTGACTCAAGGCAGACAGTTGTGGAAGAAACTTTGGGGAAACTTTCATCCAGGACTGATAGATTATGTATATATATCCTGAAACACCTGTTTGCGTAGATTGTTAAAAGACATGATCATTACATTATTCTTCCTCTATAGAGAAGCGCTTGAATACGTACCCACTGTTGCAGCGATAAGTAAAATAAATGCGGATAGAAAAAAATTTAATCTAACAATCGTCTAAGCGTTACACGCCTAAGGTTTCCGGGCTGACTTTTGTATAAAATGATCTTCACTTCCTTTTGCAACAGATAAATGTAAGTTATAATTGTGTTAGTTGATATCTGATCTACGCAAGCATAAATTTAAACAGGGGACTATTAAAAGCTACATACGGAACCACAGATCACACTTTCTCTAAGCTCCATTCGATTGAACGCTCCAAAGAGCAGTAAATAGGCCACAACCTTTGCAGTCTTTTTTTTTTTTTAAACCCATCAATGAAAGAGCAGATAACTTACTAAAAATTACACAATGCCAAAGCAAAGAATAGAGCAGTCCAAACTCAATCGCCAGAAATCTATTGTCTCCACGGAGGCCGAGATGATGCAAGAGGACGTAGTGATCGGGATTATCAACCGTTCGTTACTACACCAGCTTTTGTTCCTCTGGCTAGGCAACAGAGGGGAACGATGATGATGATATTAGACACTGCGAATTTATTCCTTGCTAAATTTTGAACGTTGCGTAAATAGTGTCAATGGTTTCAAGCGAGATCACGAACACGTGAGTCACGGGAGTTAAGAATTTCCGGAGTAAGAAATGACAAATCAAATTGAGATTTCTTTTTTAAATTCTGCATGAGCATCAAGTCTTGAAGAAACCTGCGAAGGAAGTTCAGTCTTTCTTTTTGTCTGGTGCTCTATTTAGTATCTATTTTTCTTTTTAATTTTTTTTGTTTTGTTTTTTGTTGTTGTGATGGATATATATTGCAGGGTAGGATTGTATTTATGTGTAGATACACAAGGCGAATACATACACAGCGGCAGAATATTTAAAAAAAAAAAAACAATGATCAGGGGCAGATTGGGGCCCACTTTTTCTCGTATCCTTTTTGTGCTTTTTTTTTTTTCTTTTTTTTTTGGAACGAAAGAATAATTATTTTGGTACTTATGGGCAGTGCCATAACTAGCTTTTCATGTGCCCTGTGTGTACGGTTTTATTTTTTCTGGGGAGAAAATAAAACAAATACGATATGACAATTGCTTATAAATAAATAATTTTTGTGTACACAAGAAATATACGATACCATTCACATGTATTTATAAATGAAGATAATTATTTTAATTGCACTTTTCCGGTTTTCATTTCCGAAAATTAATTAATTGTATCATCATGATTAATATCTTTGAAGATATTATATTCAATCGAAATTACGCAGGGTTAGTTCATCGACGTAATCCTTGTGCGTTCCTTCCTCAGTGACGTCACATATACGGATGTTGAAGCATAAAACTGCATAAAACAGCTGACAAAGCCAAGAAGTGCGTGCATGTCCGAAATCACTTCTTTACTAACCTTGCCGGGAGCGCTGGTCACGTGAGGAAGCTTGATCTTTGTAGACAAGACCTCTCTTCCTCATGTGACCAGCCCTCAAACGTCATTTTAAAAAGATGCTCTTGTAATCATGACTGATTCATACCTGCCAACTTGAGAAAATTCAAATGTGTAAAATTGTGCGAGAATAACATTTCTAATGATTTTTTTAAACTATGCACAAACAACATTTATAATGAATTTAAGTATGTACAAGTAAAAATAAATGCAAATATTTATGCATTTGATAATTTTTAGATGTTTATAATACAAACAAATTATATCAAATTTTGATACAATACTGGACGTTTTCCGTCGTCCGTAGTGGACCAACGATTTCCATAGCATACTCTATGTTTTCCGTCGTCCATAGAGTACCGACGATTTCCATAGTAACTTCGTAAAATCCGCAGTAGTTGGAGTCTCTGAATCTTTCTTCCCACCGCATGATCTTCTTCAGCGTCAAGCGGAACGGTGTGCACGGAGAATTTACGATGCCGAAGTCCCGACGATGACGACTTGGCACGGGTGTTTTTGGCGCACAATGGCGCAAGATCTGCCTTTTTGTAGCAAGATGGCGCAAGATTTTTGTTTTGGCGCACAATTCCTATCTCTGTTATATATTTCATTTATAGGGATATTTTTAGCAAAAAATACAGAAAATTTTAAAAATCCGGAAGAAAAGTTCTTCCGGTCGGTTTTCCGACGTAGAGATCCAGGGCCATAAGACAAATATCCATGCCTCACGGGATTCGAACAAGGACCCCTTTCGGACGAATGATCAGAACTTCAAAAAGAGCATTTATTTACAAAAAAAGACAACATACAAACACAAATTTTCACCGGGAAAAAATATTGCACAATAACTCACCGGCAACGACAATAACAACACACAATCAATATCGCAATAAACAGAGTACTCTACAGGAAGAAGCAGACGACATCAGAGCAAGTTGAAGAATAACACACGGCAAGATAAAAAGAAAACAGTTGCACAACAAACAATACATACAGGACAGACCACTAATGAAGCAAGGCGGTAAAGAAAAGTCAGCCGAGTTTGTCAAAACTGTCAAGGGAAAAAAAACAAACACACACACGGTCCGACAACAAGCTGCAGCCGAAAAAAAACAAAACCTGGTAGTTCGGAGAAATGCGTTGACAAATGGCTGTAAGCCGACGAACAACAAAAATTTACATTTAAAGCGTATCTCGGTCAGTAAGACCGACAGCAACACAGAGAAAAAAACAACCACTAGAAACTAACACCCCGTACCATTAACACAACACACAAAGCACAATATTCAAATAACACCAAGAAATTAACACACAATGCACAATATACAAATAGCACCATGAACACAATAAAGAATGCACAATACACAAATAACACCATGAAAAACTTTGTGAAAAAGAACACAGGAGTTAAACTTGCAGACAAGCATCACCACCAAATAAACTCGGGTCGAAACAGTGAATTCGCACTGTATGCACAGCACTAACCACAAAAAATAAACACCGATTACACAAACAAAATCAAGAAACACGTCGGTAAAGTTCAGAACCAACACACAAAAAAAAACCCTCGGTACCACGCGCCAGCAGTACCCGTTCAGCAAGAAAAAAAAATTAAAACAAAAAAAATAAAAACAACCACAACATTAAACACAAAACCGTGCGACAGTAAACTGTGTGAAACCGACGAGTAATAAATATAAAATAGGTGAACGACACCAAAAGCAAACTAGAAAAAAAAGCCGACACTTGAGCAACAAAAAACAAAACAAAAACACATCAGACAATGTGCATGCCACAGCAAAAATGCAATCAACATCAACAAAACAACATAAAACACCTTGGTAACAGTAAACAATAAACAGAAAATACCAAAACGCTTAGCCGGCACATAAAAAAGTTTGTCGACCAACGGCTTGAGGCCGACGGAAAATAAAATAAAAGAAAAGAAAAAGTCAGTAAACGCTACCGACAACAAATTAACGGGAATGTGTGTGCACGGAAAGCAACAAGAAGATAAACTAAAGGAGACACTAACCCACTGACACAGATCTACGGTATGTACAAAAATTATGCACTAAACAAAAACACCAATAAAAAAAAATAAATATAAATATAATAAACTCTGGCTATGGGAGGAGAGCAATAATGCCTGCAGAAACATGAAACCATGACAAATATGGAGACCAGAGAGAGAAAAGGCAGGCACATCCTGCCGAACCCGCGCCATGTCATACTCAAGTTGGAGGACCGATCTGATGGATGATCGGTACCTCCTGCACAAAAACACCCGGGCCGGATGATAACGCCGGAGAGAAGCTCGATCCACGCTTAAGTGGTAAAACAAATAAATCGTCAACTTCGCTTGGAGAATGATGAATGCACAAACAGAACTGTGGACATCTACAGGGGGAGAATGGCGTCGGAGGAAATAAAAATGGAACATTGTATGAGGACAAGGGCAAACTTTGGAAAGAAGGGAAAACATAATCGAAAACAAGGGCTGCAACACCAGACAAGAATCATAGGAATGTGACACATCACCAAGTGTAGAACAAAAGAAGCAAAGCGGGAAGCCAAATGACGAAAACGATGAAGGGTACGCGGAGTGAGCAACCGACGGTGTAGGTGCAGCCAATGAATGTCCCGGGCTTTCGGGGAAGCCAGGGAAGTCGATGGATCACTCCATGTACCTGGAAGATCTGTAGCTGAAACAGAAGGAATTGCTAATGGAGCTGTGAAATTGGTAAGAAAATGCGAATAAAGAAGCTTGGCTGTAACTTGATGGGGGTAAAAATGGAGAATCGTTTAAGTAGAGAAGAAAGGGAAGACTGAGCGACGGGGCGGAAGACTGAATGAGGCCAATAGAATTGACAAGTAAAGGATAAAGACGAATAAGACAGGATTGAATAAGACAGAACTGTGCACGATGCTGAGGGGTATCAAGTAACAGAGGGGAAAGGCGATCAAAAAGATTTCCAGTGAAGAGAAGAATCAAAAAGTTGAGAAACCTGAACGACGCCACTTGCAAACCAAGTGGAGAAGTTCAGGTACTGAGAATTTGGAGAACGAAGGGCAGAGTTGAAGAAAAGTGGTTCCGCAAGGAGATCGATAGTCGAAGCTGGGGGAGGCGGACTGGACATAAGGAGTGCCAGAGGAGAAAACGGTACGGTAAGTAGCGGGAAAGTGATTGGGAATGAGTGGAAAGAGGTCCATGCGGATAAAAGTAGCTAGAGAAAGAAAAGGACTTCGTGGAAAGAGCAAAGTGTCAATTATAGTAATCGAAGAACCGCAAGGAAGGAAAAAATCCTCAAAAAATGTTGGAGATGGAAAGCGTTCGATTTAAGGGACAAATCCGGAAGGGCAAGACCACCAAAAGAAACCGGAAGGACAAGCGTGGATCGATGAACCCAATGTACGACATCCCAAATAAAATTTGTAAAAAGACATTGAACGTGACGAAGAAAGAGGAGGAGGGAAATGAGCAAACCAAGTATGAGAAAGGGCCGGAAGAAGAAAAGCGGAAAGAAGATGCGACCTGCTAAAAAAAAGAAAGAAACGGTTTCAAACGGCGAAAAGGGGCAAGGCGTCGATTCATGTCCTGCACCAAAGGGGACCAAGTGGCGGCAGCAACCGCCACCGGGTTCCCGATGAACACTCCAAGAAGTTTGATGACCGTGGTCGACCACCGGGCACCCCAAGGGCGGTCGCCGCGGGACGACCACGAGCCAGCCCACAAGCCAACAGATTTAGAGGTATTAAGGGCCGCACCTGAAATTGAAGCATACTCAGTATAGGTAGATAAAACAACACCAAAAGCCTGTTGGGAACGTAAAAAAAGAGTAAGGTCGTCCGCATAGGCCGACAAAACCACGCGATGGTGCCGTGTGGAGGCCACACCACGCGGAATGCCTGCCAGCAAACGAGATCGAAGGGAAATAAGAAGTGGTTCAAACGTGAGGGCAAACAGTTGACCCGACAGGGGACAACCCTGCCGGATACCGCTTGCAAAAGGAATAGCAGCCGTCATAAAAGAAGAGGTCCGAACACGAAAGTAAGAATGGGAATATAGATTGGAAAGTGCCTGACAGAAAAGGGAAGGAAAGCCAAAGTGACGAAGAACAGAGAAAAGATAAGAATGATGGACAGAATCGAATGCTTGTTTCTGATCTAGGTTAAAAATAGCAAGAGGTTCAGAAAGACGGGAAGCAAGAGAGTGTAAATCACGGATGGTAGTGATGTTAGTTGCAATCGAACGGGAAGGGATCGTATAAGTTTGGTCAGGATGAATAATAAATTGTAGAACAGGGTTAAGGCGAAGAGCCAGAATTTTTGCAAAGATCTTGTAGTCGGTGTTAAGAATCGAGATGGGGCGCCAGTTAGATAGAAGACCAAGATTACCAGTTTTAGGAATTAGGCGGAGAAGAGCAAAAGCAAAGTCAGAAGAAACGAAAGTCGAAGAAGAAAAGATCGAGTTGAAACAAGCAACGAGAAGAGGAAGCAGAGCAGGAAGAAAGGTTTTATAAAAAGAAAGTGGAAGACCGTCAGCCCCAGGGGCGGAGCGGTCATTCACACTAGAAATGGCAAAACGAACCTCCGAGGGAGAGATCGGTGAAACCAAGGAGGGGGAAAAAAAGACGGGACCTGAGGAAGATGTGATAATAATGGAGAATTCTCTGCAGGCGGCAGGACCCGCAATCGAAACCGATCAGTGAAGTACTGAAAAGTTCGATCACAGATCTGCACTGGATCAGAAACAGTTGAGCCATCTGGAAGCGAGAGAAAAGAAATGTTGGAACTCAGAGCACGGTGGGATTCAAGATGTCGAAGGTGTTGAAACGGGTCATCATGAAAATGTAACTTGGAAAACTTTAACCGGGTAAGAGACGAAGAAGCAAAGGAAGATAGAATGCTATGAAGTTGTGATTGAAGAGCTGCAAACGATGGATCTGAAGGAGAAAGGAACTGTAGTTTACGGTGAAGAATAGTTAAATCATGAAAGCGGTGAAAACGGGACGAAAAAGAGAACTGACGTGCAAACGATAGGATAGAAAGTTTGGTGGAAAGCCACAGAGCTGCTGGGTCAACCGTGAGAGGAAGTTCAGAAATGGATGAAGAAATAATCGAACGAACTTCGGCCTGAAACGTGGGATCGGAAAGGAGAAAATCATCGAGAGACCAAACCGGGGAGGGGGGGACAGAGAAAGAGGACAAAAATATTTCCAGAAGAACAGGACGATGGTCGGAGGAAACAGAAGGATGATGGGTTACTTCAACAAGGGATGAGTGGAGGAAACTAGAAAACATAAAACCGGTCGAGACGAGCCGCAGCATGCGCTAAGGCGGCCGGAGGAAACCATGTGAATTCACGGGACAGAGGGTGGATGGTACGAAATGCGTCAATGAGACAAAAATTACTAACTAGTTGAGACAGTTGGGAGGAAAGGTTAAGGCGACTCTCCCCGGAACCATCACGGTCAAGACCCGGTTGGAGAGTGCAGTTGAAGTCACCACCAATAAGAACGATTTCAGAAGGAGGAATTTGGGAAAGAAGGAAATCAAATGCGAAAGAAGAGCATCAGCATCAACCGATGATTGTGGCATATGCAAATTGAAAACATGAAAACGACGGGAAAGATAACTAAAGGAGATACCTTGAAAGGAGCCCAGCAGACTCTGTGACTCAACGATATCTGAAAGAAGAGAATGAAACCGAGTACGGAATGCAATCGCTGTACCGGACCCAATGTGCGTCCGGTAGTTGTGATAAAAAGCGTAGGGCCAGCGTCTCCAGCAGGAATACCCGGTCCCCAAGGAACAGTTCGTCTCCTGGAAGAGGAGGATATCTGTCCTCAGGAAACGAACGTCCTCGAAGACCAAAGCATTCGCGGCTGAAGACGCAAGGCCTCTACAGTTAAAGCAGAGCACATTTAGGGAAGGCATCACTGGGGCGGCTGCATCCAACCTTCCAGTTCTGCCTTCAAAACTTTAAGTAAATACGCCAACCGGCGAGCGTACTGCTCTGTCCCGGATGGCAGATCAACATTTAATAAGAACTCATGCAGGAACGTCAGTTGGGTTAGCATCTCCGGAAGGTGAGAGAGTTTACTTGCTATACAAGGGAGAGTAATCAATTTCGCCCGTCTGGGGCGAGCAATCAAGGCATACAGATCTGTGAATGAGAGGGGAGTTAAGGGCACCTCAATGTCAGCAAACATAGAGGTGATGTCAACCAGAGAGGGCAGGAGAGTCGTCATCAGATTCAGCAAATAAAGTTTCTTCAGAATCGGGATCGGTAACGTCCATGGAATCATCGTTCGGCAAACAGGTAAAACGGTTGTAGATGGAAACTGAAGAAGTAACAGGAGCCGGTCCAGGTGAAGGTGACGAGGATGTAGCCGTCTTCCTGGATTTCTGGCGGTCCGAGAACTCGCACGACGGTTCGCTGAGCCAGGGGAGTTTGCCTCTTGGTCCGCTGAACCTTGGGGTGGAGGCCCCTTCAGACGCTGGCAACGGGGGAAATTCCTGCAGGTCAGTGGATGCCGAAGCAACACGGACCACTGGAGGTGATACGACAGAGGTGGAACCAGGATCGGCAGCTGGAACAGATTGAGTGGGGAGGGTGGGGGAAGAATCCGGAGCGGTGGGCAGAGTCCCCGCTGGAACAGCAGCATCAAGTGATTGAGTTGGAACAGTAGCAGCTGTGGAATGTGGGCATGCCGATGCAAGGTGACCTTCACCCTTGCATCGGAAGCACTGAACGCCAGCAAACAGATTGAAAATGTAGGTCCGGGTTTCAGTTATGAGTTCCAGGGTGGTTGGCCGGTTAACTATTGCTTGTGGGGTTGGAAAGATGACTCTGTATTGACGACGACCGCCCTGAACATGTTTCAGGGGGAGTCGCGAGCAGCAGCTGGGAGGTACTTTGTGGTACCAACCACTCGCCCCATGGTGTTAAGGGCATCAATTAATACCGAGTCAGGCACAGCTGTGGGTACTGGAGACAAGGTGACAGTCACTGGTCTTTGAGCTGCTGCAACTGGTTGGAGATGTACGGAACCAATGTCCAAGCCAAAAGCAAGGATTTTGTCCACTGCCTGTTGATGAGTGAAGTGCACGACAACACCCCCTCCCAAGCGGATAATAGACACAATGCTTTCTCCGGGTACAACTTTAGAAATAGCATTTAAATATTGGGGGAGGGGGGTGTCGCGCAGAGCAGGAACAAATACACTTAAAAGTAAGGCAGACGAAAGTTCCTTACCTTGAGGAGAGTCGAGTGGTAATGTTATCCTTAAAGCGGAAGCAACACGTGTAAACTCTGGTCGCGAAGACACAGAAGCACTATGTAAAGTAGAAGTCGCACTCACAGCCGCGGCGAACGAACGAGACACAGGAATAGAAGAGCTGGGTACCTCTGACCCAGCCTCCGGCAAATTTGTAACCAGCGGTACAGTTGGCGACGAAACCACAACACTATTTGACTGAACACCATTCATGGTGGTCACGGAAGATACAGACGACGAAGAAAGCGCAGAGGAAGGAGATATAGACGGGTATATGGCACTCATGCTGGTGGAGGTAGTAGCCAGCCCGGCTACTAACCCTCGCGGCTCGAGCGTTGCAGCTTGCAACACTCAAGAACAGGCAAAAAACGAAAAATAAGCACGTACAGCTTGTACGCCTCACTACTTGCGAGGAAGGAACTCAGGTAATAACACACGAACTGTCAAAGAACAAACGCAAAAAAAAAAACCACAAACTTCACACGAAACTTCTAATACTGGCAGGAGCTCGAAAAAATGCGACTGATCAGTCAGAAGCCATCGCTTAGACCACTGCGCCACCGGGGCGGCATTAGATTAGCACAACTGAGAGCACGGAAAGTCACTGTGTGGGGTAGACTTTGAAGTGTGAGTGAGAAATTGGGAGGATAGAGAGAGAAGTACGTACCTCGATTGGGCCATAAACAAAAACTAGTAACAAATTTCAAAGCTTGAAATTTGTTAATTAAATTAACCCATTTGAATGAAAGGATTAAATTTTATTCTGAAAGATTTTATGCATACGTAAGATTTAAAAAGCATCAAGTTGGTTTCCTCGAAAAGCGGGCAATTGAACGAAATGAAAACAGTGCTGATTTTTCAGTTTTCGTTCGTAATTTGTGGATTTAAAAATTTAGAACAAATTTGTTTAATGGAATTTTTTAAAAGGCCTTGAGAAATTCTAGTTTATAACGTGTGTGTTTGCCCTCCACAAGGTTTGTTTCTGTTAGATGGCTCGCCATCTCTTTCCACTTACATCACGCATGGAATTCATGCTGAAATGACAGCAATCATAGGAAGAACAGCAACACAATGGGGGCCGCGAGACGAAAAAAATGAAGAGAAAAGAAAATGGGAGTACACACTAAACCTAAACGGCACGAAATTCTTTTTTTAATGTCGCCGGCGCAAGATAGAAACTGCAAAATGAGTGAATATTTTCAATGGCTCTAAAAGCAGCAACTGCGAAAATACTCAGTGTTTAATATAAACTGTGCCTATATTTGTTTGACAACACAACAATATAGACAGACGTAACATTAGTGTGGGGGGGGTAACGTTATTTTAAATATACCAGACTGAATACTCAAGAAACGCATATAGCGTATTAAATCCGTTCGTTTTTGTGGTGTAATAAGCACAAAGATTCCCCAAGTTTTCGCACTCCACTAGGAGGCTTTCGCAAGGCAAGGTAGACATATGTCTATCATTGTGTATATAAGCTTTTTCAACGCAATGGTAGACATGTGTCTAACATTGACATATGTAGACATATCTAACATTGTCTACATATGTCTACCATTGTCTTGAAAAAGCCTCCCAGTGGAGTGCAAGCTTGGAATTTTTGTGCTTATACCACAAAAATAAACGGATTTAATACGCTATGTGTTTCTTGAGTATTAAGGGGGCTATCCTCCTGTGTCGCTATGATCATGTGATCTCTTATTCATGGCTTTCCTATCTCCATAATAGCTGCTGCCACTTCAGTTTCCCTCCCCATCATACATACATTAAGTTTAAAGGAAATACCATTTTTGTCTTCCTTTATGTTTGTCGGCATGTTACTAACTCATTTTAATAAATAAAAAAAATGAGTCTTTTGTATTTTCACTCGAACCATCCACAAGAGCAGGACATGGGAGTGCGTTCCTCATGACAAAGCAGTTCACCACCCAGCAATTTCTAGTTTGGTGTACACCCACAAAGAAGGTTTAGACGGAATCACCGATGTCCTACGGGACGCTTGTGCAGCTTATAAGAAACGAAATCACATTAGAGATTGAACCTAGAAGCTCAGATACGATAAGAGATAGACAGGTGAGAGAAGCAGGAGTGTCAGATTGAAAGTGTGAGCCGATATTGCTGAGACTGCCAGATTACGACGTCAGAGTGAAAACTTCCAGGGAGAGGAGAGCCTAGTCAACCTAACGAGTGTACCACTATGTAGGGTTAGAAACAGCTACCTCCGCTGCGAGAAGTATTCTTTAGAGTTTAGAGCAAAACCCAGTAGAATTATTGCTCAGAATCTATTTGTTCGCTCAGCAGTTTATCAGGCAAAATTGCCATCCAAAAAAAAAGTTCCAGAAGTTAGTGCGCTTTTGAAAGTAAATTCGTTACGAGAAGTTGATAATAATAATTGAGAAGTAATTTGAAAGTAAATTCGTTACGAGAAGTTGATGAATCAAGAGCTTCGCATTTTCGGCTGTTTCTGCCTACTTGGGATACAACTCTGACAGGGGGAAGGGGGTAGAAGACCTCTCCAACATTCACAACACAGAGACAATGAATTGACAATCGGGGAAACTCGAAGGGTGCGTTATTTAAACAGGCAGTAGGAGAAGCAGTTCGGCCTCCACCAGACCCCCACTCAAAATCCCCACTGCTTGTGAGTTGTTTGGGTGAGTGGGGAGCATCAGAAAGGAAACAGTAGAAAAGTACATTAACGCGGATGGATACCGTTCTTGCGTTCCACGGCGAATCGTGATGAGGCCCTCCCGCCTTTAACACAAGTACACTTTTACAGCCTAAAAGTATAAAGCGGGGGGGGGGGGGCATGACCTTATTTCTAACGGGGATAGGTCTAGCATGTCCATCGGACACACGGCGGGAGTTCACCTGTTTAGAGCAACTCGACCTTCTGGGATCGATCCCGCGAGCATATGGTTGGAAGACCGTTGCTCTGATCATTAGGCAACTCGCGGTCCTTTGCAAAAGAACACTTTCCACAACATTTATCTGTATGTCAAAAGGAACTGTAGGAGGAGAGAAGGAAGCTCGAAATCGAACTACCATGTCCCGGAACCCGGTTCTACGTCATGTCTTCGACGCGGCACCGTCAGTCTTCCCTTCGGGAAAAATTCGCGTTATTCACTTTTATTTATTTACTTCGTGTTTTTTTTTTTAAACTGAAATAAATCACAACTACATTAACAAAACGGAAAACGCAACATTTCTGGAGTGCATCGAAACCACGGTGTGCAAACTTCAAAATACAATCAACCTTCGGTTCACAGCCACCCTATGGGTACTCTGAACAAACGTGCTCTATATAAATTTTGATAACCCCAGCCTATACACACATGCTACTGGTGACTGAGAGTTTGTTCATTTCTGCGTTCAAACAAAGTTGCTGTAATTTTAATTGCCCTTGGGATCTACCCGATATTTGGAGACGTCTTTTGTCTACAAGTGTTTGACAAATCCACAGACCTATCTTCTTTTTTTTTTTTTTTTTTGATTGGAGGTTTGACGACCACCGTGAGCAACTCAATGGGCTATAAGCAGTCGCCCGTCCCTAATTTAGGGTCATTGGTTCCAGGGAAGGGAGAGAGCCAGTGCCGTAAGACAAACACAACATCCATGCCTCACCGGGATTCGAACCCGGACCCCAGACGGACGAATGATCAGAGGCCAGCGCCTTAGACCACTGCGCCACCGGGGCGGCAGAACTATCTTCCTTTTTTAGACTTTAACACTTAATATGTTGCAGTTATAATCATGTTTTCGATTTGTGATGTGGTGTCGCTCTGATCGTGGTTTAACCGCCGGGACAGATGGCGCGTATGCCGCAAGATTCTGTTACGTCGATTGCAGTTACGGCGCACTACAGATATTTATACTGAACGGTTTGGGAGATCCGATCACACCTGATGATGGGGAGACTGTCGCTCTGAAAGTGCTAGTGTGTTTTAGAGTATTTTAATTGTAGCCCTATATATATTTCATATTTTAAGATCATTAAAATCGTGTGAAGACGCTATTCATCCTAATGGTTCACGTGCACGAATGTTTTTTCTGCATTTAATCCCTTGATATACTGCCACACTCTTGGCATCCCCAACCAGCAATGTATATTACTACGCCAAATTGTCTTTTCCAATACAAAAATATACCTGCTGTTCCGCCATATGTGAGCTGTGGGAAAATTCCATCCCCGTTTTTGGTTGGAGGTTTAACGACCACCGTGAGCAACTCAATGGGCTGTAAGCAGTCGCCCGTCTTTAATTTAGGGTCACTGGTTCAAGGGAACCAGGGAAGGGAGAGAGCCAGTGCCGTAAGACAAACACAACATCCATGTCTGACCGGGATTCGAACCCGGACCCCTTACGGACGAATGATCAGAGGCCAGCGCCTTAGACCACTGCCCCACCGGGGCGGCCATCCCCGTTTTCCTCGGACAGTGATTAAATTGGAGCAAACCTTAACGGAACAGACACAGATTCAATCAAAGATGCGAATCAGTGTCTTTAACGGTAAGAAAATGCTTTAAAGCAAACCCACAGGATGGCGATATCTCAAATGCACTGCTTAAATTAGATTGTGCTACGAAAATAATTGGATTGAAATCTAAAACACAAATGAAAACTGAATGTTTTAAAAGAAACTAAGATATGTAGAATGATTTTGGGTAATGCTATTAATTTTTTTTTTTATTGGAGATTTAACGACCACCGTGAGCAACTCAATGGGCTATAAGCAGTCGCCCGTCACTAATTTACGGTCATTGGTTTCAAGGAAGGGAGAGAGCCAGTGCCGTAAGACAAACGCAACATCCATGCCTCACCGGGATTCGAACCCGGACCCTCTTTCGGACGAATGATCAGAAGCCATCGCTTAGACCAGTGCGCCTATTAATTTTCAATTGATAAAGTTTTGGTACGTAACGTGATTTTTATTCATTTCCTTAATTAAAATGTTAACTTCGTCTTCCTATGTAAGATATAACTTTCTGCATTTATGCACATCAGAAGCTATAGAAACAAACACTTCGAACTACGGTGAGCACACAACACATAACTGAATTTCTCCTAATTAATGTATTTTTTAATTCAGTGTTAATTTTAATTTGTTGAGAAACCGTACCAAAATTCGATTGGAGGTTTAACGACCACCGTGTACCAAAATTCGAGTTACTTAAAAATAATTGGCGAATTTGACATAACGCCACAATGAAATGTAACAAATGGTGGTGGTATATCAAGGGTTGACAGTATACTGAATTAATGACATTTCGGAAGAAATTACGTCAGGCAGGTATAGAAATATCGAGGGTTAGGAGATCTCAGCCATCATTACTTTTTAGGCTGCCACCTTCAGAAGAAACAAAGAACCAGAATTTACCAAAGAAGCACCATCTGGCTTTAGAGATAGATTCTAGCACCCTAAATTCCCAGGCAAAATGTGATACTGCCAGTGCTACTTGAACTGCAGTCTTAGGTACCTCAAAACAACTTTACGACATACGGCACATTTCTTTGAGCGGCACATTCATGGAACAGCAAAATTAAAATTAATTTAAGAACTATTTGGTTCTTAATTGATTTAAGAAATAAAACTACATGGTTTCTTAAATTGGTGACAATTTATAAGAACTATCAAAACTAATTTAAAAACTACCGTGGTTGGAAATTTCCAAGTAAATAAGGCATTTTAAAGGACTAAAATAGCGCACGCTTTTCTTAAAATCACTGCTACTGATTTACACAGCTCAGTGAAGGAAAAACGTTCGTTCATCGTGGTTGTCATGTGCTAATTAGTGCCAATGGCCAGTGGCGTAACTACCACCCCCGCAGTTGCGGGGGGGACGCAGGTAAAGAAGGTGCGTACTACAGCTGGCAGTTATAGTTTTATGAAAAAATTCCAACACGCACAAAAACAACCAAGCAATTTACCCAAAGATTAACATTTTCCTTTAAGATATATTTAGCTTTGCAGGTAAATAAATGTCAAGTTTCACTTTTAAACACTGGATGCCCTACAGATTGAAATTTTCCTCCCTTTGGCTCCGCCATGTCATACGATCGCTCTGTAGTGGGTTGTAAATAATACGATCGCTCTCCAATCGCCCTCTTGCTGTGTGCTGAAGAAAAGTGCGAAGCGATATGGGAATCCCAGTGAAGGATGCGCAAAAACAGTCAGTCACCTGGGAATACGAACACGACAGGCGCATATACTCGCAGCAGCCGCAGATCTGCGATGTATAAGAGGGTGGATTTCTTCAAATGATTTGCTTTATTTTGAACAAAACAATTAAACGTTGCTATTGCTTTTAGTGTTTCCTTACAGTAAGCATGTCTATCTCATTCACTGTGTAAAAACCTTAATATACAAGCGAACGACATCCATTTGCAAAATGTCACAAAAAATGTCCAAGTGGAGCACAGTATCGGAGGAAAAGAAAAGGAGAGCGCGCGAAGAAACTCCCCAAACTGAAGCTCTTTTTACGCTGAGTCTGTTAATCTCAAGTGAGGTTTCTCGTGAAAATAGTGGTGATTTGTTTAGCTCGTTAATTGTTCAAAGTTTAGAAGCAGTCATTTGACAAAAACTGAGAATTTCAGAAGCAAGTGAAAGTAAAACGGATGATTGTAAAGTCTTTTATAATTATCAGTCTTAACCATTTAAATATATTTTGCTGAAATCGTTCCTTTGCGATAAAATGCATATTCATGTTCCATGCATCGGTTCGCTCACCGTGTTAATCCTGATTGGCTGATTATTAACCTTCCACAGTATTTCTGTTCCAAAAATTATTCAAAAAGTTAAAACTACAGGGCTTAGGTATCAACTTACTTTTTCAGACACTCTCCCTATCTTATTGACCCCCCCCCGAACCACACACATACAACACCGCGAAAAGTACATCCTCCCCCGTGCTCCAAATCCTGGGAAAATGATTTTGCTTAGGGGCGCTGAAGGAAGTATATTTTGCGGGGCTTGGGGGAGGCGCACGTTGTGCTAGTTACGCTACTGCCAATATCACGTACTGATTAGTAACTTTTTTTTTTTCGGACTCGGGGGGGGGACTATTGTATAAAAACGTGATTCAAAATTATTTTCAAAACCACCAATGAAATTAAACTTGTGCACATTTGCGCGTGCGTGGAGTATTCAATAAGCACTTTTTTTTATGTTTTCATCAAAGCAAAAATAAAATGGCTCATTTTGGAGATTCCTCGAGCACGAAAATTGGTGACGCGTCACGTACACAACAAAACACAAAATCGCAGTAGCTGAAGTCATTTCGTGGCCATAACTGCTCGTAGAGTAATGATACCCCTATAGAGATTGGAAAATGGTTTGGTTTTTGCCATTTAATTAAAAAAATACACGTAGGCTCAGTTCTGATTTAGCCTTCAGTTTGGAGCGTAGGACTACGACTTGCAGATCGGAGAGTTGAAATGAGCTGGTAGAGTATGGTTTCAAAGCGTTTATTTAATTTGTTTTAGCCTACACAGGTCTACGATATGAAAAGTAGCTTACATAATTTTTACAAATAATCCTGGATACATTGCGAACACAAAGCAGATCGATACACGATTTACCCAGCATAGTGATCTGTCTTCTTGGGCTTCTTACATTCCTCACCACTTGCCTTGCCTCTAGTTTTGATTTTCTCCACTTTTGCTTGCGTTCATTCTGAGAATTCCGCGGCATTGTCGAAAATGTTAACACGTTCACACGAAAATATATTTTTTTTAAATTTGGTTTAAACCACTGCAAAATGTTCTTCATACATTTGAATAGATCTCGTCGACGGCTTTAAAACGATACCACGCACAGTCGTTTGGCACTCACGGTTGTCCAGATAAACCGAGATATTGTCAAAAGTGCTCACCGGTTCACAAAAAAACAATTTTTAAAACGTTCAGTTTAAACCACTGTTAAGTGTTCTTCGTATACTTGAATAGATCTCGTCGAGAGCTTTAAAACGATATAAGCACAATCGTGTTGCGCTCACGGTTGCCAAGATAGACTGAGTCAAACGCGGCGGCACACCCAGAAATATTAATTGCATCATCTCTCCCGCGCACAGGCAGCGAGGAGAGCGTGGCACTCACGATGTATTGCGCAGTACACAAATTGGACTCCGTGCTATTTGCAAATATGCTAACACGATTAATGTGTGGTACATATTTAGCACTACAATGATTTCAATTGGGACCAATTTTTGTCACAGGTGGTGAGCCGTTAAGTCGCCCGATACTACCCGCGGAGTTAGACGTGGTCCTATGTCAAGAATGTACAGCTATGCTGAAGTAGCATAGAGTACCAAATTTTGCTTAATGACGACTTTTCTCACTCCAATGAACAATTTCCCTACGACACGAAAGTTACATCACGAATTGTTTTGGAAATTTTCATTCATTAATATAACTTTCGGCACGACACGAGAGTCATCATCGAAAGTTATATCAATGAAATATTTTGGAAAGTTTACTTGTATATACAGCTATGCTGAAGCGGCATAGAAGTACCACATTTTGTTTAATGACTATACGACGACTTTTCACTTCACTGAATAGTTTCCCTAGGACAAGAGGGTCATCGAATAACGAAATGCTTTGGTTATTATACTCAGACATTGTTTCATCTTTGCTGGAAGATTAGCGGAAGAGTTGCTATCCAAAATATTTAAATATTGCTTCCAATGTTGTGTGTTACGTAAGTTCACCTTTATGAATATTGTCACCTTGAAAACTTGTTTCAGCTTTTCTCCCTAGCTCCACTACATTTCACTGTGCATAATAAAATGGGAAACAGCGGTGATAATTCCGGCTCCATAAAAATGATCAGGTCACTTTCCATTACAACTACAACTGAATCACGGAAGGAATACTAATAACTTACAACCGCACAAAGAGCTGAAATTTAATGCCATATCAGCTACTATTTCAATGCAGAGACACTTATTTTGATCTCAAGAAATAAGGTCAAGGGCAAAAAAGGGACACATGGCAAAACATCTCTACCGAACCAAAATTAGGAGAAATTAAAAGTGTGAAAAACTATGTAAAGTAAAATGAAAACACATGTATCTTGCACACACAGTTAAACTCTCTGAAACAGGTGAGGAGAAACACTAATAAGAAATCTTATAATTTTCAGTAGCACAGTGTTAACTGTTAGTTTCCTATTAGGGGAATTTTCGTACTGTATAGACGTGGAAGAACTAAACAGAATTTGCTCTAAATCTGAACCTGTAGAAAATACCTTAAGATTCATACACTACCTGACCAAAAACACTGGGACACCCACATCCCACCCATGGTGATGCGTGTGCATCACTTACTTCTGGAAAAAGATTTTGCGAAAAGAAAAAAAAAATAAGTAAATAACTGCACAGTGAAAGAGGTTAAACCACAGATGGGAAACCTTTTCATGTTGGAAGGCCGCATTAAGTTAGCTGTAATCTAAAAAGGGCCGCATTAAGTTAGCTGTAATCTAACAAGGCCGTATTAAGTCAGCTGTAATCTAACAAGGCCACATTAAGTTAGCTCTAATCTAACAAGGCCGCATAAATTAGCTCTAATCTAACAAGGCCGCATAAATTAGCTCTAATCTAATAAGGCGGCATTCAAGAAACTTCGATCAGATATACTTCAAAATGTACATTATTCTGTAAAACTAACTACTATGTACTAACTAACCACAAGAAATTAAAACAAAATGTTAATTCTAAAGTTAACTAGCTTTTTAATTACTTTGTTGTGACTGCTTTTTGATGGAAAACATTTGAATATTTGGTTGCGATATGGAGGTCCGCACTTTTTGCTGATCGTCTAGGTGGGTATCCGACATTTGTGACTTTAAGGACGTCTTGATTTGGGTTAGGTAGGAGAATGTAGATTCGCAGCAATATGTGGTTGAAAAGCAAGAAAGCATTTATCGTGCATGTTGCCGAAGGCGTGGGTATTCTACTATATTTTTCCATATTGCATACAATTGGATCTTTCTTAGAGTCAAATACGGACTTTAAAATGTCATATTCTGAGAGTTCAAACAATTCCATCTGTAGTTCCTTTAGGAGCCATGGAGACATCAACTAGATGAGGTTGAAATGCTACGTAATTTGAGTGTGATGTCATGGTTCTTGAAGTCAGTGAACCTTTCATTGTATTCTCCAATTAATAAGTCTATAACAGCAGCGTATTCTTCAAATGATTCCTCCTGCTCATCAATGACCTTTGCTAACTGGAGAAAATTGTTCATACGAAATTTCTTTTTGAAGGAGAGTTTAGAAAAGAGATAGCTTTTTTCGAAATGCTTGGATTTTTTTTTTGTCAGATTTCTTATACTGACTGGGTTTTATCTTGCAAAGAAATATTCAGATCATTTTGTTTTGACATGATATCACACAGGAATGCAGCATTTCCATAAAAATCTTCTTTCAAAAATTCGCATTGTTGATTTTGTTCTTCATAAGATTTATCTGTTTTCGCAAAGCACATTTTTACTAACACCTGTCTCTGCGATAGCCAACTCACTTTAGAATGACACGGCAAATCCACACTGAGTCGCCCCTGTGGCGCTGGCTTATGACCATTCGCCCGTGAAGGGTCCGGGTTCGAATCCAGGTGAGACATGGATGTTGTGTTTGTCTTACGGCACTAGTTCTCTCCCTTACCTGGAACCAGTGGCCTTAAATTAGGGACGGACGACTGCTTATAGCTCATTGAGTTGCTCACGGTGGTCGTTCAACCTTCAATCAAAAAAGAAAAAAATCCACACTAATTACCTCATTAGTATTTTAAATACGGTCATTTTTAGATTAAAATTAATAAAACAAGAACATATATTAAATAAAAATAAATAGGATTTGTTATGCAAAATTTCGATTCACTCAAAAAGCCGCACTTAATTGGCTTAGAAGGCCATAGGTTCTCCACACCTGGGTTAAACACTTCCAAGAGTCTAAAAGCATTTAGATTCAAAGGCTACACGGTTCTTTGTGTGTGTGTGTGTTAAAGGATTTAACCACTACCGTGAGCATATTAAGGGCCATAGGCAGTCGTAAATCCCTATTAAGGCCACGGCTCGTAGCGAGAAGGAAGAGCTTGAAAACATACCACACGTATGCCACATTCTGGACTCGAACTCGGGCCTCATCGGAAGAACGTTCAAAAGCCAGCATTTAGATTACAGCGTCACCAGGGCGGCCTGTACCGTGGCCTTCGAGATTGCGGCCATGACACTTTATTTATGGCGTCATGTTTTCCGACAGATCCAGATTAGATCATATTGTAAAGGATTATAGGAAGGAAGTTGTCTCCCCCAGGTCTTAAACAACCCTTAGAAATAGGAAGCTAGGAGATTTGGGCTACAGTGCTCGATCGGAAAGTGACACGGAAGCGAGGTAGAAAGGGGGAGGAAGACGCCCTTATTCACTGCCGGGGAGCTAGTACCCAGGGCCTGACAGCTTAACGTGCCTATCCGACGCACAGCGAACATTTAGTGGCTCGAGCGTTCGTACCTACCTGTGATCGAACCCGAGGTCTTCTCCGTGGCAGTCACGAACGCTGACCACTAGGCCATACGCAACCCTTCCGACAGGTCCAGTAATAGCCTATATATTTAAAATTTATTTTTAAAAGTAAATAGTTCCAACTCTAAAATCTTTTTATCTAGCTTGATTATCCTTTACTTTGAAGCTATTAGAAAGATTAAATTAGCGTAATATTTTCGTTTTACACTGGCGTGCAAAAATTAAGGACGAGACGGTTTTTGAATGTAAAGTCGTGCAGAAGTGCTCCTCATCGACTCAAATCATACCATAAGATCCCCAAGGGACAAGTGAGCAAAACCGCCCAAACAAGGAATCCAAAGGATACAAAGGCACTTTATTGAAAAGGGAGCTTTGAGCACAAATGGACAGAAGACAGAAACGTCCATGTGACAGGCGGCTGCCAAGAAAAATCCAGTCTTTAGTAGGGATATGATAACCCCTGACTGCGTTGTAGGATTTACGTCTGTCCATGCTGAGAACAAGGTTGTCAAGTAGCTGTTGAGGCATCGCTGCCCATTCCTCTTTTAGCGCCGCCAGCTGCAGCTGGAGGCTGGTGACGTGCTGCCAAGCGTCTGCCGAGAAGGTCCCACGCATGTTCGATTGGATTTAAGTCAGGGGACCTTGCGGGTAAATCCATGCGTTGAATATCTTTACTCTCCAACAGCTCTGCGACAGCCACTGTACGATTAGGTGTAGCGTTGTCGTCCATGAAAAAGAACTCAGGACCCACAGCACCTCTAAACAGACGCACGTGAGGCAGGAAAACCTCGGTACAATAGCGGACACCAGCGACTGAACCTCCTTGGAAGATGTGGAGGTGGAGGTCAGTACGACTACCAAGCATGATACAGCCCCAAACGAGAACTCCGCCACCTCCAAACCGGTCTCTTTCGATGATGTTGGAGGTGTGATTGCGTGTTCCCTGCTCTCTCCAGATGTGTATACGTCCAGAATCGCTCGTCAGACTAAATCTGCTCTCATCCGTAAAGAGAACTCGACCCCATTGCTGGTGTGTCCAGTTCTTGTGTTCCTGGCACCACAGAAACCGCAGTCTCCGATGAGCAGGCGTTAATGGCACACACCGTACTGGTCGTCGTGCAAATAGACCACCTTTGTGCAGCCTCCTGGCCACGGTAAAACGCGATAACGGACGTCCAGTTGTCTGTTACATGAGCCTTGCGATTTCTCCCGCTGTCTGCCGTCTGTCTCTTCTAGCCTGTAGGACAACATACCGGTCGTCCGCCGCCGTGATTGTTCGTGGACGACCACTGCTAAACTCTCGGACAGCTGTTACTGTCGTTTGAAATGCTCTCCAAGCTCGTGAAACGTTGCCGTGAGCGATCCCGAACTGTAGAGGATTTTAGGAAGGGAGTGTCTGACCCCAGTTCTTAAACAACCCTTAGAAATAGGATGGTAGGAGATTTGGGCTAGAGTGCCCGATAGGAAAGTGACACGGAAGCGAAGTAGAAACCAGCGGCCCGAATTGCTGATCATGTGATAATGTGTAGAGGATTTTAGGAAGGGAGTATCTGACCTCAGGTCTTAAACAACCCTTAGAAATAGGATGGTAGGAGATTTGGGCTAGAGTGCCCGATAGGAAAGTGACACGGAAAAGAAGTAGAAAGGGGGAGGAAGACGCCCTTATTTATTACCGGGGGGCCAGTACCCGGGGTCCGACGGCTTAACGTGCCCATCCGACGCACAGCGGATATTTAATGGATCGAGCGTTCGTACCTGCCTGGGATCGAACCTGAGGTCCTTTCCGTGGTAGTCACGAACGTTGCCCACTTGGCCACCCGCGGCCCCCGAATTGCTGAGCGTACGCCGCCCGTGTGCTTTATACCCTTCCGACACTCCTGCCCCCCCGCCCGCCCCCCCCCCCCACTACGTCATGCTGCATATATGCGCATGCCCTACCGTACCGGACCCTAGTCTATCTCCTGAGTGGTCTTTCTATCCGTTCTGCCTGCTCATTCCGCTGTTATGCTAATTTCTCCTCTTCGTCCTTAATTTTTGCACACCAGTGTAATACCTTAAAATAAATAATAATCCGGCAATATTAAAGCATTGTGTAGTAACCGCTATTTACTTCGAAAAAGAAATTTTAAGTGCATATTGAAAGGAATCGACGAAAAGTGTGACGTCATAAATCAAGTGTCATGGCCTCCACATTGCGAAGTCTACACGCCTGTACACGGTATACCGTGAGTCTTTATTCATAAGAAATGCAAAAATATTTACTTTGAAATTAGTTGCTTTTATTTTCAGAACATACGAGGTGGCAATTGGTTCGGATAAGACAGCTAGCCGTCTGAATCAAAACCCAGCTACCTCAATGAATACAGGGCTCGCGTGAACAATTCACCAATAGCGATTTACACCAAAAATTAAAGAACCAGAAGTAAAATTGGCTAAATTTCTGGCAATTTCGTTTCATCTTTATGCCTATATACACTGCAGATATACAATGGATGAAGCAGAAAAGGAACTTTATTCCTTAAAATTCATTAAAATCTTGTGCTTCATGAACACCCCAAGACGTTAGAGAAGCCTTGTGGAGTTACTGAAATACTGGAACCACGTCACTTAAGACTTGCAGCCAGCTGAATGGCCGTTCCGGGTTTTGTACATATCTAATCAGGGTTTACAGTTTTTAATAGATCTTTAAGGCCTGGGTTAACTGCATCTTAAACTTATTTTGTTTCTTTGGGACGAGTAGTTAGCTGCCTCCTTGTCTATGATATTCACATATTTGGAGCCTTCGAAAAACTCCGACCCCACCCACCAAAAAAGTAAAACAGTTTAATAAACGATTAACTTCAGCCCTTACTGATACGGAAGTAATATTTTCCAGAACTTACACAGAAACAGAAATCCTAAGGCTAAAAAGTAGCAGCTTACTGGAAAGATTAAGAACGTGGATTCGCGTACAGGCGGAGAGAAAGCTCAATACTCGTCTGAAGGAATATAAATCAAAACGTATCCGATAAAAGTGGATTAGACAGAGAAGTGGCGATAAGATTAACTTTTAATTCCGTAAAAATCTTAACCAGCCATTCATAATATGTCATACATAAAAAGGAAGCTACGCAACGGTTTGAAAACTGGAGATATTACGAAGAACGATTAATTTATCTTAGTTAAGCCATTCTTCGAGAATGACAGATACCTTTTTCTTTCGGGGTTTAAGGAAGGCTTTTGGTCGTCTAATCTAGGACCATAAATTATTAGTCTTTTCCTTGGAAAGGAGATCGCCCGCGCCGTATGAAAAAGAGCGGCCATGCTTCATCCGGAACTCTAACCACGGCACAACCCGGACAAGTAGGTAGAAGTCTGCCCTTCTGACCATTCGGCCATCAGAACAGCAAAGTTTAGGGTCACGGGCATGGATTGGCCCATTTTCTTGGATTTTTTCTTCTGGATATTTTGGAACGAACGAGAAATTATTTTGGCCTTTATGTGAGTAACAATTGTTAATTGAGCATTTGCTCGGAAATGACAGCAAATTTCTCTGTACTTATTTGATAAATGTGCCGCAGGACCGAGCACGCTGTTATAAATTAAGCTGACAACATACGTAGGTCGTTGGACTTAGAGCCCATGCAGGATTATTGGTATGCTCTATTCTCTTATAGCAATTTTGAAGGAGACAGCAGACCCGTCCCCTCCTCCCGGTGTCGACGTGGTCTAAGCGCTGGCTTATGACCATTCGTCCGAGAAGAATCCGTGTTTGAATCTTGGTGAGGCATTGACATTGTGGTTTCCTTACGGCTTCTATTCTCTCCCTTTCCTTTAACCAGTGGCCCTAAATTAGGGACGGGCAACTGCTTCTATCCCAAGGAGTTGCTCACGGTGGTAATTAACCTCCAATTAAAAAAAAAAGACACCAGAACGCTATTTAAATGCCCAACATCATATATCTCTCAGGAAATCTGTGTTCCACCTACATTTACATTAACAGAAACAACAATTTACCAGGACTGGCTCATGAGTCCAAATGGTGGTTTACGGGTCAAATTAACGGGTAGGAAAAAAAAAGACACCAGAACACCATTTTAATGACCCACATCATACCCACCACCTAATCCACAGACTCACACAGCATACAAAATTCCTCAGAGATATCCCGAAATCTGTGTTCCACCTACATTTACATTAACAGAAACAGCGATTTACCAGGACTGGCTCATGAGTCAAAATGGTGGTTTACGGGTCACAATACTGGGTAGAAAAAAAAAAAAAAGACTAGGACACTATCTAATTAATGACCCACATCATACCCACCACCACCTTATCCACAGACTCACACAGCACACAAAAGTAATTTTTCCCCGAGAGATCTCGAAATCTGTGTTCCACCTACATTTACACTAAAAGAAAACGATTTACCAGGACTGGCACATGAGGCAAAATGGTGGTTTATGGGGTCAAAATATTAGGTAGACTTAAAAAACAAAGTGTCTACTTAAGGAGGAAATACCACCATTGTGAAGCTGGCGGTTACTGAACAAATAAATGAAAAAATTAACTGCGTAGGAAATTTTCTATGTGGCAAGTTTTAAATTTTTAAATGATCTTCATTGCGGTTCAGTTGGAAGTGGAGTCTTCAAGCGACACGTGACTTTTGTTTTTGCCCCCATAACCAAATTTTTCAAAGTAAAATAATTATGTGGTAAAACACCTAGTTTTGTACATGGTTTGATAGTGTGTTCACTCACGAAAGGATTTTTTTTTTAAAGATCTTTCATCGTTGAAATGCTGTTCAAATTTGTTTACGACTGAATTCGTTTTATAAAGCATATTTCAACAGTTCTGTTTAATCCAGGGTCTAAGAAACATTTTTGTAAAGGAACTTATAAGATATTCCCTTCTAGATATACATGTCATAAGATATTTCCCTGTAGATATCTACGTTTTTACAGTGGAGCGCAAGACTAACATTCTAGGCCTGCTTTTTCGTCTTAGTCTGCCACTGGTTGGGGTATGATATTGTGAGAAAATTTAAAGTTCAAATGTTTTGCTAGACAAACGCTCATAAGTTTTTCCATCTTTCTTTTATTTTTTGAGTAATGATTTTGCTTCTAACTGTAAGTGTCCCATGACTTGTGGTAGGATAGTGTATTCGTATTTTTCCCTACCAAAGCCATGACAACAGAGTTCCAAGGATGAACCCGAAAAGATTCAGAACAAGGGCATACAGAGAAATGACTAATTTCGACTTCCAAAACGCAAAATTAAATTTGATTTTTCATGATACAACATGCTAATTTGCATAGCTACGTGTGCTGACACAAAACAGAAGAGCTGAGATCCTTTTTATCATTATGTTCCGCAATAAAAACATTAGGCTTGGGATGAAATAAAGTCGGCTTTATTGTCATAACCCCATTTGCAAATTGCTTCAACATGCGAGTTCAAGGAAGGTTCAACAATAAGGAACAAGACGGACTTGCATCATTAAAAGTTTGGATAACCAAGGGCACACGACAAATGGAACTCTCACCCCAAAAACTGAAGTGGATTAAGAGCAGAGCAGAAGAGGTTATTAAAATGCACGAGAAAAAAAATTCGCGTGGGTGGCTCATCATCCTTCACGCACATACATACATACAGGTCCCCCCTCTCCATTTAATAGTCACGCTCTTGAAAACCTTCGTATAATTGAAAGTTAATTTCTTCATTGTTACCCATGTTGTGAATTTTAATAAGTACCCATCCACAAAGGTAGTATTAATCACAAAATTTACTAATATGAATTGAGAAAGGATATTTATGTACAAATAAATGGTGCATTCAACAAATAGCAGCGGGCTTCAGGCTAATCATCGGAGTTTGCCTGGATTAGAGCTCCGCATAAGACCCAAATGGTGTTTAATCCTACGGCGCTGACTGTTCCCATTTCCTGTAGCCAATGGCACTAAATTACGGACGGGCAGCTTTTATAACCTTAGGGATGCGAATGGTTTGGTGTTTAGAGCAACAGCATTTCGACCTGAAGGTCGAGGGGTCGATACCAGGTAGGTTGAGTGGCTGTGAACCACTGAATACTCGCTGTGCGTCAGAAGAGCAAGTTAAGCCGTTGACCTCGGGGTATTGGACCTCCGTTACAAATAAGATCTATTTTTTTTTCTCCGTCCTTGTTCTTTCTCGCTGAAAGTGCTAGCTGTGTCATACTCTGGCATTCCCAACTATGTCGACTTACACTTTCAATCTGGCACTCCTACATCTCTGAACTGTTAACCTGTCGTATCTGAGCCTCTAGGTTCAATCTAATGTAACTTCGTTTCTGAAACGCAGCATAAAAGTCCCGTGGGACATAGGTAGTTACGTCTAAACCTTCCCTGTGGTCTCTGACCTGTCGTATCTGAGCCTCTAGGTTCAATCTAATGTAACTTCGTTTCTGAAACGCAGCATAAAAGTCCCGTGGGACATAGGTAGTTACGTCTAAACCTTCCCTGTGGTCTCTGACCTGTCGTATCTGAGCCTCTAGGTTCAATATAACGTAGCTTCGATTTTGATACGCAGAACTAAAGTCCCATGGGACATAGGTAGTTGCATCAAAACTTTCTCTGTGGATGTACATTCGACGAGAAATCGATGGTGTCTATCGCTTATAACCTCAGATGCCCACGGTAATCGTTAAACGCCAGGGAGAAAAAGAAAAGCGCAACTAATTAACATGAACGTTAATCTCATACAGGTTGTATAGCAAAGTCGCGCACAAACAGCTGCTAGCTATATAGGCAAACGGAGGTAGATAACGATGGAATGATATTCGGGTAAGTGCCAGGGGTGCGACGCATTCGCTTGACATCAGCACCCCTAGGGGCGAACCGGCGAACTTATCTCCCCGAACTACGAAAAACATGATAGATGCAGCAAAAATGTCAATTACAAATTAGAATCGGTCTAGAAAAGTGGGGCTCAAAGGTTGAATTTAATTAAGTTGTACAATGAGAAGGCGTAAGTATCCAAGGGCATTTATACGAAGGGCAATATCATTGAATTGTTGTCTACAGACCGGAGGACCCGTAAACGGATGAGAGGACACACCGTTACACAGCAATCCCCCCCCCCCGTACGTACGAAACGCTGCGATTACGACATGCGAGCACACGGAAATGCAGCTGTCGAAAGCAACCCGGCATTTTCGTGGGAAAGTAGTATTCCAGTGTTCTGCACGTAATTTCATGGAATATGACGTTACATCCACCCTCCCCCCCCCCCTTCAGCACTAACTGCGACATAACTAAACTACGTCACGGTGCATAACGTCAATTAGACGAATTAAAATGGAAGAGAAAACGCATGAAAGTCTGATGTAGTTCCAAGAATAAAAGTGCCTTGGGTGAGCTGTTTAGGTGAAATAAACCAGAAAACAAGACTTTCAAAAGCAATTTAAAATCTGGTCTATTATTATGTATTTTTGCATTAAATTTTGATTGTTATAAATTTTCATCAAAGTTGATAAAATGTGTGCACTTCTAAAAAAAAGAATATTTCGTGGAAGTTGGATTCTAAGAATATTATGTTTTCCTTTAGATACTTCTCCGCCATTCTATACAATTTCCAAATATTCAGTGTGAATAATACAAAACGATCATATCGAATACATGTGACTTATTATACGTCTCTTTTGCTAAGATCACACGGGGTGGGAATAGAGGATTTCTTTTGCGTGTTTTTCTTTCTTTTTCTTTTGGCAAGTCAGTCGCCCGTCCCAAATTGGGGGCCACTGGTTCCTGGGAGGGCAAGCGCCGTTGGCCCATGCCTCAGAGCTTAGGCCCTGCTCGAACGATTATCTAGAAGCCAGCGCCTCTGACCACTCCGCCACGAGAATGAAAATGTTTGTCACTCAGCCTAGATGACTGTTTAATTCTTCTGTGTTGACTTCCCTCCTAGCAGTGATGTCTTAACCTAAGGACAGGCCATTTCCTATAACAGTTTCTTTTTTTTATTATTATTAGAGGACGGCCTTCTTGACAAAGGAGTTCATATTCTCTTTACACAAGAACCGTTGTATTAGTGAGACTTAGCAGTGATTCAAGGGTTTAGTCTCATCCTTGCAATTGCTAACATTTGGTTAAGATAAGAGCATGCTTGAACATGAACTGTATTTCTCCAATGCTGCATACATGTTAATATAAAGAATTACTATATATTTTGTAGATCAAAAATAGTGAAACGTTGAATAAAATGCACAAAAAAATGCTACGATGGGGAAATTTGACTTTTAAGGGGGCACATGAACTGACTTCAAATGAAGCTATCTAAAATCACACCATTCGATGGTCCAGACCGCATCCCAGAAAACAATTTTCGCATTACCACAAGCTGTTAAAAAAGCATCAACTGATTTTTTTATACACACTATATTGACAAAGGTCACCAGACACCCAAAAGAGAAACACAGCATAGCATTTATTGACATACATTAGTACGGTGTCGGTCCACCTCTAGCCTTAATATGCATGCACTTACCCTTCGAGACATGCTTTCGACAAGCTTTTGGAGCACAGCAATAGGTATGCGCTTCCATTCTGTACATAAAGCTGCCGCTAACTGTTGCTTAGTAGTAGTCCTTGGTTTCAAACTTCTTATGCGACGCTCTAATTCATCCCATAGGTGCTCTATTTGATTAAAATCAGGGATATGTGTTGGCCAGACTACACACGATATGGAATTGTCAAACCGCGCCGTAACAGTCCTTGCTTTATGGCTCGGTGCATTATCTTGCTGGTATCAACAAGGCTTGGTTGCATAGTATTGCCAGAGTTGGTTGGGCATAATTGTCCAGAATATAGAGGTAGACGTGGTGGTTAAGTTAATAAGGTTTGTCCACGATAACCAATGGGCCGGGACCATACCACAAAAACCACCACCACACGGCCATCAGACTGATGGATCATGTATCTGGATTCATCAGTCCATAGGACCCGTTTCCATTGATCTACGGTCCACGATAAATGTTCTTTACACCATGCTAAACGACGAGTAGCATTCAGAGTGGAGATGAAAGGCTTATGAGCAGCCGCATGACCACGGTAACCCATGGAATGAAGTTCTCTGCGAATGGTACGTGTACATACAGGGGTTCCAGCATTTTTGCTCACCTGTACACTGAGGTCTTATGCAGAACTCCGTCGATTAGCTGTAACGACTCTCCTGAGGCTTCAGCGTCCTCTATCGCTAATTTTCTTTGGTCTGCCGGTACGTTTTGCTGCTGTAGACACGCCATGGGCCTTCCACTTATTCAGTACATCCAAAACTGTTGACTTGGGTATGTTTAAACGCCTCTCGGTTAACCTTATGGACAACCCACTAATATAACACCCAACAATCTTTCCTTTCTCAAAGTCAATTATCTCCCGCCACGACATTTTCACTCAACCTCACCGTGCGATATGATCGCGATCAGCAGCAGGCTTGTTTTTATACCGTTTGCAGCTGTACCGCACATCTTAACAAGGCAGCGGATACGTTCATTTGCTTTTGAAGGTGGGACCGGTGACTTTTTGTCAAATATAGTGTATATTTTTGTCAGGATTTACCGACAACATGGGCAACTTAAGTGCTAAAAAACAAAATCTAGTTCCAGGGAGAGGAGATAGCCAGCGTCATCAAAACAAGCATATCACCCATGCATCATCGGGACTCGAACCCGGACCCGTCTTGGATGAATTGTCAGAAGCCAGCGCCTCCGACCACTAGACCAAATGGGCGACCTACTCGACATGGGCTTCACTGTTTCAGAAAAAATGGTGTAATTCTGCACACTTGATCGATCGATAACATTAGAGTTCGGTTATTGACGGAATATTGTATTTTTATTAAATTTACCTCAAAACATTATGATTTTTAGGTGAAAATCCGTACAACATCAGAGATCTTTTACTTTTGCATTTGTGCAGCACATCTATTTATAAAGTCTGCCAAAAAAATGTTTTTCACTCTCCAATCTTTTTTTTTTTTTTTTTAAAGGCCTCTGCACCGGTGTTCATGAGCTCATGGCAACGCAGATGGTTTCCTCGACATAACGCCGAACACTCTGCAGCTGAATTTGGCATTCATCAGCATTAGTGTGGCTTCATTTTTTTAAAAGAAGTATTCGACAGTCTGTAAAAGAATGAAGTACCGTGTGATTTAAACTTTAGGCGGGTTTTGTTATAAAAGGACTGACTGGAAAATCTATGTACATCAAATTCGCACAACTGGGCATACTGTAAATGTAAGGAAATCTGTCGATGCATTAACGTTGGAGCAATCCGAAATGTGTGTGCCTTACGTGAAAAACTCTCAACTTTAGCGTTTGTTTAAGGCGGTTCCAACTAAAATCTCTGCCTTATATTTCCAATACTAAAACTTCATTACTTATTTTCTTCGTAATTAATGTATTCCCAAGGATAAAAATTTGCATTTCGGTAAAACTTTAAGTTATAGCATGGGATACTTAATACTTACTAAAACATAACGATAATTACATTAAAACTCAATCATTTTTCTTTGAGTAATGTTCATACCTGTTAATAGATGACGGGACCTGTACGTTGATGACATCAGTAGACAAAAAAATGTTGGATTGCTTAATTATGGTTACGTTTTAACAAGTATTAAGTATCCCATGCTATAACTTAAAGTTAGTTTTATCGATGTGCAAATTTTCATCCTTGGGAATACATTAATTACGAAGAAAATATGTAAAGAAATTTTACCATTGGAAACATAAGGCAGAGATTTTAGGTGGAACCACCTTAATAGTTAAAAGTTGTTTTTTTAATTTGGTCGGCAATATGAACAGCAAAACCCTTGGTGAAAGCCCGTCAATGACGACAGAAAAAAATTAGGTAATTTTTTTTTAATAACCAAGTCCTTTTTGTTTGTGATGTCCAAATGTGAAAATATGCTTCATGAACATAACAATAATAATAATAAAAAAACATTGGTTGAAGCAGGGATTCGACAATTAAAACAGACATGTGCTCTTTCCGGTACGCCACCAAAGTGAGACAAACGTTCAAAGGAAATTATACTGCCTCTGATGCTTGGGGGTGTAGAACTCATATGTCGACATGATATCCCCCCTGTTAAAGAAATTCGAATAAAGTTTAAAAGGGATAACGCAACATTTAAAATTTATTCACTATAATGTGTATTTTAATAAAACAAGAAAATTTCAGTGCTTCTATATACATATATATCGGCGCGAACGAGACTTACCAACAGCTTTTTATTTTTTAAAAAGAGGACTGATCATTTCATATCTGCTCGTTTTCAGTTTAAATGAGCAATGCCAAAAATAAATCAAACCATGCACATGGGCGCCGACGGGGAAGGGGTGTCACAGGGGGGTACCACTTGACCCCCCTCCCTCCCTGTAGAATTATTTTATTTTATTTATTACATTTTTTTTTTACACTCACAGAACTGGAGTTTACAAGGAAAGATGGAGTTTGGGGAATTTCATTTAATATCCCAATTTTATTGGAAATTTGGAATTGGAAAACGATAACGTGAAAGCGGAAAACCTAGCAAACCGTAAGGTAGTAGCACGCCCAAACAAGTTCCCCTCAATGTGGTGTGTGCTGAACTTAAAAGGCTTGGCGTGGCCCTGATCGACACAGTTCATTATTTTGAAAACAGTTACCAATGTACATGACAATACATCAGTATTACTAGCATACACTTTCTTCAAGAGCAGCATCAATTAATAATAATAATAATAGTAGTAGTGTTCTAGTGTAGTAAATAAGTAATAGTATTAATCTTTCATTTTCACGAATTACTGTTTTCCACATATTAGCCAAACCTTAATTACACTTGACCCCCCCCCCCTGAAATGTTTCCTGCAGGCGCCCTCGACCATGCATGCGTCCTTTGACACTTGTAAGGTAGTAAAGCACAGAAAATAATGGCAGCAGCAGTGCTTCACATTTCTATTAGCCATCCGATGATTATTATTTTTTTAATTGGGAGTTTAACGACCACTGTGAGCAACTCAACGGGCTGTAAGCTGTCACCCATACCTAATTTTGGATCACTGGTTCCAGGAAAGGGAGAAAGCTAGTACCATAAGTCAAACCAAATACAACATCCATGCTTCACCGGGATTCGAACCCAGACCCATCTCGAACAAATGATCATAAGCGAAACCAGCGATTAGACCACTAAGTCACCGGGGGCTGCCTTCCTTCCAATTATCAGCGCATCATGTAGTTCTATACATTTCGTACGGATTCTTGTAAGAATTGGAACGCTAATAAAGTAGAATTCTGTAAAGAATAACAAAATTGCTTTGTACAAATGTTGAATAATAAATAACATTAATTTCTAGTTTCTTTTCACCGTTAAAGGAGCTACTTGATACGCGATGATTTCGGTACATATCCTGCGAATTTATTTTTTTTTTGATTGGAGGTATAAACGACCACCGTGAGCAACTCAGTGGGCTAATAAGCAGTCACCCGTCCCTAATTTAGGACCACTGGTTCCAGGGAAGGGGGAGAGCCAGTGCCGTAAGACAAACACAACATCCATGCCTCACCCGGATTCGAACCCGGACATTTCTCGGACGAATGGTCATAAGCGATTTGTTTAGATCACTGCGCCACCAGAGCGGCGAATTTTTGTTTGAATTACGACGCTAGTAAGTAGAATTCTGTAAAGAATAACATTTGTTTTGTAGAAATGAAATATTGAATAATAAATAACATATTTCTAGTTTCTTCACCCCGTTAACGGAATTACTTCATGCGCTGATAATCGAAAAGCTAGCCCACATTTCAAATTTGATATTTAGAAGCAAAATTCTAAACCCAAAAAAAGTACAGCGCTCACTGGCGCGAAAGTAATGTACCTTCACAAAAAAAAAAAAAAAAAATCTGGTATTTATATTAAATTATAGGTAAAAGCTATTTGAAATTAAAAAAAAAACAAAATCCCGCAGAAACTCCCGAATTAAAATCAAAATTTACACCACCTAGAGGGATATATAGTGTGGAAGAAATATTCTTCTCATAATACGTGGCCAATACGTCATGATAATTCAACACAGCAATTCCCGCTCCAGGGAGATAAAATTTTCAAGTTTTCTGTTGTGATGATATTACTCGTGAAACAGTAATTACAGTCAATTCAGCGACGTCTGGATTTCTGGGTTAATTACCATGACCTAGAGGGAATATGTGACATCGAAAAAGGGCCAGAAATATACTAGAAATTTTTGCTCGTAATTACCTCTATCGAATGCAAAAAGAATTGTTCAAATCGCACTTTGGTAAGCTGAAACAGCGTAAATATGAAAAAAAAAAAAAAAAAAAAAAACGTAAATATGCCTCTACAAATTTCACTTTGGTGAAACTGCGTAACGTGCAAAGAACGAAAATACAGGGTGAGCCAAAAGTCCCTGTGCACCTGTCAAGACAATACACGTACAACAACTACAAGCGTACCTGCTACAATAAATGTCGGAAATGGCTCCCTCCTGTGTGTGCAGACATGCATCCACGCGTCTGAACAAGTTCTCAAAGACACGCGACAGGTCCAACGGAGAAATATTGCTGAGTACTGTGGTGATGGTATCCTGTAGCTCCGGCAGAGAACAGGGATTGTTCTTGTTAATATAGTTTTTCAGTAAATCCCCACAGGCAATAATCTGGAGGCGTGAGATCGGGCAAACGTGGTGGCCATATGCCTTTAGAGATGATCCTGTTTCCGAACACATCAGTCAACGCCGTGGAGACGTGAGTTGTATGGGACATAGCGGAATCCTGCTGGAAGTAGCCATTAACAATTTCCTCCTCGGTTAAGTGCCCGATGATGAATGGGTACAGGATATTGTCACAATACCTCGCCGTGTTTTTATGATCCCCTCGAAGAATATGGGCCCAATTATGCGTCTTCAAGATATCGCACATTACACAGTACGTCAAGTGCACAGGGACTTTTGGTTCACCCTGTACATGTATGACAGTTTGCCGGACAATTGCGTACCAGGGAAATTTGGAAGTTGTTATTCTAATAATATATGCCATCCGCAGAGTTGTATAAAAACAAAATGTATCTACGTACACAACCATTGAAACAGAAAACCTGCTGCAAACCCGTGAATCACACGATAACAAAGAATAAGATAATTTAAAAAATTAATAAGACAAATAATTATTAGAGCAATGTACATATTTTGTCATTCCAGTGAGGACAAAATATGTACATTGCAACCGAATGCGCAGCAATGCGTGTGAAATGGACCTTTAGGGCAAAATATTAAAATATTGCACTATGAACCTCATAAAAACAAGAGTTTAAAGTTTTTTGCAGCTAGAGAAACAGTTCTATTAATGAACCTTCGAAAATTATAAATAGCATTTTTAACAATTTAATTCAAAACTAGTAGACTTACAAAATACACAAAGAAAATATTCTAATTTAATAATTAGAAACTGCAAGAGGAACCTGGCAATAAAATTGCAATTCTTTCTGTGTAAACGAAACTTTTGATACTACAGTTCCTATACATTGAGAAACAGGCCTTGATAAAATCTAGGACAGAAACGTCCCAGGTAGCAATATTATGTTGGACCAACCGTGGGCTTTCAACGGTCGGCCCAGCGACGAGGCGACTCGGCGACCAACAATTGGATATGTGTTGGTTCAACGGTTGGACCCACATTGGAAAACTGTTGCAAACAGTTTTCCAATGGGATCATGTATTGTTAGACAACCATGGTAGGTCATATGTTGTTGGACAACCATCGGGCAACCGTTAAGTGGTCATTTGTTGATAAATGGTTGGTCATGTGTGGTTGGAAAAACCGTTGGCCAATCTTCGATAAACAACGTAACTTCGCCCAACCCGCCGCCAACGCAAAAATATCATTGGGCCAACCATTGGCCAATGTCAGTGTGCTACTTGGGGTCTAAAAAAAAAAAATGAACTCAAAAGATGTGAAAAATAGTTGAACATTCTCACATTAAAATAGAATTAAATATATCAGCCTAAGTAAAGCCTTGAGTAAGTGTTAATTGCTGTAAATAACATTTTTATTTTTTTTTAATCTACAAACAAAATCTGCAAATAATTTGGAAACTATCCTCGCACGCGTGTGCGTCTATATTCTGCTACCCTGGCCATCCGGTGCAAATTTTTTTTCCGAATCATACATGCAAAATATAGACGAAGGGATACTATGATACTGTGAACAGATTTTTCTCTCCACTCCTCCTGCTCTCCCGAGAAAAAAAGAAAGGCGTGCTACGAATGACAGGAAGGAAAGAATACGTTGCTTCGGAGGCGTAAAAATAAGACCAATACAAAAAACGAAGACAGCACATGAATAGATTCCGGGAAGAGAGGAATTATTTTCAATTAGAGATCACTATTTTCCCGTCGACGGAGTGACCGCTACTTTTCAATAACGGGTACAAAAGCCAGGAATTGCCATGTCACTAAAAAACAAAAGGGCCAGCGAGTAAGCTATTAGGGTCCGAAAGGAGATCGAGCCAGTGGGAAAACCGTGTGGGTGACCTACATAGTTTCCACACTGCACCCGCATCAGATCGGCTGCGTCTCAATCCACCATTCAGCAGAGCGGCATTCTCTCTAACAACAAGTCACGTCTCAACTCTTGGCGATGAAATAATCACGGACAAGGGGAAATGAAGAGGAGCAAGCAACCTGCTGAACGAGTCCTGAGGGCTCCCAGTCGCTCAAATACAAGTCAAAATATCGCTCCACTGCATTTCTATGTCGATAAGTACGTATTACTTCTGATTTCCATACACCATGGCCATCCAACAAGCTTATCCGTTCGTAAATGACGTCATAACGATTTTTAGTTTATTCGGAGCCTTCTTATACTTGGAAGAAAACTTAGGTCTACTTAAAATATCACGCTAGCATGTAATTTTAATGGCACTTTAACATTGCTAATTTTTTTTAATGTAGTCGATGGGCAGCGCCATACACAGAAGAAGTCCGAAACAGAAAAAAACGCGAAGGTTGATGTAGTTCCAAATAAAGAGGTGAAAGGATTAAGAAAAAAAGAAACTCTATTAAGAAAAAATAAGGGGTGACAGGATTAAGAAAGAACTAACCGGAAGGAACACTCAATTTCCAAAAGTGCTGAAAAATCTGATTTATTGTGGGGTTTTTTTATTCAGTATTTTTAAATAAATTCTCATGGCGTTTATTAGTTTATCTTAACACTAGCAGTCATGACCGTTGTCCGAAAGACTTATCTACATAGAAATGCAGATTTTTGAACATAAAATTAAAGAAAGGGAAAAGTAATCAAGGGAAAAAAAATTCAGATCCGTAACTGTTCTACGATTTAGAGCAGGATCGTGACGTCGTTGCATACGGTTTGATGAAAAACGGTACCAGGCTTTGGCGCCCCTTAATTTTAAATCAAAAATGGAATTTTTACAGCATTTCGACGTTTCTGGAATAATTATATTTAAATCCATCAGCATTTTGAACAGTAAAGATAAGCCACCCTTTTGATTTTTTTGGTTTCCAAAATTTTCTAGGTAGTAGAAAAATTCAAGCAGACAATATTCCAAAGCCGCCATTTTTTTTTGCATTGATATTATTAATAAAGCTGTGTATGCATCTTCAACACCACAGGATTTCAAAGCCATTGTAACTGCTGATCGTTTCAAGGAATCGAAGGCCTTTTCATAATCAATAAAAACCATGCATTATAATGGGAGCTCATATTCCCCTTGTCCCTTCAATTAGTTCTCTCAGTACATGGATATGATCTATGGTGCTGTAGCCACTCCTGAATCCAGCTTATTCTCTCGTTTGAACCATGTCCAGTGTTATCTTCAAGCGATGTGAAATAACCTTAGTGAAGATTTTATAAATCACTGATAGAAGGATGATGGGCTTGTAGTTCCTGAGATCCTCAATGTCACCTTTTTTTATGTAGCAGGGTCATTGCAACGTTGTTCCAATCCTCAGGAATCTTCCCTTCATTGAGACGTCAAGTGAGAACTTGGGCGAGTCTAGTTTCAATTTCTCCACTTGCTTCTTATAATAATGTCCATGATCTCCATCTTCTCCTGGAGCTCTTCTCCGTTTCATGTTCTTTATTGCATGTGTAACTTCTGCCAGGAGGACGACTGTAAGGATTTTAGTACTGGTATCTATTATTCTTGTACTAGCTCATAGCCAGTGCCACGCACGGGTGAAAAAGCTTTGACTGAAATTTTTATTACACAAATTGTAAAATGCATATACATACTACAAAGAAAAAATTCCACGGAACCAATATTTTTTTTAAATTTCTATCACAGTGAATCAAAACAAAGCTTGCAGTTACTTTCTTACAATTTTATTTGTTCTTTTTTATGAAATAAAATAACGCTAATTCCTTTTTTTTAAATTACTCTGCAATTTCATTCCTTTTTACGAAATTTACTCTGTAATGCGAAGAAAATGAAATAAAACAACACCTACGCAACAGAACAAACGTCGCACACAGTTGTCCAAGCACGTTCGTGTTGCCACAGATGAAGTTGTCTCACTAACTTTAATTTATTTTCCGGTACTCCTTGATTTTACGTATCGTGCGATAGCGGTGAGCTTAGTTCCGATTGCGGCCACCGGATAAAACCAGATGGCGCTGTAAGTACTGAATGACGTCAGAGCGTTAGGTACAGATTTACACTAAAGAAAAATGTTTTGTTAATTCAACAAAAAGTCTTGTTGATATAGTCAAAAAATTTTTTGTTGAATTTGCCAAATTATTTTGTTGAAAATTATTGTTGATTTAACAAAATTTATTGTTATCACGACAAAACGTTTTGTTCATTTAACAAAATGATTAGGTCAATTTTGGGAATTTGATCCAACAAAACATTGTCATAATGCGTTTTGTTGGATCAAACAAATTCCCAAAATTCGACCTAATCATTTTGTTAAATGAACAAAACGTTTTGTCATGAAACAATAAATTTTGTTAAATCAACAATAATTTTCAACAAAATAATTTTGCAAATTCAAAATAAATTTTTGTTGACTGTATATCAACAAAGTTTTTTTGTCGAATTAACAAAACGTTTTTCTCAGTGATAGCCTATTATATAGGTTTTATATAGAAACCAAACGCAAACAAACTTTGTGGGGCCGCGGATGCCCTAGTGGTCAACGTTCGTGCTGCCACGGAGAAACCTCAGGTTCGATTGCAGGCAGCTACGAACGCTTGAGCCACTAAATGTCCGCCGTGCGTCGGATGGGCACGTTAAGCCGTCGGACCCCGTTTACTGCCTCTTCTCCCCGGTAATAAATAAGGGCGTCTTCCTCCCCCTTTTTACCTCGCTTCCGTGTCACTTTCCAATCGGGCACTCTAGCCCAAATCTCCTAGTTTCCTATTTCTAAGGGTTGTTTAAGACCTGGGGTCAGACACTCCCTTCCTAAAATCCTCTACATATGATCTGAAATAAACTTTGCGCGTATGAAAATCAGTCACACGCCCTGATCTGAGAAGAATGCTTGATTACGTGGTAATGTTTGTTTGAGTTACGCCAGTAGCTTTTGATGGTACTCCGGATGATCTGGGTAAAGCCAGAAAATTATATCAATAAATCTCGTAGTAACAGTAATGCTTCGGGGGGAAGGGTGTGTACCTAGAAGATACAGGTAGCCGAAAGGTCTCAGACGCTGGCTTTTGGCTAAACGGTCGAGATGGGTCCTGGTTCAAGTCCTGAGAAATGAATGATGTTTTATGGCGCTGGCTCTGTCCCTGCGCTGAAACCAGTGGCTCTAAATTAAGGACAGGCAACTGCTTATAAGCTCTGAGTTGCTCCTGGTGGCAATTAATCTCCGAAGCACATACAAGAACAGCAAAGAAGGAATACGAAGGAGCTAATACAAAATGATTAAAATTTTGATGTTTTTTTTTTTTGTAGGTTTTTCATTCTGATTACGTCCTTTTCTTCTTTGAAATTTATTCATATGATATACATTCGTTTTACCCACATCACAATTCCGTTTTCATGCCCCCCCCCAGATTTTCTGGATCCGACCTTGAGAGAGGGAGGGAGGGGAGAGCTTTTTCTCTGTCAGCAGGGCCGATCAATACTTCCTAAAGACCATGTCTTTGCTTCGATTACATCGATCCATGAGTTTATATTGGAGGAACAAAAAAAGGTATTTTTGAACATCTTTTATGTATCCAGGACGTAGCATCAATCCTTTAGTCAGCAGCCTGAAAAATTTGGAACTTTCCTGTTATCTCGACTACCATCGTCTCCTTGTGTTTTCTATCTCGACTGATGCTTGTGTGGAACGTCAGCACCGCATCTTAACCGTAAATATTTTTAACCACGGTTATCACATCTTGAAAGCAAGCAATCTAGTTTACTACAAGGAAATTGCACTGTTTTTAAAAGTAAGAAAACGGGGTTACCAATGAAACGTGAAGGATGCTGTTGTCTGAAAAAAAAATATGGTACTTTACCAAAAAACGCCAACCACAAACTTAGTACATACATACGTTTGACTCCTACCATGTTTCCCCGAAAATAAGACCGGGTCTTGTATTAATTGCTGCTCCAAAAGACGCATTAGGGCTTATTTTCAGGGGATGTCTTTTTTTTTCATGTACTACCAACTTTTATTCTTTTTTGTTTTCATCTACATTTATTCATGTACAAAAATCTACATTTACTCAAATACAGTCATGCCATCTTCTGGAACATCGTCATAACTCTCCAAACCCCGAATTCCCGGCCTGAATTTCTTGCGACTCCATTTCCAGTGATAGGCTGCGTGACTACGGTACTACGTACGTATCGTAACTGGGGCTTATTTTCGGGGTAGGGCTTATATTACGAGCATCCGGAAAAATCATGCTAGGGCTTAATTTTCCGGTTAGGTCTTACTTTCGGGGAAATACGGTAGTAGTAACAACACACACAAAAAATAAATAAATAAATAAATAAAATGGAAAGGCGACATATCGGCCAGATGTGAGGAAAAACACCAAGGCACAACTTGTCCGAGGAATTTATATTTAGGTTCATATCATTAAGAGGTTCTCTGCTATCTGCTCGTCAAAGAAAGTCTAAATTATGATAACTGCTGTCAAATTTTAATTACCGTTTTAGTGTCCAACTTCTCCGTTTACTGCGATCAAGGTTTTTTCAATCTGAAAGAGCGAGATTTGAAATTACGCCTCCTTTGAATTCAAAAGTTCTTTCCACTTTCACCAAAACAGTACGAAGATTTTCACTTTCTCACATCTCTGTTATACGAAATCATTATGATCCTTCAAAAATCGCACTTCTGGTTTTTGGCATAATTTTACTAAAAATGTAAAAACTTGGTAAATACCCGAAGAGCCAAAAGTTGTAAATATTAAGTAAAACGTAAATTTATGTGAACGCCAACGACACAGCTGGCCGCGAAAATAAAGAATGAAAACCTAACCAGCACAGAACGAAAGATTATCAGATAGTGAATGTAACAATAAGACTGCTTTTCGGGCTTGGGCTTGGAAAAATTCCGTTCAAGATTAATAGCGCAAGGAAGCTTTCTGTGAAAGAGTAAAAATGACTAATTAGCCTTTTATCCCTACAGCGTGTACGCAAAACTTACGGATGTTAGGTACGTATATCCACATCAATATCCACATATGCCTCCATCCTCTATTTCGGACAATTACTTTCACGCATGTTAGGGGCTGTGAGATTATTTTATACCCTGGTAATTGAGCGGTATACTGGATGCGGTTAACGAAAGTCTTTAAAAACGAAAATAACGAAGTATATAACTTACTTTGTATAGTAAGTTACTTCATATATAACTTACTTGTATATTAGCTCCTATTTATGTCTTACTGCTCGGTGAATACAACTACTATTTATTATAACTTACTTGTATATAACTACTAGGTGTAATTTGATAGTCAGAAAAAACTATCAAAATACACCGAGCCGCGGTGGTTGAGTTGCTTAAAAGCTGGCTTATGATCATTCGTCTGAGTGGGGCACGAGTTCGAATCACGGTGCGGCATGGGTGTTTTTTACACTTTCCAATCGTACTTTGAAGAAGCGTATATGCTCCAGCTTAGTCAGTTTGTCTCTCCGCACGATAACTCGCGTAAAAATGGTTCAATTTCGATGAAAGTTTACTATGTGGTAGGGGACAGCCTAGGAAGGAACCCTACTGAAAATGGACGAAATGGAGTCAAAGGTCAGGACATAGGAGTCATCGTCCTTATGCTTCATAACTTACGTAAAAATGCTTCGATTGCGACACAACTTCAGCATGTTGTTCCGGAGGTATACTGAACCAGTTCTGTTGAATATCATCGACATGGGGTCAAAGGTCAGTGCATAGGAGCGAGATTTATTCCACAGCAATTATCCTCACAACTTGAGTAAAAATGCCTCTATTGCGAGAAAACTTTAGTATGTGATTCCGGAGGTATACTGAACGAATCATTAGTCAGGGTAGAAGGTTTGTTACGCGCGATTTCTGCTATGTTGGAAAGCGTATCATAATCAATGCATTGCATGATTTTATTTACTTGTTTGTTATGCAATGTGAAGCCACAAGGTGACTTGAACCCTTAACAGCTCCAAGTGCAAATTGGGAGGTATGGCTGGATGGTAGTGAAAATGCGGAAACTGTCACGCCGACTCTGCTGCTGTACACAGCGACATGAAACCTTAACCTTCGTTAGGTCACTGCCTAGAAATCTGTTCACCTTTCAGCCTCTGTTTCTAACCAAGTGGAAATCATACCAGTAAAACTATTTTATAAACCTCTCTCTCTATTTATTTGCCCAAGCATGCCCCCTGGGCCCTTGGTAATGGTGGGTTTGCAAGACTGCATAGCCCCTAGCGACCCTCTCCCCTTAATCCGGCCCCCTGTCTGCACGGCATATATAGAATTTTTTTTGAGAGCGAGGAGGTAGGGTCGAAGAAAAATGAAAGTTTTTGAAATCGACCAAAACAAAATAAAAGTTAAGGAAAAACAGAAGGAAAACATTTTTTTTTTTTCTAATGCCAGTTAAACATTTTCATCAAATCAAATATTCTTTGTCTAATATGATACGTATTTTAAGCAACAAAAAAAACCAACAACAATGGAACACTTTCAGGAGGCGAGCTCTGCCCCGCCCCCTCCAACTGCGCCTCTGACTCGCTCTACCCCAAACCACATCCGAGTTACTCTTGAGCATAGAACCTGTGATTTTAATTCTTAAGTATTGCCCACAAATGAATTCTATTAAACAGGTAATCTGTATATGATCTTAAAAGGGTTGTCAGCGTTTATTTTAGTCTAATTGACCACAAATTTCAATTTAAGAAATAAATATTACATTCTTACCGACAGCGTGCTTTTTGTTCTACTAAAAGCACGCTGTCGGTAAGAATGTAATAACTTTTGTTCTACTAAATTACGGGCAATATATTTTTTCATCAAACCAAAAAAAAAAAAAAAAAAAAAAACTAGAAAAATACTTATTTGCCAACGTAATAAACAATATTACTCGCAAATAAGTCAAGTGTATCTTTTCTTAGGAAATTAATTGCTAGTGCAAATATTTCAGATACTGGAGTAGAAATTCTGCCATTTATCCAGTACGTTAACTGAGTATTATTTCCTTGTAGCGTTTTGGGATACTAGACGCAATTTTACTTTTAGGTGTGTTCCCAGTCCAAAATAGTAAACTTTGGCCTCTAACTATTCATGTAACCAAACTCAATTTTTCCTGAATAATTTTTGGAAAAAAAAAAAAAAAAAAAGGATATTTCTTTGTTATTTCTGTTATTAATTTTCATGTTTTCAATGAGCACATTAGGTTCTTATAATAATCACACGCAAAATTCAACTTGAAGGAATCTGATAAAATACAAATAAATGTGCGCAGTAAAAATGGGTTAAATAAATTCGTGGTGCGCTATAAACAACTTTGCAAGGAAGGGTGTTTCACGTGGGATTGGACGATTTACGCCAATATTTACTAACAACTCATTTGCGCTAATTTTTATTTATTTTTTGTACGGGGGTTTAACGAGCACAGTAGGCAACTCGAACATGCAGTCGCCCGTCCCTAATGTAGAGCTAGTGGCTCCACGGGAGAGAGCCAGTCCCGTAAGAAACAACATCCATGCCTCACCGGGATTCGGACAAATCTAGGACGAATGGCGTCATTTGCATATTCACGAACACATATAGAGGCAAAAACTGAACAAAATAACTGCAGCTTCGTAGTAGATTAAAAGTGGCGGAAAAAAAAATTTAACGATTTTTACGTTAAAATACACAACAAGCGTGTTAGGGAAATTCACAACTGGGCACTCTTTCTAGTTACTCTTAAATAAAAATATTTGGAATGTTTAAATAAAAACATTTCTGTTAAAGGTTCAAATCTGAACATAACAGGATTATATATATTGAATAGCATCGTATGCTGCGGTAACAGTACTGTGGTAGCAGAGAACGGAGTGTAGAGAAAGTTTGAAGAATCTGGAAGGGCCAATTTTATTATAAACGCCTAAGAGGCAAGCACGTATCCAAGATATATGTATGTATGCGTGCGTGCGTGTGTAATATATTGTTTTTCTAATTCCTTGAATACAGAGAAAATGAGCTATTTCCTCACGCCTTATAAGAGCTGTTCAAAATTTTACGAAGCGACTTCTTGCTTTTAACAGTAACGTATCATTTTGTATAAGTTTTATACACTGCTTACCTACTTACAGGTAATTCAATTAATATTAATTTTGTACAAGACTACTTTATACGAAAACAAACATTCTAATTTTTTGACAATGCGGTGTCTTTCGAACGCACTACACATGCAGTCGTTCAAGCAATACTCAGGTATGAGGGAGGTGTAATTTAAAGATTCCGGTGCTGTCCTGCGGAGCAACTGATAAAGTACTTTAGCTAGAAATTTCATACGGGAAGTGTCAGCTGTCATGAGCTGGCTGGATGCGATGGTCAATCCTTGAACACTGAAATATGTGTTTTGTTAGGCAGTCCTTCACCAAAAATGTCTCTCCTCCCAATTCTCTATCTCCCCATCAAGCACGTAGCTAGACTTCGAAATCAGGGTGGGACATTATTATTGGTGGGGCAAGCTTGATAGCATTTTTTTTTTTTTTTACGAAACCCTGAAAGAACTCATATTTAATGTATATTAGGACAAGTTCTCTTAATGCTTGCACTACCGGCTACAAATGCATGCAATCCTCCCCCCTTCCTCCACCTGCTGGACACACATACATACACGGGTATGACTAGTTACGTCACTGGTGTAAGATACAAGTGTTGCTAAAATGTAGTCTTCAACTTTTTGCTTGCTCTGAATCCATTGTTTCAAATTGCTTTTCAAAATTTAGCATTTTTTGCTTATGAAAATAGTACTATACTAGAACAAATTAAAGGAAAACTTCGTTTTTGTTTATCTAAATCAAATTTTAAGTTGTGCCACTTAGACACAATGCCTCCCCTCTCCTTAACACTCCCTTCCTTCAAGCCGCCAGCGACTTTGCCTTGCACTCCTCTCCTACAACAAAGCAGTCGTCAGACACTTCTGGCACTTTTTTTTCTTGGAGTTTTAACGATCACCGTGAACTACACAATGGGCTACAAGCAGTCGCCTTTTCCTAATTTTGGGCTACTGATTCCATCGAAGGGAAAGAATCAGCGTCGTAAGACAAACATCCATGTCTCACTGGGATTCGAACCCGGACCCATCTCGGACGAATGATCAGAATCCATCGTTTAGACCACTTCGCCATCGGGGCAGCATTTCACTTTCACTGTCCCGGAGCAGTCTTAAAAGCGTTACTGTATTTTTAGACTACTTTCCGTGTTGAAATCCCATATTTTGTAAAGAATACAAACAGCAGAGCAATTAGCAGAGACCCTCCCCTCTGTTAATTCTTACCCACCCTCCTCATTAGCGCCCCCCCGGCCATACAAACATGAAAAGGAGGCTTAAATTAAGGAATTGGAAGAGTGGAGGACAACCGAATTTTCATGGCCCTACGGATGCTATTTTGATAACGTTTCTAAAGAGAGTAAAACATCACTCTTCCTATGGAAAAATGCGTAGGGCTGCATGAAATAAAACACAAGACTTACTACTTGGCAAATTCCAGACTATATTTTCAAGTTAACACTGAAAATGGCCCATTTTGAACTTGGTGGGTGGCAGGGTGGGAAAGACAAATTTCAGGATGGGCTTAAGCCCACCCTCGCATTTCCTGGGCGATGTCCCTGCTTCCCCCCCCCCCTATAGAGATTCCATGAAGAACACTCCCTCTTGCTGGATGTCTCTTCCTGCCATAGAATACAGAACAAGTAGCCAGAAATACGCCACTGATTGCTCACACAAATCACTAACTCGTCTCTAATATCGCGTGAGTGAGGCTACTGACAGTGGCTTAGCCAGAAATTTCTTAAGCGTGGGTCCATGGATTTGGTTCATTGGTGAAAGCTTTATAATATATATCACGTTAAATTCGTACTAGATTCTTCTCAAGTGGGGGCCCGAGGACCCCAACCCCCAATTTAGGGATGGATGATTGCCTGCAGCCCATCGAGTTGCTCGTGGTGGGCGTTAAACCCACAAACAAACTTGAAAGCTCCAGTTATATAACAGGAGGTTATGCAGTGCTTGTCATGAAAGCAATGTACAAGGACAAGTAAGCATACAGTTGGCAGCATTTGGAAAAGTTTAGAAGATTACAAGTAAGGTTCATACATTCAATAACTTTTTTGCATATTTTAAATATTTGTTTCCTGTCATTGAGGACAAATGTTGCTCAAATCTTATAGAAAATAGCAGTTTGCGTTCTTCACTCAAAAATACTGTTGGAAGCAGCCAAGTCAATATTTGCCTACGAGCCTCTTGCTACTGGAAATATACTTGGATATTAAAAGAAAACAGTGAGATTTAAAAATATAACTGTTAAGGCAGGATTCTTAGCATAAAATAGTTAAAAAGCTGGCACATTAAATTCATTTTCATTTTACATCTCGCTTTATTATGCTTCACGTTCTCCGTACCGCCTGAACTCAACTCAGTGAGTGCAGACCTCTACATCAAACCATTAACATTTGTATCAATTTAATAATTTGGGAAAGTTCATGTTGAAATGCATTGGTTTTGTGATTGTGCTACTGCAAAAAAACCCAACAACATACGAGGCATATTTAAACATTTCGGTGGTGGTGGGGTCCGAACCCCAAGTCCCTCACCCTGAATACGTGTCTGCTAGGGGCGGGGGAGAGGGAACATATTAATTTCGGCGCTCACACATGGTTCTACCCTGTAGTTAAGTAGCCAACGCGAATCAGTAAATAAAATATGAACGATTACTTTCTCATGTTGGTTTTAAGTTGGAATTGTTACTCAGCGAAACTTTTTTCTTGCATATTGTGCTTCTGTCCGCTCCCCCCCCCCCCACACACACACTAGTATTTCTGTAGAGTTACCTACGAATGAACCAATAGGAATAAATTTTTAACTGTGAATGCAAGGTACAGCACACGCCTTCACAGTCAATTATAACTTTCAATACTTTTCTGTGCGACTACTGATGCTGGAAACTGAAATCCAAATTTTCTTAATCCCAGATTTAGAAATGGATGCACAAACTTTTATCATACCTAAAGCGGAATAATCCGAGCGAGTAGCAGGATTTTAGTATCGAACAGATGCAATTCTCAAACTTTATGCTTACGGTCGTATTAGCATTTTTTATTTTCTGAACTGTGGGACAAAAAAAAAAAAAGCTTAAAAACAGCTTACAAAATTGAAATCACGCACAGGCAGATTAAAAATCAGGAGTGATATTTTAAATTATTTTTACTAATGCATACCAATCTTATTTTTCTGCTTAAAATAACTTGTTTGGTCACAAAAGGAAACGTGCTATAAGAATGACAGAGGACGGTGCACCCCCTCCCGTTCTGTTTGGTATTTGATGTGTCGAAATAGCAACCGCCATATACAACCCATACAGGAATTTGTAGTTAAGAAATCAATCATTTTGAGTTGTAACGGGGTCCCCCCTCCCCTCCACTTTTTATCTGCTGCAACATTTAACAAAAACATTTGAGTTGACAACTGCCCAAATCATCATTTAACATGTCCCGTTCTTAATTCGCTAAAACATAAAATTATGGTTTTTGTACGTTAACCAGCCGCCATTAATAAGACGCAAGTTTGTTGACTCACCTCTTCCCCCTATGAAGAAAATGCTGAATATCCCAGTGATAATGTCTGTTCAGCTTGTAACGAGGTGTTGCTGAATGTTCTCCAAACCCGTCGAATACTTTGAGGGTGAAAAAGAAATGAGGGGGGGGGGGGCTACTGAGCGCCACACACACAGAACACACTAGAAAGCAAGGGTTATGGTAGAATTTACGGCTACATCAGTTGAGTCTACCTAAAATAAAGTGCAGCAACTAATGTCGTGCGGGACAGAAAATTTGGTGTCTTATGTTCTAAACATGTAGTGGTAAGAGGACGGTGTCTTATTAATACGCGCACAGAAATTACCCGAATACAAATAAATACACAGCAAACAGAAACGAAACTCCCTCTGTCAAGCGAAGTCGCATACAAAACAAACTTAAGCACATGTATGATGCATGTGTGGACATCATATACTGTTGGCGGCTACTTTTCACACAGATTTGATATAAATAACTTACCCACCTGAGGTTGATGTAGATCCTTTCTTCCCAAATCTTAGTTCCACGATGAATATGTTATGGACGAAAATTTGTCACAGCCTTCCGAACTAAGCATCCGCGTACGCCATGAAAACTCACCCTCGCACGATTCTAACGGCTCCCGAACCGAAAAAATGTACACAACACACAGGATGTTAAGTCCACTGCAGCAGGTCCGTGCACAAAATAACTTGTGAAAATCCTTTCAAAAGAAAAAAAAAAAAAAACTTCGATGTATCAGAACTCAGTCAAATCATGGAAATTTCGAGTCGTAAAGTTAGATAGAAGCCCTCAGAGAATCCGAAAACTGATAGTTTCCACAACAACAATACCAAATCCACTCTTTTCAGAATGCCAAATGCCATGCTAGCCAGGTGGTCCGACGAGTTTGGCGGTGGGAGGGAAGGCAGTCGACGTCACCTCCGCGCATGCGTGCTATCAATCGCGGGATAAGCAGGTAACCGGGCATCAGGATTGTTTCCTCAAAGGTTCTTCTGCATTTGCGCTCGTTTGTTATGATCGTTTTTTTTTTTTTTTTGTTTCTTTCTTTCATTTCTTTTTTTGTCCTTACTCACATATAACGAGTTTCTGGACGTACAATCGGAAGGAAAATAAAATTGAGACGGCCCCCAGAACAAGCAGACCCTAACCGTATTTCCCCCAGGCATATTAGGAAGCTATTTTCAACTCATCCGGAAGGCTACGGTGTACTCGATAGTAATTTTCGGAGAAATAAACCGCGCGAACCGTCACACGTTAGGTAAGCTTTTTTTTTTTAACTCATCGTAAAACGCATTCCGGAAGTAATAGCTACGTTTCTTTTGCCGAAATGTCTTTCTGTGATTTAGTATTTGAGAAGCATGTCCTAGAATTTTAATTTGTTCACGCCATTCTATCATCTTTTTTATACTGAACTGACTGAGTGAAAGTTGACATTAGTTGTTCCTGGATTGGACGAAAAAAAAAGCTTGCATACAAAGATTAACTTTTTTTTGTTTGTTCTAATTGGGACTTCGCCGCGCCGGTGGCGCAGTGGACTAAGCGATGTCCTCTGATCATTCGCCCGAAATGGGTCCGGGTTCGAATCCCGTGGTGCATTGTTGCTGTGTTTGTTTTATGGCATTGGCGCTCTCTCTCTCTCTCTCTCCCTTCCCTGGAACCAGTGACTCTAAATTAGGGACGAACGATTGCTCATAGCCCATTGAGTTGCTCACGGTGGTCGTTAAACCTCTAATCGAAAAAAAAAAAAAAAATAATAATAACTGGGACTTCCCGACAACTGTCAAACTGCCCTTCACGTTGAATGACAGGCCCAGTGGTCGAATGGGGGATACGGCGCAGAGGTTTATCAAACTGTGTAAGGGAAGAAAGGAGGGGTGGGAATTTGGATGAAAGCAAATTTTTCGAAGGCTGAAAATATTTATAGTTAAATATTTAGGCGTCTTACGGCATTTTCTCTCTCACTCCCCTGGAACCAGTGGTCCTAAGTTAGGGACGGGCAACCACTTATAACCCTTAGAGTTGCTCATGATTATCACTGACCCTCCTCCCCCAAGGAGACTTTTTTTTATAGTTAAGAATGATGAAAACTGCGAATCTTTCTTCCCAAATTACCAGCTGTTATTTTGCTTTTTTTTTTTTTTTTTTTTTAGCTCTTCCATCCCGATATTTCTCTTAAACAAGGGAAAAGCAACTACGTATTAACATGGTTTGCTGAGACAGTGGATAAAGATATTTTTAGAAATCTTGGGAATGCTGAAACGACACAGGAATTATAAATTCGTAGCAGACCAAAAGGAAGACACACGTACATAATTTTTTAAATAGTATAACTACAATAGTGATCCGAAATTTCTTGACGCAGAATAGAAATCAAGGGTTTCCAAGCTTTCGCACATCCAGCAGATGGCTTTTCAAGGAAGGTAGACAGTTAACTGCAAACTGAATAATAGAACGGTTCAACCGTTTGAACGTGTTATACGTACATTTGTTTTGATTTTAAACATACGCTTTAAACTAAGAAAATAAAATAAAATAAAGAAATTTGCCCTGGCGGCGCAGTTGTCTAAGCGCTGGCTTATGATCATTCATCCGAGATGTGGTCCGGGTTCGAATCCCGTGAGGCATAGATGTTGTGTATGTCTTACTACACTGGCTCTCTCCTTTCCCTAGGATCAGTGACCCAAAATTAGAGACTGCCGACTGCTTATAGCCGATTGAGTTGCTCACTGTAGTCGTTAAACCCCCAACAAGAAAATAAAAACGGTTATATACATAGATTTCAATTAAAAAAAAAAAAAAAAAAAAGCAGTTTCTGCGTTATGGAAGAAGATACTCCGAGATAAAGCTAAAAACTTCATGTAGAAGACTAACGTCATTGACAACTGTGCTATACGATAATAAAGATTCACCCAAAACTGCTTCTATGTAATCTATCTAATCTATGCATTACCTATCTTCAGATGGAAGGGTGTTGAGAATTTTCTAGGGGGGGTACATAAGGAAATTTGGGGCGTGTTTTGGAGGGATGTGTATCAGTAGCGCACCCAGAAATTTCTTAATGGGGGACGGGGCGTGGCACACAGAATTTTCCCAAGGTGGGGGTAACACCCCCTAAATAACCGGATAAAATAGTCAGGTGCCATAACAATTGAGGAGAGGCCGCGGGTGGCCGAGTGGGCAACGTACGTGACTGCTGCGGAAAGGGCCTCAGGTTCGATTCCAGGCAGGTACGAACGCTCGATCCACTAAATATCCGCCGTGTGTCGGATGGGCACGTTAAGCCGTCGGACCCCGGGCAATAAATAAGGGCGTCTTCCTCCCCCTTTCTACTTCGCTTCCGGGGCGCTCTAGTCCTAGTGTCCTATTTCTAAGGGTTGTTTAAGACCTGGGGTCAGATACTCCCTTTCTAAAATCCTCTACATATGATCATGGTCAATTGAGAAGGAGGTTGACTTTTGTACATTTATTCTTATCCAGTTACTAGTAATGTTACAATACAAGAAAGTTAAATGATTAGAAGAAGCGGTGGATGAATTTCCTTTTCTGGTTAGAAATTTATTTAACAGAACTACTCCCATATAATTATTGTATGTTATAATTATACGGTGCATGATTAAGAAGTATATGTAGATTGCGTATCGTGACTTTTTGTTTCAAACTTCGACGGAATAATTTTCCGCTCTGTCAGCCTAAGGGAGGGGGAAAGGAGGGGAGGGGGGCAGTGGGTGCGCCACTGATGTGTTCCTGATGATTTTAGTGGGGGTGCCATTGATGAGTTCCTGGTGGGTGGAATGCCACCCCTCTAGTAGAAGTTTGGCAGCTGGACCACACTGGACAGGCCCAAGTTAAATTTAACCTAAATTGAACTCTCAACGCAAATTAGACCAATGCATGAAACGATTTATTAAAGTATAACAACTCACAAATAAAAATAAATGTGTTAAAAATATCAATTCTGCTGTATGTCATGACTAGAGGCAGTAATTTTATCGCGGAAAAAAAAAAAAAAAAAAAAAAAAGGGCAGAATTTGCAGGGACGTCGCGTGGTAAATTATGAAATTTCGCGAAAAGTTTGCCGCCGATGATATACACTAACATCTCTAAAAAAAAAAAAATGTCTACCAAGTTACGAAGCAGTAATTCAAATGACTAGTGCGTAACTAAATAAGCATTATAACTTTGTAAGTTTTTAAAATTGATACATTCATAAGCCATTCAAATTCTGGCAATGTTATCAACGCCGTTACACGAGATCAAGATTTTCATTTTCGGCATTTTGATGCATTACAAGTATATTGTACGTACACAGATTTTCTTCTTTAATGCTGTGCCTGTTGTCCTGTAACACGTTTTTTAGTCTTTCCAACCGTAAGTTGAAGAACCGTATATGCTCCAGCTTTTTCCGTCCGTCTGTCTGTCGGCACGATAACTCACGTAAAAATGGTTCGATTTCGATGAAATTTTAGTATGTGGTAGGGGACCACCAGGGGACGAACCCTATTGAAAATGGGTGAAGTGGGGTCAAAGGTCACGCCATAAGAGCAGGATCCATTCAATTGCCCTTATGCGTCATAACTTGTTTACGCTTTCCAACCGTAGGTTGAAGAAGCGTATATGCTCCAGCTTTTTCCGTCCGTCTGTTTGTCCGTATGTCTGTCGGCACGATAACTCACGTAAAAATGGTTCGATTTCGATAAAATTTTAGTATGTGGTAGGGGACCACCAGGGGATGAACCCTATTGAAAATGGGTGAAGTGGGGTCAAAGGTCACGCCATAAGAGCAGGATCCATTCAATTGCCCTTATGCGTCATAACTTGCGTAAATATAGTTCGATTTCGATGAAATTTTAGTATGTGGTAGGGGACCACCATGGGATGAACCATATTGAAAATGGGTGAAGTGGTTTCAAAGGTCACGCCATAAGAGCAGGATCCATTCAATTGCCCTTATGCGTCATAAGGTGCGTAAAAATGGTTCGATTTCGATGAAAATTTGGTATGTGGTAAGGAACCACCTGGGAACGAAACCTATTGAAAATGGGTGGAATGAAGTCAAAGGTCAAGACATAAAAGCGGGATTCATTTCATTGCCCTTATGCGTCATAACATGCGTAAATATGGTTCGATTTCGATGAAATTTTAGTATGTGGTAAGGAAACCACCTGGGCACGAACCCTATTGAAAATGGGCGAAATGGGGTCAAAGGTCAAGTAGGACCTAAGAGCGGGATTTGTTCCATTGCCCTTATGTGTCTTAACTTGCGTAAAAATGGTTCGATTTCGATGAAATTTTAGTATGTCGTAGGGAGCCACTGGGGATGAACCCTATTGGAAATGGGGTCAAAGGTCAGGACACTAGAGTGGGATCCATTGCATTGCCCTTGTGCATCATAACTTATCAAAAATGTTTAGATTGCGACAAAACGTTATCATGTTGTTCCGGAGGTATAGTGAACCGGTTCTGTTGAATATCAACGAAATGGGGTCAAAGGTCATTGCACAAAAGCAAGATTTATTTCACAGCCATTATTCTCATAACTTGAGTAATAATTTCTGGTATGTTGGAAAGCGTATCATAATCAATGCATTGTATGATTTTACTAACTTGTTTAAATTTAGAAAAGGATCGTTCAGCATCGACACTGTTTGTGGGTACTGACAGAAAACGGATGGCAACTTTATGCAGCTTAGGAAAACGAGCTTTTTCGTATTCCAGAAGTCTAGCAAACCTTCGCTGACACGAAATTCTTTTACACTCGCTTTATATGAACAAAATTCACATTTTAGATGGTCCTCATCTTCGAGCATAGGAATGTGACTGGAAACAAACAAATAAATCTTCTTCGTCATCTAAAAGGTCCAAGGACTTAAATTGATCGGGATCAAACATCCTACATGCTTTGAAAAAATTTGCGGCTGGATGACCAATTGTTTTTGTTTTTTGTTTTGTTTTGAACGGAGGTTTAACGACCACCGTGAGGGTGTCCTCTCGTTTCCCCGAATATCGTTTCCCATAATCAGGTGGCTCGTTGAGGCCCATTCTCCCTATGTATATACATGTATATTCCCGGTTCCCCTAATATTGTTACTGCAATTCCCGTTTCCCCTAATATAGTTGGGTCAGAAGTTACGATTCCCGTTTCCCTAATATACTGTAGTTGGGTCAGAAGTTACGATTCCCGTTTCCCTTAATAGTTCGGTTAAAGTTACGATTAATTCCACGGTGTCACGTTCAGTTCTTATTTATATTGGTATTCCTATTTGAATTTGCAAAGGAGGAGCGTCAAGCCTTTCTTTATGCATACAAATTACATACATATATATATATATTGCCCTAACTGGTAGGCAGAAGCATAGCTACAATAACATTTATATATAGTTTGACATAGAACAAAAAACTTAAAAACACTCATGGCATCGAAAATAAGATACATTGTAAAAATTTGTTGAATAACTAGTTAAATCAGCATTGATTAAGCATTGAATGGCATTCAGCAACAGTATTTGCTAAGTTACCTCGTAGCTGTTAAATTAAATCCAACAGATGACATAAAAAGAATTAAACTACATTCTTCGTTAATATATTCGTTTGTCAACTTCAATATTTTTTCATTGATTTTCTTGTATTTCAATTTGAGGTGTAGAGACCGGTTTCCAACGTCAAGCAAAGCCATCTAATTTTTTAAATTGGCATGCTGGGTTTTTAATTAGTTGATGAATTCGTACAAATATCCATTTATAGCATACAAAGATTGACCTTTCCTTGACTGAATAATTTCAACAGTGAAATCCATTATTTTTTTACTACTAACCAAGAAAACTTAAATTCTAATAAACCAACGCTAAAACGTATGAAATCCTTGCCCGGAATGGTATTGTACGGCGTTTTTTGTTTGAAACAGTCCGAAGTTGTAGTACGATGTTGTCCACAAATGACCTTTTCTCACCCCACCCTCAAAGAAAGGATTGATGGAAAACGAGTAAGCCGACAAAGGGAAGGCAAAATAACCTTAGGGAAAGATTATGCATTAGGGGAAACGATATTCGGGGAAACGGAGGCGGAGGGGAACCCACCGTGAGCAACTCAGTGCAGTCCCCCATCCCTAATATAGGGTCACTGGTTCCAGGAAAGGGAGAGAGCCAGTGCCGTAAGACAAACACAACACCCATGTCTCACTGGGATTCGAACCCGGACCTCTTTCGGACGAATGATCATAGGCCATCGCTTAGACCACTGCGCCACCGGGGTGGCGCTGACAAAATCGAGGCTTTTTATCTTCAAAAAATAAATAAATGCTTAATTTTTTTATAACAAATGGATCTCTTTTTGCAGCAACGTTTACTTTGGGGTATAGTTTTCTTGTAAATTCTAACGAAGGCAGCATTAAAATTATTTAATTTTGAAAAATACATTATTCAAAAAATAATAATAGAAATTAGGCAAAAATAGGTAAAAAAAATCTGAAATTCGCTGACATATTTGATATTCGCGAAATTACAGAAAAACCCCTAAAATTCGCGGAAATTCGCGCCTCGACAGGATTACTGCCCTAGTCCTAACTATATACCATGTCTTATTGGTAGCGAAAGAATCAAAGGAAAGGATTTCTAACTAATCATCTGAGCTAGGCCAGGTTACGTAGCACAGATTGGACATAGGCAGTGTGTTCACTGTTAAAAATAGGCCAGATTTCGGAGCACAGATTGGACATAGGCAGTGTGTTCACTGTTACAAATAGGCCGGGTTTCGGAACACAGATTGGACATAGGCCAGGTTTCGGATCACAGATTGGACATAGGCAGTGTGTTCACTGTTACAAATAGGCCGGGTTTCGGAGCACAGATTGGACATAGGCAGTGTGTTCACTGTTAAAAATAGGCCAGGTTTCGGAGCACAGATTGGACATAGGCAGTGTGCTCACTGTTAAAAATAGGCCAGATTTCGGAGCACAGATTGGACATAGGCAGTGTGTTCACTGTTATAAATAGGCCAAGTTTCGGAGCACAGATTGGGCATAGGCAATGTGTTCACTGTTAAAAAATTCGTGGTAGGTTGCACCAAAAAGTGGTGCTGCGCCGCTTTCCGAGAAAAGATACGTGGTGCAAACAAAACCCAACAACATAGTTCAACTTTGCACAATGTTAAAGTACAAGGTTGCACCACATTATGGTGCATGGTTTCACCATGTTGTTCGCATTTGTTTACACCGCACAATGGTGTATGTTTTCTCGCAAAGCGGTGCGCCACTATTTGGTGCAACTTACCTCAAAATTTTTAACAGTGATGAATCATCTGCGCCCCGAAACCTGGTGTGTCCTGTAGGCGGTGTATCCTACGGTGCTGGTTAAAACCCTTTCCTGGAATCAGGAGCTTTATATTAGGAGCAGGTACAGGGGTTGTTCAAAATAATGGAAACACCTCGCTGAAAACAGTGACTTTGGTATGTGCTGCTTTTTGAGTAAAACGAACATGTAGCTACAATTTGTTTTGTAAAAAAGTGTCCCAAGGGTCGGTGTGAGAGAATTGTAAATCGGTGTTTGCATAATTTCGTTCCAGGTGAAGGCACAATGAGTGACTTATCGGAGTTCCGAAGAAGGCAGATTGTAGGAGCCCGTCTGGTTGGTGCGTCGGTAACCACAGTGGTACAGGTATTGGGGGTATCGAGAGGTACCGTGTCGAAGGTCATGACAGCATACAATGTTCACGGCACAACATCATCTGCGAGATACAACTGTGGAAGGAAAACCAAACCCACTGCGAGAGACAGGAGGACATTAAAGTTGATTGTGACCGCAAGGAAGAAGACCACGGCGACGAAAGTGACTGCTGAGCTTAATGCACATTTCCAAAACCCAGTGCATAAGCACAATATTTACGGCAGAGCTGCGACTGCAAAACCCCCGGTGTCACAGGTGAATATGAAACTGAGACTACAGTGGTGCCAGGAACATAAAACGTGGATTGTGGATCAATGGAAACAGGTCTTGTTTTCCGATGAATCAAGTCTTTCACTATTCTCCCCACCACAGGACGGGTTTACGTGTGGAGAACATCCGCAGAAGACTACATCCCAGACTGTCTCCTTCCTACAGTGAAGCATGCGAGCGGTTCCGGAATGGTTTGGGCCATGATCTCGTGGTTTGCAGCAGGTCCCATTATCACCTCATACGGACGGATCACTAGGGGTGACTATGTTACTCTTTTGGCCGACCATGTGCATTCAGTGGCGAAGACATTGTTTCCGTCAGGGGATTGCACCTTTCAACATGATAATGTCCCGATTCACAGAAGTCGAATGTTCAATCATGGTTTGAGGAACATGAGGATGAAGTTGCACACCTTCCCTGGCCTGCACAATCACCGGACTTAAACATCATTCCACCCCTGTGGTCTGTGTTGGAAAACAGAGTGCGAACCAGTTATCTTCCTCCGCCGTCTCTCAAGGAAATGGAGCAGTTTCTGCAGGAAGAATGGTACAACTTACCACTTACAACCATCGAGGACTTGCATGCGTCCATTCCAAGGAGGATTCAAGCAATTTTAAATGCCAATGGTGCTCCCACACCATATCAGGTGCGTAACACTTATTGTTTCGAGGTGTTTCCATTATTTTGGACAACCCCTGTGCCTCCTTATATCTTTCGAAGCTGATGAGAGTCGTTACTACCCCCTACCACAAAAAAAATTTATATACGCTCTTTGCAAAAAACAAAACAAAACAACAACAACAACAAAAAAGCGAGGAACCCAGAAGAAATCATCCAATCCGGATGAAAATTGGTCTGTGTTATAGTATATGTATAGGAAAGGAAATGATTACAATTCCAGAGCAGTTGGGCGATTTATTCGGATAAAACAGCTACATGAGTGGAACCAGTCAGTACATTGTAGCGTCACTTCTGGCTCGGATACAAGCTGTTCCCCGGCGTGGCGTATACGCATACATTTCACGGATACTGTCCTGAGGTATAGCATGCCACATGGTATTTAAATTGCGGGCCAGTTCACCGACATTCCGATTACTGTAACCCTTCCAGCATCAGTTTTTATACTCAGAACAAACCTAACCTGAATACACTGTGAACGTTGAAGTGCCTATTCACTGAAAAGATATCTCCTGTTTTTCAGTATTTCTTAGCATTAGTGGAGTACCATGTGTCAGGGACCTCCCATCACCTTGAGGGTGTGCCACCATCACGGAAGGCAGGCTAAAGAAAACTTCCTGCTGATCCTTCTATAACCAACAAAACAAAATAAGTATTTTAAAACAGTAATCAAGAAGGGAGCAACGCTCACAGATCCCCAAACTGCTTAAATTCCCTTTTACTCTCCCCCAACCGTTCTTACCCCCTACCGGCAGTAAATATCCTCCGAGTATAGTTTCTGTTATTCACACAACTGCTCAAAGCATATGACAATAACGTCGCCAAAATGCAAATGTATGCACTTTTTAGGAAAGCGACCGAAACTATGATCTTAATTTTTTTTGTATACGTACGCACAACGCTTAAAACATTTATGTTCTCTTTAAGTCTCAGTTCAAGCTCGAATACGAACTTTTGAGCTTGAATTATATTATGCAGTGAAAGTAAACATCCAGTATCTTCTGCTCAATAGTCAGGTTAGCCTTTCTGCTAGTAAGTATAGAGTAGTACAAGTGATAAATACGTATCATCATCATCATTGCCTACCATTATCAGTCCACTGCTGGATGAAGGTCTCCCCAAGTTTCTTTCACAACTGTCTGTCTTGAGGCATTCTCCTCCATGTTACTCCGGCATGCTTTCGAATTTCATCCATTCATCTCCCGTGTGGTCTTCTTCTGGGTCATTTTCTGACCCTTGGAATCCAGTCTAAGGTTTCACTTGTCCATCTGTGGTCTGTTCTTCTGGCAACATGTCCAGCCCATTGCCATTTGAGGGATTTTACTCTCATCATGATGTTTTCCACTCTTGTCATGTTCCTTATCCACGAGTTCCTCTTCTTATCTTTCCTGGATACACCAAGTATACATCTCTCTATGCATCCTCCAGTTGTCTGCAGTCTTTGTATGTCTTTTTTAGTTAAAATCCATGTTTCTGCTCCATAACGTAAGAACTGGAAGGATGCATTGATTAAACACTTTTCTTTTAAGACATAAAGGCATATTGCACTTGAAAATTGTATTGTTTCTCCCAAAAGCTCTCCAGGCAAGTTTTATACGTCGATTAATTTCCTCATCAACATGACACTCGCTTGATATCTGCTGTCCAAGGTAAATGCAGGTATCGGTTATCTCTAGCTTTTCCCCATCAATCGATAAATCTTCCTTTCTTGTAAAAGCATTGTACATCACTTTTGTCTTCTGAAAGTTCATTTTTAGTCCCACTTCTTTGCTGTTGTCAGCAAGTTCCAGGATATTATTCTGCAGCTCTGAAGGGATAGTTGAAAAAAATAACACAAGTATATATGTTATCGTTAAAGTATGAATTCCGTTATTTCATAGAATACCTAGTTATTTCATGAAATAACTGATCAAGTCAGTTAAAGCGTTAAACTCACTTCCATTCTATGGTTTAACTAGTTATTTCATAGAATAACGATCTACACCCCGTTAAAGTGTAAAATAACCGAGTAAATAAATTCCAAATTCAAAAGGCTGTAAAATGAGAACCACTGGTCAGAAGTAGGACATCATTTTCAACCCACTATAAAGTGTTATATAATAATAATAATGATATTATATTATGAGTACTTCGTCTCAACCTGATAATGAAGTGCTGGTTGAAAAAACAAGGTTGAATAATGCCATTAGTAAAGTATGTATAGTTTGTTCACAAGAATGCAGTGAAAACGTAGTTTGTTCGAAATGTAATGAGCCTGTCGACATGTCATGTTTAGAAGACTATGTTTTGGAAGACAAAGTTGTACAGAAGATCTGCAAATTGTGTTTTAATGAACTGAATGTTCATAGGGAAAGAGAAAACTAAAGAATGTTTGGAAATTCAAGCTAAGAAGATGAAATTAATGTCAGATAAATCTCATTCTGAAGCCTCTGTGGGGCTTACAGTCCGTATCCCAGTACCTGAAGTTGACGGAGGAAGGGGTGACGCCAGATCTATTTCAGCTGTTATCATCAAAATAACCGAAGAAGGATTTTTTCAATTGGGAACAAGAAACGGCCGCATAAAACAGCTATATTCTCGATCCCAGTTCAGCGTCTGTGAACAAAAACTAATTCAGATCGAAGAAGTGCCGGATATAAAGAAATCGCTCCGGTCGGTTGCTACAGCTCAAAGTTTAGGTACCGGTCAGGGATTTAAAAAATGTTCATGGAAAACGCAGTGTGTCAACAAAAAATGTATTTGTTTTAGAAATAATGTTCTATGCAATTCCAAATGCCATTTTAGTAATCCCTATTGTAACAAATGATTATATTGTGTCTTTATATAAATAACATTTTGTATGCTGTATAATTCAGTCAAATTGTTTATTTTACACTTTAACTGTCTATCATTAGTTAATTTATAGAATACCTAGTTATTTCATAGAATAACTAGTTAAAGTGTGGAATTATTAATTTATTACACGCTTTAACTAACTTGATCAGTTATTTCATGAAATAACTGAATTATACACTTTAACGGTAACATATACACTATACTGACAAAAGTCACCGGACACCTAGAACAGAAACACAACATGCAACATAGCATAGTGTTTTATTCGACTATCTCGCGCTCACAGGAAAACCACAAGTTCCCCGATGGACCCGAAACATCGTCGGTCAACAGGCACCTCGGGCCTGTAGTCTTCTTGCGACTGCTCGCTCCAAAAACTGCACGTTGACTCCCTACCTCTTTGTTTCCTAGGTGAACTCAACCCCTCGCTTCCCTGATCGCCTTGGGATAGTCGATGTCCGGCTTTATAAAGCTCCCAAGTTGAAACTAAGAAGCTTCCGCTTTCCTGTCGGCTACTTTGAAATTAAGGAGCCGAAAATTTTAATTCAACCGGACAAATCAAATGCTGCTACCAAACACAATGCTTAGACCTCAGGTGCTTTTAAAAATGGAACCCAGGCACCCTGTTAAAATCCGTACTTCCTGCTATTATTTGGCTGGGCTGACGAAATTAGATTCCCACGCAACCAGAGGCGGATCGAGAAGTTTACTCTAGGGAAGGGGGCGGTTTTCAGAGTACAAAAAGGGGACAGAAACCATTATATATATATATATATATATATATATCATCATTGTCAACCATTATCAATCCACGATGAAGGTCTCCCCAAGTTTTTCCCACAACGATCTGTCTTGTACCAGTTTTCTCCATGCTACTGCCGCATATATATATATATATATATATATATATATATATATATATATATATACTGTATTATATATTAGTCGCAGGAGATGCCGAAAATTACCCCGTTTTAGCCACGCCGGCTTCCTCCCAGCCCATCCCACCCAAGCGGGGATTGACTTCGGAGTGGGTGGAACAACGGGAAGCGCCCCTGAGGCGTGAGGGAGAAGGAAAAACAAGAAAAAAGAAAGAAATCCTAAAAAGATTATCTGAGAGGAAGCGGTGGGGATATTTTCACAAATTTTCTTTATGACCCAATTAAGATAAGTACGTAGATCAGATCGTTATTCACAGTTTCTCCCACCTACTCTGATTTCGGTACCAAGCTCTGCCTTACCCTGTTTCGAGACGTTACAGATGCCAGACAACATGACAATAGAAAATAACTAACAAAGAATATCCCCATGTTTTTCAGCCCCGCTGTCCCTGTTTCCCCTTTATCTTTTGCGCTCTCTCTCTCTCTCTTTTTATTCTTTTCCCCTTCTGTTTCCTTTTTTTACCGAACCTAAATCAATGTAATAAGTATTTTAAATACTCCGTACTAAGTTTAATTGTTAATTTGTTTTAGAAAAACTGAAAACAAAATATGCAAAGTTAATCATTTACGATCTTCGCTACTTTAAACGTAAAAAATTTCGTCATGGTTTAGGGGGTGATCACGCCCCCGCCGGATCCACCACTGCACGCAACGTGGAGATGGAGATGGAAAACAAAGGCGAAAATGGTTGCGATAGAGATTTAATATTTATGCCTAAAATTCTCTTATTAAATCTCCGTAATACTTGACTAAGCATTTGCTAATGTCTCTAACTAAACATTTATAATTATTTAGATTAAACGGTCCGGAGTCAATGAGTCAGAAGTGGTACGGGCATTTCAGTATCCCGACTGGTACATCATGTAGCACAATGTTGAATGTACTTCACAACAATATAGGGTGATATCAACATGCACTTCACATGCAGTGGTATGCAAAGATATTGTATCACCCTCAAAAACCGCGAATTTTAAAGTTTAGCTCTTTTTTTAACGAACTAATTTTCATAGTTATGTCATCATTTATATGTCACTATATAGATGCAAAGTTTAATGGAGATTTCAAAAATGTCTTAGTTTTTTCTGTAGCTACTTCTGCTCTTAAGATACCTTACAAAAATCATGAACAAGTCAAAATTAATATGAAAAGAATCATTTTTCCAATACTTAGGTACATACATACATACATATCACTAAGCTGTTCTCTGAGATTCAGAGGTTAGCTCCAAAAAGAAATACAAACTACCAGATATTTTTACTTACTGTTGTCGTATCAGACTTCTCTATTTACAGCGATCTTGACATACAACTCGGGCTTCACTGAGATCCATTATACGCCGTACGCAAGATCTTTTATACTTCATACTCACAATCTTTTTCTCATGCAGACACTCCTGAATCTGATCCACCCACGTCTTCCTTGGCCTTCCTCTGCCTTTCCTTCCTGCCACTTGGGCTAAAAAGGTTTTCTTAGTAAGCATCTTATCACTCATTCTTTCAACATGGTCAAACCATCGAAGCATATTAGTCTCGACATTGCTAACAACTTTTTGCTTCACATCACACAACTGCAACACATCTTTATTCCTCACACAAGTAGACTGTGTCTTCCCGCAAACCCCACGTAAGTAACGCATATCTCCAGCACACAAACGATTTCTATGTTTCTTCTGTAGTACCCAAATTTCACTACCACACATCAGAGTAGGAACAATTACACTTTCATACACAGCCATGCGGGACTCTCTAGAGCAGTGTTACGCAACCGGTGTGCCCCCACAAGGTGAAAGGTGTGACGCGAACTTTTACCTATTATCCTATTGTAAGAAATTAATTGTAGAGTTTTATTTTTTAATTTTATCCTAGTTACTGTGTTCCATGTGTTTGTATTTCATTCTCTGCCGCTGCATTGGTTAAAAAAGATGATGCTTGTTTATTCTTTATTACATGCCGCGAATTATGTATTCTAAGAAATTAAATGTAAATTATTTACTCGCAGTCGTTGTTATATCGTAGTTTTGCTTATTGATATATTTTGTATTTCTCGCCTCTACCGCTGCGCTATGCGGCTCCTTTGTTACATTGTTCTATGTACGTTTTTCCCTAAAAGTTCCGGGATTAGCAAAGGTTTCCCTGTCTTTTATTATTTTATTACGTTGTTTTGGTATTTGCCCCTGTTTGTTAGTGCTTCTTCAACTTTATTACTTTTTTCCTGTACCGATGCACCCAACCATTGTTAGACTTTATTTTAAATAAGTCGGTATATATGTCGGAATATATATAAGTCGGTATATGTGTCTGTTCTTCCCTTTGGAGATTATAGGTCCCGCGCCTTACAATTATTTCAGTTCTATCACAGCTGTGCTCTGAAGTACTCCGAAAATTGTGATTGCTAGTCAGTCTTGCTGTTGTCTATTACTATTGAACTATTTTATTTTTTCAAGGTGGACAAGTTCCTAGTACGGAGTGTTCCGTCCTAATATTAATAGGTTGATTACATTACGTATTTATATTAATAGTGTCATATCATACGTTATAACGAAGTAAATTTCTCCGTCATTTTTGGTCCACGCGGGGATCGAACCCGAGTCCACTTATTCCGAACAAGTCGCTCTACCAACTGAGCTACGCAGACGTTCTTTCTTGCTGCTATCTGCCATTATGACGCGTGCGTCCTGCGGGGCATGCACGTCACATCTCTTCCCCCCCCCGAATGAGGGCCGGGGGCATGGCCCACGGGTCAGCAGTGACCATGAATCGCTGCAGGCAGCCATCCGCTGTAGAACGTGCACTTGAGAACTCCCAGTCAATCTGGTGTGTGGAATGCAACGTCACACACATTTGTTTTTCGAAGCGCTGGAGAAGGACTTCTCTTATTTTTCTTGTCTCGCGGTGTGGAAAGAACATCACACCATTGCGAGATCTTTAACGGCCGGGTCATCCGGGAAGTTCGGGCGCCATTATAACGAAGTAAATTTCTCCGTCATTTTTGGTCCACGCCGGGGATCGAACCCGAGTCCACTTATTCCGGAATAAGTCGCTCTACGAACTGAGCTACGCAGACGTTCGTTCTCGCTGCTATCTGCCATTATGTCGTGTGCGTCCTGCGGGGCAGGCACGTCACAACGTTTTTGATTGGATTAACGTTTTGGTGTGCCGTGCTGAGTCATGGATAATTATGGTGTGCCGCGAGTAGAAAAGGTTGCGGAACACTGCTCTAGAGAACCCATCATTCCTGTGAAAACCTCCCGGAGCAGCCGCGACTTTCAATGAAGAATTCACTCGCCTACTAAGTTCACCAACCAATTTGTTCTCTCTGTCAAACATGCTTACTGATGTAAACCTAAGTATTTCTTGTTAAACAGGCAATACTTAGGTTTACAGCAATACATCGTTTTTGTAGTTCATAAGCGAATAAAATAACATTTAAATGCAGAAATATAATAAAGCAGAACTATAAAATGTACCTAATATTTTGTTTTACCAGCCTTAAGCTTTAATCACAGCTTTGCATCTGGCTGGCATACTGTGAACAAAGTTTTGTAAAAGATTGGGTTGAACAATTCTATTCCAAATTTAAATTACATTCAGGGTGTTGAATTTTGGTTGTTTGCTTCTTTTTTGATCGTTCATACGACACTTTGAACCACAAAATTTCGATCGGGTTCAAGTCCGGTAACTTGGTGGAAAATCAAGATGCTGAACATTTCCCCCCTCAAACCACGTTTTCACTACTTTAGCACGATGACAGGGAGCATTGTCATCTAAAAAATGAAATTGCCGTCATAAAGTTTTCTAGATGATGGTAGCATCTTGTTTTCTAATATCCAGATGCTTTTCTGGGCATTTACAGTACCATTGACAATATGGAGGTCACCAACACCATGTGCACATATGCAGCTCCAAACTATAACCTTCACAGGGTGCTTAACAGTAGTCACTAAACAACTTGCATGGAATTAATCATGCTTGAATCTCCTTACATAGGCACTACTCTGATTCCCATTAAGGCAATATTCTGATTTATCGCTGAATGGATGGCTCATGAACAGCCATTGCTTGGTTGTTCACGAGACATCCTGTTTTCGCCCAATGATGTCTATGCGGTCTTCGATTTGCAGTTAACAGTGGTTTACGCTTGCCTTTGCAGCCATGTAAGTGATAACGCAGCAGCCTCCTCCTAGCAGTAGATGTACTAACAGTAGCACCAGTCACTACCGACCATCTTTGAAGCAGTTCAGGTGATTTGCGCCTCCTGCCTGCCAAGCTTACCTTTCTGAGCAACTATTTTTACTCTGTCCGCTGTGAACAATTCCGAAATTTTAACTATTATTGAGAATGTACACAAACTACACTGAAGAGGAATTGGATTAATTCATTTGCTGTTCAGTGCATATCCTAAAAACAACAAGAAGCGACCACTACAATGCCTGCATCAACCCTTATAAAGGCTGGAGTAGGATTAGGATAGCATTAGGATGCAGCCAATCGGGTAAAAGAATGTCTATGATTGGCTGTAACAACTGATACGCATGATTGTCTGTAACAACTGATACGCAGTTTACTTGAATTTCAATGTATTTGTCAAACCCCATATTTTATGTAATATCTTAAGAACCGAAGTATAGCTACAATAATTTTTTGAAATCTCCATTAAATTTTGCATTTAATGACATATAAACGATGAAATAATTAGGAAAATTAGTAACTTAAAAAAAGAGTTAAACTTAAAAATTCACGGTTTTTGCAGTTGATGCAATACTTTTGCACACCACTTTAATATCAAAACGTTATCTAAATTATGTTCCACAAATCTTTAACTCAAATGATACTACGTTTTTAACAACTCAATATCTAGAAAGAGCTGCTCATAGCGTGAATATATAAACTTTGCTCTTACCGTTAACAAGAAATCTCATCACGTAACCAATCGCACTCGTAACAAATCGTTCTCGTAATAACTCTCTTAAACTGTTTACAGCATATGATTGTATTGCCCTTTGACTCACTGCCAGTGACGCCAATTTGTAAAACTAATTGGGGAAAATAATGTGTCGTTAAGTCAGAAAAACATTTAACGAAGAAACCAAATTTACATAAGAATGCAGAAACTCAAAAAGAAGGTTATGTTAGAGCGAAAGGTATACGTCACAACAGGTGTTCCTAAACATTTTCTACTTCATTATAGACACACATACGCTAAGTTCTTGTAACACTGTTCTCACGAAACCGAAATTTAAAACTGACTACGAAAGCTGCTTTCCTGCCGCCCCGTTGGCGCCGTGGTCTAAGCGCTGGTTTCTGATCATTCGTCCGAGATGGGTTTGGGTTCGAATCCCGTAAGGCGTGAATGTTGTGTTTGTCTTACGGTGCTGGCTCTCTCCCTTCCCTGGAGTCAGTGGCCCTAAATTAGGGTCGGGCGACTGCTTATAGCCCATTGAGTTGCTCACGGTGGTCGTTAAACCTCCAATCAAGAAAAAAAAAACCAATAAAATAAAAAAAGCTGCTTTCCATTGACGCTATAAGGCGATGCATCTGATAAAACTGCCGTTTGATTTGATTTGCAGACACGGTGGCACAGTGGTCTAAACGCTGGTTTCTGATAATTTGCACGAGATGGGTCTGGTTTCGAGTCCCGCTGACGATTGAATGTTGTGTTATGGCACTGGCTCGCTCCCTTCCCTGAAACCAGTGACCATAAATTAGGGACGGAGCACTGTCTACAGCCCATCGGGTTGCTCACGGTGGTCGTTAAACCTAAAATAATATATACTGTACATATATATATATATATATATATATATATATATTTAAGACTACTTTTAGGAATGACGAAACCTTTAGAGACGAAATGTTTTTATAACTGATTCCTGGTTCATGTTGTTATCCCACTGATAAAAGACCCGGTGGCGCAATGGTCTAAGCTATGGCTTCTGATCATTCGTCCGAATTGGGTCCGGGTTCGAATCCCGGCGAGGCATGGATGTTGTGTTTGTCTTACGTCACTGGCTCTTTCCCTTCCCTGGAACCAGTGACCCTAAATTAGGGACGGGCGACTGCTTATAGCCCATTGAGTTGCTCACGGTGGTCGTTAAACCTCCAATAAAAAAAAACAAAAAAAAACCTACAATAAAAAAAAAAAAAAGAAAATTAAATTTCGGTTCTTTTCAGCAAACCTTTCTTTTAGGTAATACTGATACTCTATATTATCAAACAGTATTCGGGCATTATCAAATGTTTGCATAAGTGAAAAGAACGGTTGAGCTGGAAGGTGCTCTGTGAGTAGGGAGGTACGTATATAAAACTTAAATGTTCTGTTGTGTTATCAGTAACTTTGAAGGACATACCGCTCGGACGTGAACATTCCGAGTTCCTTCGTGTGCTGGTCATAGTATGTCATTTGAATAACGTTTCCATACGGAGCATTGCAGCTAAACTAAACACAGCCGCCCCGGTGGCGCAGTGGTCTAAGCGATGGCCTCTGATCATTCGTCCGAACGGGGTCCGGGTTCGAATCCCGGTGAGGCATGGATGTTGTGTTTGTCTTACGGCACTGGCTCTCTCCCTTCCCTGGAACCAGTGACCCTAAATTAGGGACGGGCGACTGCTTATAGCCCATTGAGTTGCTCACGGTGGTCGTTAAACCTCCAATCAAAAAAAAAAAAAAAAACTAAACACACCAAAATCGACTGTGAGTGATGTCGTGAAGAGATAGAAACAGGACGATGCAACCAAAAAACTCTAATATATAATTTTCTAGAGTCTTTCTCCTCCTCCGTGCCACTTTTTAAGTCGTCATAGCAACAACCGAGAAACAAATGTTTGTGACGTCACGCTTTGGTTTTCGTGTAGGTAACGTCATCACATGCACGCGCACAGTCAACGTTTATAGACCGTATGCATTGACGTCACGAAACCGCAGTTCGCGTCACTTTTTCGTCTGCTGCTTTCTTTCAGAACAATTGGTGTACAAGTGAGATCAAAGATGTATTTCATGGGCTACGTAAGTGGGTTATCTGGCGATCAAAAATAGCTTTATTCAGAGAAATTGAAGTTATTGGGCAACTGTGGTGACCCATATGTAATTCCATACTCATTTTTCCTGAACGATTTTGAGGTCTTGCCACGAATAGAACACGGCGATATTGTTAATTATTTCGTTTTTTGCACGAACGCCTTCACTCCCGAGCAAATGAAAGCGTGCAAGTCATTCCTAAAGAAAGGTTAATTCCAGTCTAAATATCTTCATAGAGTTTTTGCAGATAACACATCAGTAAATTTATGAACATACCTGTTACAATATGTAAACTACACGCACTCTAAGGTTCCTTCGTTTCCGGTCATCAATGTCAACTCTGCTAATACGTGACATCCACAAAGTTTGGCGCTTCTGCATATTTTTTTATAATTCTGATCCCACTTCGTTCACTCAGATGATAATCTATAATAGGACACATCATTATCTCTCCCACTTCGGCTAACGCAGCCGAAAATAGCACATAACACCATCTTCCTAAACGCTCCACAATGCAAATCCAAGCAGTATTTGTACACCAGTTGATCACCAGGGCGTCTGCTAGGATGGTTTACCTTGCTGTGACGTCATATGCATACGGTCTACATGACTTAGTTTCGTTGTCATAGCAACAAAGAACATAGCTGCTGCTGTGACGTCATCTAACCTAAATCATTCTCACATGACGTCAGAGATGCGCTACGTCACACGGTCAAGTCTTTAGAGATTCGAAAACTTTACGTCAGGAATTTTGGTTCTATTTCATATAAGGTATATAAATAATAATAACAATAAATTTTATTTTTTGCAGCCTGCAATGTAACAGCAAAAAATAAAATTCATTATTATTATTAATTGTATACCCTTGATATGCTTTATTACACTGTTTAACAGAAAAAGGCGAACATTTATATTCCGGTGTTCAAACTGTGTTATCCGTAACCGTTCCTGTTTAATGTTTTGTTTACAACTTTTTTTTCTTTCGTTCGAAGTTACAGTTTTTTTCGGGTGTGTACGATTAGAAGTTATTTAATTCATATTGTGGTTCATTTGTCTCAAAACATCAACTTTGTTTTGCGTCCGTTTTAACAACAATACTGCAAATATGCCTCCTAAACGGACAAACTCGCCGCCCCAGTGGTCTAAGCGATGGCCTCTGATCATTCGTCCGAACGGGGTCCGGGTTCGAATACCGGTGGGGCATGGATGTTGTGTTTGTCTTACGGCACTGGTTCTCTCCCTTCCCTGGAACCAGTGACCCTAAATTAGGGACGGGCGACTGCTTATAGCCCATTGAGTTGCTCACGGTGGTCGTTAAACCTCCAATAAAAAAAAAAAAAAAAAAAAAAAAGAAGTAGCTTTCCAGAAGGAAGCAGCAAAAAGACGAAAGGCGGAGCATGAAAGGGCCCTTCGGGAAAGTACGTCTGCTGTGCAAAGAGAATGCGATCGGAATCGTCATCGCGTATCTAATATAACTTCTCAGCAAATTGAACGAAGTCGGGAGCAACACCGAATTGCAAACATGACGTCAGAACAAATCGCACAAGGTCGCGAACGACATCACATTGCAGACATGTCACAATCGCAAATATTACGCCAGAGACGTGATGTTACAATCCGCCGACAAAATCCACGAACTAGAAACCAAGCTGTTCTTGACGCAGTTAACGTTGTTGTACCAAATGTAGAAGCTCATAACTGTGGACAGTATTTGCGAATTTTGTCATGCAAAACATTTTGCGGCAGAACAGCCATCTGACAAACTTTTTACGCTGTGCTGTCATAAAGGCAAAGTAAAATTATATGCTATAAGATCAGCCCCTGTTGCTCAGCGGTAAACGAAAGAACAGCATCAACATTCGAAAAATTTCATGGGCAACATAAGAGCAATAAATAGTGCTTTGGCGTTTGCGTCCATGGGAGCTATCATTGCTCCGCCTCCTGGATACGGTCCCTGTTGTTTCCGAATTAACGGACAAATTTACCATCGAGCAGGAGCTTTGCACACAGCAAATGGGGACCAAAGAAAGTTTGCTCAGCTGTACATATTGGACCCGGAAGAGGCTGGTGATCGAGGAATGAGGATTAGGAAAAACACCCAGTGCAATCCACGTCTGATGCAAGAGTTAAGCACTTTCATGTCTCCAAATAATCCTTTTGCTGACGCATGCAAAATGCTTTATGAAGTTGAACAAGAAAGCATTAATAATGCCGATCTGCATGGAGTTGAGCTGGCAAAAATACACTGCTGGCCACCCAAAATGCAACACTAAGAAGGAAGCATCCGATTGGTCTGAAATTCGCAGCACGCGTCACCCGCGAGAGGACAAGCAAACGATTAGCATTGCAGAGCATATGCAAATCATGTGCGCCCGGCACGCCACCGAGAAGCACTATAAGAGGGGTGCACAGAAGGCGGAGTGTAAGTAGTGGAAGTGTGTTGTGCTGCCGGACATGTGAGTGGGAAGCTTCCTGATGCCTCGCCGCAGAATACGGCAGTCATTCCAGCACGTTTCGGAGTTCGACAGAGGACGAATAGCGGCTTATCGCGACAGCGGTTTATCGTACCAAGACATCGGCGCCCGTGTGAGACGACATCCAGCCACAGTGAGGCGAGTATGGATTCGGTGGGTGCAGAAGGGACGGACGGACCGACGTCAGCGATTGCCGCAGCTGCGGCACACCACCGAACGAAAGGACCGGCATGTTGTGCAGTGGACATTGACGGCTCGCACCGCCACATCACGAACGTTAGCGTAGGAATTAGCGTGTGTTGCGCAACAACCTGTGTCAGCTCGTCCCGTTCAACGTCGTCTGCAGGAGCGGGGACTTGTCGTACGGCGCCCATTGCTCCGGTTACCATTGACGTTGCACCACCGCTGGACGCTGTGGCAGTGGGCCGTTGAATGCCGCACCTGGACTATGGAATGGCACGTCATTGTCTTCTCCGACAAATCCCGCTTCTTCCTGCAACACCACGATGTTCGGATCCGCGTGTGTCGGCACCGCGACGAGAAACTGTATGACGCCTGCATTATGCATCGCCATACGGGTCCGTTGCCTCTCGTTATGGTTTGGAGCGCAATTGGATATGACACCCGCACCCCTCTGGTACGCATCGCCGGTACACTCAACAGCCACCGCACCATCTCCGACGTTTTGGAGCCTGTAGTCCTCCCTTACCTGCAGGACCTGCGAGCGGCCACGTTTCAATAGGACAATGCGCGCCCGCACGTGGCACGCATGGTGCAACAATTCTTTACTGCCCACCAAGTGTCACTGCTGCCGTGGCTCGCCTGTTCTCCTGATATGTCGCCCATCGAACACGTCTGGCCACTGATCGGCAACCGAGTGGCCCGGCAAGCACCACCCGCGGCTACGCCTGATGAACTGTGGCAACCTGTGGAAGCCGTCTGGATCGACATACCCCAAGTCCACATCCAAAGCCTCTTTCGTTCAATGCCGCGGCGTGTAGCGGCCGTTATTGCCAGCCATGGGGGCCACACGAACTATTGAATTCTGCGTGTTCCGCAAGTCGCACGGGCCTGTAAGCTCAATCGTTTCATCTTTGTATCTGTTGTTACGTGTCCAGTAAATCTGGCTTTGCTATCTCGTGTCCTTCTTGGTGTTGCATTTTGGGTGGCCAGCAGTGTAGTTCACGGAAAAGAACAGGGGAAATTGATACAGGGTTCACAGTCAGTGTAAACAAAAAATGATGTGTTCCAGGAAGTGTTGACGAAATAGGGACTACAGGTTTTACAAAACACATAACAGGCAACCCGTCGAATCAAATTCCATAACCGACTGCTCGGGAAATTTTCAGAAAGCTGTGAGCCAACGTCGCCATCTATTGACGTGGAACTCAAAAACTGTAAATAAATGTCAATAATTTCTGTACGATAAATTTTATTTTCCTCGTCATTATTGACGGGCTTTCATGCAGTAAATAAATAAATAAACAAACCAAAAAAAGTGTTCAGAAAAGCCGCACAAACTGACGGAACGTGACAGAAGACCCATGGCAAGAAGTGTGAAGAAATTCCATTCTTCCTCTGCCATTTCCATTGCTAATGAAGTAGGAAATGTTTGCAATGGCTAGGTTAGTAACATAACTATCCTCAGAGAGTTGTATAGTGTGGGTTATTAGGGTAGAGCAATGGCACACATCACTACTGTGAATGAGAAGCGCCGTTCGGGGTGGTGTGTCCTGCTGTCGTTGTCGTTCCTGGGCTATGGGTGACTGGAAAGTTTAACGACAGCCTGGCAAACGATTTTCGTCGGACTGTGTTCGTCCAACTGTTAAGTTCGGTGGAGGCTCCATCATGGTATGGAGTAGTTTTTCGTGGATGGGACTCATCTCGTTGGTTATTATACCACAAATCATGAACTCTGAAGGGTACCTCGATGTTATTCTGCCCTACCAACAACATGGCAGTATTATGGAAATGGCCGTTGTCTCTTCCAATACACGACTGAGCTCCCTGCCACACTGAACGGCGTGTGCAGAACTGGTTTCTTGAAAATGAGGGGGAACTGTTAGACTGGCCTGAACAGAGTCCTGATATTAATCCCATAGAACACTTCTGGGATGTACTGGAGCGACGGAAGCGAAATGAACCACAATGATCGTCTTAGCTCTTCATTCTGGCAGCGGCTCTGTTGGAGGAATGGCGATCCAGCTATTCCTGTCGAGACCTACACTGTTAAAAATTTTGGGGTAGGTTGCACCAAAAAATAGTGCCGCACCAGCTGCACCAGTTTCTGAGAAAAGATACACCATTGTGTGGTGCAAACAAAACCCCAACAACATGTTGAAACTTTGCACCACTTTATGGTACAAGGTTGCATTACATCATGGTGCAAGGTTACACCACGTTGTTGGCTTTTGTTTGCACCACACAATGGTGTATCTTTTCTCAGAAAGTGGTGCAGCTGGTGTAGCACCACTTTTTGATGCAACCTACCCCCAAATTTTTAACAGTGTACCGGTAATTGGTTGACGGTATCCCCTCGACGTGTTGCCGCTGTCGCACAAGCAAAAGGTGGATCGACTAACTACTAATTGCGATAATAAACCCATTTTTATCCCAGAAAATTGTGGCATCCGAGTAGTTTTGATAATACAGTGTAACTGTAATCGCACCAGACTGACACTGACTTTTCACTGCTGCGGGTACGAGAAAAACAGTGTAATTTTTGCCACGCATGGTTTGAGAAAATAATTTCCAGCATGAAGTTCAACAGTCACGTTTATTGTAGCCTTACGTTTGGTAGCTCATAATTTCTTCGTATATCACATTTGCGAAAATATTTGACTGTAATGGTTTGCCTGTAGCGGAAAGCAACCTGCAACAACAACGAAATGAATGGAAAATGTAAAATAATAATAAATCCAGGCTCAATAATCATAACTGTGTTTCCGTTGCCACAAAACGAGAGATTTTTTGAATAAAAAAAAAGTGAATGAAATCATTCTGAAATAAAAAATGCTAAGAGTACCGTAATAAAAATCTGACGTGGATTTTACAGTATACGCATGAAAGAAATGGACTTGCGAGGGATCTTTTGCAGCTGAATTCTTGCCCCAGGGAAAACTACTTGGCATTCCACAATCTTTCAATGGCTGGAACCTGTTGTAGCTTCTTTTTTTCACTAGTTGATTCCGCAGTCCCCTGTCTCCCCCTTTCCTTCTTACACATACATACTCACGCGCACATTCACGTTGATTCTTCAACTCCTGCAGTCGCTTTCTGTAGCGGGTCCGTGGGAAGATTGCAAAGCATTAAAGGAAGGTTTCTTTCACCGCGGAACACTGTCATTGTTTGCCATACAACCCTCGCTTCGCTGAACCCGGCTTGTTCTGGTCACAGGTAACCCTACAATCGAACAAAACACGTGTTTTTTAAAACGCGCTGGACTTCCACTAAATAAAATACAGAAACAAAACAATATCTCTCCCCCCCCTGCTGATTTCCCTCTTGTGTTTACGGAACAACATGGTAAAGAAGCAATAATAATAATCCATACTTGTCTGACTTGACATTTTTTTTTATTTCCGTGAGCCGGCGAGAAACTGGCGCTTAACCCCAATAAATAACGACTTTTCAGCCTTTTCTTAATTATCTCTTGCTGTTCACCCCCACCTTCTTTTTTACTTCCTCGACAAAAAAAAAAAAGTTAAGCTTTTAGAAATGCTCGATTATGAGAAGAAAGAAAAGCGATGCGATAGATTTTAGTAGTATGCTACTCAAAATAATTTTTATGCTTTAGATTTATCAATTACTTTAAGAACCATGTGGGATACAGCCGTAGCTTGTACCAGTACCGGGAGGAAGGGGAGGGTAAAAAGTCATGGAGGGTGGGGGGGGTTCATCTAGAAACTAAATTATTCCACGAATACGGACGCAAGTTCTGATCTTGTTTTTCGCTCTTTTTGTTAATTCACTTCATTAGCGAATAATTTTTCCGTACAAAAAGTAAAAACGATAAAATGAAATACCGAATACGTAAAAAAAAAAAAAAAAAAAACGGTGAGAAAATGGAAACGGAACTCTGCAGCCCCGGTGGCGCAGTAGTCTAAGCGCTGGCTCATCCGAGTTGGGTCCTGGTTCGAATCCCGGTGAGGCATGGATGTTGTGTTTGTCTTACGGCACTGGCTCTCTCCCTTCCCTGGAGCCAGTGACCGTAAATTAGGAGTGGGCAACTGCTTATAGATCACAGAGTTGCTCACGGTGTTCGATAAACCCCAATCAGAAAAGAAAAAAAGAAAAAAAAGAAAAACTGAACTCTCTTGAAATATAAAAAAAAAAAAAAATGAATCACATTTATTATCAAAGTTTGTTTGATGGTGGTTGAGTTTCAGGTTATTTATCGTTGGAGGAAAAAGTAACTGCAAATTAGCACGAAAAAACCCTTTATTTTTTGGGTTTACTATACTCTGATTCCTTTCCGTGGATCCACGCAAGGTATCAAGTACGTATTGTTGTCGTATTCGACTGTTTACATACCTCTTCTTACGCTTCCAGTTTTTTCTTCATGTTCAATCACGCACTTTTTTTGCTAATGCTCGGAGCCAGTCTTCCCTTACCGTGGTCAAAAGCCAAACACACAAAGAAAAAAATGACGCTCAGAACCCCACCCCCTCCAACAGACCCCTTTCCTTTCACACAAGCATTATATAACCTCTCCTACTGACAGCAAAACAGTGAACAGGAAGAAGTTGAAAGCTATTTCTCTCTCTCTCTCATTTCCCTTTAGCACTATTTTCCCTTTAGCACTATTTTCCAAAATCTAGAGCAGCAGCTCTCAAACTTCTGACATCGGGGAGCCCCAACATTTTGTTCTATGGCCGTGTTTATATTCAGTGCAGAGTTGAAGAGATAGCCAGATGGCAGAGTGCAGAGATAGCCAGATGGCAGAGTGCAGAGATAGCCCATTGAGTTGCTCACGGTGGTCGTTAAACCTCCAACCAAAAAAAAAGAAGTAAGTGCTCCACAGACTGATACATAGACATCATGCAACCACCTGTACAATAAATTAAGCACCCGTTTTTTTTTTTTTTTTTTTTTTGCATTAACACAATGTATAATAGATGGTGCACAAAATGGGAAAGAGAAGAAATATCCTGTGCCACAGCAACCAAAATTCATGGGATATGCTATCCACAATATCCGGTCTCGCTACAGAACTTCAAAATCAAATTTTTCCACAGACGATTGAAATTTAACAGTTAGTCAAACCCCCAAGTGTTCCCGTGTATCTATACAATTACCAGAAACTATTCGTCATACGTATAAGAAAAAAGTGAGAATGGAGTTTTTCCGTTAAGAAAAAAATTGCTGAAAGGTTTCCGAAAATTCAGAATTTTCCCTTAACACCTCTTGAAAACGGTAATTTGGCGTCAGTAACAGAGTGGAATTGCGGAAAGGTTTCTGAAAATTCAGAATTTTCCGTTAACACATCTTGAAAACGGTGCTTTACCGGCAACATAAGAAAGGAATTGCGGAAAGGTTTATGAAAATTCAGAATTTTTAATTAACTCGTCTTGAAAACGGTAATTTACCGTCAGTAACAGAGTGGAATTGCGGAAAGGTTTCTGAAAATTCAGAATTTTCCGTTAACGCATCTTGAAAACGGTAATTTACCGTCAGCAAAAGAAAGGAATTGCGGAAAGGTTTCTGAAAATTTAGAATTTACCATTAACACATCTTGAAAACGGTAATTGCCGTCAACATAAGAAAGGAATAGCGGAAATGTTTCGGAAAATTCAGAATTGTCCGTTAACACGTCTTGGAAACGGTAATTTACCGTCAGTAAAAGAAAGACATTGCGGAAAAGTTTCTGAAAATTCAGAATTTTCCGTTTAAATATATTGAAAACGTTTTTTCTTGCAATATAAGAAAAGAACTGAGGAAAGGTTTCTGAAAATTCGTAATTTTTCTGGTGTACGAAAAATCCGTGAAATTCAGAGTATTTTCCGTCATCTGAAGGAAAAAGTTGCATCGCAAATATGGTTCGTCAGTTCACGAAAGAAATCACGGAAAGTGTCTCCTGAATTTTGGAAAACTTTTTACCGGGCTGCTGGCTACTGCGCACAGCTTTAGGCTGTAGGATTATCAGTTCGTGTTCACCTGATGCCAAACACCCTCAGTGGTACGGATATCACGTCAAGTCGTTGGTCCCGGTTAAAAGCTTTTCGTTACGAACATGTATTCTTGTTTTCAAATGTTTTTTTGCGATTTCACGGCCCCATGAATTCTAAGGCATTAAGACGTCAAAGGGATTTAAACGTCGGGATGCAATCCTTTGCCTGTGAACGGACGTTTCCGACAGATTTGCTGGTTCAATCGTAGCAATTGTTGCTTGTAGAGATCAGCAGTAACAGTTTGACCCTGTTTTAATAATTCATAATAGAGCACACCCTTCATATCCCACCAGATACCCAGCATAACATTCTTGGAGTGAATATTGCATTTCGGTGTCGAAGTCGTTGCTTCACCGGGGTCTACCCAGTGTTTTCTGCGTTTGGGATTGTCGTACCATATCCACATTTCATCACCCGTAACTATTTTCCACAGGAAAGACTTTCTGTGTTGTTTATTAGACAGATTCAAACACTTCATGACACGCTCATCCTTGTTCCACTGGCTCAGGTCTTGTGGCACCCATTTTCCTTCCTTCTGAATCTTTCCCATTGCGCGTAAACGATTGGAAATGGTTTGTTGAGTTACCCCCAGTTGTTCTGCTAGTTCTTTTTGCGTTTGAGACGAATCTTCATCCAGCAATGCTTGCAGTTCCTCATGTTCAACCTTCTGCGGGGCGCCGCTACGTTCTCGATCGCTAACATCAAAATCACCTGATTTAAACCGTCTAAACCAAAACTCACACGTGCTTTTCGATACAATATTCTCCCCAGAACAGAACAGATCGATGCACGTGCTTTTGCAGCACTTCCTTGATGAAATTCATAGTGAATGCAGTGTCGAATAAATGCAGTATGGCTTGCCATTTTCACCTACCGATGGGGAAGTGCATTTGACTGTTGGGCAAACTTCTCTGTCACAGTTTATACTCTGGACCAGTTACGGTCACGTGACAACAACGCAGGGGACTGTCGGATATGGAAATTAGCGGTATACGTCACACGAAAAACGCTTTAAAACTTATTTGTACACCTAATAGCATGAAGTTGATGGCTAATAAACAAGCTGTTGTGCCTAGATTCTAATACCGGTTAAGACCTAGACGGTATGTTTGTCCCGTTCCCTAACTATTGTAAGACAAAGGGGCAAATTAAAATAATGGAAACACTGTTTGCGGAGAACTTTTCATTAATAAACTGTAGGCCCACCTCGAGCTTTCAGGACAGAAGCAATTCGACTTGAAATAGACTTACACAAGTGATGCAGATACTGTAATGGAATTTGGGACCATTTTTATTGTAAAAGATGTCCCAGCTGCGCCAGCAATGTTGGAGGTTGAAAATGGGATATCACCTTTCGCTCAAGATATTCCAACAGATGTTCAATAATATTGAGGTCTGGAAATTGAGGTGGTCAGGGTATCTCCTGTTCCTCATTCTCATGCTCTATAAACCATACCTGACATGTTTCGTACAACGCACGGGATCATTACCTGCTTGAAACCAGGGACGGTCATTAGGGAACAATGCCTGCAACATTGAGGGCATGTGGTCCACATGAATGCATTTATACGTTGTAGGTGTGACACAGGGACGGATTGGGTCGACGAATCCTGGCCGGGAATTTTAGTCTTGTGGTCCAATACAGGAACACACACCTCATAAATTGTCTCATGAAAAAGTTCTGTTAACTCTTGGATTAAAGAGAACCGTTGAAACATGCATTGTGAAACTGATTAAGTTGTGAACAAATTTTAACACTGAAAATTTTTTTAAAAATCCACTCATGGTTGAATGTAGCATGTCGAACCATGCTCAAAACGGGGTGTTGTATCAGATAATTATATTTATTTGGCCACGGATCGTCTACTGCGCAACGCTATTCGTACCACCTCCTTGAATAAACGCATATGTCAAGTCTACCACATTATTTTGACTCACGGATTGCCATTTTGATTCATGAATCAGTACCAGTAAATCTTCGTTTCTTTCAAGATAAATGTGGATACGGATTTCGAAACATCTCTCCCAGAGAATCGCTTTGTGCTCTATGTCTGTTCGTGGATAAGGGAGTGGAGATGATTTGCCATCATCATTGTAACTAATCTATTGCCTTCTTCAAGATTACCAAAGCAGGATAGGGCCTACCAAGCACAATTTGGCTCCAAGTCCAACAACCGTAATTATCTTAATTTATTTATAACAGTGTGCTTGACCCGACAGCAAACTTTTCATTAAGTACAGATAATTTTGCTTTGTCATTTTAGAGCAAACGCCCAACATATGTATCGATAAAAGTAAAAGCCATTTTTTTTTAGACAGCAACGTGTTTTAGAAAGATAATATAAAGCGCAAATGAAGTTAACGATTCTTATTCAATGGTACCCAAATAATTATTCATTCTTTTCAAACAGACTAGACAAAGAGGAATGAGAAACAGTGGACCATTTCTCGAGTGGTCCATCGGGAAATATCCCGGTGTCCCGGTGGGCCAACAGCCCCAGAGAATCTTTTCTCGCCAGTGATGGGGATCGAATTGAGGTGGCTTGTGCTTTTGTGGTGATTCTCTCTCTCAAAACCCAGCGTGTCACATTGTAAGACTGAGAGTTACTTTTTACATCGCATCTTTCGCATTGATCATTCAGAGGTTTTTCGTTTGACGTGCTAACATCCCGTTAACATTGCATGTCGTGTCGGAATTAATGCATTATTTGTTAATATGGATGAATTTAATATTAAGGAGACTGAAAAAGGCGCCGAGGCCAACAAGTATGTGCTTGCTGAAAACAAAAAGGGGAAGAGTGAATGCTGGGAGTTGTTTCGTCTCATTAAGAAACCAGAATATGTTTCACAGCAACACCAATTTTCACAGGCTTATAATGAGCTGGAAGTTTCCAAAACGTGAATGTTGATTTCATGAGTGTACCTTCCTCCTGAGGGGCAATGATGAAATCAACATCCACATTTTGGAAACTTTCGACTCATCAGAAACTGGTGAAAATTGGTGTTGCTGTAAAATACACTGGTGTTAAAATTTAAGAGAATTTGCACATTTTGTCGAATTTCTGAAAAACTAATGGACACGTTTTAATGAAATTTGGTATGGATACACAGTTATATAAGAGAAAACATTATACCATACAACAGTCATGGTACGCACTCACAATTGTCAGTAAGGCTCATCAGCGCAGGAATGTCCAAATCCACGTTGAAAGTTCGACTCTAATATGGGGTATGGTCCCCTCTCACAGTCATTCAGCTCTCACAGCGCGACGTCATACTCAGAAACGAGGCAGCTGACGAGTCACTGTTCCAGTCAGTCCCACTCCCGCAACAGCGCAGATTTCAGCTCCTGGATGGTTCTCGGAGGGGGATGGCGAGCTGCAAATGGCCTCCCAAGAGCGTCCCAGACATGTTCGATAGGGTTTAGGTCTCGCGATCTGGCTGGCCAATCCATCTGGCGCATATCCTCACTTTCAAGATAATCGTCGACCAGGTGAGCCCTATGTGGACGAGCGTTGTCGTCCATAAAAAGGAACCGAGAGCCAACTACGCCCCTGAAAAGTCGAACATAGGGCCGTAAGATCTCATCCCTATACCTCTCAGCAGTCAAGGAGCCTCTGTCAAATACATGGAGAGGTGTGCGGCAGTCCAACATGATGCCTGCCCAGACCATAACACCTCCGCTGCCATAGCGGTCCCTTTCTCGGATGTTGGAGAAAAGGTATCGGGTCCTAGGTTCTTTCCAGATGAAGGTACGTCGAGAATCAGTGTCCAGGCTGAATCGCGACTCGTCTGTGAACAGAACGTTACCCCACTGAAGTTTGGCCCAAGGCTGATGTTGTCTGCACCATGTTAAATGCGGTCTCTTGTGTGCTGAAGTGAGCGGGAAGCAAACAGCGGGTCTTCTGGCAAAAAGCCCTCTCCCATGAAGCCTTCGAGAAACAGTAACCCTTGAAACTCGGGTTCCAGTGGCGGCACGCAGCTCACGAGATAGTTGTGCAGCTGTAGCAGTCCTGTGGCGCCTCGCTGAAAGTGCCAAATAACGATCTTCATTGGCCGTCGTGGCTCTTGGACGACCTTGCCCAGGCCTTCTCGATTTGGATCCGGTGTCCTTGAACTGTTTCCACAAATTGCAGACGACACCGGGCGTTACATTGAGCTCTGTAGCAACCTGCATTTGGCCGCCCCGGTGGCGCAGTGGTCTAAGGCGTTGGCCTCTGATCATTCGTCCGAAGGGGTCTGGGTTCGAATCCCGGTGAGGCATGGGTGTTGTGTTTGTCTTACGGCACTGGCTCTCTCCCTTCCCTGGAACCAGTGACCCTAAATTAGGGACGGGCGACTGCTTATAGCCCATTGAGTTGCTCACGGTGGTCGTTAAACCTCCAATCAAAAAAAAAAAAAAAAACCTGCACTTGCGATTGCCCTGCCTCCAATCTACCGACGATTCTCCACCTCATTCCGTCATCAATACGTTCGTGGCAACTCATTTTACCTGATTGCTTACGAAATTGAACCAACTCCTGCAAGAAACACAACTGTTGGCGAGGAGTATGAGCGAACTAATCGCAGAAAAAGCCATGTGTGTTTTTCATGCCTTCTGCTGTTACAGCTCCCGCTAGACGCATGTGTATGCTTACGTATTCGACACTGCAAATTTGCATTCTTATTCGGCGGCATAATTTGTACCTTTGGTTCCGTACTTTTTGTGAAAATCGACATAATGTGCAAATTCTCTTAATTTTGAACACCAGTGTATATTCTGAAGCTTGATACGTTATCAAGAAAACAGCAAAAACTGAAATTAAACGTATAAGTTACTTAATTCAAAACTTTCGACTGTTTTTTTTTTTTTTTTGGAGGTTTAACGACCACCGTGAGCAACTCAATGGGCTATATTTAAGCAGTCGCCCGTCCCTAATTCAGGGTCACTGGTTCCAGGGAAGGGAGAGAGCCAGTGCCGTAAGACAAACACAACATCCATGCCTGACCGGGATTCGAATCCGGACCCCTTACGGACGAATGATCAGAGGCCATCGCTTAGACCACTGCGCCACCGGGGCGGCTTTTTTGACTCTCGCAGTTCAGTTTGAAAACACGTGTAAAGCAGTTAGGTTATGTGAAAGACGACAGTTTCAACACTTTCTGTAAGTATTAGGTGTACAAATAAGTTTTAAAGCGTTTTTCGTGTGACGTATGCCGCTAATTTACATATCCGACATTCTCCCGCGTTATTGTCATGTGAAAGTAATTGGTCCAAAGTATAAAATGTGACACAGAAGTTTGCCCAACAATCAATCGCACTTGCACATCGGTAGGTGAAAGATGGCAAGCGATACTGCATTTATTCGACACTGCATTCGTTACGAATTTCATCAAGAAAAAGTGCTGCAAAAACACGTGCGTCTATCTGTTCTGGGTCAGAATATTGTGTCGAAAAGCACGTGTGAGCTTTGGTTTAGACGGTTTAAAGCAGGTGATTTTGATGTTAGAGATCGAGAACGTAGCGACGTCCCGCTGAAGGTTGCACATGAGGAACTGAAAGCATTGCTGGATGAAGATTCGTCTCAAACGCAAAAAGAACTTCCTGAAGAACTGGAGGTAACTCAACAAACCATTTCCAATCGTTTACGCGCAATGGGAAAGATTCAGAAGGAAGGAAAATGGGTGCCACATGACCTAAGCCTGAGGAACAAGGTGAGCGTGTCAAGAAGTGTTTGAATCTGTTGAATAAACAACACAGAAATTCTTTCTAGTGGAAAATCGTTACGGGTGATGAAAAGTGAATTTGGTACGATAATCCCAAACGCAAAAAAAAAACATTGGGTAGGCCCTGGTGAAGCAACGACTTTGACACTGAAACGCAATATTTACTCCAAGAAAGTTCTGCTGTGCATCTGGTGGGATATGAAGGGTGTGCTTTATTATGAACTATTGGAACAAGATCAAGCTGTTACTGTTGATCGCTACAAGCAACAACTGCTGCGATTGAAGCAGGAAATCTGTCGGAAACGTCCTTTCACAGGCAAAGGATTGCATCCCGTGAAATTACTGCATGACAACGCTAGGCCGCATGTCACGAAATCGGTCAAGGAAACGTTATTGACGTTTGGCTGAGAAGTTTTGGAGCACCTTGCGTATAGTTTCTACATTGCCCCTTCATACTATCATTTTTTCCGATCGATGCAACATGGTTTGTCTGCTGTATGGTTCTGGACATGTGACGAAGTGCAAAAATGGGTTGACGACTTCATCGCGTCACACAGCGAAGTATTCTTCATGGCTGTAATCCGTCAGCTGCCCGACCGATGGCGGAAGGTGATAGATAATGACGGCGCATATTTTGATTCGTAAAGGTATTGTTGTTTTCTCTCAAATTACATGTTACGTTGTCTTAAAACGCTTTAAAAATTATTTCTACACCTAATAAGTGAGTATACATTCTCGTCATACATTTGTATGATTTCTATATAACCTTTGGTACCCACTGCGAAGACACTTTTTGAACGCCCTGTGTGTATACATGTTACCGGCAATGTCTGAAATTAGGCATTGTAGAGAATGCCTAGGAGATCTCTGTAGAATGCCGAAAATGGGACGTCAGCGTATGAAACGCTTAGCATTTCACACATTATCTAGGCATTCTATACAATGCCAAAAGGCAAATCGGCAAAGTATAAAATACTTCCGCCAGTGACATTTTCCCGCGCAATCTGTTCGCAATCATTATGAGTGTGACAGAAGACGGTTTTTACAGACTTGGAACTCCTCGAGGAATTTTGAGCCAACTCTATGCCAGGTTACAATTCACTTTATGTCCAAAGGACTTAATCAAATTTGAAGACTTTCCCGACCACGAAATTCCTCTTAGATCAGCTGCTATATATAGCTCAGTCAACAGGAAGTGGCCAAGGATTCGTGAGGTATATGTGCAAGATCAAGTGTCAAAATATGAAGTGCTCTTGTGTGAAAAAGACAATTAAATGTAATTCAAAATGCCCTTCTAGCTTTCCTTGTTGCAACAAGTTGGTCAGTGCTAGTCTTTTTCTCTTGTTCTTTCAGTAAGAAAGTCGTACACTTTACTTTGTATTTCTTCCTTGATTTTCATGTCTTTTTCAATAAAGGCCTTTTCATGATTCTATTTTCATACTTTGCCTAAATAGTTCGTGTCGTTTTATATAATGCCTAGGATTTATATTGGGTTGTCGGAAAAGTCATGACGTATTTTGGCACCCGATGGCGGTTGGGCGGTTTTGGAAGTACTAGAGGCATGCGCAGCTCTGTTATCGCTATGGCATTCGACAGGTGCGAGTTCTAGCTGCAGTCTAGGAGGAATAGTGAGCGACTTGGTTGATTTGCGGAGATTTGACATCAAGTTGCAGATGGAAGACCAAACTGTGCATTTTCGCCATATTTTACTGTTTTACTTCCGTAAAGAAATGAACGCGCCTCAAGCTTGTGAAAAGTTGCGTAAAGTGTTCGGTGATAATGCTCTACAAGAACGTCAGTGCCAGCGGTGGTTCGCAAAATTCCGTGCTGGTGGTTTTGACCTCAACGATGCTCCTCCGTCCGGGAGGCCAACCGAGGTTGATGACGACCAAATCAAGGCATTGATCGAGTCAAACCCACGTTATACGACACGAGAGATTGCAGACACATTGCACATCCATCATTCAAGCGTTCACGACCACCTGCCAAACTGGGATACGTAAGCAAGCTCGATGTGTGGGTTCCTCATGAACTCAAAGAAGCTCAATTGACGGCGCGTATAAACATCTGCGATATGCTCATTAAACGTGAAAAAAATGATCCTTTTTCGAAGCGACTGATAACTGGTGACGAAAAGTGGATTGCGTACAACAACAAAGTGCTGCGCAAACGGTCTTGGTCCCGACTAGCTGCTTCGTTTCAAACGACATCCAAAGCAGACATTCATCAGCGGAAGGTTCTGGTCTTAGTGTGGTGGGATTTTAAAGTGTCTTGTTTTTCGAGCTCCTACCACGGAACCAAACAATCAATTCGAATGCATACTGTCGGCAATTGGACAGTTTGAACGAATCCGTCATCCAGAAGCGTCCACAGCTCATCCATCGTAAAGGTGTTGTGCTCCATCACGACAACGCGAGATCACACGCAAGTTTGATCACCCGCCAAAAATTATTTGAACTTGGGTAGGATGTGTTGCCACACCCAGCATACTCGTCTGACCTTGCGCCGTCAGACTTCCACTTGCTTCGCTGTCTTCAAAAGTTCTTGCGTGGTATAACGTTCAATTCAGATGAGGCTGTAAATCAGCACCTTGTACAGTTTTTCGCCACGAATGACAGGCCCTTCTATGAACCAGGCATTCTGCAGCTCACTGAAAGATGGCAAAATGCTATCGATTGTTCTTTCTGTCAATAAATGACCTTTGCAAAACATAGCTAAAATACGTCATGACTTTTCCGGCAACCCAATATAAAATACATAGGAAAAGTATATACAATATTAAAATAACATAAATACACTGACTGACAGAGAAAATTCCACAAAATGTTCGAAAACAGACAAAACTGAACACACACAGATAGCCAAGTAAGTCCTGAACAAATGATTTGTCACATACAGACTAGGCTCCAGTGCCCGAATATATATATATATATTTAATTGGGGGTTTAACGACCAGAGTGAGCAACTTAATGGGCTATAAGCAGTCGCCCGTCCCTAATTTAGGATCACTGGTTCCAGGGAAGGGAGAGAGCCAGTGCCGTAAGACAAACACAACATCCATGCCTCACTGGGATTCGAACCCGGACCCCTTTCGGACGAATGATCAGAGGCCATCGCTTAGACCACTGCACCACCGGGGCGGCCCCGAATATACAGGATGATCATTAAAGAGTGTGGCCCCCATTTCAAGCGACACAGCGTTGAATCCGACGTGGCATCAAGACATTGAGAGCCCGACTAAAGTCTTGGGGTATCGTGGACTATGTGGCGCTGATCCGAAGCCACAGTTCTTCTTCATTTTGCGATGGTGGGAGGGTACTCAACAGACGACCAATCCTGTCCCACAGATGCTCGATGGGCGAGAGGTCGGAGGTTCGTGCTGGCCACGGAAGCATTCAGGTTGGTCCGAGAGGTAGGCGTGCCGGGCGTTATCCTGTTGGAAAACGGCGTTTGGGATGCCCTGTAAATACCGTAGTGCCACGGGCCACATCACCTCGTCAACAAAGAGACGTGTCGGCAGTGTGCCCGTAATGCGTTCCAGCGGTGAGCGGATGTTGGCGCTGATAGCACCCCACACCATGTTTCCACGTTGTCGGGCCGTGTGGTGCTCCACAATGACGGGGAAATCCGCCCGTTGGCCACGTCGCTTCACGCGGCGACCATCCGTGGTGATACAGAACCGCGATTCGTCGATGAACACCACACTGTTCCATTCGGCATCCTACGCAGCTCTGAAGTGACACCACGCCCGGCGGTGACGACATTGGCTTGCTGTTAAGGGTCGCCTTCGCAACGGACAGCTGAACAGCAAATCAGAAGTAGCCAATCGCCGCAACACTGTTCGCGTTGATATAGGAGTATCCAAGCCTCCCCGTACACTCCGCAAAATGTCGCCCGTTGTGGCCAGTGGGTCCGCTACGGCATGACGTCGGATGCGACGATCGGTGAGCTCGGACGTTCGTCCCCAAGCTCCGGTCCCTCTACGACGTTGCACAGGTCCTTCCTGGGACCACTCTCTCCAAATGCGACCAACGATTGTGGCAACACATTGCGTTTCTTCCGTAAATACGGCGCAAGGACCATTCGGCGGTACGAAGGCCTACGATGACATCTCTGGTGAACTCGTTTGTTTGACGAAATCGCTTACGACGGCGTCTTAACGGCATTGGCACTCCTTGTTTGTTCTTCACACATGGTTGCAGAAGAACCACTCACTTCTAGCGGCCGTGACGACGTCCTAACTGATGGCCTCACGGGCTGGTTGCCCACTTATATCCAGCGCGTCATTAGTGTGATTGGCCTGCAAATGCAATCATTTGCATAGCTTGTACGTCTGCACCCACCCTGCAATTTTCCTGGCGCTGCGTTTACGTCTTCGAGGTGTGGCATTTTATCTGTCAGGCAGTTTATTTCATGCTTTACCTAAAAAAGTCACGCCTTCTATTGATTTCCTAAGCATTTTGTACAATGCCTGCTATTCAAACTTTCTCGGTAACACATACGAGCCCGTATACAGAAATCAGACATAACATATATAGAATTATACACTATATATAAAATTGTACATAATCATATATATGTATATACACTATATTGACAAAAGTCACCGGACATTCCTTCAAGATCAAATGAACGGATCCGCTGCGTTGTAAAGATGCGCGGTACAGCTGCAAACGGTATAGAAGCAAGCCTGCAGCTGACCGCGATCATATCGCACTGTGAGGTTGAGTGAAAATGTCGCGGCCGGAGAGAACTGACTTTGAGAAAGGAAAGATGGGTTGAACATAAATGAAACCGAGAGGCGTTTAAACATACCCAAGTCAACTGTTTTGGATGTACTGAATAAATGGAAGACACATGGCGTGCCTGAAGCAGCAAAACGTTCCCGCAGACCAATGAAAATCGGTGATAGCGGAGGTCGAAGCTTCAGGAAAGTCGTTACAGCTAATCGGCGGACTACTGCACAAGACCTCAGTGTACAGGTGAGTAAAAATGCTGGAACATCTGCATGTACACGTACCATTCGCAGAGAACTTCATTCTATGGGTTACCGTGGTCGTGCGGCTGCTCATAAGCCTTTCATCTGCACTCGAAATGCTACTCGTCGTTTAGCATGGTGTAAAGAATATTTATCGTGGACCGTAGATCAATGGAAACGGGTCCTATGGACTGATGAATCCAGATACACGATCCATCAGTCTGATGGCCGTGTGTGGGTATGGCGGTAGCCGGGGGAACGAAGGATGTACTGCGCAGTTTAGTGCGAACAATAGGTTTTTACTAAATTGTATGGTTCTTATGGTCAAGTTTGGAGCTGGCAGTGTACTCGTGTGGAGGTGTTTTTCGTGGTATGGTCCCGACCCATTAGTTATCGTGGACACACCTGTTAACCAGCACGTCTACCTCGATATTCTGGATAATTATGCCCTACCAACTCTGTGGCAATACTACGGAACTGAACCTTGCTGCTGCCAGAAGGATAATGCACAGAGCCATAAAGGAAGGACTGTTACGGCGTGGTTTGACGATAATTCCGTATCGTGTGTGAACTGGCCAGCACAGAACTCTGATCATAATCCCATAGAGCAGCTATGGGATGAATTAGAGCGCAGCATAAGAAGTTTGGAACCAAGGCCTACTACTAAGCAACAGTTAACGGTAGCATTATGTACTGAATGGAAGCGCATACCTATCGTTGTGTTCCAAAACCTTGTCGAAAGCATGTCTCGAAGGGTCAGTGGATGCATTAAGGCCAAAGGTGGACAGACACCGTACTAATTAATGTATGTCAATAAATGCTATGTTGTGTTTCTCTTCTAGGTATCCGCTAACTTTTGTCAATATAGTTTTTATGATTATGTATAATTATAATTGAGTTTCGAATTTATTATTCAGAGCAGATTTGTCTGGGTCAAGTCTGGGTCGGGTCCGCGTCGGGGTCCAAAATTTTTGATCCGTTTCGAACTCTGCCACGGAAGAGAATTAATTGCTTAAAGCAGAGTCCTAGGAGAGACTAAAAACAAAACGAAAAGAGAGAAAAAGAAAGAAACTTAATGGAGTCTCGTCAAAGAAACCATTCGAATTCCATATCTGTACGCTATTTGCGTAAATTGATAACCTCGACGCTCAGTGATAATTGTGAAGCGTTATGATTTATGTTAATTTTGCCATTTGTGGCTTGTAAGATATATGCGCAACAGTGATTGCGAGGTCTTATTGATACCAGGGGAAAAGAGACGATACAGACCGGTCGCACTGGCTTAACCTGTGTAGGTGGTGACGTTCCAAGGCTGATGCGATGACATATCTAATCTGGAAGATGAGCAATATGCATCTTCTGTGGGAGTCCCGTGTGTGGAGCATGATAGCCGAAACTAATTACAGGTATATTTATTTTCTTTGTGGTGACGTTGGAGGAGGGGATAGAAAAGGGAAGAAAAAAACTTATGAATGATTCTTCTGTTGCGAAGGATGTACTGCGCAGTTTAGTGCGAGCAATAGGTTTACAAAACATGAGTAAAATGACCAGTAGCGAAACGCTGATTTTTTTACTTTAAAATAGCGAAGATCGTAAATTATTTTTCTCGGGGTTGGTTGAACGATCATTAAAATAACCCTTAGGGCTGTAAGCTTTCGCTCGTCCCTAATTTAGAGTCACTCGTTCCAGGGAAGAGAGAGGGAGAGACAAACACACCACATGAAAACCTCATTCGGGATCCGAACCCGGTTCGATCTCGACCTATGCTCAGAAGCCAGCGCCAGAAACCACTCGGCCACTAGAGCGGCTGTTTAGCTTTGCATGTACACTATCTGCCAACAAGTAATTGGACACCCCTGCAATCGACAATATCTGCGTTCCTGATACACGTCACGGCCGCGGCCGTTAAATATCGTGGGGGAAACAACAACGCAACCAGTCGCATGCAAGATGCCACACAGTTCGGAGCTCTTTGATTTCGAGAAAGGTGTAATCGTCGGGTGCCACAGAAATGGCCGATCCATACGTGACATATCCAGCGAGTTGAAGTACCCAAAATTGACAGTGGCCTACGTGATTGGCAAGTGGAAGATGAGAGGTGACTGTCGGAATGTGCCCCGACCCGACAGACCCACAAAACTGGGAGTTACAAACCGACGGGTGCTGGCAGAGAAATTCGGAAGAACCGCACCAAATTGATGGGCCACATCCGCGAGGAGTTTCAACAGGCATCCGGGAATGTTCTTTCGATGAATGCCATTCGTAAGGAAGCCCATCTGCTCGGTTATCATGGACGTGCTACCGCTCACAAGCCTTTGATCACCAAGTCCAATAGCGCTGCTCGGCTAACGTGGTGCAAAGAACGTCGACAGTGGACCGTTGAACAGTGGAAATAGGTTCTCTGGAGCGATGAATCAAGGTTCACCCTCTACCGTTCGGATGGCAGGGTCTGGGTTTGGCGTCTGCCTGGAGAACGCCTCCTGCCGGAATGTATTGTGCCAACTGTGAAGTTCGACGGCGGTGGAATTATGCTATGGGGGTGTTTCTTCTGGTATGGCACCGGACCCTTGGTCGCAATTCCTGGTAGACTCAACGCCGAGACCTATTGCACCATTTTGGATGACCATGCGCTTCCTACGTTGTGGCAGTTTTACGGGGTGGACCCATGTTACTTTCAGGATGACAATGCCACCTGTCATGTTGCGAGGTCCACCATGGCTTGGTATGGTGACACTGGGGTTAATCGAATGGACTGGCCTGCGCAGAGCCCGGACCTTAACCCTATCGAACGCCTTTGGGACGAGTTGGAGCGTCGACTTAAGGGGTGCCCCCACCGTCCAAAATCGGTGAAAGAACTGTCCTGTCTTCTCCAAGACGAGTGGAAGAAAATACCGCTAGCCGTTGTACAACGCCTGGTTGAGAGTATTCCCTGGTGGGTCGCAGCTGTAATCGCCGCTCGTGGAGGCTCCACCAACTATTGAAGGTGAATAAAGTTCGTTTTCCTTTGCTATCACAGGTGTCCAATTACTTGTTTCTTTTTTTTTTTTTTTTTTGATTGGAGGTTTAACGACCACCGTGAGCAACTCAATGGGCTATAAGCAGTCGCCCGTCCCTAATTTAGGGTCACTGGTTCCAGGGAAGGGAGAGAGTCAGTGCCGTAAGACAAACACAACATCCATGCCCGACGGGATTCAAACCCGGACCCCTTACGGACGAATGATCAGAGGCCAGCGCCTTAGACCACTGCGCCACCGGGGCGGCCAATTACTTGTTGGTAGATAGTGTATTTAAATTTTTAAAAAAATTCCCAAAACCAATTACTCACGGTGGTCGTTAAACCCCCAAATAAAAAAAATCTTTGGTACTGTTAAAAGTGTGCTGGAATATGTACATGAAATATTGCTTCAAGCAGAAAGTAAAACAAATTATACACTGAAGTGTCACAAGTAATGGGATAGCAGTATGCAAATTTTTACCTGGCGCTGCCGTCGTATAAAGGCTTCGACGCACGCCACGATTTTTTATCAGTAGTGAGGTGTAATCTCGTGAGTCAGGTTGCACAACCGCCAGTAGGATTATGGCAAGCCGACGTGAATTACCGAAGTTTGAACGAGGCATGAAAGTGGGAGACAGACGGATGGGACATTCAGTTTCCGAAGTTGTGCGAACATTCAACATTCCTTGATCCATGGTGTCACGTGTGTACCGAGAATATCTCATGGAAGGTATTACCACCCACCGTGGACAGTGCAGTGGCCGACTATGGGTGCTGAATGACCATGACCAGCGGCGTCTGACCAGGATTGTCCATGCTAATAGAAAAGCGACACTGGGTTAAATAACATCCATATTCAATGCAGGAGGTACCATAGACATATCCATCAAGTCGCAGCGCAATTTAGCGTCCATGGGGTTTGGGAGCAGAAGACCCACCAGAGCGCATTTGTTAACACCACGACATCAGACACAGCGCCTCCCTTGGGCTCGTGAACATGGTAATTGGACCCTGGAAGACTGGCAACATGTGGCGTGGTCCGATGAGTCACGCTACCAGTCGTTACGAGCTGATGGTGGAGTTCGAGTGCTGCGCAGACGCCATGAGGCCATGGACCCAAGCTGTCAACAAGGCACTGTGCAAGCTGGTGGTGGTTCCATACATGTGTGGGGCGTCTTTACGTGGCACGGCTTGGGTCCTCTGGTCCCTCGTAAACACGTCATTAACCGGTACTCGCTTTGTTGCTCTGCTGGGTGACCATTTGCAGCTCTTCATGGACTTCATGTACCCCAACAACGATGGGATTTTCCAGGGGAACATGCACCATGCAAGTTGTCCAAAAGTGGTTCAAGGAGCATTCTGGACAGTTCCGACGGATGGTGTGGCCACCACTTTCGCCTGACATGAACCCAATAGAGCACTTATGGGACGTAATGGAAAGGTCCATTCGTACCCAAGATCCTGCCCCTACAAATACCAGGGAACTGTGGGCGGCTGTTCAGACGGCATGGCTCAACATCTCTCCAGAATTCTTCCAGCCACTCGTGGAATCGATGCCACGTCGAGTTGCTGGACTTCGCCTGGCTAGAGGAGGTCCTACACGATACTAGGTACATGTCCCGTGACTTTTTGCACTTCAGTGTAGTTTGTCTAGATGTTTTTAAAGACTACCCTCGGCAGCGCTATGTGCTATATGCAGTCGTCTTGTCCAGATATAGAGCCATTGTTCCTAGGGCAGGGAGAGAGCCGTTGACGTATGACAAATAGGTTCCGGACGATTGGTCTAATGTCGATTAGTCCAAAGGAGACAACTGGTTCAGTGTCGTTTGATCCAATAAACTATTCGTCGAACGGTGCGATTGGTCTAAGTTGTCAGTTTTTCTATTTCTGAAAAATGAATAATAAGTTAATATCCCATTTATAGTTTTTTCCCGAAATTATTTGCATTTCCAGAATTTTTGTTTCAACTAGAATTTACAGATTGCTGTATATAATTCGGTAAATATACAAGGTTTGAATTCTAACATCTTATAATTAATTTAATACTTAAATCGTTTGAATAATCAGTGCGGGAAAATTATTATAAATTTCTAATAAAAAGGTATTTACAAAAATCTTCTACCAGATGCGAAAGTATACAAAAATAGGAAGAATTTTTCCATTTGAGATACACTTAGTGTTTTTTTTTTTTTTTTTTTTTGTAATATTAAGATTCTGTAAAAAGAAATAACAGCGTTTTAACTTTTTTCTTATTATAAAATCTATTTCAAGTCGAAAGTACTCTAAGAATGTTGACGATTAGGCACCAGTTCACATAAGTCAATTAAAATTATTTCAAGTCGAAAATAATGTTAGAATGATGTCGATTAGGCACAAGTTTGCATAAATCAAATTGCAGTTTTTCGTATCTTTTCATTTAATCACTACTTAGGAGTAAAATATTGACGATTAGGCACAAGTTTTCGCAAGACATTGTAGTTTTCATATCATTTCCTTTTATAACTCTTTATGAGGGGAATATTGACGATTAGGCACAAGTTTGCATGAGTCATATTGTAGTTTTCACAACATTTCATTTAATCACTCCTTAACGGAATACTGACGATTAGGGACAAGTTTCCAAAAGTCATATTGCAGTTTATCATACCATTTAACCGCTGTTTATGCGGAGAATTATTGATGATCAGGCCCAAGTTTGCATTAGTCATATTGCAGTCTTCCATAACATTTCGTTTAATCACTGTTTATTCGTACCCCTAAAACTTTCTCCGTAAAATTATGCTAGATAAATCACAAAATCAATGCTACTAAGTGGAAAATATGTCGCAAAGTGCGATGCGATAACGCTGAAATTGCATACTGTTAAACCGTACGCATACCTCTGTCATTCTTTATTTGTCTTTTTCTTTGTATTGCTTTATCGGCTGTCTGTCATGCATTTCTTTATCTTTCTTCAATCCACTTTGTTCTCAGTCGTCGCTATCTGTGTTTTTATCTTCACCATTCTTTTGCTTTGCTTGTTATATACTTGTATTTTCTTACCTCTCCGCTCTCTTTTTATATTTTCTTCTCTATTTTTTTTATCGTTACTCTCTCACTCTTCTTAAATCCCTTGCTCATTTTTCATCAAAAATTTTCTCTCGGTTTCTTCTATTTGTTCGCATTTCCTTTCCGTTTTTTGTAAATCTCTTTCTTCCTTTGTTTCGTCTATATTTATTTTCTTCTGAATACCCAGTCATCTATTTTTGCCTACTTAACCTCTGCATTCTCCTTATTCTCCATCTTTTTCTTGGTGAATCTATTCATTTCTCTTTGCTTCTTTCTATCTCTTCTCTTGATTCCTTCCTCATTTCCTATTTCTTCGTTTTCATATTTTCGCTATCTGTCCCTTTCTTTCTTTCTCACCTCTATTCATCTTCCTCATTTTTACTACTATCTAATTCTTTCTTCTGTCGCCCTTTTGCATATATATTTATATCCCATTCTCACTGTATGTTCAAATTTACCTCTTTTATTACTTCATATTTCTTTCTATTTTTATATCTTTTTCTTTTTTTTCCGAAAATACATGTCTATGTACACTGAAGAGCAATTGAATTAGAAACAGCTGGCGTTATGAAAATTTGGCGCTGTGGGCGGCTCTGTAAACGGAAACGACATGACGTATGCAGTGATCTGACAGTATAAGGAGTGATGCGACGGGAATCAGTAAGAGTCGGTTACTTGAAGGACACTCAAGTAACCGATTTGTAACATTTCGTTGTGTCACTGTGGTGGAAACTGCAGCTCGAATTGCTGCCGCAGACGCAGTACGATGCACCACGGCCATACGCCGTACACGGCGGTCTTCCCTCTCAGTAGTGCCACGTGGCTGGCCGGAACCCGGTCTTCTTGAGGCATTACCTTCGCTTGACCACCGCTGCCAACAATCATGCACGATGGCTACATTCCTGCCAAGTCGTTCTGCAATATTGCGGAAAGAAAATCCACCTTCTCGTAGCCCTATAACACGACCTCGTTCAAACTCTGTGAGCTGTTGATAATCACTACTTCGTCTTCTTAAAGGCATTCTTGACTAACATCAACACACTACGTCGAATCTCAACGATAACTAACGCTCACGAACGTTACAGCGCGTATTTACAGCAAACCTCCTTTGCATGTTCCGAGGGGCGCTACTAGCGCCACACGTATGCGCCGAGCGCGAAATTTGCATAGACGTCATCTTACAGATGTACTCTCACCGCCTACCAACTGTCGTTTATCTAACACAACCCCTTCTTGGTGTTGGGATTTTTTCCGTCAGTGTATAATACGATGTGAAGACTATTCGCGCTGGTATTCACTTCAGTTCCCGATAATATTTTGAGCTGCCAGAAAGATGGATAATTTTGCTCAGCAGTCCTTAACTAATATCAAAGAAGTTCATTGGTAATCAGAGCCGAGCTTTGAGACTTATTTCGAAATTTCTAAAAACCAACTTCAACAAAAATGAATAAATAGTTATGGAATAAAAAAAACTGCTGTTACTGCACGATTTTTATATGAGATGATTAAAATGCTAGCCCGACCCAACCCCGACCCGATGTACCCAGTTCTGTTGCTTGGTACGAGGTACTGGAAGATCAGCAGGACATCGAGTCCGACTCTTACTGGTCTCTGCTTGTAGGTACGATCTTCATCATTAGAGGAATTCTGACGAGACATAATTAATCCTAAATCCGCATGCTTTCTCTTTGTGTCAAAGATCTGTAAGGAAAGGATTAGGAAGAGCTCTATTCGTGATGTTTCATTTTTGAGATTGTTCGAAAACTTCACATGGAGGCTCAAGAAGTAAAAAAAACTACGTAGTTAAAAAGTATTCCGTATTAAATATTTAAGGCCAATAACATGTAGCTTCCAAAAATGTTATTGGATGTTTATTCGTGGGTCATCGTCTGATTTGCGAAAGATAATAGACAAAGCCCGTAGGAAAGAGGGAGATTTTTAGCCAGAGTGAGGAGTTGAAAAATATCTTTGAGACAGGAAGCTAGCTAGAAAGCAGGTAGAGACGTCCATCGAAAAAAGCTGATTTCAAAATGGGCGATATTACCTTCTGACTGTAACCCAGGCCGGATGATAAAAGAAGGGTTTCCGGGACCAGAGAATGTCTGCGGTGTGGGTGTGACGTCATCCAAAGCCCAGGACGTGGTGTCAACGGATGAAACTGAAGCAGCATGACAGAGATAAGTTCCCCCTTTGTATTTATTTCCTAACTATGTCGCAAAAAAATTGAGTTGTCATGATAGATAGGAATTTATTCAACAATAGGTCAGGAAAGTTAGATTTAAGCAAGCATTTTGCAGTCCCTGGTGGCACAGTGTTCTTAGCGCTGGCTTCTGAAAATTCGTCCGAGATGGATCCGGGTTCAAATCCCGGTGAGGCATGGATGTTCTGTTTGTCTTACGGCACTAACTTTCTCCCTTCCCTGGAGTCAGCGGCCCTACATTAGGGACGGGCGACTGCTTATAACCCACTGAGTTGCTCACGGTGGTCGTTAAACCCCCAAACAAAAAAAAACAAAAAAAAAATCAAGCCTTTTACAGCCGCGCATATCTAATTCGGAGTTGTATTCTCATAAGGAAAAATAAGTAGTGTTTGAGCGATGAATGTAAATATAATACACTGCTCGACATAGAAATTACCCCACCCAAAAGGAGGCGTGCTACAAACATGCAAATCGCAGGGGGCACTCGAGATATGCAAATGCTATTTAACTTTAAAAGCCGATGACGTTTCACGTTCGTAAGATAAAGATGCCAGCAGCAACAGGGATAGTAATGTGTAGTCGCTGGTGGAAGTACAGTGGACGTTTCAGAGCTGTTGTTTTTGCTGGGAAACCGTTCAGCGACGGCCAAAAATGCCGGGTATACGCCGACGGCAGGTTTATGGCCATTTGGATGCGTTTAAGAGAAGAAGAGTTGTACGCCTGTGTGTAGCGCGCTAGTCTACACGTCGTATCGCTGCGCATATGCAACGGGATGCACGAACAGTTGGACACTGTAGGTACCAGTGGCTACAGAAAGGTTTGTACGTTCGTCAGAGCGGCAGTTGTGTAGTCCGACAGACGTCAGCACGCCTGGACCGGCAGATTGTTCGACACGTTCGTTACCAGAATGTACTGCAGCCGATATTCGACGTGCTGTGTCATCGGCCATAGATGGACGCCGCCATAACGACCCGAACTGTAAACCGAAGGTTACATGTTGGCAAACCTGCGCAGTAGGAAACCGTTAAGTCGACTGCCATTGACGGCCAGCTATCGCAGCGCTTGTCTGACTTGGTGCCGAAGTCATGCAAACTGGGGTCACGAATGGATCACTGTGGTTTTTAGTGATGAATCTCGTTTCTGTCTGGGTGCTGATGATCGACGGATCCGTGTCTGGCGACATCCTGCGAAAATGACTGATCCCGGTTTCGTTCGCTACTGCCACACTGCCCATCAGGTAGGCAGCATAGTATGGGGTGCTATTGCGCATGACAGCAGGTCACCTCTTGTCGGCATCATTGGCACACTGACAGCTTGCACGATACATTGGTGAGGTTCTGCAGGTCATTTTGATACCGTTCTTGAATGGCATACTGCACCACATTTTCCAGCAAGATAAAACCTGTGTAAACACCGCTCGGGTCTCTAGATAATAGTTGCAGCATGTTCAAACACTGCCATGGGCAGCGAGATAGCCCGATTTATCCCCAATCAAAAACCTGTGCATGTGGGACCACATTGGACGTCGTCTGCCATCGAATCGGCCTTCGCACGATCCCGTTGAATTATGGGAGCAAGTCAATCGTGTTTGGAGTTCCATTCCTCAGAACGATAATCGTTGACTGCCTGCTATTGCCACTCACTGCCACGCCGTGTTTGCTGCTTGTATTGCCATTTCTCCACAAGCAGCACCACGGCGTTGCTGCTTGTGGAGAAATGGCACCTTTGCAAATAAGCGATGTGTAAACTGCAGAGTACCACCTACCATTGATATGAGAGGTGAACGTTGGCTGCGAAGGTGCGTGAGGGCCGATTGACATGCTACAATGGAGCAACTCACTGGCCGAATGAACCAGGGGGTACCGGAAGTGTGTCTAAAACTACCGTTCAGCAAACCCTGCTGCATATGGTGCTCCGATGCAGACGGATGGTCACTGCACATAGGCTAACGAAGGTGCAGCGGCAGAAAAGGCTTACATTTGCACGGCAGTATCGGAATTAGACCTCCACTGATTGGCAAAAGAACGTTTTGTGCTTCATCGAATGGATGGACGTTGGCGTATAAGGCGAGAAACATCGGATAACAAACACTCTTCAACCATTGCTCGAAGAACATAAATTGGTAGGGGAAGCGCTATTGTCTGGGGAATGTTTTCGTGGCATTCTTTGGGTCCACTCATACATGCGGAAGGCACTGTGGACCGAATTCGTTATGAATCCATCCCTGCAGACCACATACACCCATACATGCTGATTGTCTTCCCTGGTACAGATGGGATCTTCCAGCACGACAGTGTGACGTGTCACACAGCTAGAAATGTCCGAGAGTGGGTGGAAGAGCACGATGAAGACTTTAAAGTACTTCCCTGGCCCCCTAATTCCCCAGACTTAAACCCAATTGAGCATCTGTGGGATCACCTCGATCGTGTTGTTCGTTCTATGGATCCTCCACCACGCACCCCCCAGCAGCTGTCAGATGCACTGCAGTCAGCATGGCTCCACATGCCTGCGAACACTTTCCCGTACCTTATTGAGTCACTCCCAGCCCTTCCAGCTGCTGTCCGCGCTGCACACGGCGGTTACTCTGGATATTAGCTGGTGGTGATAATAATGTGACTCGACCGTGTATATAATATTTTTTGAAAATGGTTGTCGGACGGAAGGCGAATTTCTCCCGTAATCGTAATTTCTTTTTTCTGCGATGTTTCCACTGGCCTGCATTATTGTTAAATATTATCTCCCCATAAATGCTTGCATTTCGGCTTCATAAGTGATGGAAAGTTTTCCGAAAACGGAAGTGGAAAAGTTAGAAAGTTTGCAAGAATTAATGCATTTTGTTCAAAAGTATTCATCATCTCAAAGTTTACACAATTGATCTAAATTAGTGAAAGCTTTTTTTGTCTTTTTCTAATGCATTCCTGATGTTTTTTCTAATGCGTGGTGGAAAGTTCTTTTAGCATCATGGATGAAATTATAGTCATAAGGTCAGGAAGATTTAACATCGAAACCTATTTGGCTATACAATCTGCGAACTGCAGACCTAAAACGCAGGGTAAGTCTACACCAACGAGCCATTACATTATGACTACTCCAGCATAGAGAAAGGAGCATGCCTGGAGACCGAACGGTGGCGCAGGTGAAGTTCACAGGACAGTATACAGTAGTGGCCAAAATTGTGGAAACCTTTTGGAAAAAGTGTATTTTTGAGGTTTGATGGCTCATAACACCACTTTTTTCTTTGGAGTAATACCATAAAATTATATATCAATGGAAAGATAATTTCATCAATAATGTAATGCAACAAAGTTTGTTCAATTATCCGTATTCTGTGAAACGCTATAGCCAAACAACCAGAAAAAGGAAGCACAACTTGCTTAGGTTGATATGAAGTAGCTTTCCTTCATTTGAATGTAGCCAATGAGCATGAGTGTTTAGAGAGCCAATCAGGTGTTATCTAGTTTTGGCAATGAGCCAATCATGTTACAGTAGGATTCAGCTATTGATGTCATGTATCGGAGCTGAGAGGAGGACATTTTTCAGTGTGTTATGTGATTGCTATCAAGTTGGTTGGGGTTTTTCTGTGTTCTTTCATTTAGTGAGCTTGTAAAACGTAATAAAATTAAAGAAATAGCGCAAGAGTTGACTGGTCACCCAGAAAGCGATGTAAAATAGTACTATTAAGTGAACAAGGCTTCAGTTATGAAGAAATTAGAAGAAACATTAGTGGAAACTTAACCAAAGGTGGCATTTCTAAATATTTGAAGAGGTATAAAGACACTCAGTCGCTACAAAACCAGATTGGTAAAGGCAGGAAAAGGTGCACAACGGCAAGTGATGATATAAGAATTAAAGGACTGTACCTAGGTGACATAATAAAATCATCTGGGTGTGTACAAGATAAAATGGCGCAATGAAATGTGAAGTTGAGTGCAAGGACTGTTCTGCGCAGACTGCAGGAATTTGTCCTAGAAGCCAGAATTCCACGAAAAAAAAAAACGTTTTTATCTCTCAAACAAAAGTTGAAAAGATTAAACTGGGCTAAAACCCATGTTAACTGGACACCGGAACAATGGACAGTGTTATTTGGAGTGATGAGACCAAAATCTCCCTGTTTGGATGTGATGGCATAAAATACGTAAGGAGAAGAATCGGAGAAGATTTGCATCCTGATTGCATTACATGTACCGTGAAACACCCAGTTAGTGTTATGATCTGGGGTTGTATGACATCAGAATGTGTAGGCAGAAGTTGTGTGATTAATGGGAATATAAATGTCCCAAAATGCATTAATGAAATACTTGAGCCCAAACTGAAGCCTTCCGCACGTGAAATTTTCCAAGATAATGAAGCTTCAACAGAATTCAGCTCCATGTCATGTTGCTGCTGTGTGCAAAAAGTGGTTTCAAAGTAATCATATTCCACTGCTGGAATGGCCTGGGAATAGCCCAGACTTTAACCCCATTGAAAATCTATGGAGCTGGCTAAAGAAACGTGTTAGTCAGAAACAACCCAGCAATAGAACCCAATTAATAGAAGCAACAATTCAATCTTGGGTTGACATTATAACAGCTGCAGAACTAAAAAACTTGCTTCACTTCATGGGAAGGCGTTGTAAGGTCGTAAATAAAGCTAAAGGTTACCCAACTAAGTATTAACTGACATGGTGAGAATTTTTACACATCTCACTTTTTCTATGTGTTTCACTTTTCTTCTTTATAACTGCTGTTATAATACAAAATCCTTCATAAAAGTTATTGCATTACATTCTTGATGAAATTATCTTTGCATTGATATATAGTTTTATGGTATTACTTAAAAAAAAGTGGTGTTATTAGCCATGAAACCTCAAAAATACACTATTTCCAAAAAGGTTTCTACAATTTTGGCCACTACTGTATATACAACCCGAGGACCGGCTTTCGGTTAGCAGAGTATTCGGAGTCAGAATAGGAAAAGCTGCCGATTTATCGGAGTTTGATAAAAGACAAACTGTGATGGCACGGAACTACGATGTCGGAAACGGCGCGGCTTGTGGGTTGTTGAAGTACCGCTGTAGTGAGTACGTATCAAAAGTGGCGCACAGATGGCCAAACGACAAACTGTCGTCCAGTCGTGTGTCGTCCGCAGCTCACTGATTTCAGCGGGGAGCGGATACTATCGTGCATTGTTCACAGCGACCGCAGGTCCACAGTGCGACAAATCACCGCAGCTACAACAGTGGTATCAGGGCAATGTGTCACAGCGTACATATAATCCCAGCCTTCTTCGCATGGGCCTGCGTAACCAAAGACAAAGCCGGGTCCCCATGCTCACTGCACGTCATCGCCAAAACGCATGAAATGAGCCCAAGATAATCGAGATTGGACCGTGAATGATTGGAAAAAAGTGGCCTGGTCTGATGAATCAAGATCCTTGGTGCATCACGTAGACGGCCGAGCGCGGATACGCCGGTTACCAACGGAGGCTACGACACCTGGATGCACTGTTGGGCGGAAATAGGCCTGCGGCGGCGGTTGTTGTGCTATAGGCGATGTTTCTTCGGAACCTTTATGCCCCATTTTTCCAATCGCACAATATACCTGACAGCTGTTAGCTATCTGAACATCGTTGCGGACTAAGTTCACCCATTCATGGTAACTGTGTTCCTTGCTGTTGATGGCCATTATCAACAGGATAATGCGCCATGCCACACTTCCAGAATCATCAAGGAGTGGTTCGAGGAACATGCTGGTGACTTTCTGTTAATGTCCTGGCCTCAATATTCACCTGGCGTGACCGCAATCAAGCATGTGTGGCTCGACTTGGAAAAACGGGTTCGCGCTAAATCACCACTACCCCGAAATGTACGGGAACTGGATGACCAGCTGCTGATATTATGGTACCAGATACCCCAGGATATCTATCGCGACCTCATGGAATGGCAACAGTTTTGGTGGCTGAAGGGGTTCTACAGCTTGTTAGGTAAGTGGTCATAATGTAATGAATCATCGGTGTATAGTTAAGTTCTTTAGTAAAATGGGTTATATAGGAGAACCAGTTGATTCCAACTCTGCGAAAAGATGAGTGCTTTAAGAGAGGGAGAGAGAGAGAGAGAGAGAGAGAAAGAAAATGAGAAACAAGTTAGTAAAATCATGCAATGCATTGATTATGATACGCTTTCCAACATACCAGAAATCATAGGATAATGCCTTGGTTTTGAGGGCATTAAGCTATGGTATAACGTTTGAGGTTCACATATATCAAAATTAAATCTCTTTAAGCCCGTGTTACCTATTTCTATTATCAAGAGCTGCCACACGTAAGCCGTTTTATAATTAAAAATCCCTGTTGGCTTGTTTTTATACCGTTTGCAGCTGTTCCGCGCTTTTGAACAACGTAGCGGATCCAGTCATTTGCTTTTGAATGGGTGTCCGGTGACTTTTGTCAATACAGTGCATGGTTGTGTTTATGTCCTCCTCCCCTATAGGTTGGTTATCATATTATGATTCGTGTTTGTTCCCATTGTTTTAAGTGGAAAAAATACATTTGAACTTGACTACGCAGTTCTCTTAAAATAGTGTATGAAAACCACGAATTATAGCGTTGCAATTCTGCGTTACAGTAGATATTTTATTTGATTTGATATGTTGGTATGGTAATACGAGGGTCGCTCAGAAAATAAAGAACGTTTAGTTATAAAAGCTATAGACTTGAAAAAATTTCAAATATTTTTTTTACAATTTTTAACTCATACCTAAGCTTATTTTTCTACATAGTCAGCCTGGACATTGAGGCCTTTGTCATATCGTGTTATAAGTTTAAGTATCCCCTCCTCATATACCTCTGCCGCCTGTCCTTTCAGCCAGCCCATAATCGCCTCCGTTAGGGCATCATCATCATCGAAACATTGTCCACCAAAGATGTGCTTTAAATTGAGGAACAAGTGGTAGTTCAATGATGCTAAGTCCGGGCTGTAAGGTGGATAATAAAAAACGTCCCAGTGAAACATATGATGCAGCTCCTTTGTCTTCCTGGCAGTGTGAGGACGAGCGTTGTCCTGTATGAAACAAATATTTCGTAATAGCATGCTCCAGCGGCGGTTTTGAATTACTTCGCCGTAGACGTTTCAGAGTTGCACAGTATGCACCAGCATTTATGGTTGCTCATTTTTCTACGAATTTGACACCCTTCAGGTTCCCGAAGACACTCGCCATGTTTTTCATTGCAAAACAGATTTCGTTTTACTTTTCGCGGCTTTTTCGGTGATCGAGGGTGATGCCACTCAATTCTTTTGTTCTTAGAGGTGCAGGGGTGTAGTACGAAATCCACGTTTCGTCCCCAGTAAATATTTGGTCAATAAACATGTTGCCATCTTGGCGGTAATGCTCTGAGAACTTCAATGCAGCTTCCAATTGCTGAGTTCTGTGTTCATCTGTTAGCATTTGTGGGACCCATCTTGCTCAGATTTTGTTAAATTTCTGATGTTTGGTCACAATTTGGTACACAAATGTACGAGAAACTTCAGAGAATTCTTCGTGCACTCGACTAATCGTAAAGTGTCTATTCTCTTTAACGATGTGATCAACCTTTTGTTTCAGTTCGTTTCTGATGAGAGAAGGGCGCCCTCACTGCTCCCAGTCATGAACTCTTGTTCTTTCGTTTTAAAACATTATGAACCACTTTATGGATTCACTCATAACACCTACTCCACACACCTGAACAAATCTCCAATGAATATCAATAGGCCTGGTGCTTTCATGAACGTTTTAGTAGAAGTTCAGTCTATACATACATATATTTGAACAAAGAAACTGAAGAAAAGTACATAAAAACTAAATTTGTTGAAAATGTCTCATCCAACAACGATTAATAATGAAATTACAGGAAAAGAACTCCAGATGGTGCAACAATAGCAAAAGTCGTAAATCACATGATTAACCTACTCACGGATACAGGACCAATGAGCGATGAGTCGACTGGTGACAGGGAGGTAATCAGTACAATAAAAGCATATAGATGTCTCTTACAACCGACCGCTGAAGATGGGAACAGTGTAGCCTGAAACATGTCCAGACGAGCAAGGAGGGACTATAACGAAGTAAATTTCTCCGTCATTTTTGGTCTACGCCGGGATTCGAACCCGAGGCCGCTTATTCCGGAACAAGTCGCTCTACCAACTGAGCTACGCAGACATTTGTTCTGATTGCTATGTGCGTCCTGCTGGCAGGTACGTCACAGGACTTGTTGACTTTTTCAAATCTTTTAATCTTGATACTTCATAATGTAGCTTGGCATAGAACAGCGAAATGTTTCAACTGCTAAAATTCTGGCTGCGTCAACGTAATCTAGTCTTGACAATGGTCTCAAAATTAGTTTAACTCATCACCCCTTCTTGTAGAATTGTGCTGATATTCGTGTTTGTGTTGAACTTTGCACGTGGAATACGTTTAATGATGTGGTACAACACTGGACAAGAAGCATGATTGATTGTAAGCCAGAGGGACTGAAACTGGAGTAAGGTGAGCGCAATATGTGTTGCTCCATATGCTTCATTGCTGTTTTTTATGTCTCACTGGATATAACCTATGTGAGGTTTCAACAAGGTAACACTGGACATGGCTCAACTGAGAGAACAAGCTGGATTCATTAGTGGCTACAGCACAATAGATCATATCCATGTGCTGAGAGAACTAATTGGAAGAGCGAGGGAATATGAACTTCCATTGTGCATGGCTTTTATCGATTATGAAAAAGCCTTTGATTCGGTGAAACCATCAGCAGTTACAATGGCTCTGAAAACCTGCGGTATTGAAGATGCATACATTAATATTATTAATAACATCTATGAAAATGCAAGTGCAAAGATTAGGCTGTTTGAAAATACAACACGCATAAAAATTGGAAAGGGAGTGAGACAAGGTGACACCATATCTCCGAAGCTCTTTAATGCCACATTGGAGGGTGTTTTTCAGTCACTGAGCTGGGAAAACAAGGGGATAAAGATTAATGGAGATTATCTAACCCACCTTCGTTTTGCTGATGACGTAGTCATTTTTGCAACTAGCCCATCAGAGCTGCAGAGTATGATCCAGGAACTTGCTGACAAGAGTAAAGAAGTGGGATTAAAAATGAACTTTCAGAAGACAAAAGTGATGTTCAATGCTTTTACAAGAAATGAAGATTTATCGATTGATGGAGAAAAGCTGGAGATAACAGACACGTACGTTTATCTTGGACAGCAGATATCAAGTGAGGGTCACATTGATGAAGAAATTAATCGGCGTACAAAACTTGCCTGGAGAGCTTTGGAAGAAACAGCATGATTTTCAAGAGCAATATGCCATTATGTCTTAAAAGAAAAGTGTTTGATCAATGCATCCTTCCAGTGCTTACGTATGGTGCAGAGACGTGGACCTTAACTAAAAGAGACATACAAAGGCTGCAGACAACTCAAAGAAGCATGGAGAGGTGCATATTTGGTGTAACCAGGAGAGATAAGAAGAGGAACTCGTGGATCCGAAAATGACAAGAGTGGAAGACATCATGATCAGAGTTAAATCCCTGAAATGGCAATGGGCTGGACATACTGCCAGAAGGACAGATCATCGATGGACAGCCGAAATTTTAGATTGGATTCCAAGGGACAGGAAAAGACCCAGAAGAAGACCACATGGGAGATGGGTGGATGAAATTCGAAAGTATGCAGGGGTGACATGGAGGAGACTGGCACAAGACAGACCGTTGTGGAGGAAACTTGGGGAGACCTTCGTCCAGCAGTGGATTGATAATGGTTGACAATGATGATGATGATGATACTGTACATAAAGAAATATTCTTAAGTTCAACTATAAATATTCCATTATAATTGAAGCCAACTTGTCTCTTCGAAACTCGTATAATACGTGTGTAAGAGTATTACAGAGGACTTTGTCCTAATATACATTGTTTTCATGAACGTCTGTTCTTCCGTTTTTAAACATTATGTACCACTTTCTGACACTGGATTAGTTCATAACACCTTCTCTGTACACCTGAACAAGTCTCCAATGAATGTCAATAGTCCTGATGTTTTCAGCACTCAGAAAACGGATAACTGATCGAATTTCGCATTCAGCGGAATTTTCAATGCTCGTGTTCATTCCAAAAGATCGTAACTAACCACAAACGCATAATACACGCTCAACAATGGTGCCAGGAGATAGCCAACAGTGCACTGCAGAGATGTGTCGTTTGCGAACGAATCGTTGAAAAACTATGAATCAGCATACTGAGTCGTTGGCAAACGAATCTTTCCTGGAAAGAATCGATTGCGAAAAAGAACCGATTACGTGAATGAATCGGTCAGAACTATACCCAGACACTAAGTTAACAGACTAACCTTGCCCAAAGCCAATGTCTTTAGAACTTCTTTTTACTAGACATCAAATTTTCGCCACTGTGTCTCGGTGTGGTTCATATTCTAGTCACAAAATCTTACCTTATTCAGAAGTGTACAAATGCAATAAATAACGTGAATGTTTCGAAACGAACTTACAAGAAACCCGATGGGTACAAAATTTCCATAAGAATTAAAAGCAAATTCAAACTTAAATATTGCCCGCTAAACCAGACTTTGTCAACGAATGAAAGGGTCCGAATCAGAATCGTTTCGCTAGATACAAATCATTCTCTAAACCAGAAGAATCACCGACTGAAACGAGCCAAACGATCTAACTCAGAATCGATTCCCAGACACAAATCGTTCATTAAAGCGGAAGAATCAAACGAACGAATCGGGCCGAACGAATCTTTTCAGTGAGTTGAATCGAAAGAATCGGTTTGCTCATCTCTAGTGCATTTGGCCTGAATGACCTCTTGATTGTCCGCCGGACAGGAACTTGCGCAGACGCTATGCGCAAACGTGCTTTACTTTCTGAATGACCTACGTATTTATTTGATTCGCTAATATCATTTCGTTTATATTTTGATTATAACAATTCATCTTGTTTATAACATTGGTACCGTTCCTATAGAAGTTCTCCATTATAATAATTCTTTGTGCATCCCCGTCTATTTTTCAAAAAAAAAAAAAAGACAGTATCCCTGTCTATTTTTTTTTTTGGATTCCCTTCTTTTTTATTTCCCTCTTCTTATACCACCCCCTCTCTCTCTCTCTCCACATGCACATGTACAGGGGTTGGACAGAATAATGTGAACATCTAGGAAAAGAAGGTTTTACTTACCTAGTAGGGTGTGGGACCATCTTTTAGATTCAAAACCTTCTGAAGCCGCCCCGGTGGCGCAGTGGTCTAAGGCGCTGGCCTCTGGTCATTCGTCCGTAAGGGGTCCAGGTTCGAATCCCGGTCGGGCATGGATGTTGTGTTTGTCTTACGGCACTGGCTCTCTCCCTTGCCTGGAACCAGTGACCCTAAATTAGGGACGGGAGACTGCTTATAGCCCATTGAGTTGCTCACGGTGGTCGTTAAACCTCCAATCAAAAAAAAAAAAAAAAAAAACCTTCTGAATCCTACTCGGAATGAACGCATACAAATCCTGGATGGTGCTTAGTGGGATGTTACACCATTCTTCATGCAGAAACTGCTCCAGGTACTTGAGAGATGCAGAAGGAGAATAAAGGAATCTTACTCTGTTTTCCAACACAGACTACAGTGGCATGATGATATTTAAGTCTGGTCATTGGGGAGGCCAAGGAAGGTGTGCAAGTTCGTCCTTGTGTTTCTCTAACCAAGATTGGCCATTCCGAGCTCTGTGAATTGGGACGTTATCATCTTGATAGGTGACATCCCAGGCAGGTAACAATGCCTGAGCCATTGGATTGACTTGGTCGGACAAAATTGTTTCAAACTCGCTACCTGTCATCCGTCCTTTCAAAGTGATAAGGGGACCTTCTGAAAGCCACGATATGACTGCCCAGAGCACAACAGAACCCCCATCATGCTGCACTGTCGGGAGCAGACAGTCTGGGTTATGCTCTTCTGACGGTGTTCTCCACACGTAAACATGTCCTGCTGTGAGGAATAGTGTGAATGTGGATTCATCCGGCCACATAACACGCTTCCATGCATCGGCAGTCCACGTTGTATGCTCCTGGCACCACTGCCGTCGCCGTTGTGCATTCATCCGGGTCACCAGAGGTTTTGCAATAGCAGCTCTGTCTTGAATATCTTGTTTATGCACTTCCCTGCGCACTGTTTTCGTTGATACTGGAGTCTGGAGACGCAGATTGAGCTCCACGCTAATGTTGGGCGCCATGGTCTTGTTATTACGGGTAACAATCCTCTTTAATACTCTCCTGTCTCTACCAGACAGGGTTGTTTTCCGGCCGATCTTGTGTTTCGCAGCCGAGGTTTTGCCACGAACACTGTATGCTGTCATGACGCTAGATACAGTAGCTCTCGACACCCCCACTACCCTGGTGACTGTTGTCACGGAGGCACCTAGCTGGCCACCAACAATTAGCCCTTTTTCGAAGTCCGTTAGGTCACACATTTCGTCGTCATCCTGAAAGAAATTTTGCAACAAGATATTTTAAATGCACTTAAACAGGACCTTGAGTTTCTAAGCAAATCTATCACAACAAAAAATTGGTGGATACCTTTGCGTTTTGTAAAGTACGCAGCTGCATTAAAAGTTTACGTCTCTGAGCGTGGTGTTCACATTATTCTGTCCAGCCAGTGGCGTAACCATGTTTCAAAAAAATCTGGGTGTGTGTGCGGGGGGGGGGTCCGAGAACACATACACACACTATATATATACACTGGCGGAAAGTGAAAAAAGAACACCAAGAAAGGAATTGGCGGACGATCATGAAATTTACATATGTTAATGGGGTCGAGTTGACGTAGGTGTGATGTTAATTTCGGGACCAACCGGTGAGCACTTACGCCACAGCAAGGCATAATATGAAAATTATCGTCGGTGGTATTTAAGGAGTACGGCGAATTGAATGTAACCAGTCGTCGGCGTACGGACACGTGCGAAGACCCTGAAGAAGCTGCAATGAATGGAAGACATGTACGATTTCAGCAGTTATCGGACTTTGAGTGAGGTCGTCTAGTCGGACTCCGTGAGGCCGGGTGGTCGTATCGTCGTATTGCGGAGCGAATTAGACGGGAAGTATCGGTGGTAGTACGATGGTGGCGTAGATGGTCCGAGGAACATTCCCACTCGAGAAGACGTGGAACCGGGAGTCACAGACGGACTGATGAGCGGACCGATCGACGCATAAGAAGAGCGGCGTTGTCAAGCAGAACATCCAATGCGACGCAAATCCGAGCTGCCGTTGCACCTGAGGTGACTGTGCGAACAATCCGCAACCGTCTACTGGATGCAGGACTACGTGGACGTGTGCCTCTGACTCCAGCCCACGTCAGGAACGGCTGCAGTGGTGTCGCCAACAGCTGCACTGGAGAACGCAATGGCGATCTGTCGTGTTCAGCGATGAATGCAGATTCTGCTTGGGAGCCTCCGATGGCCGTATGCGTGTTCGCAGACGCACAGGGCAGCGTCTCCACCCTTCTTGCATCCGCCAGCGACACACAGGTCCTACACCTGGTCTCCCGGTGTAGGGAGCGATCAGCTATCACTCCCGTACACAACTAGTGTTTGTACCGGGTACGTTAAACAGCACCTCCTACATCAACAACATCATTCAGCCCGTTGTTGTGCCATTTGTAAGGTCGGTCCATCCTGGTTTTTTCCAGCAAGATACCGCACGCCCACACACGGCACGTGCAACGCAACATGCACTTCAGAGTGTGAGACAACTTTCATGGCCGGCACGTTCACCGGATTTGTTCCCCATTGAGCACGTGTGGGATTTTATGGGACAACGACTTATCCGGTCTCCATGGCCAGCCACGACCATCTCCGATTTACGCGCCCAGGTTGAGGATGCTTGTAACTCAATACCCCAAGCTTACATCCAACATCTGTACGACAGACTCCATGCCAGAATTGCACAGTGTGACGCAGTTCATGGTGGTTCAACCTCGTACTAACCATGTTACATGGAAATGTTATTTTTCAGTTTACCAGCAAATACAGCTGCATTTTGCCATAATGTTTTGATCACGTTATCCTCTGTATTCCGTTATTATGCTGTATAAATTTCGTTGGTATCAGACGTCTCCTTCTTGGTGTTCTTTTTTCACTTTCCGCCAGTGTATTACAAACACTGGCGGAAAGTGAAAAAAGAACAGCAAGGGGCATACAAACGTTACATGATTACTGCAAAACCGCACCCAGCTGCAGGTTTCAAACATAATCAGCATAGCAATAGAGTCAACCACATATAAATTACAATCCTAATACAAAACCCCCAAAATACCACCCCTAAAAGACGTGATTATAGACCATAACTGTCAGGTCCTGTGTGTTTCTGCCTTGGGGATATTGAGTTTTTGATTTATGTGTTCTACAATTCTTATTAAGGTTATGAGTTTTTTACTACAATGTTACAAGTAAGTTCTCTACGTTCTTTTAGTTCTACTAAAAGGTTTAGGCAGAGAAGACAGAGTGCGAAAGACTTTTTTGATATTAAATTATTTAAAATATCTGTCTATTGGCTATATAAAACATTTGGCACTCTCACGAAACCTGAACTTGGCCCCGGGGCATCGGATGTCTTTCCCTGAAGAGTGGTCTGGTGCACTTTTTTCATAATATGTTTGTATTTATCTTATTTTGGTCCTCTTGTTTTTTGGAATAAATTTGGTTCATTTTAGGATTTTAGGGGTGGTATTTTGGGGGTTTTGTATTAGGATTGCAATTTATGTGTGGTTGACTCTATTGGTATAGTTAAATTTAGTTGGTTCACATCAGGAAAAGTGTGCATTATATCATTATATTCCCGAAAAATTCGGGGGAAGGGTCCTTTACATTGGGATCCCCGACTCATAAAATCTGGGGGATCCTGACCTCCCCCCTCACTGGTTACGCTTATGTGTCCATCCCCTGCATGTGTATACTTCTCTCTAACTCTAGTCAGCTCTTCCTTTTTCATTCCTATTCTGTTTCTCTCTCCCTCTGTTTTAATATTCCTGACTAACTCATCATTTCTTTCCCTTTCTTTCAGATTCTTTCTTCATTTTACACCACTTTCTACCTTTCATGCGCTATTTTAAACTTTCCCAGTTCACTCGGTCACTCTCTCTGCCGTTCACACGACGCACAAATATGTCACTCAGGTTTTTAAGTACCTACAAGGTATTTTTTGTGTTGCGTACATGTTAACTCCACGTTAACCAACAACAACAACAACAAAAAAAAAGCTGTTTATAGTAACCTGCTTCCCATAGAACCATGGCACTATATTAAAGACATAACTCATTTCTCTGCTTGCGGGCTGACATAAGCAAACCGTAAACAATGTTAATTTAAGAGGTATGGACGCCATAATTCAAGATGGCTTTGTTTTACAACACTTCTAATCGTTCGGCGCAAATCCGCGAGCCTAATTACCATACCTACCTGTGATACAATTTCGAAATGCCTCATTATTCAGAGTTGTACCCCTGCCTGCATGATTTGCTGCTACGACCTCAATAGGACACGCTATCAGGAAAAGCACACCTGAAAAAATGGCAACAAAAAAGCAGGCAGGGGATAAAGGTATTAAAAAAAAAGACCACCGATAAAAGAGAATAAGTAAATGAAGTTCTGGGATCACCATGTACGTGAATGGGATAATCATAATTGCTGTATGATTCTTTTCTTTTCTCCTATCTTATCGTTTTCCCTTCATCCCGAATAACAAGTCAAGCCTTTCATCTGGGTTGAGAATTGAGTATTAACAAGGTCATCGTCAAGGCAAGAGGAGTTGGATGTGGTATTTCGCCTTAGGGACCTAGGAACATAAGAGTAATTCGTCTCGCCTATTTTTCTACGAGGAAGGGAAAAGTAGGTTCTTAATTCCACCCGCAACTCTAATGCGGTCTTCTCAAATGCCTGTAGGCAGATTCAACTCTTTCCTCCTGCACACGTGTAAGTTCTTCTTCTTCTCATTGAAGAATCAGTAAAATCGAGCTGGTAAAAACAAAAGTCTTGAGAAAATATTCTCATCAAACCGTGAACCGTGGCAACATGAAATGAATTCCAGAAACATGATATGCTGCTTGAATAAGCAGGTTTAAAGGCAGTCGGTAGAACAGAGCAGAAATGTATGTTTATTTACATGTCTTGTTGGTTTATGAAACAAAATGTTTAATAAATAAATAATCTATTATGATTATTCTTCAACCTCAGGGGCAGTGCATTTGATATACTTTTCCTCTCATGTGGTTCCACTTCAGTTAATTGCACAGCTGCCTTTTAGCAGTGAGGCTTGAACAATGCTAGTAACTGTTGACACACAGCTGTCAGTGACGTAGCCAGGATTTTATTATGGGAAGGTGGGAGGGATGGTCTGGATCCTATATCACACTCTTAGTGTATGTATATGTGTATTATAGTCACTCAACCATTATCCATCAAATGCTGGAGGAAGGTCTCCTCAAATTTCTTTCAAAACTTTCTGTCTCGAGCCAGTCTCCTTCTATGTCACTCCGACATGCTTCCGAACTTCATCCATTCATCTCCTACATGATCTTCACTTGGATCCAGTCTAGTATTTCAGTTGTCCAATGGTGCTCAGGTCTTGTAGAAACATGCCCCCCCCACCACACACACAAATACATTATATATATATCATCATTGTCAACCATTATGAATACACTGTTGGACGAAGGTCTCCCCAAATTTCCTCCACAACGGTCTGTCTTGTGCCACTCTCCTCCATGTCACTCCCGCATACTTTCCGATTTCATCCACCCATCTCCCATATGGTCTTTTTCTGGGCCTTTTCCTGTCCCTTGGAATCCAATCTAAAATTTCGGCTGTCCATCGATGGTCTGTCCTTCTGGCAGTATGCCCAGCCCATTGCCATTTCAGGGATTTAACTCTGATCATGATATCTTCCACTCTTGTCATTTTTCGGATCCACGAGTTCCTCTTCTTATCTCTCCTGGTTACACCAAGCATGCACCTCTCCATGCTGCTTTGAGTTGTCTGCAGCCTCTGTATGTCTCTTTTAGTTAAGGTCCACGTCTCTGCACCATACGTAAGCACTGGAAGGATGCATTGATCAAACACTCTTCTTTTAAGACATAATGGCATATTACTCTTGAAATTTATGCTGTTTCTTCCAAAAGCTCTCCAGGCAAGTTTTGTTGGCCGATTAATTTCTTCATCAATGTGACCCTCACTTGATATCTGCTGTCCAAGATAAACGTACGTGTCTGTTATCTCCAGCTTTTCTCCATCAATCGACAAATCTTCATTTCACTTTTGTCTTCTGAAAGTTCATTTTTAATCCCACTTCTTTACTCTTGTCAGCAAGTTCCTGGATCATACTCTGTAGCTCTGATGGGGTAGTTGCAAAAATGACTACGTCCTCAGCAAAACGAAGGTGGGTTAGATAATCTCCAATAATCTTTATCCCTTTCTTTTCCCAGTTCAGTGATTGAAAGAAATTTTCCAATGTGGCATTAAAGAGCTTCGGAGATATGGTGTCACCTTGTCTCACTCCCTTTCCAATTTTTATGTGTGTTATATTTTCAAACAGCCGAATCTTTGCACTTGCATTTTCATAGATGTTATTAATAATATTAATGTATGCATCTTCAATACCGCAGGATTTCAGAGCCATTGTAACTACTGATGGTTTCACCTAATCAAAGGCTTTTTCATAATCGATAAAAGCCATGCACAATGGAAGTTCATATTCCCTCGCTCTTTCAATTAGTTCTCTCAGTACGTGGATGTGATCTATTGTGCTGTAGCCACTCCTGAATCCAGCTTGTTCTCTCGGTTGAGCCATGTCCAGTGTTACCTTCAAGCGGTGTGAAAGAACTTTAGTGAAGATTTTATAAACCACTGATAGGAGGCTGACAGGTCTGTAGTTCCTGAGATCCTCAATGTCACCTTTTTTATGTAGCAGGATCATTGTAGCGTTGTTCGAATTCTCAGGAATCTTCCTTTCATTAAGGCATCGAGTGAAAATTTGGGCGAGTACTGTTTCGATTTCTCCACTTGCTTCTTGTATGATGTCTACAGTAATTCCATCTTCTCCTGGAGCTTTTCCCTGCTTCATGTTCTTGATTGTATGTGCAACTTCTGCTGGGAGGACTGGAAGAACTCTGGTACTGGTACCTTTCTTGATGTCTGGAGTACATGTATCATTCCTTTCATATAATTTGGAGTAGAAATCTTTCACTCTTGTGAAAATTTTGCCTCTATTTCTTGTTACAGAACCATCTTCTTTTCTCAGTGCCATAATCTGTTTGCTTCCCTTACTGAGATGCCCCTTTGCTATCTTTAGGCTTTGGTTGTTTTCAATTGCTTTTCTCACTAGTTCACAGTTGAATTTCCTTATATATATATATATACTGAGTGGCCAATTTATTATGACCACCTCTCAGTACTTCGTTGGGCCACCTTTTGCCTTTAATACTGCGTCGATTCTTCGTGGCATGGACTTCACGAGATGTTGATAGGTGGTTTATGGAATCTGAGGCCATGTTTGATGAATAGCACTTTCCAGGAGTGTGAGATTGCAGGGTTGTGGATCCAGTTGTCTGATGGCTCGTTCAACTTTATCCCACAAATTCTCAATGGTGTTCAGATCTGGACATTGTGTGAATCACCTAAGCAAAGTAAACTCACCGGCATGTTCCTGAAACCAATCCTGTACAATACGAGCACTATGGCAGGACGCATTATCATGTTGAAAGTAGCCATTGCCATTGGGATAAACCATCCACATGACAGGATGCACTTGGTCCGCAACGATGTTTAGATATGATGTGCCAGTCAGACGTTGATAAACTCGAATTAAAGGGCCCAAAGCATGCCAAGAAAACATTCCCCAAACCATAACGTTGCCTCCACCAGCTTGAAGGGTTGTAGCAATGCATTTGGGGTCCATGCTTTCGTGCTGTTTCCGCCAAATTCTCACTCGGCCATCGGCATGGTGAAACTGAAAACGTGATTCATCGGACCACATAATTTGTTTGCAATTATCGACTGTCCAATCCTTGTGTTCCTGTGCGAACTGGAGACGTTTTCTCTTGTTAACTGCAGACAGCAAAGGTGTTCGAACAGGCCTTTGGCTGCCATATCCCATCCGATGCAGTGTACGGCGAACAGTGCGTGCAGAGATCATTTAAGGGGATCCTTGATTAAAGTCTGTAATTTGCTGCACTGTTGCCCTTCTGTCTGTTGTCTGTTACCAGTCTGGACACTCCTTTTCGCCCGAGCAGTCACTAGTCGATGACGACCACACTTTGCACGTAGAGACCCAGCGTTTTGTCTGACAGCTGCTCTGGAACATTTCACGAATGCGGCTGTTTCGGTGATACTCGCTCCATGGCTCTGAGCTCCTACAATCATCCCACGTTGAGAGTCCGTCAAATCGCATTTTTTACCCGTCTCGTCCTAAGCAAAGTAAACTCACCGAAAGCATGCCAGGAAAACACATTTTACGGCGGACGGCTGCTGGTACATGCTGGATCAATTCAGGCAGGACTTGTTGAAGGAATCCCTCCCATCCAGACGTTCCAGTAAAACCTATGGGTCTTTGCGTTGCGAAAGACGGCGCGTGTGGCAAACGCAAAGCGCCCTCCAGCTCCTAACCGCACAACTTGCGACCATGCATTCTATGACAAAAACTGCTTGTTTCGGTGTGCTCTATCACCCCTTAAAGTTTGTTCCATTAGTTCTGAAACACTCTGTATATCGTATATATATAAATATTTCCTATATATATTCACTATATTGACAAAAGTCACCGGGTACCCCTTCAAAAGCAAATGAACGGATCCGCTGCGTTGTTAAAATGCGCGGAAAATTCTTTGTGATGCTCTGCGGAATACTGCTTTGGGTATGTTCTCGAGAAATTCTTCGGGTTATTTTTGGGAAAAATTCTTTGGAACGTTTTCGGGGAATCCTTTCGGGGATTTTTTGGAACACTTCTTTGGTACTTTTGGAGACTAGTTCTTTAGCGTTTTTTGGGACATACTTCTTCAGGATTTTTTGGAACATACTTTTTCAGAATTTTTTGGAACATACTTTTTCAGGATTTTTTGAGGAATCTTTCCTTGAGATGCTCAGGAAATGCTTCCTTTGGTAAAATTTTTTTATCAACAGCGGTGAAAGAAAGTTGTGAAGAATTATTGAAATTCTCCAGTCCTCCACCCCCACACACCACTGCCATTGAACAATCCAGCTCGCTCCTCGGAATTATTAGGGAAATCATTTCGAATACTCTAGCGAGTTGATTTTTATGATTCTCTGGAGAATTCTTCTTTGGAATACTTATTTGGAATGCTTTGGAGAAAATTTCTTTCGATGGCTCTTGGGAATACGTTGATGTGCTGTTGGAATTTTTCTTTGAGACACTGTGGTTATCCTACTCTGGTATTATCCCAGTAATCCTATTCTGTGATGTTCTCAGGAACCTTTCCATAGCATGCTCTGAAAAATCTTTCGATGAATCGTTTTAGTTCTTTTATCAGGATTAGAACGTCAAATAAGTGACGTGTGCTGCCTGAATCTTCTTGCTGACCATGAGAAGTCATTCATGACCCTCTTTTTTCTCACTGGTAATAAAGCGGTTCAGCAGTATCATGCTTTGTTGCCTCAGCTCGCCAATGTGGTTCGACGGAACTTTAACAAGCGTCGGTGTCCTTTCTTGCAGATTCTCTATACTTCACTCCTCTCGAAACCTACGGCATGAGCTAGCAGTCAAAGATATCCAGGCGCCATCGTAATGTATCTCTAGCTCAATTTTAAGACGTAGTGTAGTCCAGTTTTCTGACTTACGTTCCCTTTGTGATCGTAATCCATCTAGATGGTCATATACACGCAACTACTTGTGACAGAAGTGAACTGACTTGGAACTAAATTGGTGGCCATGAACCAACGGCCCTTATCTGTATGATATCAAAGATTGAGATCATGTAGCAAAAATGTTAGCATGCACACTGTCGCAGTTTGGAAGAGAAAGTAATCCGTACTTGGAATCTCAAATTGATTGCGTGAAATTCTGCCTTTCTTTGGCTCCGTTTTCCACAAACGAGTCTTCCTGAAGTTACTGATCTTTAATTACACTCACGGACAATGAAATTTGAGCACCTAGAAGAAAACCTGCTACAACCGCGAAACTTTGCAAATAGATAGAGTGCGTGCTGGTATGCATTTGATCCACGTCTGGTGTGATTGCACATGACCGCACACCCTGTGGTGGCGCTGCAAGCACAAACCGGCAGCTTTATAAACCGGTGTGTAGTCAATGCCCCATCTAAGCGAAAAACACCGGCCGACGCAAGCAAGAGTATAGAGTGACAAGAATGCCGGGTAGACGCCATAGACGTCGATTTACGCATCTTACGGACTTTGAGAGAGGCTTTATCATGAGGCTGAAAATAGCAGGGTGATCGGCGCGCCGTTTAGGCAGCCACGTCGATCGCTCTGATCATACCGTCCGACCGTGTTGGGAGCAGTGGACACGTGACGGCACTTCCACACAGCGGGGTGGCTCCGGACGGAACAGGAGGACCACCGGTTGAGTGGATCGACGGATCGTGCGCCAGGCATGAACGGATCTCATGGGGACCCGGTCCACTATACATGCAGATGTAGCGTCTAATGTGCGTCCACGAACCATTTCCCGACGCTCCACGGAAGCGAATCTGCAATCCTAGAGCCCTTTACGCGTGCTTCAATTAACACCGGAACATCGCCGGCTCCGTGTGCAATTGTGCCAGGCCAGAGCAACGTGGAATGCCACAGACTGGCGACGTGTGGTGTTTAGCTATGAGTTCCGCTTCGTTTTGGGGACAGGTGATCATCGTGTCCGGTTGTAGAGGTCCCCGGGTCAACGGCACAATCCCAACCTCGCTATCGAGAACCACATCTCTCCCACTGCAGGCATTATGGTCTGGGGAGCCATTCGATTGACGATCAGCTCTAGTAGTGATACGTGGATCATTGATGGGCCAGCTGCATGTGCATGAGATCCTACGGTCCCATGTGCTCCCATTACTGGCCGGGATCCCAGGTGCGCTATACCAGCAGGATAATGCCCGCCCGCACACGGCTCGGGTTGCCCAGGACTGCCTATGTCACGTCCAGGCACTTCCGTGGCCTGCCCGCACCCCGGACATGTCTCCTATCGAGCATGTGTGAGACCAGTTGTAACGACGGCTGCCGCCGTGCCGCACTATCCGGGATTTTGGAACACACAGTCCAACAAGTGTGGACCAGTTGAAACGCCGGCTGCCGCCGTGCCGCACTATTCGGGATTTGCAACACACAGTCCAACACGTTGGACCAGTTGAAATGCCGGCTGTCGCCGTGTGCCGCAGTATCCGGGATTTGGAACACACAGTCCAACACGTGTGGGACCAGTTGAAACGCCGGCTGCCGCCGTGCCGCACTATCCGGGATTTGGAACACACAGTCCAACACGTGTGGTCCAATCTGCCGCAGGACAACATCAGGCGTCTGTTCGACTCCATGCCGGACCGTATTTTAGCATGCATCGCCGTACGACGCGTTATTGAAGATGACCGGACTGCGTGCCACAGATGCCTCTGTAATTGTCCTGCAGCTCTGTTTTTGCCATCATGTGTATCATTCATCTGTATCATTACGTCCATAAAATTTCAGTTCAATCCGATGCTTCCTTCTTGGTGCGCAAATTTCATTGTCAAAAACTGTTTGTACATCTTTAAACATGACATAAGAACGGTTATTAACCTCCCCCCCAGTGGAGGAAGTCACGTGACAGTGAAAATTCCTTGCCTGCCCCTAGGTGTTGTAAAACGTGAATCATTTTGGGGGCAAACTAAATCGTTTTTGTGATTCCTTGAACTAGGAAAGGGAAACTGCGAAATTCCAGTCTCTGAAAGTATGAGACTTTCGTGCCTGAACTTTGCATTAGTACCAAGAACATTTCCTTCTGTATTGTAACTACGGAATTCTTGTGCCGAAAAACTGCTACGCCCTCAATTGATACAGCAACCATTCTGTGATGCGCCCATAACGAATGAAGGAAAAAATATCAACGAACGAAAATTACAGTCCAGTAAACTTTCTGATGACCGCGGCTTATGAAACAATGTCAGATTACTTATGCTGAGAGGCTGTAAAGGAAGGAAAAACTATCAGCGAGAAAGAGAGAACATTAAAAGAGCTAATCACTACCCATTGCTCAAGGAGGGTTGGCCGTGACATTCGTCATTCCATTGTCGTGACTGCAAAAGAGTGAAAATTCCTCGACGAAGTTATGTGTGTGCGTGTCTGTGTGGTTCAAAGTCCTCAACGAGCTTCAGGACATTATGCGAGAAGCAGGTGCACGCCCGTTACTATGCGAATAATTTCGTGAAGTTACGTGGGGAAGGAAAGAACCAGCAACACATTTGTACATTTATTTCACTTTTGCACGTGATACCAACTAAAACATGCTTACTGTAAGTCGGATTGCAGGTACTTTGAATGGAAAGTGCAACTCTAACTAGATTTTTTTTTTTTCTGTTGGAGGACCTTATGCTTCAAAATGCGTTGTTGGACGAAGGCCTGGAGGCATTACGTTAGATATTGAAAAAAGTGTGGCGGTAATTCACACTGTAATAATCTTCTCCAATTTTTCAGCAAAGATGGCTCTTTTAGCAAATGTTTTCAAAGAAAGTAAAGGGAAATTTTGTTTCGTACAACAGCCGTTCCATAAAAACTGACAGTAAAATCACACAAAATGAAGAAATATAGGTACAGCAAAATATACACAGTGAGTCAAAGAATTTTTAAGACTGACGCTAGATTTCAGCCTACGGTGGCGCCACCAGTGTAATCGCGAATGCGTTATAAACCGTGACCATCTGCTTGCTTTCTGCCAAAAGTACTGCGCAGTTGTTAAAGTAACTCAAACGAAACGGCCGTTCATTAGAGAAGTAACATTTTTTTTTTCATGTTGAATTATTAAGATGGAACAAACGGCTGTTAATTAAATTTAACGCAAAACTTGGTAAAAGTGCCTCGGAAACGTACCAAATGATGAAACAAGTTTACGGCGAGTTTTGTTTAAGTAGATCAAATGTTTTCCTGTGGCACAAACGTTTTTTGGACGGAAGAGATACGCTAGAAGATTATAAGCATACCGAAAGACGAAGTTCATCTAGGACACCTGAGATTATTGAAAAAGGGCGTGATTTCGTGGCAAACAATCGATGTGCGTCACTAAGAATGATGGAAGAGTCTTTAAACATCAACAAAGAAACGATTCGAACCATCCTGCATGAAGATTTGGGCTAAACAAAAGTCTGTGCTAAATTTGTTCCACACAAGTTAACCAATGAACAAAAATCAAGGAGAAGTGCACATTGCAGAGACATCATTTCAGCCGCTGAAAATGATCCAAACTTCTTAAAATCGATTGTTACAGGTGATGAAACATGGTGTTTTCAATATGATCCCAAAACAAAGAGACAAAGTGCGAAATGGAAGTCAAAAAACTCGCCACAAGCCAAAAAAACAAGGAAAGTTCCATCGAAAATCAAAACAATGCTCATTACATTCTTCGATAGTAAGGGTATTATCCACAAAGAATTTGTTCCAAGTAGACAAACAATTACTGGTGAGTTTTATTTAAATGTTTTGAGGCGTTTGATGTGCAGAATTCGTCACATTCGTCCAGAATATTGGAATGAAAACAGTTGACGTTTGTTGCACGATAATGCACCCAGTCACACCTCACTTCTTGTTCGTAGATTTTTTGGCGAAAAATAACGTCTGTGTGTTGAATCATCCACCGTATTCGCCTGATTTATCACCCTGAGACTTTTCTTTATTCCCAAAACTTAAAATGACGTTAAAAGGGTGTTATATTGATGATATTTCAACCATACAAACAGCTTCGACGCGTGCTTTGGAGGCAATTCCGCAAAGTGAACTGGAACAGGCATTCGAATCATTATTAAATCGCTGCAACAAGTGTATTGAAGCCGGAGGGACTTATTTCGAATAACAAACCAAAACAAATGATAATTTCTTGTTTCTATTTCATTTTACAGACCCAGTCTTAAATATTCTTTGCCACACTGTGTATGTTATTTATCCTTAAAGTATCTTCCCTCGGATGATATGCAACGGTCCCATCGTTCAGTCCACTTTTCAGAGCATGTGGCGAAGGCATTTTGTGGAAGCTGCTTTAGCGACCCCTGTACAGCTTGAACAACGTCACCGTCTGTGTAGGATGTTGCGTCACGGAACTTTTCCTTCATTGTTGGAAGCAACCAGAAATGGCACGGGGTGAATTCAGGAGTGTAGGCAAGCTGTGCATGATTTCAAAACTTCAACAGTAAGAGACTCATGAAAGATATACGGGATTACGCCATATAATACAAATTTTGAAGATGACAATCCGATTTTTGGCGTAAATGTGACAAGGATGGTAAGTCAGATAATATTTGAAAACTTGAAAATTTTCATCGTCCTGGAGCGGGACTCGAACCCGCGTCTCCCAGAAAACGCCTAGGTATGCTAACCACTACACCACCCAGAACGACCAAGTTTCAAGTTTCCGATCAATTTGAATTTAACCATCACAGGATTCGCTAGTCGAAGCAACCGGCATTCATGTTTAGCGAATAGGCGTTTTCTGGGAGACGCGGGTTCGAGTCCCGCTCCAGGACGATGAAAATTTTCAAGTTTTCAAATATTATCTGACTTACCATCCTTGTCACATTTACGCCAAAAATCGGATTGTCATCTTCAAAATTTGTATTATATGGCGTAATCCCGTATATCTTTCATGATTTATCTGCTTCTCCGGGCAATCACGGGATAGGATTATTAACCTCCAGATTCGCTAAACATGAATGCCGGTTGCTTCGACTAGCGAATCCTGTGATGGTTAAATTCAAATTGATCGGAAACTTGAAACTTGGTCGTTCTGGGTGGTGTAGTGGTTAGCAAACCTAGGCGTTTTCTGGGAGACGCGGGTTCGAGTCCCGCTCCAGGACGATGAAAATTTTCAAGTTTTCAAATATTATCTGACTTACCATCCTTGTCACATTTACGCCAAAAATCGGATTGTCATCTTCAAAATTTGTATTATATGGCGTAATCCCGTATATCTTTCATGATTTATCTGCTTCTCCGGGCAATCACGGGATAGGATTATTAACCTCCAGATTCGCTAAACATGAATGCCGGTTGCTTCGACTAGCGAATCCTGTGATGGTTAAATTCAAATTGATCGGAAACTTGAAACTTGGTCGTTCTGGGTGGTGTAGTGGTTAGCATACCTAGGCGTTTTCTGGGAGACGCGGGTTCGAGTCCCGCTCCAGGACGATGAAAATTTTCAAGTTTTCAAATATTATCTGACTTACCATCCTTGTCACATTTACGCCAAAAATCGGATTGTCATCTTCAAAATTTGTAGTAAGAGACTGTTGAAAACAAGCAGCCACATTTGGGCAGGCGTTATCATGGTGTAGGGTCCACTTGCCCACCAGTTTCTGTCGCTTAATCGATATATGTCATCAGCAGACGCTTCAAGACTGAAATGTAATACTCAACATTGACAGTAATTTCTGGAGGGACGGCATGATGACAGACTACAACTTTATGATCAAAGAAAATTATCATCACCTTCCCAGCTGATTTGGTTTAACGAGACTTTTTTTGTAGGCGAGCCTGTGTGTTTTCAGACACTCGTTACGCGCTTCGTGAGGGGGTCGAAGTAGTGGACCCATGTTTCATCGGCAGTTATGACTGTGTTTAGAAAGTTTGGATCCTTTGCAATCATCTGAACTCTGGCTTACAATTGTTCACTCGTCAGGCGATCAGGTATCCATCTGGAACACACACGTGCGGAATGCCGACGTTTTTGAAATATTAGTTGACGCCGCTATGTCTTCACACGTCATTCGTCGATCTTCTTGCAGGATTGCCCGAACAGTATTCACAATACGCTTCGTAACAACACTTTCAGGTCGACCAGGCCTAGAAGCAAGTTCTGCCTACAAATACCCTTTTTTGAAATCATGGTGCAATAAAAAAAATCGTTGACTCACCAAAAGAAACATTTATCTTCGTAAGCTATTTTTCATTAAATCAACTGTTTCTGGGGCCGTTTTGCCCAAACGATAGCAAAATTTGATCGCACAATGCATTTCACTTCTTAACTCTGAACCACTCACCTCCATAGCTGTATGGCGAAATGCAAACGTGCCTTAAACAACTGCGCAATAGCAAAACCAGAATCGTCTGCCACGGCTAATAACTGTTGCCATAGATACTTCCTTAATTCAGTTAGTCGTCTGTGGGGTTATTTTCCCCCTTCGCACTGTTGCCAACTAAAACAAATTAATCTTAATTTTTATGGAATGGCCTTTGTAGTTTAAAGTCCTCCATGAGTTCTTCTAGCATGCAAGGAATGGCCTTTGTAGTTTAAAGTCCTCCATGAGCTCTCCTAGCATGTAAGGAATGGCTCATCCCTAAATTAGAGCTAGCCACCCTGGTGGCCGTGTTGTCGGAGATCGTTCAAGCTCCGGACAACTTGAACTCGGACGATCTCCAACCACACGCTTCATGAAATGGAACCAGTGGCACCAAATCAGGGATCATTATACCAGTATATACACTGGTGCCAGAAAAACTGGTACACCAGTCTAATACTTGGTAGGTCCCCCACGGGAGCGCAGGACTGCAGAAATACGACGGGGCATGGACTCCACTAGTTTCTGGAAATACGCTGTAGGCAATGCACACCATACTTCTTGCAGAGCGTTCCACAATTCGGGTGTATTCCGAGGTCTCGGATTCCTGAGTTCGACAGCGCGTTCCCAAATGTGTTCTATCACGTTCAGATCTGGGAACTTGGGTGGGAATGGCAACACTCAAACTCAGATGAATGCTCCTCTAACCATAATGTGGCGTTCCGACACTTGTGTGGAGGTGCACTGTCCTGTTGGAGCAGGCCCAACCCATCACCATGAATGCAGGACATGCACGGGTGTACCTCGTCAGAAAGGATGCGCACATAGCGTTGGCCGGTCACAGATGTTTGTAGACGTACCAGTGGTCCCAGTGAAGTCCAGCTAACACACCCCATACCATTACGGACCCCCTCCCCCACCAGCCGGTACAGTTCCCTGTTGACAGGCAGGATCCATGGCTTCATGGGGTTTGCGCCACACACGAATCCTTCCATCTGCCCGATACAGTTGGAAACGCGACTCTTCAGAGCAGGCTACTTGTTTCCAGTCATCAAGTGTCCAGTGGCGGTGTTGCCGTGCCCAAACGAGGCGCATAGCTCTGTGTCGTGCACCCATCAAGGGGCTCGAGTTGGGCGTCGGCTCCCAAAACCCATATCGTGCAGCGTACGTTGCACAGTTTGGACGCTGATGCTTGTTGAGGCTCCAGCATTGAATTCCGATTATACCTGCGAGAGTGTTGCACGCCTGTCGCGTGAAACAATTCTTGACAGCCGACGATGGTCACGTTCACCCAATGTCTTTTTACGACCACACTGGTATCGTAGGTTGGAGGTTTTGCCGGAATTCTTGTAGTCACGGTACACCCTTGCAACGGTCGTCCGTGAAAATCCGAACTTCGTTTCTACCTCCGAAATACTATGGCCCATCTCACGAGCGCCAACTATGACACCACGTTGAAAATCGCTTAAATCGCTATTACTTGTCATTCTCATGCCGAAAACAGCTCTGACAGCTGGCAAGGATGTCTATCGCTTTATGAACGCCCTGGCGGACGCAACCGAGTACACGTATAGGTGACGTTGCTATATGTATTTTGTTATAAGCTCGTCTGTACCAGTTTTTCTGGCACTTCAGTGTATATATATTCTGGATGAAGATCTCCCCCAAGTTTCTTCCACAATTGTCTGTCTTGAGCCTGTCTCCTCCATGTCACTCCAGCATGCTTTCGAATTTCATCCATCCATCTCCCATGCGGTCTTCTTCTGGGGCTTTTTCTGTCCCTTGGAATCCAATCTAAAATTTCAGTTGTCCATCGGTGGTCTGTTCTTCTGGCAATATGTCCAGCCCATTGCCATTTCAGTAATTTCACTCTGGTCATGATGTCGTCCACTCTTGTCATTTTCCTTATCCGCAAGTTCCTCTTCTTATCTTTCCTAATTACAGCAAGAATGCATCTCTCCATGCTTCTTTTAATTGTCTGCAGTCTTTGTATATCTTTTTTAGTTAAGGTACATGTCTCTGCTCCATACGTAAGCACTGGCAGGATGCATTGATTAAACACTTTCCTTTTAAGACATAATGGCATACTGCTCTTAAAAATGGTATTGTTTCTTCCAAAAGATCTCCATCCAAGTTTTATACAGCGATTAATTTCTTCATCAATGTGACCCTCACTTGATATCTGCTGCACAAGACAAATGTAGGTATGAGTTGTTTCAAGCTTTTCTCCATCAATTAATAACTCTTCTTTTCTTGTAAAAGCATTTTACATCACTTTTGTCTTCTGAAAGTTAATTTTTAATCCCACTTCTTAACTCTTGTGAGGAAGATCTTGGATCATACTCTGCAGCTCCGAAGGAGTAGTTGCCAAAATGACTACGTCATCGGCAAAACGTAGGCGAGTTAAATAATCTCCATTAATCTTTACCCTTTTGTTTTCCCAGTTCAATGATTGAAAGACATTTCGTAATGGGGCGTTAAAGAGCTTGGGAGATATGGTGTCACCTTGTCTCACTCCCTTTCCAATTCTTATTTGTGCTGTATCCTCAAATATCCGAACCTTTGTACTTGCATTTTCATAGATGTTTTTAATAAATGTTAATGTACGCATCTTCAATACCGCAGGATTTCAAAGCCACTGTAACTGCTGATATATTGGGGTTTAACAACCACAATGAGTAACTCTAAGGTCTATTAGTAGTCGCGTGACCCTGATTTAGGGCCTCTGGTTTTAAGGAAGGAAGAGAGCCACAAGACAAACACACTACATATGCCTCGGCGTGAAACGAAGCCGGGAACCCTCAGACGAATGGTCGGAAGAAATCGCTTAAACCATTGTGCCACCGGAACCGCCCTGTTGGTCATTAAACGGGAGATACAGGTTCGATTCCCGTTCCAGGGTGATGTAGTTTTCAAGTATTCTCAAAAATGACTGTATGGAGAACAGAAGAAAGTACAGCATCTCTATATATGCCAACAATGATATTTATTCCCGTTTTTATTCAAAGATATTGCACATTGTCAGAGCCCCTAAGCGCAAGAAGGTGAGACTTGTCTCCAAAGATACACACTTTGTACCTGAGAATTCGATGTCATCTTTCTTCTTGTTGTTTTTTATAGGGCTTATAAGTAATGTATTCTTTTACCAGCTACTGAAATCTAATGCTTTTTCCCTAGTTAAAAATATAACTGAATTGCAAAATTTAAATGCGTATTTGTGAAAAGTTTGTGCTAAATGCTATTTTCTTTACTTCCTTCTCGCTCACTCAATTGCTTGCATGTTGCATTTCAGACAGTCAAGAACGTTTACCGGATCGATAGCCACAAATACAAAGGAAAAATGAAAGTTTGAGAACAGCAAATTAATTTAAGAACAATTAAATTATGATGTAGTTTCAATATTTTGGCATTCCAGTTAATTGCGACACATCAGGGCTAGAACACTTTGGCTCAATTAAGCGACTGCCCCAATTATACGAAGCTTTATCCCAAAGAGCAAATTTAAGATGTTCTTCTAGAGTTGTCTCATATAAATGACTGATAACCTGATGATTCAATTAACCGGAATCCACTGTATAATGGAAAACTTTCAAACAGTATGTGTTCTGAGCTCAGAGGTTCTGACATTTTAGTAAAATTTGCGGAGAATAACGAGGGGTTTAATTGCATCAGATCTCCCAGACTGGTTCTGGTTCGACGTTTTTGAACATCACTTTGTATTTATTTACTTACTTATTTAGTGGACTAGGTAAAACACACAATATTATTCAACATCTAGGTAGGATTAGCTTCATTTATGTAAAGCAATCTGAATGCAAGTCTTAAACATACAAAATGAATGCTTTGTTTGCGGTCGTTCAAATTCCATCCATCATTCGCCAGGGATTTGAACCCTGACCCCTTAGGCCAATGGTCTCAAACTCAGATCCTTTTGAGGGCCACTTTCCAGTTTTGAAAGAACTTAGGGGGCCGCATGAATATTAATAAATTTCTTATGAATAAATATCAACTTTACAAAACTACACCAATGGTTTGGCACTAAAGTGGAATACTATTTCTAATTATCTGTAAATAGTAAAAACAAATGCTTCATCAATCACTGAAAACAATCACTTTTATGTAACAATTATTTTCACTTAAATCTTAAAACAATCACATTTTACCAACTGAACACGGTACACGGTGTAGAAGATATTACATGGTCTGACCAGAAGCTTGGGCTCACTTTTCTGTTACTAACTTATCGATATTTGGAATAATGTTCTTTGAACATGCTACTTCTAAAATTGAGCACAAGTGACTGTCACCTAACCTGTTCCTTTCAGAACATTTTACTTGGTTCATTCTTGAAAACAACTGTTCACATGAGTATTTGTTCCGAACCTAGACAGAACCCGTGCAGCTAGATTATAAATGTTTACGTACTTGTCCTTTGAAACTAAATGGTAAAACTCTGTTAGATTGCAGCTGTTGATTTTTAGCCCGTCTTTTGTAAAAAAAGATCGTGCTTATGCTACCGGTTTGTCCGTTCGTCCGTCTGTACCCACGATATCTCTGCAACTATTAGTCCGATTTGAAAAATTCTTTTGCATTGGAAAGCTTGAAATATGCGAATGATGATCCTTTATTTCGTTTTTTTTTTACGATGTACAATTTCTCAGCTAAATGCAGATGATGTCAAATTCAAAAATACAATTTATTCCACATATTTGCTTCTAAACATCCGATTGAAAAAATTCTATTACCTTTCGTTTCCATTTATGTCGAAGAGTATTTTAGATATAGTTACTTTTTAAAATTACGCGTAGATTTTCCGCTAGGGGCGTAAAAGTAAATTACATTTTTCCCGATAACTTTTCTTCTAAAACTCCGATTTGAAATTTTTTTCTTCAGCGGATATACGTCCTGATGGAAAATCTTTTGCATATAATTTCTAATTTTTGGTAAATAATACTTTGGCCACCAGGGGGCGTAAGTGCTAATTTTTGCTTCTGATGTATTTGCCATAAAATCTGAGCTTCTAAAATATCGATTGAAAACATTTTTTCGTGGACTGATGCCACTCACGTCGATAAACGTTTTCGGAATATTTTCTTCTTAAAATATTCCACAGTTTTTCCGCCAGTGGGCGTAGATGCATATCCTATTTTTGTCAATATCTCTACTTCTACGAATCCGATTTAAAAAAATTCCTTCTTTGTTGGATAGTGTTTTCAGTGTGACATGTTTTTCATATAATTTCAATATTTTCAAGTGATCCATAGACTTTCCGCTAGGGGGCGTAGAGATAAATTGCGTTTCCTCCTATATCTCTGCTTCTAAATCTCCGATTTGAAAAATTCTTTCTGCACCGGATACAGCTCCTGATAGGAAATCGTTTGCATATAATTTCTAATTTTTGTAAAAAATGGTTTGGCCACCAGGTGGCGTGCGTCTTAATTTCCGCTTCTAATGTCATCATCATCATCATTGTCAACCATTATCAATCCACTGCTGGACGAAGGTCTCCCCAAGTTTCCTCCACAACGGTCTGTCTTGTGCCAGTCTCCTCCATGTCACCCCTGCATACTTTCGAATTTCATCCACCCATCTCCCATGTGGTCTTCTTCTGGGTCTTTTCCTGTCCCTTGGAATCCAATCTAAAATTTCGGCTGTCCATCGATGATCTGTCCTTCTGGCAGTATGTCCAGCCCATTGCCATTTCAGGGATTTAACTCTGATCATGATGTCTTCCACTCTTGTCATTTTTCGGATCCACGAGTTCCTCTTCTTATCTCTCCTGGTTACACCAAGTATGCACCTCTCCATGCTACTTTGAGTTGTCTGCAGCTTTTGTATGTCTCTTTTAGTTAAGGTCCACGTCTCTGCACCATACGTAAGCACTGGAAGGATGCATTGATCAAACACTTTTCTTTTAAGACATAATGGCATATTGCTCTTGAAAATTATGCTGTTTCTTCCAAAAGCTCTCCAGGCAAGTTTTGTACGCCGATTAATTTCTTCATCAATGTGACTCTCACTTGATATCTGCTGTCCAAGATAAACGTACGTGTCTGTTATCTCCAGCTTTTCTCCATCAATCGATAAATCTTCATTTCTTGTAAAAGCATTGAACATCACTTTTGTCTTCTGAAAGTTCATTTTTAATCCCATTTCTTTACCCTTGTCAGCAAGTTCCTGGATCATACTCTGCAGCTCTGATGGGCTAGTTGCAAAAATGACTACGTCATCAGCAAAACGAAGGTGGGTTAGATAATTTCCATTAATCTTTATCCCCTTGTTTTCCCAGCTCAGTGACTGAAAAACACCCTCCAATGTGGCATTAAAGAGCTTCGGAGATATGGTGTCACCTTGTCTCACTCCCTTTCCAATTTTTATGTGTGTTGTATTTTCAAACAGCCTAATCTTTGCACTTGCATTTTCATAGATGTTATTAATAATATTAATGTATGCATCTTCAATACCGCAGGTTTTCAGAGCCATTGTAACTGCTGATGGTTTCACCGAATCAAAGGCTTTTTCATAATCGATAAAAGCCATGCACAATGGAAGTTCATATTCCCTCGCTCTTTCAATTAGTTCTCTCAGCACATGGATATGATCTATTGTGCTGTAGCCACTCCTGAATCCAGCTTGTTCTCTCGGTTGAGCCATGTCCAGTGTTACCTTCAAGCGGTGTGAAAGAACTTTAGTGAAGATTTTATAAACTATTGATAGGAGGCTGATAGGTCTGTAGTTTCCGAGATCCTCAATGTCACCTTTCTTATGTAGCAGGATCATTGTAGCGGTGTTCCAATCCTCAGGAATCTTTCCTTCATTAAGGCATCGAGTGAAAATTTGGGCGAGTAGTGTTTCGATTTCTCCACTTGCTTCTTGTATGATGTCTACAGTAATTCCATCTTCTCCTGGAGCTTTTCCCCGCTTCATGTTCTTGATTGCATGTGCAACTTCTGCTGGAAGGACTGGAGGAACTCTGGTACTGGTATCTTTCATGATGTCTGGAGTGCATGTATCATCCCTTTCATATAATTTAGAGTAGAAATCTTTCACTCTTGTCAAAATTTCGCCTCTATTTCTTGTTACAGAACCATCTTCTTTTCTCAGTGCCATAATCTGTTTTTTTCCCTTACTGAGACGTCCCTTTGCTATCTTTAGGCTTTGGTTGTTTTCAATTGCTTTCCTCACTAGTTCACAGTTGAATTTCACAGTTGCTTCTAATGTATTTGTTCACAGTTGCTTCTAATGTATTTGCAGCAAAATATGAGCTTCTAAAATCTGGATTGAAAAAAAGTCGTTTGTTGACAGATGGTACTAATGTTGACAAACCTTTTAGGAACATTTTCTTCTTGAAATAATGCATGGTTTCTACGCCAGGGGGCGTAGATGTATATCTTATTTTTGTCAATATCTCTACTTCTAGGAGTCCGATTTGAAAAATTTCTTCTTTGTTGGATAGTGTTTCCAATGCGAAATGTTTTTCTTATAATTTCAAAATTTTCAAGTAAATCATAGACTTTCCGCTAGGTGGCACAAAGGTAAATTGCGTTTTCTGCGTTATTTCTGCTCCTAAAACTCTGATTTGAAAAATTCTTCCTGTATCGCATACAAGACCTGATGGAAAATATTTTTCACATAATTTCTTATGTTTGGTAAAGAATGGTTCTGCCACCAAGAGTCATAAGCGTTCATTTTTGCTTCTGATGTATTTGTAGCAAAATCTGGGCTCCTGAAATCTCGACTAAATTATTTTTTTCTTGGACTGATACCGCTCATATGGAAAAACCTTTTGAGAATACTTTTTTCCTTAAATAACGCATGGTTTTCCCACCAGGGGACGTAAAGTCACATCTTAATTTTGTCAATATCTCTGTTTCTAAGAATCCGATTTGAAAAAATATTTCTGCGTTGGAGAGCGTTTCCGGTGCGAAATGTTTCTCATATAAATTCATGTTTTTCTTAACGCACAAGTCTGCAACCAGAGGGCGTAAGCTCACGATTCCGTTTACAGCAACATCTGAGGGACTAAAAACCAGATTGAAAATCGTCTTTCTTCCGTCACATACTATTGTTTTCCATACCGGTTCCATTGACTTTGAATAGCTTTGATAAATTTAATTTGCGTCAGAACGGATCCAAAAGTCGTGCATATTACACCCGAAAATTCGGTGTCATCTTTCTTGATTTCTTTTAGGTAAGAAATACATTGAAAGTCTATTAATTTAATCTGAAGTTCTTCAGGTGCGTTGTCAGCATTATAGGAAAATGAAAACTTGAGTATATTGAAAATATTTTCCATGTCTTTGAAACATTCAAACCGCTTGTTGAAATCCTCTTTAGCTACTTCCTTTTTTTTTTTTTTTTTTTTATTGGAGGTTTAACGACCACCGTGAGCAACTCAATGGGCTATAAGCAGTCGCCCGTCTCTAATTTAGGGTCACTGGTTCCAGGGAAGGGAGAGAGCCAGTGCCGTAAGACAAACACAACGTCCGTGCCTCACCGGGATTCGAACCCGAACCCCGTTCGGACGAATGATTAGAGGCCATCGCTTAGACCACTGCGCCACCGGGGCGGCTTAGCTACCTTCGTAGAAAATTCATCAAAGTAAGTGTATTTCTTCTTCTTCAGCTGAAGCTTTTAAAGTGGGAAAGTGATAAAGATTCCCTGCACTGAGCTGAGCTTCCCAAAGCTGAAGTTCCCTCTAAAATGGGTTAACATTATCAATAATATCAGTGACTAGCTTATTTTGACCTTGTAATTTGATACTCAAATCGTTTAAGTATCCAGTTGGTGCGTCGGGAAAGACACCAGTGCCGTTTTCGCATTTCTTTTGACGTAACAATAAGCATGCTTAATAACAGTTATATTCTTCGTAAATAAACTTGCTACTTATAAAAAGGATGGCTTTGCTAAGCATTACTATGTTTATATTATATTTTATATATTATAATATACTTGAAGAAGGGGGATTTATTGTTATTTTGTAATCATTCATGCGGGCCGCAAAACAGTTGACGCCTGGCCGCGAGTTTGAGACCGCTGCCTTAGACGAACGAACGGAACCCCGCGCTTAGGGTACTGCGCTAATCGGGTGGCAGTGGTCTTTTGAGTTTAACGGGAAAGCCGAGATAATAAATTTGAGAGCGAACTTCTGTGGCAGAGGGGTAAGAAGAGCTGGCGGTTAGTACCTTCAAAAAGTGTCTTGAGGAGGGTTAACCCACGAACCGTCGGCAAGGTGTGTGCCGACCTCTGCTCAGCGATGCTGAAGGTGAGCGAAAGCTATCCCGTATGGTATGAGCCAACATAAGGGATCCTGTAACGCAACACGCCGGTAATTTGAATGCTGGTGACGGAAGAAATGTCTCACAACACACAGTATATCTAACCCTGCTAAAAATGGGGATGCGGAGCCACAGGCCTCTCCGAGTGCCCATGCTAACATCGGTCCACCGCCAAGAGCGCCTACAATGGGCATGCAATCGTTAAAACTGCACCTTGAATGATTGGGAAAAGGTCGTAGGGCCCGATGAATTTCGTTTAACCCTGTTGCTCCATGTGGACTTCTGGGTACGTATCCATCGTTTATCTGGGGAAGTGTTGGCACCAAAATCCACCATGGGACGAAAACAAGCCGGTGGATGAAGTACAATGCTTTGGGCAATGTTCTGCTGGGAAACCCTGGGTCCTGTCATTCATATGCAAGAAGCTATGGCGTCTACCACCTACCTAATCATCATTGCAGACCAGGTAATTCCGTTCATGGCAATGGTATATCCCACTAGTAGTGCTGCCTTTTTTCAGTAAAGTAATGTGCGAAAACACAAGTTTGTCAGTGACAGAGATTGAAAACGCGCCCCCTAACTCCGGAGTAAGTTGCTCTCCCAATTAAGCGACATGGACGGAATGTTTCACTGGAGATGTGTCGTCTTGACACGTTATTCACCTCTGTTGTACGTCATAAATGCGCTTGCCACACTGACCCGATTGCCCGAGAATATGGTTCGCAGAACATGCGGAAGACTTCCAAATATTGCCCTGTCCTCCAGATATCAATCCAATCAAACATCTGTGGTTTGTGTTGGAACAGGAAATGCGACCGGGGGGGGGGGGGGTGTGGTCCAGCCACATAACTTACAAGAGTTAGAGTATCTGCAGGTAACGTGTTCGTACGAGATACCACAATGCGTCTTTAGAAATCTTGGAGCGTCTATACCTCGTTTTAGCTTCACGTAGAAGACCAATATCAGATTACGCAGGTGATCAGAATGTTTTGGCTATTCGGTGTGTCTATCTATCTACACTATATTAACAAAAGTCACCGGACACCTAGAATAGGAACACAGCATAGTATTTATTGACATACATTAGTACGGTGTTGGTCCACCTTTGGCCTTAATGCAGGCACTGACCTTTCGAGACATGCTTTCGACAAGATTTTGGAACACAGTGATAGATATGCGCTTCCATTCAGTTCATAATGCTGCCGCTAACTGTTGCTTAGTAGAAGGCTTTGGTTCCAAACTTTTTATGCGGCGCTCTAATTTATCCCATAGGTGCTCTATGCGATTAAGATCAGAGCTCTGTGCTGGGCAGTGCACACACGATACGGAATTGTCGTCAAACCACGCCGTAACAGTCCTTGTTTTATGGCTCGGTGCATTATCCTGCTGGTACTAGCAAGGCTTCGCGCCATAGTATTGCCACAGAGTTGGTAGGGTGTATAATTGTCCAGAATATCGAAATAGAAATGCAGGTTAACAGTTTTGTCCGCGATAACTAATGGGCCGTTACCATACCACGAAAAACACCCCCACACGAGTACACTGCCAGCTCCAAACTTGATCGTAGGAAAACTACACTGCAGTAAATAGCGTTCACCGGCTGCCGCCATACCCACACACGGCCACCAAGCTGATGGATCGTGTATCTGGACTCATCAGTCCATAGGGCCCGTTTCCATTGATCTACCGTCCACGATAGATGTTCCTTACACCGTGCTAAACGACGAGTAGCATTCCGAGTGGAGATGAAAGGCTTATGAGCAGTCGCACGACCACGGTAACCTATGGAATGAAGTTCTCTGCGAATGGTACGCGTACATACCTAGGTTTCAGCATTTTTACTCACCTGTACAGTGAGGTCTTGTGCAGTACTCCGCCGATCAGCTGTAATGACTCTCCTGAGGCTTCGACGTTCTCTATCACTGATTTTCTTTGATCTGACGGTACGTTTTGCTGCTTCAGACACGCCATGTGTCTTCCACTTATTCAGTACATCCAAAACAGTTGACTTGGGTATGTTTAAACGCCCCCTGGTTTCTCTTATGAACAGTCCACTAATATAACACCCAACAATTTTTCCATTTTCAAAGTCGGTTCTCTCCCGCCGCGACATTTTCACTCAACCTCACAGTGTGATATGATTTCGGTCAGCTGCATGCCTGTTTTTATAACATTTTGCAGCTGCACCGCGCATTTTAACGCAGCGGATCGGTTCATTTGCTTTTGAAGGGGTGTCCTGTGACTTTTATCAATATAGTCTATCTATCTATCTAATAAAAATTGTTATATAAGCAATTTATATAAACCACGAAAATAAAGGTTAAAAGATTTGTGACAGCTTTCTTTGTTGTGGAGAGGATACTCAACACCTCATGTTCGACACATAGGCTTTGATTTTATTTACACTCAAAATAAATTGCGAAGGGATTGTATTGAAGATGGAATTTATTTATTAAAATGGACTAAAGGGTGGCTGTTACATTATTTTTATCTGCAGGTGGCTACGATCCTGCTATGAAGTCAATGCATTTTGGCAACCATGACGGAATGTAATTTAAAATTTTTGTCTTTGTACCCCAGCTGATTCTATAAAAAAAAATGTTGTTTAAGCAAAGTTGTTCTGGTAAGTACTTCGGTTTTGTGGAACCACATGGGAAGAGCTTAGGAAATTGAAATGGAATGCTCTCACTCCTCAGCGTACGAGGGGAGCTGATAAGTCTTTAGCTATGCAAAAAAAAAAAAAAAACCCAAGCTATGGGATTGAAAAAATTAATTACTCTACATATTCTCCCCTCAGCTCCACCCACTCATGACTTCGCTGTCCTAACTTTTTAAGCCACCAAAAAAAAAAAAAAAAAAAAAAAGAGGAACCCTTTCGGTTGTGTTGCAAACCACTCGTCAGCAGCTTCTGTGGTTTCCTCAGTGCTTGAAAATTATCTTCTCTTGAGGTGCTTTTTCTGGTTGGAAAAGAGGTTAGCAGTCCGAAGGTGCCAAATCAGGCGAGTAGGCTAGGAGTTTCAGAATTTCAAAGTGAAGATCAGCCAATTTCTGCTCCGCAATGACCCTTTTGTGAGGTGAGGCATTGTCTTGAAGAAACAAGATCCTTTCCGAAAGCTTGCCTATTGCTGCTTGAGTTTGTTGATAAGTGAAACGTAGTACTTTGCCCTGATGGTTGCCGTCTTTTCCAGATAATCTACAAGCAAAATTCCATCACTGTGTCTCCTTTTTTTTTTTTTTTTTTTGTTATTGTACTTTGGTTTTCGGATGATACATATGAATCCACGTTTCATCCGTAGTTACGAGACGGTTCAAAAATCATACAGGATTCCTCCGAAATCGGCCCAAAATGGCTTGTGAGGCAATCACTCGATCACGCTTCAGTTCTCGTCAGGATTGAGGCATTTGGGAACTCATTTCTCTCAGAGCTTTCTCATGTCTAAAATCAGAATCGTTGAAAATCAAAATGGCTTGTGAAGCAATCACTCGATCACGCTTCTGGTCAGGATTGAGACATTTGGGAACCCATTTGGCTGAGAGCTTTCTCATAGCTAAAATCAGAATCATTGAATATCAAAATGGCCTGTGAAGCAATCACTCGATCACGCTTCTGGTCAGGATTGAGGCATTTGGGAACCCATTTGGCTGAGAGCTTTCTCATATCTAATATCAGAATAATTGAAAATCAATATGGCTTGTGAAGCAATCACTCGATTACGCTTCTGGACAGGATTGAGACATTTGGGAACCCATTTGCTGAGAGCTGTCTCATGTGTAAAATCTCGTGAATGATATAGACCAGTCGTTCTCGGGATATCGCCAAGGTCTCTGTTATCTTTTTAGTGGATATTTTTCGATCATCCACGATCATGGAATGAATGGCACCTGCATCTTCTTAAATTGTCACTTAAATTGGTCTCCCAGAACATTCTTCGTCTTCGGTGCTCAAATGTCCTGTTTTAAACCTGTCAACCCAGTTCTTGACTGTGGAGTAGGAAGGGAACGTATCACCTAATGTCACCGATATTTCCATAAATTTGTTTGGCCGAGTTCCCTTTTAGGGGAAAATATTTCATCGCTGTTCGGCACTCCTTTGCGGTGAAATCTGTGCTGTTTTGCATCACGTTCACTTCAGACCTGCAAAAACAAATGAAATAATCAGGCTACAATTATGATATTTAGTCAGACACATCCATAAAAATCAATTTTGATATGACAAAAGTATTATTAGTCTAAGAGTATATGAAATGGGAGAAGCCAAAGATTTATGAGCATCCCTACGTACTCTATATGCCATGTTACTTCCTTGAGCTCAGTAACCGATACATGTCTTTCTCACTAGTAGTTGACTATTATCTTTTTTAATCATATACAAGAACGAGTTATTGTTTTTTTCAAATTACTTTTGATGTTACGGATTACATTTCTATCGTAACCCAACGCAGAAACAGTTTGTTCTATTTCAAATACTTAAAGGAAACCGATCGGACATTTTCGAGCGTATGTACAAGAGTGCCAATGCAAAATAAATAACTAAGTACGCTATCTCAAATTCTCATCTGCGTATTCATTTAAAATAAAAAATCCATCAATGTGACTTCGATTAAAATGCCATTTATTCCGCAGAGAGAAGAAAAAATGCCATTAAGAGCGAAACTGTCCTTTGAGATTAGCAAACTCTTTTTCAGAAAATAACTTTCATCAAAGATCCTTTTTCTCAAAATTGCAGGTCGAGATTTCATAAAACTTGTTATTACCATTCCTTTTGTTGTAACGCGCAGAAGTGCACCCGGAGGCAATTTCTCAAATGCGCACTTGAATCCTATTTATTTGGATGATAATGGTGTATTTCTTTTTATCATTATTATTGCAACAGTAGTAATGTGTATTTTTTTATCACTTTATTCGATTTGGACCTATGGATCTCTAGAAACTGGGAAGTGATTTAGACGAGAGCATTGCTTCAAGCTTTGAAGGAAATGGCGCTCCGAGTAATCATCAGCTTTACAGTAAATCTCAGTACGTGATCAGATGCAAATTTTTTGGGAGCTTTTATTTCAATGGAGATTTGTGAAATTCAAAGACTGTAGGGCATACATAGCACCTCGATCAGTTTTCTGTTTCTTTTTTAAACCGTGTAATTTACCAAAAGCATCGCAGATATTCATGAAGAAATTTTCAATTCACGGAAAGCGGTAGAGAAACCTCTTTTCAGCACATCTTTTGTAAAAAAAAAAAAAAAAATACTTACTCTAGCCACTTTCCGTCATTTATTTCGCGAATTAACGAAGCATATTTCTGATACAACCTTTTCGGTGAAGCGACGGAAAGAAACCTGAATTTCACGGATTTTTCGTACCACGGGAAAATTATGAATTTTCAGACCATTCAGAAATTCCTTTCTTATATTGACGGTAAATTGTCCTTTTTAGCACGTCTTTTATAAAAAAAAGATCGTGCTTATGTTATCGGTTTGTCCGTCCGCCCGTCCGTCCGTCCGTCTGTACCCACGATATCTCAGCAACTATTAGTCCGATTTGAAAAATTCTTTTTGCATTGGGAAGCTTGAAATATGCGAATGATGATCTTTTATTTTGTTCTGTTTTTTACGGTGTACAATTTCGCCGCTAGAGGGCGTAAATGCAGAGGTGTCGAATTCAAAAATACGTTTTAATTCATATATTTTCTTCGAAACATCCGATGAAAAAAATATTTTATCTATTCCATTTATGTCGAAGAGTATTTTAGATATAGTTAATTTTTTCAAATTGCGCATAGATTTTTCGCTAGGGGGCGTAAAAGTAAATTACATTTTCCCGATAACTCTTCTTCTAAAACTCCGATTTGAATTTTTTATTTCAGCGGATACACCTCCTGATGGAAAATATTTTTCACATAATTTCAAATGTTTGGTAAATAATGGTTTGGCCACCAGGGGACATAAGTGTTAATTTCTGCTTCTGATGTATTTGCAGCAAAATCTGGGCTCCTGAAAACTCGATTAAATTTTTTTTTTTTTTTTTTTTTGGACAGATACCGCTCATATGGAAAAACCTTTGGAGAATACTTTTTCCTAAAATAATGTATAGTTTTCCCACCAGGGGACGTAAAGGCACATCTTATTTTTGTCGATATCTCTGTTTCAAAGAGTCAGATTTGAAAAATTATTTCGGTGTTGGAGAGCGTTTCTGGTGCGAAATGTTTCTCATATAAATTCCTGTTTTCCTTAACGCACAAGTCTGCAACCAGAGGGCGTAAGCTCACGATTCCGTTTACAGCAATATCTGAGGGATTAAAAACCAGATTGAAAAACTTCTTTCTTCCGTCAGATACTATTGTTTTCCATACCGGTTCCATTGACCTTGAATAGCTTTGATAAATTTAATTTGCGTAAGAACGGATTCAAAAGGCGTGCTTATTACACCCGAAAATTCGGTGTCATCTTTCTTGTTAAGATGTGTTAACAGAAAATTTTGGATATTCAGAAACCTTTCCGCAATTCCTTTCGTATATTAACGGGTAAACTCCGTTCTCACTTTTTCCGTATCTGTATGACAAGAAATTACCGATAATGGGAGCGACTGGTGAAAATACTTGAGGTCTGATTAACTTTTAAATTTCAATCGTCTGTCGAAGGATCTGATTTTGAAGTTCTGCAGCGAGATCGGATATTGTGGGTAGCAAGCATATCGCATGAATTTTGTTTATTGTGTGGCTCAGAATATTTCTTTTTCTCTCCCCTATTTTGCGTACCAGCGATTTATTATATATTGTGTTACCGTTAAGAAACCGGGTACTTAACTTATTATACAGATGGTTATACGATATCTATATGTCAGCCTTTGGACCCCTTAAAACGAAAGCTATTATGGCTAACAAGAGTAAATTTTATACTTAGTATATAGTTTTGTGCAATAATACTACAGAGTGATTCATTTAAATCAGTATCATATGATTTACTTATAACTTTTTTATGAATAACAACAAAATCATACAGTAAGTTGAGAATTATACATGTGGTATTGGAGAATCATTTTATCAAAGCAAATGTTGGAATTGTCCTCCATTTTCTTGTAAACACAGTTGAACACGCCGCACCATATTCAGTGATGTCTCATGTAGAGTACCAGCAGTAACATTGCCAATTTCTGTCGTGATTGTTTCACGCAATGCATCCAATGCTTTTGGATGGGTTTTGTAAACTCTATCCTTTAAGTAGCCCCATAAAAAAAGTCAGGGAAGTTAAGTCCGGAGATCGGGGAGGCCATATGTTTTTTGAAATTAATCTGTCATCAAAGAAGCTGGTTATGAGTTCCATTGAGACTTTCGATGTGTGACACGTAGCGCCATCCTGCTGAAAGTAGCTCTCTGTCAATTCAATGTTATCAAGTTGTTCCACAATTTCATTGAATATGCGGCAATAAACGTTAGTGTTGAGAGTCTCAGAGAAAAAAAATGGGGCTAATAATTTTCGTAGACGCAACCGCACACCATACACCAACCTTTTGTGAATGCATCGGTGTTTCACACATAACGTGTGGGTTTTCGGAGCCCAGTATCTGCTGTTTTGCGAACTGACGTAGCCTGACAGATGAAACCAGGCTTCATCCGTAAGCCATGTGATGGAGAGAATATCAGATCGCAAATTAAGAAAATTTTGAAACCATTTGCAGTAACTTACTCTCTTTCCCTTGTCCGGTTCCTGCAGCTGATGTATTACGTGCACTTTAAATGGTCGAATATTCGCTTTTTTTGCTGCCCTTTGACAAGTTCCGTATGAATATCCTGTCTGCCGGCATATTCTGCGCAACGATTTCGTCGGAGATTGAAGTAAACGTTGCCGAACATCGTCCACACGCGTTTGGGGCATCGAAGGGTGATGTCTACCGCTACCGCTGAGAAGAGAACCGGTTTGCTCCAGTTTTTTTGCCATCGACAGAATTGTTGACTTGCTTGGCACTTTTCGAACTCCAAACTCTCTTCGAAATGCTCGTTGCGTTTTGATGACAGAATTGGTTACCCAATACGATTTCACTAAAAAAACACGCTCTGAAACAGAGTACTGCATGTTTCCGAATGCACGCAAGTGAATGACAACGCAACAACAAACAAATCACGAGCTGAGTTACAGTTACGGTTAACAATCTTCTTCACGGTGGCGGTTTTCATTCTCCAGCAGTTGCTGCTTCTATTGAAAAAAGGAGTTCCTTGGGCGATCCCTTGCAAAAATGTAAGGTCTTTTCAGGGTACTGATAAAAAAGTGCATGTCACCTTTTTTGTAAAGATAATTGAAAGTCATTGTCAGTTTGAAAAGATCAAATTGCAAAGCATTTTGTTGCTTCAAAAATTCATGATGAAGAATTCTTAATTTGTGAAAAGTCCTCTTATAGAAAAAAAACCCCATCACAAACCTATTCAGAAAAATAATAACCTCCAACAGAAAATAAAATGACTATATCACTCGCATTAATAACATTTTTTTCTCATCGTTGTTTAATTTGTTTTACGATGAACGTGAGTTACATTCCCGAATGTTTCTGGCTCAGTGGTTAAAGGCGAGCGTTATATTTTGAACCAACCCAAACGACGTGGGTTCGATCCTCACTGCTGCGAAATGGTTAACTGGTGTAAGGGCTGAAAAGTGCAGATTCATCGATTTTTGCGAAATTTTAGTTTAAATACGGAAAAACCTAAAACGGACTTTTCTGAAATAAACTGAATTTCTGACTACGGAAAATATGTAAAAATACGGAAGTTAAAATAAACGAGCACTTTTCAAAACGGAAATTTCGGTAAAAGACTGACACATACCGGCAACTTTACTGCACGTTATTTTCAGAAATTTTCCGTGAATTCACACCACTTATTTTTTATAGTGTATGTACAATATTACTTTGTCCGTCTGTCAGCCAGCAGACGCTATGTCTCTGCAATTATTAGTGTTATTTGAAAAATTATTTTTGCATTGGAAAGCTTGAGGTGAGAGAACGAGGATCCTTGCTTTCTGTTTCTTTTAATGCATGATTTCTCCGCTAGAGAGCGTAAATACGGACGCTATAGAATTCAAATACATTTTATCCCATATAATTGCTTCTTAAATATCCGTTTTAAAAAAAATTCTTTCTTTCCTTCGATGCCATTTATAACGACGACTACTTCAGGTTCAGTTTCTTTTTCAAGTAATGTATACATTTTTCGCTAGGGGGTGTAAAGGTAAACTAGAATTTCCCCAGTATTCCTGCTTCTACCCGCCTTTTTGAAAAACTTTTTCTGCATCGGATACAATTCGTGATGGGAAATGTTCTGAGCATAATTTCTAATTTTTAGTAAAGAATAATTTGGCCACCAGGGGAGTAAGTGTATATTTCTATTTCTGATGCAGTGGCAGCAAAATTCGCGCTTCCCGAAACTCTATTTAATTTTTTATTTATTTATTTATTTATTTTGTGGAACGACACTGCTCACCACGGAATGTATTTTGAAAATATCTTTTGCTTAAAATGGTGCATAGTTTTTCCACCAGGGGCGTAGATATATATCTTATTTTTTGTCTATATCTCTGCTTCTAGAGTTCGATTTGAAAAAAAAAATTAGTTTATCGGAGAGCGTTTCAGTTGCAAAAATGTTCTACAGATAATTTCAAATATTTCTTAACACACAAGTGTATCGCCAGAGGGCGTAAGTGTATTTTTCCATTTACAGCGGGTTTGCAGCAATATCTGCGGGACTAAAAACCAGATTGAAGAAATTCTGTTTTATGTCAGACATTACTATGTAAACAATTTGTGTGCAGTTCCTTCCCAAATATCTTTTAACACTTGATTCCATTTACCTTGTGCGACACGTTAGGCGTGTGTACTTGTGGAGTTTTTTATTTTTTTAGTTCACAGTTCTGTTACTAGGTGGTGTTTGTGTACAGCTGTATCTCCTCTTCTGAAAACCCTATTGAAGTTTCTTTTATTGAATGCCATTCGCTGCAATAAAGATGAAGAACATTATTCTCTTTAAATAATGCACAGTTTTCTCGCTAGGGGAGACAATGTCAAAACCCTTTTTCTCGCTATCTCTGCTTCCGTGAGACGTATTTTAAAAGTGATTTTTTCTTAGCATAGCTTTTGCTATTAATAATACTTTTCGCATATATTCAACTTTTTCATTTTGACCTATGACGTAGAAGTCTTGTGTTACTTCTACTTTAAAACATCAACATGCTAAGAAATAGTTCCTAAATGAAAGAAACCTTAACGGCCAGCCGAAACATGTAAACAACAGAAGTCACACTTACGAAAAAGATGCTTTATTCAGGATGTAGCAAACACATCGTAGCATAGCATATTGCACTAAACTCTCCACACACCACACAACTCTTAACACAACGCTCTTTTCACAACGCTCCTTTCAATAATCAGTTTACAACCCAACGCTCGCCAAGCAACAATTTAGTCGTCGCTTTTATCTCTTGTTCTTATCAATATCAGGCATACGTCACGTGCATTCAACCTCAATTGTGTTGCCAAACGTATTCGTTTGAGAGAAAAGATATTACGTTAAGAGTGAAGAATAACAGAATAAACTCAAGATTTACACAGGGAAAGAAACTAAAAAGGAAAGTTAATTTAAAATATACGTCACAGAACATTCTTTCGCTCGGAGGCGTAGAGTTCTACGAAGGGATGCTGAAAAGTTATCGGCCTAAACTACTTCCTGTAATTGTAGCATTATTTTGTCACTGTAGCTCGATAGAACGTTCTTTTGTATTGTAAAGTGCCTATTTTCAGAATAACAGTTCCTTTTTTTCAGATGTTTGACGTCCTGAACTGAATCATGTCAATGCAAAGTGTTGAATTTTCGAATATGAAACTCCGGGCTGTCGTGAAATTTCTGTTCGTGCAGAAGAAAACTGCAAAGGAAATATATGAGTGTATGACGCAAGCATCAAGTGACAAGTGCCCTTAGTATTCCACTGTGAAAAAAATTTGTGTGCCAACTTTCAGCGTGGAGACTTTGAGACCGAAGATGCAGAAAAATCTGGCAGGCCTTCAACAATGACAACACCAGAAATTGTTGATCGTGTTCATGACTTGATTTTGTCAGATCGGCGAATCTCGGCTGAAACAATAGCTGAGACACTAGAGATATCCAGGGAATGTGTTGGGTTCATAATTCATGAGTACTTGGATATGCAGAAGATGTCAGCAAAGTGGGCGCCCAAATGTTTGAAAGCCGAAGAGAAACGAAAACGAGTGGACACTTCCAAATCGGTTTTGTACCATTTTGAGCGATCTGGTGATAATTTTTTGCAGCGACTTGTCACTGCTGATGAAACGTGGTTACATCACTACGATCCAGAGACGAAACAACAGTCCCTGCAGTGGTGGTACGCGGGTTCTCCACGGCCAAAGAAATTCAAGAATCAAAGGTCTGCCGGAAAGGTCATGCCAACGGTGTTTTCGGATTAGGGCGGCGTTTTCCTGACTGACTATCTCCCGAAGGCCCAGACAATAAATGCTGAATTACTGTGCTGATTAAAGGAGGCTTTGAAGGGGAAATGGCGAGGAAAACTGCGGAAAGGTATTCTCTTTTTGCAGAATAATGTGCCGGCTCACAAGGCTGGCAAGACAATGGATGTTTTGAGGGGTCTGGGGTTTAAGTGCATATACCATGCACCCTACTCCCCAGAGGATGCTCCATTGAACTATTTGCTGTTCTCCCACCTTAAAAGAAAGCTTGAAAGGGAAGCATGATTCGTAAGTGATAGCAGCAACAGAGCAGTATTTGAGTGATCAGACCTCAATGTTTTTTGGAAGGGTTAAAGAAACTCCAGAAACGCTGTGCCAAGTGTGTGAATGAATATGTGAAATAGTTTGTAAGATACATGGTGCTAGCCCACTTCCTTCTTGGTGATGCTGAGAACTTGTCAGCATCCCCTCGTATCACGTTCGACTTGGAAATCTCTTTGTCTCTTATATCTTCCTTCTGCTATGAGAAACTTTTGTTTACCATTTGTTTGTAACATACTTTTCAGCCACCGGTGGGAGTAACTAGCGGTTGATATTTCTGGAGGTTTTATAATCCGGTTGATTTTATTTTTCCAACCGGTTCCATTGACTACGAATAACTTTGAAAATTTTTATTCGCTTCGAGATGAAGACTGAGAAAAAAGTTGATGAAATCATGGAGAATACTCCCAGAAGCTTTTCAGAAGTCAGAAGAAGAAATCCGTGTTTCTTTGCTTTCTGGTCACAGAAATGAACCGTTTTTGGGACAAATTGTAACGTGTGATGAGAAATGGGTACTGTACCGTTATGCAAAGCGTCGACGGACTGTGTGCCAAGGTGTGGAGGTTGCTCCATCGACCTCAAAAGGAGGACTGCATCCCAAAAAGGTTTTGTTGAGTGTTTTGTGAGATGTCCAGGGAATAATCCACTAGGAGGTGTTGGCACCTAACTGAATGATAAATGCTGACCTTTACTGCCAACAGTTGGACAGATTGCGAGAACAACTGCCATCGAAGCGACCAGACTCGTCAATCGCAAAGGCGTTATCCTTCATCATGATAACGCCACACCTCATGCTGCTTTAATCACTCCGTAAAAATTACTGAACGTCGGTTGAGAAGTGTTACCTCAACCGACGTATTCCCTAACCTGGCATCTACGGACTACCACCTTTTTCGATCATTACAGAACGCCTTTTCTCTCCAAAACTTCGATGCTGTGAGCGATGTGAAAACGGCATTACATGACTTTTTTTACTCTAAAACACAGGAGTTTTTTCCAGCGTGGGATTCACCTACTTCATAGAGAATGATGGCAATTATGTGAAATCCTAGGTACGTTATCTGTTGTGTTCTCCTCCTTTCTTTGTAGCCTACAAAAACCGATAGAATTTTACGCACACACACCCAATACATAACTGAATAACTTTGTAGAAAAAGTGACATATCTCATGTCTTGTACGTTTTCCCTTATCTGATGGGCAAGCGAGTGATTGTGGCTTTTGTCCTAATGCTCCAGTTCTCAGCCATTCTTCGGGAAAGGGACTCTAACTACGTAAATTTGTGATTGGCGACTGTGTGGCACTTAAATGCCCAAGAAAGGAGTTGGGTTGTTAAACGTTCTTGTAATGTATTTTATTCCAAACGCCGAGCTAGAAAAAACTGGCATTTTTGCCGGTCACCGCACTAACCCTACTCTAGGTGTAATTTACACTCCACTCCCATCCATGGGCACCCGTCGGAGGAAAGAGAGGGCATTTGATGTCCACTGGAAATCGAAGAATGCCCTATCTGCTCTTTAAAGGTACTGCAGAGATTTTCGTGATAAACTTAGTCCTGATTGCTAATTTTACTGTAGGACTTCTGGTATGCCGTAAAAACATGAAAAAACATCTGGAAATTCTAGTAAAACGTTCGAAAATTTACAATAGAAAGTAATATTGAAATTTCCCATTGCATGATGCAGAACAACAGCCTATGAAGGGCGAAGAAATGGAAAATACACTATATTTACAAAAGTCACCGGACACCCCTTCAAAAGCAAATGAACGGATCCGCTGGGTTGTTAAGATGCGCGGTACAGCTGCGAACGGTATAAAAACAAGACTGCAGCTCACCACGATCACATCGCACTGTGAGGTTGAGTGAAAATGTCGCGGCGGGGGAACACTGACTTTGAGAAGCGAGAGATTGTTGGGTGTTATATTAGTGGGTTGTTCATAAGAGAAACCGAGAGGCGTTTAAACATACCCAAATCAACTGTTTTGGATGTACTGAATAAGTAGAAGACACATGGCGTGCCTGAAGCAGCAAAACGTACCAGCAGACCAAAGAAAATCAGTGATAGAGGACGTCGAAGCCTCAGAGGAGTCGTTACAGCTAATCGACGGAGTATTGCGCAAGACATCAGTATACAGGTTTGTAAAAATGCTGGAACCTTGTATGTACACGTACCATTCTTAGAGAACTTCATTGCGTGGGTTACCGTGGTCAAGCAGCTGCTCATAAGCCTTTCATCTGTACTCGGAATGCTACTTGTCGTTTAGCATGGTGTGAAGAACATTTATCGTGGACCGTAGATCAATGGAAACGGGTCCTATGGATTGATGAGTCTAGACACACGATCCATCAGTTTGATGGCCGAGTGTGGGTTTGATGGCCGGCAGCCGGAGGAACGCTATTTACCACAGTGAACTGTTCTTAAGGTCAAGTTTGGAGCTAACTGTGTACTCGTTTGGGAGCGTTTTTCGTGGTATGGTCCCGGCCCATTGGTTATGGTGGACGAACCTGTTAACCAGCACGTCTACCTCGATATTCTGGACAATTATGCTCTACCAACTCTGTGGCAATACTATGGAACCAAAACTTGCTGGTACCAGCAGGATAATGCACCGAGCCATAAAGTAAGCACAGTTACTGCGTGGTTTGACGATAATTCCGTATTGTGTGTGGACTGGCCAGCACAGACCCCTGATATTAATCCCATAGAGCACCTATGAGATGAATTAGAGCGTCGCATAAGAAGTTTGGAACTTGTCAATATCTCTGCTTCTAATGGTCCGATTTGAAAAGTTCCTTCTTTATTGGATAGAATTTCGTACAACATGTTTTTTATATAATTTCAAAATTGTCATATAATTCATAGGCTTTCCGCTAGGGAGCGTAAAGGTAAATTGCAGTTTCTTCGGTATCTCTGCCTCTGAAACTCCAATTTTAAAAATTCTTTCTGCACCAAATACAGCTCCTAATGAGAAATCTTTTGCATATGATTTCGAATTTTTGGTAAAAAATGGTTTGGCCACCAGGGGGCGTAAGTCTTAATTTCTGCCTACGATGTATTTGCAGCAAAATCTGAGCTCCTGAAAACTCGACTGAAATAATTCTTTCCTGGACCTATACCGCTCATATCGAAATACCTTTTGAGAATACTTTTTAAAATAAGGTATGTTTTACCCGCTGGGAGCGTATATAGATATCTTATATTTGTCGATATCTGTGCTTCTAAGAGTCCGATTTGAAAAATTATTTCTTTGTTGGAAAGCGTTTCCGCTGAGAAATGTTTCTCATCAAATTTTTCGCAACGCACAAGTCTGCCACCAGCGGGCGTTAGTTCAGGATTCCCCTCACAGTAATATCTGCGGGATTAAAAACTCGATTGAAATACTTTTCTTCTGTTAGTGTTTTCCATACCGGTTCCATTGACTTTGAACAACTTTGATAAATTTAATTCACGTCAGAACGGATTCAAAAGACGTGCTCATTACTCCCAAAAATTCGGTGCCATCTTTCTTGTTGGATCTGGTTTCAACCTAATTTTTGTTGTGTGTGTTGAGAGTATGGTTAAATAACCGGACTGAACTGTGGAAATTTGCATATGGTATTTGTAGATGTAATTCGTTGCTACAAACTAAGCTATGGGCGGCGAACCCCCACTTCCCTTTTATTTTCTGAAGCATACTTGACTGCAGTGTTAAAATGGACAGAATATTAGAGAAATGAATTTGATTCTCAATATCTGAAAAGGGATTACCGCAAATCCGTTCGTTTAAACCATAAAATGACGCATAAATGACCGCTTAACCTCATTCCATAGTCAACTTAGCTTCATATACATACCAAAAAGCAAAACAAAAAAGAATAAAAGTATGCATATATATTCACTTTGAAAAAGTAAAGAGCATGCTCTAAAAACGTCTTTCATTTTTCTTTCTTGCATACAGAGCAATATTTCTCTCAGCAAATGCATGTACTTTCACGCATGAATTTTTGATATTCTGAGTCATTAGGCCTACTCAGCGATGCGACAACAGGTGAATGTTACGATCGATTTGTTGTTCCATCCGTGACCTATTTCTCCTTTCTCTTTTCGACAAGAAATGATTAACTCTGGAGCCTGTCTGCCAGCAGTTTTGGGACCTCGACAGTTCCGCGATTATGCAGGTTTTCCCAAATCACCAGAAGTAACCCTTAAGTGTCACATCTAAAATTCATCGGCGATTTTGCCACCAAATGATGAAAGTTCCTTTGAAAACTTATATTATGGGGTAGGAAAGTTACTATTTCTCCAGTGGCGTAAGTACTCTTAAGCGGGTTCAAGCTATGCTTAATGGCTCAAAAAAGACTAAGAACATAAAATTTTAGCTTAAATCCACCATCAAACATGAAAGATGAGAGATGTGGCGGGAAAGAAAAATAACTACAAAGAGCGAGCTAGAGCAAGAGAAGAGCTCATTTTAGTTGGTTCGTTAGCTGTGGTGTTAGCAATGCAGAATAGGTCATTGGGTGATAGATTCAAAAGAGCTGAAGACGCGTTCAAGGTAAATAAATGCCTTGTACACAATTTCAGACATACATACATGATCGTATCAGAATAATATGACCATCCCTGGAATCACAGTGTGCCCTCCCAGGCGCGTCACAGAGTGCACGTAACAAGGTCGACCACACAGAGATATAAGTGGCCGGCCAGGACAGATGAGCCATAGTTCGTCACGTGAGCACAATGGGCAGAGGTAATGATTTGACTGACGTTCAAAATGGGAATGATCATCGGCTGCTGCTCCAAGGGTTGAAGCATCACAGAAACAACATATTTCGTGGGCTGTTCGTGAGGTGCTGTTGTAAGGGTGTACCAATAATGGACCGTTGGAATATCGAGTACCTCCTGACGTCATAACTGTGGAGCCCCAAAGGCCATCGACCCCAAAAGAGAACGTCACCTCCGTCGACTGGTAAAGAGCAATGAACGTGCAACATTGCAGCAATTGACTACGCAAATGAACGCTGGGGCACCCAGGTGCGTGTCCCCCTTAACAGTAGAGCGAACCCTGTTACGCATGGGTCTCCGGTGTCGACGCTGCTTCAAGGCGCCTATGTTAACCCTGGTCCATCGTCAACGACGCTTGCAGTTCGCATGAGACTACCGTTATTGGACAGTGGAAGAGTGGGAAAAGGTTGCCTTCTCAGACGAATCCGGGTTTCTACTCCACAGAAGTGACAGGCAGTAGTGGATAACTAACACCCGGACACGCGATAACCAACCCCGGAACACGCTCGTCGATCAAATACAGGCTGGCGGTGGCAGTGTGCATGTCTGGGGGATGTTTTCCTGACATAACTTGGGACCGTTGGCACCACTGGATGGTTCCCTGAACGCCAATGGCTACCTATCCTTCCTCGCTGACCACATGCATCAATTCATGTCGGACGTTTACCCTGGTGGTGATGGTGTCTTCCAACAGGACAATGGGCCCTGCCATGTCGCTAAGGAGGTGCGTGACTGGGTCCAGGAACATCGCAGCGATATCTCCAATCTTCCTTGGCTGGCGAAATCGCCCGACTTCAATCCCATAGAGCACTTGTGAGACTATTTGGATCGACAGGTTCGACATGCCGATCCACAATCACGTCATCTCCGAGACCTCCATATTTCTGCTTCAGTCCCAATGGGCACGTGTGCTTCGGGCAACCTTCCAGGGCCTCATTGCGTCCATGCCACTCCGTCTCGCCGCTGTCATCCGGGCCAAGTGTGGTTATTTCCATTATTTGGTAGGTGGTCATATTATTCTGATACGACTGTGTACTTATTAGGCAAGTTAGAGAAGATTCATAAAAAAAATTAAAATTTGCATTTTTGGAGCATCAAAACTTGCTTGCGCTGACAGAACGTGATATTAATAAAATTTGCAGAAAATCTTATGATTAAGATTTATGTAAAAAGTTTTCCATTCAACTATTGTAAAAGTTACGTTAGGTCCCTAAAGACTATCAAGAGATTTTTTAAGTTTTCATCTCAAAATGCTTCGCAGACATTCAACGAAAAATTATGGCAGACGGACGTACTGAGCAACGAACAGAAATGCGAAGTGCAAACATGGTGTGACAGTTACGCTCCGTTCTTGAAAGCCATCTAGATAATTTCATGTCTATCTCAAACGATTTCTGACAGCCCAGTTGCTTCATAAAAACAGGTGGGCGTACGAGCAAACTGGCAGCGGACAACGAAGTGATATCGTGATGTCTGGTGTGAGACTTGCTTACATAAAGGTTATTATAGAATTCTCCATCTAAAATGGGGTTAAAATTCTGCCCCGTCAAGCTCCGGCTGTGATCAAGCATTAGGTAAGTGTCCATTGTATACATATACGCAGAACAGTCAAAACATTATGACCAACTGCCTAATACGATGTTGATCCTCCACATTCCACCAAAACAGCTGTTACCCGCCGATATATCGACGCTACACGATTTCTGAAAGAGTCTTATGGTGTCAGGCATCAACACGATACCCGCAGATCTTTAAACTCTTGTAAGTTACGTGGTTGAGACGCTCCAGATAGGATTTTCTGTCTTTAAACTCTTGTAAGTTACGTGGTTGAGACGCTCCAGATAGGATTTTCTCTTCCAATACCACGCATGCTCGATTGGAATGGTGTCTAGGGAATTTGGTGGGCAGGATAATGCCTGGAAGTTTTTCACATATTCCGTGAGCCATTCTTGACCCAGCAAAAACAGTCTTGCTGGCCCAGCACTATGTTGCCGCTGCCGAACCGTCAATAAAATGTCCGGGCGGCCAACAGAAGGGCCAGCAGTTCAGGCCAACAGCTGGCCAACAGTTGGCCTCCCATCAGTTGTCACATGCCACAACAGGGCCATCAGTGGGGCATCACAGGCAGTAGCTGCCACAAGTGGCCCTTCAAGCACGTGCCAGAAATGATGGCTAGCCTAATGTGGTCCGCTAGTGTGCCGTTAGTGGCAGCTAGCAACCACGTGACGTAACTGGTGGCTTGCCGAATCTTGTCAGCCAATTTCCCAGTAGTAACCATAATAATAATAAAAAAAATAACCGCAGTTACCCAAAGCTACAATTATTTTTTTCTACCCTTACGAAGCTTGTGAATTAACGAACTGCGCTGGGGAAATTTTCTTAACATATCGGAAAAACGCCAGTTTGTACCTGAGCAGATTTGACCTGGGCCGTTTGCGTGATAGCTAAGATCTCTACCGACCGGACTAATTCGCCACGTCGAGCGTATGCTTAAAGCTGTCTGTTTGGTATGCAGTGTGTAGTCGAATGTTTCCCTCTTTCATTTTACAATATTGCGAGGTATTTTTCATAAAAGTCAGTTTCATATAATTGATAAATTAATTTTTTCAACGTAACAATAGTTTTTTTTTTTTTTTTTTTTACCTTAAGGGAACTTCACTCATTTTCAAGGCGTGTACATACTTAGAGTCGCTTTCCAAAGTTTTGTACTGTCCTTGCCGTCTTGAAAAGAGATTGTTGAATAAATATATATTTACCCGGGTTCATGTCACATTCTGTTACATTTTTAACGTTGTGTCTTTCCTTTCCGTTGTCCGAAGCTACATTTGTTTTAAAGAGTAAAAGATATTTTATTTTACTTCTCGTTATTTTTAGAAGCGAATTCCTCCCAGTGTTGTGTATTCAACCCATGGATGAGTACCCCACATAGCGTTGCTTTTTCTTTCTTTCAAATAATTAATAAATTTTGTACGCGTATAATTTTTTTCCAACAAACGTTGTTTTAATGGTTTTCCAGGATATTTGTTTCAAGCGGTTTCAATTTTTTTCTTGTTATTCATCCACTCCATTCCATGAATTGTTATTCATGGGAAAATGGAGTGGGTGTATTTCATGGCTGTAATCTAGTATTTCACGGCTTAATCTGATATCTTCGTCGACGTAAAATTTCATTAGGAAATTAATTCGCCTCTCCACATATGAATTTTTTTCTTAACATCCACTAAAATAACATGATGGCGATAGCATCGTCTTCAACTAACTGGTACCATGAGAGACACAGCAAGTGTTGCTTCTGCGCATGCGCAGTCCCGTTGCTTCCACCTGCTGTTGGGGGTTGGATTGGTTGCCAGCAACGGGCCACTAGTGGCACTAGCTTGGAGGCCCACAATTCACGGCGATGTGCAGGGCCATCAATAGCTCGCCAACTGATAGCGCTGCCACCAACGGACCACTACCGGGCCGTGAGCGGCAGATTTCAGCCAGCAGTGACCCATCACTGCCAGCTGGTGGCCAGCAGTTTCCCAGCCCTTGTGTTTTTGCTGGGGAGCAATCCGGGCATTGTGGCGTGGCGCATTGTCCTATGGAAGAAGGCACTACTAGAGTAAGGTGACCAGACGTCCTCATTTTTCAGGGGACAGTCCTCAAATTTCATGCTTCGTTCTCAATTCCGGAGAAACTTGTTGAGGACGTGAAATGTCCTCAATTTATTATTTGTCCTCAATTTTTGAAATTACTCAGAATAATTGAAATAGAAAAAGAAAATGTGTTGAACATAGGTCGAAAAACTCAATTGAATCTACCAAATGCAACCAGATTTAGCATCAATTACTTATTTGCAAGACAGTGTACTCATAAAGGTTGGGAACTTTTTTCTTAGACGGATGAATTTTTCCTTGAATTAAGTTAAAAATTATGCTACAGGGTGCCCATAACGTTTTCCCCACATTACGAAAATTAATATAAAAAAGTAATACAGGTACAAGAAAGGGATTGCACGATAATGAATATACACAAGTAAAGTTTTTTTTTACCACACACAAATAAAGTTAAGTTTTTTTTTTAAGTTAAAATTTTTTTTAACAAGTAAAGTTTTTTCTTGTCAGTACACGTCCACACGGGCGCAATTTGCAGCCCGGAGGACATCTGAACGATATTGGATTTCGCGCCATGTTTTGTTTAACATCTCAGCAGAGACAGAGCCAATGATGTCCGTTATTCTGCTCTTCAACGTTTCGAAATCCGGAACACTGTTAGAGTAAATTTGGTCTTTCACATAACCCCACAGAAAAAAAGTCTAGGGGGGTTATGTCTGCCTATCGAGGTGGCGATGTCATGGGACCGTCGCCTCTAATCCACCTGTGCGGAAATGGGATATTCAGAAACTCACGAACCATTGCTGACCAATGTGGTGGGGCACCGTCTTGTTGGAAAATAACCGTAGGTTGAAATGCATGCAACTGATGTGCTACAAAAAGTTCCAGCATGGTCAGGTACACGTTACATGTTACCGTGGGCTCTGTAAAAAAGAAGGGTCCAATGATTCTGTCCTGAATCAGGCCGCACCATACATTCACTTTTGGGATAGCCCTCTGTTGTTCGATGACATAATGGGAATTTTCTGATCCCCAGAATCGCGTTATTGTGCTTATTTACTGTACCAGAGACGTGGAATGTGGATTCATCTGAGAAACAGACACGGTGCAGATAATCACTATCATGAGCTATGCGCTGCAGAATCTCCGTCGCAAATGCAGCACGGCGAAGCCGGTCATCAGGCTGAAGAGCTTGAACGTTCTGTACTTTATAAGCATACAGATGAAGACGTTTATGTAAAATTTTGTGAACCGTAGCACGAGGAATCCCAGTTTCCAGTGAAGCACGACATACCATGGATTTCCTGGGGCTTCGCAGAAATGCCTCCTGAACAGCTGCAGCCATCTCTTGTGTAACCGGTGACCGTCCCGGCTCGGGGGAGATCGCCAACACTACCCGTCGTTTTAAACTTTTCATACCAAGCTTTTATGCTTTTTTGGTTCGGTGGTGATTGTCTGTACTCTTTTCTGAAATGAAGCTGGATAGTGACTGCCGATTTGGTCTCACGGGACCACAACACGCATGCCGCTTTTTCGTGCATGGAAGCCATTATCGATGAAATGCTCCTCTTGTTCAGCAATAGCGCTTACCTAAAGAACAGAAAAAAACTTTTGAGTGCTGCTACATTATGTTGCCAACCATTTTATTCTAACTTACACAGATTTTTTTATATTAATTTTTGTAATGTGGGAAAGACTTTATGGACACCCTGTATATTATTGGTAGACATGCTGAAGCATCGAACTAGGTCATCTCGATAATCGTGGTGTTATTTCGTTTCTGTTTTAACTGAATTTAACTGAAATATTTTTAGAATGGGGAATAAATCTTCTCTTTTCAGCCTCCACTTTCTCGCAATAAATTGATGCCAAATTTGGTAGCATTTGGTAGATTCCATTGAGTATTCTAAATTGTGGTTACATTTTATAATTAAACTGTTTCTTCAAGCGCAGTTATTAGACTTGGAATAATCCTTCTCATGTATAGTAATTTTATGAAATTATTCAGTGTATAGTAATTTTCTGGTTATAGATTGTTTTTCTTGAACAGAATCACAATGAAATTTCAGTACAAAATCAAAATGTAGCTTTGTTTGCATGTGCTGCCCCCTATGAGTAAGATGTAAAATTTATCAGAAGTGATGTTCTGTATTTTACACTAGGGAGGAATACCGTTACCATGAAAGGATGTACCTGGATTGCAGTGTTGTTTAGGTAGGTGGTAGAAGTTATATTTCCGTGCACATGAGTGACTGTACCCAGTGTTTTCCAGCAGAACATTTCTGGAAGCATTACACCTCCTCCACCGGCTTGTTTTCGTCCCACGGTGCATCATGGTACCGGTACGTGTGCTTCGTTTTCCTCAGGTGAACGACGCACACGTGCCCGGCCTTCCGCATGATACAACAGGAAACGAGATGCATCGGACCAGACGACATTCTTCCAATCATTCAAGGTCCAGTTTTAATGCTTCCGTGAGCATGGTAGTCGCTTTCAACGCTGAACTGAGGTTAGCATGGGCACTCGGAGCGACCTGCGGCAACGAAGCCCCATTTTCAGGTGGGTTCGATGTACCTTGTGTTGTGGCTCATTACTCCCGTCAGCATTCAAACTGCCTGCGAGTTGCGTCACAGTATCTCTTTTGTTTGCTCGTACCATAAACAATAGCTTTTGCATCGACGAGTCACTTCCAGCATCGATGAGTCACTTCCAGCAGCGACGAGTCACTTCCAGCATCGATGAGTCACTTCCAGCATCGATGAGTCACTTCCAGCAGCGACGAGTCACTTCCAGCATCGACGAGTCACTTCCAGCATTGATGAGTCACTTCCAGCATCGATGAGTCACTTCCAGCATTGATGAGTCACTTCCAGCATTGATGAGTCACTTCCAGCAGCGACGAGTCAGTTCCAGCATCGACGAGTCAGTTCCAGCATCGACGAGTCAGTTCCAGCATCGACGAGTCACTTCCAGCATCGATGAGTCACTTCCAGTATCGACGAGTCACTTCCAGCATCGATTAGTCACTTCCAGCATCGACGAGTCACTTCCAGTATCGATGAGTCACTTCCAGCATCGATGAGTCACTTCCAGCATCGATGAGTCACTTCCAGCATCGATGAGTCACTTCCAGCATCGATGAGTCACTTCCAGTATCGATGAGTCACTTCCAGTATCAGTGAGTCACTTCCAGCACCGATGAGTCACTTCCAGCATCGATGAGTCATGGTCGACCCTTACATTACCAGCGGCTCTTGGTTTCCATTCTCGGACCACCTTTCGAAGGTACTAACCACGACTGGCCGTGAGCACCCCGCTAGCCTTGCCGTATCAAAAATTTTCTGACCCAGTCGTCTTTCCTTCGAAATTTGACCCTTCCCATCTGAAGAACAAGAATAACACTGGTTAACATAGTTCGGTATCAGGTGTTATTTATGACCTTTCATGACCTTCGCACGCGCCGTCGTTTACCCGCAGTTTCTTCGATTTGCATAAAGACGTGCTGGTCATAATGATTTGCCTCTTCGACGTACATACACAGGCACACACGCACGCTCATCACTGGAATAAAGTAATACATACGGAAATCAAAGACAATATCTTCTGGACCCTGTGAAAACACAAGTTCGTTCCCGACGGCCATCGAACTCGGCCCCTCACTCCGGAGTAAGTCACTCTCCCAACTGAGCTACGCGGACAGAATGTCTCGCTACAGATTTGTCGTCTTGACACATATTTTCACCTCTGTAATACGTCACATCATCTCTCTCTTAATTCTTATTTCTTTGAAGCGAAGTAGGAATTTTTCATTAATTCCAAACAATGTGTAGAACAAACATAACACATTTTTCGAAGAACCCAACGGCCATTGGATCCATTTTCCACAATCGGGCGCCCATGAGAAAACACAAGTTTGTCAGCGATGGGCATCGAATCCGTGTCCCCCTCACTCCGGAGTAAGTCGCTCTCCCAACTGAGCTACGCGGACAGAATGTCTCGCTGCAGATTTGTCGTTTTGACGCATGTTTTCACCTCTGTAGTACATCACAACCCTCCCCCCCCCTCCCTCTTTGTATAAATTCTGGGTACGCCGCTGTACAATATTATGGACGAATTCTTGCTTGCAGAAAAACAAACCCCCACTTTTGGGGGATATAACTATTATAATTAGAAAAAAATTCGATGTCATATGGCTTTTGACGAGGTGTCTCCAAGCAAATTTTTCGAAAATAAACGGTGAGCCCATAACACAAAACCCATTCCTCCAATTCCAGCCATTGCATAAATCATCCCCAACGAACTAATAATACGAGAAATTATTACCAAATCCAGGAAGAATTCAAATACAAACCTCCAGATGGCAAAAAAAAAAAAAAAGAAAAAAGAAAAAAAGAAAAATACTGACTACCGTGCAGTATCATAGAATATCCTAAATTTTGGGACTTTTTTTCGTTCAAGTACTGGAGAATTTAGTTGGCGCATGATTACCCCCTTTCTATTCGATACTCTTACAGTCGCAGAGTTGCCGCTTCTGCGGTGCAATGGTCTAAGCGATGGTTCCTGACCATTCGCCCGAGATGGGTTCCTGGGTTCGAATCTCAGTGAGGCATGAACGTTGTTTGTCTTACGGCATTGGCTCTCTCCCTTCCATGGAACCACTGGGCCTAAATTACGGGCGGATGACGGCTTACAGCCCATCGAGTTGCTCAAGGTGGTCCTTAACCCTTTTCTTCCTAAAAAAACCGGCCATCTCGAACGAATTGTCAGAAGCCAGCGCTTAGACCACTGCGCTACCGGTCCGGCCAAACCAAGCCAGCTTCCTATTGACAGTTTGAAATGATCAACAATGTGAACGGGTATCTGATGCTCGTCATCAACGGTATTTTCATGGCTGAAGGTGAGGCCATTTAATGGTTCTGTATGGTCCTATCGATGGATCAAACTATCTTCCTTCTCGTCCTCAGTAGACCGATTCCAAACCGATGGCTGTCCATGCGTCATGTCATCCACTAGTACAGTAACGATGGACTTTGGTATTGTGGTGGTCAACAAGTGCTGCAATATGCTGATTCGACCAGCCGGCTTTAGGCAGCACCAATGATGTACCTTCTTTCGAAGATTGTGACGCACTACAGAGGTAAAGCACGTGTCAAGACGACAAATCTACAGCGATATATTCCGTTCGAGTGGCTTAGTTGGGAGAGCAACTTACTCCGGAGTGACGGGGCGCGGTTTGATCTCCGTCACGGATAAATTGGTGTTTTCACAAGATAGTTGGCTGAAGGCAACACTGACAGATTCTTGTGTGATAGTTTTTTCAGGAGTAACTTTTCAAACATTTATAGCAATGTTACTCTGATAGACACGTCGATTTCTTACTCCTGGATCATCGCATTGAAGTTGTTATAACAGCTTTGGCTTTTACTTGATGGGTTCAATAAAGGGATCATTTGCATATCTGTAACTTTGCAATTTCCCCTGCTAATTTTCATGCAAATTGCATCAATGTTTCCTGCTATCTTATATATTTTTGACAGTGTATAACTTGACAAATATACCTGCAAATAATTTGCACAGTGGAAGCAGAATTTTGGTGTCAACGTGTTGGTGGTTCAAAAAACATTAAAACGAAAGGGTTGGAAATTTTAGTTTTATAAGTCATCACAACTTAGTTTCACATTCCTTGAAAAAAATGGAGATAATTGAAAATATTTAATTATGAAATACTTTAGTAATACGATAATAATTGCATTACGATACATACATAACAAGAACCATTTGATATGTTGGTACTTTTGTAATTTAATTACACTTCTATACTTGTATATGTAATGAACTATAATCATATTATATACCACGACTACTGTATACACTATTTTTTTTTACTAATAACGTAATGATAAAAGGATCAAGAAATTTACTTTATTCCCCAACCGCTGTTGTTTTATTTAAAAAAAAACACTACTGGTGATGCTTTGTATGGAATAAACGTATCGTTATTATTAAAAATTATTCTGGTGTAATTATAATTGTTTTTGGAGCATTACTTTTATCTGTTTTTAATTTTTTTAATTTTTTTTACACTTACTGCTTTTGACTTTGAGGTGACACCCAGTGTTTTGGATCACAGGATCCACATCTTGGGAAAATGAATGGGTTGCACCTCTTTTGAATTTTGAATCCAGATGCGAGTCGGTGAATTTGAATGAAGTTCGTTATTTTTATATGCAGTTTTTCAAAGAAAAAAAAAAGCCTTCCAAACAGCGAAAGAGGAGTTCAAAGGAAAAATATTTGTTCGAACACAAAAGAGTTGTTCAAAGAAAAAAAAAACAGGTGTGTTGTTGAAAGGCAAAGAGGAGTTCTTCAAAGAAATAAAATAGAGCTATGTAATGACGATAAAGGAGTTGTTCCTAAACTAAACAGGAGGTCTTCATAGACAAAAGAGAAGGTTTTCATAAACTAAACAGGAGGTTTTTCATAGACTGAAGAGGAGTTGTACATAGACTGAAGAGGTCGAACATAGACTGAAGAGGTCGAACATAGGCTGAAGACAACTTGTTCATAGGCTGAAGAGGAGTTATACATAGACTGAACAGGAGTTGTTTATAGGTTGAAATAAAGTTGTTTGTAAACTGAAGATGAATTGTTCATAGATTGAAGAGGAGTTGTTCATTTACTACAGAAGAACTATTCGTAAACTAGTAAACTACAGAGGAGCTGTTTATGTGATAAAGAGGAGCTCTTCGTAGAGTAAAGAGGAGCTGTTCGTAGAGAAAAGAGGAGCCGTTCATAGAGTAAAGAGATGCTGTTCGTGGAGTAAAGAGGAGCTGTTCGTAGAGAAAAGAGGAGCCGTTCATAGAGTAAAGAGATGCTGTTCGTGGAGTAAAAGGAGCTGTTCATAGAGTAGAAAGGAGATTTTCATAGATTAAACAGGAGCTGTTTATGGTCTAAAGAGGACCTGTTTATGGACTAAGGAGGAGCTTTTCTTAGAGTAAAGAGGAGCTGTTCGTAGAGTAAAGACGAATCAGTCATAAAGGGGAGCTGTTCATAGAATAAAAAGGAGATTTTCACAGATTAAACAGGAGCTGTTTATGGTCTAAAGAGGACCTGTTTATGGACTAAGGAGGAGCTTTTCTTAGAGTAAAGAGGAGCTGTTCGTAGAGTAAAGAGAAACCAGTCATAAAGAGGAGCTGTTCGTGGAGTAAAGAGGAGCTGTTCATAGAATAAAAAGGAGATTTTCATAGATTAAACAGGAGCTGTTTATGGGCTAAAGAGGACCTGTTTATGGACTAAGGAGGAGCTTTTCTTAGAGTAAAGAGGAGCTGTTCGTAGAGTAAAGAGGAACTGTTCTAGAGTACAGAGGAGCTGTTCATAAACTAAAGATTAGTTGTTCATAGACTGAAGAAGTGTAGTCTAAAAAAAAGGAAGATTCGTTCAAAGATAAAAAAAAAAGTTGTTCAAAATAATACTGAGTCGTTGAAATACAAGACTTCTTCAAAATAAAACTACAAGTCGTTGAAAGACAATAGTTCTTCAAAATAAAACTAGGAGTCGTTGAAAGACGAGAGTTGTTCACGGACTGAAAAGAAATGATAACTTGTTCGCACACCAAAGGGTACTTCATAGATAAAATAGGAATTGTCCAGTGAAGTAAAAAAAATCTTCCATAGACAAAAGGAAGAGTGATTCACAACAAGGAGTAAATTTGTTCACAAACAAGAGCGGCGGACAGACAAAAGAGGAATTATTCATAGACAAAATAGGAAGTCGTTAACTCATAACAGAGTTGTTCACGGAAAAAGAAATGAGTCATTCACAGAAAAAAAAGGAATTATTCATATGCGCAAAGGAGTAGCTGGCAGACAAGAGTTGAGTCGTTCTCTTCTAGAAAAAACAAAAAAAAAGGAGCTGTTCACTTTTAGTTTTTTGTTGTCATACATAGTTTGATTTATGATACTTCATATCGAGAAGAGTTCACGTAATAAAGGACTTCAGCTTAATTTGTTTTACGTCCGCAGGTACCAACTTCAACTTTGGCTAATTTACATTTCAGAACACAGTAACACTCAAGTTCGATTAATTTCGTTCGATACTCTTTTGAGACATTTGACTCATTACCAGAAAATGGGTAGCGAAAAAACTACAACGTGATTTTCAAGGCAAATTTTGAAGAGGTTGATCCGTTTTTTGGTGTAAATATGACATGGATGGTAAGTCAGATAATATCTGAAAACGAAAATTTCGTTGTCCTGGAGCGGAAATCGAATCCGCGTCTCCCGGATAGCGCCCGAGTGTGCTAACAACTACACCACACATAACGTCCAAGTTTCAAGTTCCGATTAATTTGAATATAACTATCACAGGATTCGCTAGGGTTCGATTCCCTCTACAGGATGACGAAATTTTCAAGTTTTCGGATACTATCTGACTTACCATCCATGTCATATTTACCCCAAAAAACGGATCAACATCTTCAAAATTTGCATTGTACGTATGTTGTAATCCCGTATTCCATTCATGATTTATCTGCTCCTCCGGGCAATCACGGGATAGAATTCTTAACCTCCAAATTCGCTAAACATGAATGCCGGTTGCTTCGACTTGCAAATCCTATGGTAGTTGTATTCAAATTAATCGAAAACTTGAAATTTGCCCGTTCTGGGTGGTGTAGTGGTTAGCGTACTCGGGTGCTATAAAGGAGACGCGGGTTCGAATCCCGCTCCAGGACGACGAAATTTTCAAGTTTTCGGATATTATCTGACATACCATCCATGTCACATTTACACCAAAAAAAACGGATCAACATCTTTAAAATTTGCGTTCTATGGTGTAATACCATATATTCCATTCGTGATTTTCAAGGCTCTTGAAGTTAGAGAATCTTACCACAAATTGATATAATGAGGAAGAAGTTTTGCTGTGCTTTATACTTATTCCTGAGAGTATCACAATGATTTCCAGACGTCTAATGGTAAGATTTTAAGACCATAAAGTAGAAAGTATTTTCGTGTGAGAGATGCTTTTCCCAAAGCTGAAATTTCATCTTGAAACCATAAATAGAACTGCTGTAAATATCTGCAGGCAATTTATTACGCTTCCCTGCATCTTTGTGTTGAGACAGTTTGCGCGTTCCGTGATACCCGCCATTAAAGAAAGACGCTGAAGCCACTCATTATTTTGAAGGTGAGGCATAACGTTCCATTTCTGATCTACAAACTTATGCATTTTCCCACGAGATTCAGAAAAGCGTTTGAAGTCAATCTCCAGATTTACCCAGTGGTCGCAAATGTGTTATATTAGTGAATGCCAGCTTTTTCTTTCAGACAAGGCAAATGAACTACCGGTGGTTAACCCTTTAAGCGGCTGGTGTACCTGAACCAAATGGTGCCCCAAATTTTATAAGCTTCCGAAACAGAAACATCCACATAGCGATCGGGTTTAATAAAAGTTATGAGAAAACATTTCTTTTCCATCTCATCTCAGTAGTACCAACCATATACCTATTACTTGTGCTCGTATGTAATATACCTTTATAGTTCTCTTTTCTATATAGAGCTCTCTTCTAGACCTCTTTTCTAGCGCTCTCTTCCAGACCTCTTTTCTAGCGCTCTCTTCCAGACCTCTTTTCTAGCGCTCTCTTCTAGACTTTCGTAGCGCTCTCTTCTAGACCTCTTTTCTAGCGCTCCCTTCTAGTCCTTTTTTCTATAGCGCTCTCTTCTAGACCTCTTTTCTAGCGCTCTCTTCTAGACTTTCGTAGCGCTCTCTTCTAGACCTCTTTTCTAGCGCTCTCTTCTAGACTTTCCTAGCGCTCTCTTCTAGACTTTCGTAGCGCTCTCTTCTAGACCTCTTTTCTAGCGCTCTCTTCTAGACTTTCCTAGCGCTCTCTTCTAGACCTCTTTTCTAGCGCTCTCTTCTAGACTTTCCTAGCGCTCTCTTCTAGACCTCTTTTCTAGCGCTCTCTTCTAGACCTCTTTTCTACCGCTCTCCTCTAGACCTCTTTTCTAGCGCTCTCTTCTAGACCTCTTTTGTAGCGCTCTCTTCTAGACCTCTTTTGTAGCGCTCTCTTCTAGACCTCTTTTGTAGCGCTCTCTTCTAGACCGCTTTTGTAGCGCTCTCTTCTAGACCGCTTTTCTAGCGCTCTCTTCTAGACCTCTTTTATAGCGCTTTCTTCTAGACCACTTTTCTAGCGCTCTCTTCTAGACCACTTTTCTAGCGCTCTCTTCTAGTCCTCTTTTCTAGCGCTCTCTTCTTGACTTTTATAGCGCTCTCTTCTAGACCGCTTTTCTAACGCTCTCTTCTAGACCTCTTTTCTAGCGCTCTCTTCTAGACTTTCGTAGCGCTCTCTTCTAGACCTCTTTTCTAGCGCTCCCTTCTAGTCCTTTTTTCTATAGCGCTCTCTTCTAGACCTCTTTTCTAGCGCTCTCTTCTAGACTTTCGTAGCGCTCTCTTCTAGACCTCTTTTCTAGCGCTCTCTTCTAGACTTTCCTAGCGCTCTCTTCTAGACTTTCGTAGCGCTCTCTTCTAGACCTCTTTTCTAGCGCTCTCTTCCAGACTTTCGTAGCGCTCTCTTCTAGACCTCTTTTCTAGCGCTCTCTTCTAGACTTTCCTAGCGCTCTCTTCTAGACCTCTTTTCTAGCGCTCTCTTCTAGACCTCTTTTCTACCGCTCTCCTCTAGACCTCTTTTCTAGCGCTCTCTTCTAGACCTCTTTTGTAGCGCTCTCTTCTAGACCTCTTTTGTAGCGCTCTCTTCTAGACCTCTTTTGTAGCGCTCTCTTCTAGACCGCTTTTGTAGCGCTCTCTTCTAGACCGCTTTTCTAGCGCTCTCTTCTAGACCTCTTTTATAGCGCTTTCTTCTAGACCACTTTTCTAGCGCTCTCTTCTAGACCACTTTTCTAGCGCTCTCTTCTAGTCCTCTTTTCTAGCGCTCTCTTCTTGACTTTTATAGCGCTCTCTTCTAGACCGCTTTTCTAACGCTCTCTTCTAGACCTCTTTTCTAGCGCTCTCTTCTAGACCTCTTTTGTAGCGCTCTCTTCTAGACCGTTTTTCTAGCGCTCTCTTCTAGCCCTCTTTTCTAGCGCTCTCTTCTTGACTTTTCTAGCGCTCTCTTCTAGACCGCTTTTCTAACGCTCTCTTCTAGACCTCTTTTCTAGCGCTCTCTTCTAGACCTCTTTTCTAGCGCTCTTTTCTAGACCTCTTTTCTGGACCACTTTTCTAGCGCTCTCTAGTCTGCTCTATGACCTAAGGAATGAAGGGAAAGGACTTGCTTCTTTCTATAATATTATCATGCTGTCAGTGTCTAGTCCCCCTGACATGGACATCGTGCCACTAAGGAGAGAAACAAGTGACTCAAACATCTTCTCTTTCCTTTCTTTAGTTCGTCGCCATTGACATAACCCTTTTAGCAAGTAATCAGTCAGAAAGGTTTAGTGTCAATCATTCCCCTGAATGATTACTTTGAATAACAAAGGTAAGGCGAAAGCAACACTTTCTAATTCTCAGGTTCACTCCTTCCACTTGCGTTCTATTCACTTCTTAGACAGCAAAAATGTTCCTTAGACATGATTTCAACTCATTATTCTAACGCCGAGTTAATTCGTTCCAGCCGGTTAAAGGGTTAAAACCTCTGTTTGATTTTAAAGCACACCATAATCGTTATTAGAGTTTATTTTGTAAAGTGCGATGATTCTTGATGTGATGCTCGAAAGCATTCCAGTTTGGCCCTAGATGGCGCGATAAGTTAAAATAGCAGTGTTTCTGTCTGGAAGCGCCGAAATTTCTTATTTCTGCCTGGCTTTTCTAATTATGTGAGCCAAATAGAATCAATGAATAGGGGCAAAAGTGAGATTGGAATCTTGTCTTCTATAGATAATCTTAAATCCTACTGTACGTTCATTGTTTTGAAGAGAAAATGTGTACATTAGCAGAGAACCCCTAAATTTGAGCTATAGAAACCCCACCAACTTACTGAGCTCCACCCCAAATAACGTTATTGGTTGAAACGTAACAGCGCGTATTTTGTCTTTTCATTGTGGAGCCAACGAGAGACAGCTTACATTATGAATATGGTGAGATCTGCAGTGATTCGCTGATGTCAACTTCTGGGACAGTCACTTAGAACGTAAAACCCACGCCCAAGGAGTGATTTTTGTCGCTATCTATCGCAGAAGATGAACCCTAACACTCATTAAAAGACAGCCTTAAGGGCCACTCCGTTTTCCAAACTGTCTGAACCATTCGTCCGAGATCAGTCTGAGATACAGTCTCGGATGAGGAATGGGTGGTGGGCTTGGGTGATAATGCTTGCTTTGTTCCGGCACTGGAACTAATGGCCCTGAATCAGGGACACGGGACAGCTTAGAGACCTTAGAGTTTCTCATGGTGGTTAGCAAATCCTTAAGAAAAAACAAAAATTGAGAGAAGATATGGTCATCGTTTGCATCAAGAGACTATTCAGTTATGAGCATATTGTCAGCATCCAACGAATGGACATCCAGTGACTGAGTCTTGGTTATGTCTCCTGTTGCAATCGACCCTAAGAATGGGGGTCACCGTCACACATGTATATGAAATCGCTGCATCCTTCGAATATCTGTGGATTTTTGGCCGCGGTTAGATATGGGACATACCTTAAGCAGATCTTGCGCTTTCTAAAAAACCTGTTTCAAAATCGTACGGACTGTTTCATTTTTAACACCCAGTGCTTCAGCGATCATTTTAACACCCAGTTCCTCAGAGGTCACGCATTTTTTTTCGTTTTCAGGATTTCAGCAGGTCGAGGGCCATGCGCTCTGAGGGAAGTTTTCAACAGAGTCCCTTCCGACGCTAAAACGCTTGTTCCAGTCGAAAACACACTTCAAGGTTACTGCCTCATCCACGTAAAGTTCTTTCAGCATTACACACGCTTTCGATGCAGATTTTCCCAATTCGAAGTAGAATCGGATACTGGTTCTTTGCTCCAATTTTTGCCCGCTGACAACGTATACCTAAATCAACTGCCGCGACACGTTGTCTGTTCCACACTCTGACAGCTCAGTGACCACTCTGACACTCTATGTGCCACAGTCTGACAGTTCCGTGACCACTCTGACTCTCTCTATGCCACCCTCTGTTAGCTCCGTGACCACTCTGACGCTCTCTGTGTCACACTCTGACAGCTCCGTGACCACTCTGACGCTATCTGTGCCCTACTCTGGCAGCTCCGTGACCACTCTGACGCTATCTGTGCCACATTCTGGTAGCTCCGTGACCACTCTGACGCTATCTATGCCACATTCTGGTAGCTCCGTGACAACTATGACACTATCTGTGCCCCACTCTGGCAGCTCCGTGACAACTATAACACTATCTGTGCCACACTCTGGCAGCTTCGTGACCATTCTAACGTTCCCTGTGCTACACTCTGGCAGCTCCGTGACCACTCTGACACTATCTGTGCCACATTCTGGCAGCTCCGTGACCACTGTGACAACTCCGTGACAACTCTGACGCTCTCTGTACCGCACTCTGACAGCTCCGTGACCACTCTGACGAACACAACATATCTGTGTGCCCGGAGAACATAAAGATATATTGGGTTGGGTCGGTGCGAATGAAATGTCCGGCAAAGGACCAACACACGTGGACGGCGAGAACGGAAAAGTAGGACAACTTACCTACGCAAAATAATTCTCCTTGGCATCGACACATAGTTGTCATCTGTCCGGCAAGGCCATGATCCTGGAACTATAAACGTCTTGTGGCTGGGACACGAAGACGTCATCAACTGCACGTTGAACCTCGTTGTCTGTCGTGAACTGTTTCCCGGACAGGAAGTGGTCCAGACGACGAAACAGATGATAGTCTGTCGCAGACAAGTCCCGGTAATAGGAAGGATGAGGCAGTGCTGCTTAGCCCAAGGCAATTAGTGTCAGTATCGCTAGTTGTGCGACATGATGGCTGGCGCTGTCCTGGAGCAGAGGAACACCATGTCTGTTGACCAAAGCCGGTTGTTTCTGCAGTAATTTCCTATGCATCTGGTGTAATTCAGCACAATAACGTTCTGCAGTGATGGTTTGGCCTCTCGCCAAGAAACTCCGATGAATTATCCAGGATGTGGACCACCAGACAAGGAGCATCATCTTCTTGATATGTAGGGGCGGTATAGGATGCAGTGCAGCAGGCTGTGTCTTGCTTAACCATTGTGCAGATCATTTCCGATTATCATAAAGGACCCATTTCTCGTCGCAGGTGACGATTCGATGCAGTAGAGGTTCCTGTTTATTCCTGGCAAGCAGCGACGTGCACACCTCCAAACGCCTAGTCTTATTGGTAGTTGTCAACTCATGCGGCTGCCACATGTCCAGCTTTTTGACCTCACCCAGCGCAGCCAGACGCCAAACAACTGTCGTGTGGTGGAAAGCTACATCTGCCGCTATCTCACAACACGTTTTTCGAGGGGTCCGCTTCAACCACACGTAACTGAACATCGTCAGAAATAGCAACAGTTCGGTGACCACGTGCTTCGTTTTGCAGGCCCGTATCTCCGCTTCGAAACTTCACAAACCTTCGCCCAACGGTTCGTTCGTTGGTTGTATTCTTCCCAAATGCTTTGTTAACGTTTTGAGTGGCAATTCCTGCAGAATGACCCAGTTTAAATTCATACAGGAAGATGACTCTCAAATCCGGCGTCTGCATGTTTGCTTTTCAAGCCATGTTACGTCCAAACAAACCACGCCTGAACCTTGTTCTTCACACACGAGCTAGCTATTTATAGTAACTCTGTAACGTAATACCCGCAACACCTGTGGGTGGTTCCATTCCGCTGTGGTGGAGGCCTGTCTCCACTGCTCGTTCGCGCCGGGCATTTCATTCGCACCAACCCAAATTGTGTTTTTTTTTGCGATATCTCTGCTTCTAAAAAGTTCGATTCAAGCATTCTTCTTCCAAAAGATAGAATACATTTAGGGGTGTATTGTACATTTATCTTCAAATTTTTCATAAGTTACAGTCCTGAAATTGAATGTCGTAAGTCTGCATTTCATTATCAACTCTATCCGCTTCTCTAGCAATCCGATTGAAAAAAATCTTTTTGTATTGTATGCCATTCGGTATGGTAAGAATTGTCCACATTTTCCACTAGGGGCTTACAGGCGCAAACCGTTCTCTTTATATTTTTGCTTGTAAAATTAGTGTTTAAACAAAGCTTTTTTCCATGGCATGCATCTAGATTTCGGTTGCATTTTTTTTTTTTTTTTGTTTTGAAGCTCTTCCTGCCCGAATTCATGTAGCGAAATCATATGAAACACAGAGAGGTTTCTGCCAGTGTTACAGCCTAAGATTTGTTATTCAAAGCAGCAACGCATAAGCATAGAAAGTGGCAATAAACTTTTAATGCTTCTTCTTGGGTGTTCCACAAATACCAAGAGTCATACCATTAAATTGGATAAATTTCCATCATCAATGTCCCGCTGTTTTAAAAATACATTCACATCTGTCGAGTCACTTAAGTGTCTGCGGGAGGAGAGACTCTAACTGAAGCGTTCCACTTAAATATTTATCAAATCTCTCCCTCTAAAGCCGTGTAGTTTCCTTTTACAGTTTTCTTTCGTGCTCATATTTTTTTCAGACAAAATCTAAACGTCGTAGTATCCACTTGCACCAGACATTGCAGTTTCATGTTAATCGCTCCAAAGAAACATTAAAAACAAATGTCGAATTATCGGGTATAACCCTGGAACCTGTAGCCCACCCCCGCCCTTTTTTTTCGGGGTTTAACGACCACCATGAGCAACTCAATGGGCTATAAGCAGTCGCCAGTCCCTAATTTAGGGCCACTGGTTCCAGGGAAGGGAGGGAGCTAATGCGTAAGACAAGCGCAACATTCATGCCTCACGGGATGCGAACCCGAACCCATTTCGGACGAACAATCAGAAGCGCCGCCCCGGTGGCGCAGTGGTCTAAGCGATGGCTTCTGATTATTCGTCCGGAGGGGGGTCAGGGTTCGAATCCCGGTGAGGCATGGATGTTGTGTTTGTCTTATGGCACTGGCTCTCTCCCTTCCCTGGAACCAGTGACCCTAAATTAGGGACGGGCGATATTGCCTACTGAGTAGCTCACAGTGGTCGTTACCCCCCTCCCCCCAAATTATTTACTCTATGAATTACGGGATTACACCAGTATACAATACAAATTTGAAGTTGTAATTCCGTCTATTGGTGAAATTATGACAAGAGTGTTAAATCCTAAATAATATCCAAAAAACTTGAAATTTTTTAGTCTTGGAGCTTCGAACCCGCGTCTCCCGGTTTGCGCTCGAGTATGCTAACCACTACACCACCCAGAACGACCAAGTCTCAAGTTTCCGAGTAATTTGAATTTAACTACATCACAGCAATCACCAGTCGAAGCTGCTTCTCCGGGCAATCATGGGAGACAATGAATTCTTTTCATACAGATGCGCTAAATCTGAATGCCGTTGCTTCGACTGGCGATTTCCGTGGTGTTAAATTCAAATTACTCGGAAACTTTGGACTTGGTCGTTCTGGGTGGTGTAGTGGTTAGCTTACTGGAACGCAAATCGGGAGACACGGGTTCGATTCCCGCTCCAGGACGATGGGATTTTTCGGATATTATTTGACTTACCACTCTTGTCAAAATTTATACCAATAGACGGAATCACAACTTATTTGTATTCTAATTACTCTCTCTTACGTTCAAGTCATATTTTACAATAACCCATCATATAAGGCGTCATATTCAATCGCTGGCCAAGAGCTTCAATTTTTAGAAGCCGTTACGGCGGATCTACACTGCTCTTACATTAATATTCGGACGCATGCATGTCTACAAATAATCATTATTTACAGAAAATTTAATATTTTTTCCGTCAGTTTGAAGCCCGCCTTTTGCAAAAAAAAGTACGTGCTTATAGTATCGCTTTGTGTCCGCCTGTGGACACCATATCTGTGCAACTGTTAGACTGATTTAAGAAATTCTTTTTACGTTGGAAAGCCCAAAATATGATAACGATAATCCTTGCTTTCCGGTTTTTCTCCAACACACAGCTTCGTCGTTAGAGGGCGCAAATGCAGATGCTATCGAATTCAAAACACATTTTGTCCCATATCATTGCTTCTGAATTTTCGACTGAAAAAAATTCTCTTTCTTCTTTCCGATACCGTTTATAACGAACACTATTTTGGGTAGAGTTTTTTTTTTTTTCAAGTAATGCATAGTTTTCCGCTAGGAGGCGTAAAAGTAAATTGCGACTTCTCTTTCCCGTAAAAGTAATTTGAGATTTCTCTAAAAGTAAAAGTAAATCTCTGTTTCTAAATAATCGATTGGAAAAACCATTTTTTGCATCAGATAGATCTCCTGGTAAGAAATGTTTTTCATGTAATTTTAATTTTTTTCGTAAAGATAAATTCTGTCACTAGGCAAGCGTATATTTCGGTTCTTGATGTATTTGCAGTAATATCTGCGTTTCTGAAAACTCGACTGAATTTTTTTTGTGTGTGTGTGTCTCGTACCACTGACAACGTATAAACTTTCAAAAATTTTCTCTGCTTAAAATAATGCACAGTTTTCCTGCCAAGGGCGTAGGTTATCTTATGTTTCTCAATATCTGGTATATCTTATGTTTCTCAATATCTGCTTATAACAGTCCAATTTGAAAAATTATTTCTTTGCTGGAGAGCTTTTCTAGTGCGAAATGTTTTGCATATAATTTAAAAATTTTCTTAACGTACAAAATTGCCACCAGACGGTATAAGTCTATACGTTTGCGTTTAAAGCATTATTACAGCATTATCTGTGAGTCTAAAATCCCGATTGAAAAAATCCTTTGTCAGTCATGTACTAGCTACGAAAAATATTTCTAAGCATTTTTCTTTTCAAAATAATGCCGAATTTCCTCGCTAGGGAGCGCAAATATTTAATCTGTTTTTCTCGATATTTCTTCTTCTAAATGTCCGATTTAAGAAATATTTTAACACCTGATACCATTTACATTGTGGAACACTGTGCCTTTACTCTTGGGATTTTGTAGTTTACAGTTCTGGAGCTAGGTGGTGTTAATGTCTATTTTTCTTTGCGGTTGTATCTCCATTTCTAGAAATCCTATTGGATTTTTTGAAGTGGAGATACAGCCACAAAGAAAAATAGACACTAACAAATAGACATAAAAATCCTATTGGATTTTTATTCACTGTATGCTATTCACTTCAGTAAATATGAGAACACATTATCGTCTTTAAATAATGCACTGTTTTCCCGCTAGTAGGCGTAAATGTGAAAAACTTTTTCTCGCTATCTCTGCTTCCAGGACACATATCTGAAAAATTCTTCTTCCTTACCATAGCTTTTGCTGTGAAGAATACTTTTCGCAAATTTTCTACATTTGCATTAATCAAAATTCATATAATACGTGGCGTAGAATTACATCATGTTTTCCGCCATATCCCTTGTTCGAACTGTTCGATTGGAATATCCCTTTGTCTTTGATACCTTCGTTCAACTCTGAGAAACTTTTTGTGCACAATTTTTTTAATATTCACGATGTACTTTTCATCCGTTGGTGGGATAAACTAGCTGTTTCTATTTCTAGATGTTTTATCGAAAGTAGAAATCCGGTTCATTTTTTCCGCTTTCCAACCATAGGTTGAAGAGGCGTATATGCTCCAGCTTTGTCCGTCTGCCTGTCCGTCCGTCAGTCAGTCCGCACAATAACTCACATAAAAATGGTTCGATTTCGATGAAATTTTAGTATGTGGTAGGGGACCACCTGGGGACAAACCCTATTGAAAATGGGCGAAATGGGGTCGAAGGTCAGGACATAGGAGCGGAATCGATTCCATTGCCGTATACCTCATAACTTGCGAAAAGTAGTTCGATTTCGATTAAATTTTAGTATGTCGTAGGGGACCACCTGGGGACGAACCCTATTGAAAATGGAAGAAATTGAGTCAAAAATCAGGACATAGGAGCGGGATACATTCCATTGCACTTACGCATCATAACTTACGTAAAAATGATTCGATTGCAACAGAACTTTAGTATGTTGTTCCGGAGGTATACTGAACCAATTCTGTTTAATATAATCGAAATGGGGTCAAAGGGCAGGGCACAGGAGCGAAATTAATTCCACAGCCATTATCCTCATTACTTGACTAAACGTGCTTCTATTGCGACAAAACTTTAGTGTTGTTCCGGAGGTATACGGAACCAATTCTGTTTAATAGCATCGAAATGGGGTCAAAGTCAGGGCACAGGAGCGAGATTTATTCCACAGCCATTATCCTCATAACTTGAGTAATGATTTCAGGTATGTTGGAAAGCATATCATAATCAATGCATTGCATGATTTTACTAACTTCGTTTAAGGGGTTCCACTGACTATGAATGATTTTTTAAATATTTTATTCGTTTTGGGAATGATTTAAAAGACGTGCACATTACAACCAAAAATTCGATGTCATCTTTCTTGTTTGTAAATGTCCGCCGATATGTTCAGCCTTCAATGGGGTGACGAGTTCAGCTTCGTCTGTTGGGCGATGTCATCTTCCACGCACCCGACGAATCAGTTCGTCCCAGAGATTCTCTGCTGGATTCACATCAGGACTGGTCAGTCAACCTATTCTGCGCTGTTGTCCTAAAACCAATCTGTAACAAAGCGAGTAGTAAGCACAGTGGACAAAGAATTAGTCACCCCTATCAGAACTTATCAAATAACGGGTGAAGGCGCCTCTTGCCTTCATAACAGCATAAATCTGGTGTGGTAGAGACTCTATGAGGTTGTGGATGTATTGAACATCGATTTGCAGCCACTCGTGCGTCAATTGGTCCCGAAGTTCCGCCAGAGTACGTGGGTGTCTATTTCCTCGTTTCACCTTCTGTTCCAAAAGTTCTCACAGATCTTCAATAGGATTTAAATTTGGAGATTTGGCGGGGCAGTCGACGTGAGACAGTGTTGCTGATTGTTCGTCGTGCCATTCAAGCACAGATTTATCTGTGCACACGGCAATTGTCGTCTTGGAAGACAGAAGTGGCAATGTGATGTTGCTCCTGGAGATGTAGGGTAAAGGGCAACACTTCGTCATTCAGAATGCGGTGGTACGCATGCTGGTTGAAATTCGTCGTCACTGCAACGAGAGGGCACATTTCGAGGTACGAAAAATATCCCCGAAACATCACAGAACACCCTCCAGCTTGAACGACACCTTCGACACAATCAGGATTAAAGGCTTCATTGGGCCTGCGATGCACTCGTCGCCTCCCATCATTGGAGTACAAACAAAAACAAGACTCATCGAACCAAATTACTCGTTTCCAATTCTCCACAGTAAAGTTTTGGTACCTCTGAGTCCATTGATAATGTGTGACTTTGTGACTTGCTGTTAAAAGAGGCTTCTTCCGTGGTACTCTGCTCCAGATGTCCATCTCATGCAGTTGTCGTCGCAATGTCCTTTCGGAAATTGGATGGAGTGAATTTTCACTGACTGTTTGGAGCAGTTGCTGCCTGGTTTGAAACCGATTTGCAGTTAGCAGGCGTGAAACATTGCGGTGGTAGGCCACAGTTACGTCTCCGATTATCAGTTGACTGCGAACTACACCATAGTTTTGTAGACCCTCTGGACAGTACGCTTCGACACACCAATAAATTGGGTGGCTTCATTCACTTTGTGTCCGTGGGCACTGCCAAACACGATGGCTCCTTTTTGCCACTCAGTAACGTCTGTCTTACGACACATATTGCAGACTAAATTCAACACACATGTTGCTCTCCACCACAGCACGATACAAAAATGATCCAGCAGACCACGTCAGTGTTATTTATCTCTGAAAAATGCTATCACGGCGCCTCCTGTGCAACCGGTAACTTTCTTTTGTCGTTCCTGTTAGGGGTGACTATTTTTTTCCCGGTGTCCTTCTGATAGAGGTATGAGCCTTCTGCAAAGTTCTGCCACAATGCTGGCTGGTAGTGCATAATTGTCCAGGACATGTAGGTAGGTAATCATGAGTTTATCCAGAACGACTGTTGGGTCTAAGCCGAACCACGGAAAACACCTCCATACCATCACGCTGCTTCCACCAAACTTCATTGTAGGAACGTACCTTTCGCCCGGAATCCGCAACACCACGAAATGTCCACGTAGATTGTGTACATTCACTCGTCAGTCCGAAGCACAGTTTCGCATTAGTCTTCAGTCCAAGATCGACCTTCACCACACCATGCCAATCAACGTGTGGCATTTGTTGAAGGGATTAGCTGCTTGTGGATATCTGTTTGATCGCGGTAACACATATCGTGCAGCGCACTGTACTGGAGCTAACATCCGTCCTAAAATCTCTCCTAGGATTTTCGTGCTTTGAGGCAAAATTGTTTTGCATTCTGAGCGGACAGACAACACTTATGTAGAGTTCTGTTGGCTTTGGAAGTTTGCCTGGTCGCTTCTTAGAACTTACTTTAGGAGGAAGAGTTTCTCTGGTGTAGAAAGAAAGATGGATAGAGAGACTGTTGTTGCTTTTGTTGTTCGGAGGTTTAACGACCACCTGAGCAACTCGATGGACTGCAAGCAGGCGTCCATCCCTAATTTAGGGCTACTGGTTCCAGGGAAGGGAGAGATCCAGTGCCGTAAGACAAACACAACATCCATACCTCGCCGACATTCGAACCAAAGCTCATCTCCGCCGAATTGTCAGAAGCCATTTTTTAGACCACTGGGCCACCGGGGCGGCGACAGGTCTCTCTCTCTCTCTCTCTCTCTCTCTCTCTCTCTCTCTCTCTCTCTCTCTCTCACTGCTTTTCAAATGTCATCCATAAAAAAATTGTGCTGAATTTTAAACCACGAAGTGGGAAAACTACTGAAAAATCAGCACTGTGTTCCTGGAGTTCAACTGCCTGCTTTTTAAAGAAACGAGCAGCGTGCTTTTTACATATCAAGTCTGGATAGAATCGTTCAAAATAAATTTGAGACCTTCGATTCCTACGGCTTTATTTAATAAAATATTTTACAGGCAGAATCATCGAATCATTCCTAAGCAATATGACCGGTAATTACACTTTAAAATATTTGTGCAATGCATGATTCCCACCTCTTTAGCAAGATCTTCCATTTACTTCTCTTCATCAAGTCATTCCTGCGCCTTACATTGTTTTACTAACGATTTTGTCTCGGACGTTTGTGGAAATATTACATTAAACAAACCCATTGCTTTTGGTGACCATCTAAAATTACTTTGCACTTCTACTCTCAGTTTCCTCTGTTTCTGAAATTCAATTTTTTTTTTTTTTTTGGTCTCTTTCTCTCTCTCTCTCTCTCTCTCTCTCTCTCTCTCTCTGAAGCTAGAACTGTACATTTCATCTCCAAATTCACAACAAATTCTAATTGTTATAAAAACTTTTACGAAAATCTGCACTTCTTACTATGACTTTTACAAAACAAAATATATTAATTATTTACGATCTCAGTCATTTTAAAAGGAAAACAACCATTTCTTTTCGTAAACATCCAAAATATCGTTTCCCTTCCACTCTCAGCTTCTTCTGTTCCTGAAACTCAAGTTTTTCCCCTTTCTGGTCTCTGTCACTCTCTCTCTCTCTCTCTCTCTCTGTCTCTCTTCCTCTCCCTTTGAAGTTAGAACAGAACACTTAATCTCCAAATTCGTTAATCTCCAGAACATTTAATCTCCAAATCGTTACAAAAACGTTTATGAAAATCTACACTTCTTACTATAATTTTTCCAAAAATAAATGCATTAATTATTTACGATCTCAGCCATTCAGAAAGGAAAAGCCCAGTTTAGGGAGGGTGATCCCCCAGTCGCCCCGCGCTGGATTCCTTAGGACTTCTTGGTAGAATAAGCCCACAGACATTCTCAATTTGCATATCACATCATCAACCATTGACCTAGAGATCTTCAATGTCTCTGAAGTCGCGTACGGAGCGATTGTTTACGTGGCACCCTATTATCAATTGGTGCTACAAATCAGTTAACCCTGTCGATCGATGCATCTTGCGATCACAGTTGTGCTACTCGGAGCTTATTTATTGTTAGGACTGTGACGTAGTGCCTACGTAGGATCTAATTCATTATCAATAGAGTTCGGACTTGAACTGTAGTAATTTCGGGTAAACTTACTGGCATAGGTAACTTTTTATCATTAAAAAATCAGTCTTGCGTTTTTAAGTCTCGGGTTGCATAATGAGGTTGCTTGTATGAAATATTGAAGACCGGAATATCGAAAAAAGAGACAGTTAGACCATATTAATCCCCTATAGATATTACAGTCAGCAGGATATACTTTGAAGGTTCAACGTTAAATGAACAACCAAAATTTTTAAATATATTAAACGAGAATTAAAATGTACTTATTCTCGTTTAATGTTTAAAAATTTGGTTGTTCATTCAACGTTGAACATTACATTTCGTTTTATTTTTAATTTCAAAGTACATCCTGCTGACTGCAATATCTATAGGGTAATGAAGAAAAGAATTTAGTGCATTTCCCTGAAACATCTACAGAATGCGATGCACTTATGTCGATATCCCACGTATGCAGATGAAGAATGATGCAATTCTTTCCCCATTTTGAAATATTTCGTTTTTATCTCCATCTGGGTGGCACTTTAAGGATTTTTCTTTGCGTTGATGAGATCCGGCTTTGCCCTTGAAGAAATAATTAAGTCGGCTTCCTTCGCGAATTCCAAGGCCACGGTCGCCATTGCCACCGACGTTCTGCTCCTGAGTCTACGTTATTGTTCCCGTAGTGCGTAGTCGGTTCACTTCCTGATGTACCCTGTGTTTTATTTCGAGATTATTAGTGTTGCGATTCAATCTTCAACCCCTTCAAGTATCTTCCCCTTTTTTTCTCTTTAGTTCAACGAATGTCTTGTTTTGTTCCGCTTTCCGCGTTTTATCCTTCAAATCAGATCTGTCGCTTATACCAGACTGCTCATTATGTTGGGAATGAAGTTGTCTGGAAATATTTCTGTGTTCGAGTAAACAGGTCTTAAGTAGTTGCCGAATACATCCAAGTTTTTATTAACGTTTTTCTTTTTTATTCACTCAAGTTAAAAGAAAATGAGAACCTGTCACGTGATTTAAACGTGAGAGCTTTAGGGTTAGGCAGTATGATAAAGCGTACATATATACGTACAGGTCATAGGTGAAATAATGAAACATTAGTTTTAAGACTTTGAAACAAATACGCTTTGATACTCGTGTACGAATATTGAGTTGACTCAATGGTAGATATCGATTTTTTAAGAAGTGGTATGAGCGTTTTCACAGTTTTGTTTAAAAAGCTTTGATACGTAACAAAATAACTTGACGTTAACTAACTTATGATGACAAGCCACATGAGTCATAACTAAAGCCCGGATATTCAAGCATTAAAAACCTCCAAAATAAGGAAGCATTTATGCCCTGAAATGTTAAGAAATATGCATTCAACGTACCTGAACGTTTTACTGTAGGATTCATGCATTCAGTAGACAAAACATTAGAGATAGGGGTCATGGGTAGTTGATATGGGAAACCCCCAAACGGAGTGGAATAGACCTAAACCAAATGCAGGCGATAAATATTATAGACGTACAGCAGGGCTTCCCAACAGTGTATCGCAATCAACAAACATTAGAGATAGGGGTGATGGACAGTTGACATGGGCATCCCCCAAGCAGAGTGGAACAGACCCAAACCGAACGCAGGCGATAATTAGGCGGACAGCAGGGCTTCCCAACAGTGTATCGCAATCGACAAACATTTGAGATAGGGGTGATGGGCAGTTGACATGGGCATCCCCCAAGCAGAGTGGAACAGACCCAAACCGAACGCAAGCGATGATTAGGCGGACAGCAGGGCTTCCCAACAGTGTATCGCAATCGACAAACATTTGAGATAGGGGTGATGGGCAGTTGACATGGGCATCCCCCAAGCAGAGTGGAACAGACCCAAACCGAACGCAGGCGATAATTAGGCGGACAGCAGGGCTTCCCAACAGTGTATCGCAATCGACAAACATTTGAGATAGGGGTGATGGGCAGTTGACATGGGCATCCCCAAGCACAGTGGAACAGACCCAAACCGAACGCAGGCGATAATTAGGCGGACAGCAGGGCTTTCCAACAGTGTATCACAATCAACGAACATTAGAGATAGGGGTGATGGAGTGATGAGCAGTTGACATGGGCATTCTCGCACAGAGTGGAACAGACCCAAACCGAACGCAGGCGATAATTAGGCGGGCAGCAGGGCTTCCGAGCATGGGCAAACGTGGTGATCGTGGAGGCATTGTCTGCGTAAGACAGATGGGTCATTCTATCGCCCAAGTGGTAAAAACTGTAGGGTTCTCGAGGGCAACTGAATCAAGGGTGTCCCGTGAGTAGTTAAAAAAAAGTAGAGGTAGGCTCAGTTCTGATTGAGCCGTCAGTTTGGAACGTAGGACTACGACTTGCAGATCAGAGAGTTGAAATGAGCTAGTCGAGTATGGTTTCAAAGCGTTTATTTACTTTGTCATAGCCAACAGAGGTCTATGATATGCGAAGTAACTTACATAGTTTTTACAAATAATGTTGGATACATTGCGAACACAAACTAGATCGATACACGACTTACCCAAAGTAGTGCTTTGTCTTCTTGGGCTTCTTACATTCCTCATCACTTGCTCTTGCCGCTCGTTTTGATTTTCTCTTCTTTTGCTTGCGTTCATTCTGCGAATTCCGAGACTGTCGAAAATGTTAACCCGTTCACAGAAAAACAATTTAAAAAAATCTAGTTTAAACCACTGCGATATGTTTTTTTTATATATATTTAAATAGATCTCGTCGAGAACTTTAAAACGATAACACGCACAGTGTGTTGCGCTCACGGTTGCCGAAATAGACTGAGTCAAACGCGGCTGCACACCCAGAAATATTGCATCATCTCCGTCGCGCACAGGGGGCGAGGGGAGCGTCGCGCGCACAATGTGTTGCGCAGAACGCGAATTGGACTCCATGCTGTTTACGAATATGCTAACACGATTAGTGTGCAGCACGTGTTTTAAACGCTATAATGAAACAAGTGGGACCTATTTTTGTCACAGGCGGTCGGCCGTAAATCGCCCCATACTAACTGCGGAGTTAGACGTAGTCATACGTCAAGAATTCCCATTTCTGAATTTCCATCGACGGATATACCAGCGCCCGAAGCGCAAGAGGTGCCGACCACACAGCATTAAGCGAATGCTATCCCGCATGGTACGAGCCAACGGAAAGGATACTATGGAGCAACTCGCCGGTTATTTGAATTCTGGTGACGGGAGTAATCACAAAACACAATACGTTGAAGTCCAGCTGAAAATTGGGCTACGTAGCCGCAAGCTTTTCTGAGTCACCGTCGAAAGCGCTTACAATAGACATACGAGCATTAAAACTGGGCCTGGAGTTATTGGAAAAAGGTTGTCGGGTCCGATGAATCTCATTCCTTGTTGCACCATGTGGGAGGCCGGGTACGTGTGCGTCGTTTACCCGGGGAAGTATTAGAACCAGGATACACCGTGGGACGAAAAGAAGTCGGTGGAGGAAGTGTAATGTTTTTGGGTAATGTTCAGCTGGGAAACACTGGGCCCAGTAATTCATGTGCAGGAAACTATGACGTTTACCACCTAACTAAATATCATTGCAGACCAGGTACATCATTTCATGGCAACGGTATTCCCCACTAGTAACTCTATATTACTCTCTATTTATAGAAGACCAGCTACATAGAAGACTAGGTACATCCTTTCATGGAAACAGGATTCCCCTGTAGTAGAGCCTTCTTTCAGCAGGATAATAGGATAATGCTTCCTATTTATAGAATACCAGGTACATCCTTTCATGGCAACGGTATTCTCCTGTAGTAGTGCCTTCTTTCAGCAGAATAATGCTCTCTATTTATAGACCAGGTACATCCTTTCATGGAAACAGTATTCCCCTATTTATTTTCATGACAACAGTATGCTCTCTATTTATAGAAGACCAGGTATATCCTTTCATGGAAACAGTATTCCCCTGTATTAGTGCCTTCTTTCAACAAGATGATGCTCTCTATTTATAGAAGACCAGGTACATCCTTTCATGGCAACGATATTACCCTCTAGTAGTGCCTTCTTTCAGCACGATAATGCGCCATCACACACTGACCGCATTGTTGGAGAATGGTTCGCCCAATACGAGGAACACTTCCGTAATGCCCTAGCATCCGAATTCCCCAGACAGCAATCCCAAGAATTGTGTGTGGTTTGAGTTGGAACAGCAAATTCTACTGTGGTGGCTCAACCACGTAACTAACAAGAGTTAAAGGATCAGTTGGTAACGTCCAATCAAACATCTGTGGTTTGAGTTGGAATAGCAAATCCTACTGTGGTGGCTCAACCACGTAACTTACAAAAGTTAAAGGATCTTCTGGTGACGTCCAATCAAACATCTGTGGTCTGTATTGGAACAGCAAATCCGATCTGCGGCGGCTCAGTCACGTAACTTACAAGAGTTAAAGGATCTGCTGGTAACGTCCAATCAAACATCTGTGGTCTGTATTGGAACAGCAAATCCGATCTGCGGCGGCTCAACCACGTAACTTACAAGAGTTAAAGATCTGCTGGTAAGGTCCAGTCAAACATCTGCGGTTTGTGTTGGAACAACAAATCCGATCTGCGGCGGCTCAACCACGTAACTTACAAGAGTTAAAGGATCTGCTGGTAAGGTCCAGTCAAACATCTGTGATCTGTATTGGGACAGCAAATCCGATCGGCGGCGGCTCAACCACTTACAATAGTTAAAGGATCTGCTGGTAAGGTCCAGTCAAACATCTGCGGTTTGTGTTGGAACAGCAAATCCGATCTGCGGCGGCTCAACCATTTAACTTACAAGAGTTAAAGGATCAGTTGGTAACGTCCAATCAAACATATGTGGTTTGTGTTGGAGCAGCAAATCCGATCTGCGGCGGCTCAACCATTTAACTTACAAGAGTTAAAGGATCTGCTGGTAACGTCCAGTCAGACATCTGTGGTCTGTGTTGGAACAGCAAATCCGATTTGCGGTGGCTCAATCACTTACAATAGTTAAAGGATCTGCTGGTAAGGTCCAGTCAAACATCTGCGGTTTGTGTTGGAACAGCAAATCCGATCTGCGGCGGCTCAACCACTTAACCTTCAAGAGTTAAAGGATCTGCTGGTAAGGTCCAATCAAACATCTGCGGTTTGTGTTGGAACAGCAAATCTGATCTGCGGCGGCTCAACCACTTTACTTACAAGAGTTAAAGGATCTGTTGGTAAGGTCCAGTCAGACATCTGGGGTTTGTGTTGGAACAGCAAATCCGATCTGCAGTGGCTCAACCACTTACAATAGTTAAAGGATCTGCTGGTAAGGTCCAGTCAAACATCTGCGGTTTGTGTTGGAACAGCAAATCCGATCTGCGGCGGCTCAACCATTTAACTTACAAGAGTTAAAGGATCAGTTGGTAACGTCCAATCAAACATATGTGGTTTGTGTTGGAACAGCAAATCCGATCTACGGCGGCTCAACCACGCAAATTACAAGAGTTAAAGGATATGTGACATACTACAGAGATAAAGAACGTGTCAAGATGACAAACCTGCAGCGATGCCTTCCCTTTGTGTAGCATAGTTGGGAGAGCAAGTTACTCCGGAGTGAGGGTGCGCGATTTCGATCCCCGTCACGGACAAATTTGTGTTTTCACATTGCCCCCCCCCCCAACGTGAAAATGGGTGCACTGGCCGTTGGATTCTTCGAAAAATTCCACTTATCGTCTGGAATTAATGTAAAACAAAAAATTCATACTTCGTTTCAAATAAAAGAAAAAAAAAATAAAGAAAAGAGGTAACGCACTACAGAGATAAAGCGTGTGTCAAGACGACAAATCTTCAGCGATAAATTCCGTCCGTGTAGCTTAGTTGTGAGAGCAACTTACTCCGGAGTAAGGGGTTCGCGGATTCGATTTTGGTCATGGACAAATTTGTTTTCACAGGTTGTTTTGTAATGTGTTGGTACTAGATACCACAAGAGACCTTTAGAAATCTTGTAGCGGCGATCTCTCGCCAGGTTAGAGCTGTTTTGGCGGCTTGTGAAGGACCACACTCACACTAGACAGGTGGTCACAATGTTTTTGCTGTTCGGTGTATTTGTTTTCCTTGATCGAAATATACTTACCAGTTTATTTTTCGAAATAATGTCGAGCTCGTATAGCGAATAAGTACATATTGAGATACTATTACTAGTTTAAAACTAAGCAAATACGTGAAAACACAACGTTTTGTGTTTTAAGGTTGTGATAACGTTTCGTTCTTCAGAGATTCGAGATAGATCATCAATAAGCAGCAATGAAAAGAAACTTCTGCTTAAGTCACGCCTTTGTCCACAAGGGCTACACAATGGATGACATGCTCCACGCCAGTGCTTACTCCAGTTGTAAGCGTTTGTTATTCTCCTGAGCTACAAGGAGATGAAAATTTTCGGCATAACTTTGCATTCCATTATTCCTCCCTCCCTATCTCCTCTTATTTCTTTATTACCTTCCTATCCTCCATTTACTAAATGACGGACGGATAGGTGAAGCTGACACTGCACGCCCAGGTGATTCGCCTAACTGATCTACAGACAAAATGAAAAATGCTACTGCATCTCTTCAACTGCCCTGGAGCAAATATCGTCCTTCGAGAATAATAGAGGATTCATCTAACATTCATTCCCGTACAACGATCGTTATCTTCTCCAACTTCAGGCAGCCTCTGACACGATGCAGCTAAAACGTCGTGCTAAACGCGCATAGAATTTGAATCTCAGGAATACCTGATTCATAGGATCAAGGCTCTGAAGCTATCACGTTCTCCCTTTGGTACGCATATGTGAACATATAAATCTCCATGTCCTGTCAACTACCCAATTTTTCAAGATTGGTGCTTGTAAATTCATGTCCTCTTGAAGGAAACTAGCTGTAACAACTAGCAGAGGTGAAAGTTTCTTAGCTGAAAAGTAACATATTGGTTTTCACAAATACGATTTACTAATCAGAGGTTTCTGTGAACGAGCAATTGTCAGTTTTTAGCCAGTCTTTTGAAAACAAAATGTGGATATAGTACCACTTTGTCTGTTCATCCTTCCGTTTGTCTGTGGGAACCATATCTCTACACCTTGTGACGTACTACTACAAAGGTGACGCACATGTCAAGATGGCAAGTAGCAGTGGTAAGCACTTGTTGGTGTAATTTAATTGGGAAAGCATTCGGCTCCAGAGCAGAAGCATGCGGAGTTCGATAACTGCCACGTACAAATAGCTTTTATATTCTAACATACAATTTAAAAAACATGCTGTGTTCGAAAGCTTGATCGGAAATAATTATAAATCCACTGTTGGGTGAAGGTCTCCCTAAGTTTCTTCCAAAACCGTCTATCTTACGCCAGTCTTCTTCATGTCGCTCCCGCATACTTTCGAATTTCACCCACTTATCTCCCATGTGGTCTTCTTCTGTGTCTTTTAATGTCCTTTGGAATCCAGACTAATATTTAGGTTGTCCATCGGTGGTCCGTTTTTCTGGCAACATGTCCAGACGATTGCCATTTCAGGGATTTTATTCTGATCATGATGTCTTCCACTCTTGTCATTTTCCTTATCCACGAATTCCTTTTCTTATCTTATATACATATACACTATATTGACAAAAGTCACCGGACACCTCTTCAAAAGCAAATGAACGAATCCGCTGCGTTGCCAAGATCTGCGGTACAGCTGCAAACGGTATAAAAAACAAGCCTGCGGCTGCCCGCAATCATGTTGCACTGTGAGGTTGAGGGAAAATGTCGCGGCGGAAGAGAACTGACTTTGAGAAAGGAAAGATTGTTGGGTGTTATATTAGTGGGTTGTCCATAAGAGTAACCGAGAGCCGTTTAAACATACTCAAGTCGACTGTTTTGGATGTACTGAATAAGTGGAAAACACATGGCATATGCCTGAATCAGCAAAACGTACCGGCAGATCAAAGAAAATCAGTGATAGAGGACATCGAAGCCTCAGGAGAGTTGTTACAGCTAATCGACGGAGTACTGCACAAGACCTCAGTGTACAGGCAAGTAAAAATGATGGAACCTCGGTATGTACACGTTCCATTCGCAGAGAACTTCATTCCATGGGTTATCGTGGTCGTGGGGCTGCTCATAAACCTTTCATCTCCACTCGGAATGCTACTCGTCGTTTAGCATGGTGTAACGAACATTTATCGTGGACCGTAGATCAATGGAAAAAGAGTCCTATCGACTGATGAATCCAGATGCACGACTCATCAGTCTGATGGCCGTGTGTGGGTATGGCGGCAGCCGAGGGAACGCTATTTACCACAGTGTACTGTTCCTACGGTCACGTTTGGAGCTGGCAGTGTACTGGTGTGGAGGTGTTTTTCATGGTATGGTCTCGGCCCATTGGTTATCGTGGACAAGCCTGTTAAGCAGCACGTCGATTTTCTGGACAATTATGCCCTACCAACTCTGTGGCAATACTATGGAACCGAGCCTTTTTGGTACCAGCAGGATAATGCTCTGAGCCATAAAGCAAAGACTGTTAACGGCGTGGTTTGACGATAAATCAGTATCGTGTATGGACTGGCTAGCACAGAACCCTGATCTTAATCCCACAGAGCACCTATGGGATGAATTAGAACGCAGCATAAGAAGTTTGGAACCAAGGCCTACTACTAAGCATCAGTTAGCGGCGGCATTATCTACTGAATGGAAACGTATACCTATCGCTGTGTTCGAAAACTTTGTCGAAAGCATGTCTCGAAGGGTCAGTGCATGCATATTAAGGCCAAAGGTGGACCGACACCGCACTAATGTATGTCAATAAATGCTATGTTGTGTTTCTCTTCTAGGTGTCCGGTGACTTTTGTCAATATAGTGTACATAGCTTCCTGACCCGATCATGACTGGAGTTAATTTTATTGCGTTTTTAATTTTTTTAAATGCATTGCATTTCTACAGAAACCAGTAATGAATTTCATCATTTTTCGGTCAGCTGTTTCGAACGCTCTGTAATGACATTTTCTATGCAATGCGCAAACAAGATGTCTTCATCAGTTGATAACATTGCATTGTGATAAAACACTGTTCCGTCTGCAATATACACTGACGGAAAAAAATCCCAACACCACGAAAAAATAGTTGTAGAGGAATGAAATGGCGGCAATACATTTGTATAGGTAACATATTTAATCGATTAATGTTTCAAGATCACAGCTTATTGTAAGCGCGAGAAGAGCCATTTTAAATGTGAAATGCTGGTACATTAATAACCGGTGTAACCGCCAGAATGTTGAATGCAAGCACGCAAACGTCCATGCATTGTGTCGTACAGGTGCCGGATGTCAGTTTGTGGGATGGAGTTCCATGCCTGTTGCACTTGGTCGGTCAACACAGGGACGGTTAATGCTGGTTGGGGGTGACGCTGGAGTTGTCGTCCAATGATGTCCCATACGTGCTCGATTGGTGAAAGATCTGGTGATCTAGCAGGCCACGGCAACAGGTTGACACTCTGTAGAGCATGTTGGGTTACAAAAGCGGTATGCGGGCGAGCGTTATCCTGTTGGAAAACACCCCCTGGAATGATGTTCATGAATGGCAGCACTACAGGTTGAATCACCAGACCGACGTACAACTGTGCCGTCAGGGTGCGTAGGATAACCACGAGAGTGCTCCTGCTGTCATAGGAAATTGCTCCCCAGACCATAACCCCAGGTGTAGGTCCAGTGTGCCTCAGCCGCAGACAGGTTGGTTGCAGGCGCTCACCTGGCCTCCTTTTAACCAACACACGGCCATCACTGGCACCCAGGCAGAACCGGCTTTCATCAGAAAACACAACAGATCTCCACTCCGTCCTCCAATGAGCTAGAGCTCATTGGAGGACGGAGTGGAGATCACAGACGTCGCAAACGGCAGTGGTTTGGAGTAAGTGCAATGCACGCTACAGGGCGTCTGGCTCGGAGCTGTCCTTCAAGTCCCCGATTTGTAACAGTTCGTTGTGTCACTGTGGTGGCAACTTCAGCTCGAATTACTGCCGCAGACGCGGTACGATGTGCCACGGCCATACGCCGTACACGGCGGTCTTCCCTCTCATTAGTGCCACGTGGCCGGCCGGAACACGGTCGTCTTGAGGCAGTACCTTCCCTTGACCACCGCTGCCAGCAATCGTGCACAGTGGCAATATTCCTGCCAAGTCGTTCTGCAATATTGCGGAAAGAAAATCCACCTTCTCGTAGCCCTATTACACGACCTCGTTCAAACTCCGTGAGCTGTTGATAATGGCTTCTTCGTCTTCTTAAAGGCATTTCTTGACTAACATCAGCACACTACGTCGAATCTGAACGATAACTAACGCTCACGAACGTTACAGCGCGTATTTACAGCAAACCTGCTTTGCATGTTCCGAGGCGCTACTAGCGCCACACGTATGCGCCGAGCGCGAAATTTGCATATACGTCATCTTACAGATGTACTCTCACCGCCTACCAACTGTCGTTTATCTAACACAACACCTTCTTGGTGTTGGGATTTTTTTCCCGTCAGTGTATTTGAGCAATCTGATATTTAATACGCCGGTTTATGAAGATAAAATCGTAAAATACTGAGTCTTGAACTATTCCGTAAATATTTTTTGATGCTATGCAAACTTTCCGGACAGTAGTAAAGTAAATCCCAAGTAAGAAATTTAAATGTAACGGAAAAGGGTAACGGAAGTGACACAATAATAGTTAATTTCATTGTTACTCAACAATGTATTTTACTAAACTATCGTCCAACATTACACTGAAGAGCAATTGAATTAGATATACCTGTCTAGTAACGTGTAGCACCACCTTTCGCCCTGATGACGGCGGCGATTCGTCTCGGCATGGATTCGACAAGACACCGGAAGCGTTGGGAAGCCATACGGATCCAGGACCCCTGAACAAGCTTCCACAGTTCACAAAGATTTGATGAAGGGGGTCAGAGCCTCCAACATATCTCTCGATGGCATCCCAGATGTGCTCGATGGTATTGAGGTCAGGTGACCTAGCTGGCCAAGGAAGCGAGGTCACGTCGGTAGAGTGTTCATCCAACTATTCGGATACTATTCGGGAGCGATGGCATGGTGCATTGTCTTGTTGCAGGATGAGGTCCTCAGTCGGATGTTGAAGACGCACAAACGGGAGCAAATGGTCGTCCAGGATATCCCGGTAACGTTGACCTGTGAAGGACGATGTCACACGTACCAGGGGTTTTATTTCAGTCCACGTAAACAGTCCCCAGACGAGAATGCCAGTTCCACCAGTTTGAAGAGTACCCTGCTGGCAAGAAAGATCCATCGCTTCATGTGGTTTGCGCCGTACTCGTATCCTGCCATCCGCATGTACCAACGTGAATCTCGACGCATCAGTCCAGGCAACATTTTTCCACATGTCCAGTGGCGATATTCCCGCGCCCATGCTAATCTTTGCACCCTGTGATGTGCTGTCAGCAGCGGTACCCTCGTGGGCTGATGGCTTCTGTACCCCATAGCGAGGAGATGGTTCTAGATGGTGTGGCTGCTTACACGGGTTTTGTTCACCAACGTTAAATTTCCGAGTGATTTCTTGCACTGTGGCCCGTCTATCCGTTGTTACAATGCGAGCTAGCCGATGATGACCCCGCTCATCCACACGCTGTTGTCCACGGTAGTTGGCCCTTGCAGGGATGGTTTTACTGAATTCGATGAACTCACGGTGCACCCGTGACACAGTGGCTCGTGAAAATCTCAGTGCCTGCACGACTTCCGAGATGGAGTGACCCATTCGTCGGGCCCCTACAATTTTCCCACGATCAAATGCGCTTAGATCCTTCGTCTTACCCATACTGCGTCCGACTCTTACTGATTCCCGTCGCATCACTCCTTATATTGTCGGATCGCTGCATATGCCATGTCGTTTCCGTTTACATGGCCACCCACAGCTCCACATTTGCATAACGCCAGCTGTCTCTAATTCAATTGCTCTTCGGTGTATTTCCTCACGTTTTACATGAACGTGAAAATGTCTCACTGCAATCTGCGTAAATTACGTGAACCTGATACTAAATGTGATAGAAGCCATTATGGAGGTGAGGATGGCACGTGGCTGTTTGGTATTGGGTGTGACTATAATAATTTGCTCAAATATATCGAACAGGTGCTTCGTAGCGAAAAATTTGACTTCCTCTCAACTTTCCCAAAGGGGATTACATGCAACTGACGATAGCTTTGAAATAATGTATAACATGATGAGTTTGGTTTTCTCAAATATCTCCAAAACGTCCGTCGTAACAAAATTTGTCTTCCTCTGGGCTCCTCCAAGGGGAAGTTGCCTGCTACAGACGAGAGCTAATTATTTATTGGACTTGTTTGAAACAGGGCCCGTTCATGATAACTCAGGGCCCTGGGCAGAAGTCTACATGCCCCCCCCACCTCACATCATATTTTTACTCTGTCGCAGAAAGACAGGCATATGTATGAAACTTTAAAGGTAATGTTTCAAAGCCATGTACAAACCAAAGTGAGACAGTTTTAAATAACAATATACTATGTATAATGAATTAAAAATCCAGACTTACTCCTTAATACGCATAACAGTATTTATTTAAAATAAACGCTACTTTTCTGTTAGCCGGGCGCAAGTGATAAATCGCCAAATATGGTTCACAAATCACATTTTCGGGGTTATTTTATTAAAGGCAATCGACAGTTCTGAAACCATATTCCGCTACGAGAACTTCTGCTGCTGCGGCATGAAGATATGTTGCATCTCCATCTAATATCATCATTAAAATACAGTTTTATTTGGTGATTGTTCTCACGATTCAGATTTAAATGGCAAAATCCCCTTTTCTTGAAATTAAAAAAAAAAAAAAAAAAAAAAAACGTTCAAAAATGGATTAGAGTTTTCGGATTCCTTCGCTGATGCATCGAAATCTTTACAATGTTCATCACTAGGTGCACAAGAAATAATCATTTTATTCTCAGAAATATCCGGTTTTGACTGATCGTAACAGAATACTTGGTGCACAGAAATATCCGGTTTTGACTGATCGTAACAGTGATCCTGCAAGTTGTTTGGTAGATTCTTGTTTTTCAGTCTTTTATTTCCTTTTAGCAGAACCGGACAGTTACGTTCGCTGAAACGTCACTTAAAAAGTACGGTATTACACTTTAAACAAATACGATATCAGTTTAAATTCTGATAAAAACTACAAAATTTTTAAAATTATTATCTCTCTTCAAATTATTACCACATGCTTACACTAACAAAAACGAAAAATTGAGAGCTTCGCTACAACCAAGTCGAAAAGCTTCATGGTAGAACCACATGCTATAAACAAGTGTTTGGCCGCCCCGGTGGCGCAGTGGTCTAAGGCGATGGCCTCTGATCATTCGTCCGAACGGGGTCCGGGTTCGAATCCCGGTGAGGCATGGCTGTTGTGTTTGTCTTACGGCACTGGCTCTCTCCCTTCCCTGGAGCCAGTGATTCTAAATTGGGGACGGGCGACTGCTTATAGCCCATTGAGTTGCTCACGGTGGTCGTTAAACCTCCAATCCAAAAAAAAAAAAAAAACAAGTCGAAAAGCTTCATGGTAGAACCACATGCTATAAACAAGTGTTTGCTTTATAAATGTGTTGCCATTTTCCTCGGAAAATATTTCCATCCGTGCGGCTGCAGACTGAAAGCGTCATGCATGCATGGTCTTTAGGATACTGCGCCAATCAACGTGTCGCATTTTACGATAGTGGGCGTGGTAGCAATAGATAGAAGGCGGAGCTCACAATCTGAAATGTTTAAAATACCTCACTGAGTTAGTTAAGATGGGTGCCTCAGAAATTTTATTAGTCCTGTTGATAGTTCCTCCAATCAAAATGGAACTTTCAACAAAAAGAAAATTATAACACAACGTTACTATAAAAATTGCAAATTTGGGGGCCCCTTTCAAACTGGGTGCCCTGGGCACGTGCCCCGAAGGCCCCTGCGGTTCTCAGGCCCTGGGTTGACGAACACATTTATTGGACTTGGTTGACATATACAAGGCAGACATGTACAGTATAGAGAGTTTGCGTTTCGACGTCAGTAATGTACATAGGTAGGGAGCCGCCCCACGCAGTAGTCTAAGCGAAGGCCTCTGATCATTCGTCCGAAAAGGGGTCCGGGTTCGAATCCCGGTTAGGCATGGATGTTGTGTTTATCTTACGGCACTGGTTCTCTCCTTTCCCTGGAACCAGTGGCCCTAAATTAGGGACGGGCGACTGCTTATAGCCCATTGAGTTGCTCACGGTGGTCGTTAAAACTCCAATAATAATAAAAATATATATATATATGTAGGGAACAATGAACACAGAACGCCGGGTGAATAAAGAAGACAGCGAATAAATCTCCATAAGGACAAACGCAAACACCCATGCCTTACCCGGGAATCGAACCCAGACCCCTTCGTTGGGAGAGTGATCAGAAGCCATCGCTTAGATAATTGTGCCACCGGGGCGACCATAAGACAAACACAACATCCATGCCTTACTCGGGTTTCGAACCTAGACCCCTCCGTTGGGTGAATGATCAGAAGCCATCGCTTAGACCATTGCGCCACCGGGGCGGCCTAAATTTTTTTTACGGTGTACCAGGAAGGAATTTTTTTGGGAGGGGGTGGGGGTGGCGGGGGGTTTAACGACCACCGTGAGCAACTCAGTGGGCCTGTTCCTAATTTAGCTCAGCACTCGCCCGTTCCTGCCGCCCCGGTGGCGCAGTGGTCTAAGCGATGGCCTCTGATCATTCGTCCGAACGGGGTCCGGGTTCGAATCCCGGTCAGGCATGGATGTTGTGTTTGTCTTACGGCACTGGCTCTCTCCCTTCCCTGGAACAAGTTACCCTAAATTAGGGACGGGCGACTGCTTATAGCCCATTGAGTTGCTCACGGTGGTCGTTAAAAATCCAATTAAAAAAAAAAAAAAAAAAAACTAGCCCGTTCCTAATTTAGGGCCACTGGTTCCAGGGAAGGGAGAGAATCAACGCCGTAAGGCAAACACAATATCCATGCTTCACCGGGATTGGAACCCGGTCTCCGTCTTGGACGCATGATCAGAAGCCATTGCTTAGACCACTGCGCCACCAAGGTGGCGACGAGAGCTTTGAAATGATATACTATAACACTGCGGTGTAGCGGACCAAAAGTTACTAACACACTTGCGATTCAGCTTTCTTTCTATCTTGATGTTAGATTTCAGCTTGCGCATGTGCAAATACGGACTTTCGTGGCTATATCACATTTCACCGGTGTCAGGGCAGTTTCTTACGTTCGTCTAGATCTGAATATAATAATAATAAATTAAATATTGCTTTTGAAAAACTAAACAGTCGAAATACTTAGTAATCCTGTTGCCATAGTTTAGCAAATAGTTACTTTGACTCACATACGTATCTTCTGTCATTGGTTTTACGGCAATAACATTCATTAATTTATCTACCTAAGTACAGCTCAATGTGAAGAATTAGTAAACCTTATTGTTTTTTGTTATGATTTAATTCCACTTAGTATGTACCGAACTGTAGCTCAGAGTGGTCATGGATGACGCGAATAAATGCAATGTGTTGTACATAAATAAATGTATGCTCTCGAATCACTCGTTTTATTTCACACCCACAAAGATTTTGGCATGCGAAAGATACATAGCATAAATTAAGTACAACGAGTACTAGGGTACTCTCTCAATTATTTCTTCAAAGATCGGAGGTATCGCAGAAATGCAAATGTACAGTAGAACTCCAACTATCCGGATTAACTCGGACCACAGCCCATCCGGATATTCGGAAAATCCGAATAATTGGGTTGTCTTTTTTTCTGTAGGCCAAATACGTATTTATTAATTGAAGTGAGGGAATTTAATATTTTCGTTTATCCTATTTTATAATAACAAATATTATACAGCTTAAAAAAATAAATATCTACTGCACTGCATTATCATTTTGTATTGTTTAAATGAACGAAAAAACTAAAAACACGTAAATAAATTAACAAAAATCTTAATTTTTACTTGCCCTTGAACGAAAAACAAGCGATCCAGATAAATGGAGTTCCAGATATCTGAAGTCCGGATAACTGGAATTCTACGTGTACTTTCTTATCACCTGAGGGGGTGGGTGGGAGGATCAATGATCAAATGATCATATGTAGAGGATTTTAGGAAGGAAGTGTCTGACCCCAGGCCTTAAACAACCCTTAGAAATAGGGAGCTAGGAGATTTGGGTTAGAGTGCCCGATAGGATAGGGACACGGAAGAGAAGTAGAAAGGGGGATGAAGACGCCCTTATTTACTTATTTATTACCGGGGGACCAGTACCCGGGGTCCGACGGCTTAACGTGCCCATCCGACGCACGGCGGATATTTAGTGGATCGAGCGTTCTTGCCTGCCTGGGATCGAACCTGAGGTCCTTTCCGTGGCAGTCATGAACGTTGCCCATTGGGCCACCCGCGGCCCTGAGGAGGGGGGGGCGGATTTACGCCTGGATAAAACTTTTAAATGCCTGAGATGTCTGGGGCAAGTCCTCATCCTTTCCGGATGTGAAATAAACTCTTCCACTCGCCCTTTAATAACAACTGTCAGGCAGCTTAAAAAATAAATATCTACCGTGCTGCATTATCATTTTGTATTATTTAAATAAACGAAAAAACTAAAAACACGTAAATGAATTAACAAAAATCTTAATTTTACTCGACCTAGAACGCAGAACAAGCGATACGGATAAATGGAGTTCCAGATATCTGAACGGATAATTGGAATTCTACGTGTACTTTGATATCCCCTGAGGAGGGGGGGGAATTAATGCCAGGGTTAAACTTTTAAATGCGTGAGATGTCTCGGGCATGTCCTCACATATAGGCGCCGACTTCGTGGGTTCGAGACACTTTTTGAACACCCAATGATTTTGTTGTGGGTTCCTCGAACCCCTAATATTTTTGCGCGTATTTCGTGGGAAAAATACACGTACGCATATGTGCATAAATTTTGTTTTTCGTTATCAGTTCTTGAAGTTTTTTATTATTCATTCCCCTTTTACTATATATAGGAAGTGTGTATAGAAATTTACCCCTCAGAGTCTCAGACTATTTATTGTGCCTCAAAAAAGAATTAGTGTTTGTTCGTGCTCATCAAATTTGACGCGACAGACAAATACCTCAGGTACCGTTGTTTAAGAGCATTTAAAACTGCCTTCTTTATAAAAGGAAATTCTTCGGTTTGTCTGGGTTTCCACAAAATACAAAAGTCTAGCTCTACATTCGGAGACGAGAACCTATTCGAGGTCATAGTGATAAAGGCGGAAGTATGTTGTACAGTCAGTTAACATACCCTATCTTCGGACAGTCGGGGACCAAGGAGGTTAGAAGAGGGAGAAGATGGCATCAGCAGCTGCTGGTGAAGCCAAATCTGATCATTTGGTTCCTTGCGCCCTCCGAGTGGGGAATATTAAGTGACGTGACGTCACTTACTGAAGACCTGTGCTGGAGCACAGGTTGATAGCGGCCGTCTCTTACTTTCTGCAGCAGTCCCTGAAGGTCAACAAGGCTCCCACAGCTTTGGCAAGGCCGTGATTGGTTAATACGCAATATGCACTTCCGCTCGAAGAGGCATAATTATGTTTAATATTTTTTGGAAAATACTAAACAGTATTTCTGTAACTTTTTGCAAATTTTTAGTTATGTGCATGTATATTTCGGTCTCATTTTCCCCTAACTGTACATGCTGCACAAGTGCCTCTAAAACCTCTTCAAAGTCAACGATTTCCCCATAGAAAAGTACAGAAGCAGCCCAAGTTGGGCATACTGGACATACACAGCTGATATGAAGTAGAGCCCACGGAAAACGCAGGGCGTGCGGCTGATGCCATGTCCTCTCCCTTCTAACCTCCTATTTTAACTCAGAAATCATTTGAAGAAAAAAATTGTTGGCATTTTTAAAATTGGTAAAAAAAGCTTTAAAATAAGTTTTATATGTTTTTGTTACTTTTATAAGACAATTGAGTTGGAAATTCACACAGTATCTGTGTACTGTATATAATAACGTCACGCCTACAAAAGCAAAATAAATGAAATAAATAATTATCTAGAGAAAACAAATTCTGTAATTAACTATAATTGGCTTCATTTTAGCATTTCGGGCGTCTTATTGTGTCAGATAATCTGACTGAATGAAATTTAAATAATACTTTGAAAAATGCATGGGTAATTCGATTAAAAATTTCCGGAACCCTGAATAATTTTTCAAGTCGGTGCCTATGTCCTTACCCTTTCACTTGACTTTTTTAATTGGAAAAACCGTATTCACAGATCACCAGGCATAGACAAAACGATGACGTAAGAACCCCTTCAAATGTATCTAAAAGGACGTAGTAAAAATAATGAGAATTCAAGCAACTACCGCTGTGGTAGGTGAGTAAAACTAAAACAGCTTCGGAGCACAAAATGGTGGGGACGAACGTGGGGGGGGATATGAATGGATTATGTCTTAAACCGAATGTCAAATATTCCTGCTCTCTTTCACGTGTTTACAGGACTGTTGAATAAGATTTATATTGTCTTAGGCACACCTTTCTTTCGCTCTTAAAACAACAGCCGAAGGGTTTTTGACTACATGTGGTAAGTGTTTGGAAACCGCACCTGCAAACTGATGAGATAAATACGTTGGAAAAACTGATTTAGAATGTGTGACTAAACACTATTCGTAATGAATGGCTTTGACCGCCAGGTCTGATCTGTAAACAGAAACACCTGTTTCGGATGTGAGTCAAAGCATTTCTAGACACAGAGTGAGATTCACAGAAGACGATGAAAAGAAATCGGGCTATATTTAGCAGTAACATGTGACCTGCGACCAAGGTTAGTAGACTCACCTCCTTTGCAATGAGACAGGAAAAGGAAGACAATGAAAATTACATGTACAAAATGAACGTTGCTTAACGACTCTGCAATGACTTTGCAGGTACAGTCGGACCTCCCGATGCTGATCTTGATTATATGTAGCAATCCTTACAGATGTCGCAACTATCGCAACAGTGGTCGCAGATAAGGGAAGAGTATAATAGAGATGAGCTCGGGCCCGGGCTCGGACGGGCTCAGAATTCATTAACTACCAAAAAACCCGGACCCGGGCTCGGAATTACACGTCTTGAATTTCATTACTGTAATTAATTCAACACGTGTAATTTCGAGCCCGGTTGAATTACACGTGTTGAATTTCATTGTGGATTTGTTACCATGGTGGAAGGATTTACAATTTCTTAAGCTAGCTGCCATTGCAAGATAAATTTTGCTTAGCAAGACTTGCATTATGCATTGTCCAAAGCTATGGCCCAAGCAAAGATTAGTTTATGGAGGTCTGGTATCAAAAAACTGGGAAAAATAACATTCCCATTTTTTGTATTTTATTAAAAATCAAGAATCTTATCTTTAAAATGCTGTATTAATTTCAAAAATTGTGCAGTTAGAAGTATTGTTATTTATTTTTTTAAATTTCCTCACTCCCGCGATTTTTGGGGTGACGTTGGTTTTTAGTGCAGCAGGTCGAGTTTTAGAGAAAAGAAGATCAAGTTGAAGCGCTGAGGCATTAGCTGCAATTCTCTCTCTCTCTCTTTTTTCATGATGAACTTGATCTGGAAACTGCACACACATATGATAATATTGTGATTATTACACATTAAGCGCAAAGCTTTGTTAATGTTACAAAATGCAGAATAATCTGAATTTCCCTACATGCTTTTTTTATATTCTACTACATCACTCTAAACTACCTTTACTAATTAGCATATATGTAAATTATAGTGCAAAGATTAGTTTTCTAGAGTCAAAATTTCAAACACTTGCAACTGTCTGTACGGCGTTGTACGTTTTATAATGCAATTTATTCAAAATAAAAGTAAATTTAGAAATCAAAAATAAATAACGAATGGAATTTTTCGTTTCTGAACGATTTTCTTTTCTTCAGCTTTTACCAAAATTACTGATTCCCCTGATACGGTCGAAGGGCACGTTGATTATTTATTTATTTTCAAATCCACATTTTAGAACATTTGGCTTTATGCGTAGTATTTCTAAAAACATATTAATATTGTTAAGTGGAATAACTGAACTAAACTTTTTAAGCTAATGATTTTTAAACTAATCCTTGCTTGGGCCATATCTTTGGCCAGTGTATAATGCATAAATGCAAGCCTTGATAAGCAAAATTTTCCAAGAATCCGGGCCCGGGCTCAGCAAACACATGTAATCAAAGAAAACGGGCCGGGCCCGGAGCTCCTAAAATTGGGCCCGAACTCATCTCTAAAGTATAACACAGCGCAGTAAAAAAAAAAAACTTTTCAAAAGTAGTTAGTCAAAACTATTAAATTCTACTAGGTATAAAACTGCTTTCTGATTAATGAAGTACACTACTAACAGGAATACCTTTCTCTGAAATGAATACAGTAGAAATACAGATACTTTTTATGTGAAAACAACGTATTACAATTAAAAACACTTTTCCAAGAAACGGTTTCTTTTGAAGTACTTCGCTACAGAGAGAATTCCTAATTAAAGTCATACGCTGCGGAAAAATTAAATTTCCTTAAAAGCTATGCACTACAAATTGAAACGCTTTCCCGTAAAAACAGCGCACTACAAAATGAATTTTTTTTCTGTAAAATGCAGTGCACTACATTTGGAATTCTTTCCCATGAGATTAGTACACTGCAAATTAAATTTCTTTTCCGTGAAAACAGTCCGCTGTTGCAACGAGATTCTTAGCTTTAGTTTTCAGCATTATTAACCTTTTCCAATATCATGCTATGAGTTAAATTCATCCTATCTTCGCTAATATCTTAAAGGAAACAGGAGATCGTCCCTTAGTCGATGTTTTCTCCGAGCTACGTACTTCCGATGTTCGGAGAAAACACTACAGTCGAGCTCGCTTAATGGAATAGCCTATTTGTCATAAGAAAATACTTCAATAAGCGGAATATTCCATTATCCGGGATCTCTCCAAATAAATTTACATACTTATGCAGTTACATACGAACTCAAGTACAGTACGTATAACTACGTAAATACGTAGTGAAGAAAAAATGTTTAAAGAGCGGATAAAAACTAAGTTAAATGTTGTTTTATAGCGACTTAAAATTTTATACAGTACAGTACTGTACATATAATTGCGTACAATTTGATAAAATACAGTACAGTACATGTGTACAGTACTGTAGGTGTAACATTCATGGCTTGGCAAAATAATCAGTTATTTATTTTGCATTACTTTTTCTCGGAATTTAATAAATTTGTTACCTGATTTTCCAGTTTATAATATGCGGAGAAGTCCACATTATTCTTATTTTCCAAAAAGCGTCTTATAATTGCTGCACGCATTATTCACTTCCGTATGAGAAGGTACTTCAATAACCACACGATGATCATCATTTTCTTCTATAATCTCATTTTGCAGGATTTCACAATCAGATATCTCTCTAAACACCTCTAAGTTATTATCAAAGTTTACGAAATTAGAAAAGTCATCTTCCATCATTCCTTCAGGTGCGGGATCTCAGAGATAAATTCACTTCTTCAAGAATAGCATCTACCAAAAAATTTAAACTTAAGAAAACAATTTTTGATGTTTTCTATTAAAATTGCATTCCATGATGTATTCATCACATGAACCGTAGTAAGTATTGATATTTGCTTAATAAATAATGTCACCAGCCTCAGCAGCATATCATTAAAATTCAAACCAGGCAACGATCATCTTCACCACTTCTTTTCAGTAGGGCTGAGATAAGGTCGAGGTCAAGTCTGGGAGGAAATGACCATTTTAACCTGGTTTAAGTGGTCATTTACAGGCCCCTCCCAATTGTTTACAATTGGGAGGGGCCGATTCTTAGCCCACCACACTTTGTGCGTGTGTTTTTGTCTGTGAACAATGACACCACAAATTCCAAGGAAGATGCCTGGAATAAAGAAACTACTTTTCTCCTTTGTAACCTTGAAAGAGCAAAAAATTATTTCAATAACCGGGATTAATCCAATATTCTTATTCTATTAACCGGAGCGTTTTATCATTATGTACAAAGATTGCGGTTTGGGACACAGGAATTTTATTCTTTTAAGCGGGATATTCCAATATCCGATATTCCATTAAGCGGGTTTGGACTGTATTACTAACCGTCATGAAGTTCAGTTTGGAAACGCCTTTATTGGCCGGGATAACTTTACGATCACTTATCTAACTGGGAGCAACTTAGTACAAACGGTCTCCAACTTAGAAAAAAGAAGGGAGTTCAATTTAGAAATACATCTGGCTTTTATAGATTATGAAAAGGATAAGGTAAACAGATTTAAATTACTCAGAATTAAAGAGAAATATTTATCTGTAAACCTATTAAGAACATTGAATAGTTTCTACATAAAAGTCGTATTAAGTGTTAAAAGAGGTGAACAAAAAACGTAAGCATTTCAAACCACTGGAGGATTCAGGTAAGGACACCCCTCACCCCCAATATTATTTGAAGTATATGTGAATGAAATCTTCAGATAATGCGGATCCGTTTGCTGGAGCACCAAAGAGACGTTAAAAGAAGTTGACCACATCTCTCGCCAGATGCGCTGCGTCCAGAAGAGCCACTCCTCTTTGAAGCAGCATGCGGAAACTAGTTCCTTACGATGGCCCGAGAGCTACAGCTGTCAGAGAGTCGACTGAAATTCTAACATGTGACAATACCTCAAACAAGATTTTCAACATCCAGCAAAAATACTTGCAGGGCGAGCCATGATAAAATTATAGTTCACGCGAATTTCTCATGTGCCATATTCCAATTTTGTTTTTAAGTTTTCGAGTTCTTTTTCAGATTCTGTTGTTGTTTATGTTCCATGGTCTGATGAAGCTGCCCGTGGCAGCGAAAGCTTGCAATTTTAATGTTGTAGTTGTAATACGCCTTTAATCGGAAATTGTGCTAGTTGTACAAGTATATTAATAAATAAAGTAGATATTATTTTTTTTATAATTAAGCGACTTAGATGATCTAGGCATTCGTAATAATGCAGTGAAATCCGTGAATAACGGTCACCGTGCGGACCGGGAAAAAGTGACCGCTGTGGGCAGGTGGCCGGTGGTCACTATTTTCCGGTCTTAGGCCTAAATTAATATTGTTCGTCAAATGTGTTTTGGCTGAGCAAATCCTGAAAGGCAATGCTGAATAAGAGACAGATGTGGTCAACAATTGCACAAATACCAGAATGTATACTGCGTCATGTGCAGAAACCTGAGCTTAGTCCCAGAGTGAAAATGTCCAGATTTAGAGCAATAAATACAACGGCCGTTCCATAAAAAGTGAGAGTAAAATCACACAAAATAAAGAAATATAGGTACAGCAAAATATATGTTATCCTTCCTCAAAGTACCTTCCCTCGGATGATATGCAACGGCCCCATCGTTCAGTCCACTTTTCAAAGCATGTGGCGAAGGCATTTTGTGGAAGCTGCTTTGGCGACCCCTGTACAGCTTTAATAACGTCAGCATCTGTGTTGAATATTGAGCACAGAACGTCTCCTTCATTGCTAGAAACAACCAGAAATCGCACGTGGCAAGATCAGGACTGTAGGCAGGTTGTGGCAGAATTTCAATGCTGCATTTTGTAAGAAACTGTTGAATACAAGCAGCCATATGTGGCCGGGCGTTATCATGGTGTAGGATCCACTTGCTCACCAGTTCCAGTCGCTTAATCGATATGTGTCGTCACAGATGCTTCATGATTGAAATGTAATACTCAGCATTGACAGTAATTTGTGGAGGATAGGCATTCTGGTAGACTATACCTTTATGATCAAAGAAAATTATCATCATCACCTTCCCAGCTGATTTGGTTTGGCGGACTTTTTTCAGAGCCTGTGTGTTTCCAGACACTCATTGCGCGCTTCGTGAGGGGGTCGAAATAGTGGACCCATGTTTCATCGGCAGTTATTACTGTGTTTAGAAAGTTTGGATCCTTTGGAATCATTTGGTTCCACTCATGACACACCTGAACTCTGGCTAACAATTTTTTTCTTGTCAGGTGATGAGGTACCCATCTGGAACACACACGATGCAGCAGTCATTTCTCACTTAGAATGCGGAATGTTGGCGTTTTTGAAAAATTAGTTGACGCCGCTATGTCTTCACACGTCATTCGTCGATCTTCTTGCAGGATTTCCCAAACAGTGTTAACAATACTTTCCGTAACAACACTTTCAGGTCGACCAGGCCTAGGAGCGAGTTCTGCCGACAAACGCCCTTTTTTGAAATCATGGTGCCATCTAAAAATCGTTGACTCACCCAAACGTTTATCTTTGTAAGCTTTTTCATTAAATCAACTGTTTCTGGAGCCGTTTTACCCAAACGATAGCAAAATTTAATCGCACAACGCGTTTCACTTCTTAACTCTGAATCACTCACCTCCATAGCTGTACGGGGAAATGTAGACGTAGCTTAAACAATTGCGCTATAACAAAACCAGAATCCTCTGCCACGGCTAATAACTGTTGCCATAGATACTTCCTTAATTCAGTTAGTCGTCTGCGAGGTTAGTTTTCCCCTTCGGACTGCTGCCAACTCAAAAAAAAAAAAAAAAAAAGACTCTCAGTTTTTATGGAACGCCTTTTGTACAATTGATTTGTGACGTACTGTTGTTGCACGTGTCAAGACGACAAAACCTCAGCGAGACATTCCGTTGGTGTAGTTTAGTCAGTTAGAACAACTATCTCCAGAGCGAGGAGGCCCGAATTTGATCTTCATCACCGACAAATTGGTGAATTTCAAATTGGCCCCTGATTATGGAAAATGAATCTACTGCCAGTTGGGTTCTTCAAAGAATGTATGATATTTTTACACATAGCATCTGTAATTAAAGGAAATTACTTCTTCGATTCAAAAAAAATAATAATAATAAGAGGGAGATGATGCGACGTACTACAAAGGTGAAGCACATGTCAAAACGACAAATCTGCAGCGAGACATTCCATCGAACTGTTAAAAGCGTATATACGGCCTATCGTTTTTAAACGCGGGTTACGTTGATTAAGGGTAAATACCAATGACGAAAATTGGGCCAGTTCCAGAGTGTCTGTCCCATAGGATAAAGAAATTTTAACGACCCCTCCAACGAGTCCAGAAGCTCTCGAAAAAGGTTAACTTGTTCAATACTTCCTTACTTTGACTGAGGTGGCAGACATCGGAGAAGAAAGATATGGAGAGCTAGCAGACTTTGAAGGTGTTAGGATAGTTCACTAAAAAAATAATAATAAATACACCGCTCTTTCCACGTTCCAGAAACACATTAGCAACCGAAAATTTGTTTTCAGCCGCAGCCGTGGAATTGAATCACGCGCTCCGCTAGATATCCAGAGATCCGATATCTAGCCGAGCCAACGCGCTCAACAAAATCAAACTTTATCGTATTTGGAGGATTTTCACCTTAGTTTACTAAAAGTTTACTTTGAAAGAATAATAAGTTTCCAGACCAGCAAGGGAAAAAGCTGAGCAGTTGTTAAGGACTTGAAGTGAGATCTAAAATAGTTAGGTTCCCCGATGACAAAAAGGGTGACTGAAAAAAACATACGTAAGTCGAAAAAAGAGTTGATGGATGTGGTTGGCCCACATGATTCCATGCTTATAGAACAAGAACATGGAAAAATAGATAAAGTTTGAATTTTCTAGCTTTACTCTCTGATACGCGTTCCGTGATCCGTTTCCGCCATTTCGTTAATAGCGGGAGTCAGGTTATTGATTTTTATTATTGACTAAGATGTAATTTGAAGTTTTTAACAAAATTAAGGTAGAAATATGTATTAATATCGAAAATAATTTACTCTGTTAACGTTCGGTCGCTTCCCCACAAAAAATAAGTACGTGTTTCAGTTATTTACCGATATTGATATTAAAAAGTTCTTATTTGTTAAATATGTGTTATAAAGTTATTTCCAGGTGTATGTCGTACGTTCTCAGTGGCGTATCTTGGGTCCGAGGCCTGGGCTATCTCACCCTCAACCATTACTGTTTTTTTTTTTAAATTGCGAAGTTTAATTTTTAATTGTTAAGTAATAGAAGTAACTTTTTTTCTAAATTTTAGGTACATTTCATTGCTAACATCATACCAAATAATTATGAGGATTAGGATTTGAACACTTATTTGTACATGAACTCTATTCTTCTTTCCTTTTGTGTGAACTTGAGTGCTACGTTTTCACAAAATGTTTCTTCCGAGTTCTTTTTCATATTTAAAAAGAATATTTTTTTCTACTGACAAAACAGAAAAGTTTTTCGAATGTGCTTGTCCTTGTGTGGCTCTAAGATATATTTTGATTCTTTTTAATGCAGAAAAACTTCTTTCGGCCGTTGCAGTTGTTGATGGGAAGTTTAATATGAGGTCTGCTAATTTGTACACCTCAATAAACACTATGTCCAATTTATTCAACTTTATGGTACTCGTAATGTCTCTTACTGATTTGTTTTTTTGTATTTATCAAGGGAATAAAACACCTTCAGTTCATTTTTTAGTCGAGCTATATCAAAATTTGAAGCATAGAGTTCTTTAAGCTCTGATAGTAGATGGTCAGCGAAGCTTTCACAAAATTTATCAAAACAGTTCGAATCCAACAAAGCCACGAATTTAAGATATAATATCTCTGATTTTAATTCATTGACACTTTACAAAAACTGAAACAACTCTCGCGATGGGCGGGAGTATGCGAGTGACTGAGATAGTCTAAGTCTTCTTTTTTCTGAGAGAACCGTTGCCCAAAGCATGGCCCATTCCTCTCTATGAGCTGATTCATGTTGTCATGGAAACGCTAGCAGGCGATCTTACGGAAGGTTTTCGCATCAGAACTGCGAAGACTCTAGAAGAGCTACTTGCGTTATGCCATTGGTTCGTCAAAGAAGCAAATCCGCACGCGTTTTTTTTCTTCGCAGCGAAAGCATCGACATATTTTAATACCGTTGATAATTGACTTTTATTTGTGTATATTTAATTCAGTTTTATTTGTGCATTCTCTGGGCTTCGCAGCTAGATTAGCTAGCCTCGAATATACGCCACTGTATGTTCTATAACTAAAGGTCAAGAGAAATACGGATAAAAAATTATAACTTATTTTTAGTAAAAATTCACGGGCGGCCCTCTTATCTACCCACACCAGTGCCGCAGAAAGGGTGAATCACAACACGGTACTTTCTTGCACACTCCTTGCAAAAAAAAATAACAAAAAAAACGAAGCACCGAGAAGGAATCACCCAACCGAGGTGAAAATTGGTGTGTGCAATGTATATATATACACTGAAGAGCACTTGAATTAGAGATACCTGTCTAGTAACGTGTAGCACCACCTTTCGGCCTGATGACGGCGGCGATTCGTCTCGGCTTAGACTCGACAAGACACCGGAAGCGTTGGGAAGCCATACGGATCCGCGACCCCTGAACAAGCACCCACAGTTCACGAAGATTTAATGGTGGGAGGTCATCTCTCTCGATGGCATCCCAGATGTGCTCCATGGGATTAATGTCAGGGGACCTAGCTGCCCAAGGAAGCGAGGTCATGTCGGTGTTCATCCAACTATTCGGATACAATTCGGGATCGAGGCACGGTGCATTGTCTTTTTGCAGAATGAGGTCCCCAGTGGGATGTCGAAGACGCACAAACGGGAGCAAATGGTCGTCCAGGATATCCCGGCAACGTTGACCTGTGAGGGACGATGTCACACGTACCAGGGGTCCCATTTCAGTCTACGTGAACAGTCCCCAGACGAGAATGCCACTCCCACCAGCTTGAAGAGTACCCTGCTGGCAAGAAGGATCCATCGCTTCATGTGGTTTGCGCTGTACTCGTATCCTGTTATCCTCATGTACCAACGTGAATCTCGACTCATCAGTCCAGGCAACATTTTCCCACATGTCTAGGGTCCAATGGCGATGTTCCCGCGCCCATGCTAATCTTTGCACCCTTTAATGTGCGGTCAGCAGCGGTACCCTCGTGGGACGATGGCTTCTGTACCCAATAGCAAGGAGATGGTTCTGGATGGTGTGGCTGCTTACACGTTTTTGTGCACCAGCGTAAAATTACCGAGTGATTTCTTGCACTGTGGCCCGTCTATCCGCTGTCATAATGCGAGCTAGCCGACGATAACCCAGCTCATCCACACGCTGTTGTCCACGGCAGTTGGCCCTTGCAGGGATGGTTTTACCGGATTCGATGTACTCACGGTGCACCCGTGACACAGTTGCTCGTGAAAATCCCAGTGCCTGAACGACTTCCGAGATGGAGTGACCCATTCGTCGGGCACCGACAATTTTCCCACGATCAAATGCGCTTAGATCCTTCGTCTTGCCCATAATGCGTCCGACTCTTACTGATTCCCGTCGCATCACTCCTTATATTGTCGGATCGCTGCATACGTCATGTCGTTTACGTTTACAGGGCCGCCCACAACGCCAGATTTGAATAACGCCAGCTGTCTCTAATTAAATTGCTCTTCAGTGTATATTGGAAAGGAAATTATTGCAATTCTAGAGCAGTTGGGCCATTTATTCGGATAAAACAGCTGCTCGAGTGGAACAAGTCAGTACGTTGTAGCGTCACCTCTGCCTCGGATACAGGCGGTTACTCGGCGTGGCATAGAAGCATACAGTTCACGGATACTGCCCTGAGTTGTAACCTGGCAGATGGCGTCCAAATTGCCTACCAGTTCGCCGACATTCCGGGATGAGCGTAGTTGCCGTCCCATCATGTCCCAAACATGTTCGGTCGGAGAGAGATCGGGCGAACGTGATGACTGTGGAAGGGTGTCGACAATACGGAGGCAGGCTTAGGAGAGCTGCGCAGTGTGTGGCCGGGCATTATCCTGTTGAAAAATTGCTCGGTGATGCTGCGACAGGAGTGACAACACAACAGGTCCTGGATTGTGGTCGACGTATTGTTGAACCGTGAGGGTGGTACGGAGGACTACCAAGGGTGTCAGGCTACCGTAGAAAATGACACCTGAGACAGTCACTCCCGGTGTGCGCGCCATGTGCCGTTCCACGGTAAAGGCAGGACCCGTGCGCTGACCGGCTCGTCTCCAGACATGTATTCATTCGCTGGTCATCGGCGCCAAGTGCAAGCCGTGATTCATCATTGAAGACACACGACGCCATTGGACACTATTTCACTTTCATCGGGCCCTACACCACTGCAATCGATGCCGGTGATGCTCGCTGGTCAGTGGTATGCGGTAGAGTGACCTCCTGGAATGTATTCCCCGTGCGCCAAGTCGTCTGGCAACGGTCCGACTTCCGTACCTGTAGACGTGCTTTTCGATACAATAATCTCCCCCAGAACAGAACAGATCGATGCGCATGCTTTTGCAGCAATTTTTCCTTAATGAAATTCGTAATGAATGCATTATCGAATAAATGCAGTACCGCTTGCCATCTTTCACCTAACGGTGTGCAAGTGCGTTTGATTGTTGGGTAAACTTCTGTGACACATTTTATACTCTGGACCAGTTACGGTCACATGACAACAATGCGGGGGAATGTCGTATAGGTAAATTAGCAGTGTACGTCGCACACAAAATGTTTTAAAACTTATTTGTTCACCTATTATGAGGCGCGCCTCAGCCAAATTTGTGCACAACTGCTCTCAGATGCTAGTGACCTGCTTGAGTGCGGCGAAAACTGTTTATAAACTATCCTAACTAGTGATGAATCGTGGGTTCATGGGTATGGCTCCAAAACTGGGGTCATCTTCACATAGAAAGAAACTGAAGCCCAGTCTTCACAGTGAAAGACCCCAAACTCTCCCAGACCCCCAAAAAAGTACGACAGTGTCACAGGAACGTCAAGATGATGCTGACTGGGTTTTTTTTTCAACTACACTGGTGTGCAAAAATTAAGGACGAAGAGGAGAAATTAGCATAACAGCGGAACGAGCAGGCAGAACGGACCGAAAAACCACTCAGGAGATAGACTAGGGTCCGGTACGGTAGGTCATGCGCATATATGCAACATGACGTAGTGGGGGGGGGGGGGGTCGAAAGGGTATAAAGCACACGGGTGGTGTACGCTCAGCAATTCGGTGAAAGCTATTGTTGCACGGTGTACATCGGTTTGAACGACGTCGAGTTGCTGCCACCGTGTGATATGGCCAACAGGCAATCTAGTAGACGACATCTGGATGGCTTTACCCGAGGTCGCGTCATTGGGAAGTTGGAAGAAGGTCGAAGTGTGACTAGTGTGGCCGAGGAGTTCGGGATCGCTCACAGCATCGTTTCACGAGCTTGGAGAGCATTTCAAACGACAGGAACAGCTGTCCGAGAGTTTAACAGTGGTCGTCCACGAGCAACCAGGGCGGCGGACGACCGGTATATTGTCCTACAGGCGAGAAGAGACAGACGGCAGACAGCGGGAGAAATCGCAAGGCACATGCAACAGATAACTCGACGTCCGTTAGCGCGTTTTACCGTGGCCAGGATGCTGCACAAAGGTGGTCTATTTGCACGACGACCAGTACGGTGTGTGCCATTAATGCCTGCTCATCGGAGACGGCGGTTTCTGTGGTGCCAGGAGCACAAGAACTGGACACATCAGCAATGGGGTCGAGTTCTCTTTACAGTTGAGAGCCGATTTAGTCTGACGAGCGATTCTGGACGTATACACATCTGGAGAGAGCAGGGAACACGCAATCACACCTCCAACATCATCGAAAGGGACCGGTTTGGAGGTGACGGAGTTCTCGTTTGGGGCGGTATCATGCTTGGCAGCCATACTGACCTCCACATCTTCCCAGGAGGTTCAATCACTGGTGTCCGCTATTGTACCGAGGTTCTCCTGCCTCACGTGCGTCTGTTTAGAGGTGCTGTTGGTCCTGAGTTCCTCTTCATGGACGACAATGCTACACCTCATCGTACAGTAGCTGTCGCAGAGCTGTTGGAGAGTGAAGATATTCAACGCATGGATTGTCCCGCAAGGTCCCCGGACCTAAATTCAATCGAACACGTGTGGAACCTTTTCGGGAGACGCTTGGCAGCACGTCACCAGCCGCCAGCAACGATTCCGCAGCTGCGATTGGCGCTACAAGAGGAATGGGCCGCGATGCCTCAACAGCTCCTTGACAACCTCGTCCTCAGCATGAACAGACGTTGTAAATCCTGCAACGCAGTCAGGGGTGATCATATCCCCTACTAAAGACTGAGTTTTTCTTGGCAGCCGCCTGTCACATGGACGTTTCTTTCTTCTGTCCAGTTGTGCTCGAAGCTACCTTTTCAATAAAGTGCCTTTGTATCCTTTGGATTCCTTGTTTGGACGGTTTTGCTCACTTGTCCCATATTCTTACATCTTGGGGATCTTATGGTATGATTTGAGTCGATGTGGAGCACTTCTGCACGACGTTACATTCGAAAAACCGTCTCCTATTCAATTTTTGCACGCCAGTGTAAAAAGAATCTCATCTTCTAGATTTCCACTAATTCTTCACCCTGCAGTAACCGGTGTCTTTCTTAACTGTGAAAGGACCTCTATCTGTTTCTATATATAGTTGCACGATTTCCTTTTCTACGCTTTCTAACCGCAGGTTGAAGAAACGTATATGCTCCAGCTTTGTCCGTCTGTCTGTCCGCACGATAACTCGCGTAAAAGTTGGTCGATTTCGATGAAATTTTAGTACGTGGTAGGGAACCACCTGAGGACGAACTCTATTGAAAATGGACGAAATGGGGTCAAAGGTCAGGATGTAGGGAGGGATCCAATTCGATTGCCCTTAAGCGTCATAACTTGCGTAAAAATGGTTCGATTTCGATGAAATTTTATTATGTGGTAGGGGACCGCTGGAGATGAACCCTATTGAAAATGGTTGAAATGGGGTCAAAGGTCAGAACATAGGAGAGGGATACATACAATTCTATTGTTCTTATGCGTCATAACTTGCGTAAAAATGGTTCTATTTCGCTGAAATTTTATTATGTGGTAGGGGACCACCTGGGAACGAACCCTATTGAAAATGGTTGAAATGGGTCAAAGGTCACAACATAGGAGAGGGATCCATTCCATTCTATTGCCCTTATGCGTCATAACTTGTGTAAAAATGTTTCGATTTGGATGAAATTTTAGTATGGGGTAGAGTGCCACCTGGGAACAAATCCTGTTGAAAATGGACGGAATGGAGTCAAAGTTCAGGGCATAGGAGTGGGATCCATTCTATTGCCCTTATTCGTCATAACTTGACTAAAAAGGCTTCGATTGAGACAAAACTTTATCATGTTGTTCCGGAAGTATACTGAACCCGTTCTGTTGAATATCATTCGAAATGAGATCGAAGGTCAGATCACAGGGGCGAGATGTGTGCCACAGCCATTATCCTCATAACTTGAGTAATGATCTCTGGTATGTTGGAGAGCGTATAATAATGATCAATGCATCGCATACTTTTACTAACTTGTGTTTTTACCATTCGTTCCTTTCTGAATTGTTTCGGGCGATAGGTCTCCGGAAAGATAGGACGGCACTGCAATCTACGCACATTACTCAATAGAATTAGTTGAGATCGGCTGCGTGGAGGTAGGGGGCAAAATTTCGTCGGCGTGCCTTCTAGTACTTATTGTTCTTGAAGAAGTTTTTGTTTTTCGCAGAAATCCATTAATATGGTATTTCTACTAAGGCATTTTGTACCCAAGCCCGGAATAAGTAGCCCTCTCGAAATCCCCACTCCCCACCTATACGCACTTGCCAAAGCACTCTTTTTTATCAACTGGAAAGTGTAAGAGAAGTCTCTTGCGCTAAACATGCAACAAACATTACCTAAAACAAAAAAATATTCTCTCTCTCTCTCAGATTTCGAGACCGAACCGTAGTAAATACAATGGAACATCGGTTATACGTTTTCCGATTATGCGTTTGCAACTTTTTTACGTAATTCTACGATAGTCCCGATATTTTACTGCAGTGTCTATCGCTTTTCCAGTTCGGTTATGCGTAATTCATTTATACGCTTAATTGTACTTTAAATTTTTGAATTTGAGATTATCAAAAATACTTGATTCTCTCTCTCTCTCTCTCTCTCTCTGATTCTTTTATACGTAATCCGGTATGTTACAATGTTACAAGTTTGAGAGAATCGAGTTCTCTGAATTCCAGAAATTTGAAACAAGCAAGGTTAGTGAATATTTTACTAGGCACCAATGCTGAATCAACTAGAGGACAAAATGCTTTGTAAAGAGTGGTGCATTTATAAGTAAAGGATGTGAAATAAGGTAATTAAATGCAAAACAAAGTCGTATGCGAATTTGCCACCTAATATTTTAAAGGGTTTTTTTCTTTTCATATTGATCCGGTACCGGGCCGAGCTAAGTTATGTATTCACCGCTCGCCACCAATAGATACGAACTCGGCCGCTCTACCAATTGTTGCGGTCTCATGGGTCATTATCCCACCGTTGACCACCAATTGATACAAACGTGCCGAGCGATATAACCTATTAACACTCGTCACCAAATGATACGTTCGTGGTCTCCATCCCGCCGCAGTCGGCAATCAATCAGCTATTTGGATACGAGACTTGTGGGTTCTTGTAATTCGGGAGCTGGCGTATTTTAGCGAGAACGTCAGCGGCTTGCTGAAACACAGGAATTCAGTACAGGAATTATTTACAACACCAGAGCCTAAAAGAACAGAGTAAGATTAACGCTTAAACATCTTTATTTGTAGGAGGAAACTCTATGCCGGAGCATTGCCCACGGCGATAAAAACACATGTTATGCTCCTTATTCGGAGCTAATATCATCTGCCTCTGGATTTTGGAATCAGACTTCCGCCCCAAAACGGCTTATCGGAGTTCAAATTTAGAGTCTGGGTTCAGTTAATGTTCTCAGTTCTTCGACTCGGCGAAAGGATAACAATAAACAAAATAAAAGTACTCACTTATTGCTTGTCTGTTTAAGTAATCCAGGCCAGAAGAATGATGTAAAATTCGTACTGTAAGATTTTCTCTACACGCACACGTACACATAACCGGATGAGCGCTTTATTTGGATTGCGACTGCATTTCACCTGCGTGTGTTAAGCGCCGGATGAATTTTACTTCCTTCGATGCGTACCAAACAGTGGGGGTGTATTTTCACCTGTGTGTGTAACAGAAAAAGCGCACGAGGTTGGTCACTTCCTTTGCTTCTCCTTTCTCCGGCAATCAGACCATGCAGTTTCCACCCTCCGAAACTCGGCAGAGGGGACGCTGTAGAATGCACGGGGGTAGCTCTCTTTTACCCCGTCAATAAACTTGGTCGGCAGCAGGGAGAAACGCTTACGTATTACTTCGGACAGGTCAGCGACCTTCCCTCTTTGGATGGAAATCTTCGGGAGGCTGATTTGCTGGTCGTGGTTCTTAGTAGGCATTCTAGACTGGAAACAGAAGATCTTTGATCAGCGTTCAGAGCATTATTTTTCGCTGGTGGTTCATCGTGTGTTTCTTGGTTGGATCCAGGTTTATGAGAAGGTCGACAGTGTCTGCGGGTATCGCCTGGTCAACGGCTGATGACTTCTCTCCATAAATATAGCGGCTCCCTTTCCACGGCGGTTTAATCGCTCCTCTACGGTCCCCAAGTCGGACATACCTGGCGGGCTTACCCCCAGCCACCAAGTATCATTTAATCCTAGCAGTTTCTCGCTTACCGAGATAACTAACTCTCTCTCTCTTCTTCTGGCTCTTTTCGGCTATCCGCTGTCACGTGGCTTCATCTGCCTCTTTTCTGTCAACACTTGAGATTTCTCTCTTGTTTTTAGTACGGAGCGTCGTCGCTTCTGCAAGAATAGTTCCGCCGCTGACTCTCGCCCCTCATAATCGTAATTTTCTGCGTTCCCTACAGATTTTTGTCACTAATGGCACACTTGAAGTCGTTTTTATGAGTGTCTGTATGCCTCTCAGTCGCCGACTGGGTGGTCCCCTTGTTGTTGAATAGGCCTCCAAAGGCGATATCCTAATTCCTTTACTTTCACCCAGACAAAGAGAATTACAATACTTCCCCAATTAAAAATGAGTTAATTTTCCAATTAATTTGCATAGGCCAAATATTTAATTTAATCATCATCATAATTTAACCACGCCTATCAAGTCCGTCCCGCATTTTAATAGTAATTAATTTAGACCCAATTTTCGTATCAATATATTGAAAATATGAAATCGTACAGAATTCCTTAACCTAGGTTTTATAATTAAACTACAGATCTGTAGAATAAAAGAAGATACAAAAGTTTAAATAGATGTATGCTTAAGGTAACAAACAAAGTATTCATATGTGTATGTCTTACATCATAAATGAGCGTAATTTAAAATTACACAGTGCTATCCCCCCCCTTTTTTTTTTCGTGAAGGCATTAAAAATTTTACAACGGTATTTAATTTTTTTTAAATGTCTTTTATACGTTTTTTCACATTTATACGTTTCGTAAGGAAATCCGCTAGAAAAAGGTATATCCGAGTTTCACTGTATATGTTCTACACAAGATTAGGTTAGCCGCCCCGGTGGCGCAGTGGTCTAAGCGATGGCTTCTGATCATTCGTCTGAAAGGGGTCCGGGTTCGAGTCCCGCGAGGCATGGATGTTGTGTTTGTCTTACGGCACTGGTTCTCTCCCTTCCCTGGAACCAGTGACTCTAAATTAGGGACGGGCGACTGCTTATAGCCCATTGAGTTGCTCACGGTGGTCGTTAAACCTCCAATCAAAAAAAAAAAAAAAAAAAAGATTAGGTTAAATTTTATGCAAATTTCACAGAAATGTCTGAATTTATGCTCATCAGTGTATTTGGTGCTCAAAAGTAACTTTTATTAGCAAAATGTTCAAAAGGTCATTTCCGACCTACGAAAAATGTGAGTTATGCGAGGATGGGAAGAATGTAACCCTGGGACCGTTTGCATATAATAAACATACGTTTGACACGAGCGCTTGTCAAATGAAAGAAAACGCGTCAACAAAACAGAAACGTTTCGACCCAACAGACTTTGGCTATAAAATATATTTCGATGATTAATTGTCAGTCTACACGGAAGTAAAAATTTGTCGTGCTAAATCATTATTGGGCGACATAAAGTTGTCCTTGGCCTTCATTATAAACAGACAGCTCACGCGGAAACTCTGATGAGTCGTATCATCATTGACGATGTCCGCAAGGGAAATTGGGAAGGGAGGGAGGAGGGAGCGTATGTATCAGCTGGATGAACCCTCGATACAGTCTTTCCTGTTGGGGGAAACAGGTCCAAAATGCCGACACTGCCACTTAAATATTTTTTTATCTTTTATCACTAAATGGCAGAACTTGTATGACCCAGAGTAGAAGCTCTTTTGCCCTGTCGATACACAGAAGGGTGACCTACACCCGCTATATCTTATCTGTGACTTTGAAGCTGTTGTTTTTTTTGTTTTGTTTTTTTCTTCACAAACGCCTCTGGGAGAGGGATTTAGTAAGGGTGTGGATGCGGTTTCAGGAACGTGTTTTGAATAGAAGGCGGAAATAACAGCCTATTCACATGAAGGCAGCTGTCGTTGTTAATTTACTATCATGATTTAAAACAGTGACTAACGCACTTAACGGTGTGGTATTCCTTTACAGCTGCGAAATTGTCGGGATATACATGGTCGTATCAGAATAATATGACCCCCCCCCCCGGAATCACAGTGTACCCTCCCAAGCGCGTCACAGAGTGCACGTGACAAGGTCGACCACACAGAGATATAAGTGGCCGGCCAGGACAGATGAGCCATAGTTCGTCACGTGAGCACAATGGGCAGAGGTCAGTGGCGTGCGGTCACTGTATGCAACGCATGCATTGCATGCCCTAATTACGTACAAAAATTTACTCTCTGAGAAAAAAAAAAAAAAAAGAATTGTACGACGAAAAAACCTTTGTGCTGCAATTTTTTACGGGAAAATTTAAACTAAGTGCAAATTTCGAAGATGGCAATCCGATTTTCGGTGTAAATGTGACAAGTATATTAAGTTAGATAATATCCGAAAACTTGAAAATGTCACCGTCCTGGAGCGGGACTCGAAACCGCGTCGCCCTGATAGCGCCCCGGTATGCTAACCACTACACCACCCAGAACGACCTAGTCTCAAGTTTCCAATTAATTTGAATATAACCATCACAGGATTCTTTCATGATTAGACTAAATGTCTGTTTTAGAAAAGTTTTATTTAAAATCAAATTCACATATTTGTGTGCATTTTAGCAGGAATTGAAAGCGAACCTAACTTCGTATGTCCATACTCATATGAGATTGTGACGTTGGAGTGAGCGTATCCCTGCCAGGTAAGTACGAACGGCGACGAAGAAATACACTGCATGCGAAATTTCTGTCTGCGGCTGCTGTGAATAAACATTGGCGCCTGTCGTGTACGTAATCCTAGGTGACTGACTGACTGACTGATCGCCACACCCTCCCATCCTCCATGGGGAATCCCCATGTGGCATCGCGTTTTCCGTCAGTAGCGCAGAGAGAGAGAGAGAGAGGGCGATTGGAGACCAATCGTATTATACAACTCGGAGCCAAAGGGCCGAATAGCTTCAATCTGTAGGACATCGAGTGCTTTAAAAGTGAAACTTGGCATTTACTTAAGCAAAGCTAAATGTACCTTAAAAGAAAATATGTAACTTTGGGTGATTATTTGTTTGTTTGTCTTTGTGCGTGTTCGAATTTCTTCAAAAAAAAAAAAACTATAACTGGAAGCTACGGTACGCCCCTTGATTACCTGCCCCCACTCCCCGTAGCTTCGGGGGCTACGGGGGTGGTAGTTACGCCACTTATGTATATGACCCAATGTAAGATTTAAGCATTCCAAATCTTCCGGATATATGGAAGCTGTTTTAACTTCCGCAATAAATATAAAAAAATCTGCTTCAAGAAAATAAATAGTAATAATATAATTTTTTTCTGACTCACGGTTGATACTGAAAAGGAAAGGAAGTAATTGCTTCGATTCTTCAATAATAAAGTGCTGTCAGGTAAAGAGGGCGATTAAAGAATGCGGATGTGCAACTAAAAGATAGTTTCCTCGTAGCCCTGCTTGTCAAAAGACAGCAAGGAGTCATAAGTCCATATGCAAGCAAATAAGCTGATTGTCTATTTAAGTCGCATATATCCAAATGGAGTCCACTCTGACCTCAATCTTTGCTGCCAGGAAGGTGAAAAACTCCTGGAACAATTCCACCAGTAACTTTGCGTGAAAAATGTTCATCAGCTACACAGCCTAAGGCTCATATTCGGCATCAAGTTGCAGAAACTTCTGCAAGAAGGATGGACGTGTTCGGGAATTAATTTTAAGAAAACATTTCCTACCAATTTCTGCTCCTGAATTAATGAAAGTGATTTTGCCCGAAACCACACAAGCTTAGAACAGCTTTTAGAGATTGTGAAAGAGGTTAATCTAAGCTTTTATGCCAAGCTGAAAGTGAATCAACATGGTCTGTGCGCACTTTTTCTTTTTTCTTTTTGTTCTGTGAGGACTAAAAGATGCGGCAGCCATTTATCGGATAGGTCACGAAAAAAAAAAAAATGCAGTTGTTTTGTACAAGTAACAGGAGAAATAGCCTCCATCTATTCCCTTTTCCCTGATCAGGAAATGGAATAGCTATTTTTTATTTTCAAAAATAAATACTTCACGATTAAAGTACGTTAAAAATTTGGACCTATTTTTTAGCGTAACACTCCGACTATTGCACGGAGATATTCTGCATGGGATCGGCTGGGTTTTTTTTTTTTTTTTTTTTTTTTTGGTGGGGAGTAGCTTTTCTACGGCCTAATCTATCTGCTATTGACATATGTTTTTCAGAGACTTGGGCAAGATTAGCGTTTGCGTTACGCAGTCATTTGCAGAAGTTTAAGACCACCTGTCAATTTATTGAAAATTAAGAGTTTCAAAGAAGCAACTAATAACTAGTCAGAAATGTTTTAAAAAATGACACAACGGATGAATACTTGCATTCTTTAGAACGCTAAAAGACCGAAATCGGTACTTTGTGTGGCTACCTTTGTTTTTTATAACGGACAGAATACGATGTGGTATACTCTCAATGTAGGGATTTGCAGTAGTCACTTGAAATGTCTTTGCACTACAAGTACTTTATAGCGTCAATCAAAGCTTGGGAAATTGATGGATGTTTTTCTACTACCTTGTCTTTTAAAATGGTCCACAAATTTTCGATGGACTAAGGTCGGGACTATTACCGGGCCAGTCAAGCACACTTATGTTTTTTCCTCTGCAGGTGGTCCTTTACTGTCTTTGATCTGTGGCATGGAGCACCCTAATTGATAAAGATTGTGCATCTGTGCACTTGCATATGAGTTAACAACTTCTCACGAAACATTTCCACATAAAAAGGACCAGTCATTGTAGTGCCCATCGGCAAAAAGGATAATTAAGCAGTGCCGGATGCTGACATAGCACCCCATATCATCTGACTAGGTGGATGTTTCATGGTGCTAACGGTGTGTTTTTCATCAAACCTTTTGCCTTTTGGTCGTCGAACATGTGCTTCACGCGATTCAAATTGTCGCACAGTTGATTCATCGGAAAAAAGAACTTGACTCCAATTTTCAGCAGTCCACGATTGATGACGCTTCGTAAACTGGAGTCTCTTGTTTTTCATGACAAAGGTTAGTCTAGGTTGACGTGCAGGCTTATAAGACTTTAATCCAAAATATTTGCTAAGACGGTGGAAAACAGACCCTTTTGAATGTAGGAAGGCCTTGAGTTTCCTGCACGAACTCCTTGGAGAACGCATAATCATTCGCCTTATGGTATTGTTGGGTTGTTTTCCTTGGACGTCCACTTCTCTCTCTCTCTTTTTTTTTTTTTTTTTTTTTTGTGGGGGTTTAACGACTATCGTGAGCAACTCAGTAGGCTATGAGCAGTCACCCGTCCCTAATTTAGGGCCACTGGCTCCAGGGCAGGGAGAGATCCAGTGCCGTAAGACAAACACAGCGCATCCAAGCCTTATAGGGATTCGAACCCGGACCCATCGCGGACGAATCAGTAGCCATCGCTTAGACCACTGCGCCACCGGGGTGGCCCACTTCTCTTTCGGTAGCTAAATTCACTTGTATCTCAATATTTTATGATCGTATTATGAATAGCAGTCTTGCTGACTTTCACCTTTCTGCTTATGTCACGTTCGAAGTATTCTTCATGATATAAAGTCACTACTTGTGCCCTCTGAGTAACACTTAATGACGCATTTTTGCCCATTTTTCGCTATATAGAAAATACGTACAAAACCTCTCAGCATGAAAGCCAGAAGCAAACTGACGCTCGCACGTGTCCTGCGACTCTATCCACAGCTGCCGCTGTAAGATGATGCAATACCGACAGACAGTTGAGTAATACAGACAGTAGCAATCGGCAGAAATCTCCTAATACCAACAGGTGGTTTTAAACTATTGCAAATGACCGCAATTCCCCAGAAGAAGGATATATCGAGTTGGATCGATGTGTTGGGCAGTGGCGGCTCTTATCAAGGATATAAGTAGGGTCAATCCCTACCCAAGATGTGAAGGCCAAAACTTTGGATTTTTTTAAAGTGAAAGCCAAAACCGAAGTGTGAAAGCAGAAACCTTTATTTTTTTAATAGTGATATTGTACGTACACAGTAAAAAGAAATTCTGAAATTCACGAGCCACTTTCAGTCATTCGTGAATTAACGAAGCATATTTCTGATGCAACCTTTTCCGTGAAATTACCGAAAGAAACCTGAATTTCACGGATTTTCCGTACCCGGGAAAATTCTGAATTTTCAGATACCTTTTCCCCCAAATACCTTTCTTATATTGACGGTAAATCACCGTTTTCTATTGGAAATAGTGAATTTCCGCAGTGCTTCACAGCCCGCTCAAAAAAAAAAAAAAAAGAAACATTCACAATCATGCAAAGCAGCGATGTTGACATATCACGTCACAAACCATCATCAAAAGCCGCTATAAAAATTTCGGATAGAAGTACAGTTTACCCCGGAGTATAGCCAGGAGTATAACTCGGTGTATTACCTGTGGACAACGACCTAGAGAGATCGAGTCAGATGTCGACAACGTCTGATCTGATGTCTTCGGAATTTGAGGGAATTATGAAGCCCCTTTTGGATAATGACGCCGGATCCAGCTCAAGTGTCTAGCGGAGTTTTTCCGGATCAAGGTGACAAGTGGCTGTCTTCCAGATGTCTCTAAGAACAGTAAGCCTAAAGTATCTCTTCAACAAAGTTGAATTCGAACTCTTTCTAATAGTGCGTTGAATAATATGTTTTATGGGTCAGTTCAACAGAACGCCATTCTTACTTTTGATAGTTACAACATGGTAACAGAAGTCTATAGCTTAGGTCAACTACATATATGTTATATTCATTTAAGCTTCAGATAAAGCTAATTTTTGTTCTCATTAATGCTTCGTCATATTTAGCAACTGGTGTCAAAATTTACTTAATCAGTATTATTTTATTGCTAAAAGCAACTGCGCCCTTCAAAACGACAAAAAATATGATGCCCCTCACTCCGCTCTCCCAACTGAGCTACGCGGACATACACTGAAAAGCAATTGAATTAGAGAAACCTGTCTAGTAACGTGTATAACGAAGTAAATTTCTCCGTCATTTCTGTCCACGCCAGGATTCGAACCCGGATCCCCTCATTCCGGAATAAGTCACTCTACCAATTGAGCTACGCGGACGTTTGTTCTGACTACTATCTGTCTTTATGTCGTGTGCGTCCTGCTGGCAGGTACGTCACTTGTCCCCCCCCCTCCCGAAAGAGGGCCGGGGGCATGGTCCCACGGGTCAGCCGTGACCATGAATCGTTGCAGGCAGCCATCCACTGTAGAACGTGCACTTGAGAACACCCAGTCAATCTGGTGTGTGGAATGCAACGTCACACACATTTATTTTTCGAAGCGCTGGAGAAGGGATTCTCTGATTTTTCCTATCTCGCGGTGTGGAAATAACATCACACCATTGCGAGATTTTTAACGGTCCGGTCATCCGGATAGTTCGGGCGCCATTATAACGAAGTAAATTTCTCCATCATTTCTGTCCACGCCATGGATTCGAACCCGGATCCCCTCATTCCGGAATAAGTCACTCTATCAATTGAGCTACGCGGACGTTTATTCTGACTACTATCTGCCTTTATGTCGTGTGCGTCCTATTAGCAGGTACGTCACACGTGAAGCACCACCTTTCGCCCTGATGACGGCGGCGATTCGTCTCGGCATGGACTCGACAAGACACCGGAAGCGTTCGGAAGCCATACGGATCCACGACCCCTGAACAAGCTCCCACAGTTCACGAAAATTCGATGGAGGGGTTCATCTCTCTCAGTGGCATCACAGATGTGCTCGATGCGATTGAGGTCATGTGGCCTAGCTGGCCAAGGAAGCGAGGTCACGTCGGTGGAGTGTTCATCCAACCATTCGGATACAATTCGGGAGCGATGGCACGGTGCATTGTCTTGTTACAGGATGAGGTCCTCAGTGGGATGTTGAAGACGCACAAACGGTAGCAAATGGTCGTCCAGGATATCTCGGTAACGTTGACCTGTGAGGTCAACGTTACCGAGATATCCTGGACGACCATTAGGGGTTCCATTTCAGTTCACGTAAACAGTCCCCAGACGAGAATGCCACTCCCACCAGCTTGAAGAATACCCTGCTGGCAAGAAGGATCCATCGCTTCATGTGGCTTGCACCGTACTCGTATCCTGCCATCTGTATGTACCAACGTGAATCTCGACTCATCAGTCCAAGCAACATTTTTCCACATGTCTAGGGTCCAGTGGCGATGTTCCCGCGCCCATGTTAAACTTTGAACCCTGTGATGTGCGGTCAGCTGCGGTACTTTCGTGGGACGATGGCTTCTGTACCCCATAGGGAGGAGATGGTTCTGGATGGTGTGGCTGCTTACACGTTTTTGTGCACCAGCGTTAAATTGCCGAGGGATTTCTTGCACTGGGGCCGTCTATCCGCTGTTACAATGCGAGCTAGCCGACGATGACCCCGCTCATCCACACGCTGTTGTCTACGGCAGTTCACCCTTGCAGGGATGGTTTTTACCGGATTCGATGTACTCACGGTGCACCCGTAACACAGTGGCTCGTGAAAATCCCAGTTCCTGCACGACTTCCGAGATGGAGTGACCCATTCGTCGGGCCTCAACAATTTGCCCACGATCAAATGCGCTTAGATCCTTTGTCTTACCCATACTGCGTCCTATTCTTACTGATTCCCGTCGCATCACTCATTATATTGTCGTATCGCTGCATACGTCATGTCGTTTCCGTTTACAGGGCCACCCACAGCGCCATATTTGCATAACGCCAGCTGTCTCTAATTCAATTGCTCTTCAGTGTATGCTCTCGTTGCTATCTGCCTTTATCTCGTGTGCGTCCTGCGGTGCAGGCACGTCACATCTTCCCCACCCCCGAAAGTAGGGTCCCGGGTGACCAGATGTGTTAACGGAAAATTCTGAATTTTCCGAAACTTTTCCGCAGTTCCTTTCTTATATTAACGGAAAAACTCCGTTCTCATATTTTCCTTTTTCATATGATGAAAAATTTCCGGTAATAGAAGAGATTCACGGGAATACTTGGAAGTTTGATTAACTTTTAAATTTCAATAGTCTGTCAAAGTATTTGATTTTGAAGTTCCATAGCGAGATCGGATATTGTGGATAGCATATTGCATGAATTTTGTTTATTGTGACACAGGGTATTTCTTCTCCTCTCCCCCATTTTGTGCACCAGCTATTTATTATATATTATGTTACTGTAAGAAACCGGGTACTTATTGTACAGGTGATTACATGATGTCTATATGTATTAGTCTTTGGACCCCTTAAAACAAAAGGTCTTATAGCTATTAAGAGTAAATTTTATACTTAGTAGTTTTTGTCAAATCTCTCTATTCTAAAAAAAAGTAACTGTCGACGCCGCTATTTAAGGAATTTCGCAACACTCGCGGTTTTTTAGCTCGCAGCGCAAAAAGTATTGAATAGAAAAATATGAAATTTACGTCGTTTGTAGAGAATTATTTGGAAAATAAGCTGAAATAAACGGTTTTTCGATTCTGGCGATTCTTCAAGATCTATTGTTTTTCAAAGTTAAGGTAAGCAAAAAAGTGTTCTCTGTTCGCGTTCCGGACACACTAACAGCAACACAACCACGAAACTTTGTAGGCATGTAGGGTCATGGCCGAATTTTTTGCACCTCGTCACCCTTTTTTAGCACGTCTTTTGTAAAAAAAGATCGTGCTTCTGTTGTCGGTTTGTCCGTCCGTCAGTCAGTCCATACCCACGATATCTCTGCAACTATTAGTCCGATTTGAAAAATTCTTTTTGCATTGGGAAGCTTGAAATATGCAAATGATGATCCTTTATTTCGTTTTTTTATACGAAGTACAATTTCGCCGCCAGAGGGCGTAAATGCAGATGATGACGAATTCAAAAATACGTTTTATTACAGATATTTGCTTCTAAACATCCGATTGAAATTTTTTTTTTATCCAGGCTGTTTCCACACGTTGCCACAGTTCATCAGGCGTAGCCGCGGGTGGTACTTGCCGGGCTGCTCGGTTGCCGATCAGCGACCAGACGTGTTCGATGGGTGACATATCGGGAGAACAGGCGGGCCACGGCAGCAGTGACATCTGGTGAGCCGTGAAGAATTGTTGCACGATGCGTGCCACGTGCGGGCGCGCATTGTCCTGTTCAAACGTGGCCGCTGGCAGGTCCTGAAGGTAAGGGAGGACTACACGCTCCAAAGCGTCGGAGATGTAGCGGTGGCTGTTGAATGTACCGGCGATGCGTAGCAGAGGGGTGCGGGTGTTGCATCCAATTGCGCCCCAAACCATAATGCCAGGCGACAGACCGGTATGGCGATGCATAATGCAGGCGTCATACAGTCTCTCGCCGCGGTGCCGCCACACCCGGATCCTACCATCGTGGTGTTGCAGGCAGAAGCGGGATTCGTCGGAGAAGACAATGCCGTGCCATTCCGTAGTCCAGGTGCGGCGTTCAACGGCCCACTGCCGCCGCACTCGATGGTGATGTAACGTCAATGGTAATCGGAGCAATGGACGCCGTGCGACAAGTCCCCGCTTCTGCAGACGACGTCGAACGATACGTGCTGACACAGGTCGTTGCGCAACGCACCCTAATTCCTGCGCTAACGTTCGTGATGTGGCGGTGAGACCGTAAATGCCCGCCGCACAACATGCCGGTCCTCTCGTTCGGCGGTGTGCCACGGCTGCGGCAATTGCTCACGTCGGTCGGTCAGTCCGTCCCTCCTGCACCCACCGAATCCGTACTCGCCTCACTGTGGCTGGATGTCGTCCCACACGGGCGCCGATGTCTCGGTACGATAAACCGCTGTCGCGATAAGCCACTATTCGTCCTCTGTCGAACTCCGAGACGTGCTGGAATGACTGCCGTATTCTACGACGAGGCATCAGGATGCTTCCCACGCACAGGTCCGACAGCACAACACACTTCCGCTACTTACACCCCGCCTTCTGTGTACCCTTCTTATTAGAGCTTCTCGGTGGCGTGTCGAGCGCACATGATTTGCATATGCCCTGCAATGCTAATCGTCTGCATGTCCTCTCGCGGGAGACGCATGCAGCGAATTTCAGGCCAATCGGATGCTTCCTTGTTGGTGTTGCATTTTGGGTGGTCAGCAGTGTATAAACAGACGATAATTTCGATCTTCATGTGCGAAGGGAAAATATTGTCTAATTTACAAGGGGCATCCTGAGAGTAATGCCTTCTCCTTACTAACTTCTGAAATTTTGAAGTGATTTTAATGAAACTGCACTGACATGTACTATGATATGTTGCCAACATGGGAACAACTTTTTTTTTCAGAATCGGAAATAAAGATAATGAATGACAGAGAAAAGCAGCGAGCCGTAATTGAATTCCTGGAAAAAGGGGGATGTGATGCTCCAGAAATCCACAGAAGAGTTCAGGTGGTGTACGGAGCTGCCACAATCGATATCAGTATTGCCCGAAGATTGGTGAAGAAGTTTCGAGAGGGAGGAAGTTCATTGAGAAACACCGGAGTGGAAGACCCGCAACTGCAGTGACAGATGCCAAAGGGTAACGAGTGAAAGACCTCATCACAACTGATCGTCATGTTACCATCCAGGAGTTGCAACAATAAACAGTGCTCACTATGTGCAGACATCGAAGAAGCTAAAGGAAGCTATCAGAAGTTAAAGACGTGACATTTCACTTCGTAGTGTTGTTTTACATCATGATAACGCACGTTTCCACACCTCAATGGAGACTTCACAGACTATTGCCAAAATGGGGTGGACAGTGATGCTCCAACCACCCTACAGTCCTGATTTGTCGCCCTCAGACTTTTTTCATGTTTGCCCCATTTGAAAAACACCCTTCGGGGGAACGTTTCGACGATGTTACAGACGTTAAACTGGCTGTGAACTCGTGGGTGAAACGACAGCCTAAGGAATTTTCCAAAAATGGATTTTACCAATGGATTCAAAGATGACGGAAATGTATAGAAAGTGATGAACAATGCTTTGAATAGGCTAGCATTATTAACAATATATCCAAGTATTTTGCCGCCAAGTTTCACATTTTTCTGCTAGAAATAAAAAGCTTATGAGGGACGAGGCATTACTTTCAGGATGCCCTATGTACTTTTGTTTTTTCATTATCTTTAGCTACACCAGGAGCAACTTTTCCGCACTACAACGATTCGACGAAAAACATTTTCATATTTTCGACCTAACCCATCGGATAGCCATAATGAGAAATGCCTTGAGCACAGTTTGTGATTTTTCACAGTACATACTTCAGCTGGTAACGCACGAAATTTCTGTTTATGTATGTTTTGACGATAGTGCAGAAATCCAGTTGATATATATACTGTATATCATCATCATTGTCAACCATTATCAATCCACTGCTGGACGAAGGTCTCACCAAGTTTCTTCTACAACGGTCTGTCTTGTGCCAGTCTCCTCCATGTTACTCCCGCATACTTTCGAATTTCATCCACCCATCTCCCATGTGGTCTTCTTCTGGGTCTTTTCCTGTCCCTCGGAATCCAGTCTAAAATTTCACCTGCCCATCGATGGTCTGTCCTTCTGGCAACATGTCCAGCCCATTGCCATTTCCGTGATTTCACTCTCGATATGTTGTACACTCCTGTCATTTTCCTTATCCACAAGTTCCTTCTCTTATCTTTCCTAGTTACACCAAGCATGCATCTCTCCATGCTACTTTGAGTTGTCTGCACTCTTTGCATGTCTCTTTTAGTTAAGGTCCACGTCTCTGCATTATATGTAACCACTGGAAGGATGCATTGATCAAACACTTTTCTTTTAAGACATAATGGCATATTGCTCTTCAGAATTATAGTTTCCTCCAAACGCTCCCCAGGCAAGTTTTATACGCCGATTAATTTCTTCACCAATGTGACCCTCACTTGATATCTGCTGTCCAAGATAAATGTAGGTATTGGTTATCTCCAGCTTTTCCCCATCAATCGATAAATCTTCATTTTTTGTGAAAGCAATGTACATCACTTTTGTCTTCTGAAAGTTCATTTTTAATCCCACTTCTTTACTCTTGTCAGCAAGTTCCTGGATCATACTCTGTAGCTCTGATGGGGTAGTTGCAAAAATGACTACGTCATCAGCAAAACGAAGGTGGGTTAGATTATCTCCACTGTATTTATATTATATATATATATCATCATCATCATCATTGTCAACCATTATCAATCCACTGCTGGACGAAGGTCTCCCCAAGTTTCCTCCACAACGGTCTATCTTGTGCCAGTCTCCTCCATGTCACCCCTGCATACTTTCGAATTTCATCCACCCATCTCCCATGTGGTCTTCTTCTGGGTCTTTTCCTGTCCCTTGGAATCCAATCTAAAATTTCGGCTGTCCATCGATGATCTGTCCTTCTGGCAGTATGTCCAGCCCATTGCCATTGCAGGGATTTAACTCTGATCATGATGTCTTCCACTCTTGTCATTTTTCGGATCCACGAGTTCCTCTTCTTATCTCTCCTGGTTACACCAAGCATGCACCTCTCCATGCTTCTTTGAGTTGCCTGCAGCCTTTGTATGTCTCTTTTAGTTAAGGTCCACGTCTCTGCACCATACGTAAGCACTGGAAGGATGCATTGATCAAACACATTTCTTTTAAGACATAATGGCATATTGCTCTTGAAAATTATGCTGTTTCTTCCAAAAGCTCTCCAGGCAAGTTTTGTACGCCGATTAATTTCTTCATCAATGTGACCCTCACTTGATATCTGCTGTCCAAGATAAACGTACGTGTCTGTTATCTCCAGCTTTTCTCCATCAATCGATAAATCTTCATTTCTTGTAAAAGCATTGAACATCACTTTTGTCTTTTGAAAGTTCATTTTTAATCCCACTTCTTTACTCTTGTCAGCAAGTTCCTGGATCATACTCTGCAGCTCTGATGGGGTAGTTGCAAAAATGACTACGTCATCAGCAAAACGAAGGTGGGTTAGATAATCTCCATTAATCTTTATCCCCTTGTTTTCCCAGCTCAGCGACTGAAAGACACCCTCCAATGTGGCATTAAAGAGCTTCGGAGATATGGTGTCACCTTGTCTCACTCCCTTTCCAATTTTTACGTGTGTTGTATTTTCAAACAGCCTAATCTTTGCCCTTGCATTTTCATAGATGTTATTAATAATATTTATGTATGCATCTTCAATACCGCAGGTTTTCAGAGCCATTGTAACTGCTGATGGTTTCACCGAATCAAAGGCTTTTTCATAATCGATAAAAGCCATGCACAATGGAAGTTCATATTCCCTCGCTCTTTCAATTAGTTCTCTTAGCACGTGGATATGATCTATTGTGCTGTAGCCACTCCTGAATCCAGCTTGTTCTCTCGGTTGAGCCATGTCCAGTGTTACCTTCAAGCGGTGTGAAAGAACTTTATAAACTACTGATAGGAGGCTGATTTTATAAACTACTGGTAGGAGGCTGATAGGTCTGTAGTTTCCGAGATCCTCAATGTCACCTTTCTTATGTAGCAGGATCATTGTAGCGGTGTTCCAATCCTCAGGAATCTTTCCTTCATTAAGGCATCGAGTGAAAATTTGGGCGAGTACTGTTTCGATTTCTCCACTTGCTTCTTGTATGATGTCTACAGTAATTCCATCTTCTCCTGGAGCTTTTCCCCGCTTCATGTTCTTGATTGCATGTGCAACTTCTGCTGGAAGGACTGGAGGAACTCTGGTACTGGTATCTTTCATGATGTCTGGGGTGCATGTATCATCCCTTTCATATAATTTGGAGTAGAAATCTTTCACTCTTGTCAAAATTTCGCCTCTATTTCTTGTTACAGAACCATCTTCTTTTCTCAGTGCCATAATCTGTTTTCTTCCCTTACTGAGATGTCCCTTTGCTATCTTTAGGCTTTGGTTGTTTTCAATTGCTTTCCTCACTAGTTCACAGTTGAATTTTCTTACGTCTTCAGTGATACTTTTTCTTACTGTCTTGCATAGCTCTATATATTCCACTTTGGAAGTCACATCTTCTTTAGTTGTCCTCATCTCTCTTCTTTTTTGCATCAACATTTTCGTTTTTCCTGATAATTTATTTACATGCAACTTGTTCTTAGACCCAGCTAATTTTGTTGCTGTTTCCATAAGAGCTTTGGTTACTTTTCTGTTAACTTCAGAGATGTCCACTTCTTCTGATGTTAGGCCTTCTAAAGCAGAGAACCTGTTCTTCAGTTCCAACTTGAAGCTATTATGGTGTTTTTTAAGGTTGGTTATGTCAATACATTTTGTTTGTCTTATGAGCTTGCCACGTTCAAGTTTAGTGTTGAGGTGCATCTTACATCTCACCAATCTATGGTCACTACCTGTGTTGAACTTGTTTAGCACACTGCAGTCTTCTATGACGAATTTTTTGTTACACATAATAAAATCAATTTCACTTGTCGTCCCATTTGGATGTCTCCATGTCCATTTCCTGTGTGGCTTTTTCTTGAAGAAGGAGTTCAAGATGAAAAATCCTTCTGCCTCTGCAAACTCAACGAGAGTATTTCCACGCTGGTTTCTGTTGCCGTGACTGAATTTACCTACTGAAGTTTCATTCTGTTGCCGTTGCCCTATTTTTGCATTGAAATCTCTCATAATTATTTTCAAATGCTGCTTACCTTTATTATTTAGATGACGAATTTCCTCATAAAATTCTTCAATTTCTTCTTCAGGATGACTTGTGGTGGGTGCATAAGTTTGAATAATCTGAGCCTGGTATCTTTTCGAGAGTTGGATAACAAGTCGTGCAGCTCTCTCAGAGGAACTTTCAACTTCTACAACTTTATCCTTCAGTTTCTTGTTTATTATAAATCCAACACCACTAGTTTTGCCAGTATCTGTCCCACGATAGTAGAAGAGATGTCCACTTTTCAGTTCGATGAGATCTTCTCCTTTTCTCCTTACCTCACTTAGCCCCACGATGTCCCACTTGATCCTTTGTAGTTCCTCTTCCAATTCAAGAAGCCTTGAATCAGAAGATAGGGAGCGTCCATTGTACGTAGCCAAGGTCAGCATCAGATGGCAGCCTAGTCCGGTCCTCCGGGGATTCTTAGCACCCTCTGCCTTCATGTCGCACTGGCCGGTGCCTTGGCCAGGTACATTCCAGCTGCCGGAGACTGAGGGCCAAGATTTAAGTTGTGGAATCATTTTGGAGGGGTTTGGCCATAACTCACCACGCTGGCCAAGCGGGTTGGTGAGCGTGGGATAGAATTTCCTCTAATCCCGATGGTATAGTTATACCGCTATTGGCGGTCGTCAGAGGCCCCTTTAGTGGGAACAGGATGCACCACGAGAAGGCGGGGTTGACATTTGTCAAGGAGAGGCTGTGATGTTACGCATCACCTGACCTTACATCCCTATATATATATATATATATATATATATATATATGTGTGCGTATATATATATATATATATATATATATTTACTATCACAAAAGAGCATATATATATATATATATATATATATATATATGTATCCGATTGAATTCATTACACTGTAAAAAATAAGTAGTGTTAATTCACGGAAATTTCTGAAAATAAAGGGCAGTTAACTGCCGGTAGGTGTCCGTCTTTTAACGGAATTTCAGTTTCTAAAGTCAGTTTCAAGTTTTTCCATTTTTATACAGAAAACCGAAGACACTGAAATTTTCAGCCCTTACGCTGGACAATCCTTTCGCGCCGGCGTTCGAACTGAGGTCGTTTGTGTTTGAAACCGTGCGTCTTAACCACTGAGCCTGATTGTGATCGGAATCGCACTCACGTTCAAGGTAAAACTAATTGCGCGATGATTTTGTTTTCATTAATGCGAGTGATTTAGTCATTTTATTCTCTGTTGGAACTTGTTATTTATTTGAATACGTTTGTAATAATTTTATTTTTTCTGTAGGAGGACTTGTCACAAATTAAATATTTTGTTTTCGTGATTTTTTCGAAGCAATAGAATGCTTTGGAACTTAAGACCTTTTTAAATTGGCCATGAGTTTCAATTATCTTTTAAAAAAGTGAAATACACTGTTTTTTAGTATTATTTCACAAAACTCCTACGTATAAAATTTAATCTTTATAGCTATAACAGCTTTCATCTTAAAGACTCCACAGACTGATATATAGACATGGTACAAATCACCTGTACAATGATTTAAGTACCCGATTTAATAAAATAATAAATTTTATTCTTGCTGTTACATGTAGGATTTATGAATATACATCAATATTATTGTATTATAGAGAACAGCAAGGGAGAATCAGGGAAAAGGCCTCAGAGTCCTGACCAAAGCCCTGGTTTCCCAAATATATAGACAAGCAAGCAGATGTTCATCAAACACAGCAGTAATGTTAAGTGTTGTCTATATTATAAATAATTTGTTTTTTATTACTGAGCTTTTTTTAATTTAACCTAACAAGTCTTTCTTAGTTTGTTTTTGAATAAGTTCAGATTATTTATTATAGTCAACTCGACAGGTAGTGCATTCCAGAATTCAGGACCAACCTAATTTAAACTCCGTTTCATCATAAGAGTTTTTGGATGTATGGGTCTTAATAATGATATATTTATCGTTCCGTAGTTATAAGTATGATCATTCAATTCAATGATATCTGTGTATACATTTTGTTTTATTCTTTGGAACATTATTTTACCGATTTTGAAATCAAATATTTATTTAACACATAAAATTCCATAATTGTTGGGGTTGACATGAATATGCTGAGAAGTGATAAGTGGAAAGTTGGTATGAGAAGCAGTATTTGTTTTTAACTCTTATGTATTTATTCTGTAATATTTGTAGTTTATTGATATTGGTTTCAGTGGTTTGTCCCCATGAGAAAAAGCAATAACTAATATGTGATTGCATGAGTGTGTAGTATAAAAGTTTAAGTGTCTTAGTAGTTAGACTCGATATAGTTTTGCTTACAATCCCAATATTTTTAGAGATTCGATTTGCAATTGAATCTATATGGTTATTCAATCTTAGGTAACAATTTAAAATAATTCCCAGATACTCAAAACTTTGTACTATATCAATAGGTGTATTATACAAAACTAAATATGGAACTTGTGTTTGTGATTTTTTTTTCTAATAAAGACAAGAAATGTGGTTTTACCAACATTAATTTTAAGTTCATTGTATGCTAACCATCCGGAGTAAATTTGTAATTGAAGATTTGCTTGAATAACCATTTCATTGAGATTTGTTCCAGTAAATAATGTTGTTGTATTATCCGCATAAAGAATTTTATCGTTGTTAGTTGTTATATTAGAAATATCATTGATACGTAAATTAAATAATAAGGTACCCAGAACTGATCCCTGAGGAACCCCTGAAGTAACCGGTAACAGCGGTGATTGTGATTGATCAACGATAGTATATTGAAATCTGTCAACTAAATAATTACTGAATCATCATCATCATCATCGTGTCAACCGTTATCAATCCACTGCTGGACGAAGGTCTCCCCAAGTTTCCTCCACAACGGTCTGTCTTGTGCCAGTCTCCTCCATGTCACTCCCGCATACTTTCGAATTTCATCCACCCATCTCCCATGTGGTCTTCTTCTAGGTCTTTTCCTGTCCCTTGGAATCCAATATAAAATTTCGGCTGTCCAATGATAGTCTGTCCTTCTGGCAGTATGTCCAGCCCATTGCCATTTCAGAGATTTAACTCTGATCATGATGTCTTCCACTCTAGTCATTTTTCGGATCCACGAGTTCCTCTTCTTATCTCTCCTGGTTATACCAAGCATGCGCCTCTCCATGCTTGTTTGAGTTGTCTGCAGCCTTTGTATGTCTCTGTTAGCTAAGGTCCACGTCTCTGCACCATACGTAAGCACTGGAAGGATGCATTGATCAAACACTTTTCTTTTAAGACATAATGGCATATTGCTCTTGAAAATTATGCTGTTTCTTCCAAAAGCTCTCCAGGCAAGTTTTGTACGCCGATTAATTTCTTCACCAATGTGACCCTCACTTGATATCTGCTGTCCAAGATAAACGTACGTGTCTGTTATCTCCAGCTTTTCTCCATCAATCGATAAATCTTCATTTCTTGTAAAAGCATTGAACATCACTTTTGTCTTCTGAAAGTTCATTTTTAATCCCACTTCTTTACTCTTGTCAGCAAGTTCCTGGATCATACTCTGCAGCTCTGATGGGGTAGTTGCAAAAATGACTACGTCATCAGCAAAACGAAGGTGGGTTATATAATCTCCATTAATCTTTATCCCTTTGCTTTCCCAGTTCAGTGATTGAAAGACATTTTCCAATGTAGCATTAAAGAGCTTCGGAGATATGGTGTCACCTTGTCTCACTCCCTTTCCAATTTTTATGCGTGCTGTATTTTCAAACAGCCGAATCTTTGCACTTGCATTTTCATAGATGTTATTAATAATATTAATGTATGCATCTTCAATACCGCAGGATTTCAGAGCCATTGTAACTGCTGATGATTTCACTGAATCAAAGGCTTTTTCATAATCGATAAAAGCCATGCACAATGGAAGTTCCTATTCCCTCGCTCTTTCAATTAGTTCTCTCAGTACGTGGATATGATCTATTGTGCTGTAGCCACTCCTGAGTCCAGCTTGTTCTCTCGGTTGACCCATGTCCAGTGTTACCTTCAAGCGGTGTGAAAGAACTTTGGTGAAGATTTTATAAACCACTGATAGGAGGCTGATAGGTCTGTAGTTCCTGAGATCCTCAATGTCACCTTTTTTATGTAGCAGAATCATTGTAGCGTTGTGCCAATCTTCAGGAATCTTCCCTTCATTAAGGCATCGAGTGAAAATTTGGGCGAGTACTGTTTCGATTTCTCCACTTGCTTCTTGTATGATGTCTACAGTAATTCCATCTTCTCCTGGAGCTTTTCCCCGCTTCATGATCTTGATTGCATGTGCAACTTCTGCTGGGAGGACTGGAAGAACTCTGGTACTGGTACCTTTCATGATGTCTAGAGTACATATATCATTCCTTTCATATAATTTGGAGTAGAAATCTTTTACTCTTGTCAAAATTTCGCCTCTATTTCTTGTTACAGAAACCATCTTTTTTTCTCAGTGCCATAATCTGTTTTCTTCCCTTACTGAGATGTTCCCTTTGCTATCTTTAGGCTTTGGTTGTTTTCAATTGCTTTCTTAACTAGTTCACAGTTGAATTTCCTTACGTCTTCAGTGATACTTTTTCGTACTGTCTTGCATAGCTCTATATATTCCACTTTGGAAGTCACATCTTCTTTAGTTGTCCTCATCTCTCTTCTTTTTTGCATCAACATTTTATTTTTTCCTGATAATTTGTTCACATGCAACTTGTTCTTAGACCCAGCTGATTTTGTTGCTGTTTCCATAAGAGCTTTGGTTACTTTTCTGTTAATTAGTTACTGAATAAAGTATGTGAAATATCCCTCACACCCGCATTATATAATTTAGTTAAAAGAAATTGATGATTGAGAGTATCAAACGCTTTGGTTATAGCTAGTATGTTAATCTTTGCTAAAAAATCTTTGCTGGTTATAGCTAATATGTCAATTTTTCCTAAAATCTCAGGAAAGATTGGCATATTAACATACATAAAAATATTTGCTGGTTATAGATAATATGTCAATCTTTTCTAAAATTTTCGAAAAGATTGACATATTAGCATACATAAAAGTCTTTGCTGGTTATAGCTAATATGTCAATCTTTCCTTAAATCTTCTGAAAGATTGGCATATTACATATTCTTATGGTAACACAATATATATTAGCTGGTGCACAAAATGGGGGACAGGAGAAGAAATATCCTGTGCCACAATAACCAAAATTAATGCGATATGTTATTAACAATATTTTGTGCCACAATAACCAAAATACATGCGATATGCTATTCACATTATCCTGTGCCACAATAACCAAAATTCATGCGATATACGATTCACAATATCCTGTGCCACAATAACCAAAATTCATGCGATATGCTATTCACAATATCCTGTGCCACAATAACCAAAATTCTTGCGCTATGCTATTCACAATATCCTGTGCCACAATAATCAAAATTCATGCGATATGCTATTCACAATATCCTGTGCAACACTAACCAAAATGCATGCGATATGCTATTCACATTATCCTGTGCCACAATAACCAAAATTCATGCGCTATGCTATTCACAATATCCTGTGCCACAATAACCAAAATTCATGCGCTATGTCATTCACAATATCCTGTGCCACAATAACCAAAATTCATGCGATATGCTATTCACATTATCCTGTGCCAGAGTAACCAAAATTCATGCGATATGCTATCCACAATATCCGATCTCACTACAGAACTTCAGAATCAAATACTTCGACAGACTACGGAAATTTAACAATCAATCAAACCTCAAGTATTTTTTGCGAATCTCTCCTAAGTATTACCGGAAATGTTTCGTTATATGGGCACGGAAAAAGTGAGAACAAAGTTTTTCCGTTAATATACGAAAGGAACTGCGCAAAAGTTTCTGAAAATTCAGGATTTTCCTGGCATACAAAAAATCCGTGAAATCCAGGTTTCTTTCCACCATTTCACGGAAAAGATTGTATCAAAAATATGCTTCGTTGATTCAGAAAGAAATCACTGAAAGTGGCTCGTGAATTTCAGAAATGTTTTTACAGTGTATGAAGAAGACTGCTTACATTGCGTGTTTTGAATTATGCTCAGACTTTCTCTAGAAAACGTAAATGTATTCTCTTTTTTTCGCTGAATTTGTTTCTTCTAAAAATCTACTTCTAAATATGTTTTTCATGTTCAAAGGACATGCTTATTACACCTGAGAATTTGGTGTCGTCTTTCTTGTTTTAAATACTGCTGATTGCACAACTTAAAGTAAAAAAGAACTGCCTTGAAATACCTTTAGTATACTAGGTTTGGGACTTGTCAGGAAACGCAATGTTTGCAATCATGAATTCTGTGCCAACCTTGTGGTTAACCTTGTGTACATCGCTTATTTTTTTCGGCAAAACTAATGTGTATTAGCAAAGCATATGTCGCTGGAACATGTCTGCAATATCTTTCGTGCTATTAAAGATGATGGGGACAAGGAAGCAATTGCTACTGTAATAACTCCCTTATTATAATTATTATGTGTTATGGATCTAGCGATTATCGTCATAAAATTGATGATCAAGGCCGTTAAAGGCAGGCCACCGTGCCAAAATATGCGACATTTCACACACACCCAGTATAATAAGACATAAAATATTTCCCTTGAAGAAAAAGTAAGTAGGAAAATGAAACTTCGTATGCAAATTCAAATCAAAATGCTGACCTTCACAAAGTTATTGCGACGAAATGCTTAGCGAAAATGAGGAACCTTATTTCACAATCGCCACGTGCCAATTTCATTAAAGCACTTGCTTTTGATAGATTAACTTAATGAGCCTTTGTGGCCCCAGGGACACAACGGTGTGAGGCTCTGGGTTCTATTAATTCATCCGAGATGGGTCCTGAATGAGGGATAAGTGCTTGTCCGATGAAGCTGGCTATGTCTCTTCTCTCACACTGGCCCTACACTGTAAAAAATGTGGTGCTCCGTTGAACCAAAAATTGGTTTAAATTAGCTGCAACCATAAAATGGGTAAACATTACGCCATAATTTGGAGTTACCGCCTGCACTAAAACATGGTGAAATAGTGAACCTTTTATTTGAATTTTTGTTCAAGACTGCACTAACTAATGGTGAAAGGTTGAACCAATTAATGGTGAAAGGTTCAACCAACTAATGCTGAAAGTTTGACCCATAGTTTGGCGCTTCCATCTGCATGCTTTGGTACAAGGTTGAACCACATTTTTGTGCTTTCATTTCCAGCTTCGGTACAACTTTGAAACCAAGGTACATTCCCACACCAATTTTTGGTTCATTTAAGATAGTCGTCAAATATCACGTGTTCCCTCAGAGATTTCACTGAAAAGGTTGCATCAGAAATATGCTTTTTCAACTATAAAATGGTTAAACATTGCACCATAATTTGGAGTTACCGCCTGCACCAAAACATGGTGAAATGTTGTGCCATATTTTGGTGCTTTTATTTGAATTTTTCGTGCAAGGCTGCATCAACTAATGGCGAAAAGCTGAACCAATTAATGGTGAAAGGTTAAACCATAGTTTGGTGTTTCCAGCTTCATGCTTTGGTGCAAGGTTGAACCACATTTTCGTGCTTTCATTTCCAGCTTCGGTACAACTTTGGAACCCCCACACCAATTTTTGGTTCATTTAAGGAGGCCCTTGTAGCCGTAGCCAATTTTTGATTCATTTAACCACCTGCTCTCTCAGAGGCTCAATAATAAAACTTTAAAGGTTTGAAAGTTTAAAGTTGTTCCATAGCTCCCTTGGGAAATTGGAGTGGTTTGAAGATCTGAACTGGGCTTGATTGAACCAAAAATTTGTGCCGTATTGAACATGACTTTAGTTTAACCATTCACCTTATGCAGCTTGTGTGCAGAACATTTTGTCGAAGTAATGGATGAATTACAATATACTGTACCATTGCTCAAAATTCCTGGAAATACTGGACATTCGGGTAGCAGTGACAAAACCTCAATTAAAATTCTGCGTGCGCTATTAAATACTTTAAATATTTCTACACTTTTTCCCAATTTGCAGCTTTTTTTATAACCAATTTATAAATTTTCACAACCAGTTCCCTCCGTTAATCTGAAAATGTTATTTAGTTTTTCGTGTCAGCTGCGCCAACTTGGTTCACTTTAAAGATGTTATATTTGCACAAGGAGGCAAACATAAGGGTATTTAAATTCACTGCTTTGCAGCTGCAGAGCAGAGAGTTTGGATTAAGATGGGCGACTTCTTATAGCCCTCAGATTTGTTAATTGTGGTCGTTAAACGCCAAAACAAAGAAAAATGATGGTAATGAACCATTGATGTGGCAGCCCTTTAAATAAAGCACGTATGCATCTATTTTTAACAGCTACTGCATTCGTATATTTTACTAAGAACAATCAATGTACAGATCAGTGCTGAGTTCGGGTTCAAATTTTACAGCCCGAGCCCATCCGAGCCCGAAGTATATCAACCCGAGCCCGAAATATATCAACCCGTATCTCTATTGAGGAGGGACGTGGGAAAAAAAAGGAAAAAAAAAGGCCCTTTTAAGGGCCAAACAAAATTTTTGCAAAAAGGAATTATCTTTCTTGTGCTGATTACCTCTCCCTCTAACAAACATTGAGTTATTTGCCTTGTCTTCTATTTTAAAATATATTTTCTTACGCATTAGTTCTGACTAAAAAAGATAAAAACAGAAATCAATGCGAGGAAAAAAATAAAAAAAAGGCTCTTTTAAGGGCCGTACTCTGTTTTGCAAAAATAATTCACACATGTGAAGAAATCTTGTTAAAAAAAAAGGCTCTTTTAGGGGCCGAACTTGTTTTGCAAAAAGAAATATTACAGTCCACATATATGAGACTGGCCCAGAAACAAGGTACTTTGGTTTAAAAAAAAAAGTACCAAACTCCCCTCCAGCCAGTGGAAAAATAAAAAACATTTTTCTCTGAGAAGCCCTTGAGAAGCGAGGTGAAAAGCCGACTCCTACACGGGAACTGAGCAAACGACAAATGTGTGGTTTAAGGTGCCTTGCAACACAGGGTTTTGTGAGAAAACTGGGTGTTTATTTGTCGGATTTTTCTTGTGTGGTTCTTTTTTTTTTTTTTTAGGCACCCCTTTTCCTGTCCTTTCCCCGATTCCCTGCGGCTGGGCTTTGACAGCGGGATGACTTGCTTTGATTGATTTGTTGCAGGTAAGTATGCAGGGTAGCTTACAACTTCAATACTTAACGGGAAACCGTATACTCCTTTTGCTCTAATATTTCTGTACTTTTCTTTCATGCTGTTCTATCAGGGAATTCTGTTCCCAAATATCTTATCTTCTTTTTCACCTGACTAAAGGCGCAGAGCGCTGTGGGTTCGGGTCTCTCAACCTCAGATAGGAAATATCTCTCTCGTTTATATCAACCCGAGCCCTCCCGGGCCTGAATTTTATATTGCAAGATATAGCTCGGGTCCGAACGAGCACGAAAACTATGATTGACCTGTTTAGGCATTAATGGAAAAAAAGTTCCTCTTCCAGACATCCACTCTTCCCTCCCTTTCAATTAACGGGTGTCTTCCTCAACTGGGGAGCGAAGAAGGGACCTATATCTATTTCTGTAGTATAGTTGCACGACTTATTTTACTGTTTTTTTCTTCGTGAAATGTTCCGAGAAGCCGGGCATCTGGAAAGATCAAGAGGTGCTGAAAACTACGTACTTTACTCTATAGAATAAGCAAGGAAGCTGCTTCGTTGAGGGACGGGACGAAACTTCGTCGGTGTACTATTTACTATCTACACCGATCAGCCATTACATTATGACCACCTACCTAACAAGCCGTAGGACCCCCTTTAGCCCGCAAGACAGCGGCCACTCGGCGAGGCATCGACTCGATGAGGTGGCGATAGGTATCCTGATGTATCTGGCACCATAATGTCAACAGCAGGTCCTCCTTCAGGGTGGTGGTGATTTAGCGCGAACCCGCTTTTCCAAGTCGAACCACAAATGTTCGATTGGGTTCGTGTCAGGTGAATTTGGAGGCCAGGGCATCAACAGAAGTCGCTAGCATGTTCCTCGAACCACTCCTTGATGGTTTTGGCATTGTGGCATGGCGCATTATCCTGTTGGTAATAGCTATCACCAGCAGGGAACTCAGTTGTCATGAATGGGTGAACTTGGTGCGCAGCGATGTTCAGATACCTGACAACTATCAGGGATTGTGCTATTGGGGTAATGGAGCCTAAAGAGTCCCAATAAAACATCGCCCGCAGCGTAACCCCGCCGCTTCCGGTGTGTTTCCGCCCAACAGTGCATCCAGATGGCATAGCCTCCGTTGGTAATCGGCGTATCCGCGTTCAGCCGTCTACGTGATGCACCAGGAATCTTGATTCCTCAGAACAAGCCATTTTTTTCAATCAACCACGGTCCGAACCGTAGTAAATATTATGCAGTCCGAGCCCGCCCGAGCCCGAACCGTGGTAAATATTATGCAGTCCGACCCCGCGAGCCCGGTTCGGGACTAGGCTCCTCTTCGGTCTTTCAGTCTCGGCACGTCTCAGCACTGGTGCACATACCGACCACTGAATTGTAAACTTTTATTCAATATCGGATTGGACCCTCCACCACCCTTTAGCCCGAATTACAGCACGCATAGGCTTTACCATAGATTCCATAACGGGTGGAAGTGCATCTACGTCTACAACATTACAGGCCTTTACCCGACAGTCCTTAACCTGCTCAGATTTGACGGGAGAGGACTTTGCTCCCGGATCTGTTTTTCTAACATGTCCCATGCATTCTCAATTGGGTTAAGATCCGGGCTGGCTTTATGGTGGACAGGAAAGATGGTGGAAGCTGCTGTCATGCTCGCTGAATCACTGTTGAACACATTGCGAGATGTAGTGGCGATGACAGCAGCTCAGAACTAGGTGGGCAATTAGGGGGGGGGGGGCTCAGCATGATGGGGGCATACATTTTGAAGTGCTAGGCATAATTTTTAGCAAAAAATTTCGTTCATGCGTATTTCAACCGACACTGATAATTACCCCAATCAAAAAAAGTTTTCAGGTGCATACTGTACGTAGTACAAGGCCATAGCCAGGAATTTTTTTCGGGAGACGACCAAAATGTTTTTATCGGTGAAGTATTCATTTCGTTTGATGATTGAATAGAAATTAAATTTTTTTAGTTTACAATTCAAAAAACTATACCAACACTTCCTTCCCCCACCCATTTTTGGGATTAGTATTTGTAACATTTTCCTCATAAATTTGCGTTACTTGTAAAATTTCCGCCTGTAAATTTACAATAAACATAAATCAAATACAACGGGAGGTCATTCCTTTAGATAACTGTTTTTAATGATTTAAAAATTATGTTGAACCAGTGTTTTGATACAAGCAATAACAATTACAGTATGTATCGATTGAAAGTTTTAAATTTTAAGGCGAAAATTGAAACATTTAACACAGGTATGATACAATTTGTACAAATCAGCAAATTCAAGAAATTTTTACATTAAGAAGAACAAACAAGGTTTACATTTTCACTCACCCTATAAAAATTAGCGCGCCTTGAAGATTTAATCAACCGATTTAAAATTTCGTCCGGTTGCACCTCAGTATTGCAATGAAAGGTTGCTAAAAGTGCTGATCTACTCAGTCAGTTTTCTCCCGTTGGGTTTCTTAAATATGCTTTCAATCGTCTAAGTATTGAAAATGCCCTTTCTGGCGTAGCTGTGGAAATCGGAACTATAGCAAGAATCTGTAACAAGGTGTGTGAGCTGGGAAAAGATTTGAATCGCATTGTAAAAGGGCATGCATTGCGTTACCAGGTCTTGAATTAACATCTATGTTGATCCATTTGTTTCGCCAAACGGACTATGAGAGTACTGCTGTCTGCGTGTATGTTTTCATAAAATCCTTTGCAAGTCTATAACGAAGTAAATTTCTCCGTCATTTCTGGTCTACGCCGGGATTCGAACCCGAGTCCGCTTATTCCGGAACAAGTCGCTCTACCAACTGAGCAGACGTTCATTCTCATTGCAATCTGCCTTTATGTCGTGTGCGTCCAGCTGGGCAGGCATATCACATCTCCCCCCCCGAAAGACGGCCGGGGTCATGGCCCACGGGTCAGCCGTGACCATGAATCGTTGAAGGCAGCCATCCACTGTAGAATGTGCACTTGAGAACTCCCAGTCAATCTGGTGTGTGGAATGCAACATCACACACATTTATTTTTCGAAGAGCTGGAGAAGGGATTCTCTGATTGTTCCTATCTCGCAGTGAGGAAATAACATCACACCATTGCGAGATTTTGAACGGTCGGGTCATCCGGATGCCATTATAACGAAGTAAATTCCTCCGTCATTTTTGGTCTACGCCGGGAATCGAACCCGAGTCCGCTTATTCCGGAACAAGTCGCTCTACCAACTGAGCTACGCAGACGTTCATTCTGATTGCTATGTGCCTTTATGTCGTGTGCGTTGTCGTGTGCGTCCTGCTGGCAGGTACGTCACAAGTCGTTAGCTCTTTTTCGCAATTTAACATAACATGACGAGGTAGAAATATTTGAAACGCTATGACTAATATCTTGTGAGTCTCGAATCGATCATTAATTTGTGTTTGCATGTGGTCAACAAATGGCATGAAAAAATTCTTCCGGAAATATTCTTCAGAAGTTTCTGATGAAATATTCCCTCTTTGAATCATCCTGGATATAACTCTTTGCATTGTGATAACTCCATCAACTTATGTGATCAATTTTGACGCTGCATTAAAAGTAACACTGAATTTATCGATGGCGTTGCTTCTTAGATGGTCGAGGGAACTTACCACGAGAACAAAATGTTCCAGTGATGTCGTCAAATCGCAGTCAACGTTTGGAAGAGTTTTCGACAGCGGTAATGTCCACGGAAATACAAAGTCAAGTGTGCAAAGTTTGACTACAAACTGGCCTTGGGTAATAGCATATAATAGCTGATGAGCTTTTCGGGAGGATTTGCGATTTTTTATATCTTGCAAATTTTGTAACAATAGAACTATTACAACGTAGATTTCTCGGAATCTCAAAGCTTCATGCTTGTAAACCCAAATTGTTTCGTACATTGATATTAATGTCGTGTGCCTGGAAGCTGGTAATACTTTCTTGATGAAACCTTTGAGAACATCGTTATTTTTCGCAGATGAGCTAAAAAAGTTCCAACAGACTGAATTGTGCCTATACAGTTTCATATACGTATATGAAATTGTACAAGGATCCCTTTGTGCCAAATGTAGAGAATGTTCTCCACAATGGACGTACAAGGCCAAATAAAAAAACAAAAGCATTATTTGTTGAAGTTCAATTTCGAAAAAAATGATTGGGATTTCGGAGGGGGATCGGTCCCTAAGATCCCTCCCTTTGGCTACGGCCATGACGTAGTATTTATTCAACGTATGTATTATGGGAACCATGGATACGAATCTGTATGGAAAGTTGCTACTTCTTTTCAATTTTTAGCTCACTTACGTAGTTTTTTCTTCATTTTTTTCCTGTCATAGTGTGTAAACTGACAAGGAATGTCTCTTTTTCTCTCTTTCTCTCTCTCTCTCCCTCTCTCTTTCTCTCTGTCTAATTATAAATATGATGTGTTTCTACTACTCTCTTAAAAGGCCGCGGATCTTAGTGGTCAACGTTCGTGACTGCTACGGGGAGATCTCAGGTTCGATCCCAGCAGGTACGAACCCTCGAACCACTAAATATCCGCCGTGCGTCAGATGGGCACGTTACGCCGTCGGACTCCGGCGGGCACTGCCCCCCCCCGGTGATAAATTAGGGCGTCTTCCACCAATTTTATACCTCGCTTCTGTGTGACTTTCCTGTCGGGCATTCTAGCCCAAATCTCCTAGCTTCTTACTTCTAAGGTCATATATTTGAGAAAATAATTTCTCCGAAGAAATAATTCTTCATTTTACATGTTCGGCATTTAATGGTGACGTACCTCCCCGCACATCCACAATCACCAAGTCATGGCTAGAGGAATATTCCACGGATTATTGACATATTTTCACTATATTCACTTGTAGTCCAATGGGTTGAGGTCTGGGCTGCTTGAAGGCCAATCAGCTGGAGAAATGAAGTATGACAAATTCGTCTGAAGCCACTCCTGGGTGGACTTGGCCTTGTGAGCAGGTGCGGAATCCTGCTGAAAGCTCTACTGTCGGTTTTGGAAAAGGGTGTGACTCACAATTTTGACCACTGGCTCCAAAATCCTGTCCTGGTAGACTTTTGTGGATGTTTTCACTCCTTTCTCACAGAAATGAAGGTCCGTGGTACCCTCGTAGGAGACTCCTCACCAAACTCTGACTGAAGCAGGATGGTGGTTCCTCATGATCCTTGGATCTTTCTCCTGAGCTTCTCGTGAGGTTGACGCATACATCCTGCCATTTCGATGGTTGAAAGCCTCTTCAATAGCAAAATTTTTTTCATCAGAGGAAAGGATCTGTCTGTGGCAATTGCCTACGCAACGCTGCAGCAAACTTTTCACTTTTAGCACCCTCTGCTGCTTCAGTTTTGGAGTGAGGAAGTGCCCTGTAAGCCGGCGGTAAACTTTCACCCTTACCTCACTCCACAGCACGCGTGACATCAACATTCTTGAAATGTTCAGCTCACGAACCATCACTGATTTTTTTCTGACAGGATTTCGTCGAATACCGCTGGGCTGACACTTCTTTCACCAGGCGAGCAGTCCTTACGGTACGCGGCCGACCCTTTCTGGGGGCGGTCAGTGACGACCCCAGTCTCAAGAAACTTTTTTATGGTCCGGTAGACAAACATTCGGCTGATTTTCAGCTTCTTCAGCATGTTGAAAATCTCGGAAGCTGCTTTTCCAACTTCGTGAAGCTCTATTACACCAACACGATTCTCATTATCCTTCCACTCCATGGCAAGTACTTCGCGAAACACGTTATCTGTGACTGAACGCACAATGATTTACTAGCTGCTTCATGCCTCCTGGCCGGTCGGTGACGTTACGCACCGATTGCGCGCCATCTGTCGAACGTTTGTAACAGTATTTATGCTTAGACTGGGTACACAAGAATCAAAGATTCATACTTTAAGGCAAAGTCTCAACAGTTTGAACACAACTCTTGCCCCTAACAAGATTCAGTCGCCTGAACGATCACTGCTCACAGTTCTGTCAAACGGGAAAGGCGTGACGACGTAGGTCCAACCGCCTATGAAAAGTGGAATGAACAGATGTTCGATAAGAAAGATTATAATGCAAAGGTGTTGAAACTATAGTGGTAGAATATATGCACTGCCTTTGGCTAAATGCTAAGTGATGAAGGAAGTTAAAACTCCCAATGTCTGGCGGGCATTGATTAAGGCGGAAGACTTAACTGCTATTTAATTTTTTAGTAGGCGAATGGCTCTCGTTTAATTTTACCATTCATTATTCGTCTCAGGGTATCGAGTTTATATAAGTTGACGAGCGGCAGTCTTAAATATTTGCCTAGGTCACGTGGTGACGCACGTGACTACGTATTTTGCGTATACGCTCCGTAATTTATGTTTACGTACATCTGCATAAAGGTTTCTAATTTAGTAGCCGGTGAGTGTACATTTACTGTTCTTCGTAAAATACATTTTGTCCTGACGAAGTCGAATCAAGAATCCATCGAAACTATAATGGATATAAAAATAATTTGTTAACTGCAACGATATACGATGGGACCTTAAAAATTTCCTTTTGTAACTTACACTCATCGTCAAAAAAAATAGTTGCACCCAGAAGGAAGCAACCGACAGGAATGAAACTTGGTGGGTAGGTTTGACATCGTGAGACATGCAAATGATTCAAGTATCACGCTCAGCCGAGCATGTGGCGCAAGCAAGGAGAGGTTGTAGCGCTGTGCCTTACCGGCTATATACGGTCGTCCCGTTGCGGGTGTTTGCCATTCTGACAAAGCACCCAACAGCGACAGGAAGGGTCTGGGCAACCTAGACGAACCACGAAGAGAGAGGACCGACGGGTCGTCCAACATACGCCGAGTGACCCAACAGCCACGATTGCTGATATTCAGCGATCAGTGGTGCCCTCCATGCATCGTTCGATTAGCGCCAGCACCATTGGCAGACGGGTGCACGACGTAGAACTACACGCACGCAGACCGTTACGACGACTGCCCTTAACACTATTGCAACGTCGCAAAAGACTGGAATGGTGTCTTGCCAGACTGTCGTGAAGCCACTCAGAATGGCAGCGGATGATCTTCAGTGACAAGTCCCGCTTTTGTCTATCCGCGTGTGGAGGAACCGTGGTCAGCGCTAAGATGAACGGTTTGTTGTCGAGCGACACACGTCCAGAAAACCTGGTGTCAGAGTGTGGGGTGCAAATGACTACAATGACAGATCATCTCTGGTGTTCATTACAAGCACTACCCAACGCTACGTTAATGAGGTCCAGCAACCAGTGACCCTACCTTTTCTGAACGCTCACTCAGGTGCGATTTTCCAAGAGGACAACGCTCGTCCGTATACTGTTGCTGTCTCGAGATCTTGCATTCAAGGCATTGACACTCTGCCATATCCAGCGGCATCTCCAGACCTATCGCCGATTGAAAATGTGTGGAATGCTATTGGACGCGCTATCCACACTGCACCCCTACCGCACAATCTGCAGGAACTGCGTGAGAAGATTCAAGATTCGTGTGGTGGTTTATCGCAGGACAGCATTAGGAACCTGTACAACTTCGTGGCAAGACGTCTGGCATGCTGTGTGAGCAAATATGGCGGCTCGACGCCATACTGAGAGAGATTACTTATTGGCGTGTAGGTCAATAAATATTTCCCATATCAGTCTCAATGTTTAATCATTTATTGTTCCCGGTAACCTTTACCATTCCCCAGAATAGCATTGCAATCCGACACGTCCTTTTGGTTGAAACTATTTTTTTTACGATGAGGGTACGAACTTCTATTGAATATGAATATGCAGTATTCTTTCTTCAAGGATCATATTTTCTTGTATGTACCAATTTTTAATGTATAGAGGTATCTTTTTGTTGTTGCTTTTTTTATTCAGGTGATTTTGTGAACTATTTTTTTTATTCTGGTGATTTTGTAAATATATTTTTAAAAAAAAAGGAAAATTTTGGTTACGTTTACTGCTATAGAACTGAAGGAACGATACTGTGTTTGCAGTCGTGTGCTCTGAAAAAACGGTAATCTTCGAGTATCTCTTTATCCGATGTGCTTAGAATAAAACGTGAAAGCCATACCTTGACATGTAACTGTATTATTGTTATTTAATAACACTTGAAGTAATTATGAAAGGTATCAAAGCTTTCGGGGACCCGCCAATAGATGACGTCATTTCTTTGCATATAATTGCAATGAGGCGTAACTACCGGAAAATCAAGTAGCCAAATACCGACAAAGTCAGCGCGGTTGGCTGGGCATTAAAAGAATAGTAATAAACAAAAACAGAACCTTCATTTCTCAGTTGTGTAAGAAAATCATTAGGTATGGCATTAGCTGACATCAAAAGCGTAAAGGGAGCAAGCAGAAAAGCGAAAGAAAAAATGGAATTGCAACGGAGATAACCAGAACGCCGCCGCGCGCGCGGAGAAATCGTTTGTTATGACGCGAGCATTTTTTGTAACGCTGTCTACTTGGAATGCCGGGTATTTGGTTCATAAAACAGCTGTTGACTCAAGGCTACTTTCCTTCGGGTCAACCTAAGTCACCTTCAGATAGCAATCACCATCATTCGAACCCTTTGATGCTGCTCACAAACAATTTTAGTCCGACAACAACAAAGAAAAAATTATATATAAATGAAAACATGAACAAACATCTCTGACATGAGCTCCCAGCACAATTTCGCATTAAAAATCAAGGCCTTTTCCCTCACTTCCTCTAAAATTTCAGTTCTTCCACGATAATAACAGTGAAAAACACACTTGCAAATTACACGGAATTACGGATTTGAATTAACTCATGATCGAGCTATATTACGGAGACTTGAATCTCAACCTGAATTATAGCAAACAAATAGCTCCCCTTCCCCTCCCCGTTATTATTCTAGTGTTCGTATGCTTAGAAACTGGTTTCTTACGAGTGCATGGCAGATTTTATGTCGGAATTGCGTGTTGCAAATTTTGATGAATGAGATCTAGAACGAACGTTGATTTTTTCAATACTTTCCTAATTAGATGAATGTCAAAGGCTCACTGAAATAACACTGTAGTACATTATTCCATAATCACTTTTTCAGCTATTATTAGGAAATCATAAGCTGCAAAGGACGGATTTCATTCTACGCGAAGCACCTTGTTCATCGGGTTGTTACCGAACTGTGCTGCCTTTAATAAATGTTTCTTGTTCTTGGGAGTTTTCTTCTTGTTGTTCAGGTCTTTGTTTTCTCTTGTTCAAGTCTTCGCTTTTTTCTTTCCTTGCGTCCGATTTTTCCTGTTCAGGTCTTTGTTTTTCTTCTTTCTTAGGGCTTTGTTTCTTTGTGAAAACAAGAATTTGTCGAATCCGCATCTTTTCGCTCTGGAGTGAGTTGCTCTAACCGACAAAGCTACACCGACAGAATGTATCGCTGCAGATTTGTTATCTTGACACGTGCTTCACTTCCGTAATATGTCACATTTTTTCTTGCGCCTCCCCCCCCTCTTGTGAGAAGTCTTTGCTTCTTATTCTTGGGTCTACCCTTCTTGGTCTTGGATCTTTGTTTCTTCGATCTTGGCTTTTCCTAATCCTTGGGTCTTTGTTTCTTCTTGTTCTTGAGTTTTGCTTCTTCTTTTTCGAAACATTACTTCTTTTTCTTCCTTCGTGGGTCTCTGCTTCCTATTCTTGAGTCTTTGCTTCTACTTGTTCTTGGATCTTTTCCCCTTGTTATAAGATCTCTGCTTCTCTTCATTCTGGCGTCTTAATTTCTCCTTCTTCTTGGGTCTTTGCTTCTTGTTTGTCTCCTGATTTCTTCTTGTTCGGATCTTTGTTTCATTTTGTTCTTGGATCTTTTCTTCTTGTTGTTCGAATATTTGCTTCATTTTGTTCTTGGGGTTTTGCTTCGTTCCGTTGCTGGGTCTTTGTTTCTTCAAGTTCGGATCTTTGCTTCATTTTGTTCTGGGGTATTTGCTTAGTTTCGTTCTTGGGTCTTTGTTTCTTCTTGTTTGCCTCTTTATTTCATTTCGTTCTTGGGTCTTTGCTTCGTTCCGTTGCTGGGTCTTTGTTTTTTCTTGTTTGCCATTTTGTTCCTTTTTCGGATCTTTGCTTCATTTTGTTCTCTTGGGTCTTTGCTTCGTTTCGTTCTTGGGTTTTTGTTTCTTCTTGTTTGCCTCTTTGTTTCTTCGGATCTTTGTTTCATTTTTGTTGGGTTTTTGCTTCTTGGGTCTTTGTTTCTTCTTGTTTGCCTCTTTGTTTCTTCTTCTTCGGATATTTGTTTCATTTTGTAGGGTTTTTGCTTCTTGGGTCTTTGCTTCACTTTTGGGAGGGTCTTTGCTTTGTTCTTTGTTTCTTCTTTTTCAAATATTTGCTTCATTTTGTTCTTGGGTCTTTGCTTTTATTCTTTGTTTCCTCTTGTTCGAATCTCTGCTTCATTTGTTCTTGGGTCTTTGCTTTTGTTCTTTGTTTCCTCTTGTTCAAATCTCTGCTTCATTTGTTCTTGGGTCTTAGCATTTATTCTTTGTTTCCTCTTGTTCGAATTTCTGCTTCATTTGTTCTTGGGTCTTAGCTTTTATTCTTTGTTTCCTGTTGTTCGAATCATTACTCCATTTTGTTCTTGGGTCTTCACTTCTTGCTCTTGGATCTTCCATAGTTGAATCTCATCAAGCTTGCAATAGAAATGTACTTAAAACTTTTCATTTTCCCGTAGCTTGATGTTTCTACGACTACCGAAGGCTACAAAAAAGCAGTCCATTCCTAAATTCGCTTTCCTAGCGAGCAGAAAAAGGTAACACTTACTTTTTTGCCTCACGTAGAATGAGAATTCAAGCCCCTCAACCACATCATGCAGCATACTGGACCTCTAGGCAATCGGGAGTAGCTGATGGTCTTCGAAGAACACAACTGATTTCGAATATTTTCACCATAACCCATATAGCAAGAAAGTTGTGGAATAAAAGCTAATTAGATTGCCGCTCCAATGTCACAGAGGTCTGAACGCTGCTGTTTGATCATTCGTCTGAAAAGGGTCGGGGTTCGAATCCCCGTGAGGCATGAATGTTGTGTTTCTCTTATCGCACTGGCTCTCTCCCTTCCCTGGAACTAGTGGTCTTAAATTAGGAGCACACGACTGCTTATAGTTGACTGAGTTGTTCACGGTGGTCACTAAACCCACAACAATAACAACAACAACAACAACAACAAAAAGATTACGCAGAATAGTGGTTCATGAAACCTTCTCATATACCGACGAGCCGTTAAATAATGACCACCTACCTAAAAACCTGTATAGGAATCCCTATAGCCCGCAAAACAGAGGGCACTCGGCGAAGCATCGACTCGATGAGGTGGCGATAAATATTCTGGGGTATCTGGTTCCATAATGTCAACAGCAGGTCTTCCAGTTCCCGAACATTTCCGGGTCGTTGTGATTTAGCGTGAAACCGCTTTCCAAGTAGAACCACAAATGTTCGATTGGGTTCATGCCAGGTGAATTTGGAGGCAGGGCATTAACAGAAAGTCCCCAGCATGTTCCTCGAACCACTCTTTGACGATTCTGGCAGTGTGGCATGACGCATTATCCTGTTGGTAATGGCCATCACCAGCACGGAACACAGTTGCCATGGATGGGGGAACTTGGTCAGCAACGATGTTCAGATACATGACAGCTGTCAAGGGATTGCGCTGTTGGGAGAATGGGGCCTAAAATTTCCCAAGGAAATACTGCTTACAGCATAACACAGCCGCCTCCAGCCTGTTTCCGCCCAACAGTGCATCCAGGTGCAATAGCCTCCGTTGATAATCGGTGTATCCACGCTCGGCCGTCTACGTGATGCACCAGGAATATTGATTCGTGAGACTAGGACACTTTCTTCTAACTATCCACGGTCCAATCTTGATTAAATCTTGGGCCCATTTCATTCGTTGTTGGTGACGCCATGCAGTGAGCATGGGGACCCAGCTGGATGTTCGGCTACGCAGACCCATGCGCAGAAGGCTGTGAAGAACTGTGTGCTGTGGCACATTGCCCTGAACACCACTGTTGTAGCTGCAGGTGGTTTGTCGCACTGTGGCCCTGCGGTCGCTGTGAACAATGCGCGACCTTTTCCGCCTCTCTCTGACAAAATGCGCGACCTTTTCCGCCTCTCTTTTCCGCCTCTCTGCAGACGACACACGGCTAGACGACGGTTCGTCGTTTGGCCATCTGTGCACCACTTTTGATACCTACTCACCACAGTGGCACGTGAACAACCCACAAGCCACGCCGTTTCCGAGATTATAATTCCGAAGCGACGTGCCATCACAATTTGTCCTTTATCAAATGCCGATACATCGGCAGCTTTTCCCATTCTGACTCCGAACACTCTACTAACGGAAAGCCAGCCCTCGGGTTGTACACTATCTACCAACAAGTAATTGGACACCTGTGATAGCAAAGGAAAACGAAGTTTATTCACCTTCAATAGTTGGTGGAGCCTCCACGACCGGCGATTACAGCTGCTACCCTCCGGGGCATACTCTCAACCAGGCGTTGCACGACGGCTAGTGGTATTTTCTTCCACTCCGCTTGGAGAAGACAGGTCAGTTCCTTCACCGATTTCAGACGGTGGGGGCACCCCTTAAGTCGACGTTCCAACTCGTCCCAGAGGTGTTCGATAGGGTTGAAGTCCGGGCTCTGCGCAGGCCAGTCCATTCGATTAACCCCATTGTCACCATACCAAACCATGGTGGACCTCGCAACATGACAGGGGGCATTGTCATCCTGAAAGTAACACGGGTCCACCCCGTAAAACTGCCACAACGTAGGAAGCGCATGGTCATCCAAAATGGTGCAGTAGGTCTCGGCGTTGAGTCTACCAGGAATTGCGACCAAGAGTCCCGTGCCATACCAGGAGAAACACCCCCATAGCATAATTCCACCGCCGCCGAACTTCACAGTTGGCACAATACATTCCGGCAGGAGGCGTTCTCCAGGCAGACGCCAAACCCAGACTCTGCCATCCGAACGGTAGAGGGTGAACCTTCATTCGTCGCTCCAGAGAACCTGTTTCCACTGTTCAACGGTCCACTGTCGACGTTCTTTGCACCACGTTAGCCGAGCAGCGCTATTGGAATTGGTGATCAAAGGCTTGTGGGCGGCAGCACGTCCATGATAACCGAACAGATGGGCTCCCTTATGGATGGTATTCATCGAAAGAACACTCCCGGATGCCTGTTCAAACTCCTCGCGGATGTGGCCCATCGATTTGGTGCTGTTCTTTCCGAATTTCTCTGGCCAGCACCCGTCGGTCTCTAACTCCCAGTTTTGTGTGTCTGCCGGGTCGGGGCACATTCCGACAGTCACCTCTCACCTTCAACTTGCCAATCACGTAGGCCACTGCCGATTTTGAGTACTTCAACTCGCTGGATATGTCACGTATGGATCGGCCATTTCTGTGATACCCGACAATTACACCTTTCTCAAAATCAGAGAGCACCGAACTGCGTGGCATCTTGCATGCGACTGGTTGCGTTGTTGTTTCCCACTCGATATTTAACGGCGGCGGCCGTGATGTGATATCAGGACCGCAGATATCGTCCATTGCAGGGGTGTCCAATTACTTGTTGGTAGATAGTGTACATGTACTGCTCTGTTAACTTCGCCTGCGCCACCGTTAGGTCTCCAGGCGCGCTCATTTCTCTAGGTTGGGGGGTGGTCATAATGTAATGGTTCATTGGTGTATATCCTTATTTACGCCATTTGTGGTGACTGTGAAATGTGTACTGTCAGCCAAGCAAAATTATCACGTTCTTCGCTGCCTAACAGCTGAGATGGAACAGTGGACAGTGATTTTAAGGCTGTTCAGTGCTTAAAAGATCCTCCGGCGAAACGGCCCCAAGTTCAGGAAACTTATAAAGGCCTGCGTACGCACAGGTGTATCAGAGACTGCCCGATTTATGATAGCTACTACTATGGATAACTTGCGGCTAATGAATGAAACAGATACTCCCAAGGCAGTGGACGGGAACTGAGAAGAATCAGTGATGAGCTGATGGAGGAAGGGCGTGAGAGGACAAGTCCATTCCACGCGTTAAAGCGTTGTTTGATGGCCGTAAAGATGACACCTTAGTGTATGCCAAGAAACATATTTAGGCAGTGAAAGAAGAGTCATTGGCTTGGTGGAGGAACCAGGGTCCAAATATTTAGGGCGTATGGCGAAGAAATATCCTGTGCGAAATATTCGAAAATTCATGCGATCCACTATATCCGATCTCGCTACAGAACTTCAAAATCAGATTCTTCGGCAGACGACTGAAATTTAATAGTTAATCAAACCTTAAGCATTCCCGCGAATCGCTCCTATTACCGGAAGTTTTTCATTATATGGATACGCAAAAGGTGAGAAAGGAGTTCTTCCGTTAATGTACGAAAGGAATTGCGGAAAGGTTTCTGAAAACTCAGAATTTTCCATTAACACATCTTAAAAACAGAAATTTACCTTGAATATAAGAAAAGAATTGCGGAAAGGGTCCTGAAAATTCAGAATTTCCCGTTAACACGTCTTAAAAACGGAAATTTACCGTTAATACAAGGAAGGAATTGCGGAAAGGTTTCTGAAAATTCAGAATTTTCCATTAACACATCTAAAAAACGGAAATTTACCTAGAATATAAGAAAGGAATTGCGGAAATGGTCCTGAAAATTCAGAATTTCCCGTTAACACGTCTTAAAAACGGAAATTCACCGTTAATACAAGGAAGGAATTGCGGAAAGGTTTCTGAAAATTCAGAATTTTCCATTAACACGTCTAAAAAACGGAAATTTACCTAGAATATAAGAAAGGAATGGCGGAAAGTGCCCTGAAAATTCAGAATTTTCCGTTAACACGTCTTAAAAACGGAAATTTACCGTTAATACTAAGAAAGAATTGCGGAAAGGTTTCTGAAAATTCAGAAGTTTCCGTTAACACATCTTAACAAGAAAGATGACACCGAATTTTCGGGTGTAATAAGCACTTCCTTTGAATCCGTTGTGACGCAAATTAATTTTATCAAAGCTATTCAAAGTCAATGGAACCTGTATGGAAAACAATAGTATCTGACGGAAGAAAGAAGTTTTTCAATCGGGTTTTTAATCCCTCAGATATTGCTGTAAACGTAAGTTTACGCCATCTAGTTGCAGACTTGTGTGTTAAGAAAAACATGAATTAATTTGAGAAACATTTCGCACCGGAAACGCTCTCCAACACAGAAAGAATTTTTCAAATCGGACTCTTAGAAACAGAGATATCGACAAAGATAAGATATGAATCTACGCTTCCTGAAGGGGGGCATGCATTACTTTAAGAAGAACGTAATCTCAAAAGGTTTTTCGATTTGAGCACTATAGGTCCACGAAAGAATGTTTTCAGGCAAGTTTTCAGGAGCTCGGATTTTGCTGCAAATACATAAGCAGAAATTAACACTTATGCCCCTTGGTGGCCAAACCATTCTTTACTAAACATTAGAAATTATATGAAAAGGATTTTCCATGAGGTGTTGTATGCGATGCAGAAAGAATTTTTCAAATCGGAGTTTTAGATGCACATATATAAGGGGAAACGCAATTTATCTTTACGCACCCTAGCTGAAAGTCTATGAATTACTTTAAAAATTTGAAATTATATGAAAAACATGTCACACTGAAAACACTATCCAACAAAGAAGGAATTTTTCAAATCGGACTCTTAGAAGTAGAGATATTGACAAAAATCAGATATACATCTACGCTCCCTGGTGGAGAAACCATGCAATATTTTAAAAATAAGATATTGCGAAAAGGTTTATTGAAGTGAGTGGCATCGGTCCACGAAAGAATTTTTTCAATCGAGATTTTAGAAGCTCACATTTTATGGCAAATTCATCAGAAGCAAAAATTAGCACTTACGCTCCCTGGTGGCCAAAGTAGTCTTTACCAAAAATTAGAAATTATGTGCAAAACATTTTCCACCAGGAGATGTATCCGCTAAAGAAAGCATTTTTCAAATCGGAGTTTTAGAAGAAGAGATATCGGAGGAAACGTAATTTACTTTTACGCCCACTAGCGAAAAATCTATGCGTAATTTGAAAAAAGTAACTATATCTAAAATACTCTTCGACATAAATGGAATCGAAAGATAAAATAATTTTTTCAATCGGTTGTTTAGAAGCAAATACGTGGAATAAAACGTATTTTTAAATTCGACATCATCTGCATTTGCGCCCTCTAGTGGCGAAATTGTACATCGCAAAAAAAAAAAAAAAACGAAATAAAAGATCATCATTCGCATATTTCAAGCTTCCCGATGCGAAAATAATTTTTCAAATCGGACTAATAGTTGCTGAGATATCGTGTCTACAGGCGTCCGGACGGACGGACGGACGGACAAACCGATGGCATAAGCACGATCATTTTTATAAAAGACTTGCTAAAAACGGAAATTTACTTTGAATATAAGAAAGGAATTGCGGAAAGAGTCCTGAAAATTCAGAATTTCCGTTAACACATCTTAAAAACGGAAATTTACAGTTAATACAAGGAAGGAATTGCGGAAAGGTTTCTGAAAATTCAGAATTTTCCGTTAACACATCTTAAAAACGGCAATTACCGTCAATATAAGAAAGGAATTGCGGAAGGGTTTCTGAAAATTCAGAATATTTCCTTAACACATCGTAAAAGCGAAAATTTATCGTGAATATGAGAAAGGAATTGCGTAAAGGGTTCTGAAAATTCAGAGTTTTCCGTTAACCCATCTTAAAAACGGAAATTTACCGTCGGTGCAATAAGAAAGATTTGCGGAAAGCATTCTGAAAATTCAGAATTTCCCGTTAACACATCTTAAAAACGGAAATTTACCGTTAATACCACAAAGGAATTGTGGAGTGGTTTCTGAAAATTCAGAATTTTTTTTTAACAGATCTTAAAAAGGGCAATTTACCGTGAATAAAGAACTGCGGAAAGGTTTCTGAAAATTCAGAATGTTTCCTTAACAACACACCGTAAAAGCGAAAATTTACCGTGAATATAGGAAAGGAATTGCGGAAAGGGTCCTGAAATTCAGAATTTTTCTTTAACCCATAAAAGCGGAAATTCACCATTAAAAACGGAAATTTACCGTCGTCGGTGTAATACGAAAGAATTGCGGAAAGCATTCAGAATTGTTTGTTAACAGATCTTAAAAACGGCAATTTACCGTGAATATAAGAAAGAAATTGCGGAAAGGTTTCTGAAAATTCAGAAATTTTCCTTAACAACACATCGTAATAGCAAAAATTTACCGTGAATGAAAGGAATTGCGGAAAGAGTCCTGAAATTTAGAATTTTTCTTTAACCCATAAAAGCGGAAATTCACCATTAAAAACGGAAATTTACCGTCGGTGTAATACGAAAGAATTGCGGAAAGTATTCTGAAAGTTCAGAATTTTCCGTTAACACATCTTAATAACGGAAATTTACCGTTAATACCAGAAAAGAATTGCGGAGAGGTTTCTGAAAATTCAGAATTTTTCGTTAACACATCTTAAAAACGGAAGTTTACCTTGAATATAAGAAAGGAATTGCGGAAAGGGTCCTAAAAATTCAGAATTTTCCGTTAATAATCTTAAAAACAGAAATTTGCCGTGAATATAAGAAAGAAACTGCGGAAAGGGCCCTGAAAATTCAAAATTTTCCGTTAATACATCTTAAAAACAGAAATTTACGGTGAATATAAGAAAGAAATTGCGTAAATTGTTCTGAAAATTCAGAATTTTCCGTTAATACATCTTGACAGCAGACATTTACAGTGAATGCGGAAAGGGTTCTGAAAACTCCGAATTTTCGTTTAACACATCTTAAAAACGTCAATATCAGAAAACAATTGCGGAAAGGTTTTTGAAAATTTAGAACTTTTGTAGGGTACGAAAAATCCGTGAAATTCAGGTTTCTTTCCGTCATTTCACAAAAGAGGTTGTATCAGAAATATGCTTCGTAAATTCACGAAAGGAATCACGGAAAGTGGATCGTCAATTTCAGAAATTATTTTACAGTGTTTCCGGGACCCGAATCCATCTCGGACGAATGGTCGGGATAGCTCGACCTCCATGGCGTCATCCGCATTCCTGATGACGAATGACACCAGCTGCATCTTCTCCCAAGACTCCCAGTAACCGAGTGATCAGAGAAGTAGATTTCTAGCTAGTGATTCGGGTTGAGTCCAGGTTCGAGAACTTACCCAGGTGGAGCAGTGTCTAAGTGCTTTTGACCTTTCGTCTGAGTGGGCCAGGGTTCGAGTACTGGGGTAAGGCATGCGTGGTGTGTTTGTCTTACAGCACTGGCTCTCTTTTTCTTCCCTCTAATCAGTGGCCCTAAATTAGGGACAAGAAATTCCTTATAGCGCATTGAGTAGCTCACTCTGGTTCATAACCTTTCAAAGTATACCAGGTTTGAGTCCCTGGTGAGGCATAGGTGGTGTACTTGTCTTCTTATGCCGGTTGTCTCCCTTCCATGGAACCAATCCACCTAAATTAGGGACAGGCGACTGCTTTTAGTCCTTAGAGTTCCTCATGGTGGTCGTCCCCCCCCTAATAAAACAAACCAGGTTCAAGACCGTGATGAGGCATGAGTGGAGTGTTTGTCCCCAACTCTGTCTCTGTTCAGTCCGTTCTCTGCAACTAGTGGCTCTAAATTAGGGACAAGAAACTCCTTAAAGCGCATTGAGTAGCTCACTCTGGTTCATAACAATTCAAAATATACCAGGTTTGAGCCCCTAGTGACGCATATATGGCGTGCTTGTCTTGCTATGCCGGTTGTCTCCCATCCACGGAACCAGTGGACCTAAATTATGGACGAGCGACTGCTTTTAGTCCTTAGAGGTGCTCATAGTGGTCGTTCACCCCCCCTTCCCGAAATAAAGCAGACCAAGTTCAAGTCCATGATGAGGCATCGGTTGTGTGCTTGTCTCCCACTCTGGCACTGTTCAGTCCGTTCTCTGCAACCAGTTGCTCTAAATTAGGGACAGGAAGCTGCTTTTACCCCTTACATTTGCTCGTGGTGATCGCTAAACACCAAAACAAAACAACAACAGAAAAGAGTTCTGGTATTTTGGTTCTTACATCTATTCCAGGAAAATAACAAAGTGTTTTCCTTTTTAGGTAAGTGCCACTTCTTTCCTGAATTCCAGAGAAAGCAGGTAGAGTAGAAATTAAGAAGAGTAATGTCGGAAAGTTTAGTAGCCTGGAAAGATGTCTACATAAAGGATCTGAGAGGAAGAAGGAATGAAATATGACATTCCGAGAATAGATGATCGGCGTTTTTGCACATGAGATGCAGGTATTCTACCGCAGTTTGTTGACCCTGAAACCTTTGCCGTAGTTCACCCTTCACCTACTAATCGCAGCTGCCGGTAATAGTGCAAATCTGATGATGGTTTAGTCAGGCTTTGACACAGAAAGAAGCGACCATGTTTTCTTGATTTCCCATGGAATTGCGGTTGCGGTGAAGGAAGGGTGTGAGTAAATGTTGCCGCAGCTCGCCCTCACTTCGACCTACATGACGAAGCGGAGAGTGATCCCCACTTCTTAAAAGAGGATGAGGCAGAGGGTGGGTGTGGGGGGAATGATCTTTCCACACAGGGCAGACACTGAAATTGGTTACATCCCAGATTTGCCCAGGAATAGGGACAACTCAGCCACATGGCCCTTTTATGCAGAAAAAGAAAAGAAGTACTAATTTTTCTTTAATGCAAATCAGGTTTCTTTCTCAACCATTCACATCGCTCAGAGTTCATTCATACCTTTTTTGCCGTAGGTTCTGAATACAAAAGCCCCTTGAAAAAGTCGTGGTTGAGTTGCAATGGAAAAAAGCAAAACAAAATGATGTATTAAAAATAGAAATTAACACGTCATTTATTGCTCTTTTGTTTTGTTTTGTTTCTGGTTTTATCAACCACTGTGAGCCAGTGGCGCAGTGGTCTAAGCGATGGCTTCTGATCATTCGTCCGAAAGGGGTCTGGGTTCGAATCTCAGTAAGGCATGGATGTTGTGTTTGTCTTACGTCGCTGGCTCTCTCCCTTCCCTGAAAACAGTGACCTCCTAATTTAGGGACGGGCGACTGCTCATAGCCCATTCAGTTGCTCACAGTGGTCGTTAAACCTCCAATCAAAAAAAAAAAAAAAAAAAAAAAAAAAGGCAGCGCCTTGTAACACTCGGCCACCGGGGCGGATATTTATTCTTTGTCTGAGAGAATAAATTTGATAATTTGACTAATATTATGTATATATTTAATAAAATTTTATAACTCTTTCATAATTTGTAATTTAAAACCTGTGTTATTTCGATATACACCGAGATGGTAGTTTTTAGGTCCGCCTCTACTCGTTATGTAAATTGCTCTCCAACTCATAAGACGTCTCGTGATAAATTAGGCAGACCAGGCTGTCCAGCATCAGGTAGCTTTCAATGATCAGAATAGGCAAAACGAGTGCTCTGAGTGACTCTGAACGTGGCGTGGTGTTGGGGTGTTTTTGATTCAACAGTTTCACTTATGCAGAACCTCGGAAGAATCGAAGCTTAATTTCAAAGTCCAAGCCATCATGTTCGATAATTTGAACCCATCTGTTTGCCAGTTTTTCAATTCCTATACAGTACCAAACTTTCTGTTTAAAGGCAAAGAACTTTTGGCACTCGCCTTCGACATTGTCCAAAGTAGTGAACTGCTTGCCACGGAGAAAATCTGCCATTCCCCGAAACAAATAGTAGTCTGAAGGGGGCTAGGTCAGGGCTGAAAGCTAGTGAGGCAGCAGCTCGATTCCATGCAATTCTTGAAGTTTAACTTGGGCCAGATTAGCGGTATGAGGTTTTGCATTGTCTTATTGCATCAGTGATTGATTTCGGTTAACTAAGGCAGGATACCTCCACTGAAGTTCGTCAGACACCCTGTCCAAATGCTGAGAATACAGTTCAGCATTGATAGATCGACCATTCGGAATGAGCTCAAAGTGGATTACATCTTCATAATTCCACCAGACACACAGCATGAGCTTTTCCTCAAAACGCCCGCGTTTGGCGGTAATTTAAGTTGGTTCACCTCTATTCAGCCACTGTTGTAAAAATCTAAATTTTGAAAATACATCCACTTTTCATCTCCAGTAACTATTCGTTTGATAAATCGAGTATCGCGTGGATTTCTGAGCAGTTCATACTTCGACACGTCGTTGACTTTTAGCTGGGGTGAGCTCATGAAGCAAATACGGTATCGTCTGTTAACATTTACGATCTTGTGCAGGTCGTAAAGGTTTGCAGACGATGGTAGATTTAGAAACTCCCAGTTCTTCTGACAATTTGCGAGTGCTTGTTCGTGGATTGTTTTTCACAACTACTTGAAGGGCGTCCAAATCAACAGCAAAGAGCCTACTCGAACCTTCTGTTTTTTTCAAGCTCAAGCCAGCAGTTGCAATTCCAGATCTCCGGATATCTAGCCGAGGCTAACGCACTCGTATAGATATGGAGAGATCTGGAATTCGGATCCCCAGCAGTGACCGGATAACAATTTTTCGGTTGCTATGTGCTGACAAAAACGTGGGAAGAGCGATGTCTTTGTTTATTCTGAAAACCCTCTTTGATCGGTTAGATTTCTTTTTCTAAAAAACTCTCTTTGGATCAATTAGGGTTCTTTCGTTTAAAAACTCTCTTTGGATCGTTTAGGGTTCTTTTTTCCAGGAAAAAAAACCAAACTCTTGGGATCGGTTAAGAACCAGAACCACGGTTTTTCACTCATTTTTTCCCACTTCCCCGGAAAACACGCTTTTCCATATATGAGAGTAAATGTCTTTTAATACCTGTCAACGCAATCTGTGATTCCAGAAGACGCAATAAAAAAGTTCTTGTTTCGTAAAGAGGTAATTACGACAGAGATTTTCGAGTTTTTTCTTAGTGTAGAAGTTTCCTTAACATACAGTATGGTAAAGAAAAAGAAATAAGAAGCTAACTGGTGATTGTCTGTGTGTAATTAATTTCACTGTGAACTTGGAAATTTCGAGAAAAATACTGAAAGACCCTCCAAATAAAATAAATGACAAGAGTGGATGACATCATGAGCAAAGTAAAGACCCTCAAGTGCCAATGGGCTGGACGTATTGCTAGAATATCTGACCACTGTTGGTCAAATGAAATACTAGAATGGATACCGAGGGACAGGAAACGATCCAGAAGAAGACCATCTGGGAGATGGCTGAATGAAATTCGAAAGCACGTCCTAGTGACATGGAAGAGAGTTGCTCTTTGGGAGACCTTCATTCAGCAGTGAATTGAAACTGAGGATGATATATACTTTTGTAGTAGTTCACATAGACGCAACAGAACTGACAGGAAAGCAAAATAGAGTTAGCCTAATTGGTGGTACCGTTGCATTATAGTTTTAATTGGGTTGTAATGCGATAGATGGCGCCTCTGGTCTTATTTTGGGATTACGATCTGAGTGGAACGTGCCAAAAGAACGACCGCGTCGCGAACAGAACGTTGCACAAAAGTGGGAATGAGAGCCATGATGTGTCTTCTACAGACAGGAGGATGAAACCGATTGACAGTTTGTAGTAGGGTGGTAACGTGTATTCTGACAATTGTTTACCCCAGTGGTGAGTGTATTAGTGGTGGAAATGTTTAAAATGGCGAACAATGTGAGCATGACGTCAAACGATAGTGTCACCCAAGCAACCTCCACGAACCCGAAGAAATTCAGAGAAACAGCTTTTTCAGGGAAAGTGACGTCGACATGCGTTGTGGAACAATATTGGAACCATTCTCTACAGCTATCTAGAAAACGGTATAGCTTTTCAGCAGCTCGATCTACTGCCTTCTGTTTAACAAAGACCCCGAAGTCTGCAATCCAGTCCCAACGTTGGGGCGTCCTCCTCTATGGTGATATCTGTCCCGGTTTCCGAGTGGTGCGAAGTGTTGGAGTCTAATCTAGAGATGGAAACGGGTCACAGGTTACCGGGTCGACAATTTCTTGCGGGTCATACGGGTCGGGTCAAGGTGTTCCTGACCGGATTTGGATCCGGTTTTATTTCCTTTTTATTTTTGAAAGGGAAAAATATATATTTCAAAGAACCTTTCAGATACCTCAAAACTGCAGAGTATGATTCAGGAATTTGCTGAGATGGGTAAAGAATTAAGATTAAAAATGAACTTTGAGAAGACAAAATTGAAGTACAATTCTTTTTACAAGACATGAAGATTTATCGAACTATGGGGAAAAGCTGGAGATAACCGATACCTAAATTTACCTTGGACAGCAGATATAAAGCAAAAGTCACATTGATGAAGAAATTAGTCGACGAAAAGACTTGGTTGGAGAGCTTTTACAAGAAACAGTACAATTATTGAGATCAATATGCCATTATGTCTTAAAAGAAAAGTGTTTAATCAATGCATCCTTCCAGTGCTTATGTACGGAGCAGAGACGTGGAGCTTAACTAAAAAAGACATATAAAGACTGCAGACAACTGAAAGAAGCATGGAGACCTGCACGCTTGGTGTAACTAAGAAAAATAAAAAGAGGAACTCGTGGATAAGGAAAATGACAAGAGTGGAAGACATCGTGATCAGAGTAAAATCAATGAAATGGCAATACGCCGGACATATTGCCAGAAAAACGGACCAGCGATGAACAACCGAAATTTTTGACTGGATTCCAAGTGACAGGTAAAGACGCAGAAGTCCACGTGAAAGATGGGTGGATGGAAGAGACTGGCCCAAGACAGTCTGTTGTTGAAGAAACTTGGGGAGACCTTCATCCAGCAGTGGATTGGTAATGATTGACAATGATGATGATATATTAGAATTTATAGTTCAAAGAAGATTTGTCCGGGTCTGTTCCGATTATGTGACGACAGGGTTCGGATCCAAAACTTTTGACCCGTTTCCAACTCTGGTCTAAGAATTCGTTCGAGATGAATCCGAGTTCGAATCCCCGTGGTTGCACTGACTCTGTCTTTCTCTCTCTCACTTCCCTGGAACCAGTGGTCCCAAATAAGAGACAGGCGACAACTGGAAACCCATTGAATAATTCAGTGGTCGTTAGAACCCTAGACAACAATAAAGGCGTTTGTTTGCAAAACGACAACTCTCGTCCATGCAGTTGCTGTGAGATGTTTGCAACCATTCAGAAATTGCGTTTTAAAGTGGTACCAACAACATTTGTTTGGGTCCTTAGATTTGATTCCGAGAAATTTCCTTCTTTTTGTCACACTCAAAGATACGTCGCCAGGGAAACATTTTCGTTTCGACTGCGAAGTGCAACAAGCCGAACACGAGTGATTGGGCATGCGTCTACGAGTGATTGGGCATGCGTCTTAAGTTTTCCTTGGATGAAATCCATGCTTTGGTTTCTCTATGGAAGGTCTCTCGTACGTTGCAAGGGAAGAGTACAAGTGAAGATGTCTCTCTGTTGTCCAAGATACAAAAGACATCTTGAAGGTACTGCCTCCTCCTTAATAACTGTTGAAATTTTGAAGTGATTTTAATGAAACTGCACTGACATGTGTACCATGATATGTTACCAATGTGGGAACAAATTTTTTCAGGATCGAAAGTAAAGATCATGAATGATGGAGAAAGGCAGGAGGCCCTAATTGAATTCCTGGGAAAAGAGGGATGTGAGGCTCCCAAAATCCACAAAAGACTTCTTGGTGTATGGAGCTGCCACAATCGATATCAGTATAATGTCTGAAGATGGATGAAGAGGTTTCGAGAGGGAGAAAGTTCAGTGTCGGACAAACAACGGAGTGGAAGACCCGCAACTGCAGTGACAGATGCCAAAGGGTAACGAGTGAAAGACCTCATCACAGTTCATCGTCGTGTCACCATCCAGGAGTTGTGCGATGCAATTCATTGTGGTCATTGTGTTATCTGGGCTACAGAAAAGTTTGTTCAGAAGTGGATCCCAAGAAACGTAACACGTTAACAATGTGAGCAAAGGGTGGACATGTGCCGTAACCTCTTGAACTGTTATGAGAGAGAGGGCGAGGTGTTTTTCGTTAACGTTGTGACGGGGGATGAAACCTGGGTGTTCTTTCATGACCCAGAAACAAAACGAGCATCGATAGATTGGCACCGCATATCTTCACCTGGACAGAAAAAGATGAAAACAACTCGTTCCGCAGGAAAAGATATGGTGACAATTTTCTGGGACAAACGTGGTGTCATTTTGACTGGTTTCCTTGAACAATAAACAGTACTCACTATGTGCAGACATTGCAGAAGCTAAATGAAGCTATCATAAGGAAAAGACGTGACATTTCACTTCGTAGTGTTGTTTTTCACCATGATAACGCACGTCCCCACACCTCAATGGAGACTTCACGGGCTATTGCCAAAATGGGGTGCACGGTGATGCCCCAACCCCCCTACAGTCCTGATTTGTCTCCCTCAGATTTTTTCCTGTTTGCCCCTTTGAAAACACCCTTCGTGGGGAACGTTTCGATGATGTTTCAGACATTAAACTGGCTGTGAACTCATGGATGAAACGGCAGCTTTAGGAATTCTCCAAAATGAATTTAACCAATGGATTTAAAGATGGCGGAGCCTCCCCGGTAGCGCAGTGGTCTAAGCGATGGCCTCTGATCATTCGTCCGAAAGGGGTCCGGGTTCAAATCCCGTTGAGGCATGGATGTTGTGTTTGTCTTACAGCACTGGCTCTCTCCCTTCCCTGGAACCAGTGACCCTAAATTAGGGACGGGCGACTGCTTATAGCCCATTGAGTTGCTCACGGTGGTCGTTAAACCTCCAGCAACCAAAAAAAAAAAAAAAAAAAAAAAAAAAAAGATGGCGAAAGTGTATAGAAAGTGATAGACAATACTTTGAACAGGCTAGCATTATTAACAATATGTCCAAGTATTTTGCCGCCAAGTTTCACATTTTTGCTGCTACAAATGAAAATCTTATGAGGGACGAGGCATTGCTTTTAGGATGGCCTTTGTATAAATAAAACTTTTGTTCTTTCCATTTTTGCTGTTTTCATTTATACCAGCCCCGCATGTTCGTGTATACAAGGCCTGTCAATAAAGTTAGGCAAATGCTGTCCTAACACGCAAATGGAAAGGTTGTAAAAGGTGTGACAACTTGGACAACGCAGGCAAGTATATGAGCGAACATATCCATACACGTCACGAAGCTGTGACGAAAGGTGCGACATGGATCGCGGTATCTGACGTAAGTGCACCTTCTTAGTGAGCAGAAATAGAGAGAATAAAAAACAGTATAAAATTCTGCTTCAAGGTGACTGCTGCTGTGTTGAGTCACCCGCCATATGTGCCTGATCTGGCATCGTATGAGTACTTCTTATTTCCCAGACTGAAATTAGCGCTGAAAGGGAAGATATCTGCGAACAGGACGACCCGCGTATAGAAAATAACAAAGAACGACTTTTCATATAGCTTCCAGCAGTTAGACGAACGATGGCAAAAGTGTATCGTTTCTTGGGGGAGGGGGGTATTTTGAAGAACAGTAAAGTAAATTTTCTCAAATATCACCTGTTGTACATTCACCGAACTCTATTGATAGACCTCGTGTTTGCATATGTGCATGTGTGTATGCATAAAATAATGAGAAGTGCAATAATTGTAGCATCTGTGACGTACTACGGAGGTGACGCACGTGTCAAGACAGCAAGTAGCAGTGATAAGCCATTGCCGGCGTAGCTTAATTGGAAAAGAATTCGGTTCCGGAGCAGAAGAATGTGGGGTTCGAGTGGCGCCACCGGCAAATTTGGGTTTCACATTGGCGCCCGAACGTAAAATGGATCTACGGACCATTAAGTTCTTCAAAAAATGTGTGATGTTCCTTCCACATGTCACCTGGAATTAATTAAAATTCCTTCTTTGCTTTGAAAAATGTGTGAAGCTTCTTCCACACATCGTCTGGAATTAGTGAAAATTCTTTCTTCTACAGAGAGTTACTTCGAGCAAGGTTTGTGGCGAACCCGAAAACTGCGATTTCGTACACCCACCTTTCTCAAGGACACTTCGTTATGTGAATGTCATCGTCGTTGCTACAAGCCGACGGAGCTTGCTTGTACGTCCGCGCACAGGTGATGTAAAGGGCGGGCGATGTGCGTGGGGTTATTCCAGACGTTTTCGAAGTGTGCGTTTGCATTGGTGAGTGTGTAGTCGTTGCTCCTGTAGACTGCAGTACAAATCTGAAGTTTAGAGTACATTTCGTTTATTCTGTGCAAACTGTGCGGCAGTTATGGGAAGATTAGGGGATATTTCACCACGAAAAGCTTCGCGAATGGTAACTTGAATTCGGCAAAAGCAATGCAGAGATTTCCCGGAAAACTGGGGTGCACAAGAGTACAGTTGGACGGCAGCTGGCGAAGATCCGTTGAATGGGTGTAATCAAGAATGGCAGGCTGGGTAAATGTGCCGAAAAATGAAAACAACTCCTAGAAGTAACAACACGTTGAAGCTGTTATGTCTGCGAAACAAGTTCGTCTCGTCAACAGTTTTTGCCAAATAACTGCAGGAGAGCTATGATACTGCTGTTTTGTCCTCGAACAGGGAGGAGCAGGTAAAGTTCTATGGGCCTGGCGTCTCATAGGGCGGTAAAGAAGCCCTTGCTAATCAATTTACAATGCAAGAAATGTTTAGAATGGACAAAAGAACATAAAGAGTGAAACACTGATATAGGTGGCGTCAAGTGTTATTTAGTGATGAGACAAAATTGAACATCGACGGTAACGACGCTGAGTGCCGAGTATTTCGACGACATAACGAGGAGTTGCATCCCTCTTGCACACCTAAGACAAGAAAGTATCCATGCAGTGTTGTGATTTGGGGATGTTTTGCTGCTGCTGGAGTGGGCAGAATCCATGTGTGTGTGAGAGCACTGTTCATGAACAAGTGTACAAAAGTATCCTCCAGGAAAAGAAGGTGCCTTCAGGATGTGATTTGTTACAGGGTTAGCCATACAGCTTCCAGGACGATTCGGCCCCCATGCCACCGTGCGCAAAAATCAGTAAAGCTTATGTGATGTCTTTAGGCAATGTCGTGCCTCTTCCTTAATCTAGTAATTCGCCAGACTTGAGACCGATTGAGAATTTGTGGCGCATTCTGAAAAGAAAAGTGCACGAACGTCACCCCAAAAATAAAGTGGAACTGATTAACGCAATTATTGATGTTTGGCACAAATGTATTTCGTCCGATATGTTGCGTAAGTTGGTTGATTCCATGCCCAACAGGTGCGCAGCCGTTGTTAAATCAAAACGTCACCCAACTAAATATTAGGTACGTAATTGTATTTGAATTTGAACATGTTACTTTGCCATGATTTCTGTTTCGCAGCACATTTCTGTCCAAAACTTGCGTTCTGTTAAAGGTATTTCCATTCTCTAAACTGATTTGACTTCTGCATGAAATGTGCTTTAAAATTATATATATTAGGTGTGAGACTTAATTTTCGGCCACAGGCACGACACTTTGATAGAAAATTATAGCAAATCGAATGCGTGCCTAATAAGGGAAATAATCCCCGTCGTGTTGGATACATTTGAGCCATCAGTCATGGAGCTGCCGAATGCCACTGCGGAAAAAAGAGTGCTGTTTCGAGTTGATAAAGTCATCAATACTTGTGTGGACCTCCTCGACAGAAGTGAAGGGCGTATCACTCAGGTGATGTTGCAGGGAGCGAAAGATGTGATAATCCGACGGGGCGACGTCTGGAGAATACGCCGGGTGGGAAAAAATCTCCCATCCCAGGTCGGTGATCGTGTTTAAAGTTGTTTTCGCGGTGTGAGGACGCGCGTTATCATAAAGCAACAGGACCGACCTTCTACCCTTGCCGGTGTATGGCCTTTTCGCCTCCATTGCGTCACTCACACGAATGAGTTGCTGACAATAACGCTCAGCATTGACCGTTTCACCAGGTTTGAGCAACTCATAGTGTACGACACCGCGCTGATCCCACCATATGCAAAGCAACAACTTCCTGTCATGGATATTCGGTTTGGCGGTACTGGTGGTAGGCTGACCTGGATAAACCCACGATTTGCGCCGCTCAGGATTATCGTAAAGGATCCACTTCTCAACACAGGTCAAAATCTTGTGGAGGGAAATCCTTTTTCTTGAATCTGGAGAGCAAGGACACAGCAACATCTTAGCGCCTAGACTTTTTCGCAGCTGTGAGTTGATGGGGCACGAAACGGCCCTCCTTGTGAATCCGTCTAAGCATGTGCAGGCGGTTTGCAATGGCTTGCCGTTTTACTCCGAGTTCCTGGGCGAGCTCTGACTGCGTGCAACAGGAATCCGCGTCCAACAGTTGTTCCAGTTCCTCATCGTCAACTTTCTGTGGCTTTCCCGGACGTTCTGCATCACGGAGATTGGAAATTTCCCTGCTTAAACCGCTGGAACCACTTCTTACACTTACTGTAGGACACAGAAGCCTCACGCAAAGCAACACAGATCATTTTCTGGGCTTCCGCGGCACTGTTTTTCAGCTGAAACGTGAACAGGAGGCAGTGCCTCAAATGTTGCTTCTCGAACGACATTGCTTTCACCGTCAACTTTCGTCCCTTCTGTCACTACAGCTGTGAGCGGTTCGGTTGCCTGTAAAGCTGTTGGATGGCGCTGCAATCAGCCATTATCACACACAGCTATTTGCGTTTGCCCACGCTCTATGATCGCTTGCGGTTAGGGGCCGAGAATCAAGTTGCACACCTAATATATTGTGAGTATTATCTGCATATTTACTTTTGTAGCAACACCGAAAACCCCAAAAGTCAGAAATTTCCAGAGTTGCTATTAATTTTTCCGTAACTGTATGTGAAGCACTACGGAGGTGACGCACATGTCAAGACGGCAAGTAGCAGTGGTAAGCCCTTTTCGGCGCAGCTTAATTGGGAAAGCATTTTGCTCAGGAGTAGAAAGATGTGGGTTCCGCTACCGGCAAATTTGGGTGTCACACATCGTGATGCCAGCACATAAAATTTTCTTCATCTAAGTATACCGATAATCCTGCGACAGATTTTACTTTAGCATATCATATTCTTTATATTCTTTAAATATTATTTTCTTTGATAAATTTTACACTATATAAATATTCTTATATTTATATAGTGCAAAATTTATCAAAGAAATTCTTTTCTTTGATAAAATGTGCAGTGGTCTAAACGATGACCTTTAATCATTCGTCCAAAAGGGGTCCGGGTTCGCATCCCAGTGAGGCATGAATGTTGTGTTTGCCTTACAGTACTGGCTCTCTCCCTTCCCTGGAACCAGTGACCCTAAATTAGGGACGGGCGACTACTAATACCCCGTTAAGTTGACCCCCCCCAAAAAAAAAATTACGGTTATTAACAGGCATCAATCAGCTCATTTTTCAGCAGATTAAGAAAAAAATATCATTGGCAAGCAAGGCGGTTTAGTTTTAAGCTAAATATGTGGTCTAGATTTTATAGTGTATGTGCCAAACTATTATCTATCGAACCATTACACGCTTCAAGTCAGAGCCAACGATATAAAGATACACGTGAAAAATGTCTGCTATGAAGACACGGAAATCTGATTCTGAGTTGCACTAAACTGTGAAATTAATTCGTTTTATGTACCGGATTGAAGAAATCCGTCTCTTGTTTGAACAGTTTTTTCAACAACACGACATTCTTTCTGCAGTATTTTGTTTTCCTAAAAGCAAGAAAAAGAAACAAAAATATAAATAAATAAAACTAAAGCTGTAATTCTAGAGCGCAAAACGAAATGTTAGGAATTAAAAAAATAAATAAAAGTAAAAACACAGGTTTCTTCAGTTGATGTTTTATCTGCTTGTAACCATTTCGTCGCTGACAATCGCATATCGTATGTCAAATTTCACGACTAGAAATCTCGTTTTATCTCGTTGCAGGCGGTTGCTTACGTTTAGTGCATCACGTGAGAACATTTCTCATCTCATCAGGAGCATATCTTAGAGTGCAGTTTATTGGCACAGTTTCTGCCCTAGTTACATCACATATCAAGCTGCTCGGGGTAGATTTTCACAACGAATTCTCTGCGAAATGTAGGGTACTTGAAGAAATGTATATTTGTCTGAGCAATAGGGAAAAAAAGGGAAATATTGCTTTCGACAGTTCTTTTTTATAATATAATTCACACTGCTCCGTAGCTGTCGGCTAAATCAGTGCTTCTGAATGGCCGAACCACCGCAAATTTATACCCTTCCGAAATATTTTTACTATCAAAGGTTCATCTATATCTATCTTGAGCACGTCTTTTGAAAAAAGTGCATGCATATACGTAGTTTAAATACACTATATTGACAAAAGTCACCGGACACACCTTCAAAAGCAAATGAACGGATCCGCTGCGTTGTTAAAATGCGCGGGTATAGCCGCAAACGGTATAAACCCAAGCTGACCGCGATCATATCGCACTGTAAGGTTGAGTGAAAACGTCGCGGCAGGAGAGAACTGACTTTGAGGAAAGAAAGATTGTTGGGTGTTATATTAGTGCGCTGTCCATAAGAGAAACCGAGAGGAGTTTAAACATACCCAGGTAAACTGTTTTGGATGTACTAAATAAGTGGAAGACACATGGCGTGCCTGAAGCAGCAAAACGTACTGGCAGACCAAAGAAAATTAGTGATAGAGGACGTCGAAGCCTCAGGAGAGTCGTTACAGCTAATCGACGGAGTACTGCACAAGAACTCAGTGTACAGGTGAGTAAAAATGCTGGAACCTCGGTATGTACACGCACCATTTGCAGAGAACTTCATTCCATGGGTTACCGTGGTCGTGCGGCTGCTCATACGCCTTTCATCTCCACTCGGAATGCTACTCGTTGTTTAGCATGGTGTAAAGAACATTTATCGTAGACCGTAGATTAATGGAAACGGGTCATATGGACGGATGAATCCAAGATACACGATCAATCAGTCTGATGGCCGTGTGTGGGTATAGCGCCAGCCGGTAGAACGCTATTTACCACAATGTACTGTTCCTACGGTCAAGTTTGGAGCTGGCAGTGTACTCGTGTGGGGGTGGTTTTCGTGATACGGTCCCGGCCCATTGATTATCGTGGACAAATCTGTTAACCAGCACGTTTACCTCGATATTCTGGACAATTATGCCCTACCAACTGTGTGGCAATACTATGGAACCGAGCCTTGTTGGTACCAGCAGGATAATGCACCGAGCCATAAAGCAAGGAACCAAGGCCTACTACTAAGCAACAGTTAGCGGCAGCATTATGTACTGAGTGAAAGCGCATACCTATCGCTGTATTACAAAACCTTGTCGAAAGCATGTCTCGAAGGGTCAGTGCATGCATTAAGACCAAAGGTGGACCGACACTGCACTAATTTATGTCAATAAATTCTATGTTGTGTTTCTCTTCTAGGTGTCCGGTGACTTTTGACAAATAGCGTATGTCCGTTTGTTCGTCTGTGGACATCATACGGTCGCATTAGAATAATATGACCACCTCTTTACAAATGGGAATAACCACCCTTGCCCCGGATGACAGCGACGAGACGGCGTTGCATGGACGCAATGAGGCCCTGGAAGGTTACTCGAGGCCATGTGCCCATTCGGACTGCAGCAGAGCACGGAGGTCTCGCAGATGACGTGGTTGTGGATCAGCATGTCGAACCTATCGATTTAAATAATCCCACAAGTGCTCTATGGGGTTCAGGTCAGGCGATTTCGTCGGCCAAGGGAGAACGGATACATCGCTGTCGTGTTCCCGGAACCAGTCACGCATCTTCTTTGCGACGTAGCAGGACGTATTTTTCTATAGGTAGACACCACCACCACCACCAAGGTAAACGTCCAACATGAAGGGATGCATGTGGTCAAAAAGGATGGACAGGTCGCCATTGGCATTCAGGAACTCATCCAGTGGTACCAGTGGTCCCAAGTCATACCAGGAAAACATCCCCCAGACATGCGCACTGCCACCGCCGGCCTGTACTTGACCAACAAGTGTGTCCGGGTGTTGGTTCTCGTGTGTCTGACGTCATATCCGCCACCGCTCGTCACTTCCGTGGAGTAGAAACCTCGAATCGTCAGAGAAGGCAACCTTTTCCCACTCTTCCACTGTCCAATGACGGTAGTTCCATGCGAACTGCAGGCGTCGTTGCCGATTGACCTGGGTTAACAGGGGCGCCTTGACGCAGCGTCAACACCGGAGACCCATGCGTAACAGGGTTCGCTCTACTGTTATCGGGGACACGTACCCGTGTGCCCAGCGCTCATTTGCTGCACTGTTGCGTGTCGATTGCCCTTTACCAATCGACGGAGGTGACATTCTCCTTTGGGGTCGATGGCCTTTGGGGCTCTACAGTTATGACATCGAGAGGTACTTTGTGTTTCATTGGTCCATTCTTGGTACACCCTTACTACAACACCTCGGGAACAGTCCACGAAGTCTGCTGTTTCTCAGATGCTTTCACCCTTGGCGCTGTAGACGATGATCATTCCTTTTTGAACGTCCGTCAAATCATTACCTCTGCACATTGTACTCACGTAACGTACCATTGCTCATCTGTACTGAACGGCCCCTTTACATCTCCGTGTGGTAGCCCTTGTCACGTACACTCTCTGATGCACCTGAACTAGTTAGTACACTGTAATTCCGGAGGTGATCATGTTATTCTGATGCGACCGTATAAAACCGATGTGATAAATTCTTTTTTCAGTCTATAGCCCACACAGTGAGGTCATCGTATTGGACTTTTTAAGGAAGAGGTCGTCATTTTTGGAAATTCTAAGAAAGATCGCCGTTTTGGGCTTTTTAAGAAAGGTCGTCATTTTGAGCTTTTTAAGAAAGCAAGTCGTTTTTGACTTCTTAGAAAAGATTGTCGTTTTAGACTTTTTTTAATGCATTACGTCGTCTGTTGGGGAATGAATGCACGTTCTATAAAATTCCAAATATACACTGCTGGCCAGCCAAAATGCAACATCAAGAAGGACACGAGATAGCAAAGCCAGACTTACTGGACACATAACAACAGATACAAAGATGCAACGATTGAGCTTAAAGGCCCGTACGGCTTGCGGAACACGCAGACATCAACAGTTCGTGTGGCCTCCATGGCTGGCAATAACGGCCGCTACACGCCGCGGCATCGAACGAAAGGGGCTTTGGATGTGGGCTTGGAGTATGTCAGTCCAGGCTGCTTCCACACGTTGCCACAGTTCATCAGGCGTAGCCGCGGGTGGTGCTTGCCGTGCCACTCGGTTGCCGATCAGCGACCAGACATGTTCGATGTGCGACATATCGGGAGAACAGGTGGGGCCACGGCAGCAGTGACACCTGGTGGGCCGTGAAGAATTGTTGTACGATGCGTGCCACGTGCGGGCGCGCATTATCCTGTTGAAACGTGGCCGCTGGCAGGTCCTGAAGGTAAGGGAGGACTACATGCTCCAAAACGTCGGAGATGTAGCGGTGGCTGTTGAGTGTACCGACGATGCGTACCAGAGGGGTGCGGGTGTCATATCCAATTGCGCCCCAAACCATAACGCCAGGCGACGGACCGGTATGGCGATGCATAATGCAGGTGTATACAGTCTTTCGCCGCGGTGCCGCCTCACGCGGATTCGACCATCGTGGTTTTGCAGGCAGAAGCGCGATTCGTCGGAGAAGACAATGTTGTGCTATTCCGTAGTTCAGGTGCGGCATTCAACGGCCCACTGCCGTCGCACTCGCCGATGGTGTAACGTCAATGGTAATCGGAGCAATGGGTGCCGTGCGACAAGTCCCCGTTCCCGCAGACGACGTCGAACGGTACGTGATGACACAGGTTGCTGGAATTAGGGTGTGCCCTAATTCCTGCACTAACGTTCGTGATGTGGCGGTGCGAGCCGTCAATGCCGGCCGCACAACATACTTGTCCTCTCGTTCGGTGGTGTGTTGCGGCTGCGGCAATCGGCCACGTCGGTCCGTCCGTCCCTCCTGCACCCACCGAATCCATACTCGCCTCACTGTGGCTGGATGTCGTCTCACACGAGCGCCGGTACTATAAACCGCTGTACTATAAACCGTCTCGGTACTATAAACCGCTGTACTATAAACCGTCTCGGTACTATAAACCGCTGTACTATAAACCGTCTCGGTACTATAAACCGCTGTACTATAAACCGTCTCGGTACTATAAACCGCTGTACTATAAACCGTCTCGGTACTATAAACCGCTGTACTATAAACCGCTGTACTATAAACCGCTATAAACCGCTGTACTATAAACCGTCTCGGTACTATAAACCGCTGTCGCGATAAGCCACTATTCGTCCTCTATCAAACTCCGAAATGTGCTGGAATGACTGCCGTATTCTGCGACGAGGCATCAAGAAGCTTCCCACGCACAGGTCCGGCAGCACAACACACTTCCACTACTTATACCCCGCCTTCTGTGCACCCTTCTTATAGTGCTTCTCGGTGGCGTGCCGGGCGCACATGACTTGCATATGCCCTGCAATGCTAATCGTTTGAATGTCCTCTCGCGGGCGACGCATGCTGCGAGCCAATCGGATGCTTCCTTCTTGGTGTTGCATTTTGGGTGGCCAGCAGTATATTTTACTCTATATAATTTCTTCAAATGAATCGCTTCAAAAAAATTGTTTTACCTTCCAAAACCTTTTACTAGGAAGTTTCATTTCATTTTACGTTTCGAAACCTTTTATTACGTTCAGTTTCTATTTAATCAATGCATGGTGCCATCACTACGGAGCGTTAATGTAGATATCGTATTTTTCTCGAAATTTCTGCCTCTAAAAATCAAATCTTGAAAACAACGTTTGTGTTAGATAGATCACGACGATGAATATTTTTCATGCATTTTACAACATTATGTGAAAAAAATGCGTTGCCACTAAGGAGCGTAAACGCATATTTTTGTTTTTGAGATGCTTGCAATTATATCTCCGCTTCTAAACTAAAAATTATTTTTCAGTCAGATATGTACTTTGCTCAAAATAATGTTTAGTTCTCTGGCTAGGAGACGTTAATATAAATCTGATTATATCTGATTATATGCTTAGTTCTCTGGCTAGGAGACGTCAATATAAGTCCGATTTATAAAAAATCTTTTGCGGCTGATAGCGTTTGTGGCGAGAAGTATGTTTCATATGTTTGCCAATTTTTTGTACCACATCATTTTCCAACTTTCAATGTGTTTCTTTTCATTTATTAATCACTCATTTATTTCTGCCATGTTTTTTTTCATAATTTGTGACGTACTACAGAGGTGAATCACGTGTCAAGGCGACAAATCTGCAGCGATACATTCCGTCCATGTAGCTCAGTTGGGAGAGCAACTTACTCCGGAGTGAGGGGGGGGGTGGCGTCTTCGGTTGCCGTCACGGACAAATTTGTGTTTTTACAAATTATATTCAAATTTAGAATTGCAAGGAACAAAATTTGATTCAGTAAATAATACTCAGTTGTGATTGTAAAGATCCAACTGCCCGTAAAAAGACTGTGAAAATATTGTCTTTAGCAACTACATGCTTAAAGCGAAGCAACGTTTCTTGACGATCATACAATCGAACCAGAGAAACAGGCTTTCGTTTCGCGTTGACTCCAAAGACAGAAAAAGAAAGATGCAGATTAAAAAAAAAAAAAAGAAGACAATACCACTGAACTGCCTTCGGGAGTTTCTACGATTATTATTATTATTATTATATGCTCATTGTTTTTTCATTTTTTAGCACTGAATTTTCGCATTTGGCATTTAACATCAAATGACAAATGCAAAAATTCAATGCAAAAAATATTTGAAAAAGCAACTTCTTAATATGGATTTACTTTTCATTTCAGAGATTGGGATGCTCGATAAAAAAAAAAAAAAAAAAAAAAAAAAAAAAGGGCGGTTTTACATACAACAGTTCCACGGCGTAAATATGCATGTTTTCTGCGGGGCAGTTTTCTTGTACTGCAAACGATTGAAAGCGCGCGCTGTGAAGAATCAAACGGGCGTGGGTCAGATGTCGTGACTCATGCGTTGAACTTATACCCATCGAGTTTATGACAGGTGGAGACACCACTGCTATCCACTCAGCATTGGCCACCGTAAGTCATCGCCCGTGCTGCAGGTGACGTCACATCCAGGCAAGAAGCTGCTTTGTAACTACTGAAACCAATGGAACAAAAACTTTGAGGCTTATAGACAGATAAAATGAGGAATCAATAATATTTAACAATTATACAAGCTTACTATTTTATCAACTGTATAATTTAGTTCGTTTTTGCCTGTATAAGACGTCACGCCAAAGATTAGCTGTGACCAATGGCGGAAGAGTCAGTGCTGTCTCTATCTAATACAAGCTCGATGCTTGTACCGCGATTAATTGTAATGGCTACAAAGTTTTAAACATTGGTGTTATTGCGATATAACTGGAAACGGGGGTTTAAAGTTTCTGAAGCAGTCCGAAAATTTAACGAAGTTGAAGGTAAATGCCTGGCGGTTACTCGGAGGCAGCAAATATGGTTCAAGAAATTTGGAAGATGGTGACTTGAGCTTGAAAAGAAAGGAACTTTCGGGGAAGCCCTCTGTTGATTCGTACGCCCTGCAAGTGGCTGTGAAAGACAACCCACAAACAAACATGGTTCAAGAAATTTGCGGCTGGTGACTTGAGCTTGCAAAGAAACGAAGTTTCGGGTAGACCCACTGCTGTTGATTCGGACGCCCTGCAAGTGGCTGTGAAAGACAATCCACAAACAAACATGGTTCAAGAAATTTGCGGCTGGGGACTTGAGCTTGAAAAGAAAGGAAGTTTCGGGTAGACCCTCTGTTGATTCGTACACCATGCAAGTAGCTGTGAAAGACAATCCACAAACAAACATGGTTCAAGAAATTTGCGGTTGGTAACTTGAGCTTGAAAAGAAAGGAAATTTCGGTTAGGCCCTCTGCTGCTGATTCGGACGCCATGCAAGTGGCTGTGGAGGACAATCCACAAACAATCATGGTTCAAGAAATTTGCGGTTGGTGACTTAAGCTTGAAAAGAAAGGAAGTTTCGGGTAGGCCCTCTGCTGCTGATTCGGACGCCCTGCAAGTGGCTGCGGAGGACAATCCACAAACAAACATGGTTCAAGAAATTTGCGGTTGGTGACTTGAGCTTGAAAAGAAAGGAAATTTCGGGTAGACCCTCTGCTGTTGATTCGGACGCCCGGCAAGCGGCTGTGAAAGACAAACCACAAACAAACATGGTTCAAGAAATTTGCGGCTTGAAAAGAAAGGAAGTTTCGGGTAGGCCCTCTGCTGCTGATTCGGACGCCCTGCAAGTGGCTGTGGAAGACAATCCACGAAAAAACATGGTTCGAGAAATTTGCGGCTGCTGACTTGAGCTTGAAAGAGGGGAAGTTTAGGGTAGGCCCTCTGTTGTTGATTCGGACGCCCTGCAAGTGGCTGTGGAAGACAATCCACAAACAAACATGGTTCAAGAAATTTGCGGCTAGTGACTTGAGCTTGAAAATAAAGGAAGCTTCGGGTAGGCCCTCTGCTGTTGATTCGGACGCCCTTCAAGCGGCTGGGGAGGACAATCCACAAATAAGCACTCGCAAATTGTGAGAAGAACCGGGAGTTTGTAAATCTACCATCGCTGAGCATCTGCACAAGATAGGGAAGGTTTACAGACGATGCTGTGAGCTCACGCCAGCTCAAGCTTACAATGTCTTGAGGTATACAAGGAACTGCTCAAAAATCCACGCGTTACTCGATTTATCAAACGAATGGTTACTGGGGAAGAAAAGTGGATATATCATATTCTTCACAACAGTGGTTGAATTCTTGAACAAAATCATTTAGCTAGAAATACTTTATATATACAAAATATAAATAAAGCACACCTTTCTAATTCATTTTTTCTTACGGAAATTTCATATTCAGAACTTTTGCTCATACTAAAATAAATTAAAACGAATAGCGGTCCTAAGCATGATGACATTCACCATATTACAATAAAACATGTTGCTGAAATAATAATAGCCGCCCCGGTGGCTCAGTGGTCTAAGCGATGGCTTCTGATCATTCGTCTGAAAGGGGTCCGGGTTCGAAACTCGGTGAGGCATGGATGTTGTGTTTGTCTTACAGCACTGGCTCTCTCCCTTCCCTGGAACCAGTGACCCTAAATTAGGGACGGGCGACTGCTTATAGCCCATTGAGTTGCTCACGGTGGTCGTTAAACCTCCAATAAAAAAAATAATAATATAACCATTATTAATAATCTTTAATTTAGTATTCCCCACAGGAATTTTTCCGGATGCACTTAAGATAACAAAGATTACTCCTAAATATAAATCAGGTTCAAAAAATGATGCTAATAATAATAATTATCGCCCTATTGCAAACCTGTTCATATTTTCTGAAATTTTAGAAAAATTAATATACACAAAATTAATGACATTTACTCTAAGATACAATATTATTAGCAAAAATCAATTCGGTTTCCAACCCAACAAATCTACTGAAATTGCGTTGCTTTATTTAGAAAACATTTTTTTTTTTAATTTGCATTTAATACCATGACGTTTGCTATCTTTGTAGATCTAACAAGAGCATTTGACACAAAAAATCACGAAATCCTCCTTCATAAATTACATTCCCTGGGAATAAGTGGAATGCCTCATACTTTACTTAAAAATTATTTAACAAAAAGACAACAATGTACACAAATTAATCAATTCCAATCCACTTTACAGCAGTCGCATTATGGAGTCCCACAGGGAATGATTATGGAACCCTTGTTATTTAATGATATATTTAGCATGGCATCAGAAAACGATGTCATACTATACGCAGATGACACATTACTTTTTAGGGGACACAATATAAATGACATTATTACTAAAGCTAACACTCACAGCTATACTCAAATTGGCTAACTACTAACTACTAATGAACTGATAATTAACACTTCTAAAATTGAAGCTATGGTCTTCTCCAGACAGAGGTCTGAATGGGGCCATACTATAAATTTATTATTAGAAAATAAAATAATTGATATAGTACCACATTTTAATTATTTGGGAGTGAATCTTACCTCCGACTTAGGATGAACTAAACATATAGAAATACTTTCGAATAAATTATCTGGAAATATTAGCCTCACTAATACAATATTAACAACTCTTTCAGTTAAAACACTAATTCTAGTGTATACTCATTAACTCAGACTCGTATTAACTACTGTTTTTTATCTTAGGGTCAAACAACTAAAACAAATTTAAATAAATTGCACGTATTACAAAATAAATATATTAGATTAATAAATCTACATTCAAAACGAAGTACTACTATGACTGCACACAAACATTCACATCTACTTCCTCCAGTTCATCCGAATAATTACTACCGAATACTGCCAATACATCAACTTTTCTACTACAACCTTGGTAAAATCATGTTTCAGGGACTTAAGAACAATTTGCATATAGACTTAATTGAAATTAATTGCAATAGGCACAACTACCAAACAAGAAATAGATTACCGCTACGCCCAATACAGTCTAAAACTCATATATTGAAACAAAGTTTAAAATATGCTGGCCTAGATTATTGGAATGCATTGCCTTTAGATCTAACAAATATTAATAACAAAAATCTCTTAAAAAACACTTAAAAGTATCTATTGAGTAGTAGTATTTTTTGGGTTTTTTAATTAAATCCAAATAATAATACTAATTATTTACTAAAAATAATTTATGATAAGGCCAAACTCACTCATACCCTTAGTTCTCTCACGCTTTTGAGGGAACTAAGGGCTATGTCAGAACTCCTAGGAGGCCTTTTCTCTTGTTTCCTCTACTGTTTAATAGCCTTTGTGTGCTTAACTTATATTCTTATGTTATGTAAGAGCACAAATAAATAAATAATAGAGGTAAACCAACTGTATCTACCCCCCCCCCCCCCCAACGCGGACGTTTTAAGAAAAAGTTAAGGCTGCGTTTCTGGTGGAATTAAGAAGGTGTAATCCACCTTGAGCTCTATCCGAATGGTAAGTCTATCAGTGCTGAACTGTATTCTCAGCAATTAGGCAGGATGTATGACAACTTCCGCACAAGTATCCTGCCTTAGTCAACCGAAAGCAAACACTGTTGCAACAGGACAATACAAAACCCCATACAGCTAATCGGACACGAGATAAACTTCAAGAACTGCATGGAATCGAGCTGATGTTTATTCCAGCATACAGTTCTAACCTTGCCCCTTCACACTACCACTTGTTTTGGGGAATGGCGCATTTTCTCGGTAGTACGGAGTTGACTAGTTTGTAGATAAACTTCAAGAACTGCATGGAATCGAGCTGATGCTTCATCCAGCATACAGTTCTAACCTTACCCCTCCACACTACCACTTGTTTCGGGGAATGGCGTATTTTCTCGGTAGTACGGAGTTGACTAGTTTGTACGATGTCGAAGGCGAGTGTTCTTTGCCTCTAAACCAAACGCTTGGTACCGTTCAGGAATTGAACAACTGGCGAACAGATGGGTTCAAACTATTGCTCCGCCAATATCCGCCGTGCATCGGATGGGCTCGTTAAGCCGTCGAACTCCGGCCTTCCAGTTATAAATAATCCCTCTTTCTACCTCGCTTCCGTGTGACTTTGCTGTCGGGCACTCTAGCCCAAATCTCCCAGCTTCCTATTTCTAAGGGTTGTTTAAGACCTGGGGTCAGACACTCCCTTCCAGAAATCCTCTACATATGATCTGATCAGACATTTTTTAAGGGGGGACTTAAAGAAATTTGGGAAGAGTTATGTATAAAAATCCCTTGTCATCCCAATTCGCACCTGGAGGGCCACGGATGGCCTAGTGGTCGACGTTCGTCACCGCCACTGAGAAGACATCAGGTTCCATCCCAAGCAGGTACGAACGCTCGAACCACTAAATATCTGCCGTGCTTCGGATGGGCACGTTAAACCGTAGGGCCCAGGGTACTGGCTCCCAGTTAATAAATAAGAGCGCCTTCCTTCCCCTTTCTACCTCGTGTCCGTGTCATTTTCCTATCGGGCACTCCAGCCCAAATCTCCTAGCTTCCTATTTCTAAGGGTTGTTTAAGACCTGGGGTCAGACACTCCCTTCCTAAAATCCTCTACATATGATCTGAAGTCGCACCTGGATAGGCATAATAAGTGTCAGCTGCTTTCATGAATTCTATTGAGAAAAGTGTCACCCCAGTTCATGGCGGACAATGCGGCGCCATGAAGTGGCGTGACACTTTCTTTGATTTTCGAAGAGGGGGGGGTGTTACTGCTTCTGAAAGTGACTTTCCCTGCATTTTATAACCCCCTCCTATTTTGCCCCGTTTAGTCTATTGATGATAGTGGAGTTATCTTTGGCTGACCAATTTCTCAAAATTTATAATTTTACATAGAATTCATTGTATGTCAGTGGTTAATACAAAATACAGCACTTAGTTGTGGATTCAGAGTACTGAAATAAACGCACAGGAAAACTGTGGGAAACAGATTGGGAACATATTGCATATTAATCGCAATAAATAAGAAAGAGAAACACAACAGATATACAAGCACCGCAAAGAATTTTCTGCTTCAATAAAAGAACAAATAAATGCAATTTCGTTTGTTTTAGATTAAAAGACTTAATATGAGTTATCTAGTACTTTTTTTCAAGCCGAAATCTGATAAAAAATGATATCAGTTGATAAGAATAAATGAGAAAACAACCCCTTTAAAGTAGCAGGAGCCGCGGAGAATTTTTAAAATGATCTCATTTTTGCTTTTGTTTTTTCCAATTCAAAAATTGACCTGAGCGAAGATTTACTTGATTCACTGGAGTGTAAAGAAAAAGAGAATGCATTCACATACAAATTTCATTTTGTGAAGCCTTTGCGAATTTATTCAGGAACCCCTCCCCGTGATAAGAATAAAATATGCAAAAGAAAAAAAAAATGATTGCTCCTTAAAATCATTATTTGCGCAAGGAGAATGTGATTCATGCATCCGCATTAAGAAATTTTCTGCCTGCTACAAAAGGTAGCTATAGGTTTCATAGGAATTGTAAATAACTGTATACTGGAGAGGCTGCAAGAATACCTAAATGACAGTGAAGAAAGTGTTAGGATATTTTTCAGTTGACGTTTTTACACTTGAAATATTATCGACATTTCTTACATTCCCGTGGAATATGTGCATGCAAAAAATTAAAAAACACAATTGTATAACTAGTTTTAAGAAGACGTCTCTACGAGGGTTCTTTGGCAAATAATGAGACCACTCTGCTCATCATTAATGGCCTTGATAAAGATAGCGCATACGCTGTGGTGCTTCTGCATTTACGTTTAACTAAAGGCTGCTGTTTTCCATTGAGTTTGTGCGTTTGTGTGAACTCCTTAAAGAAACCTCCACTGTAATTGAGACGCAGAATAATACAGTAATTCCATATGTTTTACCGTAGTAGTGTTCCGGGCCCTGATTTTTTTGGCATTCCCCACAACATCCTGGCCCATGAAGGCCAGCCAAGCTTTAATACATGCCGCCCCGGTGGCGCAGTGGTCTAAGCGATGGCCTCTGATCATTCGTCCGAAAGGGGTCCGGGTTCGAATCCCGGTGAGGCATGGATGTTGTGTTTGTCTTACGGCACTGGTTCTCTCCCTTCCCTGGAACCAGTGACCCTAAATTAGGGACGGGCGACTGCTTATAGCCCATTGAGTTGCTCATGGTGGTCGTTAAACCTCCAATAAAAAAAAAAAAAAAAAGATTTAATATATTTTTTTTAATTTTTTATTCCATATACTTGTATATAATTAAGAATTAAAGATGAACTTACAGAAAATAAAATTGATGTACAATACTTTTTTTAAGAACTGAAGAATTAGTGATTGATGGAGGTGTTCTATAAGTAAAACAGATGCCTTCATCTACCTTGGACAACAGATATTGAGTAATGGCCACATCGAAAAAGAAATTAATAGACGCATAAAACTTCGCTAGAGGGCATTTGGTAAAACTTGGCTGGAGGGCATTTGGAAGAACTTGGCAGGAGGGCATTTGGAAGAACTTGGCAAGTGGGCATATGGGGGAACTTGGCTAGAGGGCATTTGGCAGAACTTGGCTAGCGGGCATTTGGAAGAACTTGGCTAGAGTGCATTTAGAAGTACTTGGCTAGAGGGCATTTAGTAGAACTTGGCTAGAGCGCATTTAGAAGTACTTGGCTAGAGGGCATTTAGTAGAACTTGGCTGGAGGGCATTTGGAAGAACTTGGCTGAAGAGCGTTTGGAAGAACTTGGCTGAAGCGCATTTGGAAGAACTTGGCTAGAGGGCATTTGGAAGAACTTGGCTAGAGCGCATTTGAAAGAATTTGGTGGAAGGCTTTGAAAAATCTTTGCTGGAGGGCATTAAGTAGAACTTGGCTGGAGGGCATTTGGAAGAACTTGGCTGGAGAGCGTTTGGAAGAACTTAACTGGAGGAATTTAGCAGAACTTGGCTAGAGGGCATTTGGAAGAACTTGGCTAGAGCGCGTTTAGAAGTACTTGGATGGAAGGCATTTAGTAGAACTTGGCTGGAGGGCATTTGGAAGAACTTGGCTGGAGAGCGTTTGGAAAAACTTGGCTAGAGCGCATTTGGAAGAACGTGGCTGGAGGGCTTTGGAAGAACATGGCTGGAGGGCATTTAGTAAAACTTGGCTGGAGGTCTTTGGAAGAACTTGGCTGTAAGGTATTTAATAGAACTTGGATGGAGGGCTTTGGAAGAACTTGGCTAGAGAGCATTTAGTAGAACTTGGCTGGAGGGCTGTAGAAGAACTTGGCTGGAGAGCATTTAGTAGAACTTGGCTAAAGGGCATTTGGAAGAACTTGGCTAGAAGGCATTTTGGAAGAAACAGTACTTTTCTCAACTCTCAAGAGCAATTTACTATTATGTTTCAAAAAGACAGTGTTTAATCAGTACATCCTAACAGTTCGTGGGTATGGATCAGAGACATGAACCTTAACTAAAAATGACATGCAGATGCTGCGGACAACTCAAACAATCATGGAGAGGTGCATGCTTGGTGTAATCAGGAAAAATAGGAAAAGGAGCTCGTGGATCAGGAAAATAACAAGAGTAGATGACAACATGGCCAAAGTAAAAAGATGTAACGGGGTGGACATACAGTACTCTTAGAAGAACTGACCAGCGTTGAAGAGTGCACCAAAAGACAGGCAAAGGACCAGAAAAAGACCACGTGGGAGATGAGTGGAGGAAATTGAAAAGTATGTTGAAGGGAATTGCTCAAGACAGAGTTGTGGAAAAGATTTGAGGAGATCTCCATCCACCAGTGGATTTAGAATGATTGACGATAATGGTATATAAACTCAGCAGACAAAACATTAGATAGGGGTGATAGGCACTTGACATGAGCATCCCCCGCGCAGAATGGTACAGACCCAAACCGAACGCAGGCGATAAATAGCCGGACAGCAGGGCTTCTCAACAGTGTATCACAATCGACGAACATGGGTAAACATGGTGATCTGAGAGACTTTCATCGAGGGTGCGTTGTCGGCGCAAGACAGTTGGGCCATTCTATCGCTGAAGTGGTAAGAACTCAAGGGTTTCCAAGGGCAACGGTACCAAGGATGTACCGCGAGTATACCATCGACAGATGTGCCAGCGCACTGAGAGCAAGCGGTGGATGATCAAACGACATAGATGGCGAGGGTCGACGCAGACAATCCAGGCTCAAACAGACCAATGACGGCGCGAATCATATCCAGGTTAAATGTCGGAGGCCCAATCAGCGTCAGCGACCGAACGATACGTCGCACTCTGCGTACCCTGGGCTACGGGAGCCGGGGCCCTACTCGTATACCACTGTTGACATCTCATCATCGTACATTACGCCTCGCCTGCTGCCGAGAATATCAAAACTAGACTTCTGCAGAGTGGCATCGCCGCCCTGTGTGGTCAGATGAATCCCGATTTTCAGCTGTACCGAGCTGACGGGAGGGTGAGAGTGCGCCATCAACAGAATGAAACTATGGCTTCCTCATGCCAGGTCGGCTCTGTTCATGGTGGTGGTGGCTCTGGGATGTTTTGGGGAACCTTGTCATGGTACATATTGGGTCCTTTAGTGTGTCTGGAGAGGTCCTTAACCGCTGCACTCAACCAGCATGTGTTATCTGATAACCTACACGCTTTCATGGCTTTCGTGCATCCAGCGGCCTATGCTCCCTTAGTATGTCTGGAGAGGTCCTTAACCGCTGCGCGCAACCTGCATGTGCTGCCTGATTACCTACACGCTTTCATGGCCTTCGTGCATCCAGCGGCCTATGCTCCCTTAGTATGTCTGGAGAGGTCCTTAACCGCTGCGCGCAACCTGCATGTGCTGGCTGATCACCTACACGCTTTCATGGCCTTCGTGCATCCCGCGGCCTATGCTCCCTTATTATGTCTGGAGAGGTCCTTAACCGCTGCGCGCAACCTGCATGTGCTGGCTGATTACCTACACGCTTTCATGGCCTTCGTGCATCCAGTGGCCTATGCTCCCTTAGTATGTCTGGAGAGGTCCTTAACCGCTGCGCGCAACCTGCATATGCTGGCTGATCACCTACACGCTTTCATGGCCATCCTGCATCCCGCGGCCTATGCTCCCTTATTATGTCTGGAGAGGTCCTTAACCGCTGCGCGCAACCTGCATGTGCTGGCTGATCATCTACACGCTTTCATGGCCTTCGTGCATCCAGCGGCCTATGCTCCCTTAGTATGTCTGGAGAGGTCCTTAACCGCTGCGCGCAACCTGCATGTGCTGGCTGATTACCTACACGCTTTCATGGCCTTCGTACATCCAGCGGCCTATGCTCCCTTATTATGTCTGGAGAGGCCCTTAACCGCTGCGCGCAACCTGCATGTGCTGGCTGATCACTTACACGCTTTCATGGCTTTCGTGCATCCTGCGGCCTATGCTCCCTTAGTATGTCTGGAGAGGTCTTTAACCGCTGCGCGCAACCTGGATGTGCTGGCTGATTAACTACACGCTTTCATGTCCTTCGTGCATCCAGCGGCCTATGCTCCCTTAGTATGTCTGGAGAGGTCCTTAACCGCTGCGCGCAACCTGCATGTGCTGGCTGATCACCTACACGCTTTCATGGCCTTCGTGCTTCCCGCGGCCTATGCTCCCTTAGTATGTCTGGAGAGGTCCTTAACCGCTGCGCGCAACCTGCATGTGATGGCTGATTACCTACACGCTTTCATGGTCTTCGTGCATCCCGCGGCCTATGCTCCCTTAGTATGTCTGGAGAGGTCCTTAACCGCTGCGCGCAACCTGCATGTGCTGGCTGATTACCTACACGCTTTCATGGCCTTCGTGCATCCAGCGGCCTATGCTCCCTTAGTATGTCTGGAGAGGTCCTTAACCGCTGCGCGCAACCTGCATGTGCTGGCTGATCACCTACACGCTTTCATGGCCTTCGTGCATCCCGCGGCCTATGCTCCCTTATTATGTCTGGAGAGGTCCTTAACCGCTGCGCGCAACCTGCATGTGATGGCTGATTACCTACACGCTTTCATGGTCTTCGTGCATCCCGCGGCCTATGCTCCCTTAGTATGTCTGGAGAGGTCCTTAACCGCTGCGCGCAACCTGCATGTGATGGCTGATTACCTACACGCTTTCATGGCCTTCGTGCTTCCCGCGGCCTATGCTCCCTTAGTATGTCTGGAGAGGTCCTTAACCGCTGCGCGCAACCTGCATGTGATGGCTGATTACCTACACGCTTTCATGGTCTTCGTGCATCCCGCGGCCTATGCTCCCTTATTATGTCTGGAGAGGTCCTTAACCGCTGCGCGCAACCTGCATGTGCTGGCTGATCACCTACACGCTTTCATGGCCTTCGTGCATCCAGCGGCCTATGCTCCCTTAGTATGTCTGGAGAGGTCCTTAACCGCTGCGCCCAACCAGCATGTGCTGGTTGATCACCTACACGCTTTCATGGTCTTCGTGCATCCCGCGGCCTATGCTCCCTTAGTATGTCTGGAGAGGTCGTTAACCGCTGCGCGCAACCAACATGTGCTGGCTGATCACCTACACGATTTCATGGCCTTCGTGCATCCTGCGGCCTGTGGTCTGACTCAGGAGGACAATGCGCCATCCCACCAGGCCGCGACCCCCGGGCATGGCACGAGAAACACTCATCTGAGTTTGGAAACATCCAGTGTCCTCCAAGGTCCCCGGATTCAAACCCTGTGGAAGCTCTCTGGGAAGGGGTCGAGCGGAACATCAGATCCATAAAACCTGGACGGACGCCTCGGGCGGAGTTGTGGACAATGCTGCAACAGGCATGGCTGACATTATCTTCAGCAACCCTCCGGCATCTGGTAGAGTCGTTGCCTCGGCGTGTACTGGCTGTTATTAGCGCTAGAGGAGAATCTATTAGGTATCTGTAATATTTTGTCCATTGAGTGTATTAAAATATTTCTTATTGTACCATTCATTTCTTCTTTTTTTTCAAATGAGATTGAGATTCGAAATAAGAATTAATGCATAAATCCCCCCCCCCGCCGCCCCGGTGGCTCAGTGGTCTAAGCGATGGCCTCTGATCATTCGTCCGTAAGGGGTCCGGGTTCGAATCCCGGTGAGGCTTGGATGTTGTGTTTGTCTTACGGCACTGGCTCTCTCCCTTCCCTGGAACCAGTGACCCTAAATTAGGGACGGGCGACTGCTTATAGCCCATTGAGTTGCTCACGGTGGTCGTTAAACCTCCAATAAAAAAAAAATCCCCCCTCTCTCTCTCTCTCTTTCACTCTCTCTCTCTCTCTCTTTCTTTCTCTCTCTCTCTCGCGCTCTCCCCACTCTCTCTCTCTCTCTTTCGTTCTCTCTCTTTCGCGCTCTCTCTCTCTCTTTCTCTTTCTCTCTCTTTCTCTTTCTTTCTTTCACTCTCGCTCTCTGAAAAGTTGTAACTCCTTACCCGAGTGTAAATATGTGCAGGGGCAGATTTACAGGAAACCTAACGAAGCCCAGGCGCCCTCGCGATGCTGGAGGGCCTCAAAAATAATGATTTATAATTTATTTTTATTTATTTATTTATTTTGCTTCTAAAAAATGAGAAAACTTGTAGAGCGAGGGATAAGTTTACAGTTCTGGGTTTGGAAAGATTTGGGGGCATAATCCCGCCCGAAATCGAAATACGTCATCGACAAGTATGAATTTATTAGCTTAAATGCAGGCTCACTAAATATGTATCGCGTTTTGAGGGTAATATTGCTTAATACTACATTACAACTAAACTCAGAAATTGAAGTGTTATTTCTGGCTAATTTTCTTAGAATGTAACGAACATTTAACTCTTTAGTTCGATGTCTTATTGACTCCCCATCTTTCCTTTAAAATTGCTCCCCCTTAAGTTTAGTTTAAGGGGTAATCACATACAAGACTGTTATCGTACCAGTAAAATGGCATCGTAAAATGTATATATAATTTATGACTACTAAACTTGCGGTGTTAATATAGAATAAAAATGCCAACGTTTCTCACATGAAATGTTTATTTTACATCGAATATAGTTTCGCAGAGCCTCTGGCTCGGCTTCGTCAGGACGAATGACGAAACTATAGTCTACGTAGAATAAACATTTCATTTTGAGAAACGTTGATATTTTTATTCTATCGTAAAACGTGTTCTACGGCGCACAGAATTAGATTTCATCCATGTTCGGACTGTCTGTAAGGGAACTAACTGTCAATGGGGTGGGACCTGATGTTATGCGACAGAAGATCCCACGCCGCATGTAACGTAAATGTCAATTAAAACAGTACCGAAAAATGAAAATTTCGTTAAAAGACTGACACTTATTGGCAACTTTGCTGCACGTTATTTTGACAAATGTTCCGTTAATTCACACCATTTATTTTGTACAGTTCATATTAAAACTGTGGTTTAGTAGTCATCTTTATAAAAGTTCGGAGTTTTCTTCCTTAACAAAAGACTTTCCACTTTAATTTTTTGTTTGTTTGAGGGTTTAACGACCACCATGAGCAGCTTAGTGGGCCACCATGGGCAGCTTAGTGGGCTACAAGCAGTCGCCCGTCCCTAATTTAGAGCCGCTGGTCAAAGGGAAGGGAGAGAGCCAGTGCCGTAAGACACACACAACATCCATGCCTCACCAGGATTTGAATCCGGACCCATCTAGGACGGATGATGAGACGCCATTTTGAACTTCAGCCATTTCCTCCCCATCAGGGTTATCACAAAAGCCTTCAGTATTAAATTTCGTCTTGATAGCTAAAATAGTTTTTGAATTATGGATGCCACGAAAACATTCCCCAGACCATAACGCTGTCCCCACCAGCTTGTGTTCTTCCAGCAATGGTTGGAAATTGTTTGTTCTCCGATGTTTCTCGTCTTATACGCCAACGTCCATCCGTTTGATGAAGCAGAAAACATGACTCATCGGGAAAGACAATCCTTTGCCAATCAGCGGAGGTCCAATTCCGATTCTGCCTTGCAAATGTAAGCCTTTTCTGCCGACGCACCTTCGTTAGCATAGGTGCAGTGACCATCCGTCTGCATCGGAGCCCCACATGCCACAGGGTTTGCTGAACTGTCGTTTTAGACACACATCCGGTAGCCCCCTGGTTCGATCGGCCCTCACACACCTTCGCAGCCGACGTTCACCTCTCACATCAATGGCACGTGGTGCTCCGTAGTTTCCACATCGGTTATTCGCAATGGTGCTATTTCACCAGTCACGATACACTTTAACCACAGCAGTACGTGAACAGTTCACAAACTGCGCTGTTTCAGAAATACTGCCACTACTTGGCCCGAAAGCCAATAATCATCCCTCTTTTTTTCAAATCTGATAAATCGCTCCTTTTATCCATGACAGCAACGCGTGATATGTTTACAGAATGCCTACAGCACACCTTTTATCTACCGTCCAAGCGAGCTCACGATACGTGCCTTCTTTCATTGGCTAAGCGCTGTTGATGTCAAAAGTAGGAGGTGGTCACAATAATGTGACTCGACTGTGTATATATTATTCATACTTATTATTATCGTATACATCCTTATAACTATGCACAAAGTTTTCTTTTCAACTAATTTATATCACCCTGTATATACACTGGTGTCCAGAATGGGGCGACTGATTGTAAAGATTTTTCAGAGATATGTGAAAGTGGAAACGCAAAGTCGACGTACCCAAGCAACACTGTGCCAGCTCCTATGGAAATATGCAAATTTCGACCTACGTCATCAAGCTAGTAGACACGTGACTTTGATAAACGTTGTTCTGAGCTGGGTGGGGCAATTGAAGCTTGAGTAAGACTGTTAGTGGAAGAATGGTTGCGCACCATCGTTTAGAAGACTCTTTATGGTGGAAAGTGACCTGTAGATCAGAAGCAGGCAATCGCAAGCTGAAGTAGCATGATTGCTGAATGAACCGAGGCAAGCGGTCTCCAATCTCTGGAGACAGGGACAAAGAGGTCCACGAGCAACCACAAGTCAAGACGACACCAGTATTTTTCTCTAACAGCCCGCCGCCATACGAAGTCGACCGCCAGGCAACTCTCGCAGGAGCTCTTCTCTGCTACGGAAACAGCGAAATTGTGGCGAACAGTTTACAAAAGACTCTGTGAAAACAGGAAGTTGTCGGTGGCGGGGATCGAACCTGTGTCTCCTTGCCCTTGGAGTGAGTTGTTCTAACCGACTAAACTACACCGACGGAATATATCGCTGCAGATTTGTTGTCTTGGCACGTGCTTCACCTCTGTAGTACGTCACAACTCCGCGAGAGTGGCATGTATGCAAGAAAACCTATGGTATATGTTCTACTCGTTGCATAGCACAGGAGGGTCCGTCTGAATTGGACCCAGCGACATCACCCCTGTATTCCTGATTAATGGGCTGTGTTCTCTTCAGTGATGAGATGCAGCACAGCTTCAACACGGATTCTCGACGTGTGTATATTTGGAGACACCACCCCCGCAGCTGTGGGGGCTGCTGGGTGGTAGTTACGCCACTGCATAATATGAAGTAATAGATTAAAAACGAATTTAGATTTGAAGCAATGGGTATAGCCTCTTTCCACTACGGATTTTTTTTTTTTTTTTTTTTAGGATGGTGAGGTTTGCGTTAATTTAAAACTGAATATTCATTCTGATCGCGAATATTCTAAGTGCTAGACTTTCTACTTCATGAAAGTCCCTATTGGAAGAGGGCTGCCTTCTCGGCTCGTGACCTTAAAGTTTTAGGTTCGGAAATCTCGTTAATCCGTTGGTCCGGGGGTACAGACTCTACGTTATAAACAAGCCTAACCCAGACCTCAGTTTAGCATAAGTATTGCCTTCTGGATCCACAAACCAACCAACTGAAATCGACCGCCATCGTTTATGGTGCAAAAGTATTTCACGAAATTGTCAATTACATTTTAAAACAAAGAAGGTTTTCTTCCAGGATTTTTATTTTTTTATTTTTTACATTTCTGAGTTTTGGAGGTTTCATGGCGAAGGTATTTTTTCCGGATGATTTTTAGCTAAATATGAGCATACCGGCACTCCAAAATTTTTATTTCGAGCACTGACTATAGCGAAAAAACGTTCAGGAAGATCGCACAAACTGACGAAACGTGACAGAAGAGCCATGGTAAGAAATATTAAGAAATCCCATTCTTTCTCTGCCGTTTCCATCGCTGCTGAACGGTTTGCTCCGGAGTGAGTTGCTCTAACCGACTAAGCTGCACCGACGGAATGTATCGCTACAGATTTGTCGCCTTGACACGTGCTTCACCTCTGTAGTACGTCACAACTCTTTGCTCCGGAGTGAGTTGCTCTAACCGACTAAGCTACGCCGACGGAATTGTATCGCTGCAGATTTGTCGTCCTGTCACGTGCTTCACCTCTGTAGTACTCACAAGTCTTTGCTCCGGAGTGAGTTGCTCTAACCGACTAAGTTACACCGACAGAATGTATCGCTGCAGATTTGTCGTCTTGACACGTACTTTTTACCTCTGTAGCATGTCACAGATTCTGTAAAAAACCTCAAAAGTTTCCCTACAAATCGGTGCAATGTCAGTGTCAATATCTTAAATAGTTTGGTTTTATAAAATGTTGAAACTGTCTATTTCATTTGCAATAACCCTGTATATATCAAGAAAATACCGGTAAATAAAAATTGCTCTTCTAATATTTTTCCTTCCTTTACCGAGTGCGATTATGAAAAACTACGAAAAATTAGGCAAGTAAAAACAATTTACTTCGCACAAACTTAACACAGAGGAATATCTTTTTCGATCTATGAGTTTCATGATCTTTTTCATTGCTCCATTTGATCCGCTTTTCTTTTATTTCACTCCTTTTGCTGTAAAGAGTAGGAAAGATACCGCGGTTAGAGCAATTGGTCTAGTATTTCAAAACCTAAGCAGATCAGGGAACAGTTTTCTTTGTAATGAGGAACAACAAAGAAACAAGGAGTGAAATTTAACAGGCTGCAAAATAGACACGATCGATTCAAGAGTTTTCGAAAGCAATAATATGATAGATAACAATCTTTTTTCGCTTTCTCCTGTTTCCATGTGCCCGAAGAAAAGCGAAAATGAGTCCAGCAGTCGCTCTTAGGAAACGAGCTACTTTCCATGCAAAGCAGAAAGCAAACTTCGCTGGGAAACGGAATACCGCAAACGTTGCTTTTATGCACATTATGCAATCTACTTTCAGAGAAATTTCATTACTCTTGTCAAAGAAAGAATCATTGAAAGCAGGGAAAATGTATAGCGTGCATGAACTGGGTAAAGTTCTTCTTACAAGGACACTGAGAAATAACCTGCTCCGGTTGAGAGCGGGCATTCCAGGACAATGAAAAAGTCGTATCCATTCAGCTCGCTGGCCCTAATTGGAGCCCGGTTGATGAAATGAACACGAATGCACGTGTTTGCCATTAAGCATCAATTTATTTGCTACTATTATGTGCTCACGGGAAGCAAGAGAATTTATATTCATCAAACAAAAGAAAAGGTTGGGCGAAAAGAAAAAGTAAATGGACTTCAGTCACTGGTCTCTTAATAGGACTGTATTGTCTCATTTCTAATTCTAATACAGCGTTCAACTTCACATTCCTCTGACAATACAGGAAACACTAAGCATTTATGTAACATTAAAGAATCAGAAATGTATTACAAATGTCAGTAATCTTCCAGATGACTTTAGTTTTTTTTTTTTTTTTAGGCAGTGCAATTTCTTTACTTAATGCAGTGCTAGTTGTCAAGATCAGACGTAATTACCAGACAAAACAAGACGAGTGAGGTAGATCATGTATTGCACAGAACGCTTTCCAACGCACTAGAGGTACAGCATTTCATGTTATGAATTTAGTGACCGGTCTATAGAAAATTCATTGGAAAATAAATGCAATGTATTACAAGCCGAAAGGTTAAAGCTTTAATCTTCATCAGAACCGTAACCAGGGTGGCGCAGGTGGGGTGGCTTTCCCAGGCGTAGCTCAAGTGAGGGCGCAGGAATCACTACTCAGGCTCTGATACAGTTTTTTCTCCGCACACTTTGTTATTTGTCCATTTAGAACATTTTCTTGTAATATGTGTCCCCAGTTTCCGTGACCTCGGATGCTTAAAATTCGCATTTCCCCCTCAAAATGTTTTATTTTTCTTTCTTTTTTTTTTTTTTTTTTTTTTTTTCCCCGCTTGAGGATTTAACAACCACCCTGAGCACTCAAAAAACAGTCGCCCGCGACTAATTTAGGGCCACTGCTTCCAGGGAAGGGATAGAGCCACCGCTGTAAGACATACACAAAATCCATGCCTCACCGGGATTCGAACCGGGACCCGTCTCGGGCGAATGATCAGAAGCCATCGCTTAGACCACTGCGCCACCGGGGAGGTCTCAAAAAGTTCAGGTGATGCTACACATTCAGAAGAAATTAAGACGCGGTTGTATAGTATACTCCTGCCGCCCCGGTGGTGCAGTGGTGTAAGGAATGGTTTCTGATCATTCGTCCGAGATGGGTTCGGGTTCCAATCCTGTGAGGCATGGATTTGTGTTTGTCTTCCTTTCCCTGGAACCAGTGACCCTAAATTAGGGATGGGCGACTGCTTATAGCCCATTGAGTTGCTCACGGTGGTCGTTAAACTTCCAATAAAAAAAATTGTATACTCCATTTAAACTAAAGAATAACCATGGTATTCAACTACAAATTCGAACACGCACAATAATGAACCCAAAGATTCATATTTTGCTTTAAGACATATCTAGTTTTGCCTAAATAAATGCGCAGTTTAACTTTTAAAACACTGAATGTCCTACAGATTGAAAGTGTTCGGCTCTTTGACTTCGGGTTGTTGTACGATTGCTCTGCAATGGGTTGTAAAGAATACGATCGCTCTCCAATCACCCTGTCCCTGCGCTCCTGAGGAAAAGCACAAGGCCACAGTGAGATTCCCGTGGAGGATGTGGGAAAACAGTCAGTTACCTAAGATTACGTGCACGACAGGCACCAACATCTATTCACAGCAGCCGCAGATCTGCCGTGTGTGAGTGGGTGATTTCTTTAAGTGATTTATTTTAGTTTTGAACAAAGCAATTACACGTATTGTCAAATCTATTATTTAAAAAGTTAAAACTACAGGATTCTAGGTACCACCATTACTTTTTCAGACACTCTCCCTGACTTCCTAACAACCTCCCCCCTCCTCCAGCCACCACAAACACATACATACACACCGCGAAAAATGCATCCTCCCTCAATTTCGAAATCTTGGGAAAATTGCTGTGCTTAGGGGTACTGAAGTAAATCTTGCTAGGGGGCGCACGTTGTGCTAGTTATGCCAATGATTCTATGAAGAAGCTCTTCAAATTGAATATATTAAATTAATTATATAATAAAAGTCACAGACATCTTTAGTGGGATGATCTGGGGCTTGGAGAAGATGTGATGATGCACTATTAGGTAGCATCATTTCCATCATTTGAAGGATTGAATTTATATAGCTCAAGTGTACACCACTCCCCTACCCTTTCAAGTTCCCCCAGAGCTATTTCTCAAGGGCACGAGACACATAAGGTTTCTATGTTTAAGAATGCGCTTGTAAGTCGGGGGGGGGTGCATTTCTGCAGTTCCCACTGCTAAAATTAGTGCCGGTATGTAAATTCCGGGTAAAAAAAAAAAAGTGCCGGTATATAATAGTAGGAAAAAAGAAGTGCCGGTATGCCGCCATACCGTCCAGCACTGGCTATAGTTGTACTGTCCTGCTTTCATCTCTTCACATCACTTACAGTCGATTTTGGTGGACCACCCTGGAACTCGGAAAGTTCACGTCCAAGCGGTATATCTGCTTCAAAGTTACTGATAACACACAGAGCATCTCCGCTTTATATGCATACTTCCCCACTCACCGCGCACCTTCCTGCGCAACCATTCTTGGCACTTATGTAAATATTTGGCGCAGTGTCCGAATGCATTTGATAATACAGGGTGATTCATAAAGAAGTATACAGTTTCTAGATGCTGTAAAACAGTAACAGTTGAAGACATGGACCACAACTGCGAACCGTTAGGTACATGTACTCATAAAGTTTGTGTCCCGCTACTGAGTGAAGTGACGTAAGCGATAGCGCGCGTGTCACGTGACTAGTCAGTGAAAATGGCAGCGTCTGCAGTGGAGAAGGCGTTTTGTGTTCTTGAATTGAGCAAAACGAATCTGTAACGGCCTTTTCGATCACGATTCGGAAAAGAACCTCCAATCAGAAAATCTATCTACGTTTGGCATAAAAAAATTGAAACTACGGGCTGTTTGTGCAAACTTAAAAGTCCTGGACAACCGCGTGTATGGCGTTTTGGGGGGGGGGGGGCGAAATGGATTACCGGCTCGATGTGTGTCGTGTGACTAAGAGTGCACACATAGAACATCTGTGACTGTCTCTGAAAAAACTTGAAAAATTCCCCTACAATTCTGTTATAGGTAACATAAAATATCTTACATTGTTCTTGTTTTATAGTACGTTGAAACTGTATACTTATTTATGAATCACCTTGTATAAAGTATCTTCTCCAGCAATAGCTGTTGTGATATGTTGTTTCAGATAATTAACATGAAGGAAAGGGACGAAAGCCTTCTCTTTGACATAGCCCCTAAAAAAAGTCACAGGGTGTTTGATCCAGACTTCGTGGTGGCCAACATATGAGGGACATGTTATAGCCTGTTGCGTGGCCAATCCAGGGCTGTAGAATATTTTCATCAAGGCAATTTCAAACTTTCCGATGGTAGTGGGATGGTGCTCCATCCTGTTGGAAAATGAAGTTGGCTTTGTTTTCGTGCAGTTAAAGCATCAAATAATTAGGATATCGAGATAGGAACTTCACGTTACAGTGTTTTCTTGGAAAAAAGAAGGGGCCATATACACTCCTTACGCGATATAGCACAGAACACATTAACATTTTAGGAATCCCGCACATATTCCACTGTTTCTCTAGGATATTCAGTCCCCCATATGCGAATGTTATGTTTGTTAATTTTTCCACCTTTCCCACTTATGTTGAATGTCGATTCGTTGCTGAAAATTAGACGCTCACTAAAACCATCTTTTTCAAAACGCTCCTGCATTTCTGTAGAGAAATAATGACGGGCGGTTCTATCATTGTCACTTTGCAATAACTGCATTTTGTAGGAAGTCATTTTCAGCCGCTTCCTCAAAATTTTCCAAATAGTCAATTGTGGAAGTTGTAACTCCCTACCCACTATAGTTGTGGATTTCCTTGGGTTGCGTTGGTAAACCGCACGAACACGCCCACGTGCTCATTAAATACACGTGATCTGTGACGTACTACAGAGGTAAATCACGTGTCAAGACGACAAATCTGCAGCGATACATTCCGCCCGTGTAGCTTAGTTGGGAGAGCGACTTACTCCGGAGTGAGCGGGCGTGGTTTCGTCACGGACAAAATTGTGTCTTCATAGGTGTCCCTAGATTTTAAGGGGGACCTCAAGAGAAATTCTTTCCTATATCTGTAATGTACATTCTTTTGTACACATTTTCTCGAAGACGATTGCTTTGTTGTGTTTAAAATTTTGAGCACAAATAAAAACGGCCCATGACTAATATATGATACAGTTATTATTCCGAAGAATTTGTTAGAATTTTTTTTAATTCAATTTATCTTACTCGAAAGTACTCCAATTTGGCGCTAGATGGCGCGAGAAGTTCGCTTGGCAGTGTTTCTGTGTGAAAAAAATGAAATCTCTCATTTTTGTCTGATTTTTCTAATTTTCTGGGCCAAATAAAAATAATTGAATTGGAGCAAAAGTGAGATTGGAATCTTTTCTTCTATAGATCATCTTAAATCCTACTGTACGTTCATTTTTGGAAGAGAAAATGTGTACATTAGCAGGGAACTCCTGAATTTGAGCTATGGAAACTCCACTTACTTACTTAACTCCACCCCCAAATAACATCATTGGTTAGAACTTAACAGCGCGTATTTTGTCTTTTCATTTTCACTGTGTTTCTTGACTTCATTCAGCGAGCTCAGAAAATTTTCAAAATTCTCGACCAGTTGTAGTTTAAGTAAGTTATTTTTAACAGAAAAGTTCTTATCAGAGCTCCCTCCTGGTCAAATATCAGAACTCTTTCCTGGTCAAACTATTAGAGCAGTAAATGCCAAAATCACAGGTGAACCCAAATTCCTTAGGGAACCAGCCGTGATTTTCAGCGCCATCTATCGGATAAGTCGGACCCTTAGCATCCCTAGACGTCCACCTTAACCTTTACACAAACACATCCTGTTGTTTCAAATTTCTGGTGCCAGTTGTAAATGGATTGTCTACTCGGCTGTGATTTCTTGAAAAGTGTTCTAAAACGCCGTTGCACAATACTAACAGAAATCGTTCTGCTTAATTCAAGCACAGAGAAAGCCTTCTCCACAGCATATGGGGCCATATCACGTGGCTGGTCTCGTGACGGTGAGAACGTACAATCTTTTAGTGGCGCCATCTGTATAATAAAATCTTAACTATTGATGATAGAACGGTGCGTCGTGAGTGTCAATATCTCACACAGTTTTGGTTTTATAAAACGCTGAAACTGTCTATTTCATTTGCGATAACCCTGTATAACCTGTCTCATCGATTTACAAGAAATTTGTGGTGATTTTAAAATCCCCATTGATCAAAAATCCGAGTTGGTTCTTGTAAACTACCTTCAAATAAAAATCTGGGCGGTTTGTAATAACTTGAAAAAAGAAAATTAAAGTACAGCCAAACCCACACATAACACACTCGCTTAATACGAAGTTCCGCATAAACCGGTTTTCGTAGATCCCTTGAATTTCGTAGTATTTCTACCTTTTTTTTTTTTTTTTTTTTTTTTTGGAGAAACTGCATATATCGAAATTTAGCACGTTATCAGCAAACAAAATAAGAGGCATTCACCCAGTTTTTAATTCATTCTATTTCTTACTGGAAACTAGGTATTAAGCACAGAGGACAAAAAATTAGCCACTTAAAAATTAGCAGAACTTACCTAATGATGGGTGACGGCGTCTCTTGCCTTGATAACAGCATGAATCCGGTGTGGTAGAGACTCCACGAGGTTGTGGATGTATTCAACATCGATTTTCAGCTACTCGTGCGTCAATTGGTCCCGAAGTTCTGACAGAGTACGAGGATGTCTATTCAGGCGTTTCACCTTCTGTTCCAAAGAATCCCACAGATTTTCAATAGGGTTTAAATCTGGGGATTTGGCGGGCCAGTCGAGGTGAGACAGTGTTGCTGATGGTTCGTCCTGCCACTCAAACACAGTTTTAGCCCTGTGCACACGGCAATTGTCGTCTTGGAAGACAGAAGTGGCAATGTGATGCTGCTCCTGGAGATGTAGGGTAAAGGGCAACACTTCGTCATTCAGAATGCGGTGGTACGCATGCTGGTTGAAATTCGTCGTCACTGCAACGAGAGGGCACATTTCGAGGTACGAAAAATATCCCCGAAACATCACAGAACCCCCTCCAGCTTGAACGACACCTTCGACACAATCAGGATTAAAGGCTTCATTGAGCCTGCGATGCACTCATCGCCTCCCATCATTGGAGTACAAACAAAAAGGAGACTCATCAGACCAAATTACTCGTTTCCAAACCACCACAAAAACATTTCGGTGCCTCTGAGCTCATTGATAACGTGCCCGAATGGTTTGAGGAACACAATTCAGACCTGCAGCATATCGATTAGCCTCCGAACTCCTTTTATATCGGTCCCATAGAACATTTGTGGGACACAATGGAACTGCATATTAGGCGTCTGAATACACCAATCGCCTCCATACCTGCATTGAAGGCCGCATTACACACAGTTTGGTTGGCCATACCTCCCACCTCCCAACTGCTTCCTGCATCTTATTGAATCGATGCCTTGGATGATAGTTGAAATCGATGAATCGAGGCAACAGCTTGGTTGGCCATACCCAAGCTACCTTGGGCCATACCTCCCAACTGCAACCGGCATCTTATTGAATCGATGCCTTGGATGATAGTTGAAATCGATGAATCGATGCAACAGCTTGGTTGGCCATACCACCCAACTTCTTCCGGCATCTTATTGAGTCGATGGCACGTCAGATAGCTGCTATACTGAAGGCGAAAGGAGGATCTACGAAATATTGGGTAGTAGTTATAGTTCCGTGAACCCTCATTTTGCTTATTGCAGATCTCACATGTATTTCTGTTGCTAGCTGTAGTTTGTAATCAGTATTATTTACCTTCGATATTGATAATCAGTTAATGATTGGCTAGTTTGAACTTGACATAATGTAATATGTCAAAAATAGCCCGTTTTTGATGCTTCGGGTTATTACGAAGTTTATATGTATCGAATGTATGCATCGAAGTTTATATGTATCGAACTTTCCCTTCAGATTCGTTATGTACCGGTTCGACTGTGTTAAAAACATAATAAATGTCTTTATTGTTACTAAAGTATTTTCACCCGATTAAAATCTGATTAGTTCGATACTTTTCGATGAAAATTCGGTACGATTGGAAGGTTGTAATATATAGCAACCTTCCAATCGAAACTTTTAACAAAAAGTAGCTAAATTTACATGAGTCTCTCATGTAAATTTAGCTACTTTTTTGTTAAAAGTTTTCTCTTTGAACAGAACAGGATTAAAAAGAGGGCTTTGGGGCATTAAGCGCCAGGCCGCAATCTCGGCGGGTGTCTCCACTAGCTACACTATTGCTACGAAAATAAGTATAGACCGAGGAGGATGCTTTAAAAGAAGCACTAGGCGATGAGCTGCAACTATCAATTGTCTGTAAATTGCATTCATCCCCTCTCGTTATTTAAAACAGTGCTCAAGAGGAGTGTTGCTATGTTGTTAACTTTGCCGGATAAAACTTGCTAGAGAAGCTTTTTATGTATGCGTAGAATCGACAACAGAAGCTGGCGCAGTGGTCTAATCGCTGGCGTATGTTCATTCCTCCAAGATGGTCCGGGTTCGAATCCCTGGAAAGGAATGGATGTTGTGTTTGTCTTAAGGCACTGGCTCTCTCCCTTCCCCATAACCATTAGGGACATGCGACTGCTAATATATGCATATACATATATATATATAATAGCGGTATAACTATACCATCGGGATTAGAGGAAATGCTATCCCACACTCACCAACCCGCTTGGCCAGCGTGGTGAGTTATGGCCAAACCAATCCAAAATGACTCCACAACTTAAATCTTGGCCCTCAGTCTCCGGCAGCTGGAATGTACCTGGCCAAGGCAGCGGCCAGTGCGACATGAAGGCAGAGGGTGCTAAGAATCCCCGGAGGACCGGACTAGGCTGCCATCTGATGCTGACCTTGGCTACTTACAATGGACGCTCCCTATCTTCTGATTCAAGGCTTCTTGAATTGGAAGTGGAACTACAAAGGATCAAGTGGGACATCGTGGGGCTAAGTGAGGTAAGGAGAAAAGGAGAAGATCTCATCGAACTGAAAAGTGGACATCTCTACTACTATCGTGGGACAGATACTGGCAGAACTAGTGGTGTTGGATTTATAATAAACAAGAAACTGAAGGATAAAGTTGTAGAAGTTGAAAGTTCCTCTGACAGATCTGCACGGCTTGTTATCCAACTCTCGAAAAGATACCAGGCTCAGATTATTCAAACTTATGCACCCACCACAAGTCATCTTGAAGAAGAAATTGAAGAATTTTATGAGGAAATTTGTCATCTAAATAATAAAGGTAAGCAGCACTTGAAAATAATTATGGGAGATTTCAATGCAAAAATAGGGCAACGGCAACAGAATGAAACTTCAGTAGGTAAATTCGGTCACGGCAACAGAAACCAGCGTGGAAATACTCTCATTGAGTTTGCAGAGGCAGAAGGGTTTTTCATCTTGAACTCCTTTTTCAAGAAAAAGCCACACAGGAAATGGACATGGAGACATCCAAATGGGACGACAAGTGAAATTGATTTTATTATGTGTAACAAAAAATTCGTCATAGAAGACTGCAGTGTGCTAAACAAGTTCAACACAGGTAGTGACCATAGATTGGTGAGATGTAAGATGCACCTCAACACTAAACTTGAACGTGGCAAGCTCATAAGACAAACAAAATCTATTGACATAACCAACCTTAAAAAACACCATAATACCTTCAAGTTAGAACTGAAGAACAGGTTCTCTGCTTTAGAAGGCCTAACATCGGAAGAAGTGGACATCTCTGAAGTTAACAGAAAAGTAACCAAAGCTCTTATGGAAACAGCAACAAAATTAACTGGGTCTAAGAACAAGTTGCATGCAAATAAATTATCCGGAAAAACGAAAATGTTGATGCAAAAAAGAAGAGAGATGAGGACAACTAAAGAAGATGTGACTTCCAAAGTGGAATATATAGAGCTATGCAAGACAGTACGAAAAAGTATCACTGAAGACGTAAGAAAATTCAACTGTGAACTAGTGAGGAAAGCAATTGAAAACAACCAAAGCCTAAAGATAGCAAAGGGACATCTCAGTAAGGGAAGAAAACAGATTATGGCACTGAGAAAAGAAGATGGTTCTGTAACAAGAAATAGAGGCGAAATTTTGACAAGAGTGAAAGATTTCTACTCCAAATTATATGAAAGGGATGATACATGCACTCCAGACATCATGAAAGATACCAGTACCAGAGTTCCTCCAGTCCTTCCAGCAGAAGTTGCACATGCAATCAAGAACATGAATCGGGGAAAAGCTCCAGGAGAAGATGGAATTACTGTAGACATCATACAAGAAGCAAGTGGAGAAATCGAAACAGTACTCGCCCAAATTTTCACTCGATGCCTTAATGAAGGAAAGATTCCTGAGGATTGGAACACTGCTACAATGATCCTACTACATAAGAAAGGTGACATTGAGGATTTCGGAAACTACAGACCTATCAGCCTCCTATCAGTAGTTTATAAAATCTTCACTAAAGTTCTTTCAAACCGCTTGAAGGTAACACTGGACATGGCTCAACCGAGAGAACAAGCTGAATTCAGGAGTGGCTACAGCACAATAGATCATATCCATGTGCTGAGAGAACTAATTGAAAGAGCGAGGGAATATGAACTTCCATTGTGCATGGCTTTTATCGATTATGAAAAAGCCTTTGATTCGGTGAAACCATCAGCAGTTGCAATGGCTCTGAAAACCTGCGGTATTGAAGATGCATACATGAATATTATTAATAACATCTATGAAAATGCAAGTGCAAAGATTCGGCTGTTTGAAAATACAACACACGTAAAAATAGGAAAGGGAGTGAGACAAGGTGACACCATATCTCCGAAGCTCTTTAATGCCACATTGGAGGGTGTTTTTCAGTCACTGAACTGGGAAAACAAGGGGATGAAGATCAATGGAGATTATCTAACCCACCTTCGTTTTGCTGATGACGTAGTCATTTTTGCAACTAGCCCATCAGAGCTGCAGAGTATGATCCAGGAACTTGCTGACAAGAGTAAAGAAGTGGGATTAAAAATGAACTTTCAGAAGACAAAAGTGATGTTCAATGCTTTTACAAGAAATGAAGATTTATCGATTGATGGAGAAAAGCTGGAGATAACAGACACGTACGTTTATCTTGGACAGCAGATATCAAGTGAGGGTCACATTGATGAAGAAATTAATCGACGTACAAAACTTGCCTGGAGAGCTTTTGGAAGAAACAGCATAATTTTCAAGAGCAATATGCCATTATGTCTTAAAAGAAAAGTGTTTGATCAATGCATCCTTCCAGTGCTTACGTATGGTGCAGAGACGTGGACCTTAACTAAAAGAGACATACAAAGGCTGCAGACAACTCAAAGCAGCATGGAGAGGTGCATACTTGGTGTAACCAGGAGAGATAAGAAGAGGAACTCGTGGATCCGAAAAATGACAAGAGTGGAAGACATCATGATCAGAGTTAAATCCCTGAAATGGCAATGGGCTGGACATACTGCCAGAAGGACAGATCATCGATGGACAGCCGAAATTTTAGATTGGATTCCAAGGGACAAGAAAAGACCCAGAAGAAGACCACATGGGAGATGGGTGGATGAAATTCGAAAGTATGCAGGGGTGACATGGAGGAGACTGGCACAAGACAGACCGTTGTGGAGGAAACTTGGGGAGACCTTCGTCCAGCAGTGGATTGATAATGGTTGACAATGATGATGATGATGATGATATACCGATTAGCCATTACATTATGACCACCCCCAACCTAGAGAAATGAGCGTGCCTGGAGACCGAACGGTGGCACAGGTGAAGTTCACAGAGCAGTATATATACAATCCGAGGACCGGTTTTCAGCTAGTAGAGTGTTCGGAGTCAGAATGGGAGAAGCTGCCGATTTATCGGAGTTTGATAAAGGACAACTTGTGATGTCACGGCGCATCGAAATTGCAATCTCGGAAACGGCGCGGCTTGAGGGTTGTTGAAGTGCCGCTGTTGTGAGTATGTATCAAAAATAATGCACAGATAGCCAAACGACGAACCGTCGTTATCCGTGTGTCGTCCGCAGCTCATTGATGTCAGAGGGGAGCGGAGACTGTCGCGCATTGTTCACAAGGTCACAGTGCGACAAATCACCCTCATCTACAACAATGGTGATCAGGGCAATGTGCCACAGCACACAGTTCATCTCAGGCTTCTGCGCATGGGCCTGCGTAATGATGACCCAGCCGGATCCCCATGCTCACTTCACGTCATCACCAACAACGCATGAAATGGGCCCAAGATAATCGAGATTGGACGGTGTATAACTGGAAGAAAGTGGCCTGATCTGACGAATCAAGATTCTTGGTGCATCACGTAGACGGCCGAGCGGATTACCTACGGAGACTATGGAACCTGGATGCACTATTGTGCGGAAATAGGCCAGCGGCGGAGGTTTTATGCTGTGGGCGATGTTTTCTTGGGATACTTTAGACACCATTATCCCTATAGCACAATCCCTGACAGTTTTCAAGTATCTGAACATCGTTGCGGCCCAAGTTCACCCATTCGTGGCAATTGTGTTCCCTGCTGGTGATGGTCATTACCAACAGGATAATGTGCCATGCCACAATGCCACAATCGTCAAGGAGTGGTTTAAGGAACATGCTGGTGACTTTCTGTTAATGTCCTGGCCTCCAAATTCACCTGACATGAACCCAATCGAACATTTGTGGTTCGACTTGGGAAAGCGGATTCGCGTAAAATCACCGCCACCCCTAAATGCACGGAAACTGGAGGACCTGCTGTTGATATTATGGAACTAGATACCCCAGGATACCTATCGCCACCTCATCGAATCGATGCCTCGCCAAGTGGCCGCTGTTTTGCGGGCTAAAGGGGGTCCTATACAGTTTATTAGGTAGGTGGTCATAATGGCTCATCGATGTATATGTATGCATGCGTAGAATCGGCAACAGAAGCTGGCGTATGTCCATTCATCCGAGATGGGCTGGGTTTGAATTCATAGTGGGAAATGGATGTTGTGTTTGTCTTACGGCACTCTCTCCCTTTCCTGGAACCAGTGACCCTAAATTAGGTGCCCGCGACTGCTTGTAGCCCATCGAGTGGTCGTTAAACCATCGAATTCAAAAAAGAATAGAAACTTTGCGAAAATTCCGAACACAGAAAGGTATAACGAAGTAAATTTCTCCGTCATTTTTGGTCTACGCCGGGATTCGAACCCGAGTCCGCTTATTCCGGAACAAGTCGCTCTACCAACTGAGCTACGCAGACGTTTATTCTGACTCCTATCTGCCTTTATGTCGTGTGCGTCCTGCTGGCAGGTACGTCACAAGGGCCAAAGTCTTATCACCCGTAGAGTCCACAAACCAAGGTTGAGGGGAATCAGAGTCAACAAACTCTGAACTAAGGTTGAGGGGAATCAGAGTCAACAAACTCTGAACTAAGGTTGAGGGGAATCAGAGTCAACAAACTCTGAACTAAGGTTGAGGGGAATCAGAGTCAACGTGGGCCCGGTCCGACTAGCGTTTCTAAGCCGTCTATGAAAAACTCCGAGCTGGATGGCTGACAGAAGAGGGGTTCGAACCAGTGTTGCCGGAGACTTTTACCTGAAATCAGTAGACTAGAGCTCAAAAATCAGACCATATTTTTCGCTTAAAATATGCACCACCTTACAAATGTAGTCTCAATATGAAGTAACACTTAAATCTACAGGTATGTGAAATATTAACAGTACTCCACAAAGTACTATTAAACAGCGAGACAAAATTCAAACCAATACAGTCCGCAGTCGCTTTTTTACGCTTTCCAATTGTATTTTGAAGAAGCGTATATGCTCCAGCTTTGTCCGTCCGTCCGTCCGCACGATAACTGGCGTAAAAATGGTTCGATTTCGATGAAATTTTAGTATGTGGTAGGGGACCACCAGGGGACGAACCCTATTGAAAATGGGACAAATGAGGTCAAAGGTCACGACGTAGGAGCGGGATCCATTCTATTTCACTTATACGTCATAACTTGCGTAAATATCGTTCGATTTCAATGAAATTTTATAATGTGGTAAGGGACCAACTGGAGACGAACCCTATTAAAAATGGACGAAATGGGGTCAAAGGTCACGACGTAGGAGCGGGATTCATTCCATTGCACTTATACGTCCTAACTTGCGTAAATATGGTTCGATTTCAATGAAATTTTACAATGTGGTAGGGGACCAACTGGAGACGAACCCTATTCAAAATGGACGAAATAGGGTCAAAGGTCAGGACATAGGATTGCGATCCATTCCATCGCCCTTATTCCATATTATTAAGGTGGACGTCAAGTAATTTTGCTTCCTATACTTCCAATGGAAAATCTTTTGTACACAATATTAAGTATTCCAAGTTATAATATAAAGTAATTTTAATCGATGTTCAAACATCGATTAAAATTACTTTATATTATAACTTGGAATACTTAATATTTTCTAAAACATAACCATAATTATATTAAAAATCAATAACTTTTCCTTTGGTGGTGTTGAAACCAGAAAAAGAATGACGCGACCTGTACTTTGATGACGTCAGTAGACAAACAAATGTTGGATTGCATAATTATGGTTATGTTTTAGAAAATATTAGGTATTCCAAGTTATAAAATGAAGCTATTTTAATCGATGTTCAAATTTTCATCCTCGGGAACGCATTAATTGGGAAGAAAAAAGATGGCGCGACCTGTATTTTCATGATGTCAGCAGTCAAACAAATGTGTGGATCCTATTAAAGTTTTATGATGTTACACTTTTGCTAGCAGATGGCTGCGATTCCCATCTGCCTCATTACGTCACGCGTTGTGTGTGTATGTTCGTCTGCACGATAACTCGCGTAAAAATCGTTCGATTTCGATGAAATTTTAGTATGTGGAACGGAATCACCTGGGAAGGAACCCTAATGAAAGTGAACGAAATGGGGTCAAAGGTGAGGACATAGGAGCGGGATCAATTCCACTGTTCTTATGCGTCATAACTAACGTAAAAAAGGTTCGATATCGATTAAATATTAGTATGTGGTAGGAGATCACCTGGGGACAAACCCTATTGAAAATTGGCGAAATGAGGGTCAAAGGTCAGGACATAGGAGCGGAATCACTTCCATCGCCATTATGCATCATAACTTACGTAAAAATGTTTCGATTTGGATGAAATGTTTGTATGTTGTATTGGCCTGCGCCTGGGGACGAATCCTATTGAAAATGGGCGAAATGGGTCAAAGATTAGGACACAGAAGCGGGGTGTATTCCATAGCCCTTATGCATCATAACTTACGTAAAATTGCTTCGATTGCGACAAAACTTTATCATGTTATTTCGGAGGTACACTGAACCAGTTCTGTTGAATATCATCGAAATGGGATCAAAGGTCAGGGTGTAGGAGTGAGATTTATTCCACAGCCATTTTATGATTTCTAGTATGTTGGAAAGAATATCATCATCAATGCATTGCATGATTTTACTAACTTGCTTATAAGATATTACTGATGATCAGCTTTATAAAATAATGTTCATTATTAAAACTAATGTTGGTGTAAATAACCAGGGCGTTTACTATTAATGTAGACACAACTGAATCTGACCCAGTTTTCTTCCTAAAAATAAAGTTCATATAAACTTACACTTCTTACTCACGATACCCAGATCTTCATAAAGTACGTAAACTGAGTGCTTTACTCAAAAACGTATCATTTATACAAATATCGTACTATAGGCATTTTCTTTTTATTTCGAGTTTTACAAAACTAGGGGAAATCTCTGTATAACAGATTAATTAATTATCTAGAATAAAAAAATATTACATAATAACTAGTATGAATTTAAAAATAGTAGGTAGCAGGAGTTGAATAATTTTAGTCTTAATCAGCCTTTTTCTCTTCAGACCGATTCTGTGGTGAGTCTTGTCGATTGGATCAGTAGATGATGAGTACTGTAAGAATGCAGACATTCTTACATATCATGTCCCTGAGTGTGTCGGCGGTCTTAAGACAGAGAAAAATCAGTAGATTACGAAAATCTATCAGTAGAGAGGAGTCGAAATCAGTAGATCTACTGATAAATCAGTACAATGGCAACACTTGTTCGAAGTCCAGAGCTGAGATGGGCTGAGCCCGAACCCGAAAGCCCGAAGCAGAGCCCGGGCCTGAATCGGGCTCTGGCTGTAGAATATTTACTGCGGTTCGGGCTCGGGCTTTTAGAGAGAGGGAGAGCGGAAGATTTTTTTTTTTTTTTAATATGTAAATGTGATTTTATATGATTCAGCAAATGAGACACTTTATAACTGGTAAAGGGAATTTTTCGGCAACTGCTTCTGGTTAGGCAGCGGGCATTCGAGACGGCTATTTATTCCGGGCTTGGGTAGAAAATGCCATAGGCCACGCATTAGTGTTTCTGCAGAGAAGAAAAAGCTTTTTCAAGAACTATAGATATTGGATAGTTGATAGCATGCAGACGATAATTTAGCCACCTATCTCCACGCAGTAGCTCCCAGCTGACTCTGTTTAGCAACGTACATATTTCAGCGCATTACGGCGCGATAATATTAACATTTTATAAACAATGCATAGCGACTGAGCGATGACATCGTCCATTTACATTATCTCCACGTATTTGATATATATTAATATTAACATTATTTTAGCAACATATTGCAGCACCTCCCGATCATTTTGGATGCACGGCCGCCCGAAGCACATCAGGTGGAAATGAACGATAAAAGAAAATTGTACAGTTACCCTGTAAAAATAGAAAGAAGTCCCTTTCAACCACTCCCCATCTGAAAAATGCATTTGGTTAATTGCACGAGGAGAAGAGAGTGGAAAAGGAAAATGTCTTTTTATTAATGGTTGAACAGGTTAGCCAGTTTTCGGGCTCGTTCGGGCTTGGGCTCTATCTTGCAATATAAAATTCGGGCTCTGGCTCTGAAAATTGAGCCCGAACTAAGCTCTAGTTCGAACCCCATCTAGAAACGTCCGCCTCCCATACTGCGCGTTATCGAACTGCGCTATGCCGGTGGTGTGCACGCAGGGCCCGCTTAAGGTTTTATGGGGCCCTAGGCACAGTAAGCGTTGCGGAGCCCCTACAGCAAAATGATAATATCATTCTCATTAGTACCTCTCTATATTTTTTCCAAGACAGTTTTCCGCCTACACTTTTGTTATTATATAATGTTCCATATGTTGCTGTCTTATTTACTGAAAATTTAATTACCCTGCACTTCTACCTTAGGTTCCGTTATACGACGACTTCGCACGCTTACCTGGTCTTTTTGGGGGTCTTTTTTTTTGGTCCACAATTACTATCTACTTGTTTCATGAATATATCTGTTGGTCTTACGTTGGGCCGGTTCTTTTTTTTTTTTTTTTTTTTTTTAAGAATTTTTGAAGTTGGAACTTTATCTTTTTCCGATCCTACTTTTACGAATGGATGGCGGCTTGGTACTACACTTTCTGATGTTTTTTTTGTTTACTCTTTTCAGTTTTCTCTCTCTGCTAAACCTACGTATACGCATTTCACATGGAATATCGTTGTATTGAGCAATATCCCTCGCTATTCCTATTTTGTTTTCAAACGGGGATTATGGACACCGGCAGAGAAGTTTTTCTATCCTGCGTGTGGTTTTCCCAAGCGTTATACCCCAACAACCTTCATAAACATACCACGTATGTCGATGCAACCACTTGTTGGTACGTAGGCTACCTAAAGAGAACGCTAGTTCGAAATCATATGGTAGTGGGGTAATTCCATGTCAAGTGATCCAACAGAGGTTGCTTGACCATTTTAGAAAAAAATAGTTTTTTGTTTGTGGTTACCTATATGAATGTAGATCCCAAAAATTATATTTTTATTTTTTTCGTTAACTCCAATGGTGGCCATTTTTGTTTCATGACGTGCGCTGGTTTTTGTGTTTGCAGGTGTTTACGGTGATTACGTGGGAAGCGACCCTGTGGAAAATCGTGCGCGAAGCGACCCTGTTATATTCCATCGTGGACGAAGCGACCCTGCTAATCGAATAATTTTACTTATATATATATATATATATATATATATATATATATACAAATCGTAGTCAAATTATTTACATCTAATTAATTAATTACTTACATCAAGTTTTTTATACTAAATACAAGTTTTTAATATCATTTTACATATATATATATACAAATCGTAGTCAAATTATTTACACCTAATTAATTAAGTACTTACATCTTCTGAGTTTTGATGCTTTCAGACATTTTTTAAGTACTTACATCTTCTGAATTTTGATAGCTTAATGCTTTCAGGTAATTTTTAAGGTCTTAAGAATTTCCAAATTCCGCCATGATATTACGAATGCGTTCTTCTACTTGTATACACATTTTCTTCCTTTTTGGACCAAGTTCTCCCAATTCTTTTAATTATTGTTTGTGCATCACACGCCAAATTCGGAAATTTAAAAACCTTAAAAAATGCCCGAAAGAATTAAGCTATCTTACCAAATTGGACTAAGGACAAAAGCTACAAAATTCAGAAGATGTAAGTACTTAATAAATAATTTGACTACGATTTGTATATATACAGTATATATATATAATGATATTAAAAACTTGTGTTTAGTATAAAAAACTTGATGTAAGTAATTAATTAATTAGATGCAAGTAATTTGATTACGATTTGTGTGTGTATATATATATATATAAGTAAAATTATTCGATTAGCAGGGTCGCTTCGTCCACGGTAAAATATAACAGGGTCGCTTGGCGCACGGCACCGTTTACGGTAACTTACAGGACTGGTTTATTCTAGATTACTGAAACAAACACCATTCTCTTCATAAAGAAACTCTAAAATTTTGATCCAGTACACGTCTTATTAATTTTGCTTCCAAATTGGTCACTCTGAAATCTGAAATTTGATGTTTAGATTGAATAAATTTCAATTTTCAGGGGGATGTTTTTAAAACTTGTCACATTGTTGTTCCTTACTTTGTGATATACATTCTCGAAAAACCTAAAAAGTAAAAAATATAACCCAAAAAAAAAAAAAAAAAATCAAAAGCTTGGGGGGAAAATACTGGGATTTTGGGAGGCCCTAGGCCCGTGCCTTACGGGCCTAGTTGGTAATCAGGATCTGTGTTCACGGAAGTACGTTCTCGAAAGGTTTCAAGTCCAGTCAACTGAATCCCAGGAAAGAAGACAAAAACGCGATTAGATTGACGCCATACCTAAACACTAAATAAATTTACTCGACCTTGGGAACATCTGAAATTTTCTTGTGAGCCAAGCTCTTCTACTTTATTTTGATCGCCTTTTCTTAGAAACAGGAATACGAATAATAGAACAGTGAAAAGAAATCATCTGTCATTCACCGGAACCATAAAAATGATCAGAATCGCTTGAGTGCCCCTGTCGAGGCAACCAGTACTTTTCGAATGCGTGCTGAAATCTTTCCTTTCAGGATGAGAAAAACACTTCTCCTTCATTGTCAAAAATTATAAGCGCTCATCTGTAAGGTTTCACCGTCGCAGAACTGTCACGGAGCCAACATAGATGTCTCGGGATTACCCCGGGCGAAGAATAATGGCGGATTTGCATAATGCGATTTGTCAGAATCCAGGCAGTTTCAAGACACGTGCCAGACAGGAAGTGACGCAGTGTACCGGATGCCGTAGAAAGATAACTTTGTCACGTGATTACCACTCGTTGCACACAACACGTCTAAAATGGGGGTGCTAAACAAACACAGCGCAGAGCGGGCGCGACACTACGGGTGAGTTGGGCTTGGGGCCCACCCAACTTTTCTTTGAGCCCACCTTTTAACCCCTCAAAAAATATTTCAGCTGTTAGAACATATGTCTGGTGCAACCGTCCTAAGGTTTCAGGGAACTTGAGTAAACATACCTGAATTTTTCGAATTCACAGAAATTTTGTTATATAAAATGAATTTTTTGTTAAATTTAGTGTTTGTACTTCTGGGAAATGGAGGGAGTCCACTGAACAAATTTCTACGAAAGTAGTAGAAACACACCATTCTTATAATTATAGTTTAAAATATGTGAGAGAGAGAGAGAGAGAGAGCCCATTCTTATAATTATAATTTAAAAAATGTAAGAGAGAGAGAGAGAAACATTCCTTGTCAGGTAACGGACTAAAATTTATAAACAGCCTTATGGCAGGAAAAAACAAGAAAGGTAAAGAAAAAAACTACGTAAATTACCTAAAATTGCGAAGTATTAACTTCCCATAGAAATTCGTCTTCATGTTTCCCATACTACACTGAAGAGCAATTGAATTAGAGACAGCTAGCGTTATGCAAATGTGGCGCTGTGGGCGGCCCTGTAAACGGAAACGACATGACGTATGCAGCGATCCGACAATACTAGGAGTGATGCGACGGGAATCAGTAAGAGTGGGACGCAGTATGGGTAAGACGAAGGATCTAAGCGCATTTGATCGTGGGCAAATTGTCGGTGCCCGACGAATGGGTCACTCCATCTCGGAAGTCGTGCAGGCACTGAGATTTTCACGAGCCACTGTGTCACGGGTGCACCGTGAGTACATCGAATCCGGTAAAACCATCCCTGCAAGGGCCAACTACCGTGGACAACAGCGTGTGGATGAGCGGGGTCATCGTCGGCTAGCTTGCATTGTAACAGCGGATAGACGGGCCACAGTGCAAGAAATCACTCGGTAATTTAACGCTGGTGCACAAAAACGTGTAAGCAGCCACACCATCCAGAACCATTTCCTCGCTATGGGGTACAGAAGCCATCGTCCCACGAGGGTACCGCTGCTGACCGCACATCACAGGGTGCAAAGATTAGCATGGGCGCGGGAACATCGCCACTGGACCTAGACATGTGGAAAAATGTTGCCTGGACTGATGAGTCGAGATTCACGTTGGTACATGAGGATGGCAGGATACGAGTACGGCGAAAACCACATGAAGCGATGGATCCTTCTTGCCAGCAGGGTACTCTTCAAGCTGGTGGGGGTGGCATTCTCGTCTGGGGACTGTTTACGTGGACTGAAATGCGACCCCTGGTACGTTTGACATCGTCCCTCACGGTCAACGTTACCGGGATATCCTGGACGACCATTTGCTCCTGTTTGTGCGTCTTCAACATCCCACTGGGGACCTCATCCTGTAACAAGACAATGCACCGTGCCATCGCTCCCGAATCGTATCCGAATGGTTGGATGAACACTTTATCGACGTGACCTCGCTTCTTTGGCCAGCTAGGTCCCCCGACCTCAATCGCATCGAGCACATCTGGGATGCCATCGAGAGAGATTTTCGAGGCTCTGACCCCCCTCCATCAAATCTTCGTGAACTGTGGGAGCTTGTTCAGGGGTTGTGGATCCGTATGGCTTCCCAACGCTTCCGGTGTCTTGTCGAGTCCATGCTGAGACGAATCGCCGCCGTCATCAGGGCGAAAGGTGGTGCTACATGTTACTAGACAGGTATCTCTAATTCAATTGCTCTTCAGTGCATATACGCTGAATAAATACAATGCACCTGAAAACTTTTTTTGACTAGGGATAACATTATCAGCGTCGAGTAAAATCCGCATGAACGAAAATTTTCACCAAAATTTCTGCCTAGTACTTCAAAATTTAAGCCCCCCACCATCATGCTTAGCCCCCTAATAGTCCGCCCAGACTGTTATAAAAAATCTACTTCAAAATGAGAACCTGAACCTACTCGGTTTTTTTTAAGTACAATCGTGTCGTAAAAGAGTACATGACATGCTCAAATAGAAGTAACCATACGTACTTACAAATAACTGTGTCAATAAATATAAATATAATCTCGTATTACTTCATTTTAGATATTATAGATTTCAAGAGAAACTGTTCAATAAATATGTAAAGTGGCACACATAAATAATTAGTACAACAAAGTCACTGATCACTAGTAATTAAATTATGCATAAAATATCATTGGGTACGTTTTTACATTAACTATATATCTCATAAATAATGTATTGTCACTTCATCACTATATTTGTCATAAAATTGTGCGGTCCATTTGCCCAGCATGTGACAACGAGTATATCTATTATCCCAGATGTGCCATCGAATAATATACTTCCAGTCGATTCTATGAATAAATGAGTATGTATGGAGTACACGTATTGCAAACTTGAAAGCGAGCCGCGGATGGCTTAGTGGTTAGAGATTCAGACTACTGAAGAAGGGACCCCAGGTTCAGACTACTGAAGAAGGGGTCCCAGGTTCAGACAACTGAAGAAGAGACCCCAGGTTCAGACCTTGCCGGATAGGCTTGAATCTGGGCGCTCTCCGTGGTCGTGTAAATTTCTAACAATCGCTGAATATCGGACGAGCACGTTAAGTCACGGCCCTCGGGTAGGATTCCCCTGGTAACATATAAAGGTGTACATTCCTATGCCCTTCCCTAATTTCTCTCTGCCTTCTATGTGCAAAATCGAACCCTTGTACGGTGCCATCTAGTGTGCTCTCTCTCTCTCTCTCTCTCTCTCTCTCTCTCTCACTTACAAGTCAAAATCGTTAGATTCGCTCTAACTTCCTTCAGTTTCTATGCCCTGGGCACAGGAACTGAATGAAGCTTTAGAGCACATACATGTACAATTGAAATATATGGATTTTTTGAGTACATATATTTGAAATATATGTACTCAAAAATGAACACATATATTTCAAATTAGAAATACTAGATATACTCACAATTGATTCCCTGTATGTACTAAAAAATGAGTACGTGTCTTTTCCAAAAATGAGCATAAGTACTCAGAGCTATTATTAGCCCAAAATGTACTCATAAACGAGTACATTTTGCTTATTTCTAAGTTCCAATTTTTAACAGTGCAGAGCGGCTGGCGTCGCCACTAGCGTAGAAGAATATTCATAAGGAATTCAACATCCCAAAGGCTGAGAAGTGATGAAAATCATTTATTTGCAGCAATTTTAATACGGGAAAAACTGCAATTACCCACTTCTATTTTACGAATATTAAATAAAAACAGCGTGGGGCATTTTGCAGATGATCAGAGGCTTCCTACTTTTTTTTTTTTTTTTTTTTTTTGTTCTGGTTTTAATGAACCATTGGCAACTTCAGGTAATCACCAATCCTTAATTTGGGGTGACCGATTTCAGAGCAGGGACGGCGCCAAGGGGGATCCCACACTGAAAATTGTCTTGCTCACCCAGTTCAAGAGGTGCCATATTTTCATTTTTTTTAACTTGAAAATATAATCTGGAATGTGCCAAGGAATAATGAATAATAATTCCAAAGAATATGGAATTTGCCAAGGAATAATTTTTCATAGCGTAGCCCTACGTATTTCCCGCTGGGAAGTGCGGTTTTTCTTCTCCGTAGAAAGGTTATCAAAATAGCATTTTCAGGGCCACGAAAATTCAGTTGTTCTCCACTCGTCAAAATCCTCAATTTAAGTCTTTTCCAGCTTTCTATGATCAGAGGCAAATAAAGCGGGTGAATAGGAATTCACTGAGGTCATTAGCAATTACTCTGCTGTTTGTGCTACTAAGCAATGTACCCTGTAAGCGGCGCGCTCACGAGCGGCCTCGTAGTGGCTTAACTTTCTCCGCGCAGTAAACGCAATGTACTGGGTTGTCGGAAAAGTCATGCCGTATTTTAGCCATGTTTGGCAAAGGTCATTTATTGATAGAAAGAACAAAGATCAATCGATGATATGATGTCCGTTTTGTTCGATTACCTTTTGCCATCTTTCAGTGAACTGCAGAATGCCTCGTTAATAGAAGGAACTGTCTTTCGTGGCGAAAAACCGTACAAGGTGCTGATTTACAGCCTCGTCTGAATTGAACGTTATACCACGCAAGGACTGTTGAAGAGAGCGAAACAAGTGGAAGTCTGACGGCGCAAGGTCAGGCGAGTATGCTGGGTGTGGCAACACATCCCACCCAAGCTCCAATAATTTTTGGCGGGTGATCAAACTTGTGTGTGGTCTCGCGTTGTCGTGATGGAACACAACACCTTACGATGAACGAACTCTGGACATTTCTGGATGATGGATTCGTTCAAACTGTCCAATTGCCGACAGTACACATTCGAATTGATTGTTTGGTTCCGTGGTAGGAGCTCGAAAAACACAACACCTTTAAAATCCCACCACACTGAGACCAGAACCTTCCGCTGATGAATGTATGCTTTGGATGTCGTTTGAGACGAAGCAGCAAGTCGGGACCAAGACCATTTGCGCAGCACATTGTTATACACAATCCACTTTTCGTCACCAGTTATCAGTCGCTTCAAAAAAGGATCGTTTTCCTCACGTTTAATGAGCATATCGCAGATGTTTATACGCGCCGTCAATTGAACTTCTTTGAGTTCATGAGGAACATACACATCGAGCTTGCTTACGTATCCCAGCTTCTTCAGGTGGTCGTGAACGCTTGAATGATGGATGTGCAATGTGTCTGCAATCTCTCGTGTCGTGAAACGTGGGTTTGACTCCTTCAATGTCTTGATTTGGTCGTCATCAACCTCGGTGGGCCTCCCGGACCGAGGAGCATCGTTGAGGTCAAAATCACCAGCACGGAATTTTGCGAACCACCGCTGGCACTGACGTTCATGTAGACCATTAGCGCCGGCACTGACGTTCATGTACACTTTACGCAACTTTTCACAAGCTTGACGCGCGTTCTTCCCTTTACGGAAGTAAAACAGTAAAATATGGAGAAAATGCACAGTTTGGTCTTCCATCTTCAACTTGATGTCAAATCTCCGCAAATCAACCAAATCGCTCACTACTCTTTTTAGACTGCAGCTAGAACTGTCACCTGTCGAATGTCATAGCGATAACAGAAATGCACATGCCTCTAGTACTTCCAAAACCGACCAACTGCCATCGGGTGCCAAAATACATCATGACTTTTCCGACAACCCAATAGATTAAAATTCCCAAATCCCTAATTAATTTTCATAAATCGAAAATCAATTAATTGATTTTCGCAGGTAATTAATTACCTGCAAAAATAATAAAAAATAAATAAAGTTTGGGCTCTCAAAAGTCGAATCAACACTTTTCTTAACTTGTTCTACACTTCTGGCCACCCAAAATGCAACACCAAGAAGGAAGCATCCGATTGGCCTGAAATTTGCAGCATGCGTCACCCGCGAGAGGACATGCAAACGATTAGCATTGCAGGGCATATGCAAATCATGTGCGCCCAGCACGCCACCAAGAAGCACTGTAAGAAGGGTGCACAGAAGGCGGGGTGTAAGTAGTGGAAGTGTGTTGTGCTGCCGGATCTGTGCGTGGGAAGCTTCCTGATACCTCGTCGCAGAATATACGGCAGTCATTCCAGCACGTTTCGGAGTTCGACAGAGTACAAATAGTGGCTTATCGCGACAGCGGTTTACCGTACCGAGACATCAGCGCCCGTGTGGTTCTACGTCAATTCGTCGCGTGCGTCAATTCGTCGACCGCGTCAATTCGTCGACTGCGACGATTCGTCGCGCGTCAATTCGTCGCGCGTCAATTCGTCGACTGCGTCAATTCGTCGCGCGTTAATTCGTCGCGCGTCAATTCGTCGACTGCGTCAATTCGTCGACTACGTCAATTCGTCGCGTTTACAGATTTTGGTTACATACAAAACGAATGCAGGAAAACGTACGATTTCGAATGTCTTGCTCCCTGATCAAATTTATAAAGTTTGGACACGCAGACAGGATAGGAATATTACGTTTTTCTTTGGCACTAAAAATATTAGACGGTAAACGGTTTTTGGAACGGGGCAGGGCCCGGTTGGACAGAGCCCCCGTATACAAAATTTTCGTAAAATCTACAGTTTTCAATTCAGAACCACCAAATCTGGTATACTATCTCGTGGTATTCTAACTTAGACTGTAGACGGTTTTGGGAAGCGGTTGCAGAGGGGGGGGGCGGGTTAGAGCCCCCTACAGAATTGCCGTAAGATATAGTTTTCAATTTAGAACTACCAAATTTGGTATATTATCTCATGGTACTCTAACTTAGACGGTAGACGGTTTTTGGAACGGGTCAGGGGCCCGGTTGGTCAGAGCCCCCCACACACAAAATATTCGTAAGATCTACAGTTTTCAATTCAGAACCACCAAATCAGGTATCCTATGTCATAGTACTCTAACTTAGACGGTTGTCGGTTTTTGGAACGGGTCAAGGCCCGGGAGTCAGAGCTCCCCCCCCCCTACATACAAAATTTTCGTAAAATCTAGTTTTCATTTCAGAACCATCCAATTTGGTATCATGAAACTCTAACTTAGACGCTAGACGGTTTTTGGAAGGGGTTGGAGCCCGCGGGGTCGGAACCCTCCCCCTTATAAAAAATTTCGTAAAATCGACAGTTTTTATCTGAGAACCACTAAATTTGGTATACTATCTTATGGTACTCCAACTTAGACGGCAGACCGTTTTTGGAACGGGTCAAGGCCCGGGGGTGAGAACCCCCCACATACAAAATTTTCTTAAAAACTACAGTTTTCAATTCAGAACCACCTAATCTAGTATACTATCTCATGGTACTCTAACTTAGACGCTAGACGGTTTTTGGAAGGGGTTGGAGCCCGCGGGGTCGGAGCCCCCCCCCCTCATAAAAAATTTCGGTTTTCATCTTAGAACCACCAAATTTGGTATACTATCTTATGGTACTCTAACTTAGACGGCAGACCGTTTTTGGAACGGGTCAAGGCACGGGGGTCAGAGCCCCCCACATACAAAATTTTCTTAAAAACTACAGTTTTCAATTCAGAACCACCTAATCTGGTATACTATCTCATGGTACTCTAACTTAGACGCTAGACGGTTTTTGGAAGGGGTTGGAACCCGGGGGTCAGACCCCCCGAATAGACACTTTTTCGTAAAATCTACAGTTTTCAATTCAGAACCACCAAATCTGGTATACTATCGCATGGTACTCTAACTTAGACGCTCGACGATTTTTTGAAGGGGTTGCAGCCCGGGGGTAAGGCCCCCCTCATATAAAAATTCGCAAAATCTACAGTTTTCAATTTAGAACCACCAAATTTGGTATACTATCTCATGGTACTCTAACTTAGACGCTAGACGGTTTTTGAAAGGGGTTGGAGCCCGGGGGTAAGAGCCCCCCCATTAAAATGCCGCGTAAAATCTACAGTTTTCAATTTAGAACCACCAAATTTGGTATACTATCTCATGGTACTTTAACTTAGACGGTCGACGGTATTTGCGACGGGTCAAGGCACTGGGGGTCGGAGCCCCCCCCCCCGCACACACACACAGACATACCACATTTTCTTAAAAACTACAGTTTTCAATTCAGAACCACCAAATTTGGTATCATGAAACTCTAACTTAGACGCTAGACGGTTTTTGGAAGACGCTGGAACCCCGGGGTGAGAGCCCCTCCCCCTCCTCATAAAAATTTCGTAAAATCTACAGTTTTCAATTTAGGACAACCAGATTTGGTATACTACTTATGGTTATCTAACTTAGACGGTAGACGGTTTTTGGAAGGGGTCGGGGCCCGGGTCAAGGTAGCCCCATGCAAAATTTTCGTAAAAAGTTCCGTTTTTTACTCTTAAGAATACCCTATTTACGTTCTAAGGCGCTCTTTGGCCCTTTGAGGGCCTTGCACCATAAACCATCAACCAACCAACCAACTAACCAACCAACCAACTAACCAACCTACGGTCTAAGTTAGGGACTGTAGATAACAATAAAGTGCAAAAATATGCGTTTAATGGTGTATTAAAAACACAAATCTATATAGTTTAGCTTTCACTACCAACGAACGGCTTCTCAGAAAGAAATATAATGTAATGTAAACAGAGAGTTCCAGATATTCAAAATTCAAAACGGTAAGAAAAAGATGATCAATGCCAATGTGAAGTCGTATGCATGCGACATCACATAGGTACATTGCATTTCTGTGTCGCGGGATTCACAGAAGCACACGCCAGATGTACGGCAGTTCTATAGATGTCTCCTAGAAGGTAAGTATTCCCATTCCTTTTTCTTTCTTTTTTGCTTCGCAAAATTAAATTAACTAAATCAAAAAATTTAAAATAAGTTTACTGGAAAATTGCAGAAATATCTTTTTCATTCATTAACTTTCACCCGCTGAACTTGGTGATTCCACAAATAGTAATATGTACCTGGCAAATAACTGGTATCCCTGCTAGTACAAATTATATTAATGATTTATTTGCGTCCAGTTCAATCTAGTATGTCCATAAGAGCGTTTGGGGCCGTATGAAAAATACATTTCAACGTGTGCCGCTACGGCGGCGGAGTGATCTAGGCGCTGGCTTCTGACCACTTGTCGAGAAGGATCCTGGTTCAAATCTCGGTGAATCATGGACGTTGTGCTTGACTTCTGGCACTGGCTGTCCCCCTTCCCAGGAACCAGTGGCCCAAAATTGGGAATGTCCGACTGCTTATAGCCCACTGAATTGATCACGGTGGTCGTTAACCCCCCCCCCCAAAGATTGCGACGTGTCCATTGCTATTTGTTGTGGACCGTACAAAAAGTATGTTTTTGATATCAAAGTGTCCACTTCCATGTAGGCTGGCCATAAAATGTTAGGGGACCGTACAAAATTGCACTTTTGTTTTCACCTTGTCAGCGCTTCGGTATATGGTTGAAGTATACGTACATATAGTTGGGCCATTTCAGCACGTAGTTTGGTTTATATAGAAAATCAAGATAATGTTACATTTTTACTCAGCTACAACACATTAATCCCAAAGGCTATTTGTTGAAATCTTTAATCCGCCGTGCTCATATTCACAACGTTAACATAACATGTCAAGTTATTAATGTTGCAGTTTTACCCTGTCACAAAACTTTAGTTACAAGACCTTAGGCGTAAACTTTTTTAGGAATTTTTAGTCCGACGTATTCATAAGGTTTCGATAACATGCCAAGGTTATGGTACTGCGTTTTGACTGAGGCACAAAAATTAATAAACAGGCCTTAAGCCTTTTTATCAGTTTTCAATCAACCGTGCTCATATACATAAAATTTTCAGAGAAAGTCAAGTTTACTGTGTTGCGCGTACAAAACTATAAACAGCCATTAACTTTCACCAGCTGAACTTGGTGATTCCTCAATTCATCCATTAACAAGTCTTTTAAGTGATTGTATGCTATGGTCATATTGATAATGTTTGATGACAAGTCAGGTTAATGATGTTGCACTTATTAAAGACTTAAAAAGGTGTAGAGGCTAGTAATTATTATTTGAAGTCTAAGTAAAAGCTCATTTTTAACTTGACTCGTCATGAAATCCTTGTGAATATGGCATTTATTTTATTTTGTACATTTTACAAAGCGTATGCATTTTTTTTGGCATTTGTTTTATTTTGTGTTGTACTTGTTACATAGCGTTTCGCATTTTTGTAATGCTTGTGACTTGTGATTGCATTTTGAATTTTTATTTGTTTCACATTTTGAATTTTTATATGTTTCACATTTTGGATTACTTTTCGACATTTTATGTTTTTGACATGCTATTTTGAAAATTTTGACTTTTTTAATTTTGCTTGTTTTACATTCTTGCATCTTCGGCGGAATCACATTCTTGAAAAATTCAAATACAAGTTAGTAAAAGGTATAATTCAATTAGTGAGAAATACCAGCACATTTTAGTAAAGGGTAGAATTATATGAAATTCCTCTTAAAATGTCCAGCATGTTAACATTGTCTCTGTGCACCAAAGAAGTTCGAATTCCTTTTTATCTTGCCAACGTTTCTCTTCTGGGTGGATTTGTTGGAATCTGTGCTATCACTCTTTCGATTTTAGCCATAGTTGTTCTCTGCTCTTTCGCAATTTCACTGATTATTTCGTACAGTCACAGTTTTTTCTCTCCCAGAATTGTATTCCAGCGTCTGTCTAATCTTTCAAGTTCGTTTTGTGTTCTGGGAAAGCCAAATAAATTGTTTTCACTAACTGACCAAATTGTTGGCGGGAACAGCGGAGGGCTTCTGCTTGGATTGCTTCTTCTGCTTCCACGAAATTTTCCAAGAACATAATTTTCCTCAAACCACTGAACTACAGAATCTGAATATTCTAGTAAAATTGATTTCACTTCTTCAAAAGCAGCTGGAATTTCATCAGATGAAAAAAATGCGAGTGCTTGCAAATGTCTGACTTTGAGAGCAAACTCACTGTTTTCCTTATATTCCAAGGCTATGCCAGAGGATGGATATTCCTCAGCACATTTTTTTCCGAGATGAAACCAACAGCATTTGTGTGTGCTGCTTCCAAATTCCTTTTTAGCAGCATTATAACGGTAGCTATTTCAAAATCTATTATTATGCGTATATTGTGGTGCAAGCTGAATATCATAGTCTGATGCATAGTCTTGTAAATCCTACAAAAATACTTTATAATAGTATTATATTATTTATACTTGCTGGAAAGTAACCCATAAACTAGTGGGACAAGCCTGTGCATTACTGGATTCGTTTCAACCATAGCATGAATGGAACATAATTGCCTAAAAAGGGTTGGACAAGTTTCAAATGTCCCATCCATAATCCAGAGGGGTGCTTCTTTAAGCTTTCGTAAATTATTCTCTGTTAAAAATAAAATAATTCTTTGATGTCCAAATGCGCTATCTCTGCCAAGAAATTTTGAACCATCTTCTCCTGTAAATTTATTGGGGCATCGATCCGTTCTGAAGTCGTAGGCTCCGCAGGCATGTCTTCTCTTTTTTACAACTTGCCTTAGTGCATCCATATTAGGCATGTAAGCTGCATTTACTGTAGCCATTGACGTTGTCACGGTTTGAATAATTTGTGCAGGGGGCTTCGTCCGTATTTCTCGCTCGTTCTTTTATTTGCGCTCTTGCAACAGCAACATCACTTTTCTCCGGTCTTGGAGCATGATTATGTGGTTTCTCATTGCGCATCCTGTGTTCATCTCCAATAAGAATAGTACTAGCAAAGCCAGTACAATTTCCATAATTTCTTTCAATACAGTGACAATACCGTAAATCACCTCGCACTCTGTTATGGCAAAATAAATACCCTTTCCATTTCAGCAAATCATTTTCTTTTTGTGAGTTAACTATTTATGTTGCATTCTTCATCTGCATAGTGCCTTCGGAAAACAATGCACTTTCTCTTTCCAAAATATTTAGAATGATATATTTCCACTATTATCACTTGACAACGCACAACAAAGGTTTCAACAAGCACGTTCTCTGTTCTCCAGTCAACTACGAACTAATGAGCAACCATTCAATAAAACACTCAGAATACAGACAATCACGTGAAGCTTGTTCCTCCAGTTAGGGTTTAAGCGAAGTTCAAGATTTTCGTACCTGCGGTCACAAGAAGTGGTTAATTTTAAGGATCGGCATCTTATCTTTTGTTTTTCCAAAACGCAGAGGTACATGTATTTTACAGCTGGGACGCTCCAGGCGGGGATCAACAGATGCGAAGAACCCGGGAGCCAGGTTCCGGTGGCGGCAGCAGGCGCGGTCTGGGCAGCTGTACTCTGGGCCGGTAGGCGTCATGCTAATTCTCAAAAATAAATTCAATTTTTTTGTGTTGCACCATGCGTATGAAAGAAAATTGTTATACTGAAAAGACAATTTGTTTACCCCGTAACATATTAAACGAAACCTACGTCCCTACGTGCCAAATGATCTGCAAGCCAAACACAGTTTTTCATGCAACACCTTCTCCCGACTTTCTAAGTTCAGATCTGTCTCGTTCGACTTATTTCCTGTACCGCCCCTCTCTTTCGCTAATTGCAGTTAATTGCCGTGAAATTGGTGTTTTACGTTGGGGTGTATTGCCGCCTGTCCTGAAGACTATAGTGAAATCGGTGAACCCCAGGGGGAAAGTATTCCATCAAAAGCAACAGAAATCCTATGCGAGAGCAAAACTTTGCTCGTTGGCATTACATCCAAGCAATTTAGGCGAAGTAGGAAGCAATTTAGGCGAAGTAGGAACGACACCAGAAGATTGTCGCGAATGCTCAGGCAATTACGATACAGATGTGTCCTTAAGACTTCTCTTTCAAGACGTCCAAAGGCCGGCACTAGGGAATGGGGAGGGATACAGTGCGGATGCTCTTTTTTTGTTGTAGTTAGAAATTCTTAAGCTCATTCTTCCTAAAAACTTTGCCTGGTTACCAGTAAGTACTGTCTCATGCCTCAACCATTGCACAGATTTGTTGTTTTTGTTTTCATTCTTTGAATTAACAGCGGGAAAATATCTGAACTGCGTTGTTTCAGTTGGAAATATTTTTTTTACTTCAGCAACAGGGCTTCACGTATAATTGCAAAATACTTCGATAGAATAAACATACCTTACATAAAGAGTTTGCACGAGAAAATAGATTAATAATAAGGAAAATATTCTAAAACCAAAAAAAGAAATTGCGGAACCGAAAAAGCTAGGTAGAGGAAACAAAAGGCTCTAAGAAAACGTTCATATTTAAAGAAACCTGTAGTCGCTTAATGAGTAAGTGGTATAACTCAATACAAAATCATGTGCTGTATCTGAAAATAAAATTAGAAGCAAGTAGGCATCGTGACTGTCCCCAGTTTCCCCTTTTCATCCTGTCGACATTACAACTACCACAGAAAAGAAAATAACAAAAACATAACAAAAACACCCATACAAAGTAAAATGCCCAAAACATAAAAAGAAGTAACCACACAAAATGAAATGCCCAAAACATATAAAAAAACTGCAACCACACGAAACAAAATACCCAAAACATGGTAAGAAATTCTGTTGAAAGCACAATGAAGGTATACGATAGGAGAAATATATGTTTTTAAAACTTAATACAAGTGTCAAAACTGAAATAAAAAGAAAGAAAAAGAAATATTCCAAATTTCATTGTTACTTTAGATATTTTGACCTGTTGACATTTCGTAAATTGTACTTGCACTCGGTCAAAAAATATTACTTACAAGGACTGTTTAGTAACTTTTAATCGCTGTGGTCGTATTTATAAGGTTTGCATAACAAATCAAGTTAATAATGTTGCGCTTTCACTTACCGTCTCCCGCTAAGTTAGAGTTTCATGACACAAAATTTGGTGGTTCTGAATTGAAAAATAAAAATTTAAAGAAAATTTTGTATGTGGGGGGGGGGGGGGTCTTATCCCCGGGCCTTGATCCGTTCCAAAAACCTTCTACCGTCTAAGTTAGAGTACCATGAGATAATATACAAAATTTGGTGGTTCTAAATTGAAAACTATAGATTTTACGAAAGTTTGTGTGTAGGGGGGGGGGGGTAACCACCCTTGCCCCGACCAGTTCTGAAAATCGTCTACCGTTTAATTTAGAACACCATTATATAGTATACCAAATTTGGTAGCTCTAAATTGAAAACTTTAGTTTTTACGAAAAATATCTATGGGCGGAGGGACTCTGACCCCGTGCCCGACCCGTTCCAAAAACCATCTACCGTCTAAGTTAGAGTACCATGAGAGAGTATGCCAAATTTGGTGGTTCTAAATTGAAAACTGTAGATTTTACGCGGCATTTTTATGGGGGGGGGGCTTTACCCCCGGGGTCCAACTCCTTCCAAAAACGGTCTACTGTCTAAGTTAGAGTACCATGAAATAGTATACCAAATTTGGTGGTTCTAAATTGAAAACTAGATTTTACGAAAAAGTTTTTATTCGGAGGGGTGGTCTGACCCCCGGGGCTCCAACCCCTTCTAAAAACCGTCTAGCGTCTAAGTTAGAGTACCATGAGATAGTATACCAGATTAGGTGGTTCTGAATTGAAAACTGTAGTTTTTACGCGGCATTTTATATGTGGGGGGCTCTGACCCCCGGGCCTTGACCCGTTCCAAAAACGGTCTACTGTCTAAGTTAGAGTACCATGAGATAGTATACCAAATTTGGTGGTTCTAAATTGAAAACTGTAGATTTTACGAAAAAGTTTTTATTCGGAGGGGTGGTCTGACCCCCCGGGCTGCAACCCCTTCAAAAAACCTTCTAGCGTCTAAGATAGAGTACCATGAGATAGTATACCAAATTTGGTGGTTCTAAATTGAAAACTGTAGTATTTACGAAAAAGTTTTTATTCGGGGGCGTCTGATCCCCCGGGCTCCAACCCCTTCCAAAAACCGTCTAGCGTCTGAGTTAGAGTACCATGAGATAGTATACCAGATTAGGTGGTTCTGAATTGAAAACTGTAGTTTCTAAGAAAAATTTTTATGTGGGGGGCTCTGACCCCCGGGCCTTGACCCGTTCCAAAAACGGTTTGCCGACTAAGTTAGAGTACCGTAAGATAGTATACCAAATTTGGTGGTTCTAAGATAAAAACTGTAGATTTTACGAAATTTTTATGAGGAGGGAACCGACCCCGCGGGCTCCAACCCCTTCCAAAAACCGTCTAGCGTCTAAGTTAGAGTACCATGAGATAGTATACCAAATTTGGTGGTTCTAAATTGAAAACTGTAGATTTTACGAAAAAGTTTTTATTCGGGGGGTCTGACCCCCGGGCTCCAACCCCTTCCAAAAACCGTCTAGCGTCTAAGTTAGAGTACCATGAGATAGTATACCAGATTAGGTGGTTCTGAATTGAAAACTGTAGTTTTTAAGAAAAATTTTTATGTGGGGGGCTCTGACCCCCGGGCCTTGACCCGTTCCAAAAACGGTCTGCCGACTAAGTTAGAGTACCATAAGATAGTATACCAAATTTGGTGGTTCTAAGATAAAAACTGTAGATTTTACGAAATTTTTATGAGGGTGGGGCCGACCCCGCGGGCTCCAACCCCTTCCCAAAACAGTCTAGCGTCTAAGTTAGAGTACCATGAGATAGTATACCAAATTTGGTGGTTCTAAATTGAAAACTGTAGATTTTACGAAAAAGTTTTTTTTCGGGGGGGGGTCTGACCCCCGGGCTCCAACCCCTTCCAAAAACCGTCTAGCGTCTAAGTTAGAGTACCATGAGATAGTATACCAGATTAGGTGGTTCTGAATTGAAAACTGTAGTTTTTAAGAAAATTTTGCATGTGGGGGCTCTGACCCCCCGTGCCTTGACCCGTTCCAAAAACGGTCTGCCGACTAAGTTAGAGTACCATAAGATAGTATACCAAATTTGGTGGTTCTAAGATAAAAACTGTAGATTTTACGAAATTTTTTATGAGGGGGGGGCGACCCCGCGGGCTCCAACCCCTTCCAAAAGCCGTCTAGCGTCTAAGTTAGAGTTTCGTGATACCAAATTTGATGGTTCTGAAATGAAAACTAGATTTTACCAAAATTTTGTATGTACGAAGGGGGGGGGGGGGCTCTGACTCCCCGGGCCTTGACCCGTTCCAAAAACTGACAACCGTCTAAGTTAGAGTACTACGAGATAGGATACCTGATTTGGTGGTTCTGAATTGAAAACTGTAGATTGTGCTCCGTGAGTTTTGTTTGTATTTCAAGTATTTAGGCTACTAGGATAACTTGGTTTGTGCTTACCTCCACTATAAAGGTTTGGAGATTCGTTTCGGACATCTCCCGAAGTGGTGAGTGCCTTTTTTCGTTTCTTATCGTCGTGTTTAAAATTCCTACCGAGCTGGTAGAAGCCTACTTATCTCGGCGCCATTAAAATGGCGTCATCCGGTGGTGTTGTCAACCCTGACATCACTTCCGGTGATCACGGCACTTTGCCCAGCGGTGGCGTTGTCACGTTGCCCTCCGGGTCGACGTCAACCGTTGGCGGCGTATCGCTTTCCTCCCCTGACGTCACTATTACAGCTCTTGCCCCAGCTGCTTCTCATATAGTGAAAGTTGACGTCATGGACACTATGGATGACGGTGCTCCTCTGCCTTCAATGGATGGCGATGCTCCTCTGCCTTCAATGGATGGCGGTGCTCCTCTGCCTTCAACCTCCACTTCTACTGCTCCTCGTTCCTATTCTTCAGCGGTAACTTCCCAAAGGCTTCAGCCCACGTCTAATTCCATGCGAGCGGAAGCCGCAGCTTTAAAACCTCATGTCCGTCGCTCTGGTAATGAGGTTGTGCTCGAAATTCCAGTGGATTCTCCAGCAGGTGCCTCTTTCACCACGGCTACTGAGTTGGGTGTGTGCTTTGAGGCGCTGCCAGACACACCACTCAAAATGTACTCAACTGCTCTAAAACAAAAGTTCTCTCCGTCAGCGATACGTCATATGTCGCGCAGAGGGCCGAGTGTCATTGTTTATTTTTTTCATGCGGCAGATGCTACCTCTGTCTTACAGACTGGGCTGGTTGTTGGTGATCACCAATTATTTCCTGAGCCTGTCGCCCAGAGACCAGTAACGGTCTCGATGTACCCAGTACATCCTGAAGTCACAGATGCTATGCTTTGTGCTTTTCTTATGCAATCCGGTCGTGTTGTGGGTAACATTACCACACACTCCGCTGCTCCAAAGGACGAGGATGATCGTTCGATTGAAAGTGCCCGACGAGTTGCGCGAGTAGTATTCTCTTCGGATGAACATATCAAGTCTTTTCCTACTCTCTTCACTGTAAAATGTGGAGATCAAATCCGACGCATCGACGTTTTAACCTCCTTTCATTGTCAGACTTGTAAGGCGTATGGCCATCAACGTAGTGAGTGCTTCCGCCGCCCTGCTGTACCTCAGTCTTCGGGACCAAACGTCACTCGTGACAGCCCTGTGTCGTCCACCCCTACCGTTTCTAAGGAGGTGTCTTCAGAACTTCAACCTGCTCTGCCATCGGGCCTTCCTCCACGGGGTCCTGCCCCACAATTGTTGACAGAGGACTTTCCTCATCTGGTACCGACAGCTCCGCCCACGTACCTTGCAGCTCCAGCTAACCTGACTGCTGACCTTCATCTTCCTTCGGATGAAGACACTCCAAGTACAGTTACTGACATGGACTGCCCTACTGCTAGTGACACTTCTGGCAATCACTCTGACCCTACAACTACCAGCAAGCCTGCTCGACGGGAGTCCTGAGTGCTCCGCAGACTCCGCTCCCTCCTCGCATCGGTGCTGCAAGAGGTCGTTCTGTTGACTCATCTTCCCGCTCCTCCTCTCAACGTCGTACTTCGCCACGAACAAGTCGACACCCTGCTGTGATTCCAGGTTCTAAGACTCCACCCCCAGTGCTTTCCCTAGATTCTTTTCTCCGATACCTAGCTGAAGCGAAGGCGGATATACCGGTAGGTCCGCTTTCTCTTCATAAAATATATGAAGTATTATGCTCTCATAAACATCCTAGATTCTTTAATCAGTTTGTTGCACGTCATTTGCTTGATCTTCCTACTGTTCTAACCCAAGTTTCTAGTGTGATATCTGTGTATCGAAATCTTGTGCTTTCCTATCCCGATCTCAAATTTAGTGTTGACAGAATGAAGAAGCAAGCGAAGAAAATAACAGATTCCAGCGCACGTGCGTGTCGACCTGGGAAGGACCTACCGATTCAAGGTGGTCACACTTAACTGCAGAGGGTTCTCTGCTTCTCCTAGAAATGCTCTAGTGTATGAGGACTTGGCGCCTCTACACGCAGATCTTCTCTTGCTCCAAGAGACCAATTGCTCTGCTACCACTTTGTTCTCTCGTTGGCGGGCTTGGCCCTACGATTTTCACCATGCTTATCGAGTTGGACGGAATGGTGGCCTTGCACTTGGGATCCATCACCGCCTACTCCCTCTGATTTCGACGCCAGTGATTCGTGCCTTACATGTGGACAACCTCCAAGTCGCTGTCTTTTGCATTGAAAACGTGACCTATCATGTTTTTAACATATATGTCCCCTGTGATGAACGTCTGTTACCTGATCTTCTCTCCACACTCCGTACAGAGCTGTCATGCATCCCACCGTCTGAATACATTCTCATCGGCGGAGATTTCAATTGTACGTTGTTGCCGGCCCTTGACCGCAATTCAACCGTTGGAGAATACCGCAGACAACGTGTATTACAGATTTCCCAGCTAGTTGATGATTTTCAATTGGTTGATGCGTTCCGGCATCTACACCCGTCGGAAATCTCTTTTACCTGGCGCTCTTCCATCCATGGCAGCACTACGGCAGCACGGTTGGATAAATTTTATGTTTCGACTGCTCTTCTCCCGTCGATCGCAGCTGCTGCCCATCATCCTTCCGCCGCTTCAGACCACAGTATTGTCAGTCTGTCGGTGTGTGTTTCGCCTTCACCTTCAAGGACTCAACGAGTATGGACTTTTCCGGACTCGCTCCTGGATGATCAACAATTTTGTGTTGCTGTGCGTGAGTTCCTCCGAAGACGTCAGCCCCTTCTTGATACTACGTCCGACGCGATGCAACTGTGGCTCAGTGTCAAACATGACTTGGTCCTTTTTGTACGGCGCTACTCCCATGCCTCTCGGAATGAGAGCGATATGAAAATTGCGAATCTACGTGCTCTATTGTCGATGCTCTCTCTTGATGATCCGCAATACCCCGGCTATCTGGCAGATCTCCATGCTTTGCTTCTTCCTCGCGCATCCGATGCAGCCTGCAGGATGCATTTCTTGCATCTCTCCCCTACAGCTGATTCTCACGATTACTTAACCGCCTTGGAATCTCAACATCGTTCTGCTACATCTTTGCGTCATCTTCGCCTCCAGGATGGTTCCATCACTTCGAACCCATCGAAGCTATGCACTTTCACCAGACAGTATTTCATCGCCAAGTACAGTGCGGTAACGCAGTCTTCATCCTCATTAGCTTCTCCTCTTCTCTCCTCTCTTCCTCAGGTCCCCTCTACTTTATCTACTTCTTTACTCTCTCCTTTCTCTCTTCGCGAACTCCGCGAGGCGTTCGCTACTCTCAATCCTCATGCCGCTCCTGGACCTGACGGCCTTCCTCTGTCCTTTTATCGTGCTTTTCTACCGTGCCTTCTGCCTTTTCTGTCTGCGTGTTTCTCGTCTGCTTTTTCCTCTCCTGCGTTACCGCCCGACTTTACTTTGGCACACACCATCCTCCTTCCTAAGAAGGGTGACCTCTTGGATCTTGGAAACTGGCGCCCTATCTCCATCCTAAACACTGACTATAAGTTCTATACAAAACTCTTATCCCGTCGCCTTAATTCTGTTCTCTCTTTCGTTATTTCTCCTGACCAGACATACACTGTGCCTGGTCGGACTATTTCCACTAACGTTTCTCTTCTCCTTCATCTTCACTTCCTCGCTCGCTCTTTTTCTGAACCTCTTGCCTTTCTCAATCTGGATCAAAAGTCCGCTTTTGATAACGTTTCTCATTTTTATCTCTCTGTTGTCCTTTCACAATTTGGCTTTCCTCCTACCTTTTCTTCCGCACTCTTGGCCCTTTATCAGGGAGCTAGTTTCCATGTTCGAGCGGCCACATTTCTAACCGCTCCAATTCCGTTTAAGCGAGGCATCCGGCAAGGATGTCCGCTCTCCGGCCAGCTATTCGCTCTCGCTTTTGAGCCTTTCCTGTTAGCAGCCCGAAGATCACTCCTGGATGTCCTACCGCCGACAGTGGCTAGTACTCGTCATCATCGAATAATTTTCACCGCCTATGCTGATGATGTGACCTTTTGCGTCCGGGATGAATCTCAATTTGATCGCCTGTATTCTGTATATCAACAGTATGTTGCATTATCTGGAGCAGCGCTGAATGCCACTAAAAGTACTGGCTTATGGTGCGGGGCATGGGCTGCCCGCACCGATGCTCCTTGGGGTGCGCAGTGGACAGCCACTACACAGAAGATCCTCGGTGCGTATGTCGGATTGCCCTTGGCTTCTGCATCTGCCACCTGGACTGCTCTTCTTCCCCGGATACAACGGACTGCTGCCTACTGGAGTAAGGCCCGCCCTTTCACATCGTTCCGTCAACGAGCAGCCGTTGTTCGTCGACAACTTATCTCTCTATGCGAATACTCTTGGATGTCGACGGTTGTGCCCGTGTCACAAATGATGACCATCACTCGCCTCTCAACTTCCGTCATCTAATCTTCACATCACTGGGTTAAACCTGCCACGCTTCATCTGCCAGCCTCTTTGGGTGGCATCCAGCTTCCTGATCCAGCTTTCCTTTATAAAACTCATCGCATTATTCATTTCATTCGCCTTGCCACTTCAACTGTTCCGTCCCTTACCACTACCTTGAATGTTCTAGCTTCTTTCCGTGACCCATCTTTCACCTTCCTACTGTTTCTGAAGATGGATGCATACTCTCTTCTCCCGTCCCACCTCCCTCCTGTCCTGCGAGAGGGCCTTTCTCTCTTTCGTTCGCTTCCTCTTCTCCGTTCATTTCCTTCTTCAACTCTTGATCTCCTAGATGAACCTCTCTTCTTCTCTTCTCTTATTCACCCTCCTAACCTCCCTTACTTTTACTTTCCTCATTGGATCCGCTCTGGTGTGATAACTGTCCGTTCTCTCGTAACTTCTGATCTAACCTGGAGACCTCTTTCTTCCCTGTTTCTATCTCCAACCATTACTCTTGCTAACGAATATCTTCTTCTTCGCACAGCGCTTTGGAGCCTCTTTCCACTCCTCGCTTCACCTGATGGTCTCTTCTCGGTCCCCTCTGCTCCTCTTTCCCTACCGTTCTTTCTCCTCATTCGTAGCTCCCCGGTTCTAGTTACTTCTCTCTCCTCCTCTTCTCTTTATTGGCTTCTTCTTTCCCCTCCCGCACTTCCACTTTCTGTTCATTCTGCTCCTCCTTCTCTTCTCCCCGCCATCTGGACAGCATCTACCTCTGCCCCTTTCCTCCCCTCTTGAACTCAATGTCCATTGGCAATTTCTTCACCTTCGTCTCCCCGCCCCATCAGTACTGTTTCGCATGACCCTTCTCACCTCTCCGCAGTGCTCCTTTTGCCCTGAAGTCAGCGACGTCCAACATCAATACCTATTCTGCCCCGTTCTCCTGCCAGTCCTAAACACAGCATTTCGTCTTGCTGATCGAATTTGTGCTCGATCGTTACCATTTCTTGCATATGCTTGGCTACTCCAAACAAAGCATCCACCTACTCACTTGCCTCCTGTGTGCCGTTATATTTTTCTTCTTGTGAAGTTCACTGTCTATGCTTTCCATCTTCAACAACGCTTCCCCGCTCTTATTCCACCTCCTCAGGAGGCAAGTGCTATCATTCGGAGACGCTTCCTAGCACGGTTAACCACTCGCCTCCAAATGGAGCACTCTCGTGCTGCCTCAACAAACACCGATAGCGTTTTTCAATCCACTTGGGCCCAATCGGCTGGGTGGTTCCATATCCACAATTTGCAGTTACATCTCAACCTATAAGTGGGATTTTTGTTGTCGCCCACGTTCACTGTAACAAATCATGTTTTTACGTATTAATTTTGGTGCTTCGCTATTAGTGATTTTTCTGTTTTAATGTGCCATTGAAGATAGCTCACCATGTTTCCCATGTTCTCTTCGATAATGTTGGGTTTTATGTTGTTGTATATAATTCTTCCTTCTGCACAGTTTACTGCCCACGCAATGTCCCCTTCATTATGTTGAATATTTTTTTAAAATATTAGTCACTGTGTGTATAATTTAATGCAACAAGATGCCCTTCTGAGTACATTTAGCGTTATTTCCCCTTGTCACTGAATACTTCTGTACATATGTTGTAAATTTTGAATGTAGCATCACTGTTGCATTTCTGTGAATTAGTACCTAATGTTTAATCTTTAGTATGGTAGTAATGCTTAATTGGAATTTGTGCATAGTATAGATTCATGTCTTGCCCTGTCTACAATACTGTAGGTAAACATTTTCGTTTGTATCGCTCGTGCTTTATTGTCTGCCTCTCCTTCGCCCTACGTGGCGAAATAATTTTTTTTTTTATGATTTTAACAATATTTTGTTTTACGTTTCACTGGAACTTTCCAGCTGATGTATATACCGCTGTATTTATTGGCAGAATTCCATTGTCATGTACATAGAAATGTTATTTTACTGAAGAATAAAGGCAATTTTTGAAATGTAGATCTTACGAATATTTTGTGTATGGGGGGCTCTGACCAACCGGGCCCCTGACCCGTTCCAAAAACCGTCTACCGTCTAAGTTAGAGTACCATGAGATAATATACCAAATTTGGTAGTTCTAAATTGAAAACTATATCTTACGGCAATTCTGTAGGGGGCTCTAACCCGCCCCCCCCTCTGCAACCGCTTCCCAAAACCGTCTACAGTCTAAGTTAGAATACCACGAGATAGTATACCAGATTTGGTGGTTCTGAATTGAAAACTGTAGATTTTACGAAAATTTTGTATATGGGGGGCTCTGTCCAAATGGGCCCTGCCCCGTTCCAAAAACCGTTTACCGTCTAATATCTTTAGTGCCAAAGAAAAACGTAATATTCCTATCCTGTCTGCGTGTCCAAACTTTATAAATTTGATCAGGGAGCAAGACATTCGAAATCGTACGTTTTCCTGCATTCGTTTTGTATGTAACCAAAATCTGTAAACGCGACGAATTGACGTAGTCGACGAATTTGTCCGCGACGAATTGACGCGCGACGAATCGTCGTGGTCGACGAATTGACGCGCGACGAATTGACGCGCGACGAATTGACGCGCGACGAATTGACGCATGCGACGAATTGACGCGCGACGAATTGTCGTAGTCGACGAATCGACGCGCGACGAATTGACGCAGGCGACGAATTGACGTAGTCGACGAATTGACGCACGCGACGAATTGTCGTGACACCCGCCCGTGTGGGACGACATCCAGCCACAGTGAGGCGAGTATGGATTCGGTGGGTGCAGGAGAGACTGACGGACCGATTGCCGCAGCCGCGGCACACCACCGAATGAGAGGACCAGCATGTTGTGCGGCGCGCATTGACGGCTCACACCGCCATATCACGAACGTTAGCGCAGGAATTAGGGTGTGCTGCGCAACAACCTATGTCAGCACGTACCGTTTGACGTCGTCTGCATGAGCGGGGACTTGTCGCACGGCACCCATTGCTCATATTACCATTGACGTTACACCACAGGCGAGTGCGGCGGCTGTGAGCCGTTGAACGCCGCACCTGGACTACGGAATGGCACATTGTCTTCTCCGACGAATCCCGCTTCTGCCTGCAACATCACGATGGTCGGATCCGCGTGTGACGGCACTGCGGCGAGAGACTGTATGACGCCTGTATTATGCATCGCCATACTGGTCCGTCGCCTGGCGTTATAATTTGGGGCGTAATTGGATATGACACCCGCACCCCTCTGGTACGCACCGCCGGTACACTCAACAGCCACCGCTACATCTCCGACGTTTTGGAGCCTGTAGTCCTCCCTTACTTGCGGGACTTGCTAGCGGCCACGTTTCAACAGGACAATGCGCGCCCGCACGTGGCACGCATCGTGCAGCAATTCTTCACGCCCCACCAGGTGTCACTGCTGCCGTGGCCCGTCTGTTCTCCCGATATGTCGCCCATCAAACACGTATGGTCGCTGATCGGTAACCGAGTGGCCAGGCAAGCACCACCCGCGGCTACGCCTGATGAAGCGAACCGTTTCCCAAAGCAATGAGCCAATCCCCTCTATCAGCTGATTCATGTTGTCATGGAAACGCTAGCAGGCGATTGTACGGAAGGTTTTCGCATCAGAACTGCGAAGACTCTGGAAGAGCTGTTTGCGTTATGCCGTTATGTTTTCGCTCGCCAGACTGAGTCGAAGAAGTGAATCCGCACGCGTTTGTTTTTGCAACGAAAGCATCGACATATTTTAATACCGTTGATAATTGACTTTTATTTGTGTATATTTAATTCAGGTTTTTTTGTGTGCATTCTCTGGGCTTCGCAGCTAGCCTGAAATATACGCCACTGCTGAGTATGTATCAAGGGGGGGGGGGGGGCGTTCACGAATATCTTTGCAGCATCTAGAAAAAGGACAACAAATTCTTTCTTTCAGTGTTTCGTAAATAAAGTTATTAAACTTGCCTCAGCAAAAATAATACTCTCCCACCTTGATTTGAAGCCTAGCGACGTCCCTGTTCCAGAGAAGAGGCAGAGCCAGCGCCATCCTAAAAGCACATCACCCATGTCTCATCCAGGAACATTTTTTTATTTGATCATGGTTGAGCTGCAGGCTACTTATTGCTGGATAAAGTATTCAATTTTTTACTTTACTATTGCGGTCTTTTTCCGTGGATCCGCGCAATGTTACCGAGGAGATATTGATGTTGTGTTTTGACTCTTTATCCATCTTTAATCACGCATTCTCTTTTCTGGTTCTCGGTAGTGATCTCTTCTTACCATGGTCAACCGCCAAACACCCTCCCTACCCCACTCAAAAACCAAAAGCCTCATATTCACGCCAACAAACCCCTAGAAAGAATCGTAAAACCACTCCTACTGACCCCAAAGCAATGAATCGGAAGAAGTCAAAATCTCTTTTCCTCTCTCTCGCACAAGGATTTCCCTTTAGCATAGTCACTTACACAGTGATGAAGTTTTTCAGCTTTCTGCGCAACTACGCATGCACCACGGCTTGTGTATTTAATTTTCTTTGTGTAACGGTCTTCCATATTTTACATTTCTACTAAAACCTGTAGAAGGCAAAAATTCTGGAACATAATTTGCCACTGCTACGTTTGCACTAGGGCCGGCCATAGGAAGTTCGGTGTTCCTTGACAACCCCCCGCCCTACACACACACACACACCTGAAGTATTACTCTCTCCATGTATATAAACAACATAATCTTTTAAATAGGTGGTGCCGCCCCGGTGGCGCAGTGGTCTAAGGCGTTGGCCTCTGATCATTCGTCCGTAAGGGGTCCGGGTTCGAATCCCGGTCAGGCATGGATGTTGTGTTTGTCTTACGGCACTGGCTCTCTCCCTTCCCTGGAACCAGTGACCCTAAATTAGGGACGGGCGACTGCTTATAGCCCATTGAGTTGCTCACGGTGGTCGTTAAACCTCCAATCAAAAAAAAAAAAAAAAAAAAAAAAAAGAGGTGGTCGTAAACAAAAGTCCGCCGCCCCGGTGGCGCAGTGGTCTAAGCGATGGCCTCTGGAGTCCGGGTTCGAATCGGGGGTGAGGCATGGATTTTGTGTTTGTCTTACTGCACTGGTTCTCTCTCTTCCCTGGAACCAGTGACCCTGAATTAGGGACGGGCGACTGCTTACAGCCCATTGAGTTGCTCACGGTGTCGTTAAACCTCCAATCAAAAAAAAAAGTGCATTGTTTCTTTACTTAAATTGGAAAAAACTGTTCTTTTTATTGAAGTAAAGTGCTCAATAACTAAATCACAGGAATTTTCAAGTCGGCAACGGAAGTCTTCCACCAGAGAAACATGCGGACACGACTGTCTTTCTTGATATTTAAGTAGAGAGAAGATAAGTCTCATCTCTTCAGAGTTGAAACTCGTCGCTCTTCTAAACTTCTCGCAGCTAGATTTGTGGGCATTTAAATTAGTTCCTTCAAAAAGTGGTAGCCATATTGTTGCAATAAATTGGCTTTGCGGTATTTCGTACGGAGATTTTTCCTTTGAAGCCTTATGAGCTGTAAAGGACTATTCATTAGTTTTCAAGTAATACAGTAGTATATGACCTTACAGATTTGCGGAAAGTTAAATTTGTGAGTTAAATAGTAATTTTGAGTCAATTTTTTGCTGTTCAGTGAAATAAAAACTTTTTGGTTTTTGCTTTGCTTGAACAAGCTGAAAGAAGATTGTCGACGATTTCGTAGAGAACAATTCTGCTCTTGACCTTCTTTATTACTTTGGGTTGTGTTGCGTCATTTGGTGGGCACGTGTGGAGCCCAGCAATGCTGGAGGACAGGGGACTGCTCGGCCCCTGTCATTTCCCAAACGGCCCGGGAATTTTAGTCTTGCGGTCCACCACAGAGCACATCTACAGAGACAGTGGGCCCGGGGGCTGGACAGTATTTTGGGGCCCCAGTATTAGTGACACATCTGAGATTTCGCTATGGGTGGATGAATAAAAATACCAACAAGAAAACATTCCCAAAATATTATGAGGAAGACATAAAATATCCCCGCGGTATTGATGTGTGTATCTGACGACTCATGGAAGAATCAGTGTTAGCAAGAAAATGTAAAAATGCATGATTGAAAAATGGAAACCAGTTCAGTTCTGCTTAAATCCCCGCCAGGGTTCAGCTTGTTGAAATTAAATCGAAGTAGCGGGCAAATAATATGGTCCAAATATCATGATTCAAGCGAAATTTTAATGTATTAAAATTTCTTCCAGATTACAGATGTGTCCAAAAAAAAAAAAAAAACAACTAAAACATTTCGAAACATTGAAGATGGACTGCGGACGACTGTACTTTTTACGGACTCCTCCTAAAAAATTGGAAAGAAATGGAAATTTTTTCAGAAGGCAGTTTCTTATAGTTTCCCCCGTGCCATCCGCAAAACCCCTCCCCCCCAAAAAAAACCCTGTCAATTCTCCAAGCATTCTGCGTACTTCTTGGACCCCTTGAAAATGCGGAGCCCGGAGCTGCAGCTCCCCCTGTTAAATGGGATCTGGTCCACCATAAAAACATACGTAACTGCAGGTAAACAACTTATAAATTCCCTCATGAAAAATATTCTGTTAATCCTGGAGGAAAGAAAACTGTTGTATAACGAAGTAAATTTCTCCGTCATTTCTGTCCACGCCAGGATTCGAACCCGGATCCCCTCATTCCGGAACAAGTTGCTCTACCAATTGAGCTACGCAGACGTTTTATTCTGATTCCTATCTGCCTTTATGTCGTGTGCGTCTTTCTGGAAGGTACGTCACATCATCTCCCTCGTGTGCGTCCTTCTGGCAGGTACGTCACATCTCCTGGTACGTTACATCATCTCCCCCTTATTTTTTTTTTTTTTTTTTCGAAGTGCGGGAGAAGGAATTCTCTTATTTTTCCTATCTCGCGGTGTGGAAATAACATCACACCAATGCGAGATTTTGAACGGTCGGGTCATCCGGATAGTTCGGGCGCCATTATAACGAAGTAAATTTCTCCGTCATTTTTATCCGCGCCAGGATTCGAACCCGGATCCCCTCATTCCGGAATAAGTCACTCTACCAATTGAGCTACGCGGACGTTTTATTCTGATTCCTATCTGCCTTTATGTCGTGTGCGTCTTTCTGGCAGGTACGTCACATCATCTCCCTCGTGTGCGTCCTTCTGGCAGGTACGTCACATCTCCTGGTACGTTACAGTTGTAATATGCAGTGTAAAACGAACTGTCGTAAATACACTGCTGACCACCCAAAATGCAACACCAAGAAGGAAGCATCCGATTGGCCTAAAATTCGCAGCATGCGTCGCCCGCGAGACGAAATGCAAACGATTAGCATTGCAGGGCATACGCAAATCATGTGCGCCCGGCACGCCACCGAGAAGCACTATAAGGGTGCACAGAAGGCGGGGTGTAAGTAGTGGAAGTGTGTTGTGCTGCCGGACCTGTGCGTAGGAAGCTTCCTGATACCTCGTCGCAGAATACGGCAGTCATTCCAGCACGTTCCGGAGTTCGACAGCGGACGAATAGTGGCTTATCGCGACAGCGGTTTATCGTACCGAGACATTGGCGCCCGTGTGGGAAGACGCCCAGCCACAGTAAGGCGAGTATGGATTCGGTGGGTGCAGAAGGGACGGACGGACCGACGTGAGCGATTGCCGCAGCCGCGGCACACCACCGAACCAGAGGACCGGCATGTTGTACGTCGGGCATTGACGGCTCGCACCGCCACATCACGAACGTTAGCGCAGGAATTAGGGTGTGTTGCGCAACAACCTTTGTCAGCACGTACCGTTCGACGTTGTCTGCAGGAAAGGGGACGGGTCCCACGGCGCCCATTGCTCCGATTACCATTGACGTTACACCACCGGCGAGTGCGGCGGCAGTGGGCCGTTGAACGCAGCACCTGGACTACGGAATGCCACGACATTTTCTTCTCCGACGAATCCCGCTTCTGCCTGCAACACCACGATGGTCGGATCCGCGGCGAGAGACTGTATGACGCCTGCATTATGCATCGCCATACCGGTCCGTCGCCTGGCGTTATGGTTTTGGGCGCAATTGAATATGACACCCGCACCTCTCTGGTACGCACCGCCGGTACACCCCACAGCCACCGCTACTTCTCCGACATTTTGGAGCCCATAGTCCTCCCTACCTGCAGGATCTGCCAGCGGCCACGTTTCAACAGGACAACGCGCGCCCGCACGTGGCACGCATCGTGCAACAATTTTCACGGCCCACCAGGTATCACGGCTGCCGTGGCCCGCCTGTTCTTCCGATATGTCGCCCATCGAACACGTCAAGTCGCTGATTGGCAAGCATCACCCGCGGCTACGCCTGATGAACTGTGGCAAAGTGTGGAAGCAGCCGGGACCGACATAGCCCAAGCCCATATCCAAAGCCTCTTTCGTTCGATGCCGCGGCCGTTATTGCCAGCCGTGGGGGCCACACGAACTGTTGATGTCTGCGTGTTCCGCAAGTCACACGGGCCTGTAAGCTCAATCGTTTCATCTTTGTATATCTGTTGTTATGTGTCCAGTAAATCCGGCTTTGCTATCTCGTGTTCTTCTTGGTGTTGCATTTTGGGTGGCCAGCAGTGTATATTTTAACTACAATTCATCAAACACAAAGAGGATAGAATAAGGGTAGAGAGCATGTGCTTTCACTGGTAAACCCATGCCTCTAATATTTCGCTTGTTGCTCATTTGTGCATTCTAAGTTATGGGAGTGAACAATAGTGTAGTTCCAGCACAATACAAATTTTGAAGATGACAATCCGATTTTTGGCGTAAATGTGACAAGGATAAGTCAGATAATATCCGAAAACTTGAAAATTTTCATCCTCCTGGAGCGGGACTCGAACCCGCGTCTCCCAGAAAACGCCCGGGTATGCTAACCACTACACCACCCAGAACGACCAAGTTTCCGATCAATTTGAATATAACCATCGCAGGATTCGCTAGTCGAAGCAACCGGCATTAATGTTTAGCGAATCTGGAGGTTAACCCGGGCGTTTTCTGCGAGACGCGGGTTCGAGTCCCGCTCCAGGACGAGGAAAATTTTCAAGTTTTCGGATATCATCGGACTTACCATCCTTGTACCATTTACGCCAAAAATCGGATTGTCATCTTCAGAATTTGTATTTTATGGCGTAATCCCGTATTTCTTTCATGATCCAGCACAATGTTTTTTTTTTTTTTTTTTTAGATTTTCATTTTTGCGCGAAAGGAACTTTTTAAAAATGTCAGCGTGCGTAACCCTAATAAAGGCAGATTTAAATCACGTTTCACAGCACACGAGTTTTATACACCTAATAATGTTTTGGAGTTTTTTTTTTTTTTTTTTGATTGGAGGTTTAACGACCACTGTGAGCAACTCAATGGGCTATAAGCAGTCGCCCGTCCCTAATTTAGGGTCACTGGTTCCAGGGAAGGGAGAGAGCCAGTGCCGTAAGACAAACACAACATCCATGCCTCACCGGGGTTCGAAACCGGACCCCTTTCGGACGAATGATCAGAAGCCATCGCTTAGACCACTGCGCCACCGGGGCGGCGTTTCGGAGTTTAAAAACATACGATGGAATAGGTAAAAAAATTCATTACGAACTCGAAAGTTGTCTGGTTTTCAGTTAACTCTTGTTCAAGAACTACATTTCTGAAAACGTTCTATTAAAACTTTGTAAATTATCGCATTTATTATTGGTATATAGTAATTGGCATATCAACGCCAATGATCAGGTTTTATTGTGCGCTGCAAACGCTTTTCAATTTTATATATTTCGTGTACCCTTCTTTAAAGTTTTGTAAATTTTCACGTTCAGCACGAATTATCGGTTTTTAAGGATATCCACTCGATCACATGAAATAATTCAGCGTGTATTATTTTTATTAGAGTTTGTGAACTGCTTCATACATTACTTTAAACAGCATGCACTTTTCGTGTGGTTAGTGATTTTTGTCGTACGCGCAGTCAAACGTTGCCTAGCGTTGCGTTGAAAGGAAAGAAAGCTGTGGCGATATTATAGAGTAGATCCATAAATTTATGTTATTTTTTGTTTTCTTTTCGCAAGAAGGCTTTAAACAAGTACTTACCAGTTTAACTAACGTAGCTAGGGGCGTAATAATGGAAACGCCGTCAGAAGGTAACCTAAGATGGCTGCCGCTCAGGAGCGTCGGCTTCAGAGCTTTACGTAGGACATGCTTGTTATGCTCCCTCCCCTTATTCTATCCTCCTTGATAAAACCAAGTTCAAACCGCGGTGTTGTGCCAGAAAATTATTTCCTTTGAAAATTCGGTTTCCAATTAAAAAAAAAAAAAAAATCTCGAGTCTTCAAAACCCCCGTTTCCAACTAAATCACCATAAAAACCATTCTGAAAGTGCACATGCCAAATAAGTGTCCTATACAACTAACTTTTACACTTATTTGGTCACAGATTGTCTGTGCTTGGTATATCCGCCATTGTTTTTATGATTGAAGGTTTAGCGACCACCGTGAGTCGTTAAACCTTCAATGGGATCACTGTTTCCAGGGAAGGATGAGAGCCAGTGCCGTAAGACAAACACAGCGTCCATGCCTCACCGGGATTCGATCCCGGACCATCTCGGACGAATGGTCAGAAGCCATTTATTAGATCACTACGCCACCGGGCCAGCATGTTCCCACTGAGAAGACGCCCTTGTTCAATCTATTAATTACAGGTAGGACTCTGGTCAGAAGCCATAGCTTAGACATCCATGCCTCACCGGGATTCGAACAAAAGAACCCATCTCGGACGAATGGTCAGAAGCCATCGCTTAGACCACTGCGCCAGCATGTCTCCATTGAGTAGAAGTCTTTCTTCAGTCTACCCATTACAGGTACGACTCTGTTTGCGCCGCTTAACTTTTGAGCCTCTCACAGATCACGATCGGAGGGAGTAATTAGTCATGACTCTGCCAGACTTCCTAGAAACAGGTAGTCCCGGCATTGTAATAAGATTTATATTGTAATAAAACTATACTACTACATTACGAGGGTTGTACCGAAAGTAATGCAAAAGTGGGCATAACTTTTTTATTAACTGACAGAGGTCGTTTAAATTGCACGTTGGTAGAGCAACTCTTCCTCTATAGTAAATCTTCTCCTTCACAGCAGGCAAATAATGGATTCAAAGCAAAAGCAAAGTGCCGTCATTCAGTTCTTGACGAAAGAAAGATGCAGTCTGTCCGACATCCACAGAAGGCCACAGAATGCTTACAGAGATGACACCATATTGACAAGAGCAATGTGCACAAAAGGATGAACAAGTTTAAAGGGGAACCAGCACTGAAGACAAACCACGCAGTGGGAAAGCATCATCTGCGACCACTGACACGAACCGTCAAAGAGTGGATGAATTGATTCGGACGGAGAGATGAGTCACAATCCGTGACCTTGTTGCACAACTCGACTGTGGCCACAATGCCATAGAGAAGATGGTGGAAGACTTAAAGTATCGGAAAGCGTGTGCAAAGTGGGTACCTCGACAGCCGACACCCGATTTGAAGGAGAGAAGGGTGGAATTCTGCTCTGATCTGCTGGAGGCCTTTGAAGCCAAATTTATTCCGATGTGGTGACAATCCAGAAACGAAGAATCGGGCCATGGAATTTTTTTTTTTTTTTTTTTTTTTTTTTTTTGATTGGAGGTTTAACGACCACCGTGAGCAACTCAATGGGCTATAAGCAGTCGCCCGTCCCTAATTTAGTGTCACTGGTTCCAGGGAAGGGAGAGAGCCAGTGTCGTAAGACAAACACAACATCCATGCCTCACCGGGATTCGAACCCGGACCCCTTACGGACGAATGATCAGAGGGCAGCGCCTTAGACCACTGCGCCACCGGGGCGGCACCATGGAATTGCGTCACACCTTTTCACCAAAGCCTAAGATGTTCAAGAGCTAGCGATCAACACAGAAAGTCGTGGAGACTGTTTTTTGTGATGTCATTCTCCTTGATTTTCTGAAACGTGGCCGTACCGTGACTAGCAGGTAGTAAATTATTGAGACACTCAAGAAGCTTAGAGAAGCCATAAGGAAGAAGAGGCCGAACCAGAATCTGAAAAGGATTGACATTCACCATGACAATGTGAGATCACAAACAGCTTTGGTAACAAATCAGATGATTAGCAAATTAGGCTAGACCCCTCATTCACCATGCAGCCCAGATTTGACACCCTCCGACTTCCACCTGTTCGGTCGAATGAAGGACAGTCTCCGGGGACAACGATTTGATCAAACAGACGAGGTGAAAGTGGCCGTGAAGAAGTGGGTACAACAGTCCACACCTGAATTTGTTTCAAAGAGGATTTAACAGTTGGATTCAATGGTGGCACAAATGCATCACTTCTGATGGAGACTATGTTGAGTAGTATCTTTGTACAGAGAGTTATTCTTCCAACACGGGCAATTTGAACGACCTCTGTCAGTTAATGTAAAAGTTATGCCTACTTTTGCATTACTTTCGGTACAACTAACAACCCTCGTATTAAACTACAGCTTAACATTTAAATAATCAAACAAAAACGGAATATAAAATGCGACATACATTAACCATGGACTGCAAGTGAACTGACAAACATGCACTGATGTCTAAACAAGACACCGAAAGGTTAGGAGTGACCGTCAGCTGAACAACCGTGTAAAGAAGACACAAAGGAAAGTGAATCTGACTCTCCAGTGCTGTCAGGACAGTAAGAGCAAAATCAATGCAAGAGGCTATTGCTCTTATTAATGAGGGATGCGAGATCTTCTGTAGCAACGACCTCAACCATTAAAAGAGAATTGAGACAGTTCTACAGCCATACTATAACTTATCAAAAATAAAGAAAGCCAGACATCTATTCAGTCACTTTTAAAGCAGTAAATTTTCATTTTTTAAACATGCAAGTTTCATAAAATAAGACATTTTCCCAAAATTTTATGTTGATTAATAAAAATCTTGCAACAGTACAAAAGGTATTTACATACACTATATTGACAAAAGTCACCGAACACCCCTTCAAAAGCAAATGAACGGATCTGCTGCGTTGTTAAGATGCACGGTACAGCTACAAATGGTATAAAAACAAGCCTGCAGCTGACCCCGATCATTTTGCACTGTGAGGCTGAGTGAAAATGTCACGGCGTGAGAGAACAGACTTTCAGAAAAGAAAGATTGTTGGGTGTTATACTAGTGGGTTGTCCACAAGAGAAACCGAGAGGCATTTAAACATACCAAAGTCAACTGTTTTGGATGTACTCATAGATGCCAACTAGTACGGATTTTCCGTAATTTTACGGATTTTTTGTTGCTGTTACGGAAGTACGGAAACACCGCTGAAATTACGGAAAATCGCCATTTGATTTAATTTTCTGAGATAGAAAGCAAATTTTCATCAACTTAAAAATTTTTGTTTGTTCAAGTTTTTCTGGGGGAAAAAAACTAAATGCTACATTTAGGGCTGCCAGACCTGCGCCAATGGCGGCAGCCCGCGCCAAAACGTTGTTCGTGCGCCATTCTGCTAAAAAATCGCCATTTCGACGCAATCTGCGCCAATTTTGGGTCAAAAGTTAAAATTTACAGGTCATCGATATTTTAGCGTTATCTTACGGCATTCGAAATCGATTCAGCGGTTAATTCGTACGTGAGATTCTTCCGCGGAGTCCCCTCCGTTTTTTTTTTTGTTGTTGTCATTTTCGAGATCGATGCAAAAGTGAAGAAATTTTCGGGATAAAGTGAAGAAATTTTCGGGATTTAATTTTCGGGATATCGTATTCCGTCTGGGGACGTTGTTTTGTCTTTTTAAACGTTCGGAAACTGAAGTTAAACGAAGTGCAGATTTTCCCCGTAATCGTATTTTTCTTCTCTCGCGATGTTGCTTCTGTTCAGTATTGTTAAATGAAATTTCATTGCATAATTTCAGCTTGAAATTGTTGGCAACGATTTCCGAAAACGGAAGTTAGTTAGGCCGCCCGAAAATTTCCCCGTAATCTTCGGCGACGAGATTCTCACGCTGATTCGAGAAATTCCTCCTTTTTTTTTTTTGTTATCATTTGGACCATGTACGAAATCGATGCACAACTGAACTTAAATTTTGGGAGGATTGGTGGCGACGGCGGGGGGGGGGTCGTTTTCTCCGTCGGAGGACGGAATTTCATCCTTCGAAAACGGAAAGTAGACTGAGGTAAGATTTCTCTGGTAATCGTAATTTTTTTCTCGCGATGTTTCCTCTACCCAGTATTGTTAGATATCATTTTATTCCATAAATATTTGTATTTCAGCTTGAAAATGTTGGATAAATTTCCAAAAACTGAAGGCTTGAAAAACCGTTACTTCAAGCCATGTTTCCCAATTCAGCGATCGCAAAAAAATACTCGTGTGGAAGAACCAAGGCTACTTCACTAATTCAGCACAAGGCCAGTGTTTCTACAAGTAACATCGTATCTGAAGTAAAAAATCCTTTTACTCTATCTATGGACGGAAGTAATGATGCTCAAGCAAATAAACTGTATCCCATTACAATAACATATTTTGACGAAAAAGTAGGGAAAAGTTCAACTGTTTTGTTATCATTGGTTGAATCAAGTAATAATACAAGGGAAGGAATATTCAACGTTTTGAACAATGAGTTTGTTAAAAAATTATCTCATGGAGCAACTGTGTGTCATTTTCCTGTGACAATGCTAACAGTATGATAGGTCAAGTAAAAGGTGTTGTTTCTCACATAAAGAAGGTTCAGCCTGCAATTATAGTGCAGCGATGTTCATGCCATTTAGTAAATTTAGCTGCGCAGAAATCTGCTACTCAACTGAAAGGATTTAATGTTGAGCAGTTTCTGATACAGTTGTACTTTTTTTGGAAAAAAGTTCAAAGAGGAAACACAATCTAAAACTGAGTCAAGCTGTTTGTGGTACTAAACCACACAAAATTCCAAAGCATGTCAATACTCGCTGGTTATCACTTTTGGAATCCATTGACAGAATTTTAGAACAGTGGGAGGCTCTAGAACATTATTTCAGTGACAATGAAGAAGCTAATTCACAGTATAAGAATCTTGCAAGTATGATTGGAAATCCTTCATCTAAACTTTGTCTTTTTTTATCTGCTACTCTTCCTTTGTTTACATTTGTTAATGTGTCCTTGTAGCAGGAAGCTCCGCTTGTGCATGTATTAAAAAGAAAACTTCATAGTCTGTTATCTGAATTGCTTGTATGATTTATCAAGCCATCAGCATTTGTGTGACAGCAACATCTCTTATAGATGGAAATTTTGGAAGAAGGAGAAATCAAAAAGAAAACTGTGATTTCGTAATTGGGTCAAAAGCGAGATCTTATATAGGCACAACTGCAGATCTGAGTGAAGACACAGTGGCTACTTTTTATTCTGAAGTAAGGGAATTTTACAAGGCAGGCTGCAATTACATTTTAAGAAAATTTCCACTTGATGAATTTCTGAGTCATGCTGAAATTGCAGATGTAGCATTAAGGCAAAGTGTTTCTTTTGCATCAGTCCAATATATGTGTTCCCTGTTTCCAGTTTTGAAACCAGAAGAATCTGACAAGGTGGAATCTGTATTTGCTCACTACCAGTTTGAAAATTTTAACTGTGCTGTTACTTCTGAGAGAATGGATGAAGTGTGGCACAGAATTTCTTTAATGAAAAATGAAAGTGGCCAGTTGAAGTATGAATCATTAAGCAAAATTATGAAAATGATTTTAATAGTCCCTCATAGCAATGCAAGTACAGAATGAATTTTCTGTATTGTGAAAAAAACATGACTGAATTCAGACCTAATTTAAGTACTCATGTGCTGTCTTCTTTATTAGTAGAAAAAATAAACAGCATTGCACACAGTGAACTATGCTATCAGAAGAAGTTTTCGCAAATTGAACTAAGGAAGGCCAAAATGGCAACTACAGCCAGTTTATCATAATAATTTGGCCAACATTCCAAGGAATAATTTTTCTTCATGTCTGGAGGTAATTTACTATATTTTTCTGGTAGACAGTATTTTAAATTTTCCCACTAGCAAATTATTTTTTATTGTATTATTATTATTATTATTTTGTTAATTGTTCTGACAGATTAAAATTTGTTGCAGTGTTAAATACCCAAATTTGCTGCTGTAGACTGGATTACTGAAAAAAAAAATGTTACTGAAAATTACTGAAAAATGAACATGTTGGTTACTGAAAACTACTTTTAGAGGTTGGCATCTATGTGTACTGAACAAGTGGAACACATGGCGTGCCTGAAGCAGCAAAACGTACCAGCAGACCACAGAAAATCGGTGACAGAGGACGTTGAAGCCTCAGGAGAGTAGTTACAGCTAATCGACGGAGTACTGCACAAGACCTCAGTGTACAGGTGAGTAAAAATGCTGGAACCTCGGTATGTACATGTACCATTCGCAGAGAACTTTTTCCATGGGTTACCGTGGTCATGCGGCTGCTCACAAGCCTTTCATCTCCACTCGTAATTCTACTTGTCGTTTATCATGGTGTAAAGAACATTTATCGTGGACCGTAAATCAATGGAAACGGGTCCTATGGACTGATGAATCCAAATACACGATCCATCAATCTGATTGCCGTGTGTGGGCATGGCGGCAGCCGAGGGAACGCTATTTACCACAGTGTACTGTTCCTACAGTCAAGTTTTGAGTTGGCAGTGTACTCGTGTGGGGGTGTTTTTCGTGATATGGTCCCGGCTCATTGGTTATCATGGACAAACCTGTTAACCAGCATGTTTACCTTGACATTCTGGACAATTATGCCTTACCAACTCTGTGACAATACTATGGAACTAAGCCTTGTTGGTACCAGCAGAATAATGCACCGAGCCATAAAGCAAGGGTTGTTACGGCGTGGTTTGAAGATAATTCCGTATCGTGTGTGGACTGGCCAGCACAGAGCCCTGGTCTTAATCCCATAGAGCACCTATGGGATGAATTAGAGTGCCGCATAAGAAGTTTGGAACCAAGGCAACAGTTAGTGGCAGCATTATGTACTGAATGGAAATGCACACCTGTCGCTGTGTTCCAAAACCTTGTTGAAAGCATGTCTCAAAGGGTCAGTGCATGCATTAAGGCCAAAGGTAGACCGACACCGTACTAATGTTGGTCAATAAATGCTATGTTGTGTTTCTCTTCTAGGTGTCCGGTGACTTTTGTCAATATAGTGTATGTTCCGATTATATTTTTGATTCAATTAATCCCAGGAATATCAGGAACCTAACCCTGGCATAAACGCGACCTACAAGTATTTTCACCATTGAACCAGTACAGGCACCATAGTACAACTGTCATAGCACCAACTGAGAAAGAAATATTTGGGATGTCCTGATTAGTTTTTGGAGAAGGTGTTCCGTGAATGGAAACTGTGAATTATGTCAGCGTGTGATGTAACAACTGTATGACATAGTACTTTTTTTTTTATTGTTGTAATGTTCATGAAACATACTTTCACATTTGGACACCACAAACAGAAAGAAAATACCTGGTTATTAAAAAATTCCTCTACATATCTTATTTTCCCCAGTCATTATTGATGGGCTTTCACCTAGTATAGATATATATATATATATATTTGGGACTCAAAAGATGTTTTTACTCTTGAAATACTGTTTATTAACAAGACTTTAACAAGATATACTTTATTACATTTTTTTCCACAATTTCATATTTAGGAACACATTCTGGAAGATTAAATCATAGCTCATAAAATAAATACATTTTAATGCCTTCATATGTGCAACATAAGTATCACAATTCCGTTTGATTACTATTTATAATACTGGTTGAACACAGCCAAATAATCCAAGAAAAAGAACTGACAGTGACTAAAATGGTTTGGCATTTTATTAATACATAATGTTAAAGGTCCACAAACACTTCAAATTCTCTTACAGCAACTTTAAAGAAACAGACACTACTGATTTATGAAGAAAATGAGAAATCTGTAAAAAGAAAAAGAAAAACATTAGTAAAACTAAGACACAAGATGCTGTTACATAATAACATTATCATATTTACAAATTATGTCCTTAACAAAAACATATTTCTTGATTTTACACACATAAAAAAGGAAAAATCTGTAGCATACACTAAAACAGTGAAGTCAGCTTCACATCATTAGAAATTATCTAAAAATTTTTTGGCAGACCCAGAGATTCACCACTCACTTTCGGACATTTTTAAGGAGGAATTACACTCTTTATAGAATACTCTCTCCTGTAGCTTTCACCCTAATTATTGGGTTGTCGGAAAAGTCATGACGTATTTTAGCCATGTTTTGCAAAGGTCATTTATTGTTAGAAAAAACAAAGATCAATCGATGATATAATGCATGTTTTGTTCGATGACCATTTGCCATTTGCCAGTGAGCTGCAGAATGCGTCGTTCATAGAAGGACCTGTCTTTCGTCGCTAAAAACTGTACAAGGTGCTGATTTACAGCCTCGTCTGAATTGAACGTTATACCACGCAAGGACTGTTGAAGAGAGCGAAACAAGTGGAAGTCTGACGGCGCAAGGTCAGGCGAGTATGCTGGGTGTGGCAACACATCCCACCCAAGCTCCAATAATTTTTGGCAGGTGATCAAACTTGTGTGTGGTCTCGCATTGTCATGATAGAACACAACACCTTTATGATGAACGAGCTCTGGACGTTTCTGGATGATGGATGCGTTCAAACTGTCCAATTGCCGACAGTACACATTCGAATTGATTGTTTGGTTGGTTCCGTGGTAGGAGCTCGAAAAACACACCTTTAAAATCCCACCTCACTGAGACCAGAACTTCTGCTGATGAATGTTTGCTTTGGATGTCGTTTGAGGCGAAGCAGCACATTGGGACTAAGACCGTTTGCACAGCACATTGTTGTACACAATCCACTTTTCGTCACCAGTTATCAGTCGCTTCAAAAAAGGATCGTTTTCCTCACGTTTAATGAGCATATCGCAGATGTTTATACACGCCGTCAATTGAGCTTCTTTGAGTTCACGAGGAACCCACACATCAAGCTTGCTTACGTATCCTAGCTTCTTCAGGTCATTGTGAACACTTGAATGATGGATGTGCAATGTGTCTGCAATCTCTTGTGTCATGTAATGTGGGTTTGACTCAATCAATGCCTTGATTTGCTAGTCATCAACCTCGGTGGGCCTCCCGGACCGAGGAGCATCGTTGAGGTCAAAAATCACCAGCACGGAATTTTGCGAACCACCGCTGGCACTGATGTTCTTGTAGACCATTATCGCCGTACACTTTACGCAACTTTTCACAAGCTTGATGCGCATTCTTCCCTTTATGGAAGTAAAATAGGGCAAAAATGCACAGTTTGGTCTTCCATCTTCAACTTGATGTCAAATCTCCACAAATCAACCAAATTGCTCACTATTCCTTTTAGACTGCAGCTAGAACTGGCACCTGTCGAATGCCATCGTGATAACAGAGCTGCGCATGTCTCTAGTACTTCAAAAACCGCCCAACCACCATCAGGTGCCAAAATACGTCATGACATTTTCGACAACCCAATAGAATACTCTCTCCTGTAGCTTTCACCCTAATTACAAAGGTCATTCAAAAAGTAAAGAATGTTTATGCATAGCATCTGCACTGGTTCCTGACCGGCACTTAATATGTAAGGTTACCCAGGCCCAGTGTGCTTTCGGCTATCTCCTGGCACCATTGTTGGACGTGTATTACCCATTTGTGGTCAGTTATGATCTTTTGAAATGAACAAGCGCATTGGAAATCCAGCCAAATGCAAAGTTTCATCAGTCATCTGTTTTCTGAGTGCTGAAAACACCAGGCCTATTGACATTCATTGGAGATTTGTTCAGGTGTATTGAGAAGGTGTTATGAATGAATCCAGAGTCAGAAAGTAGTGCATAATGTTTAAAAATGGAGAACAAACGTTCATGATGAGGAGCAGTCAGGGCGCACCTCTCTCATCAGGAAAAAACTGAAACAAAAGGTTGATCACATCGTTAAAGAGAATAGACACTTTACGATTAGTCGAGTGCACGAAGAATTCTCCGAGTTTCTTGTACATTTGTGTACCAAATTGTGACCAAACATCAGAAATTTAACAAAATCTGAGCAAGATGGGTCCCACAAATGCTAACAGATGAACACAGAACTCAGCAACTGGAAGCTGCATTGAAGTTCTCAGAGCATTACCACCAAGATGGCAACAAGTTTATTGAACAAACTGTTACAAGGAATGAAATGTGGATTTCGCACTACACCCCTGCACCACTAAGAACAAAAGACTTGAGTGGCATCACCCTCAATCACCGAAAAAGCCACAGAAAGTAAAATGAAATTTGCTTTGCAATGAAAATCATGGAGAGTGTCTTCTGGGACCGGAAAGGTGTCAATTTCGTAGAAAGAACTTTGGTTCAAATGGGTATGATCTAACTACCTCAATGTCACTACATGGCTTATAATAATGAATTGTGACGAGAAATCATAAAATCTCTCAATTCTTCTGTTCCCGACGTTTCTTAAACAAGGCCGTTAAAAATCACGATGTCCGGTTCCCACAGCAATATAATTATTCATTGGGCGTCCAACTGAGAGCAAGTAATGCAAAACAATAAAGTACGAAACAAATACTAATTAACTCTTAAAAGTGAGGATAAAATAGCTAGTTACCTTTCATTGGTCAGTAGTTCTTTCTTGGCTAGTCGCATTTGGCAACATTTCACCATTATCATTCACCTTCAGCTGACGCACGTTCATCAAGAACAACCCAAGTAGTTATGAGAATTCATGAACTGAAACATCATTCAAGCAGTATGTAGCCAAAAAAAGGGGGGGGGGACTTCGCCACGAATCACAACTGACGACATTATTAAAATACTTATGATAGCTAAAATCCGTAACAACTAAAAGCAAAAGTCCGACCTTCCGACAGAGGCTTGAACATCCAATAAAATTAAATTAAATTAAAATCCATCTGTCCAACACCGTATCGTCAAAGGTCTGTAATGGTAGCTTGGTGATTAGGCTTAATCCAAGTCTTACCGTGAGTTACAGATTGTGAGAACATTTGAATAACTGGAATAAGGGAGAAATTCCAACATCACTTATACAATATTGTTATAATAACGAGGTCACACCCGCCTGGGAGAACATTAGTTTGATTACTTTTCACACCACACATAAAAAGATCATGACAGCAGAGGCTGTTATAATAGAGAAAACCAAAATGTACAATTGTAATTCGAATGTGCCAGTTGAATTATCACCAGCATGGCTGAATCTGATTAAACAAGAAAAACAACAAATATTACAAACAAGGAGATCAAATAGACAGCAGAATAGAAGATTGAAAACAGGACGACACTAGATGGCGCCAACGATGTTTCACGTAATTGGCATGACATGATGATAGTGCGAATGATAGAGATGGCAGCAGCGTCAATTTGGCGAACAGTTTGCATACACGAAGCAGTGACACACGACCATACCCTTTTGAATGGCCACGAATAATGTGTGTTGAAACGTGCCGGAACTTCGATGCTTGGATTCCTCGGTGTTGTTGGGACTTCGATGTTTGGATTCCCCGGTGTTGTTGGGCATCTGACATTAGTGTATTCGTTTTCTTTTGAAGTTGGATAAACTCCCTATTTTTTACTATTGAACTGTTTACAACATCTTGTGTCTGCTAAAGGTATTATTTACATATCATCTTGGTTCTGAGCATGACAGCAACTCGTGGTAAGACCTGGATTAAGCCTAATCACCAAGCTACCATTACAGGCCTTTGACAATACGGTGTTGGACAGATGGATTTTAATTTAATTTTATTGGATTGGTTGTTCAAGTCTCTGTTGGAAGGTAGGACTTTCGTTTTTAGTTGTTATGGATTTTAGCTATCATAAGTATTTTAATAATGTTGTGAGTTGTGATTCAAGGCGAAGTCCCCCCTTTTTTTGGCTACATACTGCCCGAATCATACTTCAGTTCATGAGCTCTCATAACTACTCAGGTTGTTCCTGATGAATGTGTGTCAGTTGAAGGTGAATGATAATGGTGAAATTTTGCTAAATGCAACTAGCCAAGAAAGAACTACTGACCAACGAAAGGTAACTAGCTATTTTATCCTCACTTTTAAGAGTTAATTAGTATTTGGTTTGTACTTTATTGTTTTGTATTACTTGCTCTCAGTTGGACGCCCAATGAATAATCATACTGCTGTGGGGTCTGGACATCGTGATTTTTAACGACCTACTTTAAAAAAACGCGAGGAACAGAAGAATTGCAAGATTTTACGATTTCTCATCACAATTCATTATCGTAAAAAGAAGAGCAACCATGAATGCTGATGCCTACTGTGAAACTCTGAAACGTCCACGGAAAGTCATTCAAAACCACTGTAGGAGCATGCTCTTACGAAGCATTTCTTTCATACAGAACAACGCCCATCCACACACTGCCAGGAAGACAAAGGAGCTGCTTCACGAGTTTTACTGGGTAGTTTTTGAGCATCCACCTTACAGCCCAGACTTGGCATCATCGGACTATTACTTGTTCCCCAATTTAAAGCAGTTCTTTGGTGGATAACGTTTTGATGATGGTGATGCACTAAAGGGGACAGTTATGGACTGGGTGAAAAGACAGGAGGGAGAGTTCCATGGGGGAGGGGGGTACTTAAACTTATCCCAAGATATCACAAGTGCCTCAATGTCTAGAGAAACTATGTATAAAATATGCTAAGGTATGAGTTAAAAATTGTAAATAAAATATTTGAAAATTTTTGAAGTATATAGCTTTTATAACCAAACATTCATTACTTTCTGAATGACCCTTGCATTTGTTCGTATGATATCTTTATGTATTGAACACGTGCAAAAGATCTTGCCATCTGCATACATAAAAGTTCAGAGAATTTGTGACATCAATTCTTCTGGTGTGGCTGAAGCCCCTCTCACCAAACTATGGCTGTGTGCATCCATCCCATATGTGGTGCACATGTCTATGTGACACAGTGGCCATACTTTTTTATATTAAATGCCAAAAAAGCAGTGACCAATGTGTGCTTTATCAAACCATGTTAAAACTAAATGAACTGCCATTACCAAAATTGCTATTTTTATTGCAGTGATGCTCCAGCAAGCTGAATGCACGATGCTGCCACCTGCTCTATGCTTTCTTGTCAGGCATCTGTAAATGCCAAGAACTTATGCACTTATCCAACACTATTAAAATACAGTAGACCTCAAAATACATTAGAAGAGATTGATGAACAGGGATCAAATTGCCAACATTAGATAATTAATGCAAAGAGATTTCCAGATGTTTAACTTCTGCTTCATTGGCCGTATCAAAACTTTTGACTATGTGGACAATACTAAGTTGTGGAACAATCTGAGATTTCTAGGATTTCCAATTCATGTGATTATTCTTCTCTGAGGAGTCTACATAATCAGCAAGTTGCTTACTGTAAGAACTGAATTTTGAGCGATGAAGTGGTTCAGATTTGGATAGGGAGTACACCAAAAATGCATTCTCTGTCTAAACAATATTGCTTTACTTATACGCTGAGTACAGTTCTAGAAGGGCACACCTGGATGTTGCAAAAGAGGGTATTCACACTGGAAGTCGTCATCAACAATCTACGACGTGAAGGTGACACCAATATTATTTATATATAATATTTTGGTTACATTTCATTAACTAAAATGTTATTATAGATACCACTCTTGCCAGAAAAAAAAAAGGAAAACTTCATCAGGTGAGTGAACATAAAAAGTGCCAAATTGAGTTCAATAATAAATATTAAGAAGACAAAGGTAACATTATCTTCCAGCCTCAAAAATTTTACAGAAGAGAGAGGAATTTGATAACTGCACATCATCAGCTATCAGAAGTAGTCAATGACAGGTTTTCTGCCAGAGATTTGAGTATGAGATTATCCACTTGGAGGATGACACTGCCAAAGTTTCAGAAGACTACAAAGGAAAAACACATCTCAGACAGAGTCATTAAGACTATGGTCTCCCCTGCAGTTGTGTGCAGAAGTGAAAGCTGAACATTGGTGAACAAGAAGAGAGAGAGGCTGAAGCTTTTGAATTAGACTTTGAGAAAGTTCCTCACAATGACTGCACGAGGAACAAATATTTCAACGCCAGAAGAACTTAAGCCAAACTATTTCCTTGAGGCAATGATGTACGAGCAAAAGCATATGTGATGAATGCTGATGGGGTGATTAGAAATGTTGGTGAAAGCAGCAGAAGGAACAAATACCATATACCATTATACAAGGCTCAATACAGTCATTACTATTTGAGAACTTGTGCTACTATATAATCTCAAAATACATGTATCAAAAACAGATTTCAAATTGTTCCTAATTTTTAGCATGTCTTTTGTAAAAAAAAAAGATAGTGCTTATGTTATCGGTATGTCCGTCCGTTCGTCTATACCCACGGTATCTCTACAACTATCAGTCCGATTTGAAAAACTCTTTTTGCATTCGGAAGCTTGAAATATACGAATGATGATCCTTCATTTCGTTTTTTTTTACGATGTACAATTTCGCCGCCAGAGAGCGTAAATGCAGATGATGTCGAATTCACAATTACGTTTTATTCCACATATTTGCTTCTAAGCATCTGATTGAAAAAATTCTTTTATCTTTCAATTCCATTTATGTCGAAGAGCATTTTAGATACAGTTACTTCTTCAAATTACGCATAGATTTTCCGCTAGGGGCGTAAAAGTAAATTAAATTTTTCCCGATAACTCTTCTCCTAAAACCCCGATTTGAAATATTTTTTTCACCAGATACATCTCCTGGTGGAAAATCTTTTGCATATAATTTCGAATTTTTGGTAAAGAATACTTTGGCCACCAGAGGGCATAAGTGTTAATTTTTGCTTCTGATGTGTTTACCATAAAATCTGAGCTTCTAAAATATTGATTGAAAAAATTCTTTCGTGGACTGATGCCACTCACATCGATAAACCTTTTCGGAATATTTTCTTCCAAAAATATTCCACAGGTTCTCTGCCAGGCGGCGTAGATGTATATCTTATTTTTATCAATATCTCTACTTCTAGGAGTCCGATTTGAAAAATTCCTTCTTTGTTGGATAGTGTTTTCTGTGTGACATGTTTTTCATATAATTTCAAAATTTTCAAGTAATTCATAGACTTTCCGCTAGGGGGCATAAAGGTAAATTGCGTTTCTCCCTATATCGCTGCTTCTAAATCTCCAATTTCAAAAATCCCTTCTGCACCGGATACAGCTCCTGATGGGAAATCGTTTGCACATAATTTCTAATTTTTGTAAAAAAAAAATGGTTTGGCCACCAGGTGGTGTAAATCTTAATTTCCGCTTCTGATGTATTTGCAGCAAAATATGAGCTTCTAAATTCTCAATTGAAAAAAAACGTTGTTTGTAGACCGATACTACTCGAGTCGACAAACCTTTTAGAAACATTTTCTTCTTAAAATAGTGCATGGTTTCTGCGCCAGGGTAAGTAGATGTATATCTTATTTTTGCCAATATCTCTACTTCTAGGATTCCGATTTTAAAAATTCCTTCATTGTTGAATAGTGTTTCTAGTGTGGCATGGTTTTCCTATAAATTCAAAATTTTCAAGTAATTCATAGACTTTCCGCTAGGGGGCGTAAAGGTAAATTGTGTTTCCCACCATTTCTCTGCTTCTAAATCTCCAATTTGAAAAATTCTTTCTGCACCAGATACAGCTCCTGATGGGAAATAGTTTGCACATAATTTCAAATTTTTGCAAAAAGAAAAAAATGATTCGGCCACCAGGTAGCGTAAGTCTTAATTTCCACTTCTGATGTTTTTGCAGCAAAATATGAGCTTCTAAAATCTCGATTGAAAAAAGTCTTTTGTTGACCGATGTTACTCATGTCAACAAACCTTTTAGGAACATTTTCTTCTTGAAATAATGCATGGTTTCTACGCCAGGGGGCGTAGATGTATATCTTATTTTTGTCAATATCTTTACTTCTAAAAGTCCGATTTGAAAAATTCTTTCTTTGTTGGATAGTGTTTCCGATGCGAAATGTTTTCCCTATAAATTCAAAATTTTCACGTAAATCATAGACTTTCCTCTAGGGCGCACGAAGGTAAATTGCGTTTTCTGCTCCTAAAACTCTGATTTGAAAAATTATCCCTGTATCACATACAAGACCTGGTGGAAAATATTTTTCACATAATTTCTAATGTTTTGCAAAGAATGATTTGGACACCAGGTGGCGTAAGTCTTAATTTCCGCTTCTGATTTATTTGTAGCAAAATATGAGCTCCTAAAATCTCGATTGCAAAAATAGTCGTTTGTTGACCGATAACTACTCATGTCGACAAACCTTTTAGGAACATTTTCTTCTTAAAATAATGCATGGTTTCTACGCTAGGAGGCATAGATGTATATCTTATTTTTGTCAATATTTCTACTTCTAAGAGTCCGATTTGAAAAATTCCTTCATTGTTGAATAGTGTTTCCGATGCAAAATGTTTTTCCTATAAATTCAAAATTTTCAAGTTAATCATAGACTTTCCGTTAGGGAGCACATAGGTAAATTGCGTTTTCTGCGTTATTTCTGCTTCTAAAACTCCGATTTGAAAAATTCTTCCTGTATCGCATACAAGACCTGATGGAAAATATTTTTCACATAATTTCTAATGTTTGGTAAAGAATGGTTTGGCCACCAGGGGTCATAAGGGTTAGTTTCTGCTTCTGATGTATTTGTAGAAACATCTGGGCTCCTGAAAACTCGACTAATTTTTTTTTCTTGGACCAATACCGCTCATATGGAAAAACCCTTTGAGAATACTTTCTTCCTAAAATAATGCATGGTTTTCCCACCAGGGGACATGAGGTCACATCTTATTTTTGTCGATATCTCTGTTTCTAAGATTTTGTAAGCTCACAATTCCGTTTACACCAATATCTGAGGGATTAAAGACCCGATTGAAAAACTTCTTTCTTCCGTCAGATACTATTGTTTTCCATGCCAGTTCCATTGACTTTGAATAGCTTTGATAAATTTAATTTGCCTCAGAACGGATTCAAAAGACGTGCTTATTACACCCAAAAATTCGGTGTCATCTTTCTTGTTTCCTACTAGTACCAACACTGCAGATGCTATTACTTTATTCTTTTGACAATGTGATAGTACAAAATGAGAACTATGATTTTTTTTTATAGATCCCAGAATGTCACACCAAGCGATATTTATATAGCTTATTAACCACAATACATAAATTTTCATCTATTTGCATACTTGTTCAGATATTTGAAACTGAAATACACATGAACAGCAATGGAAAACCATGTGGAACACATACAGGGTTAATTAGTTAATTATCTTCAATTGTGTTGAAGACATTTTGAAAACTAAGTAGTACACATAATTTGCAAAACAAGAAAAAAACACCATTACCTTCATCAACATCTGTGTACCAATATAATAATGTTCGGTCGAATACCTCTTAAAAAACAAAACAAAAAAATTATTTTGGTTAACATGTTTGCAATGAACATGAGCAACTCAATGGACTATAAGCAGTCGCCCATCCCCAATTCAGGGTCACTGGCTCCAGGAAAGGGAGAGAGCCAGTGCCGTAAGACAAACACAACATCCATGCCTCAGCAGGATTCAAAGCCCAGACCCATCTCGAACAAATGGTCAGAAGCCATTGTTTAGACCACTACGTCACCGGGGCAGCTCCTCCGTCTCTTTCTGCATATCACAAGATTTTTACTTCTAATAAAAGTGTTACATCTTCAATAAAGTGGCAAAATCTTCCCATATAAAAATTGCTCTGTATAAAACTTATAAGAAGCAATCTGGAGCTTAGCACAATGCAAATAATACAAAACAATTTTGCCAAGGCACTGCAGATTCCATTGTCACCTATTTGTCACGCACACTGGTGACAAGGAGACCAGATATCAAACTCCTTTATAGTGAGAAAAGCACGAACTAGGAGTTGCAGCCATCTTGGACCCAGGTCTCCATGTGCTGTTGTAACACCAACTGCACACAACTGCTATATCACAAACTAATGTTGCTGGAAATGTGGCACTCAAACATCTTACACTGCAGCACTACATGAGATGAAAGAAATGACATCACATCTTCACACTCCATGGAAGGAAGTGATGGCATGCGAGTATACATTACAGGGAGCTAGAACAAAGTGCCAATGCAATCAATCCAAACATTTTGACCATTTTTTTTTATTTGTAAGAAACACTTTACAAAAATATGAAAATCAAGGACTTTCCAGGCCTAGAAAAAAGAGAAATCAAATTCTAGGGCTTTTTCAGGATTCCAGGGGTCAAGTGCCCCTGTGAGTAACATGCATGTGTGTGTTGGCGTACACTTGCTGATCTTCCCTTAATTACACAAATAATTGGGGAATTTTACTCCAATGACTTTTTATCCATGTCAGATGAAAAATCTAGTTGCAGATAAGAAATTCTCATTACATTTCCAATGAAATAACAAATATATTCTAATACAGTTTAAGTTAAAGAATCCACCCAAAGTTTAAATTTTGATTTTGCAACTGGGTACAACAGTTTCTGTTGATGGATAGTCTATTACATGACAAAAACAGTCATAACTCATAGAAAGTTCTAATTCTCATAATTCTCTACCCCCCCCGCTTCCATTAGAACCTTGATTGTACTAAACAAACTTATCCTCATCTCCTTCACTCAAACATATCGAGGGCACGCCATCTTTGCTACAGTTTGAAATGAAATTTAACATTCAGAATACCAATTCAAAGATGCATCTTTTCTAAAGTAATCTGAAACATTCCACTGAGTTATTTGTACATGGCATGAGTAAAATTAAGAAACCTTTTGGCAATGTTTCATTCAACAGAATTTCACAGCAGTACGTTGAAATTCAAAATAAACACAGATGGCACTAATGGAGATTGGTAATCAAATAAACCCAAAGCGAAACTGATGTTCTACTAACAGTCTGTAAAGAATGAATCCAAAATTCTTCCAGACTTGGAACTAACAAAAATTCATAATCTTACAAAAGAACATACGAACTGTCGAATTTCATTAAAAATCCCTACCTTGGATAATTCATACTGTTGAAGTAACTACTTGAGGAACTCAAAAAATTTGTGTTCTAACCTATTGTAATGAATATGCAGCAATTTTCAACGAAAGAAAAGAATCCCCCCCCGGGGATGATTTTGTGAAATAAACGATAAAAACTTAGCCAAATGAAAAAAAAAAAAAAAAGAAAAGCTGTGGGTGGTGATAATATGTCTGTTTCTAAAAGGCTGATACCCCAGAAGTTTCATGATGATATGGTGGAGGATAGGACTCCTCCATTTTCCACAGTTGTCAAGTTGCATTCTTAAAGAATTTTGTTGTGGCATGGAACTTTGTGATGATGCAGATCATTCTGGATGAGGTTCCATGCCTACATCTGTGGAAAATATCAGCCATGTGCATGAACTTCTCATGCAGGATAGAAAAATGACTGTTTGATGTACAGCTGAGTTTGTAGGCATTTAAATCTACAGGGTCAATTTGATCCTCACAAATTCCTTGAAAATGAAAAGGCCACTGTGTAATGGGTGCCACGAATGTTGACAGACAAGCAAAAGGCATGCCACAAATGAATTTTCTTAAGCTTTATGTGGATCTAACAAATTTCTGGTCCCAAATTGTTACAATGGATGAAACAGGGTCCCCCTCCCAAGCACTTCTTAAGGACTTTTAAGCACCTCAAAAAAAAAGTTTAAGGACCTTACCAATTTACATATGCAACAACGACATCTGCAGAAATATGCTTTTACACACAACTTAACTACACAAATTAAGGTATGCTGACAAATTTTGCAATATTTTACCAAACAATTTAAGTTTGTGCATGTAATAAATAAGAATTTATGCAATTTAAAAAGGACAGTACTGTTGGTCAAATCAGTTTCCTTATATGGAAGAATAAACACACATGCAATACAGAAAAAAGTAAATTGTAAACCTGTAGTTAAAGTTATGAATTAAAGATTTGAATTTTGCACATAATCATCAGTTGCAACACCAAAGTCAAAATGACGTGTTTAAAATTTCAATTTTGCACTTGGAGTGACTAAATAATTGTTATTTGCACATATGAAAAGGGCACATACACAAAAGTGAAGTATCAGCACCAAAAAAGGTGATGGGGCTTTTTAGCTGGAATCTGCTGAATGTGCTTAATTTAGTTCATGGTCTTACATTTTTTTTCCCAGCAGATTATTTATATCACACTGCCTCATGCTTTCCACACAGGTTTTCAGGTCATCACATGACATCATCATCAACAACACAACCAACCAGCAGAAGTTCTACACACGTGGCAAAGCTATCTGACTACGGAGTGGAAGATATCGAGAATGTACTTCAACTGCATAATATAGGTACAGTTTAAAAGCTCATATTGAAGCTTGAATGGGGACTTAAAAAGTACATAGTTGTTCAAAACATTGTGCACACATACATAAAATAAAAATGAAGATCTTAGTTTCAGTCCTGTTTCTATAAATACAGATATTCGCATTTTGGTACGTTATTGTCACATGTGTCTGTCAGTCATGTGTTTCAGAGGATATTACTGCTGGTAGGAGAGTCAAGTGGTTTGAGGGGAGGGGACTAAACATTACTCCTTTCTTCCTGAGGGGGAAATCACTGATAGCAGAAACAGTGGGAAGTTTCATTTTGTTATGCCTTCCTCAGGGTTTGTAGGAATGTTCCTTACATACTGTACCTCATTATTGCAGAGAAAACTGAGATATTTTCGGTGAAAAAGCTTTCTCAGCTTCCACTCCATAGTTAGGTTAAGTTTGTTCCAAATATAGTCACTACATACTAACTTCTGGATTTCATGCAGCCAGTTAAGAAGAATAAGCACTTTTTAAACACCCTGAAAAAATGAACTAAAAATATCTCCAAATTATGGGTTTTATTACAAGGAATAAAATGATATTATTTACATGTCAGATTTTCGGCTAGTACCCCTACCCTTCCTCAGGACTACAGCTACAGTAGGTGTTGCCATTCATGTTTTGAACTTCCTCTGGTCTCTCACTGTATATTGGAAGCACATACCAAAGCATCAATACAAGACTTAGTGAACACAAAAAAGATGTTTCCAATGGTCTTCCAAAGACAGCATTATCTGGACTAACCCTTGAAGACACCTCTGCAGTTCCCACTTGGAAAGAAACAAAAAAATGTTGCCCCATTCACCTACAAAGCATCCCTGCGTTTCCAAAAAAGCATTGAAATTTTGTTCACCAAAAACTGTAATTCAGAGACCCCTCACCAAATCCCACTTATTTGGATCTCTCTACTAAAATCTGGCAACAGTTCCAACACCCCAACTTCAATTTGTAGTTCTGGCAACCAGCCCATCCAGTTGATCGCAGGTGATCAAAGCCGTAGGATTACCGAAAGCTACCGCTAAACGAGCCTTTTTTACCATATGTGACTGTGTTTTTGCTTGCTTTCTATGTTCATGAGGTAAATTCCAACCTTTAAAAAATAATTTCATTTAGGCTGGAATTCACCTCAAGAATAGCAATACCAACTATAGTTGTACGCTTGAGGAATGGTTACTACCCAAAAATATGACATACATAATATCTTTTTATCTCTTACTATAAAATCCATAATTTTCAGTTATTTGTAGTTCATTAGGTCTACAAATAGTCATGTCATCAATTATTATTCTGATTAAAAAAAAAAAAAACTCAAGTACTTTTAATGACTTGGGAACCCTGTGAAACCTAAATTAATCACTTTGATCCAGAGCCCCCCCCCCCCCCCACAAAACACACACACACACAGAGGAAGAATGCATATTTTTGCTCTCCAAGAAGTTCCATGTTGCCCTCTCCGCCTGCAAGCTGATGGCAACAGTTTTTGAGATGCACGAGACATCATCACTAGCTACTTGGAAAAGAGTACCACTTTCACTGGTGCATACTAAACCAACCATACAAGCAAACTTCATGCAGCCATCAAGTAAAAGAGGCATGGAAAACTGCGAAGAGGTGTCTTCCTCCTTCACAACAATGAAACCAGTCACTCCTTCTAGACTGCAAAGACTGTCATACAAACTTGCAGGAAGTAAGTTGCTTCTGAAACAACTGTATTATCCAGACCTTGTCCCCTAGTGTCTTTTATTTGTTTCCCTAGCTAAATAATTACATCCATAGGAAGTGATTTCCAACTCCTAGATGGTTGCAGCTGCTACGGATGTGTAGTTGGAAGGCGAAGAAAAATAATTCCAGTGGGATGTTCAGTGGTCAGGGAGACTATGCCCAAAAATAAAAAAAAGGCATCATAATGACAGTTTTCCTGTATGTGTCATAATTTGAACTTTTTGAACAGCCTTCATAGTATGAAATAAAACAGGTATTTTAAACATTCATATGCTATTCCTTCCACAATTTTAGATTCATCTTGCAGCAATACATGACAATTATCACACTGCTAACCAACTTATCAACCACACAAGAATCACTTTGTTTACACGAATTTTTAGAAAAAATAAGTGATTTCCTGCAGTGATTAGCTCAGACTGAACCATTAGCAGTGAAAGGGGGCACCAAATTCTAAACATGTAACATTCCAGGAAATTTGATCTTCGGTTTTTTGAGATTGAACAATGAGAATTCTTGTTGCAATATTAAGTTAATGAAGTTCAGACTAGTTTTTTTAATACATTATTTGAAAGTAATAAAAATATAATTATTTGGGAATGTGAAAAATACTGGAGAGGCACTTGCCCTTCCTCCACATTCGAAGTTATGACTATGTACTGAAATTGCCATACGAGACAAGCTGAACATAGTACTTGGCATTTCTTCAGCACAGTAAGTGTGGCACATATACACCAGGCCACATACACTGCATGGAAAAATAATTACATACAATCTGATAACAATATGCAAAATAAAAGTATTATGCCCAGTTATATAAGAACACTGAAACTGCCAATGCCTATAAATACAGCAGGTTTAGACTGTGTCACAGTCTAAATTTAGATTTGTAAAAGATTCTAATAATGAGAATGTGAAAGAAATTTGGCAATCTGAAAACTGAATGAATCTTAGTATCATGAACTGATATTTGTAGTGCTAATATGAGGGGCTGCTGAAAGATCCTTGTCTTTTTGTAGAAAGAACAAAGTCAGGGGAATGGTTTTAATACATTACTCTACAGATTTGTCTCTCCAAGGTCAACACACTTCTGACATCGATGATCCAGCTTCCAAATAAAAATCTGACGGTTGTGCCTGAAACCACAACTCAAAACCTGTTGTGGCACTAGAAACAGACTGCAATTTTGTTTCCTGCAAATGTTTCTATACTTTGAAGAACATATTACAATCAGATGGTGCCAAATCTGGTGATTAAGAATGACTTTTCAACACTTTAAACAGAATTTTACGAAATTTTACCTTTATGATGTCAGCAGTGTGGGTCGAAGCATGGTTCTGCAAACACAGAACTCCTTTTGACAATTTCCCTAAATGTTTTGATTTCAATTCCTGCTTCAGTTTGTCCAGAATGAATATAAATAATGCATTGCTGTTATGGTGGCACCCTTTTCCAGGTAGTCCACTAGCACTGCCCTATCCTTGTTTGTCCAATAACACAGATGCCATCATCCTCTTTGCTAAAGACTTCTGTGCTCAAAATGTTTTGGGGCAAGGATGTCTCCATTCTTTAGATTGTTCCTTAGATTCTGTCTCCATCCTTAGAGTATGTCTCCATTCTTTGGATTGTTCCTTAAATTCTGGATCATACAGATGTATCCATGTTTTTACAATAATTATCAACTGAACCAAGAAACTGTCCACATCCTGCTGAAAATGCTCCAACCCACTTCAGCCATTTTGGCAGCTGTTTGCCCGAGAGCTTTCCCATGCCCAGCTCTTTGTGGATGATGAAAGCAACATTTTCACGGGACATCCCTAGAATATCTGCTATGTTTTACACATAGATTCTTAGGTCTTCCAAAATCATGTGGACAGCATTCACATTTTGTGGAATAGTGACCACAACACGCCTTCCAGGATGGTCTTCATTTACAGGGCTGAAATGCCCTATCTTCAACTTGACACCCCGTTTTTAATTGGGGAATAGGAGTACACTGATCACAGAATTCACTGTGAATTTCTTTTGCTGTCTTCTCTCCTGTCTACAAGAATGCTTTCTGTACATTAAAAGACATCTAACTATTTGAATAAAGCTCAAGTTGAAAATTGGCTTCCTTGTTTCTTAATTCAATTATTTAATCAAAACTTCTATTATGGAAATTTCTACTAGAAATTTTTTTTTTATTGCAAATTTTTGGAGAAAACTCTTCTTCAGGCTGTCTTTTGTTGTCACTTTTTTCCCCAGTCACTATTGTGGTTACTGTTATTTTCCACCAAATCCTGCCAGATGTTAGGCAGGGGTAATTCTCTGCAGTCATTGATAATGGTATTCTGGTTTTTCTCAATTTCTATTCCTTCTTTTAGCTTTCTTTTTTGAAAATTCATTTGGAAACTGATGACTTTTAGGGAATTCCAGTCCATGTTGTGACCAGTTTCTTTAACATGCTTGTCTAAACCTGTCTTGTTGGAGCAATTTTTTATAGCAGCTTTATGCTCCGCTATATGAGTTTCTAGTCTGCGCCCTGTCTCACCTATGCAAGACATTCCATAACTACATTTTACTTCACAGACAACTCCGGGCATTTTTAAAATATCTTCTTCTATGTGAACTATTTTAGGCAAAATCTTTTTAACTTTGTTCTTTAAACTTGGAGCTAGTCTTATATCATACTTCTTACTAATTCTCTTCAAAGAAAAATTCGAAAGTAGAAATCCGTTTAATTGGTGTAATCAATATTTACATAAGTAGACAATAAATGCTACCTTTCACCATCATGGATGGCTTTCATCAGGCTGAAGTAACATCTAAGATAAACTAAGGTTCTAAAAACGTTAAGTTCAAACGTGGTGCATTGAAAGTTGACATAAGGCTCGCTCAAAGAATGTGAGGAATATAAATCACTATCCGATGTCACAGAGTACTGCACGCCACGAGCAATCAAGTTCTGCGGAAACATCTTCATCACAGGAGTTATTGTTGATCCAGATCTCCAAAGTGTCGAGAAGCACTGTGGTTTTAGGGCCCAAATAAGGGGCAATCTTTATCAAGTTGTCCCATTTAAGCGTGGTGGTGTAGAGACTGGCTGCTCTGGCTAATGCTGTGGGCAGTTTTTTCAGTTTAAAGTCTCCTTTGTGTTCATCCAGTCTGAGGCGGAAAGATCGTTTAGTCATTCCTATATAGTCTTTTAGAGATCCATCAGGGTATTCTATCAGAATGGCATACATGCCTGCTTCATCTAGGTTTGTGCCTGTGGTCTTCTGCGACATTAACCATGAGGAAAGCGACTTGGGTGCTCTCGCACCGATGTTTAACCCAAGTTTTTGGAGATCATTCTTCAAGAAAAAAGTAAATCTTGGGGCATATGGATATGGACAGGATCCAATGAATTTAGGTCTCTACACGGGAGTGTGATTTCTTGAATCAGCTAAGTTGGATATATGGTTTTATTGATGATATTCTCAATCGCATGGGGTTTAATCCCAATTGTTTCTGCCAGCTCTCTTAATGAATTGTACTCGTGCTGCTTTATCTCATTGTCTGAGCTATGGGTGAAGGCTCTTTTTGCTCTGTAGTGAAAGAGGGCCATTTTATGTGAGGTAGAGCAAGCTGCTAAGGGTAACATAACGTTTGGGACATATGTCGGTTTGTAGTATATTGTCATTTTGGGTGGGCACGGGGGCAATTTCATGATCATTACGTCCAAGAAGGGAAGAGAGTAGTTGGTTTCGCACTCCATCGTAAATTTTAGGCTATGGTGCCAGGTGTCGAGTCTGTTGAAAAAATCTGTTAGTTCTTCTTGGTGGTGGGTCCATATGAAAAATATGTCATCAGCATAGTGGAGCCAGGTATTTGGGGGTTCTGAATCTGTGGCTAGAATTTCGGTTTCCAATGGGTGGAGGACATATTTTTCTTATGTACCCACCACCAAGAACTAACAGACTTTTTCGACAGACTAAATACCTGGCATCCTAGCCTAAAATTCACGATGGAGTGCAAAACCAACTACTCCTTTCTTTTCTTGGACGTAATGATCACCAAATCGCCCCTGGGCCCACCCAAAATGGAAGTATACTACAAACCAACATATGTCCCTAATGTTGTGTTACCCTCAGCAGCTTACTCTACCTCACATAAAGTGGCCCTCTTTCACAACAGAGCAATAAGAGCCTTCACCCATATCTCAGACAATGAGATACAATAGCGCAAGCTAAATTCATTATGGGAGCTGGCAGAAACAATTAGGATTGAACCCCCTGCAATTAAGAATATCATCAATAAAACCAGATCCAACTGGGCCGATTCAAGAAATCACACTCCTGTGCAGAGACCTAAATACATTGGATCTTGCCCATATGTCCCAAGATTCACTTTTTCTTGAAGAACAATTTCAGAAAACTTGCACTAAACATTGGTGTGAGGGCACCTAGATGGCTTTTAGAGATACCAGAAGAACTTCCAGGTTCTGTGCCGCATTCAGTTGAATAATCAGCTATCCAATCTCTAGCTACTTCTCACAGGAAATGTCTGTATTTTATTTTGGTTTGTAGATTATAATTGCAGTAAATTTTAAATGCATTGAATAAGGCACAATTGATAAAAAAGAGGGCTACTTTTTTATACCATTTTATAGTTTTGCGTAAGATACTAGCGTTCGCCAAATACTGGTCTGCTCGATCGACACCTTTCATATACTTATTATAATCCACTATGCATGTAGGTTTTATTTTGTTTTACATTGATTTCATAGAGGAATCATGAATAGTCAAAATCATATGCACAAGCCTTTTGTCTTTCCATAAAACAATAACAATGGGTCCTTTCTGCATGAAAGTCATTTCTCCTCTTCGAAGTTTTTTTTACTTGTCTATGAGTAATTTTGGCAAGCCTCGGTTCTCCCTTATAAACAAATGTAACTGGAAACACCTCGTGACCGGTCAGCAACGTTCGGGCATGCAAACATGAGTATACTCATGATCGGTCAGCAACGTTCGGGCATGCAAACATGTGTATACTCGTGACCAAAGTGTTAATGTCAAACAAAGACGAAGTACACGTGATTCGTATTGCGAATCAGCAAAACAAACAAAAAAAGTGCTATAAAAGTAGTGTTAGTTTTATTAGGTGTACAACTTAATTCTCGGACACAGGCACGGCACGTTGACAGCAAATTATAGCAAATCGAATACGTACCTAATCAGGGAAATAATCCCCGTCGTGTTGGACACATTTGAGCCATTGGTCAGGGAGCTGCCGAATGCCACTGTGGAAAAAAACGAGGGCTGTTTCGAGTTGATAAAGTCATCAATACTTGTGTGGACCTCCTCGACAGAAGTTAAGTGCCAATCACTCAGGTGATAATCCGACAGGGCGAAGTCTGGAGAATACGCTGGATGGGACAAAATCTCTTATCCCAGGTTGGTGATCGTGTTTAAAGTCGTTTTCACGGTGAGAGAACGTACATTATCCTGAAGCAACAGGACCGACCGACCTGCCCTTACCAGTGTATGGCCTTTTTGCCTCCATTGCGTCACTCACACGAATGAGTTGCTGACAATAACGCTTAGCATTGATCGTTTCACCAGGTTTGAGCAACTCATAGTGTACGACACTGCGCTGATCCCACCATATGCACAGCAACAACTTCCTGGAATGGATATTCGGTTTGGCGTTACTGGTGGTAGGCTGACCTAGATAAACCCACGATTTGCGCCGCTTAGGATTATCATAGAGGATCCACTTCTCATCACAGGTCAAAATCCTGTGGAGGAAATCCTTCTTGAATCTGGAGAGCAAGGACACAGCAACATTGTAACGCCGAGACTTGTTCGCACCTGTGAGTTGGTAGGGCACCCAACAGCCCTCCTTGTGAATCCGTCTAAGCTTGTTCAGGTGCTTTGCAATGGCTTGCTGTGTTACTCTGTGTTCCTGGGCGAGCTACGACTGTGTGCAACAGGGATCCGCGTCCAACAGTTGTTCCAGTTCCTCATAGTCAACTTTCTGTGGCTGTCCCGGACCTTCTGCATCAGAGATTGGAATTTCCCTGCTTAAACCGCTGGAACCACTTTTTATACATACTGTAGGACACAGCAGCCTTTCCCAAAGCAGCACAGATCATTTGCTGGGCTTCCGCGGCACTTTTTTTCAGCTGAAACACGAACAGGAGGCAGTGCCTCAAATGTTGCTTCTCGAACGACATTGCTTTCACCGTCAACTTTCATCCCTTCTGTCACTACAGCTGCGAGAGGTTATGGTTGCCTGAAAAGCTGTTGGATGGTGCTGTAATCAGCCATTATCGCACACAGCTATTTGCATTTGCTGACGTTCTATGATCGCTTGCGATTAGGGGCCAAGAATTAAGTTGCACACTTAATACAATGACTGTAGTGTGAGTATATGTGTATTTCACACATTGATTTACTTGCAAATGTTAAATGCTGTTAAGAGATTCCACTGTTTGGAGTTTATCACTGCTGTTAATCCTATGGCAGCTATTCTTTACCAGCCCAAACTTGTCGTTGTTTGGAGGTGCCCATTAATGCAGATTTATAATTAATCCTATTTCAACTTGAAGCCTTAAGTGGTTTAATCACTCTATAATGAAAGACAAATATGTGGTTATTGAAAAAAAGGGGGGGGGGAGCTGACAATTCACCTACACAGCATCAGTCTAATAAAGGAAGTATTCCTTCAAAGATTAATAACAGTAAAAAAATTGAAAGAAAGGGAATCAAGGTAGAATTAGTGCCCTCTTAAATGACAACTCTTGATGTCACACATAAAACAGATTTGAATTAACTTTCAATGCTTATAGCAGATCTTTATCAGAGTGTACTTCACAAGTTAGCCTGTTTTGATATATTCAAGTTACAGGGTGTGGCAGAAAAACGGGCTTTTTTAAATGCAATAAAACCGATGCTTTGTTTAACAAGAAAAAAAAATGACAAACACATCCATTGCACCCTGACACATTGCCATTTGTTAATATTCACAGTCACATTCATGTTTTGAATATTATGTCCAGCAGGTGACGACCATTTCGACGTCTACACTCGGCCATTTTGCGATGGAAATCGTCCATGGTACGTTCCAACATCTCAGCAGGAATGTTTGTGACTTCTGTACAGATCTTGTGTTTCAGCTCAGCAATGGTGTGTGGGCGCCTTGCATACACTTTAGTTTGGAATGTTTGTGACTTCTGTATGGATGTTGTGTTTCAGCTCAGCAATGGTGTGTGGGTGCCTTGCATACACTTTAGTTTCAAGGTACCCCCACAGGAAGTAATCACAAACTGACAAGTCTGGTGACCTGGGGGTCCACGAAATGTCGTCATTCCGGGACATGACACGATTTCCGTCAAGTCGTTGTACGGATTCCATCAAAATTCTTGCACAGTGAGACGTAGCACTGTCTTGCTGAAACCAAAATGGCTTATCTGAAGGAAAGCTTGCAAGTTGCAGTGCGACGAATGTGTCTATCATGTCGGCATACCTGCAAGATGTTACCGTTGTTGCTTGTCCTGGCTCATCCTCAAAAAAGAAAGGGTCGATTATTCCCATTGAAGATACCACACAATACACTGTGTAACGGCTGTTGATGCAGTTGATGAGGATTATCCTCTGATCAGTAGCAAAAGCTTTGTTTCTTCACAAAATCACCAAGATGAAAGTGGGCCTCATCACTCATCCAAAACAAATGCAAGAAAGCTCCATTGCTGAGCCAAAAACTCAACACACAGACCCATTCAGTGTTCGTGATCATTTTCATTTAACTGCTGCACAACCTGCATCTTGTAACTTTAACTCATCCCGTAAGATTCTATGGACACAACAGCTTGATATCCCCACTGCTGAAGAAATTCGCCTCACAGAACGTTTTGGACTTTGTGTTACAACATTTTGCACTTCCTGTATTCTTTCTCATGTTCGAATACTCCTAGGCCTACCTGTAGGTTTTTGCTTTAATGTATTTCCCGTAGCTTCAAAAGTCTTCACCTGTAACCTGATGGTATGTTCTGATGGAATAGGATCACGCTGCCCCAGATTAAAATAACGCCCATATTCTTGTCCAGCAGCGGCAGCACACTCACCATTTTTTGTAAATTGCCTTAACAGCTACAGCATGTTCAGCTCCACTTTACCGATTCATGGCTCCGCAAATGGCATCATTTGGTAAAACGAATGAAGATTCATACGTGTTGCCAACATCATTAAACTTTCGCGAAGGAATTAAAAAAAAAAAAAGAAATGCCCGGTTTTCTGCCACACCCTGTATTTTAACTACAGATGTTAAAAGTAAGTAAAATAGCACTGCTTTGAAACTTTTAGAAATAGAACATTTTCTATGGATGGTTTAAAGAACTTAAACAAAACATAACTACTATGTGGATGGTTCAAGAAACATAAAATAAGCATAAACTTTCATTTTTATTAAAATGAAAAAAAAAACTTTTTCATAAGCATACCTTATGAGCAAATAAAATCATTGGTAGTCAAGTTACCTCTGTATGAAGAAGGAATAGTATTATATTTTAGATTATTTTGAACTCTGCCAGAGTGCTCACTCAATTTAAGTTGTTGTAGCATTTTTAAAAATTGACTAGGACTGGCAGCTCTATCTGAAATAATAATAAAAAAATATATTAAGATCTTGCATACAAGTTTAAATGTTATTATTTGGTAATGTTACACAGGTACAAGAAATTTAAAAATCCCAATGAAATACAGCACTATTGAAATAATAAAACTGAATATATAAATTATTATTTCCCACATTTTTTAATAAATCTTGGTGACTAAAAAGTATGGCTATACACTATTTTGAATCGAAGATAATGAAATGAAGTATATGTTACAAAATATAAACACAAGCATGTTTTCCATACAAAGAAAGGAAATTAAAGGGCACTTAATTTTTTTTATTAGAAAACAGTGGTAAAACCATTTTACTATATATTTTTTTTAAATTTAAATATGGGTCACTGAGTTGCACTTTCTATCTTTGCTGCAGAACCTTTGAATTAGGCTAAAGCAAACATACTTCCTTGAAATCACTCATGTTCATTTGAATACTTACCAGTTACAGTGAATTTGGATGAAATTAAAATGATTTTTCAAAATTAGACGTAAAAAATGACATAAGTTATAATATATATAACTAAGTTATAGTGCTTTTTGAAGTGTTTGATGTTTTTTTTTTTATTACAACTTAAGTTATAATCATTAAAAAAAATATCAACCAAATTCTTGCTACATGCACAAAGACATAAAAAAACCTTAAACACTTCAAAAAGCACTCATCTTAGCAACGATTCATGAAACTTAAGCAATTTTACTATGCACACACAGAAAAAAGCAAATGAAATAGCAACTTTTTCTTACCAAGAAAAAATTAAAAATCAATTAAATATACATCCCCTTTTCCTGGCTGCACATGCACAATCATCACTAAAACAGCAATTATAGCAGGTAAAATAAATTTCACTGAAACTGCCACACTCTGTGCTGTGCATAAGTAAATATATTCTTTTTCATAGCTCAGGTAATGTGAACCCATCATGTCAGGAGACAAAGCACAAATCCCGAACTTTCTAAAAGACCATGATTTGTGGCTCATCAGAAACGAAATTAAAAATTCCTGCAGTCACTTACAGAGAGGAGGAATCCCTTCTCTGAAACTACAGCAAAAAAATCTAGATCTTGGATGTTTTCCACTGGCTGTGAATTTTGTTAGGTTTACTCAGACATATGGGTAAAGCTAAGAGTCACTGCCAAGACTAAAAATGTTTTCCTTCTACAACACTCTCCCACTTTACACTGTAACAAATTAAGCACTATGCTCCCAACTGTCTCCTTTATCTTAATTTTTGAATGTAATGCTACCTATTTATACATGTATTTACATTTATTAATACACTGTACAATAGAGTACCACTCTATTAAGGGAAAATTAAATTTCAAAAATTTTCTAGACTTACCTACTAAATTTGTTAGGTTTTTTTTTTTTATTATAATGAACACAAATGTGAAAAATTCAACCCATTTGAAAAATGTGTTGAACCGCATCATAGAATATTAACAATGTATTTGTTATCACTGTGAACATTACACCACTCCACAGGAGTCAAGGTCAGTCGATTTCAGCAACACTATATGGTAACTGACAGCAACGTACAAGCAAGCACAGAATGTGCATTCCTTGGACACTTTTCAAAGCTCCAAGTTCAAAGTTAGATCTTTTGACTTGTCTGGCATGCTAAAATACCAACATTTATTGAATAAAACAATATTTAACAACAATACATGACAGAAGAAACATAGAGAAGGGGGAAAAAATTCCAACTTTAGAGAAATTATCGCTCCATCCAACTTCCGAAGTCTTCGGAAATTTTAAAATACATTTTCAAGCTGAAACAATTCAATCCAGTTTATTTAGCTGTTACATTTAAACCAAAATCCAAAGTAATATAACAACAGTGTAGGTATAAATAAGATAGTACAACTATACTAGTTATCCGAATTTATTGGCGTAAATAAAATCAAGGTTTCCAAGCTTTCGCACATCAACCAGATAGATGGCTTTCTCAAGGAAGGTAGACAGCAAATTGCAAACTGGATAATAGAACGTTTCAACAATTTGAACGCGGTGAGTTGACTTGACAATAAACGAAGAGATGCGAACGTAATTATTCAATAAAAATACGAGACATGTTCGTTTTGCACGCGGAATCCTTGGAGGAAAACAAAAGGCATTCATTATTTGAAGAATTGGTTCCAAATTCGTGGTAATTCTAGTGAGACGCTATAATTGCAGGCCTCATCGTTGGTAATGATCTCCAATGTTTCCCAAATGGCAGTGGATTTAGGAGTAGAGTAGGCAGCTAATTTCTTTATGTCATCCCACATAGGATCGGCGGACTTGAACTGGACTTCTCTGGATAGGGCCATGGTTAATTTGCCATTCTTTATGTCCCTTTTATGCACGTTGACTCTAATTCTAAATGAACGTTTAGTCATCCCAATGTAGTATTGCTTGGAGCCATCCGGATATTGTAGAGGGATGGCATAAACACCTGCTTCGTTGGAAAGTGGGAGCTAGTCAGTATTTCGCTTAAGCATAGCATATAAAGGTGTCTGAGATCTTATGCCGACACCGAGGTTCATCCTTCTGAGCGCGTTCTTGAGTTTATAGGAAACATTTGGTATGTAAGGAATAGAACCCAGATAGCGTAGTCGCGGCATAGAAAGATCGACATGCCTCTTTTTGTTTCTTTCGATATATCTATATACCATGTTCGGATCATATCTTGCCTCGGTCGCCAAATCGATAACGCTCTTTAATTCGCTTAGTCTAGAACGAACATCGGAGATGTCGAATGCTCTTCTGATTCGAGAACGGAAGAAAGCTGTCTTGTAATCAGCCGGGCAGAATGAGCTACGGAGCATCAGGTTGGGAACGGAAGTGGGTTTGTAATAGACTTGTGCACAGAAGCGATTTTCAGGCGATTTACTCAGTAAAACATCCAGATAAGGCAATGCATTATTGTGTTCTAACTCCATAGTGAAATTGATCGTAGGGTGTATATCGTTGATTTTATCCAGGAAGAGCGGGAGAGTCTTCTTTCCACGAGGCCATATAAAAAATACGTCGTCAGCATATCGGAGCCAAGTGGTAGGTCTTGGGGTAATGCTGGTGAATATATGCTGCTCGATTGGGCGAAGGATGGCTTCCACGAGAATTGCTGAAAGTGAAGATCCCATTGGAGTGCCATTTGTTTGTTTATAGATTTTTCCTCTGAAACTATAGTAACTATAATTTGAGACTTCTAGTTACTATTAACCACGGCCCTATCCAAAGAAGTCCAGTTCAAGTCTGCCGATCCTATGTGGGATGACAAAGAAATTAGCTGCCTACTCTACTCCTAAATCCACTGCCATTCGGGAAACATTGGAGATCATTACCAACGATGAGGCCTGCAATGATAGCATCTCACTAGAATTACCACGAATTTGGAACCAATTCTTCAAATAATGAATGCCTTTTGTTTTCCTCCAAGGATTCCGCGTGCAAAACGAACATGATGTCTCGTGTTTTTATTGAATAATTACGTTCGCATCTCTTCGTTTATTGTCAAATCAACTCACCGCATTCAAATTGTTGAAACGTTCTATTATCCAGTTTGCAATTTGCTGTCTACCTTCCTTGAGAAAGCCATCTGGTTGATGTGCGAAAGCTTGAAAAACCTTGATTTTATTTATGCCAATAAATTCGGATAACTAGTACAGTTGTACTATCTTATATATAGTTGGTGTACAGTTCCTTGCGTTATTATTTAACAGTCTAGGTAACTGTAACAGCAAAGGAAATATGGGAAAGGCCACAAAAGTCCTGACAAGGCCCTGATCTGCCTGTACAAGTATAGACAAGTTAGAGTTACACCTGAAAGCATGGCACAGAACATTCAAAGATAGTAGTAGAAATTAGTGTTAGTAAAGTTGTTCCCTCTCCCACTTTATCCACCTTCCTCCCAACTTTCCCTGTAATTTGCCCTCCATATACCCACTTTCTCATTTTTTTTTAGTCACTTATTTTCCCCGTATGGTTTTTTTTTTTTTTCATTTCAATTTTTTTCATTCCCCTTTTTTACATTTTTGGTAGTCCCAGAATGTAAAGTTTTAATTTTTTTTAAAATAGATTAAAATTATTTATTACTGTAAGATCATAAGGTAGAGAATTCCAAAATTGAGGCCCAGTGTAATTTATAGACTGTTTAACATACTGAGTCCTGGAAAAAATTAGTCTCAGCTGAGATCCCCCACAAAGATTTGTGGAGTAAGATGGTGTTTAAGAATAGTACAGGATAGAAGGAATATCGCGAGAGAAACATTTGCACCGTCCAACTTCCGCTTTCTTCCATTTTCAAGCTGGAGTACAAATATTTATGGAAAAAGGTTATATTTAACAACAATACAAAACAGGTGAGAGCAGTTTAAAAAAAAAAAAATAAAAAAAATCGCTGTCTAGCCCCCCTTTCTGGATGTTTTTTCATGCTGAAACACAAATATTTATGGAATAAGGTTATATCTAACAACAATACAAAACAGGTGAGAGCAGTTAAAAAAAAAAAAAAATTCGCTGTCTAGCCCCCTTTCTGGATTTTTTTTCATGCTGAAACACAAATATTTATGGAATAAAAAATTACATTTAAATTTAACATTACAAAAACAGGGGGACTCCACGAAAACAGAATTGAAGACTACAGAGTAATTTTCGCTCCACCTAAATTCCGTTTTCGGAAATTGCGGCTTTCATTTCAAGCTGAAATTCAAACACTTGTCATATAAAATGCTATTTAACAACAATATTGGACAGAGAATATTGCGAGAGAAAAAATTACTATCACAGGAGAAATCTTCGTTCCATCAAACTTCCGTTGTCGGAAAATTTTCCTCCATTTTGAAGCTGAAATACGAATGTTTATAGAATAAAATGTTATTTAACACGCTGTAGAGCAGAGCGAACGTTGCGAGAAAATGACTAAGATTACGTGGGAAATTTCGTTCCGTGCAACTTCCGTTACGTTTTCGGAAGTTGCGACCTCCATTTTCATGCAGAAATACTAACATTTATCGAATACAACTATATTTAAGAACACAGGTCCGAGAACGTCGGGGAAAAAAAAAAAAATTAAAGAAAACCTTTACTCTTAACATTCGTATCTCAAAGTTTTGAAAGAACTGTCCCCATACTGAAAACTTGCACCTACGTATGATACCAAAGTACGAGTACATAACTCAAGTTTGTTGATATCAATCATAAAAATTTTATGACAGTATATTTATACTGCAAAAATGCTATTGAAAAGTTTGCGAAAAACGCCATTAGCAAAAGTCAACCATTTTTTTTTTTTTCAGTTTTCAAAAAATATATATATATATAGAATAATGTGCACACTTGGTATTTATTATGTTATATTCAAAAATAATACGGAGTGGCGTCAAAACCTCAGCGCTTTCTTTACACTACGGGAGAAAGCAATAAATTAAGACTCCCTGCTTCCCTCACTAATGGTATAAACAATCGTCCCTTCATTGTTTCTCCACTTATGCCAGCTTTCAACTGTTTCACACTGGGTCAGGATTGAAAAAACGAACATAATATGTTCATATGATGTAAGTGCTCCAACAAATAAGCGCAGATACACATTTGAACCATCATTCGAAGTTCTGACAAGTTCAATACTTTTTTAGTTATTTTCGATAATTTAATGAGCAAATATAAAAATTAAGAACCAATATAAAAACCAAGTAGAAAATCCTATTGTTCTGTGGAAAACGGAACTGATAAGAACATGATCCCCCAAGGATGATGTGGTATTTTCCACACACAAATAAAGGAGTTTTTCTTGGTAGTTTAAAATCTTACCAAAAATACCCCCAAAAGAATTTCAAAGTGATTTAAACGCGTTACTGCGGTTATTTGTTGGAGCACTTGCATCTACGTGCAATACACATCGCAAAACACACTGCTGCTCTTACGCCGAATTTGATTCCTAAATACCGATTTTTATCAGGTGCGGTTCTAAGCCCGAATATCACGGAATGGTCCCGATCCGTCGCCAACAACAAACTAAAATTTCATTACTCCTGGCTTTGACTGTGCCGGCAGACAAAGCCAGAAGTATAAACGTTTCTGCAACTTACGTTTGAAAGGCATTTAACGGGTGCCTCAATGCCCTTAAAACTGAAAAATTTATTTCTCGTAATAAAAAGAAAAAAAAATCGATCGAATTTATTACGACCACCAAGATTCGACAACATAAAATGCTCTTTTACGTTTTCCTAAAATAAATCTATTTAGTAATTTCAAAATTAAAAAACAAAAATCATCACGTAGGACACGTCTAAAAAAAAAAAAAAAAAAAAATTTAAATTTTGTAGATCCCCCTTACCCACCCGGCCACCCCCGTTTTCATTGTCATGATTAACGGAAAGAAGCTGTTTCAAAGCTCCCGTCCAAGGGTTGAATGACGTTTAAGCTTTACGTTATATGTCAAATGACCTACACCAGAATGACGTGGTCAGCTGAACAACGCAAAGCAAGACAAGTGTGTGTGCCCGACTTTCGATCTGTGACTACTGTAACGCACGTATCCTTTTGGTAGGATCTCTTTGCTTCAAAGAAAAAAAAAAAGTGTAAATGGAGCAGAAAAAAAAAAAAATGTGAATGGTGGGAAAGAATACTGGAATTACGAATACAAGATTCTCAAAAATCAAGGACTTTTCGTAGATCCAAAAGTTTTTCAAGGACTTATCCTGGATCCAAAAGATTTTCAAGAACTTTCAAGGAAACGGTCCATTATTATTATTATTATTATTTTTTTATACAGAGATTTCAAATAGCGCACGCACTGTGATAATGTAGGAAACATGACTGTTCATTTTTTTGTTGGAGGTTTAACGACCACCGTGAGCAACTCAGTGGGCTATAAGCAGTCGCCCGTCCCTAATTTAGGGTCACTGGTTCCAGGGAAGAGAGAGAGCCAGTGCCGTAAGACAAACACAACATCCATGCCTCACCGGGATTCGAACAAGGACCCCGTTCGAACGAATGATCAGAGGCTATCGCTTAGACCACTGCGCCACCCCGGAGGGGTGATAATTTCTATGAAGTACCGTTTTTCAATATACACCGCTCAACATTGAAATTGCCAACCAGGAGTGAGGATAGAGGGGTGAAATTGAGCATGCAAATAGAAATACACAAGGGTTTACCTTGATGTTATTTTCAGCCGAGATAATGCAGCAGCACAATGGGTACACCTCAGTAAGTGGTTGTCCCGCCGCGAACGGCGATACAAGCAGCAATACGGTGTGGCAATGAGTCCCACAGTCAACGGATATCGTCCTGAGGAATGGAATACCAAACACGGTTAACTTGCTCCCATAATTCATTGGGATCGTGCTCAGGCCGATTCGATTGCAGACGACGTCCAATACGGTCTCGCAGGTTTTCGATTGGGGGATAAATCGGGCGATCTTGCTGGCCATGGCAGTGTTTGAACATGTTGCAAGCATTGTCTGGAGACCAGAGCGATGTGTACACTGGCGTTCTTGCTGGATATTGGGGTGCTGTAGACCATTCAGGAACGGTATCAAAATGGGCCGCAGAACCTCGCTCACGTATCGTGCAGCTGTCAATGTGCCCGTGATGCGGGCAAAAGGTGACATGCTGTCATGCGCAATAGCACCCCATACTAAGATACCTACCTGCCTGACTGGCGGGCATGTTCACAAAACCTGCAACGAAACTCTTCGGATGGTGCTCAACGTTCCGTGATTGGCCTGCGTAATCATGTGACACAAATTGGAGATCATCTCTAGTAAACGCTACGTGGAAGAAACGAACGGCAAGAAAAAAATAAAAACTGCTTCAGTGATCAATATCAACATAGATTACAATGTTACAACAATAACATCGATATTTGCCGAAAATTACGACTATAAAATTATGCAGACAGGAAAGAACGGAAAAATTTCTTTAAAGAAAATTATTGACAAAAGAATTAGTTGAGATAAATTTCCGGCAACTTTTGACACTGCTATTCAGAGCCGGAGTATATTATCCCAACGAAGTATTTACTTTAAGTTTAAGAACAAGTTAGTGAAATCATGCATTGATTATGATACGCTTTCCAAAATACCAGAACCCGGTGGCGCAGTGGTCTAAGCGATGGCCTCTGATCATTCGTCCGTAAGGGGTACGGGTTCGAATCCCGTGAGGCATGGATGTTGTGTTTGTCTTACGGCACTGGCTCTCGCCCTTCTCTGGAACCAGTGGCCCTGAATTAGGGACGGGCGACTGCTTATAGCCCATTGAGTTGCTCACGGTGGTCGTTAAACCTCCAATATAAAAACAAAAACAAAAAAACCCACCAGAACTCATTATTCCAGTTATGAGCATAATAGCTGTGGAATAAATCTCACTGCTGTGCCATGACTTTTGACCCCATTTCGATTATATTAAACAGAATTGATTTGGTATACCTCTGGAACAACATACAAAATTTTTGTCGCAATAGAAGCATTTTTAGTCAAGTTATGAGGATAATGGCTGTGGAGTAAATATTGCTCCTGTGCACTGACCTTTGACCCCATTTCGATGATATGCAACAGAACTGGTTCAGTATACCTCCGGAACATGTTAAAGTTTTGTCGCAATCGAAGCATTTTTACGTAAGTTATGATGCATAAAAGCAATGGAATAGATCCCGCTCCTATGTCCTGACTTTTGACCCCAGGTGGTCCCCTACCACACACTACAATTTCATCGATATCGAACCATTTTTACCAGAGTTATCGGGCGGGCGGACAAAGCTGGAGCATATACGCTTATTCAACCTACGGTTGAAAAGCGTAAAAAAGACCATAATATGGATGGAAGTTCAGAAACAAATTTTTTGCTAATAGAATAATAAGGATCCCTCTAATATAAATTCGTATTACAAATATTTAAAATTTATTTGTTTTACTAAGGAATGAAGGCGACTTTTAAGTCAAATTTTCGGGGAGTACTCATACCTTCCTTTTCCAAAAATTTGACTTAAAAATCTCCTTTATTCCTTAGTAAAACCCATAAATAATGAAATATTTGTAATGCATTAAGTCTAGGAGTAGCCATGCATCAAGTATTTCTAAATTCGTATTATACAAACAAAAACAACTTTGATATTTTTATTTTTTGAAATTTAAGCACGTGGTTTATACCCAAATTGTTGAATATATGTAAAAATAGTAAGCCACAAAAAAAAAAAAAAAAATTATTTGCTATTTCACTAATCGATTCAGATTAGAACAAAAATCAGGACTTCTGGTAACCCTATATTTGAGTTCCAGTCGACATTCAAAATATTACATCTACGTGAAGCAGCAGTCAATTAGTTGCTGGATTTAAATCTCCTTGATTAAAAAGAATTACCTTGTTTGGGGGCAATACTCGGTGCTAAATGAAACTATAAAGTAAAATGTAACATTTTTTATTTCAAAACCATTCAAATAAGCCCTCAGTCAACAACAGTACCGTAGACCTTATTCACGTGACGTCAGAGGTGGATTTCTGCGGACCAACATGGCTACTGATTCAATGTTTTCGCTATTTGATTATCCCTTACTGTTGGCTAATTTTTACAATCCTAACGTCATGGATTTTGCCGAGGAATTAATAGAGCTATAGGGCGAAGAATAATAATTTAATTTCTTAAAAGAACAAATCAAGGTGGCAAAAATATACCAAGACAATTTTGTGTTCGATGACGCAGAAGACCATCGCCGTTAGTCATCATGAAGTTTTTAATGTAGCATTTCTCGTACACGGTATATTAAATTTTCATGTTCTTATTATCAGACGTTGGTGACATATCTGAAACATAAAATTGAATACCTTGTTTTGTGAAACAAAAACATTTATTTAGAAGCTCAGACAAATTCGTAATAAGGAAACAAACTAGGGTTCGCACGCTATGCAATCTGCTTAAAAATTAAATGAACGCGTAACATTAAATAAAAGAGAAAATATGGATATGTTTGTTTTGTTCTTTGAGGAAAGTAGAACTTAATTCTTAATTTACCGATCCAAATATTCCATCAATTTTCTCCTACCTTTTTTTCGCTTGCTTTCTTTTTTTTTTAAATTGAAGTTCGAAGAAATACTACGATGTTTCAACTGCCTTTGATTCGTAGTGTCATAATATCCAAAAGTTTTTTCGTTAAAGTGGACAGGACATATTGCAGAGTGCACATCGGAATCGAAATCACCGCGTTTCACTTTACACAGCCATTCCTTTAATAATTTCGTCTTTTTCACAGGAAAATTAAGGAATGTTTTTCCTTCGTCTACACAATTTGGGTTGCAGGATTTATTAGCACAACCATACGATGAGCAAAAGTTAGACATGTCGTTAATAAATTTACGAAAATCGCGATTTTCCTAAACCCTTCCAACGTAACGCCATGTTACGCAATGGGAAAACGCATGTAAACAAACTATTGTTGGTCCTCGGCCACGGAAAGGCTTTACCATGATACAATGCGAGGTGAATATGGTCCATTGGCGGCGCTGTCGCTGTGATCTTTGATGTTTACGACCGACCTGAACAGCAGCGAGAAAGATGAAAAAACGTCACGGATTTTCAGCCAATCAACTAACATCTTAGGATCTCTGAAGAGATTATTTGCAGGTTTTGTGAACATGCGATGGGCGGAGTGGCGGTCGCGAGCGAAACTGGGATTTATCCGCTCACGCGAAGCTTTATACTCTTTCCCAGGGTGTCGCGAGACACGTATCCGTCGATCGTCAGCACCCCCAGACAGAAACGGGATTCATCACTAAGGCCACAACAGTCCATTCTTCAGTTCGCATGATTTCGGCAGACGAGCACTGCGATGGCTGGCCGTCAATGGCAGTCGACGTAACGGTTGCCTACTGCGCAGCTTTGCCACATGTAACCTTTGGTTTACAGTTCGAGTCGTTATAGCGACGTCCATGGCCTATTGTACAGCATGTCGAATATTGACTGCAGTGCTTTCTGGCGTCGAACAATTCGACGGTCCAGGCATGCTGACGTCTTTCGGGCTGCACCACTGCCGCAAGTACGAATCCTCCTGTAGCCACTGGTGCCAACAGTTGGTATATCCCATAGCACATGCGCAGAGACACGACGTGTAGACCAGCCCCTTCACACAGACCAACAATTCTTCCTCTCTGAAACGCATCCAAATGGCGATAAACCTGCCGACCCAGCATTTTCGGCCTTCGCTGAACAATTTTCCAGCACAAACAACAAAGCTGAAACACGTCTGCGACACTTCAAAAAGCGACCACACATTACCATCTCTGTTGTTGCTGGCACCTTTATCTCACGAACGTGTGAAGTCATCGGTTCCGATTTAACATTATTTGCATATCGCAAGTGGGTACACTCACCCTGCGATTTGCATGTTTGTAGCACCCCTCCTAGATGGAGCAATTTCTATGTCGAGCAGTGTATATATTATGTATTAGGATGACAAACACTGCAATGGAAACATTTTTTATTTTTCAGACAATCCGAGGAGCAGCCTGCATCAAAGTTTTCACCATTTATTATTATACAAACTTTTTTATTCATGCACAGCAAAACCTTTCACAATAGCAGACAACCTGGAACCACAACATTGGTCAGCTATTTGGAAAGTCAACCTCTGAGCCCACCTAGGCTCACGATACAAAAAACTACATAGCAAATGCACAATATATAAAATAAAATTTTTGTTGATCAAATGATTTTTTTTTTGCTGTTATTTAACAGTACAAAATACATGTAGTATCTTGATTTTAGAATGTAGTGCACAATGATGTGTGTTATGCACTGCATTTTAAAATACAAATCATCAGTGAATAAATAATAACCCCTGTGAAGTACTATTTTTCCATGTATTATGTTAGAATGACATAAACACTGCAATAGAAAGAACATGCAGTCATTTAAGGGGAGCAGCCTGTGTCAAAGTTTTTACCATGCTTTATTACAAAAACTTATTTATTCATGTACAGTAAAAGCTCTCAATAGCAGACATTCTGGGACCTCAACATTTTTTCGCTGTTCGGAAGGTTAACTTCTGAGCTCACTAAAGCTCACGACAAAAAAACAAAAAAAAACCTACATAATGGATACATACAATATAAAGACACCAGACAAAAAATTAGTCACCTGCAGCAGTATATGTAATTGTTTAACACAGTGTATTTCTGAGTTTATAATTATAATTTTATTTAAATATTTCTGATTTATATAATAAGAAAATATGCTATTTCTTTCTATAGGCAAAATTTTAAGCTGAAATTTTTGAAAAATTAAAATCAATGGGTTGAAAGACAGATATAAGTGACTAGAAAAAAGGTGTCATAACTTTTGGTAGGGTAAAAGGACACAGCATCAAGAAATTTGCTGAATTTGCAGGTGTTAGCAAAGTACACACCATCAAGAAAGTTGCTTAATTTGCAGGTGTTAGCAAAGTGCACATCATCAAGAAAGTTACTGAATTTGCAGGTGTTAGCAAAGGGCAAAGCATCAAGAAAGTTGCTGAATTTGCAAGCACTAGCAAAGGACACATCATCAAGAAAGTGGCTAAATTTGCAGGTGTTAGCAAAAGAATAGTTCTACGTGTTTATAAAGATTGGTGTAAATCAAAGTTCTGAAAATAAAAGGAAACACATTGGACGATACACCATTTTGACATGCTGTGACCAGTGCAGAATTTCTCTTCTGGTCAACGAAAACAGATTTCAAACAAGGCAGGAATTCCTCCAACTTGTTAATAATGGACCTCAGAAGTCTATATCTGAGAGAACATTATGTAGGGAACTTCCTTGAATGGATATCTGTACTAGAGTTGCAAGACTGAAACCCATGTTAACATGAGCTCAGAAATAAGCTCAGTTAGCTTAGGTCAAAGCTCACAGGACATGGACTGTTGATCAGTGGAAGGCTGTCATATGGTCTGATGAATCCAAATTTTGCCTATACTCAAAACTGCACAAGACATAGTGCCAACACAGGTCTAAAGAAATACTCAATCCTCAGTGTGTTCAAAGAGTTCTTGCTCTTTTCTCGCTCTCTTTCTCACTATCGTTAAATGTGTTCTGGTCTGCCCACAGTTCATGAGAGAATCATTTCCCATACAGATTAAAGGGGTGGAAATTCTGAACTACAAAAATTCCAAAGTCACCTGCTCTACTTAATGATGGGTGAGCCACTTCTGCAAAAATAAAGATGAATCATGTAATTTAGTTGACTTTATTGTCAGTCATTACTGTTTCACACGTTACGTAAGTTCTGCAATCAGAAGATTATTAAATGATGTTAGATACGTATGGGCACAGTATCAGCGATTAAAATCAAGAAATAATGAACTATATATGTACTTACAATATCCATAGTGGCTGTAAGGGCTTCATACATCGGATTACGGAAATAGAGGTGAAACATGTTGTCTTTTCAGGACAAAAAAGAAAATGTATGTACGCTTGTAGTGCATCTACTCACAAGACATTGCCATAAGTATCAGACTCAACGAATGTGAGCTTTTTGCAGTTGTGAAGTTCAAAAATTCATGATACTGTAAAATCTGCACCAGATAAAATTGAACAAGATGGATTTTTTACAATGAAGGCAAATAAAAATAAATCTTTGACAACAACGAAACATGAAAATGAATTAAAGACTTGCCGAATTTAAAAAAAACAACTAAAATCTTGAAAAGGAAATCATCTTGACTGCGAAGCACAAAGAAATCAATCTTCCAATTGTGAAGTATCATGACAACAACGAAATATGAAAACTAATAACAACTTTATCGAAATTTTAAAAAACAAACTAAAATTTTGAAGAAGAAATAATCATCTTGACTGCGAAGCACAAAGAAACAAATCTCCCGATTGCGAAGCACCAAACTAGTTTCTGCTCATATTCATAGCCATCATCAGTGGTAGGTGCACGGACGTTGTAATTACCGCACTCACACGCTCCGGTATGCTGCTCAACACGAATGCATGTTAAGCCCCGTTTTTTGAACTTTACAACTGCAAAAAGCTCACATTCGCTGAGTGAGTCGAATACTTAGGACGTCTTGTGAGTAGATTCACTACAAGCGTACATATGAAGCCCCGACAGCCACTACGGATATTGTCTAAGTACATATATAGTTCATTATTTCTTGATTTTAATCACTGATACTGTGCCCCATACGTATCTAACATAATTTAATAATCACCTGATTGCAGAACTTACGTAACGTGTGAAACAGTAATGACTGAAATTTAAAGTAAACTAAATTACTTTATCGTGGCCACGCAAAAATATGTTGATCGCAAATTGGCGAAATTTGAACGATGATATACACTACCGGAAAAAAATATCCCAACACCAAGAAGGGGTTGTGTTAGATAAACGACAGTTGGTAGGCGGTGAGAGTACATCTGTAAGATGACGTCTATGCAAATTTCACGCTTGGCACATACGTGTAGCGCTAGTAGCGCCCCTCGGAACATGCAAAGCAGGTTTGCTGTAAATACGCGCTGTAACGTTCGTGAGCGTTAGTTATCATTGAGATTTGACGTAGGGTGTTGATGTTAGTCAAGAATGCCTTTAAGAAGACGAAGAAGCCATTATCAACAGCTCACGGAGTTTGAACGAGGTCGTGTAATAGGGCTACGAGAAGGTGGATTTTCTTTCCGCAATATTGCAGAACGACTTGGCAGGAATGTAGCCATCGTGCACGATTGTTGGCAGCGGTGGTCAAGGGAAGGTACTGCCTCAAGAAGACCGCGTTCCGGCCGGCCACGTGGCACTACTGAGAGGGAAGACCGTCGTGTACGGCGTATGGCCGTGGCGCATCGTACCGCATCTGCGGCAGCAATTCGAGCTGCAGTTGCCACCCCAGTGACACAACGAACTGTTACAAATTGGTTACTTGAAGGACAGCTCCGAGCCAGACGCTCTGTAGCGTGCATTCCACTTACTCCAAACCACTGCCGTTTGCGACTTCAGTGGTGTCAAGCTAGAGCTCATTCGAGGACAGAGTGGAGATCTGTTGTGTTTTCTGATGAAAGCCGGTTCTGCCTGGGTGCCAGTGATGGCCGTGTGTTGGTTAGAAGGCCAGGTGAGCGCCTGCAACCAACCTGTCTGCGGCCGAGGCACACTGGACCTACACCTGGAGTTCTGGTCTGGGGAGCAATTTCCTATGACAGCAGGAGCACTCTCGTGGTTATCCCACGGATCCTGACGGCACAGTTGTATGTCGGTCTAGTGATTCAACCTGTTCTGCTGCCATTCATGAACAGCATTCCAGGGGGTGTTTTCCAACAGGATAACGCTCGCCCGCATACCGCTGTTGTAACCAAACATGCTCTACAGAGTGTCGACATGTTGCAGTGGCCTGCTAGATCACCAGATCTTTCACCAATCGAGCACGTATGAGACATCATTGGACGAAAATTTCTGCGTCACCCCCAACCAGCATTAACCGTCCCTGTATTGACCGACCAAGTGCAACAGGCATGGAACTCCATCCCACAAACTGACATCCAGCACCTGTATGACACAATGCATGAACATTTGCGTGCTTGCATTCAACATTCTGGTGGTTACACCGGTTATTAATGTACCAGCATTTCACATTTAAAATGGCTCTTCTCGCACTTACAATAAGCTGTGATCTTGAAACCTTAATCGATTAAATATGTTACCTATACAAATGTATTTCATTCCTCTACAACTATTTTTTCGTGGTGTTGGGATTTTTTTCTGTCAGTGTATTAAGATGAATCAGTTGTGAAAATTTATCGAACCCTTAAAAAAAAAAAAAAAAGAAAGAATGACACTGAATCCTTGGATGTAATGAATACATCTTTAGAATGCTTTGCCACAAAATGATTTTTTTTTAAACAAAACAAAACAAAATCAGCAGGAAGAGAACATATTTACAATCCCTTGTGGAAGAACTGTGCGTCATTTCAAACACAATGTGCAGTGATATCTTCACAGTGAATGTAATCAGCTACAAAAAAAAAAAAAAAAAAAAATCACTGAATTTCTGGAATTGGTAAAACATTCAACACAATTTTTTTCTTTCAACTGAATTTTTAGTAACAGCAAAACACCCACAAGCAGGTATAGCTATTTACAACCCACTAACAATGCAGAAATCTGTGTAACACAAAATCACTAATTGTACACAAAAAACTCCGATACCGGAAGAAATCAGAGGCAAAAGGAAGTTTTGAAACAGAACAATTTAAGAGCTTATTCCAAAAGGCTGCAAGACATTTTTTGGGATTCTTCAGAAAACGCAAATTTTTAATTTATGGTTTATTATTAAATTTTAAGAAAAGATAATGTTTATCAATCTTTGAATGATAACACTAAATTACCTAGTTAAAAAAATCCTGACAGTATAATTACTTAGAAATTTAAAAACAATAAAATGAATAGCCCTTTTGAAACAAAAAGTACGACTAATGCTCTTTTGGCAGAAAGAAATAATCAAATAAAAAGACTTGTGTTGGTTTGTAAACCAAGCATTTACTGACATCTCAATATAACACACACACCATTTTGGAATGTAGTTACCACAAATCTTCATTTATAAATTCTATCTCTGCATCACTATCATTATTTTCATTTATGTAAGTGTTTAGTGTATCTTTGCAAGATTGTTCATAAAAATGGAAACATTCATGCAATTCGTTAATTTTCAAAGCTTCCAGTAATTTCAAAACATCTAATTTCTTTGCTTGCTTCATATTGTTTCTTGGTTTCATTGTAGAGGGAGCACATGGGAGAATTTTTTCCCACGTTTTACAATCTTGTGGGGACAAAACGATTTGCCTCTGAAATCAAGAAACCTTGTTTACTTCTCAGACAACTGTGTGCAATTTTTTTCCCAACCTAAAATACTCCACTGATTTTGATACTGAAAAAGATTTCCAACCTGAGAAAAATGTTCAAAATATTCTTTAGGGAGTAAGATTGTATCTATTCGCTTCCAGCTCGACTCTACTCAACCAAATGCTCTGCTGGTAAGTATGATTGACCATGTACTGGAAAATAAAACTTGGAGGTAAGATTCTTCTGAGCAGCCACAGCTGAAAGCATTCCCTACATAGTATAATTTTTATTTTGTCTTCCGCATGCATCACTAAACAATCAAACAATTTTCACTTTTGAAGGTATACGCTTCATCAAAAAGTCATATAAAGAACTTGCAATATCATTAGGATCAAGTCCTGCCTCATGTTCACCCCAAATATAAAAAAATATATCATCCTTTGATTGTTCTTGGTTTTTTCCCCGATGGATAACTATACCAAAAAAGTATTGCCATTGCTGACGTGAATAGTAAGCTTCTGAAATAGGTGAGAGCGGCAATTCCTGATTTTGAATAAGGTCAAAACACACTGTGATTGCATTTTCTCCTGTGGACTTCTCCCCTAAAAGTGAATACATTATTTTGCTTCAGTGTATATGAAGCAAATGTTTGGTTATCAAGGTCCTTTTCTTTTCATTACTTCTTTTCTAAATTTATTTGTAATTTTTTCCTAATATAGAATGAACAAACATTTTTTCTTGGTGTTCCAAATCCAAGATTAAAATCTTTTACAAACACACTATAGTAAAGGCTATAACTGCACTCCATTTTATATTTTTTTATTTTTCTGTGAACATTTTCCACATTTTTGTAGTGTTAAGCATCGGAGGAAGGTATTTTCTGTGATGCGTCTTCTTGCACCTGTAATGACTATAACGGCAGCGAGAACTTAATGTGTTCTTGTATATACTTTTCTTCTTATCTTCAGTATCAAAATTAATGTGTTTTCCACCTCTACGTTTTGGCCTCCCGGTTTTATTTTCGAACCAATATTTTGCCATATTCCCAATCCTTTTCTGTCCCACACACAAGATGGATTGAAATGTGGCAGCACATACTGGAACATCTCTATCGCCACTAGGAATAAAAATTTTATACTGATTTGTCTTAACTTCGGTTCATTTTTTCCCATGGACGTTTTTTTTTTTTTTAGGTGTAAATTTCCATATGAGAACAAAAAAAAAAAAAAAAATGATCTTACAGCTGGTTGTCACTATCGGTATACATACCTGAAAGCGCTCCTTCGATATCTTTTGTCAGGATATTGGCCTTACAAAACATACTGTCAATATGACTGCAGGCCATTGTCCCATGCTTATCAAATGAAGAACGCAGTTTAATTTTTCTCCTACAGACTTGGATCATGTTTGCATTTCCTTGGGTGGAAACTAAATTCCACAGCTTTTTCATTTGAATCACTCATTTTCATTCATTTGTCTCAACACACTACTCAAACAACGTAATCCCTAACAAAAACGTGAAAGGGGCGAGTCAAACGAACCACGCGACTTCACCGTGGGCTGCAAGAGGTTAAAGTTTACTTAAAGTTTTTTGACATAAAAGTCACTTATGACTTAATGCCCGATGGAAACAAACCTGAATTTCTTCGTCCATTTTCGATAAAACTGAATTCCTTTTGGAACTTCTACTTGCTGGAAATATATTCCCGTACATGTGCTGCCATCTGTCGCATCGAAAAGTCAATTTTGCAAATTTTTGACTTAATGCCTTTTGGAAATAGGCTCTTCAATTAGAAGAGATATGTAAGGAAATGTAACATAACTTTATGCTGTCTGGGCACAAAACCTGTGCGATTTCCTTTAACAACAAAATAGGTGTAAAATACTCTTCACAGTGAAGGGTGTCCTATACCAGGAAAAGATTTTTCCAAAAGATTTTTAGAATCTGAGATACTCTTTCAAAAATAGAGATATACCGTGGCATCCTCTGGCAGCAAAACTGAATTGCAAATTATGGAAAAGGAGAAAATATGGGCAAAATAACAAACAGTGCTGTTTGTTATTTTGCCCATAACATCAACACAAGGAGGAAAGCAAGCATACTGTCAAATATTAGTACAATTTTTACTTCTTCATATCCTTCAGAAAAATATGATCATTCAAAAACTCACTTCCATTTTGGACATAATTTTACTAAAAAATTAAAACATAAATATCAATGTTCCTCAAAAATTCAGAATAAAAAATGAACCAGCACAGAACAAATGAGTATCAGATAATAAATGTAACAGGAAGATCCTCTTGGGTAAGGGCTTGGAAAAATACCGTTCAAGGTTAAACATTCAGAGGCACTTCTTGCAACAGAGAACTGCCTTAATTATTTCTTCATCCCCAACAATATAATTGGAAAAGTCATGGAGGTCAGGAATGTACCGCTCATGAGCATTAGGAAATGAGTGGAGAAATGTTTGCCTCTCACCACTGTTGCAGGCGATTCTTTTCATGCATATGAGGGGGTCCACACTTCACAAAGTAGGTTACTCAATACCAGCTGCACAGAAGACTATAGCAAACTAAAGTATTTAAAAAGGAAATACTGAAGGGTGCAATTTTCTTTTTCTGAGTTACAATTTCCAGTAAATTTATTCACACATTGTACTTTTCTATTTTTTATGCCTTTCAGCACAAATTTATGCCCCTTGTATGGCCATTCTGGAAGGGCACCCCAACTGCCCACCCAGGTAGCAATGACTTTGATCAGCACAATGTGCAGTGATGACAAATACCTTATATACATTAACCAGAAATTATTAATAAATTTAAACCTAGCTTAATCATCATAACTGATTTAAGAACAATATGTTTAGAAATCATCAACGGAATCCCCTTTCCCATTTTTGTGATGCGTGTTGAAAATTTCCACTATCATCAAAGAACACCGGATGGTGATTTCAAAGTACATCTACCTCTTGGACCATCAGCAATTTCCGTAATGAATTACCATGGGTGATTGTGAGGTCAAATCAAAAATCCTGAAAACAGCGAGACAAAAGTAACGTGTATGCTGAGTTCACTTATCCCAATGGCAAGACTATTTTGGATGACATGTATTACTCACAAAACAGTTTTCCATGAATATTCTAACTGACATATTCTGTGGAGAAATAAACTGCTTTGAAATAAATAAAGCAACCATGGATTTAAAATGAAACAGCTTAAAAACAATTTTTGTTTACATTTTCCTTTTACACAGAATAAAATCTAAAAACTAACCTGTTTTACAAAAGTATAGAATGATGAATTCTAAAACTTCATCCTTTTTTTGAGAAAATTCATCAATTTTATCTGTTTTCCCCCTCCTACATCAGCACAATCAGACTTTTTCTTACAATTTTCATTTTTACTAAGTTCTGGAATCTACAAATTTTTTAATGTCATAATGCTCTTTGTTTTTTCTCTTTTTTTTTGTAGCCCCACAGTTTTCAACAGAGATACTAGATTTTTTAATACTACTTTGCATATCCTTCTTGTAATTGTCCCAACTATTTACCATATTTTGAACCAGTTGCACTCGCTCTGTATTATTGTCCCTTGTGTGCATTATCAATGAATATTAGTCAACAAACGCATTCTTTCTAGATTATGGGATCCAAATTTTGTATTTTATTTTACCTTTACAAACTGGTTTTATCCTAAAAAAAAACCTATAAATTTCTTTACTTTACATTAGAAATCTAAGAATGATTTTAACAGATACAAAATACACAGACTTCTAATTTTCCCCGCAATTGCAGGGTTTAATCGGCAAAAAAATCTGGACTACAATCACCCCTGAATTACATACATACTAAGAAGGGAGAAGAAAAACATAGCTCAGTTAAAAATTATCCCTGCCAACAAATAAAAGCACTAAGATTTGTTTTTACAGAAACTGATGAGTACAGTATTGTATTAGGTATGAAACATTTGGAACATCTGTACCTAGTATAACAATGAAATACATTGGTAACACCATCAGCAGTACCCAGGTTTAAATAACTCCCAACAAAAGCATCAGTAGGTCACAAATATCTTTTAACTATTGGATAACAGTTACTGAGGATAAATATCCGATATAAACACTCCCATTTTACTGTAAATGTTTTGAAATGCAAATGATCAGCTATGCAGCACTTTTCTTCATGTAACAGATGTCATCTTGCAATCATACTTTGTTCTAAATGATAAAGCAATTTAGTAGACAAACATTTTCATACAGTATCATTATGACAAACTGTTGTCCTCTTAGCTCAATTTCCATTTGCAATACTCAGTGAAAAATTCTTTGTTTGAAAGGCTTACACATTCACTGATATGCCTAAACTGTGTAAATCACGTAGCTCTCTCCGGTTGCATTTTCTTTCCTTTAATGTTGTGTGGTTTTACTAACATTAAAAGAGTGTGAAAGTATTCAAATATATCTTTCATGACGACAATACTGTAGATTCTGGTTAATTGGGCCACTGGTTAATCAGGGCAGCCATTTATTTGGGACAATTTTCGAAGAACATCCCAATTTAGCTATTTGGGATAAAGCTTCACGTAACTGGAATAAAGTGCTCTAGACCTGATGTGTCTCAATTAACCAGAATCTACTGTACTACTCTCTCAAACTCCAGTGGAAACTTTTTTTTTTCCAAAGGTATACATTCACACAGTTTAGGAATAACTACTCACAATGCCTAAACTGCATACATTGCATAGTGCTTTCCTGTTGCATTTTTTTTAATGTTAGTAAAACCATGTGTGTATGCAAAAGCATTTAACATATTTCTCATGATGACAATATTACTCTGTCACGAAATTCTTGTACATTAAAAATTCAAGAGCTATGTCACATGAAAAATATTGAAATTACAGAAGGGTGTGCATAATGAATATTTTTACTTCATTTCCTAAATGCTCCTTTCTGATGAAAAATAAGTTACTGAAATAATGCCATATATAAACCGTAAGTACAACATTTTGCAATACTTTAATTGTTGCACATGTTGTAATTTCACACAATACACATAGAAAATATACAATGCATTTTACAGTAATAAATCTACACAATACGATATTTTCATGTTTTGATTACAACCAGGCTTGCAGTATCCTGCGATATATTTTTAGACTATCTGAATTTAAACAGTTTATGAATTGCAAGTTTCCATGTTTTCTTTTTGCCAATGAATGGACACTAATTTTCTTGTGAAGTGACTTTTTCTGCTTCAATCCATAGTTGACAAAATCTGAATCACATTTTTATTCAATAAAAAAATTATCTAATAAAGTCATTTGTTTTTTGGCTTTATTTACCAACTGTTTCACTGTGTATGGGTGCTTGTGTAATTAATGAAGTGAAATTTAAAATGTGTGACTATCATTTTGTCCATACCTTTAGCTGCTTGTGTGCACTGGCATTTTTGAAATTTTCATATGCTTCAATGTAAGCTTTGGAAATCATTTTTTATGTTTCAAATGCCATAACATTTAAATTTTGTGTTGCTCACAGGATGCCAGGGGGTTGCAATTTTAAATGGCACAATGCAGGGGCAAATTTAGAGGGGTCAAGCCCCCCTCTGCCCAGAAAGTGTTTCATTTCTTTGTTAAAGTGCGACTTACATTAGAAAACTGTTTTAATTTAATAAAAATGCATCAACTTACATTAGAAAATAATGCTTTATTTTTTCTTCTATTTTTCATTAATTTTTATTTTGTCCCGATGAATTTCAGACTTCAATCTTTTTTCGGAGAGGGCACACGAAAAAAAGATTCTATATATGCCCTTGGCACAATGCATAGAAACTAAAACTTCCCGAACAGAAACCCCCACGGGGCAATTTTAAGATGACAAATAAATTGGGCATTTGAATGTAGACAATAAAATGCTCAAAACTTTTTCAGTATCAAATTCTTACACATAGTATTTGATTACTTATTCCAGTTAAATTCAAAACAGCTGTATGTGTTAAATGCTTTTTCTTGTCTGTTTTTATTATTGGCACCGTATGCTTGAAATTGGTTGAACCTAATGCACCTTTATGACTTTATTAACTCTGAATGGGCACAGAAAACGTATTAATATTTTTATATGTAAATTAGAAGAAATGGTACAAACAAAAACAATTACTTAGCCTTCTGAACTGAGTACAACAGCTGTGGCTGAACAAAATAGTGTGTTAAATCCAGAGAAATAAGATACGCAAAATAATTCAATAATGAGTTTTGATAATTTGAGCACAATGTTCTGAATATTTGCTTTCTCTCTTTATTGCACCAGACTGATGTTACACTTGACTATTTTTTTTAAACAAACCATGTGCTAGAAGCAGTTTTTCTAGCTGGCCCAATCTTCTCATACTTGACATGTTTTCCAAATTTGCAAGTACAACTTAAATTTCTATAATTAACATAGTGGGTTTTTTAAGGATACCTACTGACATACACAATTTTGGGGTTAAATACTGTTTCTAACAAAAGCACCTTTGAAGTCATTCTTGATAACCTGTGACCAAATTTTACAGCCCTTTTCAACAAGAAATTTCAAAAAATTTCCACCAGATGTCAACAAGCAATTTTAAGGGGAAGTTTGTGAGGCTTCTTGTTGAAAAGTTAGGGTGCTACAATCTTGAAAAGTTAGGTTGCTACAACCTTGAAAAGTTAGGGTGCTACAACCTCAGAATATGCACCTGATTTTCCCATATACACTTTGTTTTTATCAGAAAAGAAAAGGAAAAGAAGAAAAGAACGACTTCATCCAGCAAGTTTTCATGTGTGATATTATACAATGATAAAAAACCTTTACACCGTTTTAGTGGAACATTCTACACAGTTTGGAGAATGAAATGGCAATGGGCTGGACATATTGCCAGAAGAACAGATCATCGATGGACAGTCGAAATTTTAGATTGGATTCCAAGAGACAGGAAAAGACTCATAAGAAGACCACATGGGAGATGGGTGGATGAAATTAGAAAGTATGCGGGAGTAACATGGAGGAGAGACTGGCACAAGATACAGTTGTGGAAGAAACTTGGGGAGACTTTTGTCCAGCAGTGGATTGATAATGGTTGACAATGATCATGATCTAAATTACCTTGCAATTAAGTAACCCATTGGTATTACCTTTCTTTTATGTGACAATTTAGAACGCCACTTATTCTTGATCACATGTAGAATAAGACAATCTGAGCATAAAATTTCTTCAGAAAAATTCTGCCCTAGTACAAGACAAGCAGGAAATAACTTTCTCATTACTACTACACTGCCGGACAATTGCTAAAAGACCCATAAGAAGACCACATGGGAGATGGGTGGACGAAATTTGAAAGTATGTGGGAGTAACATGGAGAAGACTGGCACAAGACAGACCGTTGTGGAAGAGGCTTGGAGAGACCTTTGTCCAGCAGTGGATTGATAACAGTTGACAATGATGATGATATATACATATATATCATCATCATCAACCACTATCAATCCACTGCTGGATGAAGGTCTCCCAAAATTTCTTCCACAATTGTGTGTCTTGGGCCTGTCTCCTCCATGTCACTCCAGCATACTTTCTAATTCCATCCACCCATCTCCCATGGGGTCTTTTCCTGTTCCTCAGAATCCAGTCTAAAATTTTGGTTGTCCATCGGTGGTCCATTCTTCTGGCAACATATCCAGCCCACTGCCATTTCAGTGATTTCACTCAGGTCATGCTGTCATCCACTCCTGTTATTTTCCTTATCCACAAGTTCCTCTTCTTATCTTTTCTGGTTACACCAACATGCATCTCTCCATGCTTTTTTGAGTTGTCTGCAGTCTTTGTATGTCTTTTTTAGTTAAGGTCCATGTCTCTGTTCCATACGTAAGCACTGGTAGGATGCATTGATTAAACACTTTTCTTTTGAGACATAGTGGCATACTGCTCTTAAAACTTGTACTGTTTCTTCCAAAAGTTCTCCATCCAAGTTTTATATGCTGATTAATTTCTTCATCAATGTGACCCTCACTTGATATCTACTGCCCAAGATAAAGGTATGCATCTGTTATCTCCAGCTTTTCTTCATCAATCGATAAATCTTTATTTCTTGTAAAAGCATTGTACATCACTTTTGTCTTCTGAAAGTTCATTTTTAATCCCACTTCTTTACTCTTGTCAGCAAGTTCTTGGATCATACTCTGCAGTTCTGAAGGAATAGTTGCAAAGATGACTATGTCATCAGCAAAACGAAGGTGAGTTAAGTAATCTCCATTAATCTTTATCCCTTTGTTTTCCTAGTTCAATGGTTGAAAGACATTTTACAATGTGGCATTAAAGAGCTTCGAAGATATGGTGTCACCTTGTCTTACTCCCTATCCAATTTTTATGTGTGTTGTATTTTCAAACAGCCGAACCCTTGCACTTGCATTTTCATAGATATTATTAATAATGCTAATGTATGCATCTTCAATACCACAGGATTTCAAAGCAATTGTAACTCCTGATGGTTTCACGGAATTGACGGCCTTTTCATAGTCAATAAAAGCCATGCATAATGGGAGTTCATATTCTCTTGTTCTTCCAATTAGTTGTCTCAGTACATGGATATGATCTATAGTGCTTTAGCCACTCCTAAATCCAGCTTATTCTCTTGGTTGGGCCATGTCTAGTGTTACCTTCAAGGGATGTGAAAGAACCTTAGTGAAGATTTTATAAACCACTGATAGGAGGCTGATGGGCCTGTAAGTTGCTGAGATCCTCAACATCACCTTTTTTATGGAGCAGGATCATTGTAGCATTGTTCCAATCCTCAGGAATTTTCCCTTCATTAAGACATCTGGTGAAGACTTGGACAAGTGTAGTTTCAATTTCTCCACTTGCTTCTTGTATAATGTCCAAGGTAATTCCATCTTCTACGGGAGCTCTTCCCCGTTTCATGTTCTCAATTACATATGTAACTTCTGCAGGGAGGATTGGAGGGACTTTGGTACTGGTACCTGTCGTAATATCTGGAACAGACGTATCATCCCTTTCATATAGTTTTGAATAGATATCTTCCACCCTTGTCAAAATTTCGCTTCTATTTCTTGTTACAGTACCATCTTCTTTTCTCAGAACCATAATCCGTTTTCTTCCCTTACTGAGATGTCTTTTTGCTCTCTTCAGGCTCTGGTTGTTTTCAATTGCTTTTCTCACTAGTTCACAACTGAATTTCCTTATGTCTTCAGCGATACTTTTTCGCACTGTCTTGCATAGCTCTATATATTCCACATTAGAAGTTACTTCTTTATTTGTAATAATCTCCCTTCTCTTTTGCATCAACATTTTTGTTTTTCCTGAAATTTTCTTCATATGTAACTTGTTCTTAGTATCACCTATTTTTGTTGCTGTTTCCATAAGAGCCTTGGTGAGTTCTCTGTTAACTTCAGAAATATCCACTTCTTCCAATGTTAGGCCTTGTAACACTGAGAATCTCTTCCTCAGTTCCAACTTGAAGGTATTATGGTGTTTATATACACAAAACAGAACAAGAAGCCTGGAAAGGCATGTACATTCTATAGCTGTAGAATGCTTAATTCAAGATGAAATAAAAAAAGTAAATAGGTAAATAATACAATAAGTATAAGGAATGAAATATAGGGCCAATATCTTCAGGGGAACACTAGCCACCTGGTGACCTTTCGATACTGGTATATGCAAAATGTTGAAAGCCACCCGTGTGTTCCCGAGGTCACCGAAATATATAACCAAGCTCAACAATTAAGCCAAGAAATTATAAAAAAGCAATCAAACAACAAAATGCACTAATATAATTTTAGATCAAATCATAGAGATATTAAGACATTAGAACAATATTCTAGACATATATACAGGGGTTGTCCAAAATAATGGAAACACCTAGTTGAAAACAGTGACTTTGGTATGTGCTGCTTTTTGAGTAAAACGAACATGTAGCTACAATTTTTTTTGTAAAAAAGTGTTGCTTATAGTTTCAAGTGTCTGTGTGATTGCATTGTAAATCTGTGTTTGCATAATTTCATTCCAGGTGAAGGCACAATCAGTGACCTGTCGGAGTTCCAAAGAGGGCAGATTGTAGGAGCCCGTCTGGTTGGTGCGTCGGTAACCACAGTGGCACAGGTATTGAGGGTATCGAGAGGTACAGTGTCGAAAGTTATGACAGCATACAAAGTTAATGGCACAACATCATCTGCGAGACACAACTGTGGAAGGAAAACCAAATTTAATGCGAGAGACAGAAGGACATTAAAGAGGATTGTGACCACAAGGAGGAAGACCACGGCGACGAAAGTGACTGCTGAGCTTAACGTGCATCTCCGAAACCCAATGTCGACCCATACCGTGTGAAGGGAATTGCACAAGCACAATATTTACAGCCCAGCTGTGATTGCAAAACTCCTGGTGTCAAAGGTGAATATGAAACGAATACCACAGTGGTGCCAGGAACATAAAACGTGGACTGCACATTAATGGAAACATGTCTTGTTTTCCGATGAATCACGTTTCTCACTAGTTCCTACCACAGGATGGGTTTACGTGTGGAGAGCCGCCGCAGAAGCCTACAACCCAGACTGTCTCCTTCTTACAGTGAAGCATGAGGGCGGTTCCATAATCGTTTGAGTCATGATCTCGTGGTTTTCAGCAGGTCCCATTATCACCTTACATGGACGGATCGCTAACGGTGACTATGTCACTCTTTTGGCCGATCATGTGCATTCAATGGCGCAGACATTGCTTCTGTCAGGAAATTGCACTTTTCAAGATGATAATGCCCCGATTCACATAAGTCGAACTGTTCAATCATGGTTTGAGGAACATGAGGATGAAGTTCCACACCTTCCCTGGCCTGCACAGTCACTGGCTTAAACATCATTGAGCCCCCGCAGTCTGTTTTGGAAAACAGAGTGCAATCCCGTTATCCTGCTCCGGCATCTATCAAGGAATTGGAGCAGTTTCTGCAGGAAGAATGGTACAATATACAACTTACCAACATCCAGGACTTGTATGCATCCATTCCAAGGAGGTTTAGAGTAGTTTTAAATGCCAAGGGTGCTCCCACACCATATTAGGCGTGTAACACCTATTGTTTCAAGGTGTTTCCATTATTTTGGACAAGCCCTGTGTGTGTGTGTGAGAGAGAGAGAGAGAGAGAGAGAGAGAGAGAGAGAGAGAGAGAGAGAGAGAGAGAGAGAGAGAGAGAGAGAGAGAGAGAGAGAGAGAGAGAGAGAGAGAGAGAGAGAATGAAAATCCCAAAGAATGAAAATAATTTTTAGAAAATTAATGAGGAAACATAGAACAAATTAAAACCGAGAACAAAACAGTAAAAAGCAAAACAAACCCCAAACGTCCGAAGCAATCAGTTACGGAACAAGCAAAAGACAAAAAAAAAAAAGACAACCAGAAGAACATAGAATGCAGACCAATGACTGATTCTCTTTATGGCTTCGTCAGGGGCAAGCAGCCACATAGAGAATCGGTCATTGGTCTGCATCCCTATTTTCTCCTGGTTGTCTTTTTGTTTTGTTTGTTGTCTTTTCCTTGTTCCGTAGCTTGATTGCTTCGGACGTTTGGGGTTTGTTTTGCTTTTTACCGTTTTGTTTTCGGTTTTAATTTGTTGTATGTTTCCTCATTAATTTTCTAAAAATTATTTTCTTTTTTCGGGATTTGCCTTTTTTCTGTATTATGGTTTGATTTTTCTTTTATGCTGCCTTTCGCGCTTTAGAATTTCAAAGTTGTCTTCCGTTTGGCGTTTCTTGTTGGTTTTTTAGATATATATATACCATTACCAAACAGTTTTAACCACTTCTATAACTGCATTTTGTTTTCATTTTTCAAAAATGTGACTTAGCTTTCTCTTTATTAAATCCCTTGCCAGATTGAACTAAATTTGTGTAGTAAGATGTATAATTTAACATTTATATTTAGGTTTTCTTTCTTGAATTATGAATATTTATGAACATGGCCCACATCTATCCATCTAGTGATTTTCTTTGACTATCTTTAAATTCTGCCTTTTCCTTCCGCTTTTACATTCTGCTCCAATTCATAAAAGGCATTAGAAATTTATGTAGTATGTAGTCTTGAGTCATAAAACATATTATGCAGTATCTTACACACAGTTTCAACTGCACAGCTAATTTTCAGAACACTTTTTCTTTCATTTAGTTATGTAAAATTATACTAGTTCTGTGTTAAGATTGTCAATCCAACTGGTACTTTTAAGACTTCTTGTACTGACTATCTGTCATATAAGACTGATCCTACTTGTGAGTTCTTATGGATCCAAACAATTCAGAAATATAGCAGTGTATTAGAACTACTCTAGCATGTCCATTACCTCTGCTGCCTCCCCCCCTTTTTTTGTATTACTTCACCTGTGTTGTCTGTTATTTCTCAGATAAAAAGTTCCATCTATTACCATTTTTATTCTCTTATTACGCTGCTTCATAGAAATATCCATTTGATCTGATTTACCATTTCTCATAGTACTATATTTTTTCAAAAAATACATGTATTATCACCATTTGGTATATAGTCCCATCAATCCTCTTTTGTTACCTTATTTATTTTATATTCTGAAGGTGGTGGGATGTACTCTTAGGATTGCCCATGATATAAGCCATAAAACAACAAAGCTGCTACAACTGCCTGAGAGTACTGCATTTAGAGAATCAGTCACTGCTGGCTGTTGTTTGCTAACAACATCTGGGCTGTTAATGATGTATGTTCACTTTCTTTCACTATTGATTGTTATACCATCTGTGCTGTTCATCACTAACACCATTTGGGCTGTTGATTGCTAATATCACCTGGGCTGTTCATCACTGACACCATTTTATGGGAACATACAGTCGAGCCTCTTTACACCACCCCTCCTTAAACTGCCAACCCCAGCTTTTCATTTGTTGTAACTTTGGAATGGATTTTCTTAAACACCTATACGTACATTCAAACTTCCCTCAACGAACTGCCACCTCGCCACACACCAACCAGCCATACACTAACAGGGCTTGCAAAATACCATGCCCGAGATGCCTGGGTATGTAAATTATTGGCCTGGGTAGGTAAAAAAAAAATCTAGTTGCCCAGTCTGGGCAACCAAATTTTAAAATAAAAAAGTTTGGAATAGAATTTCCTACAACAAAAAAAAAAAAAAAAAAAAAGACAGCTGTTGCATGCACGGCGTGTTTTATTTCACTGCTAATCACCAAAAGTTGTATAACCGTTACGGAGTGCCAAGGACAGACCAATATAATTTCCTTAATTATATTATGCTTTAGATCCAGCAATTGGAACCATGTGTAATTGTTCTCCAAATGTTGTTTATAGTCAATGACGGGATACATGCTTCTGATGGAGCCAGCTTCTGGTGTTTAGTGACAAAGGGCCAAATCTTCGATGAAAGGAACATGGCAGAATCACTAAATTTCTCAAATACCCACTTCATCATCGTATCATTTCATGCCAATTTCAGCAACACCATCATCCTAAATATTGAGATACACACTTTTGTGCATTAAACATTTGGAATACAGATCCTTAAAATGGAAATGCAAAACATGTAAAAAAGTCCATCGTATATTTTAACTAGAAAAGGGGGGGGGGGTGTTTGATTTGTTACCTTAAAAGATAAATTTTCCTCTGGGCATCCAACTTTTACTACCTGGGCAGGTAAATAATTTCTGCACACACCCAGCTGGGCATGTAATTTTCCAGATATTTTTCAAGCTCTGACTAAGAACACCAAATGTTTTTCAATCGTGTAAAACTCATTTTCAATTGCCATCTGCATAGAAAAGAATTAAAGAAGCTTATTGATTGTATGTTTTGTTTGCCATTCACAGAGTCTAATTTTCATTCTTACTATTTCTATAATTCATGGAATTTTCTATGAAATTCGGTACCAGATGTTTTGCCCTCCTTTCCCAAGCCACTCCTCAACTGGTTTGTTTCTCAGTTCACTTGCAAGAGTGGATAACTGTATTTGAAGCTGCATGACCATTAACATGTGTGTGTGTGTGTGTGCTTTGAGGAAGGAGGGGCACAAAGTCATCAGCTCACATTATTGCCTTGAGGGTGATGGGGCAGGAGTGTTGACCTACAAATTGACCTTCTGCATAAAAGGGGCAAAAGAACAAATCTTGCATTTTTCATGGAGACAACAGCTTTTTACTAATCAAACATGTAATATGGATTTTTTCTTCTAGGAAAATAATTTAATTAAAAAACAAATTTTCAAAGAAACAAAGAAAACTTTTCTTCTTTAGGCAGTTTGTTGTTACTCTTTTTCCATCACTTACAGTTAACTCCGAGGTTACGGTTATTTTTTTATCAAATCTTGCTGGATGTTAGGCAGGGGACAAACCTCTGCAGTCATGATGTAATTCTGATTTTTCTCAATTTTTTTTTTTTTTTTTTTTTTTGTGATAGTTGCCTGGTAAAAGTGTGACAATAAAAGACTGCCCAAAAAAGAAAAAGTTTTCTCCAAAAAGGTGCATTTTTTAATTAAATTATTTTCTTAGAAGAAAAAAACATATTAGATGTTTGATTGTGTTAATTTAAGTAACTAGGAAGCCAATTTTCAGCATAAGCACTTCAAAATCTTTTTACTATTTCAGTGCATTTGCTGCATTCTGACATGGTTTAACATATGGGTAGAGTATAGGGAAAGGGGGGGGGTTAAAAGCTAATGCCTGAAAACACTTTAAACTATAGGAAAAACCATAATTTGTTATCCATTTTGATAAAAGATGAGAAAAAGCATGGATCAAGAGTTTTAAAGAGTCACCTCAATTGTCACTCACCCTCCTTACACCGCCACATTTGCTTAACGCCAGAAAAACATATGAAACAAATGTTGACAGTTTAAAGAGGTTCAACTGTACTTCATGAAAAAAGTTAATCTAATTTCTTTTTATGCAAAGTCACAGTAGTTTTAACAAGAACACTGGGTCAAGCAATTCAATTACATCAATGTGTAAATGAATATTTAATCTGAAAAGACTACCACAGGTTCAACAAATTCTTCCCAAAATAATACTACTTTTGCAACCTTAACATCTAATGGTTTTCCAATAAGAACATAGCTACAACAGAGTGTAGTTCATGACAAACTCTTCTATGATGAGTGATAATTCTCAATGATCTTTACACCATCAGTGTACCACACAATATGAATTAGAACTGATATCAAATCATTGCTGTCTTTCAATGTTCTTAAACTGCTTTAACATATGGTATAGAATGGGTTTAAAATGTCCAGAATAAGTACAATCAATATATACATTACACAACATACTCTTGCACTCATATTTACACAAATGTAATTCCTAAACCCACACAGCTAACTTTTTCAAATTCACTACAGGCTTAAAATTTCTTTATTCAATAGTAACATCATCTTACTATCATATCTTCTGTTGTACAAATTTTTTTATACCATCGGATTCAAAGGTAAGCACCTCAAAAGAAAGAATTGTTTAATATATAACATGCCCTTATTGAGACTTTTAACATGATATCTTAAAAGGAGCAGTTGGTAATGCACAGTTAAATCTATTACACACATGTATAAGTGCTTACTATTGTTATAGCTGGTATTTACTTCCTCAGATCATGACCACTTCCTATTCATTCTTGCCTGCAAGTTCCTTGTTATTTCATGCTTTTAAATGTAAATTTTCTTTCTGTAGATTAAGCAGTGTCCATTATATTGTATTATCAGGTCATGGGAATGGATGTGTTCGATACATGACCACTGTATCGGGACCCTCCATTTCCGCCGTATTTTCTCAAAATTTCATCCTTGGTCCAATTTTTCTGTCCTTACTATCTGCACATTTTAAACAAGTTGAGATTAAAAAATTCTATATAAAGTCTATTACCTGTCCACCATGCAAATCAATGCTCCAGTCTTTCATATCGATGTCACGATGTTGCATATAGTTGCTCTTTGTCAGTTAAAATCAGTCTCTTTATACTTAAAAGAACGTAAAATGAATTACTTACATTCAAGAAATATCTATTTACATCTATTAATCAGTCCATGAATTGCATCCTCTCGAGGGTCAGGGAGTATTAGGCTGTATTTGAAGTATTAGGCCGTTGCGGCCGCACCCTTCCTTTGTTATTGTTGTCGATATTGTTGTAACTATGTTCCTGAGAGTTTGTCACGATCAGCGTATACTTAAAATATTTAAAACATTTATAAATGAAGAATGTCTAAACAACAGTGGATGTCTTTTAATGAAAACCGCTCAGTTGAACTTATATAATCTCGAAGTGTTCCCCTCGTAATCTGAAGCATCATGCCAGATGCGTTTCACACAGCTTATCTCGCTGGCATCTTCAATGGTCATTAACAAAACATTGTGGTTGTGCTGAGCTTCCAAAAATCATGCCTCTACCAGTGGTAGAGGCATGAATGATTTTGTCACGACTTAATTGGCTCCATCGTCATGGCGTAAATGGCTCCTTCTATTGGTGATTTCGTTTGTAAACTTTAGGTTCTTTATATTTCTTTTTCCTCTCTTGTTCTAATTGATTCTCTATTGCAATAAGATGTTTCCATGCATATGATATATTTGTTGGGCTGCTGTTATTACAATTTTGATTTTTTTTCTGTGCATATAGACTGAGCTGTTAGTATCATTTTCCAATTTTTATGTTGGGCTAATAATTTGATCTCCTCCCAGTATAGGTATTGCTTGATTTGTTAGGCAAAAATCCATAAGTTTTCTTTTCTTTCAGTTTGCTAAATGTTCAAATAATCTTTTCAATATTTTTGTGCTACCTATATATGTTCTGATAACAGTATATTATTATCTATGATTGGTATCCTGTATACGAGGATAGATAATAAAAAAAAAAAAAAAAAGGTTACAAGCAGCAGCATTGGAAAAGTAATTAGTGTGGAGGGTACATTTGTTGCCCAGAGTGGAGACAGATGGCACTAGTTGTCTGACAGCGGTTGTTTGGGAAGTTAGTGCAAGTTCGCAGACGCGTGAGAGCAATTGAAATGGCAAAACGTTTAGAAAAGTGGTCCCGCTTCGAGGTGCGAGCCGTAATTCGGTTCTTATGGGCAAAGAATGTGTCCGCATCTGCAATTTACAGTCAAATAGTGGAAGTTTACGGCGAAGAAGCAATCAGCCGACAACGTGTAGCGAAATGGTGTTGCTCTTTTCAATCGGGCAGAGAGGATGTGGAAAACCGCAACAGGGCAGTGAGCGGCCGTCCAAGTTCGTCAACGACAGAAATAAACACGGCACGAGTTGACGAAATGATTCAAAATGATCGACGAGTAACTGTGCGTGCAATGGTGTCAGAGCTGGGACTCAGCTATGGTACCGTTCAGCGTATTGTTTCTGATGTTTTGGGATATTCCAAGGTTTGTGCCCGCTGGGTGCCACGTGCGTTATCCGAGGAGCAGAAAGCCACACAAATGATGTGCAGCCTCACGTTTCTGAAGCGTTACCATGCCGACGGCCAGCAGTTCATTGATCACATCGTCACTGGGGACGAAACTTGGCTTCATCACTTCGTCCTTACAACCAAAAGAGCCAGTATGGAGTGGAAACACGCTGGATCACCAACGACAAAGAAGTTTAAGGTTACACCCTCTGCCGGTAAAGTTATGGCAACCATATTCTGGGATGCATGCAGTGTTATCCTTATCGAGTATCTGGGGCGTGGCCATACCATTAATGCCGATTGTTATTGTGCTACTTTGAGAAGGTTACGTGAAGCCATCCGACGCAAACGGCCTGGCATGTTGAGTGATGGTGTCATCTTCCTGCATGACAATGCCAGGCCCCATACTGCACGCAAAACTCAAGAATTGCTGCAAAAGTTCAAGTGGGAAGTCTGGAGCACCCCCCCCCCCCCATACAGCCCAGATTTGGCACCCAGTGACTACTTCCTTTTTCCGAAATTGAAGGAACACTTATCTGGAAGAAGGTTCTCTTCCGACAGTGATGTGAAAACAGCTGCCGAGAACTGGATCAATGGGCAGGGACGTGATTTCTACCGAGCCGGGTTAAACAAGTTGGTCATGCGTTCCGATAAATGCCTGAACAGATTTGGTGATTATGTGGAAAAGTGATTGGCAAGTATGCCTCATAATTCCCTTTTGAATTTTCTGTCTATTGTTAATCAATCATTTTTTATGACCCTTTTAACCTTTTTTTTGGATCTATCCTTGTACTTCTGCCTTTAAGAATTGATTTATTATCTTGGTTTACAGTAAGTAATGATTTTATGTCTTGAAGTGAAATAAATTTTTATTTTTTTATGCATATTGTTTTCAGTATTTCTACAATATCTGGGATGTATGGTAGTGATCCACAATATACCAAACTTCTACTTGGTTTATTTGTTATTGCAGTAATATTGTTATTTGGCTTCAGTTGTCTTATTAATTTGTTAATCTGAATATTATTATATCCAAATTGTTTGACAATATCTGTAATTATGCAGTTAATAAAGAACTTAATTCATTATACATAAACAATTATTTCTTTTGAGGTGCTCACCTTTGAATCTGATGGTATAAAAAACTTGTATAACAGAAGATATGATAGTAAGATGATTTTACTATTGAATAAGATACATAAAACATGTAATTTAGTATGCTCAGCATAGTATTGTGAATGAGTGAACTCAAATCAAAATTTCTGATTGTCTGAACACATTACTTCTCCTCATTGCTATTATAATAATAATAAAAAAAAAAACTTTCCCTTTGATGTGCATCACTTAAAATTCACTTACTTTGTGTGACTGATTCCTACAGTTCTTCTAACACTATTAAACTACTGACATCTTTCCAGTTACTTTTCTTTGAAGGCTGATGATACATGATCACAAATTCCACCAGCCAAAATAAATATGCTTAAGGATTTCAAGGTGCACAACACTGCTGAGCTTCCTATATTTTCTTCTTTAATCTTGGGAGGTAAGGGTAGAGGAAATATGTTTTTCGTCATATCATCACATGCCAGACTGATACACAGCAAGCAAATGAACACCAAAATGTGCCAAAGATATATGTTACTATTCCAGTACTTTAAACAATGCTTGCCCAAAAAAAAAAAAAAAAAAAAAAAAGACAAGCCTGTTTAGAAAAATTTTTTGAATCATTCAGAAGATATAAGTATTATTATATTTGCACTTTTAAGGTATTAAACCCCTGCAAAGTGCGCATAGTTTACATGCAATTCATAAATGATATACTATTAAAAAGCACCAATCACTTACCCTAAAGATCATGGTAATTTCCATCCACAACACACTTCCAGCACGTCAATTATATACCTTCTGTGCCTCAGAGAGATAATTGACATGCTGGAAGTGTGATGTGGATGGAAATTACCATGATCTTTAGGGTAAGTGATTGGTGCTTTTTAATAGTATATCAGATATAAGTATGTTTTGCCAAAGCTTTTTTTTTTTTTTTTTTTTTTTTTTAACATGGAACACAAAATAGAACAATAAGCCCCAGATATAAAGACTAAAAATATTCTTTATGAAATCCCTAAAAAGATTCATAAAATGTAATGCCAGAGAGACTAGTGAGGAACAAATATTTGCAAAATTCTTCCTAACTCACTCACCTATATAAATGCTGTATCTAACTATTATCATGCTACCAGGGCTGAGGGTAGCCTAGTGGTTAGGATAGACAAACTGTCACACTGATGGTAAAACAGACATCTGCTATAGTGAGTCCTGAATACCTTCTGTGCCTCAGAGAGTGTTGCACTAATGGACCAGGGGTAAACCCCAATTTAACAATAAGGTCATCACCTCTTTCCACCCCTCTCTACCCTGCTTGCCAGACTCCACCTGTCTAATAACTTTTCCATTAGGGGGTCCCAGTGATTGGAATGCTATTTTTTAAAAGTTGCCACAACTACATTCTTGAAAAAGTAACTTGCTACAGCTACTTTTCCCCAGTACCTTTTCTGAAAAGTAGCTACTTTTTTTACATTTAGCCTTAAATTAAAAGAGATAACCATGAAGATGACCTTTATATGTACATTTACATATGGTATTCAAAGCTAACTATTGAGTTAAATTATACAATTAATTTACCTTTGTATCTATCTCAGCTCAATCATCACATGTAACACATTTAATCACATTCAGTGGTTTATATTCCAAGCTAGCCAAGACGCCCAAGGAATGCAAATCAACAAAATCGCTAGCTCTATAATCTTGTACACATTGTTAGAAATTTCCCTGTAAACAGCATGAAAAAAGGTAATACTTTACATAAGGGTTGTACCGAACACAAAAATTGTAACACGACATGAGTTAATAATTTTTGAAGCCAATTTCAGCTATATAAATTCTTGATGGTGCAAGGTGTAGCTACAGAAATTCTTGATGGTGCAAGGTGTAAGGGGAGGGAGGTTGCTTCAAATAAACAGACAATCGTCCATATTCCAGTGCCGACCAATCAGCAGCTTTAAGGGGGACCTCAAGGAAAATCCTATCCTATATCTGTAATGTACATTCTTTTGTACACATCTTCTCGAAGACGATTGCTTTGTTGTGTTTAAAATTTTGAGCACAAATAAAAATGGCCACAATTATTCTGAAAAATTTGTTAGAATTTTTTTTAAATTCAATTTACCTGACTCGAAAGTACTCTAATTTGGTGCTAGATGGCACAAGAAGTTACTGTTAGTTTGGTAGTGTTTCTGTGTGGAAGAAATGAAATCTCTCATTTCTGTCTGATTGTTTTAATTATCTGGGCCAAATAGAAATAATTAAATTGGAGCAAAAGTGAGATTGGAATCTTTTCTTCAATAGATCATTTTAAATACTACTGTATGCTCATTGTTCATTTTTGGAAGAGAAAATGTGTACATTAGCAGAGAACCCCTGAATTTGAGCTATTGAAACTCAGCTCACTTAATGAACTCCACCCCCAAATAACATCATTGGTTAAAATGCAACAGTGTGTATTTTGTTTTTTCATTCTCACTGTTTTTCTTGACTTCATTCAGTGAACTCAGAAAATTTTGAAAATTCTCGACCAGTTGTGGTTTAAGTTATTTTTAACTGAAATGTTCTTATCAGAACTCCCTCCTGATCAAACTATTAGAGCAGTAAATGCCAACGTCACAGGTGAACCCAATTTCCTCAGGGAGCCAGTCGTTTGATTTTCAGTGCCATCTAGCGGATAAGTCGGATCCTCAGCAGCCCTAGACGTCCACCTTAAGTAAGACGAAGAGTCGAAAATACGAATCGGCCTTGAACATTATATGAAATGAGTAGAGATTCGCCCACTGGTTGCCGATTGCACTTGACTCGACTTACTTTATTTCCGTTGGGAAACTAGAGGCAAGGGAATTGGTTAAGAGAAATTGGAAACCTCTCAGAGAAAAAAAATCGCCCGAAGGGGGAAAAAACAGATTACACGTAAATTTTCCCCTACTTCTGTCTGAAAAGGGGAAAAATGGAAAAAAATACGACTTTTTAAAAAAACGTATTTTTGGCAGCAAATCATGTTATTGTACTGCAGTGTGATTTATCGTACTAAATATGATAAAATCGTAACAGTTGGCAGGTCAGCCAAAGTATGCAAAAGTGGGCATAACTTTATTAACTGACACAGGTCATTCAAATTGCACATGTTGGTACAGTAACTCTCCTCTATTCAAAGACACTACTCAACATAGTCCCCATCACAAGCCATGTATGTATTTGTGCCATCGCTGAACCCAACTCTTGAAATCTCTTTGAAAAAATTCAGGTGTGGACTGTTGTACCCACTTCTTCACAGCTACTTTCACCTTGTCTGTGTCATCAAATCATTGTCCCTGGAGACTGTTGGACCAAACAGGTGGAAGTCGGAGGGTACCAGATCTGGGCTATACGGTAGATGGGTGACCAACGACCAGCCTAATTTGCTGATCACCTGATTTGTTGCCAAAGATGTGTATGGTCTCGCATTGTCATGGTGAAGGTGGATCCTTTTCAGTTTCTTGTTCGGTCTCTTCCTCCTTATGGCTTCTCTAAGCTTTTTGAGTGTCTCAATGTACCACTCGCGGGTCACGGTATGGCCATGTTGCAGAAAATGAAGGAGAATGATACCACTGTCATCCCAAAAACAGTCACCATGACTTTCTGTGCTAATCACTGGCTCTTGAACTTCTTAGGCCTTGGTGAAGAGGTGTGCTGCCATTCCATGGATTGATTCTTCGTTTCGGATCATAAAGATATGCCAACGTTTCATCCAGTCACCAGATTGGAAAAAAAAACGTGTCTTTATTGGCTTCAAATGCTTTCAGCAGATCACAGCAGACTTCCAAACCTTCTCTCCTTCAAGTCGGGTGTCAACTGCTGAAGTACCCACTTTGCACGCACTTTTCGGTATCCTAAGTCTTTTACCATCTTCTGTATGGCATTATGACCACAGTTCAGTCATGCAACAAGCTCACAGATTGTGACTCGTCTATACGATGAACTTTTTTACATGTTTTGCATTTCCATTTTAAGGATCTGTATTTAAAATGATCAATGCACAAAAGCATATATCTAAGTTTTAAGATGACTGTGCTGAAATTGGTATGAAATGTTATGATGATGAGAATGGTATTTGAGAAATTTAGTGATTCTGCCATATTCCTTTCATTCAAGTTTTTACCCTTTATAACACCAGAGGCTAGCTCCATCAGAGGCATGAATCCTGTCACTTACTATAAGCACTTGGAGCAAAAACTACATATGGTTCCAATTTCTAGACCTACAGCATTACAGGCTGCAAATTTCCTAATGGTCTGCTGGTCCAGGACCAGTTTTAAATCATTTGAACCAACAATATGCCCAAATCAAGTGGTCCGTTTGACCAGGAGTTCTTTCCTCAGGGCAGCACCAATTGAGAACCTACATAGGTGTACAAACCCTAACTGATTTTATGTGTGTGGCATTAGAAACACCCAGTATAGATGACTTTCACCTTACAGATGCTATTTCACATTGGTCAGAGTCTTGCCAGTGCAGAAAACTATGTAGATACAAATCCACACAAACAATGCAATGATGACTGGTTCAGATAATGAATAGAGAACTTAAAATAATATGGTTTGTAATTGATCATCTCATTGTTTTAAGTGTAAACAACTAATTATTAAAATTAAATAAATAAATATATATATTAGGGCTGTCGACCAATCAATATTTTTAATCGGTTAATATTTCACCATTGATCGATTAATCGGTAATTTGATCGAGTGAAAAAATACATTCACAAAAAATATACGACTGTAAATTACATTATACATTATTCTATTATTATATGGATACTAAATACGTTGTCTGAAATGTTAGAGTGTTGAATGCATCATAGCCTGTTAATCTAGTAGTATTCATTGCTTTACTTTATAAAAAAATCAAAAATACAAATTAATAATAATTACCTTGAATTTGGTTTGCAGTCATTGCTTTAGCCAAGATTTTAAGCACAAGAGCTTGTCAACATTGGATGGTTTAAGCGAAGTACGAAGTTTGTTGACAACAATAACAGCGGCACTAAACACTCTTTCACTTGGCACAGACGTTGCCGGAATGCACAGCAACCGTTTTGCTAAAGTAGCGAGCAACGGCAACTGTAATGAATGAGTTTTCCACTACTGAAGAGGATCTGTAAAATTGTCGTCAAGTTCAGGCAAGCTCTGATAAACTTGAAGCTCTAATTCTATCTGCATGCTGACATTTGTGTATGCCTTTATTTCTGTTTCTGGAATCGACGAATTGTCAAAACATAGTTTTCTTCGTTTCTGTTGCACATTACTTTGTTCTTGGTGTAAGGGCAGCTGTTGATTTGTGCTACTGGATGAAATTCTGTTCCACACTAGATCTCGGGTTTTTTTTTTTTTTTTTTTTTTTTTTGTATACAGCGAAGTGTCTTGAATCGAGGGTCAAGGGCAGTAGCTTCTTCGTACTTGTTGGCTACCAGAATGGTGTCTACTGCGGTTTTAGCTTTCACCAGACTTTCCACCATGATGTAGGTACTATTCCAGCGTGTCACTATGTCCTGTTGCAGCTTAGTATCAGGAAGACCAAGTTCTTTTTGCTTAGACGAGAGTGTAGCTCCTAAATGTGAGCTGTGTTTAAAATGTCCTACAATTTTCCGGCATTTAGCTAGAACCTTTTCTATTGATGCGACTTTAAGAGCTTTATTTATACTTAATTGTAAAGTATGTGCCGAACATCTTACACTGTCAAACATTGATCTGTTAACGCCAAGAACAATATTTCTGGCATTATCAGTGCAGATGGCAACAAGCTTGTCCGTTAGTTCCCATTTTTCAACGGGTTCCTCAAATTCAATTGTACACTGATTTGCAGTATGCTTCTCAATCACCTGTTTCACTTGAAGAGTTGCATCACAATAATACCACTCATTGTCAATCCAGTGTATTGTTATTGCCAAGTAGCTGTCGTTGGCGAGTGAGGTCTAAAAATCTCTAGTTAAACTCACATAGGAAGCTCTCTTTAATTCATTAAACACTCTTGACTTCTGAATGTCGTAAATTTGGACAATTTTGTTCATAATGGTACTTCTGGCAGGTAAATTGTAACACTTAGAATTCAGAGCTGTTTGCAACAACACTTTCAGGCCAGAATCTTCAACAATACTGACATGTCTTGAACTAGATGCAATCCACAATGCTAATTTATTTGTTAATTCCTGTTCTTTTAATGCAGAAACAGGCTTTTTGAGGAAAGAATTTATACCCATTTGCTTAATAGCGGTGGCATTTGAACTAGGCTGATCCCGTGGCGTATTTGATACAATTTCCATTAATGGATGTTGCGATTGTAAATTATAATGTAAGCTAGTCACACTTCCACTGTACTTAAACTTTTTCTCACATTTTAAACAATAAACTTCCGTGATCAATAACTTCCCCACTGTCTTCTAATTTATATCCAAAACAAGAGGATAATTTCCCTTTTAATCCCTGAAACTTCATTTTTGGAGCTCAAATAAACGTGACAGCAAGAGATGAATCAGCTTTCAAACTAACTTTCTTTCATTGACAGACACTCCCATGCTCATCCCAGTTGGCTCTGCTACCAATAAAGGAACACTATTTGCTTTTTCAACGAGGAGAGAGGGGGTAAAAATTTGCCCCAGACTTTTGCTCTTGCACTGGAAATTCTCCCTGTTGATGGATACAATACTTCGGCAACAGCACGCAACTTGGTCCCTGGGTAATTAAGACTAATTGCATACCCCCATTGATTCCAAGAAACACGTGTATTAATCCCCCATCTTTCCTATTGAAAGCTGAATCTCATTGTGAGGACCAGCGGCGTATTTTCATCTGCATCGATGTAATAAAACCTTGGGGACCACTATTCAAACTCGGAAGATGCCAGCCGTCTGTTATATCGACCTTATGTATTGAAACAACTGACTTTTCCCAGACGATTCAGCTGAGACAGGAGTAGAAGAGGTGTGGCCCCACGTAATGGCTGACGGGGCTGCATTTTCCCTGAATAGCTACACTGCTACAGTCAACAAGTGGATAGCAGGGAGGGGAAGCACAGACAGACCACCATATGAGAAGTGAGCGTAGCGCACAGCAATAAAAGAACCGGGGAACCGCGAGGTCGAGAAACTCTTAACGAAATGCTGGCAGGACAAGTACAGTGTTAAAGGCGGAAGTTCTGTTTGGAATTGATGTTGGACTTTGAAGACTAGCATACTGACACACAATGAATGATGGAATCCCTGCTGATAGTGGTGACTGCTAGATTTAAACTCCCATTGCCATGAAAAGGCTATTTTCCAAGAAGTGAAGACACAAGCACAAATGTTGTATTCAACAAATTCAAAACTATATGCAGTTTTTTGGAAGTTCCTAAAGAATTTTATTTTTGTACTAATTTTTTAAGTAACCGATTAATCGGAAGAAGAAAATAATCGGCGATTTAAAAATAGAAGAAAATAATCGGCTACTAAAAATTGATTGATTAATCGGTCGATTAATCAATCAAACCCGACAGCCCTAATATACTAGGGGTGTTTAAATGAAAAGGTACGAAACGACACTGTGGGTATAAATGAAGACTTTATTCAAAGTATACACCATAGGCCGTAGCACAACGATCCCATTGATTAACGAGCCGAAGGATTCCTTGTTCCCAGAATTCCTGTGGCCGTGACGAGACCCAGTCCTGCACAGCGTCCTTGAGTTCGTCGTCCGAGTGCAGGAAGCGCTTCCTTTTCAGATGTTTTTTCAGGGGACCAAACACAAGGAAATCGCAGGGCAACATGTTCGGGCTGTAGGGCGGATGGTCAAGCTGCTCCCACTGGAACTTGGTCAGTTCCACGTGTGTGACCCTGGAGACGTGTGGACGCGCGTTATCATGGAGCGGAACCACACCCTCCGTGAGCAGTCCCGGTCTTTTGTTCTTATAGGACCTGCGTAGGCTTCGGAGTGTTTCACAGTACACATCGGAGTTAATGGTTCGTCTGTGCTGGAGGAATTCAACAAGTTGTCAATTGGACGGCGCTCTTTATAAGAGCCTCTGCTCTCTCCTGCGCATGCGGGCGCCCGCGCATGCTCCGATCCACGCCGGCGACTCCAATCGCATCCCTAGATGTGTCGCTACGTTCTCCCATAGCGGCATAGGCAAATATGTTAACGGTTACGTTCTTATGACGTTTCGTACCTTTTCATTTGAACACCCCTAGTACATATAAATACAGGGCTCCGGCTATGGAAACCACCCAACTTTGGAAGAAAAACACAACAGTGCTGCCAATAATAATCGGCGCACTAGGAACTATATCACCCAAATTCATGGAATACTTTACCCGACTTGGAACAACAACAATAACAACTGCTGAGTTACAAAATACTGCAATCGTTGGCACTGCAGCAATTATTCGTCGATACTTGTCCGAGGCTTAGGCCTCTGGTTGAGGCTTGCCTTGTACAAGAACTTCCAGTGATAATGTGATGTCTTGTATTGTTTGTGTGAATGTTTCACTGTGTTATTTCTGAATAAAATTTTTTATTTCTATTGTAAGTTTTAAATATGTTAAGACCTTAGGGTCAACAGTTAAAAACTACAAACTTAATTCTTCGAGTTACATTCCTGTAGTTATTACATGTTTTTGTGATGAACATAAAGAAACAGTTCACTATGATAAGAATTACAAGCATATTATCACTGGAAACTTGAGTTTTGTTGAAAATGACAAGCTTAGGAATTTATTAGAGTATGGTTCTAAATTTAGACCTTCCTTCCAAATCTCCAAAGAGAGGATTCTTGAGAGCTTCACTCAAGATGTTAATAGGTACATTATAAAAACCAGTTTAACATACAATCAGCCTATTGAGGCCTTCACAGAATGGAAATATCATGTAATCAATAGCTTCTCTTATGAGTTGGCAGGTCTGGATATTTGTTTTGATAGAAATCTATTTTTCTCTGGAGATGCTAAAAGGTCACTCTCCAAACTACAAGACCTATTTATTTTTACCACTACGGATAAAGCTAGCAATAATTTTGCAATTATCTGTAAGAAGTTCTATTTTGAATTGTTAACTATGGAACTCAATAATAGAGTAACCTACGAGCCCGTAAGTTATTCCACTAAGCAGTTAGAAAATCGTTTTAAGGCATTCTTCAAGAAGATTAAAATTCCACAAATAAGAAGATATGAGCCTGAATTTCCTTTTCTTTTTGCAACTGTTAAGTTTCATAAAGATCCAGTGAAGTTCAGATTCATAGCTAGTGGAGTCAGGAGTCATAAAAAGAAAATTGATCTAGCTTTTGAAGAAATCTTGAAGAGGGTTTTGAAACACATTAGTAACTGTACTAATTTGAAGTACAGAGATTTTTGGATAATTAATAATAATGCAGAAGTAATTTCCACTATACTCGAAGTAAATCCCTTAGATATTAATAGTTATGATTTTGAGAACCTATATACTAATCTGCCTCTGTCAGATATAATCACTACCTTTAAAGAGCTGTATGCAGAATTTAAACTTAACCAATTTGTTAATGTAGGAGCCTGGAACTCTTATCTCAATTACTGCATTAAAAATAACCATATCTTATATAATAATACTCTCTATAAGCAAGTAAACGGTATCCCCATGGGAACGTCAACATCCATGAGTATTGCAAATCTATTCCTGTTCTTTAAGGAATATAAATTCATTAAAAATCACTCCACCTGCTCCGATAACTACCTTTACACATTTAGATATATTGACGATCTGCTGTGTATAAATAATTCAGAAGTTATAGAGAGTAATTTTGATAGTATCTATCCTAGCTCTCTTAACTTATGTAAAACCAACCACAGTAATCAGGAACTAGAGTTCCTAGACTTAAGCATTGAACTTAACAGAGGTAACCCATCTATTAGCCTCTTTGATAAAAGAGTTAGTTTTCCTTTCAAAGTAATTAAATATCTACACTGGAATAATAACATATCAACCAAAGTAATTGAGAATGTACTAATTTCTCAGGTGCTTAGAATTTCAAGAATTTGCAGCAACAATTTGGACTTCAACTACCACATTAATATACTATTAGACAGTTTTCTAGAGAACAAAATTCCTACTTCTTTCATCAAAAGAACTTTAAGAAAAATTATTCTGAATAATAGAGTAAGGTTGGCAGATCTGCTTTAATTTTCTACGCAGTTAATAATATGATTCTGACCAATGAAAGCCTTTTGGAAGTTGGCTAGAGGATGCCTATTAACTACAAAAAGGAACCTTAGTGCTATGGATAAGAAGGTCCTATTAAAAATAAAAAATTAAATAGACAAAATCACAAAAAAAAGCTTAAAAATCTGTTTATAAAATAAAATAAAAATAAATATAAAAGAAAACTAGTTATTCGCTCACTAGAATAGCTATACTAAAAATAGAATAACTAACATTAAAATTAATAGGATTCTGAATAGTCTACAGAAGCTCACTAAGGTGATTAAATACATGCAAAGATTATTAAATACACTACTTGTGTATTTCATAATATTTCTCATGTATTCTGGAGAGTTAATTCTGCTCTTTCTGATCATACAGGTCCACAATCTTAGTTATATATTTTTTTTCTCTAGTTAAAATCTCCGCGAGTAGGATTTTTCAGTGTGTGGAGGCCTTCAGCCCCACCCACACTGCCCCCCCCAGCGACTAGGGAGTGGCAGGGGGTTTAGAAGTTTGGGTTAAAAGGTCGGCCATGTTTCCTCAAGAAAGGAGGAAGTTCAGTTGCATAAGAGGTAAGCTCTCTTCATTGTCTTTGGGGATTTCCAAGTTCAATGATTGAACTTGTACTTTTTTTTCTTTTTTTGTTTTCAGCTTTTAGGCACTGGCAATTCTAACTTTTTTGCGGATTTTAACTCTTTCTTTTCTGGGTAACTTTGCGCGTTTTTTAGGGAACTAAGGCCAAAACAGCCGGCCGTTTCATTGTTCTTGTAATTTGCGCTGTGTTTTCAATGTAGTTAAGTTCTTAATAACTACTTAATTAAGCACTTAAAGCACTTCTGAAATACTTTGTACATATTGCAACTAATTGTTCATGTCATATAACCTTCACAATGCGTTTCTTTAATTAATTATTGTCTTTATTATATTCTCGTTTTTGTGTTGTCAGAAGTTGTGGAGTAGGGGGTTTTTATAATCCAGTTTTCTTTCAAGAATCTGTGTTTTAAAAAAAATTAATATCTCCTTTTTTATTGCAATGTTAAGAATTTGTAATACTTTTGTATTGCTATTCAGGTTTAAATTCTCTTTCAGGCGAACTTGGTAATTTGTTATTGCTGAACATTATTTCTGATTTATTATGTCACTCTTACAACTTGAGTTTTCTATAATCTTCTTCTTTCTGTTTAATAGTAACAGATGAAGAGCATGGGTCGGGCCAGGAAAGTTATGGATGCTAGCTAAATTGTTAACTAAAGCTTGGTCATGCAACTCTGCGGAGGTCATGACATTTATATACATTATTTAAAATATATATTTTAAAAAAAAAATTTTGGTGGGCTTATTACTTGCATCTATGACTTTGCAGAAACCCATTTCCAAATAGGTCTTTGTGGAAGTGAGAAAATGCAGAGTTTTTGCTGGTCCTTGATAAAGCCAAGGCTCAGTATTCTCGAAACTTTCTACATTCAGTTGTTTTATTTTTCTCTTTTTACTCACACCGGTCAATACATAACCTTTTCTATGTTGTACTTGGTGTGAGTCAAAAAAAATTTTTTTTTGCTTCAGTCTCTTAATAGAATGTGAATTCTGAATTTTCATAACTGCTGCGTTGCGCGTTTTGATCTTCAGGTTATTTTGCATCTTTCGTTTTAAATTCTAAAGTTTCTCTTATGTTTTCGGCTTTGCTCTTTAGTATATATATATATATATATATATATATATATATATAATTCGAAAGTATGTCGGGAGTGACATGGAGGAGACTGGCACAAGACAGACCGTTGTGGAGGAAACTTGGGGAGACCTTCGTACAGCAGTGGATTGATAATGGTTGACAATGATGATGATGATATATATATATATATATATATATTTCTTTTTTGGTGGGGGCGGGGGGTCATTTACTAAAACCTACAACAAAATTGAAACTAGTCTCAAAAGATCAGACACTAATCTCATTTATAATTTCGGTTAGAATGACAGACTACAGGTAATTTCCTTTAGAATGACACATATACAAGAATATAACCCACATTGAAATAATGAGTCTGACATATGTTTACATTCAATTAGAATATAACTGATAAATTTGTATTGGGAATAGAAGCAAACACCAGAGAAAGATTTTCTAATTCCATTTCGCTGACCAAATGCTGTTTCTAAACATTACCTAACATTTTAGATGCACATATTAACAGGTAGTTAGAGAAAACAAGAAAGATAATGATTTCATTGCTGCTTGATGAAATTTAAGTGTTACAGATACACTCTTAAAATTTGAAAACAGTAATTTATATAAATCCTAGCCTCATTACCCAAAGAATTGTTTTCAACCAACTAATAAAGATTGTATCTTCTTTTTAAAAGAAAAAAATATTTTACCAGGAACACAACATTAGTTCAAAATCAGCTTTATACTCCTCAACAGCAGCTCCAACTACCCTATTTTTAGTTGTGAACTATGGTAAAATGCATAATAGTAATATAATAGTCATAGCAAAAACCATACTTTAAAATGGCACTGTAGCAATAATTTTGCAAAAGTTCACTTATGAGAACACCAGCAATACAAGGAAATGATCTTAATTATGACAGACAACATACATAATTAAAAACAGAAAACTGTGATGTAAGTGCATTCAATAAATTAACTACTTAAGTCTCACTTGCTGACATGTTTGTGGAAACTTCTGAATGCATCTGCAACATCACTAATAAGGTATCATCAATGGGGTATATTTTCTATATAATAGTTCTTTCAACCTGGAAAACTACTCTAAGTTACAAGGACTTGCATTAAAAGGATGGGAAGGAGTATTGTCTGTTATCCCCAAAGTGATAAAACTAATACTCAACATATTTTAGAGGTTATTCAGCATAGCAATGTACATTTCCTGGCAAAATGCTGGATTGCTGATCAACGGGAAAAGAGAGAGAGAATATGTGTATCCCACTGGTACTGAACACTTTCCTAGCCATAGGTCACACAATTAACACCTCAATATTGTAAGTTTTTTTTTTTTTTTTTTTTAATGTGACCAGTGTTCGAAGTGGGCTGGTATGGCATACCGGTAGTTAACAAAAATGGAAGTGAGCATACCGGCAGTTAAAAGCATTATTTACCATCTCGCTATGTAATAAATTATAAACCCATCACAAACTATGTAAAGAAATTAGGATGAAAGCACAAATTTTAACGCAAAAATCTACAAATTACATTTTTAACAGATAAAATTGATAAATGATTAGCAGCTGGGACTGAAAAGGCGTTAAGTGCTCTCCTACTACGCTACAGTTTTAGTGTAGCAGCAGAGCACTTAACATACTGAAGTAGAATGGCTTTCGATTTAAAATCTTGGTGTCTACCATACCGGCATTAGTCCTGTGCCACTTCAACCACTGAATGTGACCACAATGGCTGCTGCAATTTACAGCACACTGATGACTCACTCCTGGTTTTTAAGAATAGACCAATTTCTTTGTTCATCGCAAACACTCAAAAAAAAAAAAAAAAAAAAAACATGTATGCAACTTCATTGCACATTTTACACCATTTACTGACCAGTCGGATTCATGGCAATGGAATCTTACACTTTTATAATCTCATGTGACGAATTTCCGTCAAAATTTTGCAGATTGCCTCTAAATATGCATACTTCAGGACCTCAATCCTGGACACTACATCCAGCTACTTTATCGTTTTATGATGTCCTAACACAGAGTTACTGAACCACATGGTTATAAAATTGGTACCATGTATGGAGTGCTGTTTCTGCTGAGTGTTGCAATTAGGGGAGAAACAGGCTATCCACAATTTGACTGGAGAGATTTAATGGACTTCACAACTTAATTTTTGGATTTGCCTATGTACATTAGCGCAACAAAGTTCTGTTTTCAAATTTATACACTGCTATTACAGTAAAGGTTCAACCTATGTACATTTATACCATTCAGAATATCATGATCTTCAATTGAGTGACTACAATTTCATTAACTTATGAATGCTGTCTTCATGAATCTTCTGAAACATTCATCTCTAACATCTTTTGTTAGTCTCAAAACAAAGTGTCTTCTTGGTAATTAAAGAAAACAAATTATGTGGCAAAGCAGCTGGTACTGTAACAAGAAACAGAGGCAAAATTTTGAGCAGAGTTTAAGAGCTTCACATAAAACTAAATGAAAAGGATGATCATCAAACAGATTAATCATCTGTTTGATGTTAATAATAAATTATTAAAAAGATATATATATATATATATATATATATATATATATATATATTCTATAAAGAAGATACCTAAGCAAAAAAATACATATATAATTTTGACTCACACCTAGTACAACATAGAAAAGGTTATGTATCTACCTGTGTGAGTAAAAGGAGAAAAGATAAAAAAATAAAATAAAACAACTGAATGTAGAAGGTGTCGAGAATACTGAGCCTTGGCTTTATCAAGGACCAGCAAAAACTCTGCATTTTCTCACTTCCACAAAGACCTAGTTGGAAATGGGTTTCTGCAAGGCCATAGATGCAAGTAACATTCCCACCTAAAATAGTTTAAAATATATATATATAAGTCATGTCCTCCGTAGAGTAGCATGACCTAGCACTAGTTAACAATTTCGCTTGCATCCATTAACCTTCATGGCCCGACCCATGCTCTTCATCTGTTACTATTAAACAGAGAGAAGAAGATTAAAGAGAACTCAAGCTGTGAGAGTGACATAATAGATAGAAATGATTTTCAGCTATAACGAAATTCCAAGTTCGTTTGAGAGAGAATTTAAACCTGAAAAACAATGCAAAAGAAATCCAAATTTTACATTGCAATTAAAAAAGGAAATGTTAATTTATAACGAACAGATTTTTGAAAGAAAACTTGAGTCTAAAACCCCCTACTCTACAACTTATGACAGCACGAAAACGAGAATAAGTTAAAGATAATAATTAACTAAAAAAAAACTTTGTGAAAGTTATATACCTTAAACAGTTAGTTGCAATATGTACAAAGTATTTCAGCAGTGCTTTAAGTGCATAATTAATTAGTTATTAAGAACTTAACTACTTTGAAAAAACAGCGCATAGACAGCGCATAGAAAAGGAACGAGCTTAGCCATCTTCTGTTCCTAGGTACCCCAAAAGACGCTCAAAGTTACAAAGAAAAGTAAGAGTTAAAACCCGCATAAATGTTAACAGACAAACCAATGCTTAAAAGCTGAAAAGCTAAAAAACGACAGAGAAAAGGTACATAAAGTACAAACATTGAACTTATAAAACCTAGAACCCAAAAACAAGGAAGAGAGCTTACCTCTTGTGTGACAAAAACTTTTCTCCTCACAAGAGGAGAACATGGCTGACCTCTTCCGCCACTCCCTAGACGCTGGGGGCAGTGAGGGTGGGGCTGATGGCCTCCTCATACAGCAAGAAACTAACGCGCGGAGATTTTAACCAGAGAAAAAATATATAAACTTAAGACTGTGGATCTGTATGATCAGAATGAGCAGAATTAACTCTCCAGAATACATGAGAAATATTATAAAATACACGAGCAGTTTATTTAATAATCTTTGCATGTATTAAATCACCTTAGTGAGCTTCTATAGATTAATCAGAATCTTATTAATTTTAATGTTGGTTTTACTATTTTTAGTATAGCTATCCTAGTGATGAATAACTAGTTTTCTTTTTTATTTGTTTTTATTTTCTTTTATAAACAGATTTTTAAGCTTTTTTTGTGATTTTGTTTATATTATTTAATTTTTTGTTTTAATAGGACCGTCATATCCATAGCACTAAGGTTCCTTTAGGTAGTTAATAGGCATCCTCTAGCCAACTTCCTTACGGCTTTGATTGGTCAGAATCATATTATTAACTGTGTAGAAAATTAAAGCAGATCTGCCAACCTTACTCTATTATTCAGAATAATTTTTCTTAAAGTTCTTTTGATGAAAGAAGAAGGAATTTCGTTCTCTAGAAAACTTTCTAATAGTATATTAATGTGGTAATTGAAATCCAAATTGTTGCTGCAAATTCTTGAAATTCTTAGGACCTGAGAAATTAGTACATTCTCAATTACTTTGGTTGAAATGTTATTATTCCAGTGTAGATATTTAATTACTTTGAAAGGAAAATTAACTCTTTTATCAAAGAGGCTAATAGATGGGTTACCTCTGTTGAGCTTAATGCTTAAGTCTAGGAACTCAAGTTCCTGATTACTGTGGTTGGTTTTACATAAGTTAAGAGAGCTAGGATAGATATTATCAAAATCACTCTCTATAACTTCTGAATTATTGATACACAGCAGATCATCAATATATCTAAAAGTGTAAAGGTAGTTATCTGAGCAGGTGGGGTGATTTTTAATGAATTTATATTCCTTAAAGAACAGGAATAGATTAGCGATATTTGTGGACGTTGATGTTCCCATTGGAATACCGTTCACTTGCTTATAGAGAGTATTATTATATAAGATATGGTTATTTTTTATGCAGCAATTGAGATAAGAGTTCCAAGTTCCTACATCAACAAATTGGTTAAGTTTAAATTCTGCATACAGCTCTTTAAAGGTAGTGATTATATCTGATAGAGGCAGATTAGTATATAGGTTTTCAAAATCATAACTATTAATATCTAGGGGACAAACTTTGAGTATAGTAGAAATTACTTCTGCATTATTATTAATTATCCAAAAATCTCTGTACATCAAGTTAGAACAGTTTCTAATGTGTTTCAAAACCTTCTTTAAGACATCTTCAAAAGCAAGATCTATTTTCTTTTTATGACTCCTTACTCCACTAGCTATGAACCTGAACTTTACAGGATCCTTATGAAACTTAACCGTTGCAAAAAGAAATGGAAATTCAGGCCCATATCTTCTAGTTTGTGGAATTTTAAGTTTCTTGAAGAATGCCTTAAACCGATTTTCTAACTGCTTGGTAGAATAACTTACGGGCTCGTATGTTACTCTATTATTAAGTTCCATAGTTAACAATTCAAAATAGAACTTCTTACAGATAATTGCAAAATTATTGCTAGCTTTATCCGTAGTGGTAAAAATAAATTGGTCTTGTAGTTTGGAGAGTGACCTTTTAGCTTCTCCAGAGAAAAAGAGATTTCTGTCGAAACAAAAGTCCAGACCTGCCAACTCACCGGTGAAGCTATTGATTATATTATATTTCCATTCTGCGAAGGCCTCAATAGGCTGATTGTACGTTAAACTGGTTTTTACGATGTACTTATTTACATCTTGAGTGAAGCTCTCAAGAATCCTTTCTTTGGAAATTGTGAAGGAAGCACCCTTCGTTTTAAATTATATATATATATATATAATACTTAAGAGCAAAACTGAAGACTAAGGAAAAAATTTTAGAATTTAAAACGAAGGGTGCAAAATAACCTGAAAATCAAAACGCGCAACGCAGCAGTTTTGAAAATTCAGAATTCACATTCTATAAAGAAGATACCTAAGCAAAAAATTCATATATAATTTTGACTCACACCTAATACAACATAGAAAAGGTTATGTATCTACCTGTGTGAGTAAAAGGAGAAAAGATAAAAAAATAAAATAAAACAACTGAATGTAGAAGGTGTCGAGAATACTGAGCCTTGGCTTTATCAAGGACCAGCAAAAACTCTGCATTTTCTCACTTCCACAAAGACCTAGTTGGAAATGGGTTTCTGCAAGGCCATAGATGCAAGTAACATTCCCACCTAAAATAGTTTAAAAAATATATATATAAGTCATGTCCTCCGTAGAGTAGCATGACCTAGCACTAGTTAACAATTTCGCTTGCATCCATTAACCTTCATGGCCCGACCCATGCTCTTCATCTGTTACTATTAAACAGAGAGAAGAAGATAAAAGAGAACTCAAGCTGTGAGAGTGACATAATAGATAGAAATGATTTTCAGCTATAACGAAATTCCAAGTTCGTTTGAGAGAGAATTTAAACCTGAAAAACAATGCAAAAGAAATCCAAATTTTACATTGCAATTAAAAAAGGAAATGTTAATTTATAACGAACAGATTTTTGAAAGAAAACTTGAGTCTAAAACCCCCTACTCTACAACTTATGACAGCACAAAAACGAGAATAAGTTAAAGATAATAATTAACTAAAGAAAACTTTGTGAAAGTTATATACCTTAAACAGTTAGTTGCAATATGTACAAAGTATTTCAGCAGTGCTTTAAGTGCATAATTAATTAGTTATTAAGAACTTAACTACTTTGAAAAAACAGCGCATAGACAGCGCATAGAAAAGGAACAAGCTTAGCCTTCTTCTGTTCCTAGGTACCCCAAAAGACGCTCAAAGTTACAAAGAAAAGTAAGAGTTAAAACCCGCAAAAATGTTAACAGACAAACCAATGCCTAAAAGCTGAAAAGCTAAAAAACGACAGAGAAAAGGTACATGAAGTACAAACATTGAACTTATAAAACCTAGAACCCAAAAACAAGGAAGAGAGCTTACCTCTTGTGTGACAAAAACTTTTCTCCTCACAAGAGGAGAACATGGCTGACCCCTTCCGCCACTCCCTAGACAGCTGGGGGGCAGTGAGGGTGGGGCTGATGGCCTCCTCATACAGCAAGAAACCAACGCGCAGAGATTTTAACCAGAGAAAAAAATATATAAACTTAAGACTGTGGATCTGTATGATCAGAATGAGCAGAATTAACTCTCCAGAATACATGAGAAATATTATAAAATACACGAGCAGTTTATTTAATAATCTTTGCATGTATTAAATCACCTTAGTGAGCTTCTATAGATTAATCAGAATCTTATTAATTTTAATGTTGGTTTTACTATTTTTAGTATAGCTATCCTAGTGATGAATAACTAGTTTTCTTTTTTATTTGTTTTTATTTTCTTTTATAAACAGATTTTTAAGCTTTTTTTGTGATTTTGTTTATATTATTTAATTTTTTGTTTTAATAGGACCGTCATATCCATAGCACTAAGGTTCCTTTAGGTAGTTAATAGGCATCCTCTAGCCAACTTCCTTACGGCTTTGATTGGTCAGAATCATATTATTAACTGTGTAGAAAATTAAAGCAGATCTGCCAACCTTACTCTATTATTCAGAATAATTTTTCTTAAAGTTCTTTTGATGAAAGAAGAAGGAATTTCGTTCTCTAGAAAACTTTCTAATAGTATATTAATGTGGTAATTGAAATCCAAATTGTTGCTGCAAATTCTTGAAATTCTTAGGACCTGAGAAATTAGTACATTCTCAATTACTTTGGTTGAAATGTTATTATTCCAGTGTAGATATTTAATTACTTTGAAAGGAAAATTAACTCTTTTATCAAAGAGGCTAATAGATGGGTTACCTCTGTTGAGCTTAATGCTTAAGTCTAGGAACTCAAGTTCCTGATTACTGTGGTTGGTTTTACATAAGTTAAGAGAGCTAGGATAGATATTATCAAAATCACTCTCTATAACTTCTGAATTATTGATACACAGCAGATCATCAATATATCTAAAAGTGTAAAGGTAGTTATCTGAGCAGGTGGGGTGATTTTTAATGAATTTATATTCCTTAAAGAACAGGAATAGATTAGCGATATTTGTGGACGTTGATGTTCCCATTGGAATACCGTTCACTTGCTTATAGAGAGTATTATTATATAAGATATGGTTATTTTTTATGCAGCAATTGAGATAAGAGTTCCAAGTTCCTACATCAACAAATTGGTTAAGTTTAAATTCTGCATACAGCTCTTTAAAGGTAGTGATTATATCTGATAGAGGCAGATTAGTATATAGGTTTTCAAAATCATAACTATTAATATCTAGGGGACAAACTTTGAGTATAGTAGAAATTACTTCTGCATTATTATTAATTATCCAAAAATCTCTGTACATCAAGTTAGAACAGTTTCTAATGTGTTTCAAAACCTTCTTTAAGACATCTTCAAAAGCAAGATCTATTTTCTTTTTTATGACTCCTTACTCCACTAGCTATGAACCTGAACTTTACAGGATCCTTATGAAACTTAACCGTTGCAAAAAGAAATGGAAATTCAGGCCCATATCTTCTAGTTTGTGGAATTTTAAGTTTCTTGAAGAATGCCTTAAACCGATTTTCTAACTGCTTGGTAGAATAACTTACGGGCTCGTATGTTACTCTATTATTGAGTTCCATAGTTAACAATTCAAAATAGAACTTCTTACAGATAATTGCAAAATTATTGCTAGCTTTATCCGTAGTGGTAAAAATAAATTGGTCTTGTAGTTTGGAGAGTGACCTTTTAGCTTCTCCAGAGAAAAAGAGATTTCTGTCGAAACAAAAGTCCAGACCTGCCAACTCACCGGTGAAGCTATTGATTATATTATATTTCCATTCTGCAAAGGCCTCAATAGGCTGATTGTACGTTAAACTGGTTTTTACGATGTACTTATTTACATCTTGAGTGAAGCTCTCAAGAATCCTTTCTTTGGAAATTGTGAAGGAAGGTCTGAATTTAGAGCCATACTCTAATAAATTCCTAAGCTTTTCATTTTCAACATAACTCAAGTTTCCGGTGATAATATGGTTGTAATTCTTATCATAGTGAACTGTTTCTTTATGTTCATCACAAGAACAAGTAGTAATTACAGGAATGTAGCTCGAAGAGTTAAGTTTGTAGTTTTTAACTATTGACCCTAAGGTCTTAACATATTTAAAACTTACAATAGACTGGTGCCTGTGGATGGGAAAAAAAATTGCATTATTGTAGAACAGCTTCCTTACATTGAGATTATCGTAGGCTTTATTTAGGAACCTGATGGTAACAAAATTACTGGAAAATTCTTTAAGAGAAATTTTATCTTTAAGAATATGTTTAAGAATGTCCAGAACCAAAGCAAAAACATGCTTATCAACATGGTCAGCAGTTTCATTCCAGAATTTGAAAAAACATTTAAGGACAGAGTGCTTGAAGGACTTGAGAATTTTGTAAGTATTTTTAACAAAATTAGTGCCAGTTTTAAAGCTTTCCAGAGTTTTAAGCAAGTTAGCAAAATCAACTTTGCTTGATGTGCGAAATAACCTCTGTCCTCTATTACCTCTAGAGCAGCTCTTATTATTAACAAGAAAGAAGAGTTCACGAATTGAAAATTTATGCTGATTATGCTTATTGTCAGATAGAGTGGAATTAAGGCCATAGGGATAAAGAGACTGATGCTGCAAAATTTCAAGGGATTCAGTTTCTAGCCGAGCATAGAGGTCAGGAATAATATGTAGTACCTCTATTTTCACTTTGTCAAAACCATGAGTATGGAAATGCTCTAATTCAAAGGTAGAGTACTGGTTGGCGTTTGTGGAGGGGTTCACTCCTGAATTAGAGAACTTGTTTACTAGAGACCTGTGACCATTAATCCTAAGATGAAGAGGATTTTTACTTTGGCCAATATAGCTAAGGTTGCAGACAGTACAGGTGAGCTTATAGATGGTATTGTAGGCTTTGCAAAACTTGTTGGAGCAATTATCCTCAACAGAAGAATACAGGTTAGGATCTGCAGATTTACATGTCAAACAACGTTTGTCATTTCATAACTTTAGATTACCTTTGCCAGCGAGTTCATACACTATGGGAAAGGGTGCTAGCCTAACCGAGCGGGAGGACTTAAAATATCTGAGCTGACCTCCAATCCATTCATCGTCCTTAGAACTCCACTTGGGCCAAACATACAAATTCTGAGCAAACCAACTAGGAAAAACTTTTTAGAAATAAGCAGTCCAAGAAAAGACCAAACTCGAGTATAAACTACACTCCAAAAAGCTGCATCCAAAACATACTAAAAAGAAAAATTAGAAAATGAAAAAAAAAACCTCAAGTGAAAAAAAAAAAAAAAAAATAATAATAATAATAAAACGTTTCAACTAGAATTTGCGCATGAGCTGCTAAATAATAAATTGAAATTAGTTACTTAAGAGCAAAACTGAAGACTAAGGAAAAAGTTTTAGAATTTAAAACGAAGGGTGCAAAATAACCTGAAAATCAAAACGCGCAACGCAGCAGTTTTGAAAATTCAGAATTCACATTCTATAAAGAAGATACCTAAGCAAAAAATTCATATATAATTTTGACTCACACCTAATACAACATAGAAAAGGTTATGTATCTACCTGTGTGAGTAAAAGGAGAAAAGATAAAAAAATAAAATAAAACAACTGAATGTAGAAGGTGTCGAGAATACTGAGCCTTGGCTTTATCAAGGACCAGCAAAAACTCTGCATTTTCTCACTTCCACAAAGACCTAGTTGGAAATGGGTTTCTGCAAGGCCATAGATGCAAGTAACATTCCCACCTAAAATAGTTTAAAAAATATATATATAAGTCATGTCCTCCGTAGAGTAGCATGACCTAGCACTAGTTAACAATTTTGCTTGCATCCATTAACCTTCATGGCCCGACCCATGCTCTTCATCTGTTACTATTAAACAGAGAGAAGAAGATAAAAGAGAACTCAAGCTGTGAGAGTGACATAATAGATAGAAATGATTTTCAGCTATAACGAAATTCCAAGTTCGTTTGAGAGAGAATTTAAACCTGAAAAACAATGCAAAAGAAATCCAAATTTTACATTGCAATTAAAAAAGGAAATGTTAATTTATAACGAACAGATTTTTGAAAGAAAACTTGAGTCTAAAACCCCCTACTCTACAACTTATGACAGCACGAAAACGAGAATAAGTTAAAGATAATAATTAACTAAAGAAAACTTTGTGAAAGTTATATACCTTAAACAGTTAGTTGCAATATGTACAAAGTATTTCAGCAGTGCTTTAAGTGCATAATTAATTAGTTATTAAGAACTTAACTACTTTGAAAAAACAGCGCATAGACAGCGCATAGAAAAGGAACAAGCTTAGCCTTCTTCTGTTCCTAGGTACCCCAAAAGACGCTCAAAGTTACAAAGAAAAGTAAGAGTTAAAACCCGCAAAAATGTTAACAGACAAACCAATGCCTAAAAGCTGAAAAGCTAAAAAACGACAGAGAAAAGGTACATGAAGTACAAACATTGAACTTATAAAACCTAGAACCCAAAAACAAGGAAGAGAGCTTACCTCTTGTGTGACAAAAACTTTTCTCCTCACAAGAGGAGAACATGGCTGACCCCTTCTGCCACTCCCTAGACGCTGGGGGCAGTGAGGGTGGGGCTGATGGCCTCCTCATACAGCAAGAAACCAACGCGCGGAGATTTTAACCAGAGAAAAAAATATATAAACTTAAGACTGTGGATCTGTATGATCAGAATGAGCAGAATTAACTCTCCAGAATACATGAGAAATATTATAAAATACACGAGCAGTTTATTTAATAATCTTTGCATGTATTAAATCACCTTAGTGAGCTTCTATAGATTAATCAGAATCTTATTAATTTTAATGTTGGTTTTACTATTTTTAGTATAGCTATCCTAGTGATGAATAACTAGTTTTCTTTTTTATTTGTTTTTATTTTCTTTTATAAACAGATTTTTAAGCTTTTTTTGTGATTTTGTTTATATTATTTAATTTTTTGTTTTAATAGGACCGTCATATCCATAGCACTAAGGTTCCTTTAGGTAGTTAATAGGCATCCTCTAGCCAACTTCCTTACGGCTTTGATTGGTCAGAATCATATTATTAACTGTGTAGAAAATTAAAGCAGATCTGCCAACCTTACTCTATTATTCAGAATAATTTTTCTTAAAGTTCTTTTGATGAAAGAAGAAGGAATTTCGTTCTCTAGAAAACTTTCTAATAGTATATTAATGTGGTAATTGAAATCCAAATTGTTGCTGCAAATTCTTGAAATTCTTAGGACCTGAGAAATTAGTACATTCTCAATTACTTTGGTTGAAATGTTATTATTCCAGTGTAGATATTTAATTACTTTGAAAGGAAAATTAACTCTTTTATCAAAGAGGCTAATAGATGGGTTACCTCTGTTGAGCTTAATGCTTAAGTCTAGGAACTCAAGTTCCTGATTACTGTGGTTGGTTTTACATAAGTTAAGAGAGCTAGGATAGATATTATCAAAATCACTCTCTATAACTTCTGAATTATTGATACACAGCAGATCATCAATATATCTAAAAGTGTAAAGGTAGTTATCTGAGCAGGTGGGGTGATTTTTAATGAATTTATATTCCTTAAAGAACAGGAATAGATTAGCGATATTTGTGGACGTTGATGTTCCCATTGGAATACCGTTCACTTGCTTATAGAGAGTATTATTATATAAGATATGGTTATTTTTTATGCAGCAATTGAGATAAGAGTTCCAAGTTCCTACATCAACAAATTGGTTAAGTTTAAATTCTGCATACAGCTCTTTAAAGGTAGTGATTATATCTGATAGAGGCAGATTAGTATATAGGTTTTCAAAATCATAACTATTAATATCTAGGGGACAAACTTTGAGTCTTGTTAATAATAAGAGCTGCTCTAGAGGTAATAGAGGACAGAGGTTATTTCGCACATCAAGCAAAGTTGATTTTGCTAACTTGCTTAAAACTCTGGAAAGCTTTAAAACTGGCACTAATTTTGTTAAAAATACTTACAAAATTCTCAAGTCCTTCAAGCACTCTGTCCTTAAATGTTTTTCAAATTCTGGAATGAAACTGCTGACCATGTTGATAAGCATGTTTTTGCTTTGGTTCTGGACATTCTTAAACATATTCTTAAAGATAAAATTTCTCTTAAAGAATTTTCCAGTAATTTTGTTACCATCAGGTTCCTAAATAAAGCCTACGATAATCTCAATGTAAGGAAGCTGTTCTACAATAATGCAATTTTTTTTCCCATCCACAGGCACCAGTCTATTGTAAGTTTTAAATATGTTAAGACCTTAGGGTCAATAGTTAAAAACTACAAACTTAACTCTTCGAGCTACATTCCTGTAATTACTACTTGTTCTTGTGATGAACATAAAGAAACAGTTCACTATGATAAGAATTACAACCATATTATCACCGGAAACTTGAGTTATGTTGAAAATGAAAAGCTTAGGAATTTATTAGAGTATGGCTCTAAATTCAGACCTTCCTTCACAATTTCCAAAGAAAGGATTCTTGAGAGCTTCACTCAAGATGTAAATAAGTACATCGTAAAAACCAGTTTAACGTACAATCAGCCTATTGAGGCCTTTGCAGAATGGAAATATAATATAATCAATAGCTTCACCGGTGAGTTGGCAGGTCTGGACTTTTGTTTCGACAGAAATCTCTTTTTCTCTGGAGAAGCTAAAAGGTCACTCTCCAAACTACAAGACCAATTTATTTTTACCACTACGGATAAAGCTAGCAATAATTTTGCAATTATCTGTAAGAAGTTCTATTTTGAATTGTTAACTATGGAACTCAATAATAGAGTAACATACGAGCCCGTAAGTTATTCTACCAAGCAGTTAGAAAATCGGTTTAAGGCATTCTTCAAGAAACTTAAAATTCCACAAACTAGAAGATATGGGCCTGAATTTCCATTTCTTTTTGCAACGGTTAAGTTTCATAAGGATCCTGTAAAGTTCAGGTTCATAGCTAGTGGAGTAAGGAGTCATAAAAAGAAAATAGATCTTGCTTTTGAAGATGTCTTAAAGAAGGTTTTGAAACACATTAGAAACTGTTCTAACTTGATGTACAGAGATTTTTGGATAATTAATAATAATGCAGAAGTAATTTCTACTATACTCAAAGTTTGTCCCCTAGATATTAATAGTTATGATTTTGAAAACCTATATACTAATCTGCCTCTATCAGATATAATCACTACCTTTAAAGAGCTGTATGCAGAATTTAAACTTAACCAATTTGTTGATGTAGGAACTTGGAACTCTTATCTCAATTGCTGCATAAAAAAATAACCATATCTTATATAATAATACTCTCTATAAGCAAGTGAACGGTATTCCAATGGGAACATCAACGTCCACAAATATCGCTAATCTATTCCTGTTCTTTAAGGAATATAAATTCATTAAAAATCACCCCACCTGCTCAGATAACTACCTTTACACTTTTAGATATATTGATGATCTGCTGTGTATCAATAATTCAGAAGTTATAGAGAGTGATTTTGATAATATCTATCCTAGCTCTCTTAACTTATGTAAAACCAACCACAGTAATCAGGAACTTGAGTTCCTAGACTTAAGCATTAAGCTCAACAGAGGTAACCCATCTATTAGCCTCTTTGATAAAAGAGTTAATTTTCCTTTCAAAGTAATTAAATATCTACACTGGAATAATAACATTTCAACCAAAGTAATTGAGAATGTACTAATTTCTCAGGTCCTAAGAATTTCAAGAATTTGCAGCAACAATTTGGATTTCAATTACCACATTAATATACTATTAGAAAGTTTTCTAGAGAACGAAATTCCTTCTTCTTTCATCAAAAGAACTTTAAGAAAAATTATTCTGAATAATAGAGTAAGGTTGGCAGATCTGCTTTAATTTTCTACACAGTTAATAATATGATTCTGACCAATCAAAGCCGTAAGGAAGTTGGCTAGAGGATGCCTATTAACTACCTAAAGGAACCTTAGTGCTATGGATATGACGGTCCTATTAAAACAAAAAATTAAATAATATAAACAAAATCACAAAAAAAGCTTAAAAATCTGTTTATAAAAGAAAATAAAAACAAATAAAAAAGAAAACTAGTTATTCATCACTAGGATAGCTATACTAAAAATAGTAAAACCAACATTAAAATTAATAAGATTCTGATTAATCTATAGAAGCTCACTAAGGTGATTTAATACATGCAAAGATTATTAAATAAACTGCTCGTGTATTTTATAATATTTCTCATGTATTCTGGAGAGTTAATTCTGCTCATTCTGATCATACAGATCCACAGTCTTAAGTTTATATATTTTTTTCTCTGGTTAAAATCTCCGCGCGTTGGTTTCTTGCTGTATGAGGAGGCCATCAGCCCCACCCTCACTGCCCCCCAGCGTCTAGGGAGTGGCGGAAGGGGTCAGCCATGTTCTCCTCTTGTGAGGAGAAAAGTTTTGTCACACAAGAGGTAAGCTCTCTTCCTTGTTTTTGGGTTCTAGGTTTTATAAGTTCAATGTTTGTACTTCATGTACCTTTTCTCTGTCGTTTTTTAGCTTTTCAGCTTTTAGGCATTGGTTTGTCTGTTAACATTTTTGCGGGTTTTAACTCTTACTTTTCTTTGTAACTTTGAGCGTCTTTTGGGGTACCTAGGAACAGAAGAAGGCTAAGCTTGTTCCTTTTCTATGCGCTGTCTATGCGCTGTTTTTTCAAAGTAGTTAAGTTCTTAATAACTAATTAATTATGCACTTAAAGCACTGCTGAAATACTTTGTACATATTGCAACTAACTGTTTAAGGTATATAACTTTCACAAAGTTTTCTTTAGTTAATTATTATCTTTAACTTATTCTCGTTTTCGTGCTGTCATAAGTTGTAGAGTAGGGGGTTTTAGACTCAAGTTTTCTTTCAAAAATCTGTTCGTTATAAATTAACATTTCCTTTTTTAATTGCAATGTAAAATTTGGATTTCTTTTGCATTGTTTTTCAGGTTTAAATTCTCTCTCAAACGAACTTGGAATTTCGTTATAGCTGAAAATCATTTCTATCTATTATGTCACTCTCACAGCTTGAGTTCTCTTTTATCTTCTTCTCTCTGTTTAATAGTAACAGATGAAGAGCATGGGTCGGGCCATGAAGGTTAATGGATGCAAGCGAAATTGTTAACTAGTGCTAGGTCATGCTACTCTACGGAGGACATGACTTATATATATATTTTTTAAACTATTTTAGGTGGGAATGTTACTTGCATCTATGGCCTTGCAGAAACCCATTTCCAACTAGGTCTTTGTGGAAGTGAGAAAATGCAGAGTTTTTGCTGGTCCTTGATAAAGCCAAGGCTCAGTATTCTCGACACCTTCTACATTCAGTTGTTTTATTTTATTTTTTATCTTTTCTCCTTTTACTCACACAGGTAGATACATAACCTTTTCTATGTTGTATTAGGTGTGAGTCAAAATTATATATGAATTTTTTGCTTAGGTATCTTCTTTATAGAACTGCTGCGTTGCGCGTTTTGATTTTCAGGTTATTTTGCACCCTTCGTTAAAAATTAAAAAATTTTTTCCTTAGTCTTCAGTTTTGCTCTTAAGTATATATATATATACATTTATTACAAACAAAAAAATTCACTGGCAACCAAAATTTCTCCAGTCCTCCCTGCAGTTAAGGACACAGAATGGGAAAGAGCTCCAGAGAAAGATGGAATTACAGTCAACGTAATAAAAGAAGCCAGTAGAGAAATAGAAACTATACTTGCCCAAGTTTTTATTATAGTCCATTACCTTTAAATCGGCGGCTCAAGGTCACCTGGCCCCACCCTACCCTCACTTGCAACCACGGTACAGTCTACCGCGAAGTGGACTTTCTCCACTTTAGATTAGGACTTTGAGTACAAACAACCTCCATTTGGTCACAGATAAAACCAGTTTTCTTTCCTAAAGTGAAGAGGGCAAAATAGAGTTTGGCACCTTGATCGCAGCAGATGTTATCATGGTTATGAGTGAGAGTAAGGAGGGAGCGGGTGACTTTGAGCAACCGATTTAAAAGTAATGGATGCCTCAACAAAAAGAAGATTCCTGATAGTTGAAACATTGCTACAGTGTTCCTGCTACATGAAAAAAAGGACCTTGAGGATCTCAGGAACCACAGAGATGCATCAGCCTTATACCAGTTGTTCATAAAATCTTCACTAAGATAATGTCACATAGCTTGATGGAAACACTCACTAGACATGGTTCTACCAAGAGAATAAGCTGGATTCAGGAGTTGCTACAGCACTACAGACCACGTCACGTACTGAAAAAACTAACTGAAAGAGCAAATTAATATGAACTCCCATTTATGTATTGCTTTTATTATTCATAAAAAAGGATTTGGATTCCGTGAAACTATCAGCAGTTATAATATATTTGAAATCCTGTAGACATGCATACATGAATGTTATTAATAACATAATGAAAATGTAGGTACACAGGTTCTACTTTTTGAGGACACAGCATTGTATAAAAATTAGAAAGGCAGTGAAACAAGGTAACACATCTCCAAAGCTCTTCACTGCCATATTTCAAAATGTTTTTCAATCACTGAATTGGGAAGACAGGGGGATGAAAGTTAATGGAAATTATTTAACCCACCTTTCCCATTTTGTTAACCACAGTCATTTTTGCAAGTAGTCCTTTAGAGCTGCAAAGTGTGGTCCAGGATCTTGCTGACAAAAGCAAAGAATTGGGCTTTAAAATGAACTTACAAAAAACAAAATTAATGTACCGTAATTTTGTCATATAATCCACGGATTATCTGCTAAAAAAGTTTAAAATATAGGTTCTGCGGATTATATGCCAATGCAGATAATACACCAATTTAAAAAAAAAAAAAAAAAATTACGACTCTTTGATTTAAATAAAAAAAAAATTTTCACGTAATTGTGCAGGGGAGGGGGTATAATTGGAAAAGGAACTCCCTCAGAAGAATTTTCTTCAGTTCAGGAGTTTGTACGGAACGGGAAGGTCGGGGAGCAGCGGGGAGGAATGTCGTAACGAAAGATCGGGAAAGTTGTGGGAAGGGACGGCAGGGTCATTTTGTATCATTGAGAAGGACAGCTCTGACTGTCATGCCATCTCTTTTCGGCAAAAAGCCAAAGAAGTACGCACAGCGCTTGCTGCACGAACACGTTCCTCCTTTCAGATCTCGTCTGCGCTACCTTGTGTTTAGTTCGTTTTTTGCTACTTTGACCAACGTCATTTCTGCTATTTTCCTTCATTGCTATTCATGATGTTTTTGAAAAGAAAACGTTTCAGTTACACTGCCAAATTTAAACTTAAAGTGGTGGACAGAATTGAGGATATGATTGAGTCACTGCGCGACAGTTTGGAGGTCAGAACAAAATCGTGCAGTAACATACCGAAAGCCTCATTGCCGTGGTCTAAAACGTAAACAAATTCGTTGGTAAGTTCCGCAGGAGAATTCACGGAAGTTTTTTATTGGCCCACGTATAAGCCGATCCCCCTACTCTGAAAGCACGATTTCCTCCATAAACTTTCGACTTATATGCGAGTACATGCGGTATTTCTATGACTTGTTCTGTATCAGTCTTTCGTCATTCGCAAGGTGTAAGAACTGCCACAATGTTGGAAGCATTGAGTTATCCGATATTTCTATACAGCACAGAGTTCATGTTGCCATGAATAACAACCAGTGGACCAACACGTTACCAGCTAAAACAGCCCCATACCATAACTCCACCGCCTCCAGGCTTCAAAGTCTGCACTGTACACTCCGAAAGCAGAAGTTCTTCAGGTAACACCCAGCCACGTCCATCTGATTGGAATAATGTGAAGTGGGATTCTTTGTTCCATAAAACCTGCTGCAATTGTTCCAATGTCCCATTTTTGTGCTGTTGACACTATTGCAGCCACATGGCTTTATTGGTCTTTGTGATGAGAGGTTTAGGGGCGGCTGCTCGGCTATGATACTCAAGTGCCCCGGCCTCTCTTTGAAGAGTTTTGCTGAAGACCATAACATCTGTAGCCATCTGGAACTCACGTGATGGTGTACATTGGTTGGAACCTACTTTTCCAGATCTCCCTCTGCAGCACCCTCCAGTCGCTGGGTTGTAGTTTCATGGGTCTTCCTGGGTGAGATGAATTCCTGCAATGAGCAGTCTCCTTCGACTTGTTGATGACAAAGTCCACAGTTGATTTATTGACCTGTCTGACATCAGCAATACTTCTTATGCTAAAATAAAACGCATAGGGTCACGTCAAAGAAGAATAAATCCAATTGAGCAGCCTATTATAACACCCTTTCTAATCTCTGAGAGCTCTCTCCTGCTAGCCATTTTATCATTAATTGATCTAAACATACTCCCATTGCCATTTTTATACTTTTATCGATTACGTGTCTGCTGTGGAAGCACATCATTGCGCCTGCGTGGGAGTGTTCAATCACTTTTGTTCACATAGCGTAGAAGTAACTGATGCCTATATTTATCTTGGACAACAGATACCAAGCGAGGGTCACGTCAAAGAAGAAATAAGTAGACATAAAACTTGGTTGGAGAGTTTTTGGAAGAAACAGTACAATTTTCAATCTTGAAAATTGTACTGTACCATTATATCTTAAAAGAAAAATGGTTAATCAAAACGCATAAACAAAAAACTTTCAGATCTTACTTACGGATCAGAGACATGGACCTTAACTAAGACATACAGAGGACACATACTGAAAGAAGCCTGGAGAGGTGCATGCTTGGTATAACCAGGAAACATAGGAAAAGGAATTCCTGAATAAGGAACATTACAAAAGTTGATAACATCATGATCAAGGTAAAAAACCCTGGAATGACAATAGGCTGGACAAATTGCTAGGAGAACTGACCACTGTTGGACGAAGTGAAAATCCTCCAAATACATGGCGTCAGTGAATAAATAAATACATCACTCTTTCCACGTTTTATCAGCACACAGCAACCAAAAAATTGTTATCCAGTCACCACTGGGGATTTGAACCCAGATCTCTTGATATCTAGCCGAGACACATGAAACACACATAGCGCCGTTGATTGTTGGCCACCGTAATGTAAGGCTAACACGCTCGGCTAAATAACGAGAGATCTGGGATTTGGATCCCCAGCAGTGACCGAATAACAATTTTTTGGTTGCTGTGTGTTGATAAAATGTGGAAAGAGCAATGTTTTTGTTTATTCACTGACGCCACGTATTTGGAGGATTTTCACTTTGGATCTCGCCCTTTGGATTTAATTGCTGTAAATAATACAGTGCTGTTAATGCCCACAAGATGGAGACATCTCAGTAGCTAAGCCCATCTTATGGATTTATGATGTCAGCAGCTGACAGAAAAACACACATAGTATCGTTGATTGTTCCCTACCGTAGTGTAAGGCTAACACTCTCGGCTAGATATCGTGAGATCTGGGGTTTGGATTCCCAGCGGTGACCGGATAACAATTTTCCAGTTGTGGTTGATAAAACGTGGAAAGAGCGATGCCTTTGTTTATTCACTGTTGGACAACTGAAATATTAGACTGGATTCCAAGGGACACAAAAAGACCTAGAAGACCACCACACAGCGGATGGGTTAATAATAATAAAATTCGAAAACATGCCAGAGTGATACAGAGACTACTATTGGTTCAAGACAGTAAGCTGTGGAAGAGACTTGGGGGACTCATTTGGCACGTCTTCCCAAGTCTCTTCCACAACTTTCTTTTCTACTGAAGAAAGTAGGTGAATCTCAACTTCCATCAGTACACAGTTACTTCACCAAAAGTCAATATTTTAGTGAAAATGCAGCTATGGAATTTAAAGGGCTTAATACTATCTAAAAATAATTTCATTGAGTTTCTTTACCTTTTGGTTTCAGTGTTTGTGTGTGTGTGTGGCGGGGGGGGAGGGGTAGCCATCTATTTATCACATGTTTGAAAAACAACAACAAACAAAACTAAAACTACTCGAACCCACATATAACGAGCTCGTATAATACAAAGTTCTGCATAAACCCAGGATTTTATCAATCCCTTTAACTGGAAATATTCTCCCTTGTTACTTTATCCACATATCACGAACATGTTTTGGAAAAAAACACATATATCGAAGTTCACAGTTATCCACAAACAAGACAAGTGACATTCACTCAGTTTTTACCCTTTCTCTTTCACTGGAAAAATAGGAATTACTTGCTGTCAAGAACACCCTTTGGTTCCTCTTTTGGACAAGTCAGTTTGTGTAAAGACAAATGTTTCAGTCATCTTTCATGCCCTCACCTTGCCACTTTTCAATCATTTAATCTCTGTTTAGAAAACCTTAAAAGTTTGTTTTGCATTTAAAATCATTGTAACAATGGCATCAGAAGTAGTTTGAAAACATTTACAACAGCTACTATGACAAGCAACAACTGACTCGTGTTTCCAAAATAATGTGCATACATCAGATCAAATGTAACAGGTGAAATTTCAAAATTTTGGCAGTTTCTTGAATTTTTCTTTATCAGCTCGCTGAACCTCCAAGGTTCCTGGCTACAAGCACAGTTCTCCTCCACTTCCCCCTGTCCTTCTCTCGATCAGTCCAGTCCGTCACTCCACAAGCTATCACTTCATCATTGTCAGAGTTGTCCTCTTGGTCTCCTACCAGATGGCATGAATTGATAAGCCCACTTGACTCCACTGGACTCCTCCATTCTCTCGACACGAAATGTTTTGCTTATTGCACATCTCACTCATATTTTTGCTAGCAATACTTTTTTAATTACCTTCAATTAATTGATAAACAGTTTAAGAGTGACTAGTTTTAATCTGATATAATGTAATATATAAAAATATAGTCCTTTTTTATTTTTCCTGCTGTAACGAAGGTCACATATATCGAATGTTTTTAACACTTCCTTCAACTTCGTTATATATGGGTTCGACTGTACAATTTTCATGCAAAATAATGATAAGACGAAGACTGAATACCACACTTTTGCTTTTACATAATTTTAATATGAACTCCAACACCGGCAGTGGTACTCATTTATTATGGAGCACAAGAGCCCATGTAACTGCTATTATACACAATCATACAAAAGCAAAGTAAAATTTTTAGAAAAGGAGAAACAGTTTACTTTTCTTACAGGTTTGTTTCATACAAAGCTGCCAAGCAGATAAAATTTCAAAAGTTATCTCTTAGAATGAAATTCTCCAATTCTAATGTCTCATTCACACATTCATGACTGAATGAAAATGAAACCAATCACAGTTGCAGTCCTTTGAAATATCCTTTAACAATTCGTGTACATCCTTTTGCAGTACAGCTCTACTCTTCACATCTAATGATTTTTGTTCAACATGAAACTCTTGCATTAAACCTACAAAGGAGGTAGACTAGACTCAAGCTTGCGAGATAGGGTGAGAGGGAAGGCCCGTTGCCTTACTTTGGAGTCTTCAGACCCAAAGCCATTCACTGAGGGTCACTGCTGTCGTGAGTTCATCCCGGCGCTGAACACCCCAGTAGCCACCATGGGGTAATTAGGTTGTATTCACTTTCACGTCTATGGCACACGTGGTCCTTACACTCCTACGGCTAAGGCACTTGGCCTTATAAGGGGGAAAAATGTTTTTAAGTAATTACAAAAACAATGCTGTGACCAAATGCAAATAATAAAATGAAAAAACTGGGTGATATGTGCAAAAATAAATAAAATAGGTAAAAATAAATTAAAAGCAATAATGATGAAACATATGCTGTAAAGCCCATATATCTCTAAGAGGGAATTTTTCCCTCCTTAATACAGATGGATCCCTCCTATTTTTAGTCTAGAATGGTATACATATAAAAAACAAAACCGATGTACTCAAATATTACACATTTTGAAGTGTTGTAAATCATGTGTAATCCAACTCTTGTTATTTTTATGAAACACAATTGGCACATTTCAAATAGAATAAAACAAGTTACAATTCACAACAGAAGTAGCACATTAAGCCAAATGCTATGGCCTACAAATAATAATAAAGTATGTGTAGTAACAAAACAAATAAGATGTTTCGGATCCTCGTTTTTTTGTTCTAACCCAACATATTTGTTAAAATGCAATTTAATGATGAAATCATCGAGTTTGACACTCTTCTCTAAAGTTCTTTACTTCATTACATTTCCTACCCTTTGATAACAGCCAATTGCCTGCTTTTAAATAGTGTGTGTGAGTGCACGTGTACACGTGCATGTTCACTTAACCAGCATTTTGACTGAAAAAGCCTTTAGTTAACCATTAGCAACATGATACAAAAGGAAACTGAACCCAGAACATCACAAAAGATTGATTTAATCAATTCTGACGAAGTCCGGAATAATGTAAAAAAATATTAGATATAAAGCGCAAAAATTTCAAATTATTACACTAAGTTTATTTCAAACGTCAATAAACGATGATACTTGAATGATGCTGTTTTTCAAAAATGTATACATCACTTCATGTCCGAATGTAAGGGATGACTCGGGCATGCAATCAGTTGGTGTGATGTCGGTTGTCATCTTGCAGTTGATATGTCATTCCATGCTTGTTACACTCAAGGGATCAAAAGTGCAGACTCAGTACTTTGATACTGTAGGTAACTCTCTCTTCAAATCAGTTTTACTAACAGTCTGTGGTAGCAATGTCAGTAATTGCACTTTTTCAGTGTACTTAACAAGTATGAAGTGCTGTATTAATATTAGAAAACCACTGATTACAAGTAAAACAGTCAGGCTTCTCAAGAGACAACTGACTTGAAACACCAACTCCATATATGTCTCTAATTTCTGCACAGCTGAAGTTGTTAGTGTTTTTTCTAATGTCAACTTTTTCATCTTCACATAAGCTTCTCTATCCTCCCTAACTTCTGAAGGGGCTTTAAATGGTGACACATTATCATCAAGCATTGTAATACTGCTATTTAAAACATCCACAATCTCATGACTGGGAATGAAAAAACCCTCTCTCTCTGATGTGGGAATTTCTTCTTCAGTTTCATTTGCACATTCCAAAATTTTTCTTTTGTAAAAAGCCACACAATTGCAACACAAATAATCATTTCTATTAACAGAGACAGATGGGCCTCCAATCCTTTGAATTTCATCACCTAAATCACCAACACCACAGAACCTAACAAGTTTAGTTTTGTACACAACTCTTTTGTGTCTTTTAATGTAGTCCACACATCTAACTCTCTCAGAACTATGATGATCAGACATTATAAATTATTCACTGAACAATACTGAAAATCACTCATCAACAGACAAAAGCAAACTGGAGTGGGAGAAAGGTGGGGAATTAGTAAATGAAGGGCATAACAGTTGCTGATTGGCTGTTCAGTGAGCAATCAATGGACATATTTGTACTTGCAAAAGCCCGTCATAACTTGTTGTTTCAGCATTGTGGCTTGTGCAATTTCATTACAAAATGCTATAAATTTATGAGGGAGTATCAGTAGAACAGTGGATGGTTACAAAATTAACAAGTTTAACAAAATAAATAATTTGAAGTATATATAAATAGAGAGAGGGAGACAGTATGAGGTTGCAAATAATTCCTCTAGAAAAGAAATGAAACCAGCAAGAACATTCTGCCATGTTCTGCAAATATTTTTTAATATATGTTTTTGTGCTGAACTTCAAAATATAATGTAATTGTACTAATAAAACACCAGTAACCTATATTTTAACTTTGAAACCTGATTAAACGATGTTTTCAGTGAAATATGGACAATCTATTGCATTTTGTGCTGTATTACGCAACAATGCTGAAAATGTGCAATCTTTAAAAATATATATAAAATTAACTAGGCAAAAATACACTATTCTGTAATGAGCAATTTATTAACAACTAAGAGGACATCAAAAAGACAAATTTTCAGATTTTTAAAAAATGGGGTTTTTGAGTTAATGTCATTCAATAATTGAGCTTTTTTGAACTTCCGCATAACTTAAAATTAAATTTTATGGACTGCACGCATCCCAGGTTTAAAATAAAATTTGCTGTAAAACTAATATTGAGGGACTTCAGATTGCCATCTTTACTTACCTGAAAAATAATCATTTAGTGTAAAACTTTTTTCCGAAAATGCAAAAAAAATTTTTTTTTTTTTGCAATAATGTTTTTTTCTTTATTAATAATGTCAGTCAGGCTTATTCAAACTATGCCAAGTTCAAATTTAATTCAATAGCTATAAAATAAAAAAAAATTAAGTGAATAGATTAAATAGTTTTGAAGCAGCGCTCTTTAAAATACAGCATTTTCCTAATTTTTCAAAGATCGCTAGATTTCAGCCAAACTTCAAAACGCTATAGCTGGAGAAAAAAAAAATTTTTTTTTTTTTAGGAAAATCCTTTCAGGATATTTTATGTCTCCAATAGTTGTAACTACTGCAATTTTTTGGAACAAATCTAAAATGGTCACCTGACATATCTTGGTACTGTCTGCCGGAATTGAGATGGAATGACTCAGGTATCAAACCTAAAGTCTTAGAAGCTCTCCCAATACATATGAATCTGGTTACCTTGCTGGCTATGGATGGCACTATCCTTTGGACCATCACTTTATTCATATTCTCAAAAAACAAGAGGGCAACAGGAGTTATAACATTTCCTTTGCAATAATGGGTCACCATATTGTCCTCCACAAACAGGAAAAGCATTCTCTTCTCATTCCAGTTGAATGAGGGTATGCTTAGGTTCCTCATTTGTCCAGCACTTATAACAACAAAAACAGCTCTCATCATTAAACACTATTGAATACCCTTTCATCCACCAACAAACCTGTGCATAATAGCACTCCAGATATTATATTCATCCCAACAAATGGCAATAAGAGGCCAGTAAGTTAAGGGTGGCTTAAACACCTCATACTTGCTTCTCGGAAACAAGGGTTAATTGTACTAGGGTACACATAGACCACAATACAACCCTGATCTGAGCAAAAATGGCAGGCCTGTACAACAAAGCCATCTAAGGTACTAGAGGTAGGCTCAACAGCAATTTTTCTGTCACAGTGATGATGGTGAAAGCTCCACAGAAGTAACTGTGACTTTAAACCTTGACAAAGTCAATGTTTATCACAGGGGTGATAGAGCCGTAATGAAGATGGAGCTGTGAATCACCATCTCACTTGCAACAGTGACAAAATAAAATTTTATCAGAGATCAACAGCCCTTAAGGTAAAACTCCCATGCAGAGGGAAGATTTATCTTAGAGTGTGGTGAAGTCACCATGGCCAACATGGTAACAGTAATTCTGGACCTATTTATCTCCATACATTGATCTGATTATGACATGGTTAACTGTGACACCTTAATGGTGATTTAAGAACTGTTACTTTTAATCACCGGTCATTATAGTGACAGTGATTTTTCACAGATCGTTTTTGAAATCATACAGATTATATTTATCGAAATGCCAGTAAAGGAAACTAAAACAGGACCATGGCTTCAGCCATTAGGGCTCTCGTCAGCCATCAAATCATGCATGTTGTTCAGTTCTTGATCAATTTTTGAAATTCTCATCAAAGGTCTGTGGTTTTGTGCTGCCATCTTTTGGCTGGGTTCTGCTGAACTTCTGGAAAATTATAATTTATCATTTATAATTTGGGAAAGAGCTGTAAGGAAATTATCCTATATTTTGTTAATTTTGATGGATAGATCCTTGTTGCAAGCTTGACCTGTGTAGTGTGAAAAGATTATAGCCCCCCCTCCAGGTGTAAACCCTTCATCAATAACAGTTGTAACTAAATTTGTGGGGTTTTTTTTTGTTAACATTTTACATTTTGTTCACATTCTTTAAGATGGGTTGATGAAGTTCCTTTGGTCATTTCCTATGTATTTTTTCTTAGTGCAACCACCTGGTGAGTATAGAGGTATAAAAAAACTCCTTTTTTGTTCTTAGGTTTTAATGGGTCTTTATTGTTACTTAGTTGTTGTGCAATTGAAGATCCCTGTCTAATGCCTATTTGATATTTTCTTTAAGCTTCTTTTCAATCATGTTACATCATTTATCTTTACTGGCATTTCAATAAATATATTCTTCATGATCTTAAAAATGATCTATGCAAAATAAAATGCCATTAGCAATTGCTGCTCTAATTTGTTATACAATAGTGATTCTTCAGTTATGGTGACATGATTTCTGACCCATTTCTATAAGATACCTTAGCTGTGTCTTTAAATCCATGCTTTTGAAAGGTCCTGTGAGTGTGATCTAAGATGAATAAGCTTCCTTCTTCTCATGGTGTTGAACAATGATGAATTGTAGACACCTGTCAGGCAGTACGTTTAGCAATATTAAGCAGAATGATATTCTGGCCTCTTACTGCAGGCTGCTGTTTGTCTTCTCTCAAAATCTGTGAGAGAGTTGGGCACATGGGACAATTTGTCTTCTCAGTATTAGTCTATATTTAGATAACGATCACCTGTTACCTCATTTATCTACAGATCATTTGTGAGCGGAATAAGATGAGACAAGGAAGACATATTGGGTGTGTGCAAAAGTTCTACCCGTTTTTGTAATAGATGCAAATCGCAATCAGGGTAGTTACGTCGCAGATGATGCGACAATGAAAAAATTTCTGCCAATAAAGCATGGAGCATATACGTAGAGGCACTAGGTTTGTCCGAGCAAGTCATTCATAACGGAAATCACGGACGGTGCAACATGGCATGTGATAAGGAGCACATTAGATATAAATCAAAGCTGTCTCATCGTACAATAAAAACACCAAGTTTCCAAACTGCAAACTAAAAACATTTATTTACAGACTAAATACTTTGCAGAAAGCTAGCGCTTTCGGAGAACACATGTCTCCATCTACTGGCCCGAGTGCCACAAGACAAGCACCGCCCATCAGATATATATAGCACACCGTTGCCCACAATGCAACACGGTACCAAGTTCCAAAACATACCCCCCTATCGTCCCCTCCTCCTTCACCAGAAATGAAGAATACACACATAGTAATTTAGAAACCCATCAAACCACCCCCACCCCCATTGACATTCCCCCTTCTCGAATCTCCCCCTTCCCCTGGTCCAAATAAAAAGTAAAGGACCTGAAAACAAATCAAACAAACTATTAAAGCATAATAATTAAAAAAAAACTAAATTAAAAAAGTTCAACTGCAAATCAAAGTCCCTCGTCCGTGGATGCCTCTTGGGTGGTAACCAATCCTCTCCAAATGCTAGGTACATAGGTCGGCAGATCCTCATTACAACAAGAGTCACCGTAGTATAGGATGAACAAACTCTCGGACATGAATATAGTAGACCTCCCGACTTTGGAATTCAATATCTTGGCACCATTCCAATCTGGGGAATATCCCTCATGATTTACAGCAGTAGTGAGTGCAGTACTTTTTGTTCCTGATCTCAGAGCGTATCTGTGTTCCCCCAGTCTGACAGACAAGGTCCTAAAAGTGTAGAGCCAATATATTTTTTGGAGCCATGTCAGGATCAGAGTGGACTAGGGGGAGGCTGTAAACACCATGTTGTTGCAGGGTGGAGGTCCTATCTCGGTCACGTCTGATCAGAGAGAAGATATTTCTATTATTAATTCCAAAATTTAATTGGTGTCTCTTGCAAGCTTTTTTGAGAATAGGTATGGTGTTAGGGTTGTACTCTACACTACCTACAAATCTATTCTGTCGTGTCTCCATGGATAACGTTGTGAATTTCAGTCGTCCATCTCTCTTTAGTAGTTCTTGAAAAAATTGTTCTGAATATCCAAATGTACGAGCAATGGATAATACAGTTGAGAGTTCCTGTTTTCTTGCTCTACAGGAAGATGAATGTGTATGAGCACGTCTAATCAGAAAACGCAAAGCCACAGTTTTGTATTGCGTTGGGTGGGCAGACGAAAATGATATAATACATGGATTGAAAGTAGGTTTTCTACACACAGAAAACTTAATCTTCATGCGTTTGCGGGTCCCTAGTTAGGGGAAGGGGGGGGGGGGTGATTTGAGAAGGGGGAATGTCAATGGGGGTGGGGGGTGGTTTGATGGGTTTCTAAATTACTATGTGTGTATTCTTCATTTCTGGTGAAGGGGGAGGGGACGATAGGGGAGGGGTATGTTTTGGAACTTGGTACCGTGTTGCATTGTGGGCAACGGTGTGCTATATATATCTGATGGGCGGTGCTTGTCTTGTGGCTGAATATCCAAATGTACGAGCAATGGATAATACAGTTGAGAGTTCCTGTTTTCTTGCTCTACAGGAAGATGAATGTGTATGAGCACGTCTAATCAGAAAACGCAAAGCCGCAGTTTTGTATTGCGTTGGGTGGGCAGACGAAAATGGTATAATACATGGATTGAAAGTAGGTTTTCTACACACAGAAAACTTAATCTTCTGCGTTTGCGGGTCCCTAGTTAGGGGAGGGGGTGATTTGAGAAGGGGGAATGTCAATGGGGGTGGGGGTGGTTTGATGGGTTTCTAAATTACTATGTGTGTATTCTTCATTTCTGGTGAAGGGGGAGGGGACGATAGGGGGAGGGGTATGTTTTGGAACTTGGTACCGTGTTGCATTGTGGACAACGGTGTGCTATATATATCTGATGGGCGGTGCTTGTCTTGTGGCACTCGGGCCAGTAGATGGAGACGTGTTCTCCGAAAGCGCTAGCTTTTTACAAAGTTTTTAGTCTGTAAATAAATGTTTTTAGTTTGCAGTTTGGAAACTTGGTGTTTTTATCGTACGATGAGACAGCTTTGATTTATATTACTGGTATTTCGTACGAATCTTGAGTCAACATTACATTAGATATTGTTTACTGTACGAGTTTGATAAAAGAAGTACTGCAACCACGGCTTGCTGCAACATCTGTCAAGTGTATGTGGAGGATGCAGTTGATGATAGCACATGTCGCCATTGGTTTAGGGAATTCTGGGATGGAGACAGAAGCTGTAAAGATCAACCACGTCCATCCATGGTTTCTGACAAGGATGTGGACCAAGCTATAACAAATGACCCACATCCAACCGTTCAGGAATTAGCGGAAACATTGTTGGTACACAGAACAACAGTCGAAAGACGGATGCATGTGCTTGGGTTCATCACCAAGTTTGACGACTGGGTTCCGCACCAGCTTTCTGCAAAGCAACGAGAGTTACGAATCCGTACCTGTGTTTCTTTGCTTTCTCGTCACAGAAATGAACCATTTTTGGAACGAATTGTAACAGGTGATGATATGTAAAGCGCTGACAGACTGTGTGCCAAGGTTCTACAGCCTGCTCCATCGACCTCAAAAGGATGACTGTGTCCCAAGAAGGTTTTGTTGAGTGTTTGGTGGGATGTACAAGGAATAATCCACTGGGAGGTGTTGGCACCTAACCGAATGATAAATGCTGACTTCTACTGCCAACAGTTGGACGGATTACGAGAACAACTGACATCAAAGCGGCCAGCACCCCTCAATCGTAAAGGCGTGATCCTTCATCATGATAATGACAGACCTCATGCTGCTTTAATCACTCGGCCTAAATGACTGGACTTTGGTTGGGAAGTGTTAACTCACCGACGTATTCCCCTGATCTGGCACCCATGGACTACCACCTTTTTCGATCGTTAAAAAATGCCTTCACTTTCCTAACACCTTCGATGACGTAAACAATGTGAAAACGTCATTACACGACTTTTTTACTCTAAAATATAGGAGCTTTTCCAGCATGGGATTCACCTACTTGTAGACAGATGGCAAGAGGTCATACAAAATGATGGCAATTATGTGGAATCCTAGGTACATTATTTGTTGTGTTCTCTTCCTTTCTTTGTAGCCTACAAAAACAGGTAGAACTTATGCACACACCCAATAAAATGTTTGAGAACCAGGCACAGGACTTTCCAGAAACATCTACCAAACAAGAAGGATGACACTGAATTTTCAGTTGTAATAAGCACATCTTTTGAATCCTTTCCAACATGAGAAAAAAAGAAATTCAAAGAAGATTTTTTGAAAATCTAAGATTTTAGCGAAAAAGAAAATACACTTACCTACCTAGGGAAACACTGCACACATAATTTAAAATCTGCAATGTGGGCAGTGTTATCATAGTCAATGGAAATGGAACCAGTTACAGAAGAAAAAAAAAAAAAAAAAAAAAGAAAGAAATGGAGAAATGCTGAGAAACTCTGGCATATTTTTGGTGAATCGGTCTTTTCACCTTACAGCCCATAGTGATGTTAAGTTTCCCCCAATATAGTTTGGTTGAAATCGAATCACTTTCATGGTGCTTCACTTCCCATTTCTGGCAAGTAGATAGATGTTTATATACTCAAGCAGACATATGTGGTCTAATAAAATGAATTATAGTGATTAAACAACATCATATGCTTCAGCATTCGGTGTGCATATAAATACTTTATTTGTAAAAGTAATAAAAAAGTTAATGTACAATTACTACAAAATCATTTGCGTGCTGGCAGCGTCAGGACCATGGGAGGGATCCCAACATACTATCTCTTAATGAGAAACCATAAGTTTTCTGATCTTGCATTTCTTTTCTGTTCCGTCTCTCTTCATAATAGGACTCTCAATCGAACTTCAAAATTTTATTTTTTCAGGCATAAGAATCTTCTTGAGATGAAGGTGTTGTGCCCATTTCAAACTTTCTACTCCGAAATGTAAGTAAGCATGCTTTCTTCCAAATATAAACCCAACTAACAAATACTACAGTACTAGCTGAAGTTAAGCCATTTTTACCAAAACATTCAATTTCTTTGGAAGTTAACATGTTGTGTGCATACTTATTTACTTCGGTAGTGGATAATTCAGCAGTTTTAATTTTTTTAAGATTCCTTATAAAAGAATCTGCCAACTTAGCCATATATATATGAAATTGGATCAGATCTACACTAAGAACTGTACAACTGATCAATAACATTTTTACATTACTGAACATCCATTCAGCACCAGCATGCTGATTCTAAAGTTCTTTTTCTTACTCCTATGGTTCACCTGACCAATAGGTCTCTCTCTGTGGTATCTCAGTTAACTTCCACAGAATTTTTATACCATCTATAAAGAATCCATAATTGCACAAAGGGAGCTCAGGTGTATCAAAATTTTGGATGCTTTCAATGGTGTTTCTATAAATGCAAGATTTCATTTCACATTGCACATTAATCTTCTTCATGCTTGCTGATACAAAATCCTCTTTTGCAGTCAGAACTGCAATTTTCAAGTGACATTGCTTCTATTAATGTTGGAACTAATTTAAACTTATTATTCCTATCACTGTCTCTTACACCAAAAATTTTACTGTAATTAATGCACGTAGATTCAATTCATCAATCATTATAGCAATGGAAGTTTTCATGAATATTTTCAGTCAGAAGTCAAACATACTCACTAGCAAGTGTACTAGCATCACCATGTGTAATAACATTTTGAACAGCAGCAGCTAGTAGCATTAGACATTATAATAATGAAATCATAGTTTAAAACAATACATAGACATTTTATGCATTCTACTGAACATACACTGAAAATGTGGTACAAAAGAAACATTTACTTTGTGAACTTGTCCACACTTTCATTTACATCTCATTCTCCAAACCAATTTAAAGATTTCTTTTTCAATTTTCGGTTTTTTGCAACTAAATTCCGTGCAGTTTACAGCCTTTCTTCACTTGAAAACAAGTTTCTATATGCATAATAAAAAAAAATCTTTTTAGCTTAACTGAGTAATCTGTCATATGAAATGCTAACTAGTGGTTCATTTCTCTGAACTAGTTTCAGAAATCCAATAAACAATTCAGTCACAACTCTCCAAAAGCAATTTTTTGAAACAAAAAACCTTTACCCTGAAATGCTTCACTGATTTGTTGCAGTTATATATCTATTCTTTCATGAATTTCTACACTCAAAAAGACTTGCAATTTATTCACATGGAACCCATCAATGAAGTAATGTTTAAAATACAAGATACTGATTGCCAATGTGACTCGAGAAAATGCTTCAGGATTTCATTTTTTTAAGTGCTCAGCACTTAAAGAAAAGCACATGTCAGTTAATAAGTTTTCTAGAACACAATGAGAACTTTGTGCAGCATATATTCTCATACTGACAGCCAAATAAAGGTTTATATGCTCAGTTTTCTTTTAAGTTTCATCACATTTGTACCATAACTATGAAAACGCAAGCAATTTTGATATTTTAAGCTCTTATACTGGAGTCGTTAAAACGTTTTTCTGATGCATCATGGCCAATGCAAATTGATGTCAAGAATGTGTCGGCTGTTTTTGCACTTCTGCTGTGATAGCAAATCAGCACCACTGATTTCATTGCAATTTGCTGAACATGTTTTTCAGGTGCAGCAATCTCATCTACTAAATGGTGAAAACACAAAGTCCTATCAATCTGACTAATTGCTCCATCTTCTTTGAAAATGAATCACCTACATAGGATAGAACGTAACTAAGTTTTGCTTTAAGCATGTGAACTACTTAACAATTTAAGAACCTGGAAACAATGATAAACAGTTCAGAATCAGCAAGTCCAAATGTCAGCAACTCCCTAAGAAAAGTGTTTCAGCTTGAGTAATATTGTTGCTATAAGTGTCAGTTATTTTCATAGTATGAGAAAAACTTCCATTTAAACTTCACTAAAATTCTCCTGGGAATAAAAACCTTCATTCACTTCCAAGCCTTGGTATATCATGACCAGAACTTCAGAATCTTCGCAGAATCCAGAATCTTCAGCATACAAACACTGAAAATTTTTTTCCACTGCAGACCCTTTTTAGTTGTAGTTCTTTTTTACACAGTGCAATGTGCTTCTTACCTGAAAAGTATGAGACATGATTGCAGATATTCCATGTTTTTTTGCCACAACTGTTACATTACATGTCACATACACAAACACCTTCTGGTTCATAACCTTCAATATATGAATCAGAGATGAAGTTTCCACAGCTGTCTCCTTGTTTTCAGCAAATCAATATTGCATAGGAGCATACAGTACCTGTGAAGAATAAATTAATACAGTTACTAGAGTGCACTATACTGCTCATATCAGTAAGAAAAACTCACACATAATATAAAAGAAAATGAAAGAGCTACAAGTGCAATTATGCACTGAAATTATAAAGAGTGCCATTAAAATATTTTAAAACACACACATTTTTTATTATTAAATTTAGTTTCTTTAGTGAAAATTTTATAATTTGATAATTTAGAAAAAATATTACAATATATTAGAAGTAAATGATGGAACTACATAATGTACTGACAATAAAATGTCCGAGGCTTTCCGAAATCGGTTGTTTCGTATTTTATGAGAGGCATGCTGAAAGTAATTGGTAATGCCAACATAATTCATTGTACTTAAAAAAAATAAGAACAATTATAATTTTTCGAAGTAATCTCCATTAAAATCCATGAACGCTTTTGCATCTGTCCAAATCACTTTGAAAACGTCTCTTTCCAGTTTGGTGTTTGGTTTCCCGATGCTGTCAAGTATTTTCAAACATGCAGCAGACACTCTTTATCAGACAAAATTTAGCATCCTCAAAGCATTTCCTTGGCTTTCGGAAACAGGAAGAAGTCTCACAGTGCTAAGTCAAGTCAGGTGATAAAGCTGGATGAAGCAACACCAGCACTGTTCCCGTGGCCAGGAAATCCAGTGTCTTGGCTGCAGCGGTGTGGGAAGCTCCATTATCTCTTCTTTGATCTAGGGTTCTGTTCCAGACTTTCTTTGGTGGCTCACCATTAAGAAGCACCAGATCATCGACTGCTATTTCATTTCCAAATCATATTGGTATATCAACGACTTGTCAGCAGTCAATGTAAAAATCTCTGCTTTGCCTGCAACTAAACTTGTGGGCATGAAATACAGTAGAACCCCCATAATCTGAACTAACTGGGACCGGGGGTGGTTCAGAGTATCGATTTGTTCAGATTATCGAACATCTATTTCTATAGGGTCAAAAATTATAAAAACGTTAATAACAGTGCTTAAAGGGTTTAAAAAATAAAACTACAAACTACATAACAATAAAATTAAGAGTTGTTTACTTGAATTACCCAAGAAAAAAACCCATTTCAGTACATACAGTGTTCCACTTCTCAAGTCAATTTAAAATATCTATTTTAGCCTGTATATTTAAAGTTGTATGTTTCCTTTTAAGAGATGCTGCCATAGTTTACTCGCACACTGTTAAGTACAATATAAATGCACCGAAAACCCACAAGCGCACACACAGAAGCAGAATGCCGTACAGAAACACGCTGAGAACAGTCAAAGAAGCAATGTTCACCATGGCAGACAAAGCCTGACTGAGCGCAGGAGAGAGAAATACAGTAAGGCGGGGCTGGTGAGTCAGACGGTGAGCTTCCCTCCCCCTCTCTTTGTGAAAGTAGCTGCGTAACCGGTTATTCCGTTTGTTCCCGCTGCGTAATGCATAGTGCGGCAGCAGCGATTCTTCTTACTTGCTGAAATGTAATGTCTGCCTCTGTATGTTGTAAGTACATACACATGCCAATGTAAACATTTGGCATGTTCGGATTATTGGACGTTCAGATTATAGGGGTTTCGATTACGGAGGTTCTACTGTATCATCGTTCAACAGACTCTACTTTTGTTGGTCTGTCACTGAATGTGGCACCCATCGAGAACATTGCTTGCTGATACACAGATAATCGTGCACAGTTGCTTGTGCTGACAGTGACCTGATGTTGAGGAATGTCAATTTCAGAAATTATATGATGATTTATTAGTTTCCTCACAACATCTACATTTTTAAACACTACAGCATCACGAGGGTGACCAGATCAAGACTAGTCTTCCACTGAATTTTGGCCCCTGTTAAATTAACAAAACCAAACTCTTGTATGTGAAGGAGCAGAGTCCCCAAAAGCATTTGACAGTGATTCAAAACTCTGCTCTGTGACTAAACCTTTGCATGTGAAGAAGGGGAGTTCCTAAAAGTACTTGATAGCAATTCAAAACTCTATCCATGCTTAAATCTTTTTGCTTGTGAAGGAGAAGAGTCCCCAAAAGTACTTGATACTAATTCAAAACTCTATCCATACTTAAATCTTTTTAATTGTGAAGGAGTAGAGTCCCCAAAAGTACTTGATAGTAATTCAAAACTCTATCCATACTTAAATCTTTTTGCTTGTGAAGGAGTAGAGTCCCCAAAAGTACTTGATAGTAATTCAAAACTCTATCCATACTTAAATCTTTTTGCTTGTGAAGCAGTAGAGTCCCCAAAATTATTTGACAGCAAATCAAAACTCTGATGATCATTTAAAACTTTTTTGAAATTACAGTAAATCGTAGCATAAAAATCGTGAGCGAGAAGAGAGATCTATTCATTGGAAAGGAAGGTCAGATCGACAAGGTCGCATTTCACTCACACCAGGTGAGAAACCATTTTGAGCTGAAACATGGTGCAGTGTTCTTTAACTAATAACATTTCACTCTTTCACATGTCCTGTGTGCTTCAAAGCAACCTGTTTTGAGCTGAAACATCGTGCAGTGTTCTTTAACTAATAACATTTCACTCTTTCACATGTGCTGTGTGCTTCAAAGCAACCTGATCTCCTGTTTTACTTCAGTAAAAACTTTCGGCATAGTCTACATATAATCACATTTATTAACAAATATGTTTAAATTATTATATATGTTTAAATTATTTTTTATGTGCTAGGGTGGCTAGCACATAAAAAATCTGCTCACTTTATTCCAAAATATTCTAAAAATTGGATCCCAGAATGCTGCTTTAATTCAACAAAAAATCTATTACATGTACTATTCATTGTTTATACGTATATACAGTGGAACCCAGCTACATGTTTCTCAGTTATACGTCATTCACTTTTACATGTAATTATGCACGTGTCCCAACATTTTACGGTAGTTTCCATCGTTTTTTTTTTTTAAAAAAAAACTCTTATCAATAATTCATTTGTACCCTTTTTGCAATTTTACGTTAAATTTTGAATTTCATATTATCAAAAATGCATGTTCTTTGATTCTTTTGTAGGTAACCTGGTATGTTACAACTTTAAGAGAATTGAGACAGCATTGTTGTGCTCCTTTTTGGTGCAGCCAAAGTTGAACCTTGATCCCATTGGAGAAGAGTATGTTGTTTGCTTCCGGTTTGGATGAAAAATTGGTTTCAAATTTCATGGCTCACACTTATGTATGTGCTATTTAAAAACTGATAAATCTCTGGGATATAATGTCACCCCACCATTTCATGGTGTAATAGAATAAAATCCTAGATGTATCAACATTTAACATTCTAGTTTCAAATGGATGCATTCAGATCAGTAGAAAACATTTAAAAAAAAAAAAAACTTAATCAAGAGTTCCACATTGAAGCACCGGTCTTGGATTCTTAGTTGTGAGGATTTCACGTAATCTGGACAGATAAGTCATCAAATAGGAACTTTTATTTTTCATAGGCTTTATTTTTTTTATAAAATATATTATAATTTGCTATGTTTTTTCTTTCTTTTGCTGCCAATTCGACTTTAAATCATTATTAAGGAACATCTTATATTACTTTAAAAAGCATAAATTTTAAAACAGTGTTTAACATTTTGAAATTTCATTTATAGTTTTTAAGGCCATCCCCAAGAGCAACATATAACTGAGGTTTCACTATATATAAATATAGTTTTATGATTATTACATATATTTAATGATAAATTCTTATTAAATGTACTCTACGTTAGGGTGGAGTGAAAAAGTGTCAAAATTGACTTTTTTTGTAAATTACACTTAGCTTGGGTAAGTTGATACTCTGTATCATTAACAACATTCTAAAAGGAATTTGAAATCTGATAATATTTTGAGGTGCCACAATGACCTTGAAGAACTGAAAAATCGGAGAAAAATCAGACGTGCTAAAAATTGCCATTTGGTCAAATTTTTAAAAATATTTTAGCTCGGGTTTAAAAGAGGTTCTCGCCCCTATCAATATCAACACACAAAAATTTAATAACATACACAGATATCTTGAGATGCCACAATGAAACTGAAAATCAAGAATTTCAAGGAAAATTGGACTAGTTGAATTTTTACATAAAGCACAATTCAAAGGACAATGATAATGAACATTTATGCTTTGAATAACATTTAAGTGGAAGAACAGGTAAGATTGTTTCGATGAAACTACGGTACTTGAAACGATTATAATCAGTCTTTTTGTTAAATTTATGCATTATAGACTGTGATTTTAGACGTGATCGAATGTATCCATCCCTTTCATTTTGAAAAACAGCTTCAGAATCTTCCATTACTAAATTGAAGTACATCACTCTATATTTTAAGTGTGACATGGAATGTTAGGCAAAGTTAGAACTTGATCTTCATTAATACATCTCATGATCTCGTCTCGACTAATCGCTCTTGTCAAAGGAGGTGCACTATTAACATAGTTCTCGTGACTTATCATTTCATAATAATTTTTGGCTTCAAAGTTCAATGTGGGGAGCCTGAAGTATTGAATGCCTTCTGTTTGCCTCTGCTGATCTCTTGGCTTTTAGCACACATCGAACTAGCTGTCTAATATTAGCATTTTCATCAGTCATCATAGCTAACACGTTCTCTGGGTGAGCAAAAAATGCATTTCTCTGTATTACAGCATCAACTACTTTCTTTATGTTCTGAGGGAGATATCTGCTGAATACAACCATTTTCCATAAATGTCGAGGGGCCATTAAATATTTTTAAAAGACAGGATCCTGATTTGGTCTTGATTTCAAACCAAACTGGTACGTAAACATTATGTATGTAGCCAGAGTTACAAAATTTTCAGATGGATCAATTTATGAAATGTACAAACGAAGCATTCGGTTGGCAGTAGTCAGCCACCTTGAATGACGCATTGGTTCAGGTTGTATATCGGCTAATTCTTGGCTGCAATTGCCATAACAGCTGTAGCGATTTTATATAAATATTTTTGATCATTGCTCAATTCATTTACATCAACTTTTGGCAATGCATTACCCTCAATACTGTTATATTTTTGAACTGGTAAAACAATTTTTCAGAGCCTTTCCAATTGGTCCGAATTACATTTCCTTCCCAACCAGTCTTTACATTGGTTCCATCGAATCCTACTGTGGCCAAATCATCTGTCGTAAGCATATCTTCAGACAAAAAGTTTATTATGCTGTTTTTAATACTCAAAGAAGTCCCTGATAAAGGTGTGATATGACCCAGGTACTCAGAATTCGGCTCTTTTAACAAAACCACATGTTCCTGTAGGACACTGAGAGGATGGGATTTTCCACCTTTTAGCAGTCTTTCTGGTTCTGTCCTTTCTACCATCAAAATAAATTGCTTGCAGCATCACTGTATTTTGCTGTGCAGTAAATTGAAGTTCTTTTCAGAGCTTTTGCCTCTCTCTTCTCTCTTCGCAGTTTGCTGTAGTCTATAGCTAAATAGGTGTCACTTTCACTCACAAGGCCCATATCTTGGTGTGAAGCCGATGAAACAGCTGCAGCACTGCTATCTGATAGCCCCCCCCCCCATCTATCACATTCACAAGCCAACGCTGGGATAGTCTTGCGCATTCGAGTACTGGATCATAGTTCTCCTACCTTTGCTTCTGCTGAATCGACTTCGTATTCTGAAGTATATTTTTGTTGAAGAAGGTCTAGAAATGTAATCCCCCTGTTGAAGCAACACTTGATTGTTGTAAACATTTGTGCTCTGTTTATCACTACAATCACCTAATCTCAATAATTTAGAAAGTTTAAAAACTTATTGGCCGCCCCGGTGGCGCAGTGGTCTAAGGCGTTGGCCTCTGATCATTCGTCCGTAAGGGGTCCGGGTTCGAATCCCGGTCAGGCATGGATGTTGTGTTTGTCTTACGGCACTGGCTCTCTCCCTTCCCTGGAACCAGTGACCCTAAATTAGGGACGGGTGACTGCTTATAGCCCATTTGAGTTGCTCCCGGTGGTCGTTAAACCTCCAATCAAAAAAAAAAAAAAAAAAAAAAAACTTATTGTCTCTGCTTTCGTTTCTCTCTTTGCCGCATCTGCTTTGTAATTTTCTGATCAGTACTGCCAATCATCATCTTCCTGTTAGTTCGCTGGTCAGTAAGAAAGTCTATCCCCTTCTTGGACACTTTTCTCGACTTTTCACATGAACAATTCTCAAATGACTTACAGCGAGCTGCAATATCACAAATAACTTTTTTACATTTTCCTTAAATGCATTTACATGACTTTTATAACTTTTACAACTAGATTTTTGTTTATAAGGTTTAAGAAGCTTACAATATTTGCTGTGATATTCACAAATCTTTTCATGAATTCGAGCATCTGAAATAGTTGGTACAGATTCTCTCATCCAAATTTCTTCAATATTCTTTATTACAAATTCAGAAATTTCAAAAAAAGTAGGTTCTTTAGCTAGACCACCTATTTTAATCTCTAAACGAATGTACAAAAAATGTTTCATGACATCTTCGTACGTGGGAGAACACTTTTATTAAGGGGAACTCCAGCTTCAACCACTGGGCAATTATTACTGTTAGAACATATTGTTCATGATAATTTATACTCATAACCTGACATTTTAACAAATAACAATAAACACCCTTGCCTTTTCTTCAATGAAATAGCCCAAAACACTAGAAGAAAAGGAAATAATTTTTAACGAAAGAGTTTCGTAAACAAGAAAAAAATTTACTCTGTTTCAGCACCAGAGCTTTTGACAATATTGCAAAAAATGGCCCCTTCCTCACTTGTTTTCATCCTGAATCCTTGCAGAAAATGAATTGAAGCAATTTCTGCCATCTTTTGGCAGTTACTATAAGTTAACTTATGGCTGGTATCTAAATTCAGCAAATTTCCAACTGAATGGTGCTGCCATCTCTTGGCATTTACTATATGCTAAGTTATGGCTGGTATTGAAATTCAGTGAATTTCCATCTTAATGTGGAACCTCAAGATATCAGCATATGGCAGTTATATTTTTTGTATTGATACTTATAGAAATATATTACTAATTTAAGCCCAAGCTAAATGCAAAAATGAAATCTTAGCACACTGGATTTTGTAGTGCATAACCAATTTTAGTCCAAATTTTCAGGTTTTCAAGGGTGTTGTGGCATCTGAAGATATTATTGGAATTAAGAAATTTTTTGAACAGGAGTATTATCAACCAGCAGCAACTTTCCTGCACCCAAGCTTTTTGATCTAAGAAAAAAGTTTTCTCACTCCACCCTACTCTACTCTACATAAAGTTACAATTGTTAAAAATATGAGGGGACGCTGAAAAGTTCTTGGCCTAACCCACTTCCTGTAATTGCAGCATTATTTTGCCACTCCAGCTCAAAAGTGTGTTCTTTTGTATTGTTAAGTGCCAATTTTCAGACTAATGACTTTTTTTTTTGCAGATGTTTCATGTACTGAACTGAATCATGTCAATGCAAAGTGCTGAGTTTTTGAATGAGGAACTCCGGGCTTTTATGAAATTTCTGTTCCTGCAGAAGAAAACTGCAAAGGAAATCTATGAGTGTATGACACAAACATTAAGTGACAAGTGCCCTTATTCCACTGTGAAGAAATGGTGTGCCAACTTTCAGTGTGGAGACTGAGACCAAAGATGCAGCAAGATTTGGGAGGCCTTCAACAGTGGCAACACCCAAAATAGTTGATCATGTTCATGACTTGATTTTGTCAGATAGGTGAATAACAGCTAAAACAATAACTGAGACACTGGGAGATATCCAGGGACCTTGTTGGGTTCATAATTCACAAGCACTTGGATATGCAGAAGATGTCAGCGAAGTAGGTGCCCAAATGTTTGAATGTCAATGAGAAACGAAAATGAGTGGACACTTCCCAAATCGGTTTTGCAGCATTTTGAGTGATCTGGCGATAATTTTTTGCAGCAACTTGTCACTGTTGATAAAACATGGTTACATCACTATGATCCAGAGACTAAACAACAGTCCCTGCAGTGGGAGTGCTCGGGTTTTCCTTGGCCAAAGAAATTCAAGACTCAAAGGTCTGCAGGAAAGGTTATGGCAATGGTTTTTTGGGATTCGGAAGGCGTTTTACTGACATCTCCCAAAGGGCCAAACAATAAATGCTGAATACTATTCCAACTTGCTGTGCTGATTAAAGGAGGCGTTGAAGGAAAAAAGGTGAGGAAAACTGCGGAAAGGTGTTCTCTTTCTGAAGGACAATGTGCCGGCTCACAAGGCTGGCAAGACAATGTAAGTTTTGAGGGTTCTGGGGTTTAAGTGCATAGACCATCCACCCTACTCACCAGGCCTTGCTCCATCGGACTATTTCCTGTTCCCAAACCTTAAAAAAAAAGTTTCAAGGGAAACATTTTTCAAATGATTCGGAGGTGATATCAGCAGCAGAGCAGTATTTGAGTGATCAGACTTCAGTTTTTGATGGTTAAAGAAACTCCAGAAACACTGTGCCAAGTGTGTTGAACTTCAGGGTGAAAATGTGAAATAGTCTAAGTTTTATGGCTCTGGTCCATTTCCTTTTTTGGTTAGGCTGAGAACTTATCAGCACCCCCTCATAGAATTGCTTAAAGTACAACAGTTTTCTGATGAGTTATTAATGATATATGCATTTCACTTGTACTGTTATTCACTAGCATAAATAGCAACTGATAGTTTTATATGCAGGGCAACACAAAATAAGAAAAATAAACTAATAATGTAACTGCTATTTACAAAAAAAAATATATATATATATATAAGAATTTGCATTCCATAAAAAATAATTAACAATGAAAAACTTGTATTTGTTAAATTTTACTTAACATATTTTACCAAAAAAATTCAACAATGAAGTTATGAACACATGAGCTCTTCTGTATCAATGGAAGCATGTTATTTATTTTTTGCAAATTCCAAATAGAATAATAAACACAATGAACATTTCACAAATATATACCAGAAATAGCATTAAAAATGTATGATTAATAATAATTTTGCAACATACCTTTTCAATAGTATGCGCAGAGAGAAAGATCTCTGAAGTTGGGTGAAGTTCTGCCAACATCCCATTTGCCATCACTGCATCATCTACAGACTTTTCCCCCCATCTCGAGAAATATCACTGAAGCATCACATAGATGCTAAGAAAAGAGTTTACTTTGCACCATCCATACATACATTATTTGCAGACTTGCATCACTCTTGAATAAACATACTAACATGCTTGAAACACAAAAGAAGAAATTCCACATAGCATGGGAAGAACTAAGGTAGAAGAACAGAGCCACTTCAGTGGCTTGAGGTGACCTTTTGGCAATTTGTGCATGGAAAGAACTAATGTAGAAGAACAGAGCCAATTCAGTGGCTTGAGGTGCTGGCTTTTGGTAATTTGTGTATGGAAAGAACTAAGAACAGAGCCAATTTGGTGGCTTGAGGTGCTGGTTTTTGGTAATTTGTATGGGATGGTCCATGGTTCAAGTTCCAGAGCAGGCACAGTGCTGTCTCGGTGGCCAAGTGGTTAGAGGCATTAGCTTCTGATCAATTGTCTGAGATGGGACAAGGTTAAAGTCCTACATGAGGCATGGTAGTGTATTTGTCTTAAGGAACTGGCTCTATGCCTTCCCTGAAACCAGTGACTCTAAATTAGGGACAGGCAACTGTCTCCAGCCCTACAAGTTTGCTCATGGTGGTTCTTAACCCCTGGAGAAAAACGCCCAAAGGATGCAAGGAGAGAATAACCTACACTTCCTATTTAGTGTAAAAATGCTAAAAAAATTATTATTTGGCAAGCAGAACGGCAAACCGATGTCTGCAGAACTCTATAGTTCAGATCACATGGTGATGAATTTAAGAATCTACTACACACACACAAGGAAAAGCAGCAAACATTCTTGTGACAACAACTTTTAAAAACACAAATTTTCCCAGTGATGGAGCTTGAACCCCCATTATTTTGCTTCAGACCCAAATGTTTTCCCAATTAAGTTACACCAATGGAATTTATTGATGCAACTTTGACGTCTTTTGACATCTTGACAGTACATTGCCTTTGTAGTATGTGTTACATTATACCCCCCCCCTGAGAAAGGGCTTGGACATAATAATTTCCAGATCAGCTGGCAAACCATGCATGAAGAAGCTCGCTGAAGATGAAGGAATTCTGATTAATTCCAGAAGATTTGTGGAAGAAGCATCACACATTTTTCGAAGAACCCAACGGCCAGTAGATCCATTTCCACAATCAGGGGCCAAATGAAAACACTTTTTTGCCAGTGACGGAGCTTGAATCTACACCCTTCTGCTTCGGATGCTTTTCCAATTGAGCTATACTGACAGAATTTATCGCTACAACTTTGCTATCTTGGCATGTGCTTCACCTGTGTAGTAGGCCACAGACTGGTCATCATACTGAAATAGTATTCATTGGTGAAACACATCATCCTCACGTATGAAACCCACAGAAAGAAGTACCGTATTTTCTGGCACATAATCTGCCGATTAAAGGTTCCTAAAAGTTTAAATTCTAGCCACTGCGGATTATACGACGGTGCAGATAATACAGTTTTCTTTTTTTCCCCCAATGGAAGTAGTTTTGCTCTTCGTGAAAGAAATCTGTATCACATCAAAGTTTTAAGAATGCCACTTGTTCGACGATAATGCGCGAAAAATGCGAAACATATCTCCCTCTCGGCTTTGATAAAAACGTCTGTGTGTATGTTTGTGTAGACATTTTCTCTCTGCGGATTGCTGCTTTGTAAAAGTTACAGGAGAAAACATAGCCTGCAGCAAAGCGCATTAATCTTGAATAAGGGAGAGCCATTTCCATTCCATGCTGTTCTGACATGTGACCTCCACTTGTTTATTTTGTTCTACTTCAAAGAGAATGCCTCTGGCATTACAGCTCCAAGACTGAAGGGGAGAACTTTGACCCAATCACAAATTATTTACAGTCTGAATCCAGTGTTTCAGTTGTTGATGTATAATAATTTAACATTACTCAGAGTTACAGCACGATTGCCACATATATTAAATATATATATCACAACTGTTTGAAAGTTGTGGGGTATTGTAACAGTAACTGTTTTAAATTTTCAAAAAAATTCAATGATTTTATGTTTTGTTAACTCATTAAATGGAAAGAAAGTAGGCATATATACATATATATACAGTAAAACCTTGAAAATCTGACATCGGCGGGACCGGACAAGTGCTAGATTTATGAAATTTCCGGATTTCTGAAACTATCCAAAAATTGCATAACGGTCATTACGTAAAGCCCGTACTTACACATAACAGGTCACTTTAATGAAAATTTGTGTGTCTATGCCTTATAAATATGCAGGGTTGCGCTGCTGATCGCATACTTCGCAATTCGCGAAAAAAAAAAAGTTTAGGTGATGGAAAAAAGTTTTGGCAAAAATATTGGCGATTACCTTTTTGTATTATTTATTATAAAACTGTTGTGGATTATGCATCCGGTTTTTTAACTTTTACTATGAATTTTGTCTGTGGATTATACGCCAACTTTTTTTCGCTCATGCTGAATTTTACCATCTGTGGATTATACGGCGCCACGGATTATATGCCGAAAAATATGATACAGCGAAACCCGTATGTAACAATGTTGAAGGGAGACTCCGAAACATTCAATATATTTGAACTTTATTTATAACCAGACAGATAAAAAAAGGGGGCTATCACAACCCAACTTCTACAGAGCAGTGGACTATGATTTTTAAAAGAATTAGATGACAGGCTGAATTTTTTCTTTAAATACCTATACGATGATACAAAGATGTTTTTCTTAACTGATCAAATCTTTAAGCTCTTTTACTTAATATTAAAAAATTGAAATCTAAAATTTAAAAAACAAACTTACATTTAATGAGAGCACTACAGACGATTAAGCTCCACTAAAAGTTATTGCATGTCCACTTCAATGATTGTCATTGAAATTCAAAGTGGTTGTAGTGTGAAGTTATTCACACTGTTCCTGAGTTTTGACTTTATATACTTCACGCCAGAAAATGCCATCTCACATAAGTCAGCACTTCCAAAGATTGAAATAATTTTTAATCCCAAATCTCTTGTGTTACGGTACTTCTGTCAAAAAAAAAAAGTTTTAATAATTCTGCTCCAATCTCTGAGCTTTAATAAAGTCATCTGTTTGAAGTTCACATAATTCTATTTGATAAATAGTGTTTGTGATTTAAATGCCAACATTCAATGAATTGCTGATGAATATGTTTGGTACGAGTTCATCAAATGGTTTATACTTGTCATCAAAATTATTTTAGTAATTTGTTCTTCAGCTAGACCGTCTGTATAAGAGTGTCCAGCTGAGGTAAAAAATACTTTAAAACCTGTAATTTCACCAAGTACTTTCATTTCATCGAAAAGCTCCTAGCAGCATTCGAAAAAAGTCAAACCATTTCTTTCTAGATTTGATTTTAACAATGGCAGCTTGTTGCAAAAACCAGCTATGTGACTGTAAAGCTTACAGACATTTTGACCTTTCCCTTACAGAGTAATAATTGGTGCATTCAAATGCTGTTGGTTAGAAAAACAAATTGGCTGAGAAAAACGACATCACTGAGGCTTTTTTTTGTTAGGCAGTACCACATTTCATTTCTTCCAATAAAATACAATAAAGTTATGAAAGTCATGAAAGAAATACGGGATTACGCCATACAATACAAATTTTGAAGATGACAATCCGATTTTTGCCGTAAATGTGACAAGGATGGTAAGTCAGATAATATCCAAAAACTTGAAAATTTTCATCGTCCTGGAGCGGGACTCGAACCCGCGTCTCCCAGAAAACGCCCGGGTATGCTAACCACTACACCACCCAGAACGACCAAGTCTCAAGTTTCCGATCAATTTGAATATAACCATCACAGGATTCGCTAGTCAAAGCAACCGGCATTCATGTTTAGCGAATCTGGAGGTTAAGAATCTTATCCTATGTTTGCCCGGAGAAGCAGATAAATCATGAAAGAAATACGGGATTATGCCATATAATACAAAATTTTGATCGGAAACTTGAGACTTGGTCATTTTGGGTGGTGTAGTGGTTAGCATACCCGGGCGTTTTCTGGGAGACGCGGGTTCGAGTCCCGCTCCAGGACGATGAAAATTTTCAAGTTTTCGGATATTATCTGACTTACCATCCTTGTCACATTTACGCCAAAAATCGGATTGTCATCTTCAAAATTTGTACAATAAAGTTTTTTTCCAAAGTTGGAAAATCTCACTAAAGATTTTCCAGCACTCAGCTAATGGATTCGACTGCGCAGGAGCAAGACACTATATTCAGCAATAAGCTCAAATATAAAAGTGCTTTGAATTTTCTATGCATAACAGCACAGTCTCCACATCTAATGAAATCCATTATTTCAATAGCTTGTCATTGTACAAACACAATTCCAGCAAAGATCCACATAATCCTTGGTGTACAGTGCAATGTGTTACATTTCGATTTGATTCCATCTCTTATCAGCCAAAAATGAAATTTGGTTTATTCTTCATTTGCACACTTAATAAGTTTATTCCAAAGGCTGCCGGTTGGACAGCACTGCTCTACCTCAATATCACAAGAATGTATTGTAGTCAAAGAATGTTTACTATATAACAGAGGTCCCACACTTTTCTCCCACAAGAAATAAGCACTTTTTAAGGACTTTTAAGCACCCCACATTTTTTTAGACCTTATTAACTGCATACACCACAATGACATGCACAAATATACTTTTATGCACAACTATGCAAATTGAAGTATGCTGACTAAGTTTGCAATATTTTCCCACATAATTTAAATTTATGAATGTAATAATTTATGCAATTAAAAAGACCATTCAGATAATCAAATCAGTTTCTCTATGGAAGAGAATAATCACATATGCAGGGCTCGGCAAATATGCTCCGGATCTAGGTGGCTCCTAAAATTTAAGAGCCCAGTGAAACAAAGTCAATTTACAAAGAATAACACATGAACGGAACTTGTGATGCTGAAAGAAAAACTAATTAAGTATATTTGCTGTCATTTTTTATTTATTTTTTTACCCAAACCACTGAGAAATAAATCCAAAGATTTGTTGGCAGTGTATGGGGGGGGGGGGGGCAACTCATAATCTGCAGAGGGGAATAATCAATAGATCATAAAAAAATTTTGAGAATTTTTTTTTTTTTTTGCTTCAGATAGTCCTTGGGAGCGTGTCCGTTGATAACGAAATTCAGAAGGGGAAAAAAAAAAAATTAGTCGTATAATCCGCACCTGTCATGTTCATCTTGAACCATAATTTCTGACAGAAAAGCCATGATTCTTAGAATGACTGACCCAGAAATCCAAAGAAGTAAGAAAAAAAAAAAAAAAAAAAAAAAGAAAGAAAGAAAAACCGATTGTCTTATTAAAAAAAGCAACTGTTATTTTTAAGTACTTTTGTGTTACTTTTAATTGAACAAAGAACTAAAATCCCTGGCTTTTGCATTACTGTAGTTCATAAGTTAGACCTAAAAATATCTGTAGAAATTACAAACAATCCAAAGCAATTGTCTCTTTTCTGAATATGTTTCAACCGAATAGCAGAATATAAAAATACAACCATAAATAAAATAATTACCACAGAAAAACTAATTAATGCAACTCTCGAAATGATTACGTGCCACGGATCAGCTCTACGGGCTTCTCACAGCACGTAGGGTTCCAAGAGAGTAAACATTGTCGCATTTGTTGTAGGTTTAATGACCACCATGAGCAACTCAATAGGCTACAAACAGTCGCTCATCCCTAATTTAGGGCCATTGGTTCCAGGGAAAGGACAGAGCCAGTGCTGTAAGACAAACACAACATCCATGCCTCACTGCGATTCGAATCCTGAATTATCTTGGTCGAATGATCAGAAGCCATCACTTAGACCACTGCGCCACTGGGGCAGCACCGCATTTGTTGAGTCATATTTTTCAAATATATTGCATGTTAAATCGAAATGCTTGAAATAAAAAAAAATCTTTCAGCCTCTTTGCTGTCCTCTATTTCCATATTGCTTTACATTTTTTCTGTTACTGCAATTTCAGTACTTTTTAATAATACCATTTCTCCCAACGATTACCACGCAGATTTTTTAAAACGCTGAGGAATTTTTTTTTTTTTTAAACCTTTACTACTAGTATGTTATTGGTTAAACCTAAATTTATAACTTTTTAATAGATATTCTGTAAATTATATGACAGAAATTACAGTATTTACTGCAAATTACAAAATCTGTAGTAAAAAAATGTGGGTGTCAAGGTCAAATTTCTAGGCACCTGGACTACCTGGTGCCCAGGATTTGTCGAACCCTGCACATATGCTATAAAGTGTATGTAACTTGTAAAACCATAGTCAAAGTTATGAGTTTAAGATTTGAATTTTGAACATAATCATTTCAAGTTTCTTTTTAAATTGCAAAACTGAAGTCAAAATTATGTGTTCGAGGTCTCAGTTTTGCACTTAAAATGTTTCATGGTGTAACGGAATAATTGTTAAATTTGCATAAACAAAATGGGGAAATACAAAAGTGAAATATCTGTAGCAAGAGATGGTGATAGGGCTTGTTGAGTGGAATCTGCTCAATGTTAATTTAGCCCATTGTTTTTCACTTTTTTCAGTAAATTACTTTTCTCCTCACATTCTCTAATGAGCTTTCAACTGACATCACATGATATCATCAGCATAACCAATCAGCAGAAGTTCTAGGCACTATATTATAAATACCGGATTTCAAGCAACCAGTCAGGAAAAATAAGTACTTTCTGCCATTTTGACAAAAGAATAAGGAATTTAAGTACCCTAAAAAACAAACAAACAAAAAACAAAAAAAGTGCTTCTTAAGGATTTATAATGACCAGGGAGAACCCTGTATAACCAAGTTATACTGGTGTCACTCAACCCTTAAACCACCAGTCTACAACCATCTATACAGGTCCAATTTCAAAAGTGAATTATTATTCTTTCAGATTTTCAGGACAAAATAGTAAAAACTAAGGACTTTCAGGACAAAGAAAAATCAGGAATATCACGAATTTCAGAACAATTCCTACCCCTGCAGTACCACTGTCACTAATAATAGTACTAAATTTTTGAAATTTGCAAAGTGAAGTATTTTACAACTCATGTTCTAATAATTCCTAACATTTCAAAGAAAAAAAAAAACTGCAACTACTCAGATTCAAATGTTAATAACAGAATACAATGTCACAAGGCATAATTTAGCTTATCTCTAATATGTGTGTCTGACACATTTGTAACATATACTAATAACATACATAATTAACAATAACAAAAATGTTAACCATATTTATTAAAATCATGTCAGATGGTAAGAAAAAAAAAAAATAAGGTACATCAATCCTTTAACTGAGTCATTGGCAATTCAATATTTTTGCTAAAAAGTATCTAAGAATTTTAACCAAAACTAAATAAATAAATTGTAAGTTAAACTTTATTTTATAAGATTTTAACTTTCTAACAAATTTGTTTCACAAGCTGCATTTATTTTTAAAGTTTTATTTCATCATGAATACATGCTAAACACACAGTTTTTACACTTTAATATTAAAAAAATGGCAAAAATCAGATTTCTTTCTTAATGAAAAAAGAATGAACCATAAAAATAAGAGTTTTACATAACTTTCCTTGTATTTACATTACAACTGGTGTGCAAAAGCCTTGCTAGAGGTAAACGTATGTTACAATTTCAACTTCTGTTTTTCCTCACCATGGAAAGAACTAACACCCCAGTTATCTCCACGTGCCATTTAATGGAACGAAGATCTCAGCTTTGTGGACCATCATGGTTAAATCATTGTAAAAATTAACCCAGAATAATATTAAGCACCAACAGCAAAACAAAACAAAGTCACGGTCTCATATGAACAGTATGCACTGGCAGATTTTTGCTAAACACAAAAATGAACAGCCTAAAATTGCAGTGTTTCATGATCTTGGATTTATAACAAAAGTTCTTCCAGTTCCAAGATTTCTGAGAAAAAGAAATGATGCACATTTCCAAATATAACTTTTAACAAGAAAAAAGGTGTTTCTAATGGAAAAGTGTTTTAAGTTTTCTACTGTAATCATTTTTCTCTATTTACCATAACTGCATATATTTTCAAAAAAAATTGTCTTTTTTTTTTTTTGGTTCATGTAAATAAAGGTCTTTTAACCTTAAAATACTCAAAATCACAAAACAATGCTAAAAATACAACATAAAAATTGTATGAAGTTTTCTCTTTCTTTGAGAGCCAGATTTCTCATAAGTCCCGAATGGCTGTGCACAAAAGTGTAATTCTTCTTACTCTGATGAATGGCAGTGAAACCGGAAGAGACGTAGGAGTCATTTGTATGCTGGAGAGATGAGTTATTTATGGGGTGTTTGTGGCAAGACACACTCTGATCATGTGAAGAATGAAGATGTGAGGCAAAATGTTGCCAGTAAGGTAGAGACTAAACTTTTTAGGTGGTTTTAACCTTGTTGAAATAATGAGATACTAAGAAAAAAAAATGTCAGCCCAAGTGGCAGGAAAGAAAGGTAAAGGCCAAGGAAATCATGAGAGGATCGGATTCAGGAGTGTTTGCATGAGAAAAAGATTACGAATATGAAGTACGGAAGGTCAATTCATCGTGTGATGGATGCCAGTGAAGCTCGAACTGTATGCCAAGATTGCTGTAAATGGAAAAGTTTGATGTGGCAACATTAAGTAAATACTCAGCTAAACATTTATCTGGTGGATCTTCCTTCATTGTGGAGCTAACCTCTGAATCTCTGAGAACATCTTAGTGTGACTGTTGTATTGTTGTTGTTGAGAGCCAATAGTTCTGCAGCTCAAATGACCAATAGATTACAGATTTTTTCCTTGCAGTATTCCATAGTAATTCTTTACTGTTTGAAGAATGCGATTACAATCATAACAGTCAAAAACATTTATGGGCTAATAGTCTAAGATGAATGACTTCAAAAATACAACATTAGATGCGTGCGCACACGCACATAATCATAAAGTTGTTCTCCGAGATTCATAGGTTAGCTCCTCAAAGAAAGATCATGTGCCAAGTGCATATTTAATTGATAGAACTAGAATTTACTTACTGTTGGTGTATCAAATGTCTTCATTTGCAACGATCTCTGTACACCGCTTGAGCTTCATTAAAATCCATCACATGCCACACACAAGATCTTTTGTACTTCATAATCTTTTTCTCAAGCAGACATTCTTGAATCTGGTCCTCCCATGATTTCCTTGGCCTTCCTCTACCTTTCTTTCCAGCCACTTGGGTTAAAAAAAAATATCTTAGTCAGCATGTCATCATTCATTCTTTCAACATGGCCAAACCACCTAAGAATGTTAGTTTCCACCTTACTAACAACATTGTGCCTCACATTACACATCTGCAACACATCTTCATTCCTCACATGATCAGTGCGTGTCTTACCACGAACCCCCTGTAAGTAACGCATCTCCCCAGCACACAAACGACTCCTATGTCTTTTCTGCAGTACCCAGGTTTCACAGCCGTACATCAGAGTAGGTAGAATTACACTTTCATACACAGCCGTTCAATACTTTCTTGAAAAGCCATCATTCCTGTGAAATCCTCCTAAGGCACATTAGATGTGCATAAATTAAATAAACAGAAGTCTTGAAAAGTAACCAAAGAAAGTGAATGATACACGAGCACAATAAACTTGTCTTAAATACCAGCACATAACTTTTATAATAGGCAAGAGAACTAAAATGTAAAATTTTGAGTACACCAATAGTTTGTGCAAAATTCATTCACCATATACACTATGTAGACATACAAAAACACATTTGTGCAATTCAATGTTTAATACACTGAAGTGCCGGAAAAATTGGTACACCAGTCTAATACTTGGTAGGTCCCCCACGGGAGCGCAGGACTGCAGAAATACGATGGGACATGGACTCCACTAGCTTCTGGAAATATGCTGTATGCAATTCACACCATACTTCCTGCAGAGCGTTCCACAATTCGGGTGTATTCCGAGGTCTCGGATTTCTGTGTTCGACAGCGCGTTGCATGTCATCCCAAATGTGTTCTATCACGTTCAGATCTGGGGACTTGGGTGGGATGGCAACACCCCAAACTCAGATGAATGCTCCTCTAACCATAATGTGGTGTCCCGATACTTTTGTGGAGGTGCATTGTCCTGTTTGAACAAGTCCAACCCATCAGCATGAATGCAGGATATCAACAGGTGTACCTTGTCAGAAACGATGTGCACATAGCGTTGGCCAGTCACAGACGTTTGTAGACGTACCAGGGGTCCCAGCTAAGTCCAGCTAAACACACCCCATACCATTACAGACTCTCCACCAGCCAATACAGTTCCCTGTTGACAGGCGGGATCCATGGCTTCATGGGGTTTGCGCCACAGATGAATCCTTCCATCTGCCCGCTACATTTCGAAACGCAACTCGTCAGACCAGGCTACTTGTTTCCAGTCATCAAGTGTCCAGTGGCGGTGTTGCCGTACTCAAGCGAGGCGCATAGCACTGTGTCGTGCATCCATCAAAGGAGCTCAAGTTGGGCGTCGGCTCCCAAAGCCCATATCGTGCAGGGTACGTTGCACAGTCCGGACGCTGATGCTTGTCGAAGCTCCAGCATTGAATTCCAATTATACCTGTAAGAGTGTTGCACGCCTATCGCATGAAACAATTCTTGACAGCCAACAATGGTCGTGTTCACCCAATGTATTTTTACGGCCACACTGGTATCGTAGGTTGGAGGTTTTGCCGGAATTCTTGTAGTCACGGTACACCCTTGCAATGGTCGTCCGTGAAAATCCGAACTTCATTTCTACCTCCGAAATACTATGACCCATCTCACGAGCGCCAACTTTGACACCGCATTGAAAATTGCTTAAATCGTTATTACTTGTCATTCTCATGCCGAAAACAGCTATGACAGCCAGCAAGGATATCTATCACTTTATATATGCACAGGCGGACGCAACCGAGTACATGCATAGGTGATGTTGCTATGTATTTTGCATAAGCTCGTCTGTACCAGTTTTTCTGGCACTTCAATGTATATATCATAAAGTGAACAGCAGAAATGGAACACAAAACATATTCATCAGGATCAGATTTTTATCAGAACTCTTGTCATCAAAAGCTACCAAATTCCTCACTCTTGACCTTAAATTTCTCAATGCTTACATAACAGGCAATCCAAATCTCAATTTCAGGCAGAGACATTATAAAAGAAATGTTCAGTAACACCATATGGAAATTACTATGTACTACACTGGTGTCCAAAAGTTAAGCATAATTGGTAAAACATAAAAAGTAAATGGTTAAAACCTATAGAATAGCTGACATTGGAATGTAGATTAGTCACACACTTAAACCAATCACAGTGCACGGTCAAATGATGTTTGCTGATGTTTGATATGTAAGTATTTCTCAGTTTCACATAAACAGCTTACCCTACCCTGAGTGTCTTATTCCATTTTCTTGCAATCAACATGAGAAGTTACCATTGGTGATCAGAAACGTAATATGGAACAAAGACACCAGGTTGACTGTTTTTTGCAGGGTAGAACAATCAGAAGGCTAGAATCAGGACAGTCACAGGCTTTGGTCTCCAGAGAATGTGCCGCAAAGCGTTATCTTCAGACTCTGGAGAAGGTTCCAAGACACAGAAGAGGTTAGACACCAACCAGACCAAGATCATCCAAGAGTCACAACCCCTCAGCGGGACCAGTATCTTGCATTAACTGCACAACAAGTTGGATGATGTCTGCCAGGCAACTCTCTGCAGAGCTTGTGGCCGCCCAAACATCAAGTAGTTTGTGTCCCACTCACTCCTGCAAACAGGAGGGCCCATTTAAACTGGACACTGAATCAGTAGAGCAATGTGCTCTTCATTGACGAGTCCAGATTCAGTTTACAGCAGTAGAAACTAGGCCATTTCACACATGATTTATTACATACTAAAATTTACAAATAGTCAGATTTGCAAGATCTTTTGGCAGCAGCATCAGCCTTGTTCACACTAAAAGCAAGCACTCACGTGCACTGACATTTCTTTAGCTGTTGCCAGTAGAGATTTCCAAATTATTGGAATACTGAAGGGTGCATCCAAATTGCAAGAGTTTTTATTGACAAGAATTTCAATGCTTTTTCTCTGTAGTGTAATGAAAATTTGTTTGAGAAGGGTGCACTCCTTTTGGTACAATTCAAATTTGGAGAGGCAGAGATGTCTTCAATATTCAGAAGAGAAAGTGCAGAAGTCGGAGGACTTTTTCTGACATCTCTTATGTTCCAAAATTCTGCAGTTCACTGTATGAAAGGTACTAGCAATATAACATTTTCCGCCTGAGGAAGTAGACACAGGGATGAGGGTCTAAAGGAACATGAGGATCTCTGTCTTTAGATATTGATTGGATGGTAGTGGGAGGTGGATTGATTGCAAGCCTGTAACCAAAACTTTTGAAAATTATGGCAAGTTTGTAACTACAAGAATGATGGTAACCACCCCTTTCCTTTATTGGTTCAATCCCCTACCATCATTGTTGTACTTACAAACTTGTCAAAATTTTCAAAAGTTTTTTGGTTACAGGCTTGCAATCAATCCTCCTCCCACTACCATCCTCTTGATCCTTTAGAACTATCAGGTTGCAATGAATTGTTAAATTCATTCCATTCCATTCATGCATTTTTTCACTAAAGCGCACATTTGTAAATTCTTGCCTTTATAAAATTACCTGCTTTTCATTAAGAACAACTAAATGCACACATTATTTTCCGTACCATAATTCCCTACGAACTTTTGTTACCACCCCATAAGAATTTAATACATTCCATAGAAACGGGCCATATGTAAGAAAAATCGGTCAGTTGATTTAGTTTGTTTTTCTATAAGCAGACTTGCCAACCTTAAGAAGAGAAAAATCCTGCAATTTTCTATGAAAACCCTGCAAGCATACTTTCGTATGTTTGAAATATCAATGGACATAATTTGAAGCCCTAATGTTGCATTAATGTATATAAAAAATGTAAAAAAAAATCTGTTAATAATATTTTAAAAAATTCTGTTCAGTTGTGCATTGATCTCGAGGATAATTCAAATTATGACGGAAAAGGAGAAATTCCTCAAAGCCGTCGCACTCTCATGCCTAAAGATTACATCGAATTTTTTTCGATGGCGAATTTCCATTTTCGGAAATGTTTCCTTTATTTTCAAACTGAAATACAAATATTTATGAAATAAAATGATATATAACAATACTGGACAGAGGCTACATCACAGGAAAAAGAAATTATGATTACAGAAAAAATCTATTTCGTTTACTTCCGTTTCTGAAAGACGAAGTACCATCCCGATGCATATTTTTACGAATTGGTAAAATTACTCGACGCATAGCTTTATGCATGGAGTAAAATTCCCGATGAATATTTTTGCGAGCAGAGAAAAATTCCCGACGCGTATTTTCGAGAAAGATTCCCGACGCGTATTTTCATGCGTCGAGAAAGATTCCCGACGCGTATTTTCATGCGTCGAGAAAGATTCCCGACGTGTATTTTTATGCGTCGAGAAAGATTCCCGACGCGTATTTTTATGCGTCGAGAAAAATTCCCGGCGCGTATTTATATGCCCCCGAGAAAAATTCCCGATACGTATTTTTACACGTTGTTAAAATTTCTATACGTACTAGATGCGTAATTACGCATTTTGGCGAAATCTGGTCCCGTGGAAAGAGAGCTACCGCATGACGCCATGAAGCCAGCGAGTCAAAGATGACATCATCGCGTGGCACAGCGCTTGTAAAGGTCCAGTAGAAAATCTAAGTGGATGGTTGCGTCAGTACGTCCGGTGCGCGCCAACGCCAAGCCTGTTCGTTCCTGCAGAACCAGAGATCATTAGTGGACAGAAGAGTAAACATCGCTGCCAACGGCAGAGCAGAACTGCTGACTCACAGGGGAAAGGTCGCTTCTCCGCTAATGAACAGATGCCTCGAAGAACTTCTAACTTTCCCCCTAGTTACTTTACTTACGCTACAGTAATCATCGGAGAACTTTGAACTTTTCTCCTCGTTACTTTTTAATTTACACTACGGAAATCATGATGGAATCCGGCAATATTAATTTATAATCCGGAATTCCGGGAAATGCAATGAAATCCGGCATTGCAGTCCTAAACCCGGAGGGTTGGTAGGCCTGCATAAGGCAATGCAACTAAGCTCAATGATGGAATGTTAAGAGAAACAGGTTGCAAGAGAGCCCACATACAAGGACTTTGATCCATTGTTTGGTTGGTTCCCATGTGATGCGTTTCTCCAAGCAGGAGTGTGTCAAGCCATTGTGCCTAATTGTTCCATGTTACAACACGCTGCAGAAATTGAACAAAAACTTAATAACAGGCAATTTTTAAAATTCAATCTTGCATCTTTTTCAGGGAATAAAGGAAAAATGTAACGTAACTGAAAGTATGATATACCAAATTCTAGGCAGGCAATAATTGCAAACAAAAATTTGAAATCTGAAAAACGAAGTTTTTTTTTTTGTAAAAATCAAGTATCCCCTGATTTTTACATAAAAAAGGGGAGCGGGGAGCAATTTTCAATGATATGAAATCATTTTTAAATTCCCTGAGAATTTCAGATTGCGTGGCAATCCTGACATTGGAGTTGCAAACCTAGACAAATGCCACATTATTCAGCATCTGGTTGTAGATCAAAGGGTAAACCAAGAATAAGATAATTCAAAGGTTTGTGAAACCAGTCAACAATGCAAATTTTGAAGATGTGAGTTCGTTTTTTGGTGTAAATTTGAACTGGATCCATGACATATTTACACCATAAAAACGGATTCACATCTTCAAAATTTGTATTGTACAGTGTAATCCCGTATTCTATTCAAGATTTATCTGCTCCTCCGGGGCAATCACGGGATAGAATTCTTTACCTCCAGATTCGCTAAACACGAATGCCGGTTGCTTCGACTAGCAAATCCTGTGATGGTTATATTCAAATTAATCGGAAACTTGAGACTTGGTCGTTCTGGGTGGTGTAGTGGTTAGCATACTTAGGCTTTATCTAGGAGACGCAGGTTCAATTCCCGCTCCAGAGCGACGAAATTTTCAAGTTTTCGGATATTATCTGACTTACCATCCTTGTCATATTTACACCAAAAAAAAACGGACTGTCATCTTCAAAATTTGTATTGTAATCCCGTATTCCATTCATGAATAGTAACTGTTACAGCTATAATCTGTATTAGTTGAATACATATTTTGTCATGATAATTAACACAGCAATCAGACATCTCTGAATTGACAGTATTTACTGTTCTCACGTAATATCAATCATATCAGAAAATTTGAAAATTTCATCACCCTGGAGCAGGAATTGAACCCACATCTCTTGATTACCAGCATGAGAAGAATAGTTCTTCCACACTATATACCTGAACAACTGGTGATATGATCAACAACACTAGATGGCAGCACAGTTTGCTACGATTTAGAATGTGGTTAGAGAATATTCCGATGCTCTTAACACTCAGATACTTGGGACTTTGTCAACCTGGGTGGTGTAAAGGTTAACATGCTCAAAGGGTAACTGGAAGATGTGGGCTCGATTCCCGTTCCAGGGCGATGAAATTTTCAAGTTTTCTGATGTGACTGATATTATGTGATATTACATATTAGATATAGGTTGAAATACAAAAAAAGTTGGTTTTGTATGCCAACTTGTTTTTTTTTTTTTTTTATAACTGTTATGTTTACATTTTTGCTTTGTATGGCAAGGCAAAAATAAATATGGGTTTAATTTAGCAGAAAATAAAAACAATTCATGAATTGTTCTAAAAAATACCTTTTATAGTTTGATCAAATTATGATAAACAATTACTGCAACACCCAAAGGCAAAGACATTGTTCCTTCGATATAATTAGCACTGGAAGTCTGAAAACACCAGAACATACCAAGAACATACCATATATATGCGTACACACAAGTTTTTTTTTTTTTTTTTTTTGGGGGGGGGGGCATCTGCCTTAAGCAAATGAGCACATTCAGACTTCTAAGACATAAAATGCACCATAAGGCATTTTATGTCTAACTGCTGCCTTGAAAAAACAGCCTACCAGTGGAGTGCGGTAGCTTGGTGGCTTGGGTATACTGATTTATGCCTCTAAATAAACAGATTTGTACCAAAGTTATAAGCGTTTTGAACTAGCTTAGTTGGTGTACTCTTAACTGATATATAATTTTCATTGTATTTTGCACAAGTGTTACAGATCTACGGCAACAGTAAGTAAATAATCAGTTAAAAATTTAATCTGGTTGTTTGTATTTTTTTGTGGAGCTAACCTCTGAATCTCAGAGAACAGTTTAGTGATATGTATGTTACAGATATGGCCAAAAACAAAACTAGATTACTTATAATAATCTGATTATACACAGTGTGTCCATAAAGTAATTACTGTTTTTTTATGGAACAGCCCTCCGAATAAAAAAGTAACATACGTGTTTATAATTTTGACTGCTAGAGTTGCTGTAACTGCAGGAGCAATTTCCAAGTCAGGTGATACAGCAGTTTTCCTGTGGCCACCGTTGACATAAGACTGTGAGTAGAGTGTGTCAGAAGTTGCATAATGGAGCAAAGACCTGTGATAAAATTTTACTGTAAATTAGGGAAAGCTCCCACGGAAGTGTACCAAGAGCTAAAAAACAGGTTTATGGCGATGACTGTAAGTATGTGCCATGCACATTTGTTCCACTGGTTTTCAATGTTTAAAGATGAAAAGGGACCCTCAAGGATTGAACCATGCACAGGACCTCCAGTTTCTGCATGGACAAATGAAAATGTAGTGAAGGCTAGTGAAATTGTTGCCAATAACAGACTAATAACCACAGTTTAAGCTGGCTCAAAAACTGCTGTAGCAAAAATGCTAAAATGGAGAAAAAATTTGTAGCAAAATGCTAAAGGAAGTTAACCTCTATTGTCGCTTGGAAAATAGTAACATCAAGTGAATCATTCACACCAACGCTTTGGATATCAGTGGAAAACTAATTATTTTGGAAGATACTAACTCATTTTAAAGAAAACGGCAGTGGGCACTATAAGTTGATATACAGCTGACGGGTAGGTAAAGGATATATTTCTAAAATAATGTATAAATAAATATAAAATCCTAATCTCCTGAAATTTGATTTTGTGAGTTACAACGTTGTGCGCATGAATGATTCAATTATTTGACCAGTAAGAAATGGTAATCATAATAAAATAATAATAATAATAATAATTACAATTTATTGTCATTCAGAGTTTACAAACTTTTTGATCTTTCTACAATTTCTTCAATGGTTTTGTCCCCAGAAATTCTTCTACTTTTCTTATTGGTCCACCTCTAAAACACCTGTTTTAAATCAAACTGTCTTTTTTCTGGCCCTTCAATGTTGATCATTAATATGCTATTTACAATGGAGATTGAAAACCTGTTTCTAACTCAGACTTTCACTAAATTTAGAGCTCTGAAACCTAAATTCAGGGCGCCCTTTGTGGAGTACTCTAAAGTGTAGGGGGGGGGGGATTGAGCAAACAGGTGCTGTAGGAACATACCTTAAGAATTTGGAGAGCGAATCTCCGCCAGAGTTTTGGAAACTTTAGTTTTCACGGAAATAGAAAAGCCGAAGCAGAATCGCCTAATGGGTTGATATTTAAACGGCTGGCCCCATTTTGCGACGGACACTATTTTCTCTCTCACATTTTGGATTAACTCAATGCATTTTGCAAAAATAGCGACTGTAGCTTAACCTCTGCAAATAACAATTAAGTTACTTCACTGAACAGCTTGGTGTTGGCAAGGAAACGACTAGGGCAATCTTAGAAAAAGATCTGCACAAGAGGAAGATTTGTTCGAGGTTTGTACTCATGTTGAAATACGAACAGAGAGAGCACTGGGTTGCATGTCAAAATTTCATCCATGTAGTTGATCAAGATCATGATTTGTTCTAAAGTATTGCCACCTGTGACAAAAGTTGAGATTTACAGTTTGATTCTGAAACAAAACACCAGAGCATGGAATGGCACGGAACACTTTCTACCCGCCAGAAGAAAGTCCGGTTGCAAAATTCACGCGTCAAGATGACAGTAATTGTTTTTTCCGACCCTGCTGGAATTATCTACAGTGAATTTGTTTCAAGGGGCACCATAGCAAACAGTCAGTGAGTAAAGCAACGTCTGTACACCCACATGCGATGTGTCAGGAAAGAACTGTTCCACAAAAACAATTGGTTTCTGTTGCACAAAAATGTGCTAGCACAATGTGCGCTGCCTGTGAAGCAGTTTCTGGCTTCAAAGTTTATCTGTGTGATCGAACATGCACCCTACTCGCCAGATTTGACTCCCACAGACTTTTTCCTCTTCCCAAAGGTGAAGTGTACCTTGAAAGGGAAGCGCTTCAGTGACATTGAGGGCATCCAATGAGGTGGGACCAACAAACTGAAGGAGGTTCTGGTTCAGGACTTCCACTGTGTCTTTGAACACTTGTATGAAAGATCTTTCCATTGGAGTTGGAGAGAGAGATTATTTTGAATCTGTGTAAGAAAAAATTCAAAATACAGTTTGTTGTTTTGATAAAATAATTTTTGTCTCATTACTTAAAGGGCACACTGTGTATAACTGAATTGCTTATAGTTCACTGGTCCCCATGCAACACCTCTGAGAAAAAAAAACTTGGAAATTACATCATCCTGGAGTGGGAAAATTTTTAAGTTTTCTGAAAATTTTTGTGTGCTGACCAGAGAAAACAACAAGCAATTCAGTTATACAATTTGATTGCTGTGAATAATCTAGGGAATTTCCCATGTATTTATGAGGAACATTCCTTTCTTAATTTCTAAAAACAAAATGAAGAAAAAATTGTCCTCTTTTAATAACCTGAAGTGCTGAGAAAGAGTATATGCAGCAAATGATCATTAAATATCACAGTGATTCTCCACTCTGTTCTTGCTTCATATCATATCCAACACAAATGGTGATTTTGTCACTGCTTCAAGTCACCTTTACGTCTGCAGAACTATCACTGTGACAGGATAATCACTGTTCAGCCCACCTCTAGTCAGTATGTATAAGGAAGACTAGAACACCTAGTGCCATAAAGTTACAAAATTTAAAAATCTTTATATCATCATATTTACCAATCTTCAGTTCTTCAAAACATTTACAATCAAAAATGAAATCAGAATTGTTCAAAATATTTAATTCTAACTACTATTCAGTTCATTTTCATAATAGCCATCTTCAAAGCAGACCAATTATATATATATATATATATATTTATCTTTTTCCACAAACTTACAAATAACTTTTCTTGGCAAATTAATAATAAATCAATATTCTCTGACTTGCCAAATACAGTAATCCAAAACAACTGTACACAATTCTAGTAGGCAGGCTTCTGGTTACTAATCAATTCACTTTCATCGTAGCTGTCTTCAAACTTTTCAACTTCGTACTTGTGATTCACAATGAAATTACAAAATTAGGAATTTGCCAGACAAAGAGGTGAATAAAAACAAAACTAAAAGAAGAATTTCTGGGAATGCTAAATCGTTATTAGTGTTATACAACAAGTAATCTAAAACATCCCTACATTAAAAAATATTATTTTGTTAAAAAAAATATGATTCAATTTACTTTCAACGAAACCTTGATTTATTGCAGCTTGTTCTTGTGATACCCACTGCATATCTGTTGGCACTGTATTATTCCATGTTGGATCTAGAAATAAATGTAAGAATATTGCATATAAAACAGATAATGAACATCATCTGGTTACAGATATAAATAAATGGCAAACATCACACTGACTGCACTAATAACTTTAAATTTTGAAGATAAAAGACTTGCAAAGAAGTAAAATATTTTCTTTTATGTTGGGCATTAATCATCTACTACAGATTCAGTTTAACAGAAGGATTGCCCAGATGTTGAAAACTTACAAGTAGTTGTAAACTGAACCAAGAAGACAAACATGCCTCAACAAATTACTAAGTTTGTTATAACATATTTTAAACCTCTTGTTTATCAGATTTATGATAAAAAATATTAGTTATGTTACTGCCATTTTGAAAGATAAATATTTTCTACATTTGCATCAGAGTAAAGCCAATGCATAATTTGTTACAAAGGCAAATAAATTGCACAAGGGTTGTTTGCAAAGGAGAATGAAAATTCAGAAGCAAGTGAGAAAAAAAAAAAAAAATACAGAAATATATGAAGCACTGAAATTGCATTAAAAAGGTATTAATTTATAATAACATATATTACAAATTGCTACATTCATAATATGTAGGTCGATCAGAAAAAGAGGTTACATGGGCTATCAAGCAAACGCAGGACGCCGCGTGAGTGGCATCCTGCGTTTGCAATGGGATCACGGTGCTTCACGCAATGGGATGATGGTGCTTCACTGCCAAGGAGGAAGTTCAAAGACACGCAGTCTGCTGGAAAAATCATGGTACCCGTTTTCTGGGATTCCTTGGGTGTGCTTTTGGCGATATTCTTAGAGCATGGAAGCACCACAAATGCTGATCGGTACTGTGGGTACTTCCTTGGGTGTGCTTTTGGCGATGTTCTTAGAGCATGGACGCACCATAAACGCTGTTTGATACTGTGCCAAGCTGAAAAAATTGCATGAGAGCATCCGACGAAAATAACCAGGTCTGCTGAGTGATGGTTCATTTTTCACGGTAACAGGAGGCTGTGCACCCCCAACACCACCCACCAATTGCTCCAGTAATTCCAATGGGAGGTGTGGAAGCACTCAGCCTACAGCCCGAACTTGGCTCTTAGTGACTTTCAACTCTTTCCTGCCCTGAAACAACACCTGTCTAGTACTAGCTTCACTGACAACAAACTGACTACATCAGCATGGACACAATTTATTTATTTATTTATTTTTTAATCTGCGATAGACAAGTTGGTTGTAGGGTCAAATGTCTGAATCGTCACGGTGCTTTTGTCAAGAAATAGTGCTTCATATCCTTTGTCACATTGCACGAACACTTCTTGGTTGATGAGTTTTTCTTCATCCTACTTGAGCATGTAACCTTTTTTTCTGACCGACCCTCACATATATATATTTGATTTACAAGTAATACTAAAAAATGACAGAGTTAAAACATATTCCACAGATAAATACTATCCAATGAATTGGTACATAGCAGCATAGGTGTAACTTCAGTTTTTTCAAATTTTCAAATTAAACATTCGATGCCAGACTGATGGTGTAACATTTCTTCCTCCACAACCTTCTCTCAAATAATTCAAGAGTTCAAATTAAGAACTGGCAATACCAGCATTATTTTTCCGTAAATTGTGTAAAATTACTGACAGTCAAATTCCTAATATAAGCCCTCCACTTTCTGCCAATCTGCCCTTCTTCTAAATGGTATTACTAAAGTCTCTTGTAAAATTTGCCACTCTTGTCAAAACATCTTTCACTGATTTATATGAAAGAAGCAACATCAATTAGTTCAACAGCTATGCATTTTTTGTTTGTTTGGCAACCTGAAGTTGTTTAAAACTCTACTCCCTTAAAAGTGCAAACAAAGCATGCAGCAATTTATATAATTGCTATCAGAATGTTCAACTGATAAAATCTGCTGTACCTCCAACTTTAGCAACATACTGAATTATAATTACATCTATAGTGACACAAATAACAGTTAAGATCAGACAATGAAGCAATGTTTTAAAAAATGATTTAACAGCATCAGATAATTAATGCATCATTAAATAACAGGTTAAATAAAAAAGTCTTCACTTACCATTTTTTTTTGTCATACAGCAGAACCCTGTTTATATGTTTCTCATTGATATGTTTGTCATTTATACGTAAAATGTCATCAGTCCAAAACTTCTGAATAGCTCATAATGCTAAATTTTATCAATTATATGTCAATTGGATTAGCTTTCTTCTCATTTATACATTAAATTTTGGTCACAAATTAGAAATTCAAACCATTTGAATTCCATTTACAAAGCTCTCTTCACACCCTTTCCCCTTTGCCAATATTTCCTTCCCCCATCAGCTTTCACTCTCCCTATTTCCTATCATTCACCTGCTTTATGATTCACGCTGCAGAATGTGTGTGTGTGCTCCTCCCTGAGCAACCATTGGTCAGCCCAGTTGGAATCTGCAGTAGACTCAAGGTAAAGTTGAAAGATTACGTCAGTTGCGACACGAATTTGTCAACGTCATGGCTTCTGCCTCCAGATGAAATGATAGAGAACAAAAAGTGTAATGGAAATATCTCCAGTGCTGAGGTTGATGACGATTTCCACGTAAATGCATCAGCACCCAAACTTAGCAATACACTGAAATTGTTTGGCTTCTTAGGCACTTGTTTTATAGCTGTAATACTAATGAGAAAACAATGCACACTTTCAACAGCCTTGAGAACACGTGTCAACTTAAAAGTAAACAAAAATCATTACATTTTTAAACTATGTATCACAGTTGGGCAAAATCGTAAGTGAATAAATCGGCAATGCATTACAGCATAATGGTAACGGGAACAAGAACTTAGCACTACCATTACATGGTAATGGTGAACTGGTCATTAGAATTACATGGTAATTGTAATGACATGTAGCAGTTACCCATTATAATCGTAATGGTTAACTATATGTTGGTAATTAACCAATAACTTATGGGTAACAATACAACGTGAATAAACCAGCAACCAGTACACCCTTACACGTTGTGTGGGTTATTTGACAATTGTTCCACCCCTCGGACTTCAAATGCGTGTGTGTAGGTATTGGAGACTGTGCATGTGCGACATGAGTAGTTGCCCCGTCTTCGCCACAAGTAAAGTGATTTGAACGAAATAATACATATGAAGTTAAGTTTTTGTCGAGCTTGTCCCCGCTTCATTTTTTAGTAAGTTTTAAAAATCTTCCTTTGTTCATTTGATGTTGAATTTCTTGTTCCAGTCTTCAATTACCTCATATTTAACTTCATAAAGGCGTTGACTTCACGTTTGGACAGCTACAAAATTCAAAATGACTTTGCATTGCGACAGACAATGAAATAACAGCCAAAATAGGATTATAAGTGCACCAATCCATCATTCAGCAATATGCATCTGATATTAAACGTAAAAGTTATGCCTTATGATTATGTTTTCAGTAGTTTTTTTATGGCAACTTATAATTTTTAGCATGAATGTTTTGAAATCTTGACGGGAGACAATGGGGGATTGACCCGATGATATATAATTTAATTATAAAGTGAGAAACAGTGTATACGAGTACAAAGTACTTAAAACCCACTCTTAGTCATATGAAGTAAGTATGAATGGGATGTTTATTTTGGTTAGAGAATTGGACAAAAATGAAAGAAAGATCAATGCCTTTGGATGTGATCTTGGTCTTCAACAAAGAACAAGAACATAATGTCTAACCCAGGGCTTTTCAAACTGTGTGTCGCGGCTCCTTGGGGTGTCATGGGTTTTAGTCAAGGGAGTCGCCATCGCGCCATTGGAATTCGCTGAAGAGCCAGGAAATTAAGGGATAATGGCAGCCACACATCACTCACCCCCCTTCCCCCCTCAAATAGAAAAGAAAACATTCCTGGAGATGCATCCTCGTGTCCCCAGGGTGTCACGTGGCCTCTTCCAAGGAACAAAACAACATGCGCAAAAATGATTTTATTGGTTTCTGATGATTCAGTCAGCTCTGCAGAGAAGGCACTCTTTTGTTGCGGCGCCATGTGAAGACCGGACTAATTCTTGTGCTTACTGTTTGTGATAACGGATGTGTATTGGTATGTGAGCTTTCCGTATGTATGTCCTTTACGTTTTAAGAACAAGCAAGACGGATGTATTTTTAAATGCTAGTAAAAAGCGTGACGTTTTGGAAAATAAAAAACAGTTTAAAAGACAAGAAGCAAAAATACCGGAAATATGACGAAAGCTACCTAGATTTCGGGTTCATGTGTACTGTTGTGGGAAATGAAGAACATCCACAGTGTGTTATCTGTTTTAGTACTAGCAGCTAAAAGCATGCTCCCCAATAAAATGATACGTCATTTGGAAACAGTTCATAGAAGTTTGATAAACAAACCAAGTGAGTATTTTTCTTCTAAGTTGAAAGGTATGGCTGAGAAAAAGTAAATTTTCACTAAACAAGCTACAATCCTGACAAAGGCTCTTCTTTCATCCTACGAAGTTGCTTATCGAGTAGCAAAGAGCAAGAAACCACACACTATTGCTGAAAGCCTCATTCTACCAGCTGCTATGGACATGGTTTCCATTATGGTAGAAAAATCCACTGTCAAGCAACTGCTGAGTGTGCCATTATCAGATAATACCGTTGGTCATCGAATTCTCGATATGGCTGACGATATTAATGACCAGTTAATTGAAAAACTAAAGGGCAAGGATTTTTCCATTCAATTGGATGAAGCCACTAATAGCCTTAACGATGCACATTTCATTTGTTAAGTGAGATTTATAGATGACTGCAATAAGTTTTGTGAAGATCTTTTCTGCAGAAGTATAACATCTCATACAAAAGCAGTAGACTTGTTTCAGATAATAGATTCTTTTATGGCAGAAAATAGTGTAAACTGGGAAAATTGTGTAGGTGTGTGCACAGATGGAGCTCGCTCTATGGCAGGTAGTTATGGGGGACTGAAGGAGCTCATTAAAAAAAAAAAAAAAGCTCCTCACGCCATGTGGACACACTGCATCATCCACAGGCAGGTTCTTGCTTCTAAGAACATCAGCCCTGTTCTACACGAAGTTCTACAGTCAGTAATTGAAGTAGTAAACTTCATTAAAACTTGACCACTTAAGTCCAGATGTTTTGGACAAACGTGCACAGACATGGGGGCTGAGCACAGTTCTCTACTTTACTACTGCAAATCTTGCTGGCTTTCATGTGGAAATGTCTTGTCAAGAGTATTTAAACTTAGGAGGGAACTTCATTCTTATCTTCTTGACCAGAAATATTCTAAGAAGTTTAAAGACAATGTCTTTCTTTCAAAGCTATCATATCTGTGTGATATATTTGAAAAGTTAAATTCATTAAATGTATCCCTGAAGGTAATGAGATCCACATTTTGCTGCTAATGAACAAAATTTCTGCTTTTGAAAGAAAATTAGCCCTGTGGAAGAAACTTGTGTTCCTACATTGCACTCATTTTTAAATGAAAATGATTTAAAATTGAATGAAGCCGAGAAGTTAGTGTTTCTGAATCATTTGTCGCAATTCATTGATCATTTTAAGAAGTACTTTCCAGAAAATGTACAACAACACAATTGAATCAAAGATCCCTTCAGTGCTGCAGTTGAAAACGTTAAGGGATCAAAGATCCCTTAATGTTTTCAACTGCAGAACAAGAACAATTTATTGATATCTCATCAAACTCCACATTGAACCCCAAATTTATGTCATTTTCCCTACCAGAATTTTGGTCATCAATGAAGCAAGAGTACCCTGAAGTAGCTAACAAGGCTTTAAGAATTTTGATTGCCTTTGCATCATCGTATTTACGTGATATGGGATTTTCAGCAATGGATGTCATCAAAACCAAGTACAGGTCCACAGTGAACTTCGAGAAGGAGATGAGAATTGCAGTTTCCAAACTTGTCCCGAGATGTAAGCATCTAATGAAGAAAAACAAGCTCATCCTTCCCACTGACAGTGCTTGATTTAATACAAAAATGTAAGTTGATTAAGTTTATTGATTAAGTTTAAGATTTTTTTTTTGTAGAAAATATTGTTTTCATTTAAAAATTTTATGACTACCTTCCTATTTCGTTTAATAATAATAAGTAATAATATTTAAGTTATATTTAACTTAAAAAATTATATTTAAAGGCAAGCTTTTCACATATTTTTGATCAACAAACGTGAAATTATTTATGAAAGCATGCATATATGAATTTATACAATGGTTTGTATGTTTTTGTATATTTGGGAGCTATCGCAAATTTATAGAGTGAAGGGAGCCATGGGACAATAAAGTTTGACAACCCCAGGTCTAACCCATTCTTGCAGCTTCTAGAACATCCTACACGACACTTTGGTCTATGTTACATGGCCAACTTTTCTAGACATAGCTTTTGGCACACGTACATTTCTATAAACTATTAGTATGTAATTATTATTTGCAAATTGTGTAATTTCATTACCAAATAATTCCACTGCATTGGAATGGCATTATTAAATAATTGAATTACATCCTCTTCATTGAAATGCATTACAGATTAATTCCATTACCTTGTGCAAACCATACTTGGGATTACCTTGTAATGCATTACCTGTCACTGCATTACCTTGTAATGCATTGCACATTAATTGTAATCTGTACTTCCATTACATGGTAATGCATTCCTGCCCAACTCTGCTATGTATGCACATTTTTATAATGTACTGTATTATATCATATCTCCATGTGTAAAAATCATCAAATGTAGATGAATTAGCAGTAATACTTTGTATACTATGCACATACAGTATATGTGCTACACACTGTGTTTCCAAATACTGAAACTCTATGCAGTGTGATTAAAATCAAGAAAGTTAAAAACAAACAAAAAAAGCTGTGTAAAAAAGGATAACTGAAAATACTATTAACTAGAACATAATATAGCATCTCTTTTGTGTATGACATTGCAGAGGAGCATTAAGTGCAGTATTTTCCTGGTAAACCCACAATACCACATCAAGCTATATTTATTCCCTGTATATGATTTTTTTCCTAAGGAAAATGATGCAGTTTTTGAAGTACCAGAATGTTACTTGGTATGATGTCCTGGGATTATGTTTCCATCTACTAGAAATATTGAAATAATTAAGAATACAATATTTATTCTTTTAAGAAGTACTGCCTAAAACAATCATAATACAATATATGAAAAAACATTGTTTTGACACTGTCCTTCATAAATAATTCTTCATGCAAATGATGAAAATAATTCTTTTCTCCAGTGAAATATCTTAACATTATAAAGAAATAAAACATTCATAAATTTTGAGAATATCTTTCTTACGTGATGTTCTTCCCATGTTTAGAGGGATGTGCTGTGGTAGTAAAGAACCAAAGCTGTGTTCAACTGCATTCTGTGGTAAATTTGTGATGTTCTCTTGCCACTCACGAGGCTAATAAACAGAAGTAAAAGTTTGGTCAAACTAAATTTCAGGGTTCTACCACGAAAATACACACTTAAATACATTGTATCATCACATCATTAACAGTGCACTGAACAAACCAATACACACAACCACAAACAAACCAACAAAATCTTGAGGACCTGGTCCCATACCTTAGAAAAAAATAAATAAATTAGAAGTGAATTAGCTCTGACATTACATCACATACAAATAACACTGACATAGAACAGTAATTAAAAGCACTACATCCTGGACAATGACAGCAAACATTTCGACCAATGAAAATATTAAACAGCAAAATGGTGGAGGGTGGGGGAATATATACAACTTTGCGATTACAGAGTCTAATGTTCACAGCAGCTGAGCACCCTCACCTAAAACTTTAAAACTCTTCAGGTATAAAATGTGTAAACATTAGATACTATACAGTCTAATAAAAAAAATATGACCACCCCGATGTAAGAAGGAACCGTAACCAGCAGCCAGATGACATGCACAGCAACACATGCAAATTATGTAAGGCATTTAAAAGGACAAACTCGCAGACGGTACGCAGTTTCATGTGAAAACGGGAAAAAGGAAGTGACCTAACAGTTTGAAAAGGAATGATTGTTGGCTACCGACTGAAGGGTAGTAGCATCACAGAAGTGGCAGACATTGTGGGCTGTTCACATAAAGCAGTTGTTAAAGTATTCCAGGAATGCAAGGAAACCAGCAAGACCTGCGGTAATCAGGGTAATAGTTGACATCTGCTGAGCACTGACGACCATGGGCAGCGATGACAATCCCAACTAGTACGATCCAACAGACTCGACACGGCAGAACAACTGGCAAGAACATTTAATGCAGGCACATCGAGGAGTGTATCGCAGACCTCAGTCCAATGAATTCTGCTCTATGGGTTTCCGGAGCAGCTGTCCACTCAAGGTGCTCGTGCTGATGGCCAGACATCGACGATTACAGTACAAATTTGTACCTGAGAGGAGGCATTGGACCAACAAACAGTGGAAGAAAGTCACCTTTTCAGACGAAAAAACATTTTCCTCATTATCATGTGGATGGTCGATGGGGAGTACGGGAAAGCACTGCTGACAGAAATCATCCTGACATGATGCTCGAGGATAAACAGGCAGGAAGTGGAAGTGTGCTCATGTAGGGCACGTTTCCCTGGGAATCAGTGGAAGCAATCGTCATCCTCAATCGCAGAATGAACGCTTTAGGCTACCTATCCATTATGGCAGATCAGGTACTTTCATTCACGATGATTGTCTACCCCGATGATGGCAGAGGTTGTTTCCAGCAAGATAATGCCTCTTTGCCATGTGTGTGAGAGACTGGTTTCAGGAGCATTCTAGTGACTTAAGATTACTATCCTGGCCACCATACTCACCAGGCATCAATCCCATTGAACATTTGTAGGACTATCTTGATTAACAGGTTTGACGTATGGATCCACCACCAATGATTCTTGATCATCTGTGAGAAGCTCTGTCTGCATAGTATAGTATACCAACAAAAATGTACAAAGGCCTCATTGTATCAATGCCACCATATATTTGCGGTGTTGGTGCTCGAGGAGGTCATACCTTATACTAACAGGTGGCCAATTTTTTTTTTTTTTTTTACTGAACTGTGTATACAGTGGAACCTTGGTTATACATTTTTCACTTTTATATAAAATTCTGTGTTAGTCCCAATATTTTACGGTAGTTTTTATCACTTTTTTCAATCCGGTCATACTTAAGTCATTAATAAAAAATACACGGTTCTTTGATTCCTACACTGGCGTGCAAAAATTAAGGACGAGACGGTTTTTCAAATGTAATGTCGTGCAGAAGTGCTCCACATAGACTCAAATCATACCATAAGATCCCCAAGATGTAAGAATACGGGACAAGTGAGCAAAACCGTTCAAACAAGGAATACAAAGGCACTTTATTGAAAAGGTAGCTTCGAGCACAACTGGACAGAAGACAGAAACGTCCATGTGACAGGCGGCTGCCAAGAAAAGTCCAGTCTTTAGTAGGGGATATGATCACCCCTGACTGTGTTACAGGATTTACAACGCCTGTCCATGCTGAGGACGGGGTTGTCAAGGAGCTGTTGAGGCATCGCGGCCCATTCCTTTTGTAGTGTCAATCGCAGCTGTGAAATCGTTGCTGGCGGCTGGTGACGTGCTGCCAAGCATCTCCCGAGAAGGTCCTACACATGTTCGATTGGATTTAGGTCCGGGGACCTTGCAGGCCAATCCATACGTTGAATATCTTCACTTTCCAACAGCTCTGCGACAGCCACTGTATGATGAGGTGTAGCGTTGTCGTCCATGAAGAGGAACTCAGGACCCACAGCTCCTCTAAACAGACGCAAGTTAGGCAGGAGAACCTCGGTACAATAGCGGACATCAGTGACTGAACCTCCTTGGAACATGTGGAGGTCAGTACGGCTACCAAGCATGATACCGCTCTAAACAAGAACTACGCCACCTCCAAACCGGTCCCTTTCGATGATGTTGGAGGTGTGACTGTGTGTTCCCTGCTCTCTCCAGATGTGTATACGTCCAGAATCGCTCGTCAGACTAAATCGGCTCTCATCCGTAAAGAGAACTCGACCCCATTGCTGATGTGTCCAGTTTTTGTGTTCCTGGCACCACAGAAACTGCAGTCTCTGATGAGCAGGCGTTAATGGCACACACCGTACTGGTCGTCGTGCAAATAGACCACCTTTGTGCAGCCTCCTGGCCACAGTAAAACGCGATACGAACGTCCAGTTGTCTGTCGCATGTGCCTTGCAATTTCTCCCGCTGTCTGCCGTCTGTCTCTTCTCGCCTGTAGGACAATATACCGGTCGACCGCCGCCGTGGTTGCTCGTGGACGACCACTGCTAAACTTTCGGACAGCTGTTCCTGTCGTTTGAAATGCTCTCCAAGCTCGTGAAACGATGTTGTGAGCGATCCCTTACTCCTTGGCCACACTAGTCACACTTAGACCTTCTTCCAACTTCCCAATGATGCGACCTCGGGTAAAGTCATCCAGATGTCGTCTACTGGATTGCCTATTGGCCATATCACACGGTGGCAGCAACTCGACGTCATTCAAACCGATGTACACAGTGCAAGAGCTTTCACCAAATTACTGAGCGTACACCGCCCGTGTGCTTTATACCCTTTCGACCCCCCCCTCCCATCATGCTGCATATATGCGCATGCCCTACCGTACCGGACCCTAGTCTATCTCCTGAGTGGTCTTTCAGTCCGTTCTGCCTGCTCGTTCCGCTGTTATGCTAATTTCTCCTCTTCGTCCTTAATTTTTGCACACCAGTGTATATATATATAACTCCGTATGTTACAACTTTGAGGGAACTGAGACAGCGGTGCCGTGTTCCTTCTTGGTGCAGCCAAAGTTGAACCTTGATCCTATCAGGGAAGGGTATGTTATTTACTTTTGGTTTGGATGAAAAATTGGTTTTACATTCAACCACTAACACACACAAGCACTATTAAAAAACTAATAAATCTCTGGGATGTAGCTTCATGGCTCTATCATTTTGTGGCGTAGTAGAATAGAATTCTAGATGTGTCATCAATATCCAACATTCCGGTTTCAAATGGATGCACCCAGAATCCACAGAAAATAATCTGTTAACTTATGAGCTGCATACTGAGGCATTGGTATCAGATTCTTAGCTGTAAGGATTTCATTAATTTAGAATCAAGATTTTTATAGACAAAGCTGTTAAAAGAGAAGTTTGATTTTCATAAGCTTTATGATTTTTGCATTGTGATAAAACATATAATTTGTATAAAGCTTTTTTTCCCCCTTTCGCCACCAATTTGATTTTAAATAGATTAAGAAAAATTTATTGCACTCCTTAAGCATACATTTTACAATAGTATTTAACATTTTGAAATTTCTTTTATACATCTTTTACATTTCTACATTTTTTTAAGGCCATCCCCTATTAGAAAAAATAAAATAAAAGTAAAACTGAGGTTCCACTGCAAATGTATATAGGGATGCAAAGTCCAGTGCAAGGTTCATACTCTTTCAAGCAAAATAAATTCAAGCACTTTTTTTCATATGCGTGTGCTGTCGGTCGGTCAGTTGGTCAGTAGGTAGGTATTTTAGCAAGTTTAAACCATCAAACGTACCTGGGATGGATGGGCACACCTTCAATGACCTGCCTGTAGCATTTCGTGGTACAGATGGGCTCAATTTTAAGAGCCCGTCCAAGACCAAAATTATGTCAGCCCGAATTTTATACTGCAAGATAGAGCTCGGGCCCGAACGAGTTCGAAAACTATGATTAACCCGTTTAGGCATTAAAAAAAAATCTCCTCTTCACCACCACCCCCTACCTGCAATTCAACAACGTCCAATGTCATAGATCACACATTGTCTGCCAGAATATTCAGGATTTGGATGGCCTTGAAGTCCTACCACAACCAGCCTATAGCCCAGTTCTTGCCCCTTCGGATTTTCACCTGTTTCGCTCCATGGCGCACTTCTTGGCCAGCAGACAGTTCCATTCCTTGGAGGCTGTGAAAGATGGCATTACTGAGTTGTTTGCACCCAAGCTAGTCGCCTGGTATCGCAACGGCATTGCATCGTTGGCTGAATGTTGGCAAAGGACCAGACTTAGATGGACTGTGTTTTGCTGAATAACCATACATAGTACTACTGGACTGAACACTGTACCCCAAAATGCTACGAATTATGACTCATACTGGTATAAAAAGAAAAACTGGTCTCATCCATAAACACTAGTGTTTGGTTATTTCAGCCTCCAAGTGACCCATGTATGACACTATTAAAGACTATGATGATGAGTGAGAGTCTTGAGACAAACAATTTTGTGGAAATCCAAATTTCATTTAACTACACTACCATGCAACTGCAAACTGTGCATGGAGTCACATAGGACATAATATTAGGTTGTTGCAGGTGAAATGTCGGATTTCGGGATGACGCCATTTTGAGCAGTACAAACACCGTCGGATGGTGCTGGTGTGTTTGGTCGGGAAGGTTAAATATTCCAGCCCGTCGGCACAGAATCATTTCAGTGCTAGATCGTAGTGTGATCGTGTAGCCAGAACATGGAAGGAGGCCAATTACAGATACTTTTTCTGTACGATTTCAAACTGGGCTACAATGCTGCAGAAGCAGCCAGGAACATCAACACAGCATTTGGAGATGACACAGTAAACGAACGAACCGTGCATTGATGGTTCAAAAAATTTTGAGGCGGTGATATGGAACTTGCAAATGCACTGTGCAGGCACTCAGCACCAGCCATCGACGAACTGCGAATCCTATTTGAGAGTGACCCAAGCCAAACTGTATGGGACATGGCAAAGAAATTAGGCGTCCACTATTTGACAGTTTCCCGTCACTTGCAAGAACTTGGTAAAGTCAAGAAGCTCGATAAATGGGTTCCCCATAAGCTGACTGAAAGCAACATGAAGCGGTGACTGGAGGTTTGCACTTCGCTGCTCGCCCAGTACAGAAACGCTCCGTTTTTGCACAGAGTAGTGACATGCGACGAAAAATGGATAATTTACGACAATTGTCACCGATCTGCACAATGGCTAGATGTCGGTGCGGCCGCGAAACACATGCCGAAACCAGAACTTCATCAGAAGAAGATAATGGCGACTGTTTAATAGTTTGCAACCAGCATTCTGCACTATTCGTTTGTGAAATCTGGCAAAACCATTAATGCATAGAAATAACCACAACCAGCTGGATGTAATGCATCAAAAGTTATGCGTTAAGCGGCCGAGATTGATCAACAGAGATGGCGTTGTACTGCTTCAAGATAACGCGAGACCCCATGTTTCAAGAACAACAGTCCAAAAATTACACAGCCTGGGCTATACGGCTCTTTCGCACCCAGTTTAGTCTCCCGATCTCTCTTTTACCGACTATCACTTGTTCAAGCATTTGGACAATTTTTTGGCAGGGAAATGATTCACCAATGAAGCAGCCATCAAACACACCTTTGAACAGTTTCTGCAGTCCACACTGGCTGACTTCTATGCAACTGGCATCAATGAACTGGTATCGCGATGGGAGAAACATATTGCAGCTAATGATGCCTATTTCGATTGATACAGGTCGGTTTCCACCGTGTAACTGTAGATGGAAGTTTCACTCCCAAAACCGACATTTCATGTGCAACAACCTAATAATAATACATCCAAACAAATGTTGCCAACCTGTTCATGTGGATCCTGTCTTTCATAAGTGCTCCTGGAATGTTCAGCTACACAAGCCTAGTGACCGAATGGTCTGAGACTGGTTTCTGACCATGCATTCAAGTTGAGCCCTGGGTGTGAGCCCTGGGTGTGGCATGGGGGTGTATTTATTCTTTGGTACTGGCAGTGTCCCTTCCCTGGAACCACTTGTGCTAAATTAAGAATGGACAACTGCTTGTAGCCCTTACAGCTCCTTGTGGTGGTTATTGCCTCCCCCCCCCCCCCAAAAAAAAGAATTCTGTGTCTGAGTTCTCAATTCTGTATCTTCCTCTTCCCAATGGGTCCAATAATGATGAACTGTGGACAACTATCGGGGCAACTTGTTTGCCAATACCCAGGAATAGAATTCTGCTTCCTCGTAGGTTGACCTTCCAAGTTTTTCTTGAAGTTTGAGTGAAGACATACGGAACATTAATTTCTAAATTCAATTAATTTTCAGCGAAAGAAATTAATTTATTACTTTAAAAACTCATGATTTTAATCCTTGGATTTGTTCGGAAAAAATTTTACCTCTCAATAGTGAATCACATTTCCTTAAAATGTTAACATTTCCATAACCTTTTTAAACACAGTCACCAGATTTCATCAAAACCAGGTCACTTGCATGGTCTTTTAGTTTCCATTCCATCAGCATGTTACAAATGAGCATGCCTGTTTTCAATCTGATACAGAAAAAAGTACCCCAAGCTGGCCTCCAGATGTAAAGATAATAAGCTCTGTCCCACCTCACTCACTCACTCACGAGAGAGAGAGAGAGAGAGAGACAAAAACATTATGCACTTTTTTTTTTTTTTTTTTTTTATTGGAGGTTTAGCGACCACCGTGAGCAACTCAATGGGCTATAAGCAGTCGCCCGTCCCTAACTTAGGGTCACTGGTTCCAGGGAAGGGAGAGAGCCAGTGCCGTAAGACAAACACAACATCCATGCCTGACCGGGATTCGAACCCGGACCCCTTACGGCGGGCGAATGATCAGAGGCCAGCGCCTTAGACCACTGCGCCACCGGGGCGGCCACTTTTTCTGACACAATTTTTTAAACATGACAACAAGGGAACTGCACTGACAGACACAGCAGACAAACAAATTTTGAGTCCACTCTCCCCGTAGGGAAAAATTTTCAGTTCTTATCTTGGGAGCACAGATGAATGTTTTCAGACAAAGAAGCTTTGAGTTTTGTGTAATTAAAATGTCAAAAGATATCCAGGGACTTTTTAAAAACATGTTTATGAATGAAGAAAGAGTTCTTCCTGGGAATCAAAATTCGTCAGCAATTTTTTTATGTTTGGCACCTTTCAGGTTTACTACCCTCATTAACAACTTTTCATATGCAAAAAACAATTACTACAGGTGTCCTGTTTTTAAAACATTGTATCACAACCAATGAAAACACAAGGTAAACCACACCACTGCAGAAGCAACACAAGAAAAAAAAATACTAATTTAAGAGTCAGTCACAAGTTCATTTAAACAAAAGCATGGAAGCAAAATACAACAGTTGTGTAAGACCAAAGTGTTGTTTTGACTTACATGTGGCCTTATCCCTGGTTCAGGCATGTGTAAAATATTGTTACGTATACCAATCTGTGAATGGAGCAGTTGTTGCTGATACTGGCTTAGAGGGGCACTTGTTGGGGAGTGATTGTACGTATTCATCACAGGCAGCATCTTACTAGAAAAGGCATCAGCTGCAAAGGTCAAGCAACAAAGCATTAACACCCTAAATGAATATATTCATTATTTATATATTAAATAGAAATTGTTAAAACATTAGCGTGTCCAGGAAAAAACTGGCATTTTTGATACAACTCACTTACCCAGAACCTTCGAAGAATCCAAGCTAAATTTCAAAATACAAGCCATCATTGTTCAATGGTTTGAACCCATCTCTTTGCCAATTGTTCAATTCCTGCACGGTACCAAGCTTTTGGTTTGGAGGCAAAGAACTCTTGGCCCTCGTATTTGATATTGTCTAAAGTAGTCAACTGCTTGCCACAGAGAAGATGTGCCACCACCCAAAACAAGTGGTAGTCTGAAAGACCAAGGTTGGGACTGTATGCTAGATGAGGCAATAGCTCAATTCGATGCAGTTCTTGAAGTTTAACTTGGGTCCTATTAGCAGTATGAGGTTTTGCATTGTCTTGTTGCAGCAGTAATTGCTTTCAATTGACTAAGGCAGGATACTTCTACTAAAGTTTGTCATATATCCTGTCCATTTGCTGAGAATATAGTTTGCCATTGATAGACTGACCATTTGGAATGAGCTCCAAAGTGGATTAAACCTTCATAATTCCACCAAACACACAGCATGAACTTTTTCTCAAAACGTCTGCATTTGGGGAGCAATGTTCACCTCTATAAGCTGGCTTACCTCTATTCAACCACTGCTGTGAAGAATCAGGATCAAGCAGATACACCCACTTTTCATCCCCAGTAACTATTGTTTGATATTGTTAAACAATGTTGTTATGAGCAGTTCCCTTGCCTACCTCAACATACCGTTGAGCTTGGGCTGGAGTGAGCTTGTGAGGTACCTCATAGCATCGTCTGTAAACCTTTCTGACCTCGTGCAGGAGCTCAGCGATGGTAGATTTAGAAACTCCCAGTTCTTCTGACAATTTGCAACTGCAAGTTTCAGAATTGTCTTTCACACAACTTGCAGGGTGTCCAAATCAACAGCAGAGGGAGAGGGCCTACCCTGAACTTTCTTTTCAAGCTCAGGCCACCACAGCTGCAAAATTCTTGAACCATGTTTATGCAGTCCAAGTAACTTCCAGGCCTTCACCTACAACTTCGTTAACTGTTTGGACCGTTTCAGCAGCTTTAAACCAGTTTCCAGTAATGTCACAATAGAGCCAATATTTCAGAATTTGTAGCCATTGCAATTGACTGTACAACACACGAGTCATGAGATGTGCTTTACGCTTCGTTTGATTTCCCACAGTACAGTGTGCACTTTTAGTCACCTGCAGCACAGGACAGATGCTCTGCAGAAAGTATGCACATTTACACTGTGGAACTGTCCTACGCAAAAACGCCATTTTCTTTTCGGTACACCCCAATAAAATCAGCACACCTGATCAGTGAATACTACTATTACAACTACTACTAACTTCTTACTTTTTGTGATCTACAATGAGTGGCTAGTTGATTAGTGCCACCTATCTAATAATGTGTTGGGCTACATTTGGCCTTTAGAACAGCAGCAGCAATTCATTTTGACATTAATTTGACTAAGTTTTGATAGTGTTCTGATGAAATATTGACCCACTTCTCTCTTTCTCTCTCTCACTCACTCACACACACATAACAGTTTATCCACACTGCTGATGTCCTATTCAACTTCATCCCACAAATACTCTATCGGATTGAGTTCTGGGAACTGAGGTGGTCAACAAGACAGGAATTTTTTTTTCCTGAAAGTGCTTTGCAACAGTGTGGGAATTGTGGCATGGCTCATTTTCCTTCTGCAAGTATCCATCAATCACCACATGGGAAGATACACGGTACAATAAACCTGATCAACAGTGGTGATTAAATGTGCTTGGGAATTCAAGTATAGGTCCACTCAAATCAAGGATCCTAAAAAGTCTTCCTTGAAAACATGGATCACACCAGCACATTGCCTCTGTGAACCTGAGGATTTGTGACCCTGCTGCTCTCATCATGTCACTAAAGTTTCACTCTCTCATTAGATAGTACAGTAGAAAATACACATCAGACCACATGACCCAATTCCAACACCAATTATATTCCATGTCCAGTGCTCCCAAGCCCACCAGATTTCTTATTAGTATTGGGTTAGTGCAGATGAAATGTCCTAAATGAGAGTGGTACCTGCAAACCCTTACAAAAACTTCTACCAAAAGGGTAATGAGGCTGTGGATCTCAAGGTGATAAAGCTCAGTAGTCTGCGAGGCAAAGGTGGCAAATGGCCTGGCACATAGCTTGGTCATGTGGGAAGGCATTCTCTGCCAACAAAGGATTCACATGCCAGAGGAGGTGATAATTTTTGGATGCAAGGTCTGAGAAGTGCAGTACAGTTTCGTAGAGGTGATAATCCATGGGTGCAAGGTCTGACGAGGGTGCAGTAGAATTTTGTGGTCCAACTGGTAGGTTTGTTGGGCAGTCCCTTAGTAGATGTGGGTGAACACTGTCGTGCAACAGGACCCCATGCCTTTTCACCAAAACTGGCTGCTTGGTATGGAGTATTTTGTGCATCTGCTGCATTTCAACATAATGGCAGTCCAAATTGATGCTCTCACCTGGTTGGAAAAATTCATGATGAATCAAGCTGGCAGCAGAACACCCTATTAAAACCTGCACTTTCCATGGGTATTGGGTGACTTTTGACTCCGTGGTATAAAACCACTGTGCTGATTGCAGCAGAGTACCACTTTTCATCACAGGTTATATGATGCAGGAATCCCTCCTGTCGGTGCCTACTTTTTTCTCCCCCTCCCCCCTCTTCTCAAAAAGTTTTTTTTTTCATCATAGGTACTTTCATCACTACAATTTACTGTCTCTGCAACAGTTAAACATTTGAGACCATACTTCCAGTAGTAATAACCTCACATCATAATTGATGCAGTCCCTTTTGCAAATTCTGGTCCTTTTAATTATTTTTTTTTAAGTTCTGTTGAAGTTCAGTAATTTTAAGTGAATCCCAGCTTATTTAGTGACCTGTATCTTTTATACACTATATTATCAAAGTATTTGGACACCACAATGTTTTGGGACAAACTGTTTTATTATCGCTATTAATCGGTCCACCTTTTGCTTGTATGACAGCAGCAACATGTTGAAGTATACTATCACCAATTTCCGGTAGGTCTCGACAAGAATGGCTCACCATTCATTCTGCAGAGCTGTTGCCAGAGTGGCGAGCAAAGATGGTTGTTGTGGTCAATTTCATATCGGTTGCTCCAGTTAATTCCAGAGGTGTTCTATGGGATTAAGCTCAAAACTCTGAGCACGCCAATATAACAATGCCACTTCATTTTCAAGAAACAAGTTCTGCACATGCCATGCAGTATGGCAGGGGTCTCAACCATGTTGGAAGAAACAACTGTCATTTCCATAACACTGCCACATTGCTGGTAGGGCAGAATTATCCAAAATGTTGAGATACACTTAAGAGTTCACGTTTGTGGTACATGGGCCAAGTCCCATCCACGAAAAACAACTCCATTCCATGATGAAGCCTCCACCAAACTTAACAGTAAGAAGAACAGTCTGACAAAAATCATTCACCAGGCTGTCACCAAATCCAAACATGCCCATCAGATTGGAAGTGTGTGACTCATCATGCCAAAGAAAAACATTAAAATAATTCTTGAAATCGTCATCACACGCGTAAGTTACGTTGAAAAATTATGAGCGGGACGTTTCGGTAGCGACTTCTACCTTCATCAGCCATGGAATGAGACACGTGGTAAAAGCGTCAGTTGTTGCCAGATTTCAAAATCGCTTTGCAAATAATAGGGATGTTAAAAGGTACGTCAGTATTGCAGGTGTTAGGGGTAAGGTAGATTTCAATGCTTTCGCGGTATCTGAGGGCATGCCGATTGCTGAACGGGGCGATTCGCTTAACATTGTGCCAATTGGGAGCCGCAGACATATCGCTGATGGTTAAAATTGAAAGGGAGGTGGAAGGGCGACCTTTCTTAACATCAGCGATATGCTCCATCAAGCATCGGTTTATGCTGCGGTAAGTACTACCAATATAGTGGGTAATGCCTGTGGAAGTGTTGATAGGGATAAAGTAGACATGGCTAGCAGTTAACAAACTGTTTTAAAAAACGTGAGGAACGGAAGAATGACAGGATTTAGTGATATCTTGCCAAAACTCATTATTATAAGCCACGTAGTGACATTCAAGTGGTAAGACATAAGGATTTGAACCGATATTAGTACCCCTGCAGTTAGTTATGGTACTAACCAAGCCATTACAAACATTTTCTACTTCAGCAGGAATAGAAATGGCAAAGGAAGAACAGGATTTCTAAACATTTCTTATCATGTTCTTCTGTCAAGTTCAATCACTTTGTGCTGCCTTCCTTAACATCTTTTTCCTTTTCTTTTTTGCTGTGGTTGCACCATCCTGCTTCCATCTCTTGACATTACTTACAGTTGATTTTGGTATGTTCAGTTTAGTTGCAATGCTCCATATGGAAACATTACTCAAATGACATCCTATGACCAGCCCACATTGGAACTCAGAAAGTTCATGTGTTCATATGGCATATCCACTTCAAAGTTACTGATAACACAACAAAACATCAGCTTTACATACTTACCTCCCCACCCACAGCCAGGGTTTGTACACTTGAGAGGGGGAGGGGGTAAATTCAAGGACTTCCCAGGACATATACAAAAACAAATTCCAGAACAATTATATGCATTACAGTATCATGATCAAATTATTTTTAAAAGTAAAAATGATCAAAAATGTGATGAAAGAATCAAATGGATGAGTGTGCTGTTTCACCCATTACATTTCTTTTTGATGTTTTTAATTGGAGAATTACCCAATAATGCAAAACTGAATAATGGTGGTGTGATTACTACAAGGCCTATGAGAAAATCCTTTCCCTTAATATGAAAATAATTAATTCAATCAGTCATTTTAGCTGCAGCACTATTCTGCACTATCTTCTCGTGTAATCAGTCTATTACTGATAACAATAAAATTATAAAATAAAACAAGGGCAAATCCAGAATTTAATAATGGGGAGGGAACACGTCTAATCAGTTAAAAGAAGAAATATAAAAGGAAACATGATATAAGTCTACCCCTGTTAGTGGAAGAATTGAGAATAATGGAAAAGTTGAAAATAGGAAAAAATATTCATGGAAAAAGCAATGCTAAGGAAAAAGCATGTTTCAAATACATCTCTTAGAAGCAGAGATAGCACAAAAAAAAAAAAAAAAATCAACTTTCACGCCACTAGCGAGAAATCTTTGTATTATTTAAAGAGGATAATGCTCCACATCTCTGTTGTAGCAAATGGTACAGTAAAGAAGAAATTTCTCTAGTTTTTTTAGAAGCGGCGATATAGCTGCAAACTGAAGTACAAAAACGCCACGTAGTGACAGAACTGTGAACTACAAAATTCTTCATATACTAGCCTCAAGTGTTTTTACAAGGTAAATGGTATCTGGTGTGAAAATAATTTTTTAAATCGCACATGTAGAAGCAGAGATATTGGGAAAACACCTTAAAAATTGGCGACTCCTAGAGGAGAAATTGTGCTTATTTTGGGAAGGAAATATGTACACACAATTTGCATAGTTAGTAGTATCATCATCATCATCATTGTCAACCATTATCAATCCACTGCTGGACGAAGGTCTCCCCAAGTTTCCTCCACAACGGTCTGTCTTGTGCCAGTCTCCTCCATGTCACTCCCGCATATTTACGAATTTCATCCACCCATCTCCCATGTGGTCTTTTTCTGGGTCTTTTCCTGTCCCTTGGAATCCAATCTAAAATTTCGGCTGTCCATCTATGGTCTGTCCTTCTGGCAGTATGTCCAGCCCATTGCCATTTCAGGGATTTAACTCTGATCATGATGTCTTCCACTCTCGTCATTTTTCGGATCCACGAGTTCCTCTTCTTATCTCTCCTGGTTATACCAAGCATGCACCTCTCCATGCTTCTTTGAGTTGTCTGCAGCCTTTGTATGTCTCTTTTAGTTAAGGTCCACGTCTCTGCACCATACGTAAGCACTGGAAGGATGCATTGATCAAACACTTTTCTTTTTAAGACATAATGGCATATTGCTCTTGAAAATTATGCTGTTTCTTCCAAAAGCTCTCCAGGCAAGTTTTGTACGCCGATTAATTTCTTCATCAATGTGACCCTCACTTGATATCTGCTGTCCAAGATAAACATACGTATCTGTTATCTCCAGTTTTTCTCCATCAATCGATAAATCTTCATTTCTTGTAAAAGCATTGAACATCACTTTTGTCTTCTGAAAGTTCATTTTTAATCCCACTTCTTTACTCTTGTCAGCAAGTTCCTGGATCATACTCTGCAGCTCTGATGGGGTAGTTGCAAAAATGATTACGTCATCAGCAAAACGAAGGTGGGTTAGATAATCTCCATTAATCTTTATCCCTTTGTTTTCCCAGTTCAGTGATTGAAAGACATTTTCCAATGTGGCATTAAAGAGCTTCAGAGATATGGTGTCACCTTGTCTCACTCCCTTTCCAATTTTTATGTGTGTTGTATTTTCAAACAGCCGAATCTTTGCACTTGCATTTTCATAGATGTTATTAATAATATTAATGTATGCATCTTCAGAGCCGTGGTAACTGCTGATGGTTTCACCGAATCAAAGGCTTTTTCATAATCGATAAAAGCCATGCACAATGGAAGTTCATATTCCCTCGCTCTTTCAATTAGTTCTCTCAGTACGTGGATATGATCTATTGTGCTGTAGCCACTCCTGAATCCAGCTTGTTCTCTCGGTTGAGCCATGTCCAGTGTTACCTTCAAGCGGTGTGAAAGAACTTTAGTGAAGATTTTATAAACCACTGATAGGAGGCTGATAGGTCTGTAGTTCCTGAGATCCTCAATGTCACCTTTTTTATGTAGCAGGATCATTGTAGCATTGTTCCAATCCTCAGGAATCTTCCCTTCATTAAGGCATCGAGTGAAAATTTGGGCGAGTACTGTTTCAATTTCTCCACTTGCTTCTTGTATGATGTCTATAGTAATTCCATCTTCTCCTGGAGTTTTCCCCCGCTTCATGTTCTTGATTGCATGAGCAACTTCTGCTGGGAGGACTGGAAGAACTCTGGTACCTTTCATGATGTCTGGAGTACATGTATCATCCCTTTCATATAGTTTGGAGTAGAAATCTTTCACTCTTGTCAAAATTTCGCCTCTATTTCTTGTTATAGAACCATCTTCTTTTCTCAGAGCCATAATCTGTTTTCTTCCCTTACTGAGATGTCCCTTTGCTATCTTAAGGCTTTGGTTGTTTTCAATTGCTTTCCTCACTAGCTCACAGTTGAATTTCCTTACGTCTTCAGTGATACTTTTTCGTGCTGTCTTGCATAGCTCTATATATTCCACTTTGGAAGTCACATCTTCTTTAGTTGTCCTCATCTCTCTTCTTTTTTGCATCAACATTTTGGTTTTTCCTGATAATTTGTTTACATGCAACTTGTTCTTAGACCCAGCTAATTTTGTTGCTGTTTCCATAAGAGCTTTGGTTACTTTTCTGTTAACTTCAGAAATATCCACTTCTTCCGATGTTAGGCCTTCTAAAGCAGAGAATCTGTTCTTCAGTTCCAACTTGAAAGTATTATGGTGTTTTTTAAGGTTGGTTATGTCAATACATTTTGTTTGTCTTATGAGCTTGCCACGTTCCAGTTTAGTGTTGAGGTGCATCTTACATCTCACCAATCTATGGTCACTACCTGTGTTGAACTTGTTTAGCACACTGCAGTCTTCGATGACGAATTTTTTGTTACACATAATAAAATCAATTTCACTTGTCGTCCCAATTGGATGTCTCCATGTCCATTTCCTGTGTGGCTTTTTCTTGAAAAAGGAATTCAAGATGAAAAATCCTTCTGCCTCTGCAAACTCAACGAGAGTATTTCCACGCTGGTTTCTGTTGCCGTGACCGAATTTACCTACTGAAGTTTCATTCTGTTGCTGTTTCATTGAAGTTTCATTCTGTTGCTGTTAGTAGTATATGACCAAAGAAATAAGTTTTTCAATAGGATATTTTGTCCCACAGATATTGCTGTGAACAGAAACATGAACTTATGCCCTCTAGTGGCAGACATGTGTGTTAAGAAAATTTTGAAATTATGAGAAACATTTCACAGCAGTAACACTCTCCAACAAAGAATTTTTCAAATTAAACTCTTTGAAAGATATCTACAGTGAAACTGAGATACCAACAAGGTATGCACCTATGCCCCCTGGCGAAAAAAATATGCATTATTTTAAGAAGAAAGTATTCTCAACATTTTTTATTTGAATGGTATCGATCCATGGAAGAATTTTTTCAGTCGAGTTTTCAGGAGCTCAGATTTTGCTGCAAATATATCGAAGCAGAAATAAAAAAACTTATGCCCCTTGATAGCCAAACCATTTTTTAAAAACTATTAGTGATTATGTGCTAATCATTTCCCATTAGCAGCTGTATCCGATACAGAAAGAATTTTTCAAATCTGAGTTTTAGAAGCAGCGATATCGAGGTAAACGCAATTTACCTTTACGCCCTCTAGCGGAAAGTCTATGAATTACTTGAAAATTTTGAAAATATATGAAAAATGTTTTGCACCTGAAACTATCTGACAAAGAAGGGATTTTTCAAATTGGACTCTTAGAAGCAGAGATATTGACAAAATTAAGATATACATCTATGCCCCTGGTGGGAATATTATGAGGTATTTTAAGCAATAGTTATTCTCAAAAGGTGTTCCAATGTGAGCGGTATCAGTCCACAAAAAAATTTTTCAATTGAGATTTCAGAAGCTCAGATTTTGCTGAAAACACATCAGAAGCAGAAATTAACACTTACGCCTCCTGGCAGCCAAACTATTCTTTACCAAAAAATTAAAAATTATAACCAAAGCATTTCCTATCAGGAGCTGTATCCGGTTCAGAAATAATTTTTCAAACTGGAGTTTTAGAAGTAGAGATATCGGGGAAAACGCATTTTACTTTTATAGAGCCTAGTGGAAAATCTAAGTGCAACTTGAAAAAGTGACTATACCTAAAATAGTCTTCGACACCAATGTAATTGAAAGGTAAGAATATTTTTAATCGGATGTTTAGAAGCAAATATATTGAATAAAACATTTTGAATTCAATATCTTCTGCATTTATGCCCTCTAGCAGTGAAATTGTGTATCGTAAAAAAAAAAAAAAACTGAATGCAAAGATCCTTATTCACACATTTCAAGCTTCTCAATGCAAAAAGAATTTTTCAAATTGGACAAATAGTTGCAGAGATATGGTGTCCACAGATGGACAGACAAACTGGCAACAACCCGTTTGTTAGTCTGTCCACCTGTTTCTAAGCACGTTCTTTTTACAAAAGACTTGCTAAAAATAAAGGGGGTAACACTGATTTCCTAAAAGAAATTCAAATATATTTTTAAGCACTAAATTTAAGGCTTTTCAAGACAGCTTTAAAAAAAAAACAGTTTTTCCAGGATATTCCATGCCTTGAAAACATAATCATGAGTTTCAAGGACTTTCCAGGTTTTCAAGCACCCATGCGCACCCTGCACAGCACACCTTCCTGTGCAACTATTCTTTGCACTTACTCAAATATTTGGTAGTGTCCAAATACTTTTGATGATATGCTGTATATCTATCTAACCTGGTTTTATGCAACATGTTCTTCATTGCTGATTTATGCTTTGCTTCGTGAGTTTTCTATTGATGACCTACCTATTGTAAGAAAGTCCACAGTTATATTTTATGTAATAGCTCCTCGCATACGTTAAGATTTTATAGTTTTAAACTGTTTAGTGTGAGTTCACATTGTTATTAAGACCTGGTAAAATTAGTCAAGAAAAAAAACCCCGCCAGTGTAAACACATAATATTGCAAATTCTAGTGGAACAGATAAAATATTTGCCACCAAAATCAATAGTGTGGCACATATACAATGGTAAAGCTCATTTACTATGGCATAGTGTTACAAATTCTATATACATAGTTTTTCCTAAATACTTAACATCTCGGAAAATTGCTAAAAAATATCAAAATATGTAAAAACCCGTTACACTTGAAAAATATCCCAAAAAGAGTTGCAGTAAAATGTGAGTGCATGCTGATATGCTCAGTGAAAAAAACTTACCAGCTCCAAAAGGCCTTGGCATAGAGGAATTAGCACCAAAATTATTCACATGAAAACCAGGTGGTGGTACTACTTGTCTTTGTTGTGCATAATGAGAATTATCAATGCAGCGGTTCTGCAGAGTTAATTGCTCTACAGGTATCACAGGTCTCCTTAATGAATTAACTGAATTAAAATTAGGATGTGAATAATTTGCTCTGGCTTTTTCCCCGGCCTCTTTAATCATCAGATCTGCTAAACCCTTTGAAGATTCATGCCATGGGTCAAAACCTGAAATGAGTAAAACAAAATAAAACCAAATTGAAATTTTATACCAGCCAACACAAAGGAGAAAAAATAAAGCAATCAAGATAACACTGACACAAAAAGTACAACCATTTAGAGGCAAATAAAAAAGTTAAATATTCTTTACATATATTTTTCAATGTTATAGCATTGTTATTAGCACTTCAAAATGCATAAGTGAATGTTAAATCTTTATTGTGCTTTCTAATGATTTTCAGCAGGCGTGTAATGGCATTGAACTTGTAATGGCAAAGTACTGAAGATCACATTGGTCACGTTTTAGTTTTTGCACAAGTCTCTGTTTTGAACAGCAGCATAAATGGCACCAAATTGCTAACATTGTTTAATACTATTCAACATATATGTTACATTAAGCCTAAGGTTAATATGTTCAAATAGCTTAAATACATGGTATTTTTCATTTAAGATTGTAGTATGCATTTCATACTATTTCATTCTGCTTTCCACATTATATTTTGTTTGGGAATTAGATGCTATATTCTGAATGCAGTGTTTTTTACATTGGAAGAATTCTATTTATAATATTGCAAAGTAGCTAAAAATTTAAAGTTAGGCCTATCTAGTTTCTTGAACTCGTGTTGATTTTCCTTCTTCATATCCTTGCACATTACACAAAATACTTCAAAGGATCACAGATATTCATACAAGATTAATTAAATGAATTTTTCATAGTTCAGGTACATACAGGGCATTACGCTTAAGATGTACTATAAAAAGAAGTATCAAATTCAGAACTTTCCACGATTTATTAGCAACACGTATTTTGTTTCAGATACATAAACTGGGATTTTTTTTTTTTTTTTTTGCATGGCTTTATAAACTTCAACATGAGCTCCACTGGTGGTGAGGAAAATGCCCAACCGGTATTCTACCTAAGTCCACATGTTGAGAAGCATTTGTGGTGTCACTTATTGATAGCAGCACAAATTCTGTCACACAAGTCTTCCAGAATATTCTGTGACAAAAAAAATTATCTGACAAGTTTAAAGATATCCCTTCAGGATCATTTATTGGCTGGAATTTTATTACCAGGATTTGTGTTTTTGGGGAGCTCGGCTCCCTTTCTTTTATTTTTTATTTTTTTATTTTTTGTGTGTTCATCTTTGCTGTTGTGCGGTTGGACAAATGTGTTTTAGTTTGCTGGGTTTGGGTTTTTATTAGAAATCCCTTTTATTTTGACATTTTTTCCCCTAAATTTAATCGGTCCCTATAGCAAACTAAAATAGCAGAAACCCACAATTATCTGGTCTCAGTAGATTAATGAGGGATTTTCTTGTTGATTGCCATTGATGAACCCGACAAGGAGTCAGTCATTAATATGCTTCCCTGCATTCTTCTGTTCGTTAAATTTTCATCACTTGATGCTCGCCTGCTTCGGGTGGTTGGAAAGTGGAGATTGTTGTTCTTTTTCTCGTTCCCCTTTTTTTGTTTTTTTGTTTTTTCTGTGTTCAAAATTTGCTTTTATGTTTCACATTTTTATATTATTTGATCTTTCTTCTATGCAGCCTCTGGTGCTTTGGAATTTCAAATTTGTTCTTGGTTTTTTTTTTTTTTCCCTTTATATGCTTTTGTTACGATATGTGTGTGTGTGTGTGTGTGTGTGTGTGTGTGTGTGTGTGTGTGTGTGTGTATATATATATACAAGAGCAATATGCCATCATGTCTTAAAAGAAAAGTGTTTGATCAATGTATCCTTCCAGTGCTAATGTATGGTGCAGAGACGTGGACTTTAACTAAAAGAGACATACAAAGGCTGCAGACAACTCAAAGAGGCATGGAGAGGTACACGCTTGGTGTAACCAGGAGAGATAAGAAGAGGAGCTTGTGGATCCGAAAAATGACAAGAGTGGAAAACATCATGATCAGAGTTAAATCCCTAAAATGGCAATGGGCTGGACATACTGTCAGAAGGACAGACCATCGATGGACAGCCAAAATTTTAGATTGGATTCCAAGGGACAGGAAAAGACCCAGAAGAAGACCACATGGGAGATGGGTGGATGAAATTCGAAAGTATGCGGGAGTGACATGGAGGAGACTGGCACAAGACAGACCGTTGTGGAGGAAACATGGGAAGACCTTCGTCCAGCAGTGGATTGATAATGGTTGACAATGATGATGATATATATATACACTGAAGTGCCAGAAAAACTGGTACAGACGAGCTTATGCAAAATACATAGCAACGTCACTTAAGCGCGTACTCTGTTGCATCCGCCAGTGTGTATATAAAGCAATAGACATCCTTGCCAGCTGTCAGAGCTGTTTTCAGCACGAGAATGACAAGTAATAATGATTTAAGTTATTTTCAACGCGGTGTCATAGTTGGCGCTCGTGAGATGGGCCATAGTATTTCGGAGGTAGAAACGAAGTTCGGATTTTCACGGACGATCATTGCAAGGGTGTACCGTGACTACAAGAATTCCGGCAAAACCTCCAACCTAAGATACCAATGTGGCCGTAAAAGACATTGGGTGAACGTGACCATCGTCGGCTGTCAGGAATAGTTTCAGGTGATAGGTGTGCAACACTCTCACAGGTATCACCGGAATTCAATGCTGGATCCTTGAGAAGCGTCAGCGTCTGGACTGTGCAACGTACCCTACACGATATGGGCTTTTGGAGCCGACGCCCAACTCGAGTCCCCTTGATGGGTGCATGACACAGAGCTATGCGCCTCGCTTGGGCACAGCAACACCGCCACCGGACACTTTATGACTGGAAACAAGTAGCCTGGTCTTACGAGCCGCGTTTCCAACTGTATTGGGCAGATGGAAGGATTTGTGTGTGGCTCAAACCCCATGAAGCCGTAGATCCCGCCTGTCAACAGGGAACTGTACTTTCTGGTGGGGTGTCTGCAATGGTATGGGGTGTGTTTAGCTGGACTTCACTGGAACCCCTGGTACGTCTACAAGAATCTGCGTTCGGCCAACGCTATGTGCGCATCCTTTCTGACGAGGTACACCCGTTCCTGTTCTGCATTCTTGCTGATGGGTTGGGCCTGTTCCAACAGAACAATGCAAGTGTCGGGAGGCCACATTATGGTTAGAGGAGCATTCATCTGAGTTTGGAGTGTTGCCATTCCCACCTAAGTCCCCAGATCTGAACGTGATAGAACACATTTGGGATGCCATGCAACGCACTATCGAACACAGGAATCTGAGACCTCGGAATACACCCAAATTGTGGAACGCTCTGCAGGAAATATGGTGTACATTGCCTACAGCATATTTCCAGAAGCTAGTGGAGTCCATGCCCTATCGTATTCGTATTTCTGCAGTCCTGCGCTACCGTGGGGGACCTACCAAGTATTAGACTGGTGTACCAGTTTTTCTGGCACTTCAGTGCACTTCCCTTAAATGCTATATAAAATTAAGTAAAAAAAAAATCATTTCTTGAGTTATAGAAATCCTGAGATATACATGATTTTGAGGTTTTTGAATTACCTGAAACTTTCCAAATTTTGTGTAGTTGATATCAGGTAACTGTATAAAGAATTCATGCAGTTATTCAGAATTTTGCATATAGTTAGCATTACACTACATTTATTACTCATAGCAATGCAGAGTAGTTTTTTTTTTAATAAATTAAAATATGATAGCTCCTTACCTAATTCATCATCCTGAGCTTCATGAGAACTTTCCACAAGGGAATCAGAATTATTTACACAATGTTCACCGGGTCCACCTGAGGCATGGTACGAATGTGTTGAAGGTTCTAAAAAAAAAAAAAAAAAAAAAAAAAACTTGAAGAGCTGCACAAAAGAGCACTGCTGAGATCATTGACTTCTTTTTTTTTTTTATAAGGGCTTCACAATTACAGATGAACCACAGTACTCCAAAATAGATAAATAAGAAACAGAAGTTAATTAGAATGTTTTGTGCCTGAGGTGAGTGATTGATACTGTTTTTTTAAGTTAAAAACAGTATCAATCACTCACCTCAGTTAATTAATTAGAATGTTTGTGCCTGTTAATTAGAATGTTTTGTGCCTGATCTGTGACATAATACATAAAACACACATCGAACAATTCACAGTAAGATACAGTATGTAGACCAAATGTTACACACATAAGACTGATGGGGGTGGGGGACTGAACATTTTAACCATGTGAAAAATCAGAACAAGCAGTGAAAAAGTATAAATTAACATAGTGCAATATTAAGGAAGGTGGAATTGTTCACTGTAACTTATGCAAATATTAAACTGCAGCACATCACTGTATTCACAATACACATTTACAATTCAAAACAAAACAAAATGGTTTGATAAGGCATTGCTTTAAACATTTTTTTTACTAGCTAGAATATCAGCTTAAATTTCTTTATGTGAGCAAGCCTTACTTTCTTAGCAAGTAAGACAGCCATATTTGTCTTTTGATTACTGCAGCTGCACAACATTCATTATTTATTATTTCTTTCTGCTGATATCTTTCCTTTCCCAATTCTTTATTGTTGCTTTTCTTACTTTTTTTTTTTAATACTCAGATGATAATTTCATCCACCATGCTGAAATAACTTTTAGCCTAAGGACCATGAATGCATGATACCAAAGCCTAAACTATTTTAGATAAATAGTGTAACTTTGAAAACATGAATACTCTTTTTAATACTTGTACTATGCATCAATTCTTACAAAATTTTAAACTTTGTCACTGCCATTTTCGGAATTTTTTTCTTCTGTATCAAGCTGAAATGCAGATATTGGGGGAAAAAAAAAAAAAAAAACAGGATTGAGGGAACATTGTGCATGGAGGTAAGAGATAATAATAATAATTATAAATAAGGGAAATCTCTACTCCTTCCACCATTTTCAAACTGAAATACACGTTTATAGAATTAAATATTGCAATATATGATATTTAACAACACTGGGCAGAAAAAATCATCAAAAGAAAAAATAAAAAAAATAAAAAAATTATCTCACTCCATCAACATTCTCTTTTTGAAAGTTATGAAAAACAAAATTCCATTTTAAGATGGGAAATCATCCTCCCTGAACATAGACACACACCACCACCAATCCCCCCCCCCAAAATTTTGTTCAGTTATGCACTGATTTTGAGAATGAATCAAATAATGAATGAAAAGGTGATATTTCCCAAAATCTGTGTAACAACCTCTAGACTGAAGATTACAGGGAAATTTTTGAGCCATATAACTTCCATAATCGTTGCCTACAGTTTCATGATGAAATACAAGCATTTACGCAACTAAATAATATTTAACACCAATCGTGAATGAGGCAACATCGCGAGAAAAATAAATTACAATTACGAGAAAAATCCTCACTCCATTTAACTTTCGATACTAGAAGTTTTGAAGGACAAAATACCATCTCCAGACAGAAAACAACCCCCACCCCAATAATTCCCCCCACAAAATTTCTCTTCAGTTTTGTTTTGATTTTGAGAATGACCCAAATGATGACACAAAAAGCGGAAATTCGTGAATTCGAGGGAAAAGCTCACGTATGATGTTAATGATGAAGTTGAGCTGGAGTTGTGGCATAGGCATGGCAGTTAATTTAAATCAACATAGTGTACCTCAAATGAAATTGAGGGGCCAAATCAAAAACAGTTTGTACCATGAAATTTAAGGGAGAAAAACAACAACCCTGCTAAGTACATGAAAAGCAATCCAACAGCACAGATCTCATGACCTATTTCATAGGACACACAAAAGCATAGCTGTTGAGGATTCAAGAGCAGTGATATAAACTAACAATACAAGCCATGTGTAAAACTTAGTTTACATGGCCACTACTGTATAACCTACAGGTAATCTTCAACTGGTAGATAATAACATTGAGGGGTAGGGTAGCACATGGAAATGTTATTTGGCAATTATATTTGCACTTTTAAGGTATTAACCTCCTGCAAAGTGCGCATATTTTACGTGCAATTCATAAATGAAAAACTATTAGAAAGTATCAATCACTCACCCTAAAGATCATGGTAACCTCCATAGACAACACACTTCCAACACGTCAATCATCATAATGTTTCTGGGCTTCCAAGGTTTACAGACATCTTCCTTATGATTCTTACTTCCGGGTGTGAAACATCGTTTTTTTTTTTTTTTTTTTTTTTTTTTAGCCTTATGAGATGCTACTATAAAGCTTGTCAATTCCATAAAAAAAAAACCCACACATACTACTCATTCATACAATTCAATTAAAAACTATGTACATAATTTACATAACCATACATTCCTAGGTGGCTAAACCTTTGTCAACTGTAAGTACCAAACTGCTCCTTCTGTTTCACAACCCCTGCCACTCCCACTGCAAGTGTCACACTCATTCAGCCCCTCACACACAATCCTCTAGTACTTTCAACAGACCACTGTCGTCATCAGGAGGCAGGTGTGTCTCACCCGCCCACCACAGCTCAAGTGAGCAAAGCCATCGAGGCACGGGCCCCAGTCGCTATCTCTGAATCATTGTGTCTCTGGCGCCATCTATTGTCCCTGCAGCTCTTTTTTCCCTTTTTCTTTCTAAGCTGCTGTTCAATTTTTATTAGGGCTTTCCATTGTTCGTTTAAGTTACTAGGCTCATTAATGTTGCATAATCTTGATCTGTTTTTTTCAATTAACACTGATTCTGCAATTCTTAACTGCCTTTCGTTTTTATAGCTCTTAATAATTTTAATATCTTCAAACCTTGGACATTGTTGATTTTCCATACAGTATTGGGTTAATGCTGTCTTAGCTTCTTTTTTATTCCAATTATTTATATGCTGGTTCAATCTACACTTTAATTTATTCTTGGTGCTGCCTATATATGACACAGGTGGTTGCTGGTTTATTGGGATTTCATAAATTCCTGCTCTATCTAACTGGCTGATTTTTCATTTTTAAGAAAGCTAAAATTAAGAAAGCTTAAGAAAGCTAAAATTAAATTAGTAAAGTCTAAGAAAATTAAAATTAAATTAGTAAAGTCAGTAAATCAGGAAGAATTTTTGGTGACGTGCCGTGACCTAGAAATAACACCAAAGTATTTAAAAATACGGAATTGCCCAGTCACTGTTAAAGATAATAAAATAATCCAGGAGTGCCAAAAAAAGAGATTAAGAGCTGAAATTGTCAATAAAAGGAAGTTTATTTTTAACTTGAATATGAAATGTTTGCATTTAATCAATTTGATATGTTATAAAAAGTATAGAAATTTTGACGGTAATTGGAAAGATGAGATTTTGGATGTAACCTTCAGAGAAATTTTTGACATCGTGGAATACGAAAAGAAATGCTCAAGGGCAGTCATGGAAAAAAAGTTGCACGTGATGATTGACAGACAACGTGTACAAGAACAATGGGAGAATATGTATTAGGTATATCAGAATAACACCAACTTGACCTTGAGCTTTACGCAAAGAGCCGTTTTGCAGAGAGGTAAAAAATTTGCGTTTCCACGAAGCCTGCCGAAGACGGAAGAATTAATACCCAACTTAGAAGAAATGGCACGCAGTGTACCAGCAGAAGAACGTGAAAATTTTAGAAGTAAATTGTATAGAATTGTTTTGAAAGAATTTAATGAAAAAAGTAATAAAAAGAAATATCATTTAGATAAAATTCAGTATGAGAAAGAACAACTGATTAAATTAAGAGATGACCCAACAATTAAATTCTGTGAAGCTGATAAAACAGGGCAAATTGTAATATTAAACACAACTGAATATGATCTAAAAAAGAATAGAGCTATAGAGGAACTGAATTGCAGCATTCTGGCAAAAGACCCAACCGAATCTCAAGTAAGGTACTTAGCTAGAATAAGAAATCACAGCACCTTGCCTGGTGAAATAAAGAAAGCATACCCACCAATGGGTACTGGAATACCAAAAATGTTTGCAAAAATAAAAACTCATAAGCCTGATACACCTATGAGAGTGATTGTATCAAAAAGGAATTCCCCACTAATAAAACCGGAAAAAAATATCTACAAATTTTTGGCACCTTTGTTCATGAAGACAAGGTTCACTATGAAGAATACATACGAATTTATTGAGAAAATTAAAGTAATTAAACAAGATTTAAGTGAATATCATATGGCTAGTATGGATGTGAGGGCTCTTTTTCCTAGCACATCAGTACCTCAGGCAATAGAAATAATTATTGAAAAATTATATGTGCTACAGACAATTAATGCAATACAAATAGAGGAGTTAAGATAAATTTTATTGTACATATATGAAAATAACATTTTTAAGTTTAACAACAAGATGTACAAACAAAATCATGGTGGACCTATGGGGTCACCACTGTCAACTTTATTTGCTGAAATTATAATGAGTGACATTGAGGAAAAAATAATAAGTAAACTCGAAGATCCACCACTGATATACTGTAGATATGTTGATGACATTTTTCTGTTGTCCAGGCTAAAAAATGATGAACTTGAGGACTTGACAAAAAAGTATAGTGAAATTTATCCATCTATTGAACTGACAGTAGAACAAGAACATGACAATACTTTGTCATTTTTGGATATTTTGATTGTTAAAACAAATGATAATATGCAATTCAGAGTGCTTAGAAAATCTTCATATATCCCAGTACTTATACCATTTCAGTCATCGCATCCATTAACACACATAAAAGAAATAGTGTTAAAACACTAATTAAAAGAAGTTTAACACACTCATCAATGGAACAGTATAAAAAAGAGGAAATTGAATATATTGAAAAAATTGCTTATGATTTTGGTTACCCTAAACAGGTATTAAAAAATGGATTTATGAAGTAACTCAAGGTTACAATAAGGTCAAGACTGATAAAAAACTTGTAAAATATGTAGGATCAATACCATATGTAGAAAATGTTTCAGCAGAAATTAAATAAAGTTTGTGGCAAGTATGACATACAGGTAGGAAATCAGGTATTTACACTGTAAAAAGTTTAGTGATTAAAAATGAAAAATCAGCCAATTAGATAGAGCAGGAATTTAAGAAATCCCAATAAACCAGAGAGAGATATTTCCTATCTGAGGTTGAGAGACCCGAACCCTCAGCGCTCTGCGCCTTTTGTCAGGTGAAAAAGAGAAATATTAGATGTTTGGGAACAGATTTCCCTGATAGAATAGTACGAAAGAAAAGTATGGAAATATTAGAGGAGAGGGAGTAGACGGTTACCCGTTAAGAAGTGAAGTTGTAAGCTGCCCTACATACTTACCTGTAACAACAAGCCATTTCAAGTGCTATTTCTCTCCGCAGAAAAATGCCCGGTACACCTGTGCCACAGAAGAGCACAGGGGGAAAGGAAAGAAAGGACACGGGAGAGGGGAACCTGGAAAAAAAAAAACATCACACACAGAACATCTTTCCCAGAGAAAATCGTTTTTGAACACCGGGTAAGACAAAACTGGCCATTTGCTCAGTGTTGCTCGCCAGCCAATGAGAGAAAAGATTTTTCCAAATTGGTTTACAGAATTTTTTCACTGGTTTACCTTTGTTGATTCTTGACAGGCATGTCAGATTAACCATAGCTGAGGTGGTGTGATCACAAAGTTACACCGATCGAGGTTTCAGATGCAACATTTTGCTCGGCTCTTAAAAGAGCCTTTTTTTTTTTTTTTTTTTTGTTTTGTTTTTTTAATCAAGGAAAAACAACAACAAATTTTAACATAAAAGGCAAGACCAACAATACGTTTTTTTTTTTTTTAAGGGCAGAGATATTTAGTACAAAAGAGATAAATCTTTTATGCAACATTTTGCTCGGCCCTTAAAAAAGCCCTGTTTTTTTTTTTCTCAGCAACCACCTGTGTCATATATAGGCAGCACCAAGAATAAATTAAAGTATAGATTGAACCAGCATATAAATAATTGGAATAAAAAGAAGCTAAGACAGCATTAACCCAATACTGTATGGAAAATCAACAATGTCCAAGGTTTGAAGATATTAAAATTATTAAGAGCTGTAAAAACAAAAGGCAGTTAAGAATTGCAGAATCAGTGTTAATTGAAAAAAACAGATCAAGATTATGCAACATTAATGAGCCTAGTAACTTAAACGAACAATGGAAAGCCCTAATAAAAATTGAACAGCAGCTTAGAAAGAAAAAGGGGAAAAAAGAGCAGTAGGGACAATAGATGGCGCCAGAGACAATGATTCAGAGATAGTGACTGGGGCCTGTGCCTCGATGGCTCTGCTCACTTGAGCTGTGGTGGGCGGGTGAGACACCTGCCTCCTGATGATGACAGTGGTCTGTTGAAAGTACTAGAGGATTGTGTGTGAGGGGCTGAATGAGTGTGACACTTGCAGTGGGAGTGGCAGGGGTTGTGAAACAGAAGGAGCAGTTTGGTACTTACAGTTGACAAAGGTTTAACCACCTAGGAATGTATGGTTATGTAAATTATGTACATAGTTTTTAATTGAATTGTATGAATGAGTAGTATGTGTGGGTTTTTTTATGGAATTGACAAGCTTTATAGTAGCATCTCATAAGGCTAAAAAAAAAAAAAAAAAAAATACGATGTTTCACACCCGGAAGTAAAAATCGTAAGCAAGATGTCTGTAAACCTTGGAAGCCCAGAAACATTACGATGATTGACAAGTTGGAAGTGTGTTGTCGATGGAGGTTACCTTGATCTTTAGGGTGAGTGATAGGTACTTTCTAATAGTTTTTCAGTTATTTGGCAATATTTTTTTTTTTTTTTTGAAGGTTTAATGACCAACATGATAGGTTATAAGTATTCACCTGTCCCAGATTTAGCACCACTGGTTCCAGGGAATGGAGAGAGCCAGGACTGTAAGACAAATGCAACATCCATGCCCATCTTGGACAAATGGTCAGAAGCCATTGATTAGACCACTGTGCCACCGGGGTGGCAAAAAATAAATTCATGCTAAAGTTACGTAAAAAACAAAGGCAACAGGAGAACTTTTTAAACTTTTTGGTCTTCTTCAACTCAAGTTTTGAAAAGAAATGTTTAAGATGTTGCCAGATCTCAGTCCTTGTGTTCTTGTAGGTGGTTTCCCGAATTGGAATTCATAGTTTCTTTTTTTCTTTCAGACTGAGATTTCCAGATCTCGGGAATAATTTGGGGGAAGTTCAAATTGCTGTTATCAGAGGAAAGAAATTTTTCTAGGCTTTCAGGGTAACAAAGTACATACCATTTTGAGAATGGGGTGAATCACTCTTTCCAACAGAGTTCTACTGAGAAACTTGCATTATACGAGCAAGCACTCTGTCTCAGCGCAAAAGCAAAAATAAAGTCACTGCATTAAAGTTAATAGCCTTCCACCACATAGTCATAAAGGCATGTGGGAGAAAGCATTTACAAAAATAAGGACACTTCAAGAATGATCTATGACTGCCTGTAATAAATAAGGAGGATTAAGATATTAATTTTTCAGAAGAATCCTGAATAGCATTGAAAGACAAATTTGAATTCAGGTGAAAATTGCAGTTGGATTGAGTTATTTAAATTTTCCTGATTTTCTTATCCTTACAAGCATTTCTACAGCTGTTAGTATCCTGATAATTTATGGTTACCAACAAGCTGGGAAACATCTAGTGGAATGAAAATTACAGATCAACACTTATGCATAGTCAACTTTTTTGCAGAATTATTTGAAATATTCATGCATCTCTCTCTCTCTTAAAAACAACAAGCAAAAGAATGAACATCACTTGCAGACAGTGTGTTCAACATTTGTTTACATCAATTTTTCTATCACAATAAACACACAACATTAAAATAAAATAAAGTCTGCATTTTACAGTTAACCACGACAGCAGTAAATAAATGTATGTGTGTGGGGTATATGTGCGTGCTCTAGGTATGAAAACTTTTAGAATACAGAGGGAAAGGGTCTCAAAAAAAAAAAAAGTTGTTTTTAAAACTCCAGCCAAAATACATGGCTTTCTTTTTTCCCCTCACATCTCTAATTCCTAACTGCAAATATGTAGAGAATGTATATCACTCAGCTACATTAAAATTTATGTCAGTCAAACACAACTACATCCAGCCTTTCGTATAACAAACGTCAATAGATATTGAATGACAGAAATTCCCACACGTATGAAACACCCAAGTGCCCAAATGAGCCCAATCATTCATAGTGTCTTAGGAAAATACTAAAATAAGAGAAAGGATATTCATTAACCTTAAATATGCTGACAAATTTAACTTTCTGCTCCAAGAGAGAGAACCGAAAGGGACTTTAATGTCAGTTGATGTACAAAGCAAAGAAAATGAATGCCAATTTTTAAATTTAAGTAAAAGTGAAGTTATGGTAACTAAAAAGTTAATACACATTTTGAAATATATATAAAAAAAAATTGAGAACCAAACAAGCTGAACTTGGCTGCTGTTGGAAATTGGACTTAGAAGAGGCAGCCCAGCCGCTGGTAAATTGTTAGTGGGTGACGTAAGGCCTACAACGGGGGTACACTGATGGTTTTGACTCGTGTGAGGAGAAGTGCGAACACAGACAGATGCGCGATTGAGAATTTAAGAAGTTTGTTATCTTGTTGTGTAAAATGTTTCTGTGAGAGTCAGTGTCTTTGTGTTTTTATTTGTGCATTTATAAACGGATTAAAATTATCACCCTTGTCGCCTATTACTTTGTCCGAGTGACTGCTCAAAGGTAAGATTTGCTTTCCAATGAAATGTTTAAAACAATTTTGGTGCCCAACGTGGGGTGACTCTAGTTGATATTGCTCATGCCTGAGATTAAGATATACTAAATTTTCGAACATGGCGACCGAAGCACAGAAAAAAGCTCGAGAAACTAAAGGGGAAAAGGTCACTTACTACTAAACTTCTGAATAAAATCACAGAATTATTGGAATGATAACAAGAAATAAATAAATATCGATGATTTAGAAGAATTACCTGCTGAATAAGAAATAAATGAAAATTTATATAAAGAGAAACCACTGACAAAATCTCTTGCTGCTGACTTAGCTAAATTCTGGAAAAGAGTGCCACCATGACACGAGTCAGAACAAAAGGAAACCTCACACTCATTGTGCTATTTGTATTAGCAACCCCCTCCTCCCTCCCATGAAGAATGGAGTAATACTTAGGCCCTCAAAACACTTGACTGTGCTGTGTGTGTCTGCTTACTTCCCACCAAAAGTAAATATCTTCAGAGAACAGCCTCTCTAATGAACATGACCAACAGACACAAGTGACAATGACGTCGCCAAAATGCAAATATCTGCATTTTTAGAAACGCAACCAAAATTAAGATCTTCATTCTTTTTTTTAATGTACATACACACAATGTTTAGACAAAGTTCATACTTTTCCAAGCAAAATAAATTCAAGCACTTTTCGAGGAATTTTTATAACCAAATTACCATATGTATGTGCTGTCAGTCGGTAGGTATTTTAGCAAATTCAAACTATTAAACTTAGTTGGGATGGCACCTTCAATAACCTGCCTGTCATCCCCTGCCTTCCTGTTTGTTGGTTTATTTTATTAACTTTGAATTGCCCCTCTGTTTTGGTGTTTTTCGAAATCATTTTATTTTGTGGTTGGTTGGTTGGTTAGTTAATTGATGTTAATGGCGCAAGGGCCATGGTTGGCCAAAGAGCGCCAAACAAAAGACATCAAAACAAAACAAAATCAATAAAAAACGTACACAAGGTTAAAAACAGGCTGATGTGGTAAAAACGAAATATGATAGTGAACAAGGTAAAATCTAGATAAGTTTAAAAAAGTCAATATCTTGTAAAAACGAAAACACTGCTTTCATGTCGCAGGCTTCGCCAATAATGGTTTGCAGCATAGCTGCTCCTTCGTCCAACAGATGAGAGTGAAAATGACGAAAACGATGATCACAAAACCGAACACAAGTACACAAAACATGAAGGACAGTGAGACGACAGTTGCACGCCTCACACACCGGGACACTCTCGCCACACAGCAAAAAGCGGTGAGTAAAACAACAGTGCCCAATGCGGAGACGTGCAAGAACAACTTCCTCACGACGGTTCTTCCGCAAACTAGACTTCCACAGTCCGATCTGTGGTTTGATGGCATAGAGTTTATTGCTGCCCTGCTGAGACCACAGGGACTGCCACTCATCCAAAACAAATGTCCGGATCAAAGGTCTAAAATCATGGAAAGACAGTGGCAGCCGAGCTGGCAACATGGAGGAAACAGACCTGGCAGAGAGATCTGCCAGCTCGTTACCCCGGATCCCAACATGGCCAGGAACCCAACAGAATCGGACCAGGAAGCCATCACCCTCCAAAGTTCCAAGAAGACGACGGACATCACGGATGACAGGTGAGTCCGTGTCCTCTGGAGAAGATAAAACATGGATGACGGACTGGGAATCGGAGCAAATCAAAGCGCGACGATGAGATCTAGACCGTATGTGACACAAAGCGAGGTGTACCGCCCGCATCTCTGCCAAAAAGACGGTGGATTCAGGCGGAAGCCTCTCAGCATGGGAGGCATCGCCACACACGAATGCGGATCCAACAACCTCACCGGATTTCGACCCGTCAGTAAATACACGCACGAAATCCGGGGAAGAGAGACTGTTTCTCGGCAAAGAGCTGCTGGTACACCAGAGCAGGAGTGGAAGACTTTGGCCACACACAAAGGGAAAAGTCAGCCGTTGCTTGAACCGGCTGCCAAGGCGGTTCATTGTAGAACCGGGTCAAACCAATCCTTGACAAGTCTAGACCAGCATCGCGCACTATGGCAGACATCCGAATCCCGAACGTCGGAACACAGGATGGGCGGTTGGAAAATAAGCGGACACAGTCCGGTTGGAAGATGGAACCATGCAGCGGATGATCAGGAAGAGATTTCAGTTTTGTGTAAAACTGAAGAGACAGCTGCTTATGACGGATGCATAACGGCGGCTCATGAGCCTCCGCATACAGGCTATGCACGGGAGAGGTACGGAAAGCACCAGTGCATAGCCGCAGAGCCTGGTGATGGACAGGATTCAGAGGCCGCAACACGGAAGGACGTGCCGAACCGTACGTTATGCAACCGAAGTCTAACTTTGACCGAATCAGAGAATGGTAAATGCGAAGCATTGAGCACCTGTCAGCCCCCAAGATGTTCGAGAGAGGACCTTCAGGATACTCAATGACTTCGTGCACCTCACCTTCAAAGACTGGATGTGAGGTCGGAAGGTGAGTGCTCGGTCAAAAGTTAGCCCAAGGAACTTGACTTCTGACACCACAGGGATGGTAGAACACCCCAGACGGAGGTTAGGGTCTGGGTGAAGACCCCGTTTGTGGCAAAAATGCACGCAAACGGTCTTCTGGGTCGAGAAGCCAAATCCATTGTGGGAGGCCCAGGTAGAGATCTTATTAATGGCCGACTGCAGCTGCAGCTCAATGGTGCGCATGTTGACAGATGCGCAAGAGATCTGCAGATCATCCACGTACATGGAGCCACGAACCGACGGAGGAAGTAGAGTGAAAATATGATTTACACGAAGGATGAACAATGTCACAGAAAGAATGGAGCCTTGAGGGACACCCTGCTCTTGTGGGTATAACGCAGAGAGGGTCGATCCGACGCGCACACGGAACATCTGGTTCTGGAGAAATCCGGCAATGAAGGTTGGCAAATTTCCCCGCAATCCGCAGTCACGCAGATCACGGAGAATGCCGTATCTCCAGGTTCGATCGTAAGCTTTTTCCATGTCGAAGAACACGGAGACCATGTGCTGACGCCGGACAAACGCCTCCCGGACAGATGTCTCAAGGCGAAGATGATGATCGGAGGTGGAACGGAATTTCCGAAATCCACTCTGATGAGGTGAAAGAAGGTGACGTGATTCCAAATAAAAAACCAAACGAAAATTGATGATGCGCTCTAGTACTTTGCAAAGGCAGCTCGTCATAGCAATTGGTCGGTAGTTCAACGGGTTAGCGGGATCTTTACCAGGTTTGAGAACAGGAACGACAATGGCAGTGCACCAAGATTCGGGAAAGTCACGCTCGTGCCAGATCCTGTTAAACAGGACCAGCAGACATTCAAGAGAGGACGGAGAAAGGTGCTTCAGCATTTCATAATGGATGTTATCCGGTCCGACAGATGTTCGGCCAGACCGATTCAGGGCAATCTTCAGTTCGACGGCAGTCAGCGGTCTGTTATAATCGGCAGCGGAAAATGGTCCAAAGGAAACCTTGGACCATTCAAGCCGCAGCTGTACCTGCCGGAACGAAGTAGCGTAATTGCGGCTGCTGGACACCGAAGAAAATGCGGCGCCCAGACAGTCAGCAATACCCTGAGCGTCAGCAACCGTTCCTCCACCACTCTCAAGAATGGAGATTTCCCCAGAAGGGTACTTACCCCGAATCTTGCGGATCCTGTCCCAAACGATCTTAGAGCTGGTAGTGGTGCTAATCCCGGATACGTATCGTATCCAAGATTCCCGTTGGCTACGACGACGTACCAAACGCGCGTAAGATTTGGCTCTCTTGAAAGCAAGTAGGTTCGCGTCGGTGGGGTACCGACGAAACCTACCCCAAGCCCGATGTTGGGCCTGACGAGCTGCCTTGCAAGTGGAATTCCACCAAGGTCGCGGACAACGTGGAAGTTTAGTCGAAGACTGAGGGATGGGAAAGTCTGCCGCGTGCACAATACAATCCGTTACCGCCGCAACAGCTGCATCGATCGTACCCGAGGTCACCATGACTGGAGTAATGATCGCTGAAGCCGTGAATGAGTCCCACTTGGCTCGATCGATAACCCATCTAGCAGGGCGAGTAGGATGACGGTACCCGTCACCTGCTAGACGGAGAAAGATGGGAAAATGATCACTGCCAAGGGGATCATCAGACACGCTCCAGGACCAGTCAGGATATAACGATGGCGAACTCAAGGACAGATCAATGGCTGAGTACGAGCGGGTGGGTTCATGAAAACAAGTGACTGCCCCGGTGTTGTGGAGACAGAGGGACGTGTTGGAGAGAAGGGACTCAACAACACGGCCCCTGGAGTCACGAGTGGTAGAGCCCCACAACGGATTGTGTGCATTGAAATCTCCTAAGATGAAGAAAGGAGGCTGCAGCTGGTCGACTAAATCTTCCAGATCCGAAAGGCTCACTGCTACATTTGGCGGCATGTAAATGGAACACACTGTGAGCAGTGTGTCCACAAACAGTCTCACTGCCACTGCCTGCAAAGATGTCTGAAGGACAACTGCAGTGACAGGAATACCATGAGGAACAACAACGGCCACTCCTCCGCAGGCGATGACACCTTCCTCATGATCTTTGCGGAAAATGGAATATCTGCGCAGCGGAAAAGTGTCCGTTGTTCGAAGCTTTGTCTCCTGGAGGCAAACGCACACAGGTGTGTGCGAAGACAGTAAGCCTTTCAGATCATCAATTCTGGGTCGCAGACCTCGGCAATTCCACTGAACAAGCGTAGCCATAATGAAAAATAAAAGGAAAGGATGAAAAACGAAAATGACAGACGACTAGAATGTCTCCGAGTCGTCCATCAGCTCCAGACCATCTGCAATGTCCGGAGGCAACACAGGGCTGCGCTACCGGGGGTTTTTGTGGTTTTACCCCGCTCTGTTTCGAGGGGGACGATCCTGGTTTTACCTTTGCCGGCTTCTTCTTAGATGCGCCCTGGGACTGGGTCCCAGTGCTGGCATAGGATGTTGTCTACACAGAGGATGTTTTAGGCGTCGATGTTGATGGCGCCTTGGATTCAATGCGGCGAGACTTCAGTTCCTCCAATCCGGCAGCAACGATGTCCTCAAAATCATAAGGACACCGCGCTGGGAAGGTCACTTCAGTCTGCACTGCAACAGTAGCCTTCTGGACCACAACCGATGCATAGGAGCGCCGGCCAGTTGGTAGAGGAGCTATCCGCCGTCTGGCTTCAGGATAAGACAGATGTTCTGTCGTCTTCAGGCGTTGGATAGCCTGCTCCTCGATCCACTTTAGGCACTGCTTAGAAGAAGCCGGGTGAGAACCCTCGCAATTGACACAATGATCCGCCTCAGCGGAGCAGTCCGCCAAAGAGTGTTCTGGCGACCCACAGCGACCACACTTCGCTACATTACGGCAAGACTGCTGGGAGTGACCGTAATGCTGGCACTTGAAACATCTCAAGGGGTTCGGAATGTAGGGTCGAACATCGAGCCGCAAGTACCCCGCCTTGATGGAAGTCGGCAGGGTAGGGGAGTCAAATGTGAGCACGATGTTCCGGGAGGGAATAGACTTCCCATCCCGCCGGAAAAGAATGCGGCGAACCCCAGTGACATGTTGTTCCCAAGTTCTTCCAGCAATTCCTCATCACTGCATTCCAGCAGGTCGCGGGAGTTGATAACACCGCGAGAGGAATTGAGGTAACCATGGGGAGATATTTGGACTGGAACGTCCAGCAGAACGGTCGTCTCCAGCAAGGTGGCACTGTGACGAGGATTGGAAGTCTCCACAAGAAGATCCCCTGACGGGAGCTTCTTGACACTCTTTGGTGAGCCCGCAACGGCCTGAAGAGCCTTATTAATCCAGAAAGGACTCTTCGAACCGAGGGATTGTGCTGGATCAACAGAATGAATAAGAAGAAACAGAGCGTTGCAGTTGGAACTGAGTATATTCTTAGTGGAGGAGGGCGACCCATCCTCCACACGGCGCTTCAAAAGAACAGCATGGGAAACACTTTTGTTTGCCATTAAGAAGAGAAAAGATTCGTCCGCCGACCTCCCCACCCACTACCGAGCCCAACGAGGGAGAGCCGGAGGTCCGCAAGCCCAAGAGGACGCAGGACACGGCTCTAGGGATAGTCAGCGGATATAGCAAGTTGGTAGGGCAGACACACGCTCAGCGTGCACCCAGACTTTCCCGTGCCCGGAGAACACCCCTTTGGCATGCCCACCCTACCCCCCAACTCACCCAGCCGAACAGAACGACAAGCCACTAGAAGTCTGGACGCAACTCGGCCACAGACTCCCTGACCAGGAGTGGGTTAGCTCCCAGCCTCCCGTTTAGGGTGAAGCAGAGGGCAAAGAGGAGTGTTGGTATCTGGAGACACTACAACCCGGCCCCCAAATACCTCAGCCTCCAGCATCCTCATTTCCACCTGTACGGGTCACCGCACACGGCAAACATGCAGGTAGGTCTAAGCTAACCAGCTCCGGAAAAACAGAAAATGTAACATAAAAGAGAAAAGACAGGGAAGAGAACGAGGAACAAAACCCGGAGCTGGCGCCTCATCACAACCTCAGCAGCCTACAACTGAGGCGGGTACATGTCATTATATGAACTTAAGACGAAAAAGCAAAACAATAAGAGAAAATCGGCTCGGGCCGTGGGGACGCCATCCCCCATCAGCTGGATGAACAGCTGTCCCTTCGGTGATGTTATCGTCCAAGAGTAAACGAAAAGTACTCCGTCACAAGGTGAGCTCGGGCCGTGGGGGCGCTCGCTCCCCAAAAAACTGGTAAACCAGTTATCCCCGTGCGGGGTTTTTTATTTTGTGGAATGTTTTAAAAGGGTACATTATTTTTGTATTCATCTGCTGGTATGTTATTTATTGTTTGCTTCAATTTTTTTGTTTTTGATGAATTTTTTGATGCAGCCTGGAGATGAAGGTCCACTTGTGAAGCACAAGCAATTCCTAGAAGTTCCACCTTCCAGCAAGAATGCGCCCCTAACCCGAGTCAACAGAAGTCCATCATGATTTGTGAATACATCATTCCGCTTATTTTACTCCCGTGGCTGACATTTTACTCAGTAGTGATGTCATAGCTAAGGTACCAGCTGTTCATATGCTCTTCTGAGTTGAACGCAAGTTCTGCACTATTTGATCAGCTTGGTGTTTTTATCAGAACTACACAGAAATCTCCTATACACCTTTTTAGCGCAATTATTTTACACATGCTCTTTCATATCATTATTTAAAAACAAAACAAACATTTTTTCAAGCACTATTTACGAAGTCTTAAACTTTTTCAAGTACTTTCAAGTACGGTACTTGAAAATGACCCCCACCCCCCAGGACTTTTCAAGGTTTTTAAGGTAGGTGCGAACCATGTTAGAAAACAACTACGTACTTTTTTACATTTTCTAACCGTAGGTTGAAGAAGCGTATATGCTCCAGCTTTGTCCGTCTGTCTATCCACACAATAACTCGTATAAAAATGGCTCGATTTCGATGAAATTTTAGTGTGTGGTGGGGACCACCTGGAAACAAACCCTATTGAAAATGGGCAAAATGGGGTCAAAGGCCTGGACATAGGAGCGAAATCCATTCCATTGCCCTTATGCGTCAAAACTTGTAAAAAATGGTTTGATTTCACCAAAATTTTGGTATGTGGTAGGGGACCACCTGGGGATGAACCCTATTAAAAATGGGCAAAATGGGATCAAAGGTCAGGACACAGGAGCAGGATCCATTCTATTGCCCTTATGCTTCCTAACTTACGTAAAAAAATTTTGATTGTGACAAACTTTATCATGTTGTTCTGGAGGAATACTGAAATGGTTCTGTTGAATATCATCGAAATGGGGTCAAATGTCAGGGCACAGGAGAGAGATTTATTCCACAGCCATTCTCCTCATAACTTGACTAAAAATGCTTCTATTGCGACAAAACTTTAGTGTGTTGTTCCAGAGGTATACTGAACCAATTCTGTTTAATATCATCAAATGGGGTCACAGCCATTATCCTCATAACCTGAGTAATAACTTGAGTAATGATTTCTGGTATGTTGGAAAGTGTATCATAATCAATGCATTGCATGATTTTACTAACTTGTTAGCCACAGTTCATGCTCTAATAAGAACTTTCAGACTCTAACAATGCAGTAGAAGTACACACTCTGCGCCTTCAACTCCATAATCAGGTTAACTTTGCCAGGGGTTTGGGTAGAAGGATGCATTCACTGATGTCTTCAATGAAATGGATTTGTACAGAGCTCAAAACCACATCAGTTGGATGGGAAGAAAAAGACCTTAGCCATGACAAGAGCTTTCGAAAGAGTTATGCAGCAGACAGTTTCTAATGCAAATTTTTGCAGACAGCAAGCTTGTAAGCACATGGGCTGTACACAAGGTGGGTCACATATAGGTTTGTATTATTCATTCATATTGTTCAATAGCATACATCATGCAGCATTACATGTTTTACAGGGGATTGATTCATCCCAGGAATTAAACAATGTAAGGTTTATGTAAGAGGTGGCATAAAGCTTGATTCCAGCTAAGTAATCCCTCCCCCTTCATTTTGGGGTTTATCTATTATGAGCACCTAAGGCTATAAAGCTGCTCACCTCTAATTTAGAGTCTGTGCCTCATCCAGGAATCGAACCCAGGTGCATCTGTGATAATTAGGCAAGAAACCTCATCCTCTGACTACTCAGCCACCACGGCAGACATGCCAACCTTCAAAATCTGAAAATTGGGAGATGTTTACAGCTCATAAAATTACACGAGCACTATTTTTTTATCAACATTTTCCAGACGTAGGAACAATTTTCCTGAGATAGTATTATTGGTCCATTAAAAGTTCTATAAAGAAAAAAAACAGCACAAAAATTGACACCCCTCCTCCACTGAAATTCATTTTCAGGTACATCGATACTGCAAGATAAGGAAAATGTAAAACAGCCCGCATGTTGTCAAACGAAACAGTTGGCTGTTATTTTATTCTTTACAAATAAAATAGCACCCAACTGTTTTCCATTTCTTCTTTAGGTTGTGCGTGAAGGTGAAGATGACAAAAAGCATCGTACCAACATCCCCTTTCGTTACAAGGCGAGGCCAACTGGAACTTACTCCCTTTTGTCGTTAAGTGAATTCACCCCAATTCAACTGTTTATCATAACTTAGAATGCACACGGCTTTGTTGAGGCGAGGGGTTGAAAGAAAGAACTGCAAGGAGAAGGCAGGGTAATTCCCATCTGTCAATCAATTAATGACCCTCCCCGGCATTCTAGTGCCAAAGCAGGTGACCTCTTTGCTGAAGGCGTCGTATGACAATCCGACTGGGAGAAAGTTTTTTAAAGCAAATTTTTTCCGTTTTTTAATACAAGTGAGTGAAATTTTTGCAGTGAATGAGATGTTACAGCATAAAGTTCAGTTTTAATTTTTGCCAGAATCCACTGAAAACTTTAGAAGTTATGCACTCATTTTTTTTTCAATTTTTATTACTGTTCAACCAGTAACTACATTTTTTTAAAATATTGTCATTGAAAAACTTTTTACCTCATTCGCACATCATTACGCGAAACAGAATCAACGAAGTCAGCGGTATCTGTCAAAACAAATGTCGAAGTGTCAAGCTTTTTTTGTTGCTGCTTTGATTGGAGGTTTAATGACCACCGTGAGCAACTCGGTGGGCTATAAAGCAATCACCCGCCCTTAATTTAGGTCCACTGGTTCCAGGGAAGGAAGAGAGCCAGTGCCGGAAAATAAATATAGCATCCATGCCTCACCGATATTTGAACCCAGACCTATCTCAGACAATTGGTCGAAAGCCAGCGCTTAGACCACTGCGCCAACGGGGGCGGCTTTCTTTTCGCAGATATGAGGAGAGGAAAAGTACGAAGATGATTACTGTAATGCCGCCTTGCATCGACGCAGAAATAAAAAGATTTCACAGGCGGTTTGAAATCTTTTTCTTCTGTGTTGATCCAAGGTGGCAGTTGATAGAATTTCGACCATTGCAACGGCTAATTATCGGCAAAAATCAAGAGAGTTTGATATTTATCCAGAGGGCGGGAGGAAGGGCTAAAAATCCGAAGTCTCCCCACTTAAATCCGGAGAGTTGGCACGTCTGTCATGGAAGTGAAAACATTTCAACAGTCAAGGTCAGCAGGTAGTGCAGTACAAACCCAAAGACAGAATCCAACAATCAACTAGCAACAAAACAGGATCATTGAATAGTTAAAATCACATCAAAATAAAGTTTCTTTTAGATAGTTTTGAAAGCAAAAAATGTCAAAATTTTGACTTTCTCTGCATTTTTTTTTTTTTAATTTGTAACTATTCAACTTTTAATATCTACAGGTAACAAGCAATATGGCACTGAATTTTTGGTTGTAATGAGCACGTCTTTTAAATCTATTCTGACACTAATTAAATTTATCGAAGCTATTTAGTCAATGGAACCGGTTAAGAAAACAATCAAACAGTTTCTATCATCAATAAAACATCCAGAAATAGAAACATCTACTTAGTTCCCCCAGTGGTTAAAAAGCATGTTATGAAAATTAACAATTGGCAAACAAAAAGTTCTCATAGCACAAGGAAGATATCAGAGACAAAGATTTTCAAATCAAACAGTTAAAAGAAGAAAATATAGAAGGAAACATAATGTAAGTCAATGTCTGCTAGTGGAATAATTCTGCTTAATGGAAAAGTTGAAAATAGGTGAAAAATATTTTTCGTGGAAAAAGCTATAATAAGGAAATAGAACTTTTTAAATACACTTCCCAGAAGCAGAGATAGCAAAAAAAAAAAAAAAAAAAAAAAAAAAAAGGATCTTTGCATTATTTAAAGGGCATAATGCTTCACATATCTGTTGTAGCAAATGGCATACAGAAAAGAATAAATTTCTCAATAATGTTTTTAGAAGTGGCAATACAGCTGCAAACTGAAGTACACAAACACACCTACCGACAGGACTGTGAACTACAAAATTCCTCATATATTAGCCTAAAGTGTTCTACACGGTAAATGGCATTCAGTGTTGAAAGAATTTTTTAAATCGCACATGTCAAAGCAGAGATATTGAGAAAAACAAATTAAGCTTTTGCTCCTCCTAGTGACAAAACGTGCCTCCTTTTGGGAAGAAAATGTGCACACGGAGTTTGCTTAGTAGTATCTGACCGAAGAAAAGTTTTTCAATCAGGTTTTTAGTCCCACAGATATTGTGCTGTAAACGGAAATATGATCCCACAACAAAGGAAGGATTTTTCAAATCGGACTCTTAGAAAGTAGAGATACTGACAAAAATAAGATATGCATCTATACCCCGGCAAAAAAAAAACATACATTATTTTAAGAAGTAAGAATTTTCAAAAAGGTTTTTTAATGTGAGCGATATCGGTCCATGAAAGGATTCTTTCAATCGAGTTTTCAGAAACACAGATTTTGCTGCAATTACATCAGAAGCAGAAATTAACCCTTACGCCTTCTGGTGGCCGAACCATTCTTTACCAAATATTAGAAATAATATGCAAAACATTTCCAATCAGGAGCTTTACGCGATATAGGAAAAAAATTTCAAATCGGAGTTTTAGAAGCACAGGTATCGGGAGAAACGTAATTTACCTTAACATTGCCTAGTGGAAAGTCTATGAATTACTTGAAAATTTTGATAATTATATGAAAAACATTTTGTGCTGGAAACACTAACCAACAAAGAAGGAATTTTTCAAATTTGACACTTAGAAGCAGAAATATTGACAAAAATAAGATATACATCTATGGCCCCTGGCAGAGAAACTATGCATTATTTTAAGAAAATATTCTGAAAAAGTTTATCGACGCGAGTGGTATTGGTTTACAAAAGAATATCTTCAATCAAGATTTTAGAAGCTCAGATTTTGCTGTAAATAATCAGAAGCCGAAATTAACACTTATGCCCTCTGGTGGCCAAAGTATTTTTTACCAAAAATCAGAAATCCCATGCAAAAGATTTTTCCGTCGAGAGCTGTATTTGGTGCAGAAAGAATGTCTCAAATCAGAATGTTAGAAGCAGAGATATCAGGGGAAATGCAATTTACTTTTACGCCCCAGCAAAAATCTACGTGTAACTTGAAAAAGTGACTATATCTAAAACAGTCTTCTACAAAAATGGAATCCAAAGGTACAAGAATTTTTTCAGTACACTTTTTTAATCACAGAATTCCAGGACTTTTCCAGGACATTTCGGATTTTTTTCCAGGAAATATGATACAAACACTCTTACTTAAAATATAGTGAAACCACAGGTCTGTTCAACTTGTAATCTACAACAAACAACTCCCTGCATGCTTGAGCAAACTTAATACAGAATGCAGAATGTTGAATATGATGTCTGCTACAGCTAATAAGAAGCTTAGAACAGGGGTGCTTATTCTGTGAAATCAAATTTCCTGAAACCAAACCCAAATTTCCTGAAATTAACGTAGATCAATACTTACAAAAAAAAAAAAAATCAGAATATATGTATTACATTCGTAATTTATTTCATAAGTTCTGATATTTTTTTAAAGAACAGTGGCCTTTATAAAATTTTACTAATTGCAAATTTCCAGTGTTTGGCCCTTCAAAGCTATAAATAATACTCATAAAAAGTAAAATACTGAGAAAAAAATATAAAAGCTGCTCAGGAAATCTTTGTCATTGCATTGAAACCAATGACAAAGATTTCCTGAGCAGCAACCAGCAGGCATCCCAAAGGGAAGGGGTGAACAAAAAGTCAGCAGGGAGATCCTCCCTAGATTTCTGTGATGATGAGATGAGAAGTCTTGAAGGTCAAAAGCAGCAGACAGAGTGGGTGGGCCACTAAGCCCTGGGGTGGGGCAGAAGCAAAGGGGCACTGCCAGGAAAAGAAAGGGGTGAGAAATTTCTGTTTGGAGTAGCTCTGGGCAAACCCAGCACCAAACCACAAAGGAAAGCAAACAGTTAACACACTTTTAGAAGACAAATATAACATTAGGTTGGGGTTGGGGGTGGGGGTGGGGGTGGGAGGGTATTTCTCCCAGCTGAATCGGGTAGACACAGAGTGGACCTGTTTCTCTTCTACTCTGTGGGGGTAGATTGGCAGTCAGATTTCCCAACTCCCAGTGGAATTGAGTTTTGCTTTGGCCACCAACCAAGGGAAAACAGGGAAAGGACAAAGACAGGCCTTGTCACTGGCTATAAAATAAAAATTCTAAAAAAAAAACCCCCAAAAAAAACAAAAACGCCGAAAATTCCAGTACAACGCCGAAAATTTCCGTGAAAAAAAAACGCCGAAAATTTCCGGAAAATAAGCACCCCTGCTTAGAATCACAGATAAATATTGAAATACCAAAACTTCACTGAAAATGTAAGTAACCAGGTTTAATTTCAACAAAACTTTTGTAAATATTATACAATACTGATTTTGAGAAAAAAAATTCTTCTACTTTGGCTTTAGTTCAATTATTGAAGCAAATTATAGAATAAACCCCACACCCCCATAAAACTAAAAAAATATATAAGTATAAAATATAGTTAGGACATAAATGTGGAATTACTCTTGAAATGCTTTCATATACCACACGATCAATATAAAAAATACCATTTATATTTTATTATTTTGAAATAATGCTTACATTAGAAATTCAAGGATAAGGAAAGCTGAACTATTTGAAACTTTTTCAAAGAAACAAAGGAATTATTATTTCAATTAAATTAATGTAAAAATGTTACCACTACTGTACTTCATTATTTTAGGCTTAATATGTAGTTCTTTCTGGGGTTACTCTATGCATAATAAATTGTATTATAATAGAATGTATACAATTCATGAAAAATGTAGTAATACGGCTACTCACAATGTTTCCAACACGTTATGTACATAGGAATGGTTTCTTAGCACCTGTGCCACAACTCCGCTTAGTCGCCGTAATTCCAAAAAAATTCCTTTGCGAAAAAAAATTTCTCGGTCATATTATCAATTCAACATTTAACATGTAAAGGTAACAACACAAGTTGCAATCTCAAGAATAGACTAAAGTCAAAACGTACAGAACATCATGAACTACAAAAAGACCAGATAACCAAAGTCAAACATACAGACATCACGAATGACAAAAAGCAGATAACACGAAACATGGTAGTAAAATGGTATATAGGTGAAATGAAGTAAAAGAAAAGAATAAGGTCAACGCCTTCAAACCATGGTCATATAGTTTGAAGGTGTTGACCTTATTCTTTTTCTTTATTTCACCTATATACCATTTTACTATCATGATTCATGTTGTTATCTGATCTTTTTTGTCGTTCGTGATGTCTGTATGTTTGACTTTGGTTATCTGGTCTTTTTGTAGTTCGTGATGTTCTGTAGGTTTGACTTTAGTCCATTCTTGGGATTGCAACTTATGTTACCTTTACACGTTAAATGTTGAATTGATAATATGACGATGAGAAACAAAAATTTCACAAATGAATTTTTTCGGAATTACGACAACAGGCGGAGTTGTGGCACAGGAGCTAAGAAGCCATTCCTACGTCCATTGCTTCATTTTTCATGAATTGTATGATATGTTCTTTTATAATGCAATTTATTATGCATAGGGTCATGCCAGAAAGAACTATATATTAAACCTAAAATAAAGTGAAGTACAGTCAGTAGTGGTAATGTTTTTACATTAATTTAATCATACTTTATGCCACATAATAAATGCATGCAATATAGCGTAGTTAATACACATATTTAAATGTTGTTGAATTATTATTTCTTAAACAAATATTTATGGGAGCAAGAATGTATAATACATTTTATTTAGGGCAGGAAATTTCAACATAAAGTATTCTAATATTGATGCTCTAGGTGTATTTCTTTATATAGCTATATTTTTAGCTCGTCTTTCGTAAAAAAGATTGTGCTTCTGTCATCGGTTTGTCCGTCCGTTTGTCTGTCTGTCTGTCTGTCTGTACCCCACGATATCTCTGCAACTATTTAAGTCCGATTTGAAAAATTCTTTTTGCATTCGGAAGCTTGAAATATGCAAATGATGATCCTTCATTTCGTTTTTTTTTTTACGATGTGCAATTTCGCCGGTAGAGGGCGTAAATGTAGATGATGTCGAATTCAAAAATACGTTTTATTCCACATATTTGCTTCTAAACATCCGATTGAATTTTTTTTTATCTTTCGATTTCATTTATGTCAAAGAGTATTTTAGATATAGTTACTTTTTCAAATTACGCACAGATTTTCCACTAGGGGGCGTAAAAGTAAATTACATTTTTCCCCGACAACTCTTCTTCTAAAACTTCGATTTGAAAAATGTTTTCTTCAGCAGATACATCTCCTGATGGAAAATCTTTTGCATATAATTTCATATTTTTGGGTAAAGAATACTTTGGCCACCAGGGGGCGTAAGAGTTAATTTTTGCTTCTGATGTATTTGCCATAAAATCGGAGCTTCTAAAATATAGATTGAAAAATTCTTTCGTGGGCTGATGCCACTTACATCTATAAACCTTTTCGGAATATTTCTTCTTAAAATATTGCACAGTTTCTCCGCCAGGGGGCGTAGATGTACATCTTATTTTTGTCAATATCTCTACTTCTAGGAGTCAGATTTGAAAAATTCCTTCTTTGTTGGATAGTGTTTTCCGTGTGACATGTTTTTCATATAATTTCAAAATTTTCAAGTAATTCATAGACTTTCCGCTAGGGGGCGTAGCGGTAAATTGCGTTTCCCCTATACCTCTGCTTCTAAACCTCCGATTTGAAAAATTCTTTCTGCACTGAATACAGCTCCTGATGAGAAATCGTTTGTGCATAATTCCTAATTTTTGTAAAAAAAATAGTTTGGCCACCAAAGGGCGCAAATCTTAATTTCAGCTTCTGTTGTATTTGCAGCAAAATATGAGCTTCTAAATTCTTGATTGAAAAAAACGTCGTGTGTTGATCGATACTAGTCATGTCGACAAACCTTTTAGAAATATTTTCTTCTTAAAATAGTGCATGGTTTCTACGCCAGGGGGCGTAGATGTATATCTTATTTTTGTCCATATCTCTACTTCTAGGAGTAACGATTTGAAAAATTCCTTCTTTGTTGGATAGTGTTTCTAGTGTGACATGTGGTTCATATAATTTCAAAATTTTCAAGTAATTCATAGACTTTCCGCTACGGGGCGTAAATGTAAATTGCGTTCCCCCCTATATCTCTGCTTCTAAATCTCCGATTTGAAACATTCTTTCTACACCGCATACAGCTTCTGATGGGAAATCGTTTGCACATATTTTCTAATTTTTGTAAGAAATGGTTTGGCCACCAGGTGGCGTAAGTCTTAATTTTTGCTTGTGTTGTATTTGCTGCAAAATATGAGCTTCTAAAATCTCGATTGAAAAAAAGTCGTTTATTGACCGATACTACTCATTTCGACAAAACTTTTAGAAAAATTTTCTTCTTAAAAAAAAATGCATGGTTTCTACGCCAGGGGGCATAGATGTATATCTTATTTTTGTCAATATCTCTACTTTTCTAAGAGTCCGATTTGGAAAATTCCTTCTTTGTTGGATAGTGTTTTCGATGCGAAATGTTTTTCCTATAAATTCAAAATTTTCAAGTAAATCACAGACTTTCCGCTAGGGGGCACAAAGGTAAATTGTGCTTTCTTTGTTATTTCTGCTCCTAAAGCTCCGATTTAAAAAATGCATCCTGTATCGCATACAAGACCTGATGGAAAATATTTTTCACATAATTTCTAATGTTTGGTAAAGATTGGTTTAGCCACCAGGGGTCATAAGTGTTAATTTCTGCTTCTGAAGTATTTGTTACAAAATCTGGGCTCCTGAAAACTCGACTAATTTTTTTTCTTGGACCGATACCGCTTATATGGATAAACCTTTTGAGAATACTTTCTTCCTAAAATAATGCATGGTTTTCCCACCAGGGGACGTAAAGTTACATCTTATTTTTGTCGATATCTCTGTTTCTAAGAGTTCGTAAGCTCACGATTCCGTTTACAGCAATATCTGAGGGATTAAAAACCCGATTGAAAATCTTTTTTCGTCAGATCTATTGTTTTCCATACCGGTTCCACTGACTTTGAATAGCTTTGATAAATTTAATTTACGTCAGAACGGATTCAAAAGACGTGCTTATTACACCCGAAAATTCGGTGTCATCTTTCTTGTTTAAATTTGTACTTAGTAGCAAACAAAGTATGCACAAAAATTTCCAAAATGAAATGAAAGAGAATAACGGGAAAATCTTAAATCCAAGGGCTATGTGTATCAACAGTAATCAAGGCAATTTAACAGGGTATGAGTAGACAACTAAAATATAGCAGATGGAAAGTGATTAGCTCAGAAAATACTAAGAAACCGTTACATTTAAGTTTCTGATATTAGAAAGCAATCTGATTTTGTGGCTAATCTACATATAAGTGAAAGTTTGTATATTTGTCCGCTATACAAATATACAGTTTTTAACTTAAAACCACCAAATTTGGTATACTATCTCATGGACTCTAACTTAGACCGTAGAAGAGTTTTGGAAGGGATCGGAGCCCGGGGGAAGGAGGTCAAGGGGGGCCCCCATACAAAATTTTCGTTATTTAAGTTAAAATTTCTAGTTTCCATTTTTGAACCACCAAATTTGGTACACTATCTCATGGTACTCTGACAGACCGTAGACGGTTTTGGGAAGAGGTCAGAGCCCGGGGGTCAAAAGGCCCCCCCATGCAAATTTTTTGTAAGTTCTACAGTTTTTAATTTACAACCACCAAATTTGGTAAATTATCTCACGATACTTTGACATAGACCATACATGGTTTTTGGAAGAGGTCGTAGCCCGGGAAGTCAAGGAGCCCCCATACATACAGTTTTCAATTTAGAACCTCTAAATTCGGTATACTATCTCATGGTACTCTGACTTAGACCGTAGATGGTTTTTAGAAGGGGTCGGAGCCAGGAGTCAAGGGGAGCCAACACAAAATTTCCGTAAAATGTACAGTTTTCATTTTAGAACCACAATATTTGGTATACTATATCAAGGTACTTTGACCATAGATTATTTTTGGAAGGGGTTCGAGCCTGAGGTCAAGAGGCCCACACACAAAATTTTCATAAAAAGTTCCATTTTTTAATTTTACGCTAGCTTTCACCACCAACAACAAGCTGCTCCATCAGGCAGAAATATAATGTTATGTAAATAGAGAATTCCAGATACTCAAAATTCAAAACGATAAACAAAAGGATGATCAATGCTGAGGTCAAGTCGCATGCACACGATATGACATAAGTGCATTGCACTTCAGTGACGCGGGATTCTCAGAAGCGCACGCCAGGTCTCATCGAAGGTAAGCATTTCCATTCCTGTTCCTTTCTTTGTTTTGAAGTAAATTAACTAAATCAAAATTTTTCTTTATATTTAGCATTTATTTATTTTTTATTTTTTTGTGTGTGTGGTGGGGGCAGAAATATTACTGCATCATAACATTCTGCGTCGGCAGTGATGGTTAGTTTTTTTACATTCCATTTTGTTTTATTTCTTTTTAGGACAAAAATTAAATTAATCAATTTATAAATGTGTGTGTGTGTGTTTTTTTTAATATTTCAGATTATGCCTCCCAAGAAAAAGAAGTTTGATTGGGAAAATTTCCACTGATGCGAAATGAAAAAGGATCGTGAGGGAAAATGAGACACCTGCACAAACGCATGCAAGACTTGCCGGAGTAAGAATAAGGGCCTCCACCTCCAGTGCTAATGAGACACCTGATAAAAGCCAAGAAAGACTTGCTTGTGTTCGTATAAGAGCCTCTACCTCTAGGGCTAAGGGCTAATGAGACGTCTGAGCAAGCCCAAGAAAAACTTGCGGGTGTTCGCATAAGGGCCTCTACCTCCAGAAGTTTCGCTTTGTAGCGAGATTTAAAATGCGCAGCATTTGCCTATAATCCAAATCAGAATTACCACAAACATCTGAAAGCGGCGATTGGCAAAATGGAGATTGTTTGTGCTCATTGTCAAGCATACAGATGGGAAGAGGAGACGCCAGGAATGTGTTGCTCAAACGGCAAGGTAAAACTGCCATTGATTACTCCACCACTTGAGCCTCTAGAAGCATTAATGACTGGAACCACGCCAGTTTCAAAACACACTTTCTGGCCAACATAAGAAAGTACAACTCTTGCTTCCAAATGACTTCTTTTGGAGCAACTCGGGAAATCAGAACACCAGGATTTACGCCCACTTTCAAAGTGCAGGGCGGCCAAGTTTACCACCGCTCAGATTTGTTGCTCCCACCATCCAATGAAGAGCCGAAGTTCCTGCAGATTTTATTCATGGGAGATGAAACCGCACAGGCCCGACAGAGATGCTACAACATTTCAGATACTCGACAAAATATTGTTTTTGACTTGCAACAATTACTCCACCACCACAATTACTACGTGAATCTGTTCAAGACAGCTTTGGAACAAATGCCAATAGATGATTACCAAATTGTGATCAAAGCTGACAAAACTCCACGAGGTGAACATCAAAGGATATTCAATGCACCCACAATTGATGAAGTTGCAATTGTCATTGTGGGCAACGAGTTTGACCGCTGCGATGTTGTCTTCCAGAAGAGAAACAAGAGACTCCAGAGAGTAGCAGAAACTCATAGATCCTATGATGCCCTCCACAATACACGATTATCTTCTGGCAAGGCAATGATGGATATTACTTTGGAATTCCTCAGATTGATCCAAACATAGGCAACCTGCTTCCCAGAAAGAAGATCTCTGCCATGGACTTCTATGACTACCGAATCATGAGCAGAGTTTGAGATAAAAATCATGTTACAATGTCGTCAGCTGTTCCATCAGTTCGTTGTGGGCATGTAAGTCAAGATTGAGAGTGAACGTTTGCTCTACATTCAGATCAACCAAAATAAACTGCACGTGGATGACTGTGTTCATCTCAGGGATGTCGTAGCCAATGATGCCAATCCCAATGACTTGGGGAGAATGGTAATTCTACCAGCAACCTACATTGGCGGCCCAAGACACATGCACGAGTGCACGCAGGATGCAATGACCTACATTGGAAACTACGGACACCCTAATCTCTTCATCGCCTTCACATACAATCCTCTTTAGCCAGAAATCCAAGAGAATCTTCTGGCTGGTCAGACAGCAGTTGATAGGCATGACCTGAATACGAGAGTTTTAAACCTAAAACTAAAAAAAATAATGGACGTCATAACCAGAGGTTGAAAAGTGTGGTTGCCTGGTCGCCCAGGGCGACCAAAATAATTGTCCAGGCCACCACGGAAAACACACTGAAAAACATGTACTGTAATTTTCGTCGTATAACCCGCAAATGAAAGCCGATTAAAAAAAACAACATTTTTGCGGCCGTTTGATTTAAAAAAAAAAAAATCCACAAGGTAATTGTGCGGTATATGGGGGTTAATTGGAAAAGGAACTCCCTTGGAAAAATTTTCCTCAGTTCAGGAGTTTGTACGGAGCGAAGGGGAGAGGAGAAGGGGGGGGTGTCATACTGAAAACCGCGAAAGTTGTAGGGAGGGACGGTTGTAGTTATCTTGTCTTTGTAGTGTTGGGAACACAAAACCCTGACTGTGCTTGTGCCCTCTCTTCGTCAATCGGCAAATAAAAATGTATGCAGAGCGCTCGCTGCACGAACCTATACATGCATGAATCATTTCAATGTTCCATGTTCTGGATCTCGTGTGTGTTGTGCCTTGTATTTTAGTTCGTTCTTCGCCATTTTGACCAGTCTTTGCTGCTGATATTTTCCTTCGTTGCTATTTATGTCTCCGAAAAGGAAACGTTTCAGTTACATTGCCAGGCACAGCTGAGGATATGATCATGTTACTACGGAGTTAATTTTCAAAAGGTCAGAAAACTAGCGCGCAGTGACACGTGAAAAGCCGCTGTCTAAAACGTAAACAAAACCGTCGGTAAACTCCGCAAGAGAATTCAATGAAGTCCAGCACTTTTTTTTTTTTTTTACCTGTGTGTAAGCTGACTCCTCTACTTCGAAAGCAGGATTTCTTACAAGAACTTTCGACTTACACACGAGTACACACAGTATTTCAATGAATTGTTCTGTATCAGCGTTTCATCATTGGCAATGTGTAACGCAATTAGAGGTTCTGCATTGGCGTAATTAAAATTTGTGCTCTATGGATGCCACACCACTAAGCTTCTTTTTTGTCCGAAGATAAAAATATATTAAAAAATTTCCTTTAAAAATGAATTTCTTTATTTAGCAAGATTGTTTTTCTTTATTTTCTTCGGACTCTGGGGTAACCGACTTTTCTGTCGAAAATTCCGCTTCTGGATCAGCATTTGTGATGTGCGAATTATACAGCGATTCCTTTTTTCTCTGAATGTCACAATCTGCAAATTATACATCGCCGCAGATTATACGATGGTAAAAGAAAATTGTGCAAATTCCAGGGTCTGGGGGAAAACGACGAAAATTAAAAATTATGGTATTTCAATAATTTGCGAGACCCAGAAAAAAAAAAAAAAAATAACGCTTTGTTTTTTTGTTTCCCCAGGGAGAGATACGCTGGCAGTAGAATTTTTTTTTTTTTTTGGACAGAAGTGTACATGACTTTAATATCATATATACTTCCCCCGATATATTGATATCATATATACTCCTTTTCGCACGGACAACTCTATGTCGCCTGCTCGAGTTGGCAATCCTAAAAATCTCTACATTTTTGCTCCCAATGGAAAAACCAAAACTATTGTTTACCAAAAAGCAATAACCCAAACGAATTAAAATAAATTTACTGGAAAATTACAGGAATATATTTTTTATTCATAAATTTTCAACCGCTGAACTTTGTGATTCCACGAATATTTACCTGGGAAGTACCGGGTACCCCTGCTAGTTTTTACATAAAGCATTCATTAGCAAATTTCAGTAAAGGTAAAAATAAGCCACAAAAAATAAAATAAAACAGCTTCTTATATCACATCAGATACTTTCTTCCACCAGTGGCTAAAAAGCATGTTACAAAAATTAACAAAAGGCGCACAAAAAGTTTCTCATAGCAGAAGGAAGGTATGAGAGACAGAGAATTTCAAATCGAACAGTTAAAAGAGATATAAGAAACATGATATAACTATGCCTTCTAGCGGAAGAATTTTGCACAATGGAAAAGTTGAAAACAGGCAAAAAATATTCTTCGTGGTAAAATCCATGCTAAGGAAAAATAACTTTTCAAATATGTCTACCAGAAGCAGAGATAGCAAGAAAAAGATTTCGACCTTTACACCCCCTATGGAGAAAGTTGTGCATTATTAAAAGAGGATCTTCTTATTGTAGCAAAAATCTTATTTGCTCCCCATCTTGATTGTTGTGAGTGGCATACAGTAAAAAAAAAAAAAATTCTCAATAGAGTTTTTGGAATCTGAGACACAGCTAATTGTGCAAACGGAAGTTCAAAACCACCACCTAGCAGCAGGATTGTGAACTACAAACCTCCTCAAATATAAACCTAAAGTGCTCCATAAGGTTATTTGCATCTGGTGTTCCATAAAGTTATTTGTATCTGGTGTTAAAATATTTTTTTCAAACTACAGATATTGAGAACAGATTAAATATTTGAGCCCTTAAAGCGACTAAATTGTGCATTATTTTGGGAAGAAAATACACACTAAAAGTTTTCATAGTTAGTAGTATCTGATCGAAATTTTTTTTTTCCAATCGAGTTTTTAGTCTTGCAGATATTGCCATAAACAAAACATGAACTTACACCCTCTAGTGGTGCCATTAAAAAAATTTTAATTATATGAGAAACATTTTGAACAAAACTGCTCTCAAACAAAGAAAAAAAATTTCAAATCAGACTCATAGAAACAAAGATACACAAAAATAAGATATACATCTAATACCCCTGGTGGAAAAACTATATATTTTAAGCAAAAGGTATTCTCAGAACATTTTTTGGGGTGAGTGCAATCGGTGCATGAAAGAATTTTTTCAATCAAATTTCAGAAGCTCAGATTCCTTGCAAATACATCAGAAGCAGAAATAAACACTTACGTGCCCACTCCCCCTTCTGTTGACCAAACCGTTTTTCACCAAAAATGAGAGAAATTATATGCAAAAATTTCCCATCAAGGTGTATCCAACTGAGGAAGAATTTTTCAAATCGGACTTTAGAATCAAAGATATCACGAAAAACGTTATTTACCCTTACGCCCCTAGTGGAAAATCTATGCTTTACTTAAAAATGAGACTAACTAAAATAGTCTTCAATGTAAATGGCACCGAAAGAAAAATAATTTTTCAATCTGATATTTAGAGGCAAATATATGAAGCGTGTATTTTGAATTCGACAGGATCTGCATTTACACATTCCATCAGCAAAGTTGTATGGAAAAAAAAAAAACTGAATGCAAAGATCATCATTCTCACATTACAAGCTTCGCAATACAAAAAGAATTTTACAAATTGAACTAATAGTTGCAGAGATATGGTGTCCTCAGACGGACAGACACAGTGATAACATAAGTAGACAGCTTCAGTTCTGCTAACAGACAAGAAAACCAAGAGCCCTCAACATTTTGCTGGGGGAGAGGAGGGGAGGGATTTGTCAGACAACATGGTCATTTCATAATAATAATAACACTACCCCCGGAATCACAATGTACCTGCCCAGTCACGTCACAGAGTGCACATGACAAGGTTGACCACATGGAGATACAAGCGAACGGCCATTACAGATGAGCTATAGTGCGTTATGTGAGCTCAGTATGCAGAGGTAGCGATCTGATGAAAGTTCAAAAAGAAATGATCATCAGCTACGCAGCCAAGGGTGAAAGCATCTCAGAAACAGCACACTTCGTGGGCCGTTTCTGAGATGCTTTCACCCTTGTATACCCTTGCTACAGCGAGGTGCTGTAGCAAGGGTGTCCCACGAATGGACTGCTGGCACACAGAGTACCTCCTGGTATCATAACAGTGGAACCCCAAAGGCCATCGACCCCAGAGTAGAATGTCGCCTCAGTCAATTGGTAAAGGACAATTGACGCCCAATAGTGCAGCAATTGATCACGCAAATGAATGCTGGGGCACCCAGGTACGTGTCCCCAATAACAATAGAGCAAACCCTGTTACACATGGGTCTCCAGAGGCTGATCAAGGTGCCCATTTTAACCTTTAACCCAAGTCCATCGGCAATGACACCTGCAGTTCAAATGGGACTACCATCATTGGACAGTGGAAGAGTTGAAAAAGGTTGCTTTCTCCAATGAATCAGTGTTTCTACTCCACAGAAGTAATGGGCGGTGGTGGATACGATGTCAGACTTACGAAAACAAACACCCAGACATGCTTGTCAGTCAAGTAGAGGCCGGCACAGGCAGTGTGCCTGTCTGGGGAATGTTTTCCTGGTATGATCTGGAACCACTGGTACCACTGGATAAGGTCCTTGAATGCCAATGGCTACCATTCCATACTCACCTACCACATGCATCCCTTCATGTTGGACATTTACCCTGGTGGTGTCTACGAACAGGACAATGAGCCCTGCCACGTTGCTAAGGGGTGGAACATGATACAGACGCTGCTAAGTGATGTCTCTGTTCTCCCTTGGCCAGCAAAATCGCCTGACCTCAATTCCATAGAGCACTTGTGAGACTATTTGGATCGACAGGTTCGACATGCTGACCCACAACCATGTAATCTCTGGAACCTCTGTGCTCTGCCAAATGATCACATGTGCCTCTGGTAACCTTCCAGGGCTTCATTGCGTCAATGCCATGCCATCTCGCCACTGTTATCTGGGTCAAGGGTGGTTATACCCATTATCAGGTAGGTGGTCATATTATTCTGATACAACAGTGCATGTGCATGCAGTGGAAAACAAAATTAGCAATGCAGGCTGAAGAAGTACCCAGTTTAGTTGTGTCTGAAATAAATAGGATATCTTTTCAGGAGAAGAGTTAATGAGAACGCACTGAAAGGGTAAGGTCAGGTGTGTCAACTGGGAGATGAAAGAACCCTGAACACAGCCTTTTTCAAACTTCTTTCATCCACAGTTCCCTTGACTTGAACATAAGTACCCATGGCTCCCTTTGTATAAAAAAATTGCCATAGAAAATAAACATGTTTAATGGCTTCTGCATTGGTATATTTTACATCTGTTGGTCTAAAAAGAAAAGAAAATTGTGTACTTTATATGTACATTTTAGAGACACGAAATGTGGGGGTCAATAAACTTAAGTTTCGGGCAAAAATTAATAATGTGGTATTCATTTTGTGAATCACATTAACACATTTTAATCAACTTACAATTTTATGACATCTTATTCTAATAACAAATCAATGGGAAGAATGATCTTGCTTCTTCATCATCAGGTCTTCAAATCTGGGCACAAGTTTGGAAATTGCAAATCACATCACTTTCTCGATGTTCAATCGAGATCAGTATTTGATTTTGATTACTGCCTCTGCTGAAAACCCTGCCTCACATAAGTAGGATGCCGCAAAAGGAGTTAAAACTTGCAGTCCTTGTTACTTGCTTTTGGACACTCCCTGCTTCACCAAGCTCCAAAAATCAGGTAGTGATGAAGAAACGAAATTCAATTTCAACATGGAGTCTGATGAAATATCAACGAGTTGCTCTTGTCTTCCAGTGGGGAATGTTGAAGTTCTGAACTGAAGGGATATTTGATCCAATTGTGTTGAACCTCTTCTGAAAAGTGCTTGTCAAAATAAACACAGAGTTGTTTTAAATGGTCCACAAGCACAGACTTCAGTTTTTCCCTCAACTCCAAGTCACTGTTTTCCAAACACGTGTGCAGAGCAGGAAAGCAGTAATTTACATCTTCATCGTCCAACTTTTTCTTCCACAACAGTAATTTCTTGCTGAAGACTGAAATTTTGTCAGACAGTTGCAGACTGTGGGTCTCAGTACCTCTGGGACACATTTAATGAACCGAGTTTCTCTAAGATATCAGAAAAATTAGCTGCTTCAAAACAAAGTTACGGTCCATGAGCTTCTCAGAACTGGAATGTGTTTCTTCAACAAGAAAAGAAAAAGTTCACTCCTGAGTTCACACACCCTTTTCAAGACATTTCTACGTGAAATCCAGTGAGCATTACAATAATAAAGTAGGGAAGTGTGTTTATGCCTTATATCAGGACACATTTGTTCAAAACACTTGGACTTAAGTGGGGTAGTTATAATAAAAGTTTACTACTTCAATCACTGATTGAAGGACCTCATTACGGGCAGGGCCGATTTTTTTTATGCAAATGCTTCCCTGTGAATGATGCAGTGTGTCCAAACAGCATAAGCTTTCTTTACGGATCAGAGCTTGCAGTCCGCCATAACAACCAGCCATAGAACGGCATCAATCTGTAGACACATCTACACATTTCACCCAGTTAATGTCTTCCATAAAAGAATCCAGTACTTCAAAGAGGTCTGCTGCTTTTGTTCCAGACCTTATACTTTTGCTGAAAAGAAAATCTTCGTGAAACTTGTTATTATCTTTAACAAAACGCATGCAAAAAATTAGATGTGCATCATTGTGGCTGTCAGTAGCTTCATCTAACTGAACAGCAAAACCACCTTTTAGTTTTTCAATCTAATGGTCATTAATATCTTCAGCCATATCGAATATTCGCTGACTAATAGTGTTATCTGACAAAGGCACACTTAGCAGATGCTTGGCAGCAGATTCTCCTATCATATTAGACACCATGTCCATAGCAGCTAGTAAAATAAGGTCTTTTGCAATGGCAGTTAAGGTTTCTTGCTCTTAGCTACATAGTAAGCAACTTTGTAAGACGAAAGAAGATCCTTTGTAGGAATCTTAGCTTCTTTAGAGAAAGTTGCTTTCTGTTCAGTCATTTCCTTTAACTTGAGAGAAAATTACTTACATGGTTTATTTACCAAACTACCATGAACTGACTCCAAATGTTTCGCTTTATTGGGAAGCATGATCTCAGTAGCCAGTACTTCAAAACAAATGACAGACTGTGGAGGTTCTTCATTTCCTACTAGAGTGCATGTAAATCCAAAATCCAAGCAACTGTCATGTACTTCCTATATTTTTGTCTCCTGTCCTCTTTAGAACTGTATAATATGCATAAAATCTTACGATTTGTACTTATATTTAAAAATTTATCCATACTGACAGAAAAACAAAGATTACAAAACACAAGCAAGACTTAAAACGAACTGCATTCGACAAAACTAACCTCTAAAACTCATTTTAATTATGCAATTATGACACGCTGTATGACTTGACGCGCAGCTTATCATAGCGAGCCAAACTACTTCTGCCAAATCACCGCGGCGCCCCTAGCAGAAGACCGCGATGCCCCTGGGAGCCGCGACACACAGTTAGAAAACCACGGCCTTAACAGGTCTTAAATACTGTGGTACCAGACCACAGACCAAATGGCAAACCTAGAACAAGATAGAATAAAGGTGTAAAATCTGCAAAGAATCTTGCAATGGATGGGAAAGGATAAAGAAAGTTCATTGCTAAAAAGAATTTTTTTTTCAAAAGTATAAGCCAAAAACATGCCTGAACACCATACAGCTAGCTACATATGCAAGAAATGATAATGGAAACTTTTGAAGTAGCAAAATGATTAACACAGCAGTGATTGACTACACAAATAACTTAACAAATAAAACTAGAGTACTATTCAATGATTCACAATTTATTTATTTTTTTCAAGAACTGTAACATTTTATGTGTCACATTAAATTATTTTAAGAGTATCACACATACCCAAAAGCAACTGTATGATGCTCTTTTATCCGATGACAAAGCTTATTTAAAAGTGTGTAGTTGTATGGTGTTTAGGCATGCACAGTTTCAAACACAAGCAACTAGGTGTGATGCAGGGTGCACTTACATAATTCCAAAAATACTCTCACAATCCACACATACATAAGTACATATCACAAACATGTTCTCTAAGATTCAGAGGTTAGCTCCACAAAGAAATACAGACTATGAGATAAATTTCTAACTAACTGTTACTTGCGGTTGCCATATCAAACTTCTCCATTTACAGCGATCTTGACACACAACTAGGGTTTCACTGACATCCATCACATGACACACACAAGACCTTCTATATTTCATACTCAATCTTTTTTGCATGCAGACACTCCTGAATCTGATCTTCCCATGACTTCCTTTGCCTTCCTCTGCCTTCCCTTCCAGCCATTTGGGCTAAAAAGATTTTATTAGTAAGCATCTCATCACTCAATTCTTTCAACATGGCCAAACCACCGAAGAACATTAGTCTCCACCTTGCTAACATTTTGCTTCACATTACAAAACCGCAACACATTTTCATTTTTTGCACAATCAGAACGTGTCTTGCCACAAACTTCCAATAAGTAACGCATTTCTCCCGCACACAAATGACTTCTATATTTCTTCTGTAGTACTCAGGTTTCACTGCCATACATCAGAATAGGAACGATTACACTTTCATACACAGCCATGTGGGATTCTCTTGAGAACCCATCATTCCTATGAAAACCTCCTAAAGCAGCTATGACTTTCAATGAAGAATTCACTCACCTACTAATTTCACCATCCAATTTGTTTTCTCTGTCAAACATGCTTCCTAAATACACAAACTCATTCTCCTGGTAAAACAATGCGGCATTAAGACTTATCTTGCATTAAGTGCTACCAATTCCTCTCTCAGAAACCATAACTTTAATTTTTTTCTCATTTATACTCAGTTTAAATTCATACAAACTTCGTACGTCCAGGACAACATACTCTGTAACTCACTTTTGCTCTTTGCCAGCAGGACAGTGTCATCAGCATACAGCAATTTGTACACACAATCCATTGTTTAATAATATATGTTAACTTGTTTATTTTAAAACCTGCATGAGGAATGATTAAGTCACAGACAAATTAAAAAAAAACCTTCTTTTAAAAAAAAATGCAAATATCCAAGCAACTTCCCTTTTCAAATTCTAGGAATTCTGTACAGACGTGGAATTTAGACACTTAAACCCAAAATCTGTGCAGTAACTACAGGGTGGTTGGCACACATAAAACTGGCCTCCAAACAATGTTTGGATTACAGTTGTAAACTTATATTTCGTAGTTCGCCATTGGAAACTATATGAAAGCTGCTGCACATGAGTTCAGTGATCCTCAGGCTGTCTGCATGTAAGTCATTAGTATTCACTCGGACAATGTGTTTCTATTGTGGAGTACACCGATCAGCCATTACATTATGACCACCTACCTAATAAGCTGTAGGACAACCTTTAGCCCACAAAACAGTGGCCACTTGGCGAGGCATCGATTCGGTGAGGTGGCGATAGGTATCTGGTACCATAATGTCAACAGCAGGTCCTCCAGTTTCCGCACATTTTGGGGTGTTGGTGGTGTTTAGCACGAACCCGCTTTTCCAAGTCAAACCACAAATGTTCGATTAGGTGAATTTGGAGGCCAGGGCATTAACAGAAAGTCACCAGCATGTTCCTCGAACCACTCCTTGACGATTCTGGCAGTGTGGCATGGCGCATTATTTTGTTGATAATGGGCATCAATAGCAGGAAACACAGTTGCCATGAATGGGTAAACTTGGTCTGCAACGATGCTCAGATACCTGACAGCTGTCAGGGATTGTGCCATTGGGATAGTGGGGCCTAAAGTGTCCCAAGAAAGCATCACCCACAGCATAACACCACCGCCACTGGCCTGTTTCCGCCTAACAGTGCATCTAGGTGCCATAGCCTTTGTTGGTAGTCGACGTATCAGCACTCAGCTGTCTACGTGATGCATCAGGAATCTTGATTTGTCAGACCAGGCCACTTTCTTCCAATCATCCACGGTCCAATCTCGATTATCTGGAGCCCATATCATGCGTTGCTGGGGATGACATGCAGTGACCATGAGGACCCAGCTGGGTCTTCGGCTACGCAGCCCCATGCGCAGAAGGCTGCGATGAACTGTGTGCTGCGACACATTTCCCTGATCACCACTGTTGTAGCTGCGGGTGATTTGTAGCACTGTTGCCCTGCGGTCGCTGTGAACAATGAGTGGCAGTCTACGCTCCCCTCTGGCATCAGTGAACTGCAGACAGCACACGGCTGTACGACAGCTCATCGTTTGGCCATCTATGCACCACTTTTGATACGTAATCACTACAGCGGCATGTGAACAACCCACAAGCTGCGTCATTTCTGAGATTGTAGTTCCGAGGCGCCATGCCATCACAATGTGTCCTTTATCAAACTCCGATAAATTGGCAACTTTTCCCATTCTGACTCCAGACACTCTACCAACCGAAAGCCGGTCATCGGGTTGTATATATACTGCTCGGTGAACTTCACCTGTGCCACCGTTTATACTCCAGGCAAGCTCATTTCCCTAGGCTGGGGATGGTCATAATGCAATGGCTCATCGGTGTATGTTCGCACGTTCTTTTGTCTTGGTTTATCCTGGTGCCAATGTTCCTGCCAAATCAACAATCCAGGACTGTGTGAAGAAATGGTACACAACTGGTTCTGCAATCAATGCACAGAGTGAAACAACAAACTATATGCACACTGGAAGCCAGAGATGCCAACATCTGAAGGAAGTCATCAGTAGTCCATATGCATGGCGCTCGTAGTTTCTCTGTAGGGAAAGTCCCCGCATTAAAATTTGCAGGGTAGCATGCCTATTTCCCAGAGTACACTGCTACAGTTGCAACAACATTTTAATCTGGAAGGGGGACAATACTTGGGACACATTTTGCAACATACGTAAGTGCCCTTAAAATTGAGAGAAAAAAATTATGAGCGAATACACAAGGTTCGTGCTCTTCCAAGCAAACTAAATTCAAGTACTTTTCAAGGACTTTTAAAAACCAAATTATCATGTGTGTGTGCTGTTGGTCAGTTAGTAAGTAAGTAGATATTTTAGCAAGTTCAAACCATTAAACTTAGCCAGGACGGGCATACCTTTAATGACCTGCCTGTTACCTCCTGCTGATGTATTTTATTAACTTTGAATTGCCCCTCTGTTTTGATATTTTTTGAAATCATTTCATTTTGTGGAATATTTTCTAAGGGAAAATTATTTTTGTATTCACCCTCCTGCAAGAACGCGTCCCTAACCCCAGAAGCTAATCATTATTTGCAAATACATCATTTCACTTGTTTTACTTTCATGGTTGACATTTTACTCCAGGTAGTAATATCACAGCCAAGGTACCAACTGTCCATGCACTTCCCTGAGTTGAACGCAAGTTCTGAGCTATTTGATCAGCTTGGCGTTTTTATAGGAACTACACAGAAATCTCCTATACAACTTTTTAGCAGAAGCAATTACTCCTATTTTAGACATGCTGTTTCATATCATTACCAAAAAAGCAAAACACATTTTTTTCAAGTACTATTTACAGAGTCAAACTTTTTCACGTACTTTCAAGGACTTGAAAATGAACTTTCATTTTCAAGGACTTTTCAAAGTATTTAAGGAAACGTACGATCCACAATACATATCATTTCAAATCCACCTTTTAATAAATATGTTATGAGAGCGAGCGAGAGAGAGAGAGAGAGAGAGAGATAACATTCTGCCTTAATTACTTTCATATCATCCCTTTTTTTACGAGATATGAAGAAATATACTTTTCTGCCTATTCCAAAAAAATTCCTTGTGCTTTTTTTTAGAGTCAACATGCTGACAGCAATAGTCTTTCACTCTGTGAGCAATTGAAATAATCAACATCATACAGGGAACAAAATCCATGGTTTTCGGATACCCGAGGTGATTTCAGACATGGAAATTCTTGTGAATAACTCTCCTTGAATTTTTGACAAGTTTTTTGCTTTTTAGGTCCAAGAATATTAGTCGAGGGTCGTTTATCCAACACCATAGCAACTAAATTGGCAAGAAGGAAATTTTTTTTCTGTTGCTCTGGGGCACTGAAGCAGTCAGCTTCTGAACCACCCAATGTATGCAGTCCTAGCCATCCCCACCCCAAAAAAACTACATGAACCTTTCATTCGGACATCCCTTCCCTCTTGGCTCTCTACAAACTTCAGAACTAGGAAAATTATCCAATGTAACTGGCTTTTTATATCGCAACAATGAAGCTTAGATGTATAAAAAAAAGGGGGGGGGGGTTCCGTAGTTTTGTTTCAAAAGCAAATAAAGAGCAAAAATTCTATAATTGTTTTCACCATTACTGTAGTTAGACCTAAAAATCCGTAGCAGTTGGCATCTCTGCGGAGGCTGTCACCAATGTTGTGAATCGCATCAAAAGGAGCCCCGAACAAGTCAACATGCCATTTATCCCAGCAGTCAGGAATTAGTATTAGGTCAATTCAGTGCATATTTTATAATTTAAAAATTAAGCTTTATCATGTGAGTGTTGTGCAAGAATTAAGAGCTGTTAGGATGTGAATGTAAATATTCTTTTTGTTTACAGAATATTCAAGGCAAACTGAATTTGCTTGCACCACTTACTGTTCACCTATGTAACACTTATCAGAAAACTTGAAAATTTCACCATCCTGGAATGGAAATCGAACCTCACATCTTCCGATTACTGGTCGAGTATGCTAACCATTACACCACCCAGGACAGAGAAGTTCCAAGCAACTGAGGCCTAGGACACTGTTACATGGATGACCAGTAAGTAGTGCAAGAAAATTCAATTTGCTTTGAATATTCTGTCAATTTTCCATGTATTATGGAGAATATTTCTTCCTTCATTGATTTATCTGGGGTACTGGTGATCTCCGACCTACATCTGTCCGGAATGGAATTGGGTCAAAGCACCATGAGGAAGCAGGGTATGCTTTGACTAGCAAAAATCTGAGGACTTTCAGATTCCTATGTCTCAGTTGCTTGAAACTTCTCTGTCCTGGATGGTGTAATGGTTAGCATACTCGACCGGTAACCGGGAGATGCGGGGTTCGATTCCCGCTCCAGGACAATGAAATTTTCAAGTTTTTTGAGAAGTGCTACATGGATGACCAGTAAGTGGTGCATTCAAATTCAGTCTGCTTTGAATATTCTGTCAATTTTCCATGTATTATGAAGAATATTTCTTCCTTCATTGATTTATCTTTTTGTTTAGTTTGATCATTGTCATACTGATGGAAGAAAGCATATCATTAATTTATTGTAGCATACTTGTCATTGGTAACAATCATTGTAATTATTTTCATGTGGCCACATGTTATGTAATTTGTTACTAAGTTAGGTATTAGTGTTTTGTGTAGTGTGCACATTGTTCAAGTATGCAAATTATGTTGACTGCTGTACTGCTAACATCATTAGTTCCTATGAGGTCACTTCCTGTGAGTTGACAGGAGGAGCTGACTTTTTTTAGTTGCTTGTTAGACAGGGTGTGGTTTGGATGTCTCAAGGGTTGTTTTGTTGTTATGTGAAGTGTACTGTTCAATAATGTGTTCTACATTTGGAATAAGTATATGTGTTCTACATTTGGAATAAGTATATGTGTTCTACATTTGGAATAAGTATATGTGTTCTACATTTGGAATAAAATATGTGTGCAACATTTGGAATAAAATATGTGTGCAACATTTGGAATAAATATGTGTGCAACATTGGAAATAAACCATATTATGGATATGCATCTATCAAATGTTAAGAAGTGCCTCCCCATTATCGGTTGGTTACTTGAGTACACTGTGTGCACTTGTCAAAGAGTTATTTCAACAAGAGTACTTGATAAGGGAAAATATGTCCATTACTTACTCTTAAGAGATGGTTTTTGAAGGACTGCTTAACCCATTTCTCTTCATTTCAACAAATGAAGCTTGATTCTACCTTTTGGAGTATGTCAATTCACAGAACACATGACACTGGCCTGCTGAAAAGCCACACGTGTTCCAACAGAAACCACTCCATGATTTGAATGTCCGTTTGCTGTGGAGTGCTAGGCCAATGCATATCAGACCTATTTTTTTCGAGGAGAATGAATACAGATCTATGAAGAGTTTGTATTCCAGTTGACTCCACATGAAATCACTCATGCCTTCTTCCAACAAGATGGAGCAACTTGCTATACCTCTGATCATTCACTCACTCGAATCCACAGTGATTTTACTCAAGAAAGGACAATCAGTAAGGATCTATGGCCACCCTGCTCTCCTGACTTATCACTGCGCGCCTTTTACCCATGTGGCTTGCTAAAAGGGAAAGTAAGTCTACCACAACAACCCATGAACATTGGAAAAATTGAAAACCAAAATTAGGCGAAAGATTGCATGGATTTCGGTCGACGAATTGTGGGGCATTTTCCTGAACATGTTTCAGCGAGTGGGAAAATACGTCAAGGCAACCACTTCCAACAGACTTTGAAAAGGTATGTAAAAATGCTGATAAATGTGTAAATTGTTAATAGCTTTTTTTTTTTTTTTTAATGTTAAAAGCCCAATTTGTTTACCATACCAAATGTACCTAAAATGTACAGTACCTCATGGCAAATAAAACTGTACAACTGTTTTATGCATTTAGGGCTGATTTTGTGTGTGCCACTCGGTACAACTCCCCTGTAGAAGTTTAAAATTCAAGTTCTTTACGATAAATTTTCAGTAAACATTTATGGTGGTGTTAAGATGGCTTGAACTTTGAAATCAAGCACTTTTGATCATCAAGGGTATGTGAGTACTGAAAGAAGGGTAGGCCATATCAGACAGAGTTGTATAAAAATAAAATGTATCTGCGTACACAACCATTGAAGCAGAAATCTTGCTGCAAACCGGAGAATCATGATAACAATACAATAAGATAATTTAAAGAAAAATTAATAAAAAAATAATTAGAACATTACAGATTTCAACGAGGACAAAATAAGTACTTTACAATTGAATGCGCAACAATGTGTGTGAAATGGACCTTTACGGTAAAATATTAAAATATTGGACCATGAACCTCATAAAAACAAGACTAAAGAAAACAATTTATATCCAGAAAAAGTTCCATAATGAACTTCAAAAATTATAAATAGCATTTTCAACAATTTAATTAAAAATAGTAAACTTACAAAATACATAAGGAAAAGATTTTAATTTAATAACAAGGGGAACCTGGCAATAAAATTTGAATTCTTTCTGTGCAAACAAAACTTTTGATACAGTTCCTATACATTGAGAACACGCCTTGGTAAAATCTAGAGGCTAGAAATGTCTGCAAAAACAAAAGAACTCAGAAGATGTGAAAAATAATTGAAAGCTCCAGTTAAAATAGAATTAAGTATATCAATCTGAGTAAAGCCTTGAGTAAGTGTTTTAATTGCTGTAAATAGCATTTTTATTTTATTTTTAATCTATTGAGTTGTCAAAAAAGTTGTGACATATTTTAGCCATGTTTTGCAAAGGTCATTTATTGATAGAAAGAACAAAGATCAATCAATTATATAATGCTCGTTGTGTTTGATAACCTTTTGCCATCTTTCAGTGAGTTGCAGAATGCCTCGTTCATAGAAGGACCTGTATTTCGCGCAAAAAACTGTACAAGGTGCTGATTTACAGCCACATCTGAATTGAGCGTTATACCCTGCAAGGACTGTTAAAAAGAGCAAAACAAGTGTGAAGTCTGACGGCGCAAGGTCAGGCAGAGTATGCTGGGTGTGGCAACACATCCCACCCAAGCTCCAATAATTTTTGGTGCGTGATCAAACTTGTGTGCGGTCTCGCATTGTCGTGATGGAACATAACACCTTTACTATGAATGAGCTCTGGACGTTTCTGGATGATGGATTCGTTCAAACTGTCTAATTGCCGACAGTACACATTCGAATTGATCGTTTGGTTCCGTGGTAGGAGCTCGAAAAACATGACACCTTTAAAATCCCACCAAACTGAGACCAGAACCTTCTGCTGATGAATGTCTGCTTTGGATGTCATTTGAGGCGAAGCAGCACGTCGGGACCAATACCGTTTGCACAGCACATTGTTGTACACAATTCACTTTTCGTCACGAGTTATCAGTCACTTCAAAAAAGGATCGTTTTCCTCACGTTTAATGAGCATATCGCAGAAGTTTACACATGCCGTCAATTGAGCTCCTTTGTGTTCATGAGGAACCTACACATCGAGCTTGCTTACGTATCCCAGCTTCTTCAGGTGGTCGTGAACGCTTGAATGATGGATGTGCAATGTGTCTGCAATCTCTCGTGTCGTGTAACGTGGGTTTGACTCTATCAATGCCTTGGTTGGCTTCCTGGACCGAGGAGCATCGTTGAGGTCAAAATCACCAGCACAAAATTTTGCGAACCACCGCTGGCGCCGACGTTCTTGTAGAGCATTATCACTGTACACTTTACGCAACTTTTCACAAGCTTGACGCGCGTTCTTCCCTTTATGGAAGTAAAATATGGCGAAAATATACAGTTTGGTCTTCCATTTTCAACTTGATGTCAAATCTCTGCAAATCAACCAAATCGCTCACTATTCCTTTTAGACTGCAGCTAGAACTGGCACCTGTCGAATGCTATAGCGACAACAGAGCTGTGCATGCCTCCAGTACTTTCAAAACTGCCCAACCGCCATCGGGTGCCAAAATATGTCATGACTTTTCCGGCAACCCAATACAAGCAAAACCTGCTAATAATTTGGAAACTATCCGTTTATGGTGTATGTGTGTACGTCTACATTCTGCTACTCTGATATCAGACAACCATTCTTGAAATAAATGCTCAAAGTAGCCTACTGGCATCCATTCTAGAGGAGCAAATAAACAATAAAGTAGGTTCTCCCAAGAAGGAATGAGCAGATGCATGCTAAACTGAGGTTTTCATATGCAAGAGAAAATTACACAAGAAAAACTGCGGCATTTAACAGTTAGATAACCTCAGAGTAATCTCAGACACATGACAGCAATAGATTCTTCAATGAATCTGAGCAGCTGACACAAAATTAAGCTTCAATATTAATATTGTTGAGGTACCAGCTAGTTCTGTGTGACATTAATCAAAAGGCTCCAACTCACTAGGTTTTCAAAAAGTAGGAACTGTACACCAAATTAAACTCAAAATAGTATAACTATATACTAAAAATCCGAAAATTTATTGGCGTAGAATAAATAATCAAAATTTCCAAGCTTTCGCACATCAACCAGATGGCTTTCTCAAGGAAGGTAGACAGCTAACTGCAAACAGGATAATAGAACGTTTCAACACTTTAAACACGGTGACTTGACTAGACAATAAATGATTAGGAGCAAACGTGATATTTCGAAGAAACGAGGACACGTTGGTTGGGCACGCGGTACTATGGTAGAAGTCTCAGCATTATTTGAAGAATTGATTCCAAATACGTGGTAACTCCAGAGAGACGCTATCGTTACAAGCCTCGCAGCTGGTCAAGATTTCCAAGGTTTCGCGAATGGCAGTAGATTTCGGTGTGGAGTATGAAGCTAATTTCTTTACATCACTCCATATAGGATCGGCGGACTTGAACTTGACTTCTCTTGATAGGGCAGTGGTTATTTTTCCGTCTCTTGTATCCCTTTTATGTTCGCTGATTCTAATTCCAAACGAACGTTTGGTTATTCTGATGTAGTATCGCCTGGAGCTGTCCGGATATTTTAGTGGGATGGCATAAATGCCTGCCTCATTGAGAAGAGGGGGCTTGTCAATATTTCTCTTAAGCATCGTGTATAAAGATGCCGGAGACCTTATGCCGACACCGAAGTTCATCCTTCTGAGCGCGTTTTTGAGTTGATAGGAAATATTTGGTATGTAGGGAATAGAGCCCAGGTAGCGAAGTTGCGGCATAGAAATATTATTAGCACTCCTGGTTCTGGCTTTCTTGATAAAGTTATGCATCTGGTTCGAAGTATATCCTGCCTCAGTGGCCAATTCGACGATGTTTCTTAGTTCAGATTGTCTAGAACGGGCATCGGATGAGACAGCGAAGGCTCTTCTAATTCGTGAACGGAATAAGGCGGTCTTGTAATCATCAGGGCAGAATGAACTGCGGAGCATCAGGTTGGGAACGGAAGTGGGTTTATAATAGACTTCAGTATGAAGGCGGTTGTCATGCGATTTGCTCACTGAGACGTCGAGATAAGGTAAGGTACCATTGTGTTCAAGCTCCATGGTGAAATTGATTCTAGGGTGTATACAATTTATTTTATCGAGGAAAAACGGGAGAGTCTCCTTTCCGTTTGGCCATATGAAAAATACGTCGTCTGCGTATTGTAGCCAGGTGGTAGGTCTTGGGGTGATGTTGGTGAATATATGTTGCTCAATGGGGTGAAGTATTGCTTCCGCAAGGACGGCTGAGAGCGAAGATCCCATCGGAGCGCCATTTACTTGCTTATAAATTTGCCCTCGGAAACTGAAGTAGCTGGAATTTGAGACCAAGTCCATTAATTTGAAGATGCTGAGGCAAGACTCCTGAGAATAAACCGATGAATTAGATATAGCCTCTTTCAATGTTCTGATGGCTTCCGGTATGGGGATCGATGGATAAAGAGAAACTACGTCGAAACTGCCGATAATGTCGCGTTGTTCAATGGTGAGCTGCTTGATTTTCGTGATAAAATCTAAAGTGGAGGTTATTATAAAGTCAGACTCCGGTAGATGATTAGTTAAGAATTTGGTTAACGCTTTTCCTAAGTGGTACGTCGGTGCGAATGTTCTGGACACGATCGGTCTCAATGGATTGCCGGGTTTGTGGTGTTTAAGTCTGCCGATCCAGACACAGCAAGAAACTGGATTACCTGAAGTCTTCCCAGACTCCTAAACCTAAAGATTTCACCATTCCTTTCGTCAATATTTCTAAACGAACGCGCACCGGAGAGGAAACTAAAGTTTTGGAACTTGGACCAAAGTTCTGCTTCCGATCGAGACCGAACCCAAAAAGCGTCGTTTCTGAGTTTGAGACCATAATATCGCGAATTCCAGAAGACAACAAAGATTAACTACGTCAACTGTGTTGCTCTAGGTTAAAATCGTGGTACAATAAGAAGCAATCGTTTAATAATTTCAAAATTCCAAGGACGATTTCCAACCTTAGAAATGACCACTCCATAATATTGACGCTAACGGACAAATCCGGCCAGATAGCGATAATGGACGCAGCGGACTATAATAAAAAACTAGAAGAATTTATATACGATTCTGGATCTATAATCTTACGAAGGAATAGTCTAAATTCTTGGATTGCACAGGTAAAAAGAACTGCAAGGTCAACTGATATTCCAGATGATCTCAAGAAATCCGCCAAATTACCGCCTGGCCCTCAGATCCCAAAACTCTTCGGCAGACTTAAACACCACAAACCCGGCAATCCATTGAGACCGATCATGTGTCCAGAACATTCGCACCGACGTACCACTTAGAAAAAGCGTTAACCAAATTCTTAACTAATCATCTACCGGAGTCGGACTTTATAATAACCTCCACTTTAGATTTTATCACGAAAATCAAGCAGCTCACCATTGAACAACGCGACATTATCGGCAGTTTCGACGTAGTTTCTCTTTATCCATCGATCCCCATACCGGAAGCCATCAGAACATTGAAAGAGGCTATATCTAATTCATCGGTTTATTCTCAGGAGTCTTGCCCTCAGCATCTTCAAATTAATGGACTTGGTCTCAAATTCCAGCTACTTCAGTTTCCGAGGGCAAATTTATAAGCAAGTAAATGGCGCTCCGATGGCATCTTCGCTCTCAGCCGTCCTTGCGGAAGCAATACTTCGCCCCATTGAGCAACATATATTCACCAACATCACCCCAAGACCTACCACCTGGCTACGATACGCAGACGACGTATTTTTCATATGGCCACACGGAAAGGAGACTCTCCCGTTTTTCCTCGATAAAATAAATTGTATACACCCTAGAATCAATTTCACCATGGAGCTTGAACATAATGGTACCTTACCTTATCTTATCTCGACGTCTCAGTGAGCAAATCGCATGACAACCGCCTTCATACGGAAGTCTATTATAAACCCACTTCCGTTAACAACCTGATGCTCCGCAGTTCATTCTGCCCTGATGATTACAAGACCGCCTTATTCCGTTCACGAATTAGAAGAGCCTTCGCTGTCTCATCCGATGCCCGTTCTAGACAATCTGAACTAAGAAACATCGTCGAATTGGCCACTGAGGCAGGATATACTTCGAACCAGATGCATAACTTTATCGAGAAAGCCAGAACCAGGAGTGCTAATAATATTTCTATGCCGCAACTTCGCTACCTGGGCTCTATTTCCTACATACCAAATATTTCCTATCAACTCAAAAACGCGCTCAGAAGGATGAACTTCGGTGTCGGCATAAGGTCTCCGGCATCTTTATACACGATGCTTAAGAGAAATATTGACAAGCCCCCTCTTCTCAATGAGGCAGGCATTTATGCCATCCCACTAAAATATCCGAACGGCTCCAGGCAATACTACATCGGAATGACCAAACGTTCGTTTGGAATTAGAATCAGCGAACATAAAAGGGATACAAGAGACGGAAAAATAACCACTGCCCTATCAAGAGAAGTCAAGTCCAAGTCTGCCGATCCTATATGGAGTGATGTAAAGAAATTAGCTTCATACTCCACACCGAAATCTACTGCCATTCGCGAAACCTTGGAAATCTTGACCAGCTGCGAGGCTTGTAACGATAGCGTCTCTCTGGAGTTACCACGTATTTGGAATCAATTCTTCAAATAATGCTGAGACTTCTACCATAGTACCACGTGCCCAACCAACGTGTCCTCGTTTCTTCGAAATATCACGTTTGCTCCTAATCATTTATTGTCTAGTCAAGTCACCGCGTTTAAAGTGTTGAAACGTTCTATTATCCTGTTTGCAGTTAGCTGTCTACCTTCCTTGAGAAAGCCATCTGGTTGATGTGCGAAAGCTTGGAAATTTTGATTATTTATTCTACGCCAATAAATTTTCGGATTTTTAGTATATAGTTATACTATTTTGAGTCACTAGGTTTTATTCCAGAAAACTTAGGTTGAATAACCAACTGGAACCATTTGCTGTGGGGTGGTCCCACCACACTGATGTACTTTTTTATGATTTTCAAGACCCAAAGAAAAATATTGCAAAAGCCAAGTGTGGGATATGGTGGCCCTACCATACCTGAGGCTAGTCCACCACTGCAGAAAACCTGGAACAGGTGAACAGTGCACAAGAATGAGATCTTTGTAAAGTATATGTAAGATTGACATGTGGATTATTATAGAAAATGTGGAAAGGTGAATGAAATGCTTAGAAAAATGAATAAGCATAGATTGGATGTGCTGTGTGTAAGTGAAATTCAAAAGAAAACAACTGGGATAGAAAAAGTAAACAGAACAGTGAGTGTGTGGTCTGGAGTGTTGGATGATGTAAAGAGGAGAAGCCAATGTGGGTATGATATCAACCCTTTAACCTGCTGGAACAAATTAACTTGAGGTTAGCAGAATGGGCTGAAATCTGCTCAAAGGAATGTATTCCCTTTCTAAGAAGTGTGCCGAACACGGCTGGAATGACAAACTGCATATCAGAAAATGTTGTTTTCCCCTTAGCTTTGTAATTCAAAGTGGTCATTTAGAGGGGCAAGATCTTTCTGACTGACCAAACAGAAGTTGTCGCTCTTTCCATGATAGTGAGTCACAGAAAAATTCTCATCGGCCGCCACCGGGAATGGAACCCAGGGTCTTCCAGTTACGTGCCAAACATGCTACCACTGCACCACAACAGCTTTGAATTCCCCAGACTCACATGTGATTAACTGCCAAACCACATGGCAGGTTGCTTCATGGAGCCCAGCACAATGCTGGGGATTCACCAAAGATGGAAAGCAGCAACTGAACAAACAATTAGGAGGCGAATAAGTAATTAACTCACTTACTAACGTGGAAAGAGCGATGACTTCTGTTTGGTGTTCCTCATCCACGTCAAGTGTTTGAATTAATTACTTATTCGCCTCTTAATTTTTTGTTCAGTTGCTGCTTTCCATCTTTGGTGAATCCCCAGCATTGTGCGGGGCTGGCTCCATGAAGCAACCTGCCATGTGGTTTGGCAGTTAATCACATGTAATATGTACAATGTGTATACAAAGGCAGTAACAAAATACATAGACAGGTAAACACTCTTCACAGAGAGCGGGTGTGTAGATTATGGTACGTCACAAAGACATGGATGACAGAACCTGGAGAAACAGTAACCAACAATCGTTCTGTACAGGTACAGAAAGCTAGGTCAGACAGTCAGTAGAGTAATGTAAGAGAACAGTTCTCAAAAGAGTTGCAGATGAACTGTGGAAATGAACTGTGGAATCAGTAAACCAGGTTCGATATGGTGACCAAACCCGGAAAAAGCGACGTTTGTGAGAGTTAGTTGAGGCAGACACATATGCTAGGCAAAATTGCGACAGGAGGCTGTTGCGAAAGATACTACACATTGCATCCCCCACCTGGAAGATGCTGGGTGTTACTGGAACAGATCAAAGCTGTTGATGGTAAAGATATGCGACGTGGCAGGCTAGGATGAACACATAAGCGCTTGCTGTAGGTAGTAGAGTAGGGGGTTGATACGAGCTATACAGGGTACTGTAATCTCCAAATGAAAGGTCGAGTGCACACAGATGGTGCCGTGAATGCAAGATGATGGAATGGTAGAAGCACCGGACAGAAGAGATAAACATGGGGTACATCTGCAGGCATGTGACAGAAGACACAGGTTGGACAGTCTACTCCCGATGGTTTCTGGCAAACTACACTCGTTGTCTCCAATTGATGTGCTATGGTGGTGGGTGCTATGGTCATGCATTTGCACCCTAGGCCCATACGGTAGAGGAATCAATGCACTGTACTCGTGGATATGCTCCTCTGTGCTCTCCAGTTGCAGATCATGGTTGGTTGTTGAATTTTTATGGCGCAAGGGCCACGTTTGGCTAAAGAGCGCCAGACATGAGACAATTAAACATACATTATTAAAAATGAAGTATAATGCTTAAAAAATCTAACTGATATGGTAAAACTGAAAAATGAGAATGAAAAAAAGTGTAAAAACTAGATATGTTTAAAAAAGTAAATTTGTTTTAAAAATGAAAAGAGAGTGAATGTATCGCAGTGCTCACCTAGGAGCCACTGCAGGGTAGCAGCGTCCTCGTTCAACAAATGAGAAAAGTGAAAACAAAAGTCACGAAAACGAACACAACTACAAAGAATATGAGTGACAGTGAGTTGGCAGTCGCACGTCTCACACATTGGTGCAGTGTTGCCACACAGCAAGGAGCGGTGGGTGAAACGACAATGCCCAATGCGGAGACATGCGAGAACAACTTCCTCCCTACAGTTCCGGCGACATGATCTCCAGACTCCAAGAATTGTTTTGACACGAAGTTTCTTTGCCACCTGTTGATCCCACAGAACCTGCCGCGTTCGCATGACACGCTCACGAACAATAAAGCGTAAATCACGATAAAAGAGTGGCAAGGGTGTGACGACCAAAGAGAAAGCAGATCTAGCAGCCGCATCAGCACACTCGTTACCTGGAATTCCAACGTGCCCAGGAATCCAGCAGAATTGGATCTGGACACCGGCCTCGAGCAAAGCAGATCGTGGTCAGCAGTGACAAGGTGGCATGGCATGCCTATTGTTCCAGACATATGGCTGAGCCACTTCTCTCCCACAGCATCAAGCAGTCATGGCTGGTCATGCTTGGCACATTTTTTCTTTTTTTTCTGCATCTAAATATTGAACATAATTCTGTCTAGCTGAAAAGACAGAAGCTCTAAGCTCTTTACTTAGTACCACATTCTCTAATAAATAACTGAAGATAACGATCTGAACTGCACTGACCCCGAGCAAAGAAAACAAGAATAAGAAGCCAGCAATAAATCTAATCTAAACCAAAGGGATTTGAAGGTAGCTGGTTGGCAAACTGCCAAAAGCAATACAGAACATGGGTAAATTTTTGCAACATGCGATCTAGTGACGTAAAACCATCATCAGTACGCTAATGAAACCAGCTGGCCTGTGTAACGCACGCATTTCTTTGGTTAAAAAAAAAAATTACGACCTTTTAACGACCGAATATAATATAATTACGGTGTTTTCAAGGACTTTTTAAGAGCCCTTAAAAACACAACAGAAATTAAGGAGTTCTTAAGGGCCCTTAAAACAGGTAAATGGAAATTAAGGAGTTCTTAAGGACTTTTTAAGGGCCCTTTAAAAAGCCCTTACCCTTAAAAAGGCAAATGGAAATTAAGGAGTTCTTAAGGACTTTTAAGGACCGTACGAACCGTGGTTGAGGTGATGATGAATGGAGATAATGTAGAGCAAGTGAGACTATACAAATACTTCAGTAGCATAATCCAAAAAATTGGAAAATGCAATATGGAAATAAAAGAAAGAATTAACAGAAAATATGCATTTTACAACAAGAAAAATTTGTTTAGTAATAAAATGAATAAAAATTTAAAGAAAAGGCTTATTAAGTGCTATATTTGGAGTATAACTTTATATGGGGCAGAAACGTGGACAATCGGGAAGAAAGAAGCTAAAATGTTGGAGGCTTTTGAAATGTGGTTATGGAGAAGAATGAAAAAAATAAAATGGATTGAAAAAAATACTAATGATGCAAGTGTTGCAAAGAGTTGAGGAAGAAAGGAATATCCTAAAGACCATAAGAAAAAGGAAATATAACTGGATACGACATGCGTTAAGAGGAGACAGCTTATTGAAAAAAAATGATAGAAGGGAAAATTGAAGGAAAGCGACCAAGAGAAAGGAGATGACTAATGATGCTTGATGATATCATAGGCACAAGAAGCTATCAAGTATTGAAGGAGGAAACAAGGGACAGAGAAAGCTGGAGGAAGAGAACTTGATGAGTTACCGTTGGACCTGTCAAAAGACAGAACACTAATGATGATGATGAATGTGGGAAAGACTTTATGGAAACCCTGTATTTTGACATAGTTTGGACATGTTGAAAGTAAGAGTGATGAGATGCATACTAAGAGAATTTATTCAGCCAAAGATGCAGGAAGCTGAGGAAATAAATTGAAGCTGGAAATCAGGTAGAGATTCAGGACTGCCCGCAAGAGAAAAAAGGTAACGAGTAGAAAGTGCGAAAGGCCCTGTGTAGATGTCAGTGAAGCTCTAATTGTATGCCAATATCAATGTAAATGGATATATTCAATACATCAACAGTATGTAAAACCTAACACCATCAGTAACTCAGATTTGGCAGATCTTTCTTCATAGAGGTAAAATCTCAGGGAACAGCTTTGTGATGCAAAGATATTGTGGTCTTATCATTTTGTCTGTGTGCATGCCAGCACACAGACAAAATGACAAAGTTAAATGCCAGCAACGTTTAACTCTGTGTCCAGCTGAGCATTTGTAGAACACATTTGTATTATCGCTAAAGGAAAAAGTAGAAGGAACAATTATGTCTCTTCTGCAGTACCCAAGTTCCACTGCCATATGCCAAAAGTTGGAACAATTAGTTTTATTTAAATTTTTTTAAGTCAACTGTCCTTATGTAAGAAGATAGATTTCACTCCCTCCCCTCCCTCCCTAACACTAAGGGTCAATTCTACACTTCTGTGTTACTATTTTTCTCAAGTGTCTTTTTCAACAGTTGTGTTTTTTCTGCTTCCCCAATTGGTAACTACTTCTTACAGATGAGTTTCCTATTTAAAAAAAAAACAAAAAAAACTTTGGTTTTGGGAGTGCAATGTTTACAGAGTGAAGTAGTACCATTAATAAACAGCTCTTCAGTCACCTAGTGATAGAGTGGGTATGAGTACAAGCTTTTGATTTCATGCATTGCTGGGTGTGGATTCCAATGCTGTCTTTCTCCCTTTCATGGAACCTGTGACTCTAAATTACATATGGGCAACTCCTTGCAGCTGAGATGCTCATGAGCATTTGTTAAACCCTTGAATAAACAAGAAAGATGACACCAAATTTTTGGTTGTAATGAGCACGTATTTTGAACACTTTCCGATGCAAATAAAAAATTTAAAAGTTGTTCATAGCAAACAGAAAAAAACATCAACAAAAAAAAATCAACTCGATTTCTACATCATGAATGGAATACAGGATTACACCATACAGTACAAATTTTAATGATATCAACACGTATTTTGGTGTAAATATGACATGGATGGTAAGTCAGATAATATCTGAAAACTTCAAAATTTCGTCGTTCTGGAGCGGGAATCGAACCCGCGTCTCCCAGATAGCGCTCGAGTATGCTACCCACTACACAACCGGAAGGACCAAGTTTGCCGGCCCCGGTGGCGCAGTGGTCTAAGCGATGGCCTCTGATCATTCGTCCGTAAGGGGTCCGGGTTCGAATCCCGGTGAGGCATGGATGTTGTGTTTGTCTTACGGCACTGGCTCTCTCCCTTCCCTGGAACCAGTGACCCTAAATTAGGGACCATTGAGTTGCTCACGGTGGTCGTTAAACCTCCAACCAAAAAAAAAAAAAAAAAAAGAAGGACCAAGTTTCAAGTTCCTGATTAATTTTAATATAACCATCACAGAATTCGCTAGTCGAAGCAACCAGCATTCATGTTGTCAAAATACGGATTGACATCTTCAAAATTTGCATTGTATGCTGTAATCCTGTATTCTATTCATGATTAATCTGCTCCTCCAGGCAATCATGGGATAGAATTCTTAACCTCCAGATTCGCTAACCAGGAATGCCGGTTGCTTCGATTAGCGAATCCTGTGATGGTTATATTCAAATTAATCAGAAACTCGAAACTTGGTCATTCTGGGTGGTGTAGTGGTTAGCATACCCGGACGCTATCTGGGAGACCCGGGTTCGATTCCCGCTCCAGGACAACGAAATTTTCAAATTTTCGGATATTATCTGACTTGCCATCCACATCATATTTACAACAAAAAACGGATTCACATCTTCAAAATTTGGATTTCTACAATCGATAAAGCATCCCAAAATGGAAACAGTTACCTACTTCCACCAGCAGCTAAAAAGTATGTTATAAAATTTAACAAATTGTGCACAAAAAAGTTTCTCATAGCAGAAGGAAGGCATAAGACAGATTTTCAAATGAAACAGTTAAAAGAAGAAATAGAGAAGGAAACATGATATAACTCTATGCCTTCTAGTGGAAGAATTTTGCATTTATAACGAGAAAGTTGAAAATATGTGAAAGTATTCTTCATGGCAAATGTTAAGGAAAAAGAACTTTTCAAATGACTCTCCCAGGAGCAGAGATAGCAAGAAACAGGTTTAGACCTTTGTGCCACCCAGCAGGAAAGCTGTGTATTATTTAAAAAAGATAATGTTCCCCATCTTTATTGTAGCAAATGGCATACAGTAAAAAAGGAAATTTCTCAATAGGGTTTATAAGATATACATCTGCAAAGAGAAGTGCATAAACACCACCTAGTGACAGTATTGTAAACCAAAAAAACTCCGGAGGTACAGGCCTAAATTATCCCAGAAGGTAAATGGCATCCGAAGTCAAACAAATCTTTTAAATCGCACATTTAGACACACAGATTTTGAAGAAAAAAGATTAAATATTTGCACCCCTAGCACAGAAATTGTGCGTTATTTTGGAATGAAAATACACACAAAATCAGGGCTTGAAAAATACCATGCCTGAGATGCCCGGGGCATGTAAATTATTGGCCTGGGCAAGTAAAAATTAAATCTAGTTGCCTGGTTGGGCAACTAGATTTAAAGAAAAAAAAAGTTTGGAATGCATAATTTTCTGCTCTAGAAGAAAAGACTGTTGTCGCGTGTTTTTCATTTTACTGCAGTTGTATTATTGTTACGGAATAAGTGCCAAGGCCAGGAGAATAGCGCTTCTTTAATTATATTATGTTCTACGTCCAGAAATTGGGGCCGTATGTAGTTTTCCTCCAGATGTTGGTTAACGACGGGATGCATGCCTAGCCTCTGGTGTTTAGTGACAAAACACATAAACTGCTATGAAACAGGACACAGACTGATGGGCAAAAATGCCGTGCTTTATGGGGAGGGAGTGACAACGGAATATTTATTGCACAGCCTCGAGTGGTGTTGGGTCTCTGACATAACAGCGGAACTACTGAAGCAAAAGCTAAGTTTCGTTTAAGAACGAGCCTGCGCAATGCGTTCCACTTAACCGGGAGAAGGGCGAAAATTACCAACTCCGATAACTTAGTTTATCTGAGAGAACGGTATTCGTGTTAGTTGTGGTTCATGTTAGCTGTGCATATAAGTTGTATTTAGTAATGGATATACCATGTTTTTTAGGAAAATAAAATCCAGCAATGAGAGCATATCTTATAGTAAGCAATTATGTGAAATTCCCAATCTGTCAGCGGTAGTTACAAATTCGTCTTCCGCATTGTTGAGTGACGTACTTTCAGAATTGGAATCTTCGTCGTCGGCAAATCTGAAACTTATGCAAGCAGACTATGATAAAGCGTACACCCCCCCCCCCCCCCCAAAAAAAAAAAAAAAAGCTTTTGCACAGTTGAAGAATCTTGGATTAAAACACTTAATTGGCTAAAGTCAAATGACAAGACTATTATGTTGTGCACTGTTTGCAAAATCCATCCTAAAATTGCTGATACCACCAGTAATGTTTTCAAGCAATGTGGGGTGTCAGGTGATAATATAGTTTAATAACTAAGTGCACACAACAGTAGTCGAAAACATAAGATTTGCCTTTGTTTCTGAACAACAATTCTTGGGGTGTTATAATGCAAAATTACTTTTGTTTGTACAAGAGAAAAAGGTAAATAATTTTTACATTCAAAATTGCTGTTAAAAACTACTTAAACTGCCATACAGTTAATTATGATTATTTAATTTTTTTGTAAAACACAGGACATATATTGAAAATTCTTGAACATGGCATTATCACTAAATTTCTCAAATGCCATCAATTACCTTTCTTAAAACTTGAGATATATGCTTTTGTGCATTTTGAATACAGACACTTTAAAATGGTGATGCAAAAGATGTATAAAAAGTTTATCATAATTTTTAACTTTAAAAAATGAGGCTTCTGTTTTGCTATCTTAAAAGATAAAAGTGAAAATCCTCCAAATACGTGGCGTCAGTGAATAATCAACGTGGAAAGAGCGATGTTTTGTTTAAAAGATAAATTTTTCTGGGCATGTAGATTTTACTTCTGGGCAAGTAAATATTTTCAGCACATGCCCAGCTGGACATGTAACTCTTCAGATATTTTTCAAGCCCTGAAAATGTTTTCATAGTTATTAGTATCTGACTAAAAAAGAATTTTTTAAGTTAGATTTTTAATCCCGCAGATATTGCTGTAATCATACTGTAAACGGAAACATGAATTTATGCCCTCTAGTGGATAAGAAAAACTTGATATTATATGTAAAACATTTCTCACCAGAAAAGCTCTATGATAAAGAAAGAATTTTTGAATTCTAACTCGTAGAAGCAGAGGTATCAACAAAATTAAGATGTACATCTATGCCCTTGGCAGAAAAACTATGCAATCTTTTAAGCAAAAGTTATTCTCAAAAGGTTTTCCATGGTGAGCAGTATCAGTCTATGAGAGGATGTTTTCAACCGAATTTTGAGAAATGCAGATTTTACTGCAAATACATCAGGAACACTTACGCCACTGGTGGCCAAACTATTACCTACAAAAAATTACAAATTATATGCAGAACATTTCTCATTAGGAGCTGTATCTGAAGCAGAAATAATTTTTGATATAGGACTTTTAGAAGCAGAGATATTGGGAGAATCCCAATTCACCTTTACATCCCCTAGAGGTATATATATATATATATATAAAGAGCTGAGACTAAAACAAAAGATATTACCTAAGAAGTTAAAACGAAATTTGCATAAAAACCTGAAGATCAAGAGGCGCAACACAGCAGTCACGAAAATTCAGAATTCACATACTATTTAGAAGAGACATTAGCAAAAACAATTTTCTAACCAAGATTCCAAAAACAACATTGTAAAACTCATATTCTGACTGTTATGAGTAAAAAAAGGATAAAATAAAAGCAACCTGAATGCAGTAAGTGTTAAGAATGCAGTAAGTGTTAAGAATGCCGAGCCTTGGCTTTATCAAGGACCAGCAAAACTCTGCATTTTCTCACTTCCACAAAGACCTAGTTGGAAATGGTTTGTTCTTGTAATCAAAGACGTGTTTCTATGTCGGTAAGAACGTAATTACTACATTAATAGGCACTTTAAGCACTTCTGGAATACTTTGTATATATTGCAACTAATTGTTAAAGTTATATAATCTTCACAAAGCATTTTTTTATTTTTTATTTAATCTTTTTTATTTTTGCTCTAGTGAAGTCAGTTGTTGAGGAGTAGGGGTTCAATATTACAGTTATTTAAGGAATCTATTCTTTTTTTAAAAAATTATTTTATATTATATGGCTTTTTTGAATAAGAAGTTTTTCACTGCAAAGCATAAGAATCTATTATTTTAGTACTGCTATTCTTGTTTAAATTCTCTCTGAGGTGGATAGGTTGCTAGACATTATGTTAAATTGCTGAATAATCCTTGTAATTCATTTAGTCACTCTCTCAACTTGTGTTTTTTTTTTTTTTTGTAATCTTTTTTTGTTTTTTAGTAGCAGATGACGAGCATGGGTTGGGCCAGGAAAGCTATAGATGCATGCAAAAATATTTTTATCTTGTGTTTCATCATGCAGCTCTGAGGAGGACATGATATTCTAAATAACATTATTTGGTGGGCTTATTACTTGCATCTATGGCTTTGCAGAAACCCATTTCCAACTAGGTCTTTGTGGAAGTGAGAAAATGCAGAGTTTTTGCTGGTCCTTGATAAAGCCAAGGCTCAGTATTCTTGTCACTTACTACATTCAGTTCGCTTTTATTTTATTTTTTTATTTTCTCCTTTTACTCACAACAGGTAGATACATAACCTTTTCAATGTTGTACTAGGTGTGAGTCAAAATTATATTTGTATATTTTTTTTGCTTAGGTATCTCCTTATAGAATATATATATATATATATATATATATATATATATATATGGTGTGATTAATAATTATTATCGGGGTTTCCATGGCCTGGCATAGTCAAACCATAACCAACCAAATAAAACTGCCTACAGCATAAACAAGTTCACCGTGGAAAGTTTTATGTGGCAACACGGTACCCACTAAATTGACATCATACTTCAAAATGGCAACTTTTCAAGAAAAAGCAATGGGCATATCTGGTTCTTCGAAACAAGGTTAGTTATCACAATGCAAAGTTGTCACAGAACACATTATGGCAGAGCTCCACCTTCTAATAATGCTATCCGACATCCGACGTTGGTTAAAGCAGTTTCAAAAGACTGGTAATGTGCAGTATCAAAAAGAAGTGGGAAGACCGAGCACTTTGTAGGACGATGTTGATCGCGTCCAGGAACTCTTTTCTCAAAGTGCTCAGAAATCAATGAGACTAGCTGCGTCATAGTTACATATGCCACAAATGATTGTTTGGAGGGTTCTGCATAACTGCCTACAACTCCACGAGTGCAAACTGCAGATTGCACAGGCTTTACAGCGGGACGATAAACCCTGCCATTTCCAATTTGCCCAAGACATTTTGTTCAAAGTCGAAGTTGATGAACATTAGCTGCGGACATGGATATTTAGTGATGAAGCAACGTTTTTTGTCTTGGAGAGTGTACATCAGCATAACTGCAGAATTTGGGGCTACGAAAACTCACGCCATTCGAGAAGTCGAACAAGACAGCCAAAAGGAGAACAACTGGTGCGCTTTGTCATATTCAGAAGTGTTGGGGCCCTTTTTCTTTGTGGAGAAAACAGTGACAGCGGTAACCTATCTGGACATGCTGCAACTGCATCTGTTGCCTCAGTTGGAAGATCTGCAGCCCAATGTGGTGTTCCAGCACGATGGTGTTTCGCCGCAGTGGGCTGTTATTGTCTGAGAATTTTTTGACCTGCATTTTCCTGAGAGCTGGGTTGGGTGTGGTGGACCCATTCCGTGGCCTACAGCGCTCACCTGATATCATGCCACTGGATTTCTTCCCGTGGGGATATGTGTAAAACATTGTTTGCCAGACCCCTGTGACCTCCCTCAATGACCTGAAGACCAGAATTGGTGCTGCAATAGCAACGCCACAAATTCTGGTAAACACTTGGTGGAAAATTGATTCGCTTGGATATCTTACATGCCACGAAAGGCATGCATGTCAAAGTGGTTTAGCAATCTGATGTATCAATGCTACAGGTAATAAAACTTCTAGTTGTCATCTTTCATACTCTGTTTGCGGTTTTAGTTTGTTGTTTCCTATTTTCCGATTATATACCACTGAAATTATGCCACTAATTATGAATCACCCTGTATTACTTGAAAAAGAAACTGTGTATCCAAAATAGTCTTTGTTACAAATGGTTAGTTAGTTAGTTGGTTGATTTTAATGGTGCAAGGGCCAGGTTTGGCCAAACAGTGCCAGACACAGAACTATCAGAGTAAGATATGTTACAAATGGCATCAAAAGGAAAAAAGAATTCTTTCAATTGGATATTTAGAAGCAAATACACGGAATAAAATGTATTTTTGCATTTATGCCCTCTAGCAGTAAAGTTATGCATTGGGGGGGGAGGAAAGCAAGGATCACCATTCTTTTATCTCAAGTTTTTCAATGGGAAAAGAATTTATCAAATCTGACTTAATGGCTGCAGAGATAAAAATGTCCACAGATGGGCGGACAAACGAAGAGATATTATAAGCAAGTACTTTTTCACAAAAGATGGGCTGAAAAAATACTCCACAAAGACCACCATGGGAATAGGCGAAGAGCACATCGCAAGAAGTTCCGACTTTAATTAAGCATTGGAACTCAGAGATGTACAATGAACGTAAACAAGAAACTAATTTGGTAGTGTAAAGAATGCAAGAACTTTTAAATACTTATTTTTTCACTTATGGTGGTAAAAGAATTTTTTTTTCAATGTGCTTTTAAAGTTTTTAACTGTACATTGAACTTTTCTGAACACTGAATTTCAAATAGAACTTCTTTAGTTCCCCACAGAGCATGCTCAGAAAGAAGTGTGAGTATCTTTTACCTGTAAGAACATTTATTAAGAGGGACATAAGGTAATTGCATATGCAAATATATGCACTAAAATGAGCTATAAAACTTTTAGGTTTCCAAGGTATTAATGATCAAAACCTATAGGATGAGTTCCTGTTTATTCAGCTTTAAGCACTTAAACAGTACAGAAAACAGAGTTCCACTATAAAATTAACAGAGGTTCTGCAAAATGCCAGATTTCAGAAACAACACATTAGCCATTTCAATTTGCAGATCTCTAACAAAACTTCACATACAAGGAATCACTATTTTATCTCTGTAAATACTGATAAAGCATTAGTATCAAGAGTAAGACTTACCATGAACAGAAGAGAACGAGGGGCACTGAAAACGAACACCACAGGCTGAATTATTTCTCTCTGGATTTAAACTAGATGTACCACAGTTGCCGTCTTGACTATTTACACTATAGGGAGTTAGATGTGAGGTACCACTGGTGGGCATTTCTGGTAGTCTGTGTTTTAAATATTCTCTGGGATGTGCACTGACCCACTCCTGTGGCATGTGTGCATTTTTTAAAGAAAATGGGTTACTGAGCATCATACCATTAGGAAGACTTGCAGCGTGAGACACTGGTGAGTTGGGCCCACACTGTTGCGGAAGGGCACTTCCTTTCCTCAGTTCCGAACCAGAGGAAATACTTTGCTGAGATTTCGGTTTAATTAAGTCTGGTTTCTCAAATGCATCGTAGTTTTCTAAGGGCTGTGACACTGCTTTGTTTACAGACTGACTTGAAACAAAATTAACATTTTTACAACCACCGTTAGTACAATTAAAAGAAGAGTCCATTCTGGCATTGTTTGTCTCTACGTGTAAACATGTGGTGTCTGAGTATTCAGCTTCGGAGTTCGTATACCCTTCCCTTGCAATATTCATTCTTCTGAACTGTGATAACAGATGTTGCTGCTGATCTCTCTCAGAGAGCTGCTCTTTAGTAGACCTAGAATAAACAAAGCAAAATTTAAGAAAAAATGGATGAACACTTATAATAATGCAGAAGTAATTTCTACTATACTCAAAGTTTGTCCCTTAGATATTAATAGTTATGATTTTGAAAACCTATATACTAATCTGCCTCTATCAGATATAATCACTACCTTTAAAGAGCTGTATGCAGAATTTAAACTTAACCAATTTGTTAATGTAGGAACTTGGAACTCTTATCTCAATTGCTGCATAAAAAATAACCATATCTTATATAATAATACTCTCTATAAGCAAGTGAACGGTATTCCCATGAGAACATCAACGTCCACGAATATCGCTAATCTATTCCTGTTCTTTAAGGAATATAAATTCATTAAAAATCACCCCACCTGCTCAGATAACTACCTTTACACATTTAGATATATTGATGATCTGCTGTGTATCAATAATTCAGAAGTTATAGAGAGTGATTTTGATAATATCTATCCTAGCTCTCTTAACTTATGTAAAACCAACCACAGTAATCAGGAACTTGAGTAAAAACTTCTATTGGGAATTCTTACTAGGAAATTAATTTTTTATTTTAATTGCAAATTTTTGGAGAAAACTCTTCTTCATGCTGTCTTTTGTGTTAACTTTTTCATGTCACTATCGCGGTTATGGTTAACCTTGATGGATACGGTTATTTTTCATCAAATCCTGCAAGCTATTAGGCAGGGATAATCCTTTGCAGTCATTGATGATGGAATTCTGATTTTTCGCCATCTCTATTCCTTCTTTTAGCTTTCTTTACTGAAAATTGCTTTGGAAACTGATGACTTTAAAGGAACACAGAATTTATTGGAATTTCCTTGAAGTCATCAGTTTCCAAAGCAATTTTCAAAAAAGAAAGCTAAAAGAAGGAATAAAGATTGCAAAAAATCAGAATTCCATCATCAATGACTGCAGAGGATTATCCCTGCCTTATAGCTAGCAGGATTTGATGAAAACTAACTGTAACCGTGATAGTGACAACAAAAGACAGACTGAAGGAGAACAATTTTCTCTGAAAATTTGCAATTAAAATTAAAAAAAATTCCTAGTAAGAATTCCCATAATAGAAGTTTTTAATTAGTAATTGAAAGATGAATTCACTTTTCCAAGCAGTTCATTCTTGTGCAAAGCAGAAATTCCATCACAAAACTGACTTCTTCCAACAAAAACATGAGTTGCATTAACAGCCAGCCACTTGTGATACTATGAAGTCCAAATAAAAGCATTTCTCTCACAATGCCATTTTAAGTGGGTCAAATAGATTAAAATTATCAGGAGTCAAGCCTAAGTAGTAAGATGGTGGGGTAATCTGATGTCACAGTTTTTGTGAAAAAAGCTTTCAACGACGCACATGTTCTTTAACAACTCAGCAATTCTCTGGACTAGCTGAGCAGCATTCTTTGAATCTTGTACGTTTATCATTTTTAAATCTTTCTACTAATTCAAACACTCTCCACTGTACTGAACAGCTACTACAATGCACTTCTAACTATCCTCTTCTGCGGATGCCCTTTGGTTTCTTCTATACATAAAAGGTATATCATTGTTCTTATACAGACTTTTGTGCAACATTCTGTAAGTGATGCTGTGATTCTCCTGGCATCTTCCAAGATCACAACCAACAATATGACCAACTATCACATTATAACACAACAAAATGATACTGTTACCATGCAAAATGTTTTTTTTTTTTTTTTCGTTAGAAAGTTACATTTATTGGCATAAAAAATAATAGCAAAAAGGTACTGCGAAAGAAAACTAAAAAAAAACCTCGATATCCTGCTAAAACATGAGGTGAATTTAAAACCACAAGCCCTAGTATTTAACATTTGGTTTGGCACTGTGAGCGATCTGCAACTATGCAGCCCCATTTTCATCAGGGTTTGATGCACTGCATGTTGGGAGTTGGGACACATTACCTCCACTTCCAGCATTAAAATTACTGGTAATTTGCATCACAGCCCATAAGCAGAATTATGCTGAATGTTCTGAAACATGATATACAAGGGTTGTAAAATGTTCAAATGTTCTGCAGACAAAGCGTGCAACACTTTGACTATATATATACATGAAGGCAGAGGGTGCTAAGAATCCCCGGAGGACCGGGATGTAAGGTCAGGTGATGCGTAACATCACAGCCTCTCTTTGACAAATGTCAACCTCGCCTTCTCGTGGTGCATCCTGTTCCCACTAAAGGGGCTCTGACGACCGCCAATAGCGGTATAACTATACCATCGGGATTAGAGGAAATGCTATCCCACACTAACCAAACCGCTTGGCCAGCGTGGTGAGTTATGGCCAAACCCATCCAAAATGACTCCACAACTTAAATCTTGGCCCTCGGTCTCTGGCAGCTGGAATGTACCTGGCCAAGGCAGCGGTCAGTGCGACATGAAGGCAGAGGGTGCTAAGAATCCCCGTAGTACCGGACTAGGCTGCCATCTGATGCTGACCTTGGCTACGTATAATGGACGCTCCCTATCTTCTGATTCAAGGCTTCTTGAATTGGAAGAGGAACTACAAAGGATCAAGTGGGACATCGTCAGGCTAAGTGAGGTAAGGAGAAAAGGAAAAGATCTCATTGAACTGAAAAGTGGACATCTCTTCTACTATCGTGGGACAGATACTGGCAGAACTAGTGGTGTTGGATTTATAATAAACAAGAAACTGAAGGATAAAGTTGAAGAAGTTGAAAGTTCCTCTGACAGAGCTGCACGACTCGTTATCCAACTCTTGAGAAGATACCAGGCTCAGATTATTCAAACTTATGCACCCACCACAAGTCATCCTGAAGAAGAAATTAAAGAATTTTGTGAGGAAATTCGTCATCTAAATAATAAAGGTAAGCAGCACTTGAAGATAATTATGGGAGATTTCAATGCAAAAATAGGGCAACGGCAACAGAATGAAACTTCAGTAGGTAAATTCGGTCACGGAAACAGAAACCAGCGTGGAAATACTCTCGTTGAGTTTGCAGAGGCAGAAGGGTTTTTCATCTTGAACTCCTTCTTCAAGAAAAAGCCACACAGGAAATGGACATGGAGACATCCAAATGGGACGACAAGTGAAATTGATTTTATTATGTGTAACAAAAAAATTTGTCATAGAAGACTGCAGTGTGCTAAACAAGTTCAACACAGGTAGTGACCATAGATTGGTGAGATGTAAGATGCACCTCAACACTAAACTCGAACGTGGCAAGCTCATAAGACAAACAAAATGTATTGACATAACCAACCTTGAAAAACACCATAATACCTTCAAGTTGGAACTGAAGAACAGATTCTCTGCTTTAGAAGGCCTAACATCAGAAGAAGTGGATATTTTGAAAGTTAACAGGAAAGTAATCAAAGCTCTTATGGAAACAGCAACAAAATTAGCTGGGTCTAAGAACAAGTTGCATGTGAACAAATTATCAGGAAAAACCAAAATGTTGATGCAAAAAAGAAGAGAGATGAGGACAACTAAAGAAGATGCGACTTCCAAAGTGGAATACATAGAGAGCTATGCAAGACAGTACGAAAAAGTATCACTGAAGACGTAAGGAAATTCAACTGTGAACTAGTGAGGAAAGCAATTGAAAACAACCAAAGCCTAAAGATAGCAAAGGGACATCTCAGTAAGGGAAGAAAACAGATTATGGCACTGAGAAAAGAAGATGGTTCCGTAACAAGAAATAGAGGCGAAATTTTGACAAGAGTGAAAGATTTCTACTCCAAGGTATATGAAAGGGATGATGCATGTACTCCAGACATCATGGAAGGTACCAGTACCAGAGTTCTTCCAGTCCTCGCAGCAGAAGTTGCACATGCAAACAAGAACATGAAGCGGTGGAAAGCTCCAGGAGAAGATGGAATTACTGTAGACATCATACAAGAAGCAAGTGGAGAAATCGAAACAGTACTCGCACAAATTCTCACTCGATTCCTTAATGAAGGGATGATTCCTGAGGATTGGAACAACACTATAATGATCCTGCTACATAAAAAAGGTGACATTGAGGATCTCAGGAACTACAGACCTATCAGCCTCCTATCAGTGGTTTATATTATCTTCACTAAAGTTCTTTCAAACCGTTTGAAGGTAACACTGGACATAGCTCAACCGAGAGAACAAGCTGGATTCAGGAGTGGCTACAGCACAATAGATCATATCCACGTACTGAGAGAACTAATTGAAAGTGCGAGGGAATATGAGCTTCCATTGTGCATGGCTTTTATTGATTATGAAAAAGCCTTTGATTCGGTGAAACCATCGCAGTTACAATGGCTCTGAAATCCTGCGGTATTGAAGATGCATACTTTAATATTATTAATGACATCTATTAAAATGCAAGTGCAAAGATTCGGCTGTTTGAAAATACAACACACATAAAAATTGGAAAGGGAGTGAGACAAGGTGACACCATATCTACGAAGCTCTTTAACGCCACATTGGAAAATGTCTTTCAATCACTGAACTGGGAAAACAGTGGGATAAAGATTAATGGAGATTATCTAACCCACCTTCGTTTTGCTGATGACGTAGTCATTTTTGCAACTACCCCATCAGAGCTGCAGAGTATGATCCAAGAATTTGCTGACCAGAGTAAAGAAGTGGGATTAAAAATGAACTTTCAGAAGACAAAAGTGATGTTCAATGCTTTTACACGAAATGAAGATTTATCGATTGATGGAGAAAAGATGGAGATAACAGACACGTACGTTTATCTTGGACAGCAGATATTCAAGTGAGGGTCACATTGATGAAGAAATTAATCGGCGTACAAAACTTGCCTGGAGAGCTTTTGGAAGAAACAGCACAATTTTCAAGAGCAATATGCTATTATGTTTTAAAAGAAAAGTTTTTGATCAATGCATCCTTCCAGTGCTTACGTATGGTGCAGAGACGTGGGCCTTAACTAAAAGAGACATACAAAGGCTGCAGACAACTCAAAGCAGCATGGAGAGGTGCATGCTTGGTGTAACCAGGAGAGATAAGAAGAGGAACTCGTGGATCCAAAAAATGACAAGAGTGGAAGACATCATGATCAGAGTTAAATCCCTGAAATGGCAATGGGCTGGGCATGCTGCCAGAAGGACAGACCATCGACGGACAGCCGAAATTTTAGATTAGATTCCAAGAGACAGGAAAAGACCCAGAAGAAGACCACATAGCAGATGGGTGGATGAAATTCGAAAGTATGCGAGAGTGACATGGAGGAAACTGGCACAAGACAGACTGTTGTGGAGAAAATTTGGAGAGACCTTCGTCCAGCAGTGGATTGATAATGGATGATGATTATATATATATATATATATATTATATACCAATTGGAGAGACCTTCGTCCAGCAGTGGATAGATAATGGTTGACGATGATATATATTATAAAATTTGGTATATAATAAATAAATATATATATATATATATATATCATCATCATCATTGTCAACCATTATCAATCCACTGCTGGACGAAGGTCTCCCCAAGTTTCCTCCACAACGATCTGTCTTATGCCAGTCTTCTCCATGTCACTCCCGCATACTTTCGAATTTCATCCACCCATCTCCCATGTGGTCTTCTTCTGGGGCTTTCCTGTCCCTTGGAATCCAATCTAAAATTTCGGATGTCCATCGATGGTCTGTCCTTCTGGCAATATGCCCAGCCCATTGCCATTTCAGGGATTTAACTCTGATCATGATGTCTTCCACTCTTGTCATTTTTCGGATATACGAGTTCCTCTTCTTATCTCTCCTGGTTACACCAAGCATGCACCTCTCGATGCTGCTTTGAGTTGTCTGCAGCCTTTGTATGTCTCTTTTAGTTAAGGTCCACGTCTCTGCACCATACGTAAGCACTGGAAGGATGCATTGATCAAACACTTTTCTTTTAAGACATAATGGCATATTGCTCTTGAAAATTATGCTGTTTCTTCCAAAAGCTCTCCAGGCAAGTTTTGTACGCTGATTAATTTCTTCATCAATGTGACCCTCACTTGATATATGCTGTCCAAGATAAACGCATGTGTCTGTTATCTCCAGCTTTCTCCATCAATCGATAAATCTTCATTTCATGTAAAAGCATTGAACATTACTTTTGTCTTCTGAAAGTTCATTTTAATCCCACTTCTTTACTCTTGTCAGCAAGTTCCTGGATCATACTCTGCAGCTCTGATGGGGTAGTTGCAAAAATGACTAAGTCATCAGCAAAACGAAGGTGGGTTAGATAATCTCCATTAATCTTTATTCCTTTGTTTTCCCAGTTCAGTGATTGAAAGACATTTTCAATATGTGGCGTTAAAGAGCTTCGGAGATATGGTGTCACCTTGTCTCACTCCCTTTCCAATTTTTATGTGTGTTGTATTTTCAAACAGCCGAATCTTGCACTTGCATTTTTATATATGTTATTAATAATATTAATGTATGCATCTTCAATACCGCAGGATTTCAGAGCCATTGTAACTGCTGATGGTTTCACCGAATAAAAGGCTTTTTCATAATCGATAAAAGCCATGCACAATAGCAGTTCATATTCCCTCGCACTTTCAATTAGTTGTCTCAGCACGTGGATATGATCTATTGTGCTGTAGCCACTCCTGAATCCAGCTTGTTCTCTCGATTGAGCCATGTCCAGCGTTACCTTTAAACGGTGTGAAAGAACTTTAGTGAAGATTTTATAAACCACTGATAGGAGGCTGATAGGTCTGTAGTTCCTGAGATCCCCAATGTCACCTTTCTTATGTAGCAGGATCATTATAGCGTTGTTCCAATCCTCAGGAATCTTCCCTTCATTAAGGAATCGAGTGAGAATTTGTGCGAGTACTGTTTCGATTTCTCCACTTGCTTCTTGTATGATGTCTACAGTAATTCCATCTTCTCCTGGAGCTTTCCCCCGCTTCATGTTCTTGATTGCATGTGCATCTTTTGCTGGGAGGACTGGAAGAACTCTGGTACTGGTACCTTCCATGATGTCTGGAGTACATGCATCATCCCTTTCATATACCTTGGAGTAGAAATATTTCAGTCTTGTCAAAATTTCACCTCTATTTCTTGTTACAGAACCATCTTCTTTTCTCAGTGCCATAATCTGTTTTCTTCCCTTACTGAGATGTCCCTTTGCTATCTTTAGGCTTTGGTTGTTTTCAATTGCTTTCCTCACTAGTTCACAGTTGAATTTCCTTACGTCTTCAGTGATACTTTTTCGTACTGTCTTGCATAGCTCTAAGTATTCCACTTTGGAAGTCACATCTTCTTTAGTTGTCCTCATCTCCATTCTTTTTTGCATCAACATTTTCGTTTTTCCTGATAATTTGTTCACATGCAACTTGTTCTTAGACCCAGCTAATTTTGTTGCTGTTTCCATAAGAGCTTTGGTTACTTTCCTGTTAACTTCAGAAATATCCACTTCTTCTGATGTTAGGCCTTCTAAAGCAGAGAATCTGTTCTTCAGTTCCAACTTGAAGGTATTATGGTGTATTTTAAGGTTGGTTATGTCAATACATTTTGTTTGTCTTATGAGCTTGCCACGTTCGAGTTTAGTGTTGAGGTGCATCTTACATCTCACCAATCTATGGTCACTACCTGTGTTGAACTTGTTTAGCACATTGCCGTCTTCTATGACAAATTTTTTGTTACACATAATAAAATCAATTTCACTTGTCTATCCCATTTGGATGTATCCATGTCCATTTCCTGTGCAGCTTTTTCTTGAAAAGGAGTTCAAGATGAAAAACCCTTCTGCCTCTGCAAACTCAACGAGAGTATTTCCACGCTGGTTTCTGTTGCCGTGACCGAATTTACCTACTGAAGTTTTATTCTGTTGCCGTTGCCCTATTTTTGCATGTAAGGTCAGGTGATGCATAACATCACAGCCTCTCCTTGACAAATGTCAACCCCGCCTTGTAGTGGTGCATCCTGTTCCCACTAAAGGGGCTCTGACGACCGCCAATAGCGGTATAACTATACCATCGGGATTACAGGAAATGCTATCCCACACTCACCAACCCGCTTGGCCAGTGTGGTGAGTTATGGCCAAACCCCTCCAAAATTACTCCACAACTTAACTCTTGGCCCTCGGTCGCTGGCAGCTGGAATGTACCTGGCCAAGGCAGCGGCCAGTGTGACATGAAGGCAGAGGGTGCTAAGAATCACCGGAGGACCGGACTAGGCTGCCAGCTGATGCTGACCTTGGCTACGTATAACGGACACTCCCTTTCTTCTGATTCAAAGCTCCTTGAATTGGAAGAAGAACTACAAACGATCAAGTGGGACATCATCGGGCTAAGTGAGGAAAGGAGAAGATTTCATTGAACTGAAAAGTAGACATCTTTTCTATTATCGTGGGACAGATACCGGCAGAACTATTGGTGTTGGATTTATAATACACAAGAAACTGTAAGATAAAGTTGTAGAAGTTGAAAGTTCCTCTGACAGAGCTGCAAGACTTGTTATCCAACTCTCGAAAAGATACCAGGCTCAGATTACTCAAGCTTATGCACCCACTACAAGTCATCCTGAAGAAGAGATTGAAGAATTTTATGAGGAAATTCGTCAACTAAATAATAAAGGTAAGCAGCACTTGAAGTTCATTATGGGAGATTTCAATGCGAAAATAGGGCAACGGCAACAGAACGAAACTTCAGTAGGTAAATTCGGTCACGGAACAGAAACCAGCGTGGAAATACTCTCGTGTAATTTGCAGAGGCAGAAGGGTTTTTCATCATGAACTCCATTTTCAAGAAAAAGCCGCAAAGGAAATGGACATGGAGGCATTCCCAATGGAATGACAAGTGAAATTGATTTTATTATGTGTAACAAGAAATTTGTTATGGAAGACTGCAGTGTGCTAAACAAGTTCAACACAGGTAGTGACCATAGAATGGTAAGATGCACCTCAATGCTAAACTTGAGCGTGGCAAGCTCATAAAACAAAGTGTATTGACACGACCAACCTTAAAAAACATGATAATACCTTCAAATTGGAACTGAGGAACAGATTCTCTGCTCCAGTAGGTCCAGCGTCGGAAGAAGTTGACATCTCTGAAGTTAACTGAAAACTAACCAAGGCTCTTATGGAAACAGCAACAAAAATAGCTGGTACTAAGAACAAGTTGCATACGAACAAATTATCAGGAAAAACCAAAATTCTGATGCAAAAACGAAGAGAGATGAAGACAACTGAAGAAGATGTGACTTCCAAAGTGGAATGTATAGAGCTATGCAAGACGGTACGAAAAAGTATCAATGCTGAAGATGTAAGGAAATTCAACTGTGAACTAGTGAGGAAAGCAATTGAAAACAACCAAAGCCTGAAGAGAGCAAAGAGACATCTGAGTACGGGGAAAAAAAAAAAAAAAAAAAACAGATTATAGCTCTGAGAAAAGAAGATGGTTCAGTAACAAGAAATAGAGGTGAAATTTTGACAAGAGTGAAAGATTTCTACTCAAAAATGTATGAAAGGGATGATACATGTACTTCAGACATTACAAAAGGTACCAGAGTTCTTCCAGTCCTCCCAGCAGAAGTTGCACATGCAATCAAGCACATGAAACGGGGGAAAGCTCCAGGAGAAGGTGGAATTACCGTAGACATCATACAAGAAGCAAGTGGAGAAATCGAAACAGTACTCGCCCAAATTTACACTCGATGCCTTAATGAAGGGAAGATTCCTGAGGATTAGAACAGTGCTACAATGACCCTGTTACATAAGAAAGATGACATTGAGGATCTCAGGAATTACAGCCCTATCAGCGGTTTATAAAATCTTCACTAAAGCTCTTTCACACCACTTGAAGGTAACAATGGACATGGCTCAACCAAGTGAACAAGCTGGATTCAGGAGTGGCTACAGCACTATAGATCATATACACGTACTGAGAGAACTAATTAAAAGAGCGAGGGAATATGAACTTCCATTATGCATGGCTTTTATCGATTATGAAAAGGCCTTTGATTTGGTGAAACCATCAGCAGTTACAAATAGCTTTGAAATCCTGTGATACTGAAGATGCATACATTACTATTATTCATAACATCTATGAAAATGCAAGTGCAAAGATTTGGCAATTTGAGAATACAGCACCCATAAAAATTGGAAAAGGAGTGAGACAAGGTGACACTATATCTCCCAAACTCTTTAATGCCACATTGGAAAATGTCTTTCAATCCCTGAACTGGGAAACACAAAGGGATAAATATAAATAGAGATTATCTAACTCACCTTCGTTTCGCTGATGACGTAGTCATTTTTGCAACTATCCCATCACAACTGCAGGATATGATCCAGGAAGTTGCTGACAAGAGTAAAGAGTGGGATTAAAAATGAACTTTCATAAGACAAAAGTGATATACAATGCTTTTACAAGAAATGAAGATTTATCGATTGATGGGGGAAAGCTGGAGATAACCAATAACTGCATTTATCTTGGACAGCAGATATCAAGTGAGGGTCACATTGATGAAGAAATGAATCGGCATATAAAACTTGCCTGGAGAGCTTTTGGAAGAAACAGTATAATTTTCAAGAGCAATATGCCATTATGTCTTAAAAGAAAAGTGTTTGATCAATGCATCCTTCCAGTGCTTACATATGGTGCAGAGACGTGGACCTTAACTAAAAGAGACATACAAAGACTGCAGGCAACTCAAAGGAGCCTGGAGAGATGCATGCTTGGTGTAACCAGGAGAGATAAGAAGAGGAACTCGTGGATCAGAAAAATGACAAGAGTGGAAGACATCATGATCAGAGTTAAATCCCTGAAATGGCAATGGGCTAGACATATTGCCAGAAGGGCAGACCATCGATGGACAGCTGAAATTTTAGACTGGATTCCAAGGGACAGGAAAAGACTCGGAAGACCACATGAGAGATGGGCGGATGAAATTCGAAAGTATGCAGGAGTAACATGGAGGAGACTGGCAGAAAACAGACCGTTGTGGAAGAAACTTGGGGAGACCTTCGTCCAGCAAGTCTCTCCAAGCCTCTTCCACAACGGTGTATCTTGTCGTGCCAGTCTCCTCCATGTTACTTGCGCATGCTTTCAAATTTAGCACCCTCTGCCTTCATGTCTCACTGGCCGCTGCCTTGGTCAGGTACATTCCAGCTGCCAGAGACTGAGGGCCAAGATTTAAGTTGTGTAGTCATTTTGGAGGGGTTTGCCCATAACTCACCACGCTGGCCAAGCGGGTTGGTGAGCGTGGGATAGCATTTCCTCTAATCCCGATGGTATAGTTATACCGCTATTGGTGGTCGTCAGAGCCCCTTTAGTGGGAGCAGGATGTACCATGAGAAGGCGGTGTTGACATTTGTCAAGGAGAGGCTGTGATGTTGCGCATCACCTGACCTTACATATATAGAAACTCTAAAGCATCCAAAAGACCAAAAGGTAACACAAACGGTGTTTCCCTAAAGATTACGGTCAGATTTCTTGATTTGCATTGTCATATGGCTTATTAAAAATATATTTTTAATTTCGAGGTAGACACTCCCATACCATTTTGATGATGGTGTTGCAATTTGGACTTTTGTGGTATATGGAGAATTTGCATTGTATTTTCGTTAATAGGTAGGTTCTTTTATTAATTTAAAATATTTTTTATATATTCTACTTGTTCCTATTCATTATATGCCTGTCTTTGCTTTTCTGAGGTGATGTGTATATCTTACTATATATCACTAAGCTGTTGTCTGAAATTCAGAGGTTAGCTCCACAAAGAAGTACAAACTACCAGATAATTTTACAGCGATCTTGACATACAACTCAGGCTTCACTGACATCCATCACATGCTGTCTGTACACAAGATCTTCTATACTTCATACTCATCTTTATCTCATGCAGACACTCCTGAATCTGATCCTCCCATGACTTCCTCTACCTTTTCTTCCTGCCACTTGAGCTAATAAGATTTTCTTAGTAAGCATTGCATCACACATTCTTTCAACATGGCCAAACCACCGAAGCATATTAGTCTCCCCCTTGCTAACAACATTTTGCTTCAAATTACGCAACTGCAACACATCTTCATTCTTCACACAATCAGAAAGTTTCTTGCCACAACACCGCGCAAGTAGCGCATTTCTCCATCACACAAATGACTCCTATGTTTCTTCTGTAGTACCCAGGTTTTTTTGTTGTTTTTTATTGGAGGTTTAACGACCACCGTGAGCAACTCAATGGGCTATAAGCAGTCGCCCATCCCTAATTTAGGGTCACCGGTTCCAGGGAAGGGAGAGAGCCAGTGCTGTAAGACAAACACAACATCCATGCCTCACCAGAATTCGAACCCGGGCCCCTTTCGGGCGAATGATCAGAAGCCATCACTTAGACCACTGTGCCACCGGGGCGGCTGTACCCAGGTTTCACTGCCATACAACAGAGTAGGAACAATTACACTTTCATACATCAGAGTAGGAACAATTACATGTGGGACTCTCTCGAGAACCCATCATTTCTGTGAAAAACTCCCAAAGCAGCCATGACTTTCAATGAAGAATTAACTTGCCTTCTAATTTCACCATCCAATTTGTTCTCTCTGTCAAACATGCTTCCTAAATACACAAACTCATTCACCTGGTCAATCACTGTACCATTTAGGCATATATTACATTCAGTGCTACCAGTTCCTCTCTCAAAAACCATAACTTTGGTTTTCCCTTATTTATACTCAGTTTGAATTTCATGCAAACTTCGTACATCCGGGACAACATACTCTGCAATTCACTTTTACTCTCTGCCAACAAGACAGTGTCGTCAGTATACAGCAATCTGCACACACAGATATCACCAAGACATAATCCAGTATTATCTATTTTGGCATCATGCATGCACGCATCCATAAATATATTAAACAGCCATTGTGACATCACACAACCTTGTCTGACTCCTGCACCAATATACATATATACCAATTTAATGCTAAAAACAAAACAAAAATAAATTTAAAAAAAATAACACAATATTAAAAATTGAGAAATAATAGAGAAAAAAATAATAAAAATAAAAAATGCCAAACCTTCCAAACCAAACAAGCACCGGAGCAAACGAAAATCAAAAAACAAAAAAAAAATTTTTTTAATAAACTAGAAGAACGCAAGGATTGCAGATCATATGGCAGATATATATATACTTTGTTTCCAAATATATAATATTTCTAGGGAGGGTGTTTTTGTTAGGTGCCCATCCTGGAAAAAATCACTAAGAAAGGAGGGGGTTTGTTAAGTGTCCGTCTTGGAAAAAATAAAAACTTCCAAGGGTTATAAATGATATGCAGACAAAGCATGCAACACTTTGACCAAATTTTATATATACAGTACTACTTGAAGAAGTTGAGATCGTTGACGTTTTTCAAATTGAACAGATAAGTTTGCCGATTTCATTACTGTTGATGACTGAAACAGCAGCACTGTTTCTCTTGGGGTCTTGAATTATCTTCCGCATTTGCTATTTCTTTCAACATTTGATTTTATTTGCATTTGCCGATTAGAAAATAAATTCAGTACACTTTTTTCGTCAATCCAACTGTGTTTTACTGTTTTCCCAGGATGATTAAGCTGATAATGCAGCTTTAAATTTTTTGACTATCACATTCGAAACAAGAGACCTCTCTCGCAGACATTTTTGGGAACAATAAAAGCGACGTAGAGATCACACGCATATTCTGCTGTTGTTGTTTAGAGGTGATTTTTTCCAGGATGGACACCTAACGGACACCCTCCCTAGAAATATGTGGTTTAACATGGCTTGGCGCCTACCCATTTTGAAAACTTAATAGCGGGGAAGGGGTCTTTCAAAAAGCACAGGGGGAAACAAAATCTCTTGCTATCCCAAATGGTAAGGGCAGATGGATGTGTGCATTTGTGTGTGGGGGGAGGGAGGGAAATTGGTCAGTGCTCCCGACAGACGGGCGGAGTTGAAGTAGTATAGACAAGAGGGGTGAAGATGTGGGGTGCGTGTAAGTGAGCTATCTCAAAAAAAAAAAAAAAAAAAAAAAAAAAAATGGAAAAATGCTCTGCAAGGGATTGAAATCTAAAATTTTTAAAATGTGTTATAAAAAAAACTTTCTGCAAAAAAATTGAAACTAAAATAATATATATATATATATATATATATATGGGATGTAAGGTCAGGTGATGCGTAACATCACAGCCTCGCCTTGACAAATGTCAACCCCGCCTTCTCGTGGTGCATCCTGTTCCCACTGAAGGGGCTCTGACGACCGCCAATAGCGGTATAACTATACCATCGGGATTAGAGGAAATTCTATCCCACACTCACCAACCCGCTTGGCCAGCGTGGTGAGTTATGGCCAAACCCCTCCAAAATGACTCCACAACTTAAATCTTGGCCCTCAGTCTCCGGCAGCTGGAATGTACCTGGCCAAGGCAGCGGCCAGTGCGACATGAAGGCAGAGGGTGCTAAGAATCCCCGGAGAACCGGACTAGGCTGCCATCTGATGCTGACCTTGGCAACGTACAATGGACGCTCCCTATCTTCTGATTCAAGGCTTCTTGAATTGGAAGAGGAACTACAAAGGATCAAGTGGGACATCGTGGGGCTAAGTGAGGTAAGGAGAAAAGGAGAAGATCTCATCGAACTGAAAAGTGGACATCTCTTCTACTATCGTGGGACAGATACTGGCAGAACTAGTGGTGTTGGATTTATAATAAACAAGAAACTGAAGGATAAAGTGGTAGAAGTTGAAAGTTCCTCTGACAGAGCTGCACGACTCGTTATCCAACTATCGAGAAGATACCAGGCTCAGATTATTCAAACTTATGCACCCACCACAAGTCATCCTGAAGAAGAAATTGAAGAATTTTATGAGGAAATTTGTCATCTAAATAATAAAGGTAAGCAGCACTTGAAAATAATTATGGGAGATTTCAATGCAAAAATAGGGCAACAGCAACAGAATGAAACTTCAGTAGGTAAATTCGGTCACGGCAACAGGAACCAGCGTGGAAATACTCTCGTTGAGTTTGCAGAGGCAGAAGGGTTTTTCATCTTGAACTCCTTCTTCAAGAAAAAGCCACACAGGAAATGGACATGGAGACATCCAAATGGGACGACAAGTGAAATTGATTTTATTATGTGTAACAAAAAATTCGTCATAGAAGACTGCAGTGTGCTAAACAAGTTCAACACAGGTAGTGACCATAGATTTTTGAGATGTAAGATGCACCTCAACACTAAACTTGAACGTGGCAAGCTCATAAGACAAACAAAATCTATTGACATAACCAACCTTAAAAAACACCATAATACCTTCAAGTTGGAACTGAAGAACAGGTTCTCTGCTTTAGAAGGCCTAACATCGGAAGAAGTGGACATCTCTGAAGTTAACAGAAAAGTAACCAATATCAAGTGAGGGTCACATTGATGAAGAAATGAATCGGCATATAAAACTTGCCTGGAGAGCTTTTGGAAGAAACAGTATAATTTTCAAGAGCAATATGCCATTATGTCTTAAAAGAAAAGTGTTTGATCAATGCATCCTTCCAGTGCTTACATATGGTGCAGAGACGTGGACCTTAACTAAAAGAGACATACAAAGACTGCAGGCAACTCAAAGGAGCCTGGAGAGATGCATGCTTGGTGTAACCAGGAGAGATAAGAAGAAGAACTCGTGGATCAGAAAAATGACAAGAGTGGAAGACATCATGATCAGAGTTAAATCCCTGAAATGGCAATGGGCTAGACATATTGCCAGAAGGGCAGACCATCGATGGACAGCTGAAATTTTAGACTGGATTCCAAGGGACAGGAAAAGACTCGGAAGACCACATGAGAGATGGGCGGATGAAATTCGAAAGTATGCAGGAGTAACATGGAGGAGACTGGCAGAAAACAGACCGTTGTGGAAGAAACTTGGGGAGACCTTCGTCCAGCAGTGGATTGATAATGGTTGACAATGATGATGATGATATATATATACATCTTACATCTCACCAATCTATGGTCACTACCTGTGTTGAACTTGTTTAGCACACTGTAGAAGACTGCAGTGTGCTAAACAAGTTCAACCCAGGTAGTGACCATAGATTGGTGAGATGTAAGATGCACCTCAACACTAAACTTGAACGTGGCAAGCTCATAAGACAAACAAAATCTATTGACATAACCAACCTTAAAAAACACCATAATGCCTTCAAGTTGGAACTGAAGAACAGGTTCTCGGCTTTAGAAGGCCTAACATCGGAAGAAGTGGACATCTCTGAAGTTAACAGAAAAGTAACCAAAGCTCTTATGGAAACAGCAACAAAATTAGCTGGGTCTAAGAACAAGTTGCATGTGAACAAATTATCAGAAAAAGCGAAAATGTTGATGCAAAAAGAAGAGAGATGAGGACAACTAAAGAAGATGTGACTTCCAAAGTGGAATATATAGAGCTATGCAAGACAGTAAGAAAAAGTATCACTGAAGACATAAGAAAATTCAACTGTGAACTAGTGAGGAAAGCAATTGAAAACAACCAAAGCCTAAAGATAGCAAAGGGACATCTCAGTAAGGGAAGAAAACAGATTATGGCACTGAGAAAAGAAGATGGTTCTGTAACAAGAAATAGAGGCGAAATTTTGACAAGAGTGAAAGATTTCTACTCCAAATTATATGAAAGGGATGATACATGCACTCCAGACATCATGAAAGATACCAGTACCAGAGTTCCTCCAGTCCTTCCAGCAGAAGTTGCACATGCAATCAAGAACATGAAGCGGGGGAAAAGCTCCAGGAGAAGATGGAATTACTGTAGACATCATACAAGAAGCAAGTGGAGAAATCGAAACAGTACTCGCCCAAATTTTCACTCGATGCCTTAATGAAGTAAAGATTCCTGAGGATTGGAACACCGCTACAATGATCCTGCTACATAAGAAAGGTGACATTGAGGATCTCGGAAACTACAGACCTATCAGCCTCCTATCAGTAGTTTATAAAATCTTCACTAAAGTTCTTTCACACCGCTTGAGGGTAACACTGGACATGGCTCAACCGAGAGAACAAGCTGGATTCAGGAGTGGCTACAGCACAATAGATCATATCCACGTACTGAGAGAACTAATTGAAAGAGCGGGGGAATATGAACTTCCATTGTGCATGGCTTTTATCGATTATGAAAAAGCCTTTGATTCGGTGAAACCATCAGCAGTTACAATGGCTCTGAAAACCTGCGGTATTGAAGATGCATACATTAATATTATTAATAACATCTATGAAAATGCAAGTGCAAAGATTCGGCTGTTTGAAAATACAACACACGTAAAAATTGGAAAGGGAGTGAGACAAGGTGACACCATATCTCCGAAGCTCTCTAATGCCACATTGGAGGGTGTTTTTCAGTCGCTGAGCTGGGAAAACAAGGGGATAAAGATTAATGGAGATTATCTAACCCACCTTCGTTTTGCTGATGACGTAGTCATTTTTGCAACTACGCCATCAGAGCTGCAGAGTATGATCCAGGAACTTGCTGACAAGAGTAAAGAAGTGGGATTAAAAATGAACTTTCAGAAGACAAAAGTGATGTTCAATGCTTTTACAAGAAATGAAGATTTATCGATTGATGGAGAAAAGCTGGAGATAACAGACACGTACGTTTATCTTGGACAGCAGATATCAAGTGAGGGTCACATTGATGAAGAAATTAATCGGCGTACAAAACTTGCCTGGAGAGCTTTTGGAAGAAACAGCATAATTTTCAAGAGCAATATGCCATTATGTCTTAAAAGAAAAGTGTTTGATTAATGCATCCTTCCAGTGCTTACGTATGGTGCAGAGACGTGTACCTTAACTAAAAGAGACATACAAAGGCTGCAGACAACTCAAAGTAGCATGGAGAGGTGCATTCTTGGTGTAACCAGGAGAGATAAGAAGAGGAACTCGTGGATCCGAAAAATGACAAGAGTGGAAGACATCATGATCAGAGTTAAATCCCTGAAATGGCAATGGGCTGGACATACTGCCAGAAGGACAGATCATCGATGGACAGCCGAAATTTTAGATTGGATTCCAAGGGACAGGAAAAGACCCAGAAGAAGACCACATGGGAGATGGGTGGATGAAATTCGAAAGTATGCAGGGGTGACATGGAGGAGACTGGCACAAGACAGACCCTTGTGGAGGAAACTTGGGGAGACCTTCGTCCAGCAGTGGATTGATAATGGTTGACAATGATGATGATGATGATGATATATATATTCCAAAAGACACTGAAATCTAAGATAAAAAATGTTCTGCAAGGCGGGCTTTGTTCTGCAACATATGTCACAGTTTTAGGTATTTTCTGCTCCTGGGCATCACAGTATCCCTTCTGTTGGCTCGTACTATACAGAATTGCCTTTGCCCACCTCTAGAATCGATGAGCTGTTGTTAGCTCATACCTTGCAAGCAGCTCATGGTTTTTTCTCCCTGGACCGCTTTTTGAAGATACTAACCACAACTATTGAAGATACTAACCACAATTAACCATGAGCACCCCACAAGCCTTGCCATCTTAGAAATGCTGACCCAATCATCTGGCCATTACAATTTGGCCTGCTGCCTTTCCCATCTGAGGAACAAGAACAACCCTGATTAACAGAGCTCAGCATCAGGTTTTATTTATAACATTTCATGACCTTCACATGCACCACTGTTTACCTGCAGCTGTTTCGATTTGCATACAGACACAGTACGTTGGTCATACTGTTTCGGCTCTTCAGTGTAAATCTGGTGATCTGACAACAATATTTACATTTGCATTCTTTGTCAACAACAAAGGTGGAGTAAAGTGAAGCACTGATAACAGGCCTAAATGCCAGAAATGTCTGCAAGGTAGTGAAATTACTAAGGAGTAAATGAAGGAGAAACAAGTGGTGCCTTTAATGAAAGAGAACTGAAGAATTTTTTTATCATTCCTCTTTTGTAATAACTTTTGCTGTCTTCATGTGAACCATCGACATACGAATACAATCACTTTCTCACACTCCAATAAAAACGAACTCTCAAAGAAAACTTCAGCTTTTAATTTAAAAAAAGGGGGGGGAGCTAATTTCACTCAAAAAAAGTATCTGAAATAAAGAAATTCACGATTCCCACATAAAAGTACTGCTATACGTAAGGTCAAATGACAGGACTCTCAGCTGTACACACATGAAATAAACAGATAAGTTCCCAGAATTCAAACATAACATGTCCAACATCTATTGTAAGGAAGTATCTTTAAAATGAAACTCACTGATATTATTAGAAAATGCTACTGATATTTCTACCTTGCTTTTGATTGCTCTGGGTTGAAGTCCCAGTGGATGATGTTTTTATCAAAATAGCCCTAAAAATTTCACTGCTTGACTCAATTGAGGAAACTACTACACATTAAATAAGGCAAAATAACCACCGACTGGTATCTAAGCAGACAGTTATAGAAAACTGCATTACGTTTTATCAATCTTTGGCCAAATATTATGGCCTCTACACCAAAATCCCAAACTAACAAAACCAATTCTCTATTAACAATAACACAATCATTCAATCAAAACAAATCATATGGAACTGCTTTTTATGCCCACCGAGATACCTGGTTTTATTTATGTACATGTCCCCTTCAATCAAATATTTGTTTGGTCAGATGGGTAAAAGGTGAAATGTATTTGCCTTCTTCATAAATAAGACATGTCCCTTTGATAGCATCAATATTTTTAAAATCTGATGACTGTCTTGGAATAACTCTACATCCAAATTTATCAGGAACAGCTAGTTTTAATTTGTGAAAAACCAACATAGCAAATTACATCTGGATGCATATTATTAAAGAATAACAGATATTGTGGGATGGCATTTCACACAACCAAGAGAAAAGAATAAACACCCTTTTCACACTTTGTAAGGGAGTCATTTCCCTTGTCACAAAGTCTTTTCTTTGAATAATCAGCATTCAGAAAACAAAAGGGAATGGGGCTTACAAGAAAATATGCTAATGAAGCTTATCTATGCACATTGCTCGTAGTTCACAGCAACACTAATCTTAAAATCTACATTTTTGTTGTTATTGTTGAGCTAAAAATAACTGAAAACAGTTTTCTGGACAGCTTACCAGAAATCCATCATTCAAACAGTTACGTTGTGTGCCATAATACATAATTTTCATTTCCTCTCTCCCCTTTTTTTTTTCCTTTTTAGTGTGGCATTAAGTTTGTTAAGTTCACTTGGTTTCACTTTCATACAGTGCTTTTGAAACCTTAAGAAAAGGAATATTAAATATTCATAAAATGGTGTTCAACAATAAATAAAAAACATCAAAGTACTATATAAACCATAAATGCATATCCAAAACAAATATCGGTCTTTGAATTACATGAAGGCTATAAATGTGTGTGTGTGTGTGTGTGTGTGAAAGAGAGGTTTGGACTGTTTACCATGCTTGCAACATTTGCCAGCTCCACAAATAGAAATGACACAATTTTTCACCATGCTGGCACTAAAACCACAAATTCCCTGAATATTAATATAAAATTATCCCTTAAGACATTTTCTTTTTTGCTAATGCACTGCAGGAATATTAAATACAACATTTAAGATATGTGGTAGTTTGTATTTCTTTTTGGAGCTAACCTCTGAATCTCAGAGAACAGCTTAGTGACATGTACATATGTATGTTTAATATATGTGGTTGCTTTACACTGAGCATAAGTTTTATGGTCATAATATACAACGAACAGATCACACTTATATATGCCTCTCTTTATGGCAGTGATACGAAGATATCCATACCACATTAAAAAAAATCCAGATCTGAAGACCAACTATCCTTCAGACTGGCATTAAAATTCTTTTCACTCTGTTCAGATTAACAACAAAAATTCTGCACTCTAACCCACCCTCCTTCGAATGTGGTCAGCACACTTAATTCTTAAATCTGTGCTTTACATGTTACATTTAAGCTGCACTTCAACTTTTATTTATTTTGAATTTTATGCGTTTGCATAAGAGCTTTGGCTTTTATATCATAGCAGCCTTAGGCAGTTTTCACACACCTGATGGGTAGTTAAAAAGGTATTACTGAATGGCTACTTATGAAAATGTAATTATTTTTACTCTGAGGAATGGTAGTGGTTGGCTGGTTGTGTTTATTGGTGTAAAAGGCTCAATGGGCTAAAAAGCACAGAGTCTCACAATTTACAACACTTAAAACATCAAAATGCAACAAAAAGGTATGAGACAAAGATAAACATAAGAAGGAACTATAAATGGCTCAGACTATAAAAAAAAAAAAAAAAAAAATGCGGGACTATACAAAATAAAAATAAAAACACTAGGAGAATGTTTAAAAGAGAACACAAAGATGACATGTCACAGCGAACCTTTAAAAGAAAACCCAGGGTTTCTGAGTTGTCTGACACAGTGAGTAAAAGAAGAAAAACATGAACACTCGTGAACGAAATGACAACAGAAACATAAAACATGAACACCCAGAGGTGCATTACACATCTTATACATAGGGACAGTGTCGCCACATAGCAAATTAAAGGAGAGTAAAACAACAATGGGCAATGCATTGATATGCAAGTACATCTACCTTACTATGGCTGACAGAAACTTAAAAGAACAGACTCCCAGAACAATCTTTATACACCGGTGTCCAAAATTAATGTGACAAATACAAATCCAAGAATATGCCCAAAACAGACATTTGTAAAAATTTTCAGAGACATGTGCGGCAACGAGAAAGGCTTTGATGTACCCAAACTATGTTGTGCTAGCTCCTACAGAAACATGCAAATGACAATTGTACATCACCGAGCTGGCAAGCACGACACCTTGATAAACACTGCTCTCAGGACAGTGTGACAACTGAAGCTTGAATTGAACTGTTAGTGGAAGAATGGCTTCGCATCATCACTTAGAAGACTCTTTACAGTGGAGAGTGATTGGTAGATTGGAAGTAGGGCAATTGCAAGCTGAGGCAGCAAGATGGCTGAATGTGTCAAGGCAAGAGGTCTCCAATCTCTGGAGACAGTTTCAGGAAACTGGAACAATAACCAGAAGGCCACGACAAGGATATCCCCAGGACATAACAAGGCAAGACGACAGGCTTTTGTCTCTGACAGCTCCCCACCATAGACAACCAGGTAACTCTCGCAGAAGCTCTCCTCGGCTATGGGAACCACAATATCAAGGCAAACAGTTCACAAAAGATTCCACTAGAGAGGTCTGTATGCAAGAAGGCTAATGGACTGTATTCTACTTTCCGCATTGTGCAGAAGGGTCTGTATTAATTAGGCCTTACAACATCACTCCTGATCAATGGGCTAGTGTTTTCTTCATTGATTAGTCATGGCACTGACTAACACAGATTCTCAATGAGTGTACATTTGGAGAGGTGGGAAGCTAAAATCTTCCCTCCAACATTAAAGAAGTTGACCCCTATGGTGGTGGAGAACTCCTGGTTTGGGCTGGCATGCTGGATGGATGTATGCCCCTGCATGTGTTTTGTGGAGGCACCCTGACTGGTGCATGTTACAGGGATGGTATCCTAGAGCCCTATGTATGGCTTTTCAGGGGAGCTGTTGGGCTCCAGTTGTTGATCCCACAGAGCCTGCCATGTGCATTTGCTATGCTTCCCAACAACAAAATGTAAGTTCCAGTGGTACCCAGGCAAGGCTGTGGACTACAACAAGGAAAACAGAACTGGCAGCATCATCAGCACTCATTTTCCTAGATCCCAACATGGCTGGGAAACCAGAAGCATGGGACCTGAAAACCAGCCTCATGAAAGCAACAGAGTAAATGTCTCACTTCAGAATTAGAAGGATGGTAACCACAACTTTCAGAGGAGAGAAACTGAAAAAACACTCATTAAATCCAAATAAACACCATGGTATGCCAACAAGGGCTCAACCACATGTGACAAAGTGCATCTACATAAAAAATATCACTTCAGCTGGAATCCGCTAGGCAAATATATGTATACAGACAGCAGCAAATCCAATGACAACCCTGTTTTCAACATGCTGGAAGAAATTGGGACATAACCTGAGTGGAAGAACCAGCTCAGCAACGAGCTGCTGATATACCAACACGGGGTACAGGTTTTAGTGTACGAGGTAACACAGGTATCAACCTAGACACAAAGAGGATGCTAGGGAGATTCCTCAAAGACCCTGGTATCTCTGATCAAGGACAAGTCAAGCCCTGCATCATATGGAATGGCAGGCACACAAAGTCTGAATAATGCTGCGACTTATGAAGGTCAATTCTCAAACTTGTGAGCATACTGAGGATTGAAAACCGCATCATATAAGGAATGGTCTGAAGTGATTTCAATTTCAGCTGAAATTGAAATGTGAAGCCACTGTTGTGCACTGTGGCTTCATATGATATTCTTAGCAAAGTGGAAACACCACTTCAATGGCTTTATTTTTTTATATGTAAGTAGTGCAAAAGCTCTAAAGCTGCAAATAAGAATGTTTGACTTCAAAGAAGCCTTTCACACTGGACAAAAAACAAAGTCTTGAATTTTACTGCAGCTAAAAATGCAATGCATTTATTTACATGAACTGTGTTTATTTTTATTAAAATCAGAAATGCAAAACCTCATTTCCTTTTATTTTCGAATTTTCTTTAAAATCCAAGATTTGTTTTAGCAACTGTATTTTTATATACTCTGCTATCTGTTGAAAATGCATCACTAAGAAAGACCTGAGATTTTGAAGTGAAATTTGTAGGGCACATTACTTATGATGCAATATGTAAGTGATTGGAAGTACAGACCAGTGAGTAATGTGGAACACACAATAACTCAGTACCTTGTGTACCAACCTTGAGCAGTGATAACGGCTTGTACATGGTGTGGCATCGACTGGAAAAGGTTCTGGATATTGAACTGTGGAAGGTCATGTTCCGATTCGTACCCAAAATTCATCTAGGGTAAACTGGCAGCAAATCCTGATGGGCCAGGCATCGAGCCGCTCTATCTCACACTTGTTCAATGGGCAACAAGTAAGGCGAAGGCACTGGCCAAGCAAAATGCGGCACATTTTGGGCATCCAGGAGCTGTAAGACATTGTGTGCCACATGTGGTCAGGCACTGTCCTATTGAAAGATGGCACCGGGGACAGTCTGCAAACATGGCAGCACTTCAGCCTCCACAATGTGCGCAATGTACTACTGGCTGGTCCTGGTTTCTGCAATACGTAGGAGGAGGAAACCTAAATGTAACCTAATAGAACCTCACACCAGAATACCTGGTGTAGGGCCCAAATGACACTGCATAATGCATGCCTCCAAATGCTGTTTACCATGGTGTCACTGTACAATGATATGTCTATCATGGGGCATTAGGTTGAGCTACAACTTGTCGGAAAACTATGCCATACCTGCCAACATTGGTAAGAGCTTTGTCAATAGTAACTAGTATTATTGCGTGGCACACAAGCACTTTTTACGAAATGATCCAACTCTTTGCATAAAAGAAATATACGCCACAACAAAAAAGGACACTAATGAAACAAATTTAACATGTGCAAAGCACAAGATAGCAGGGCTGGTGCTAGGGTGTTTGGTGCCCTAGGCAGGCCATCAGCCTACCTCCAAAAAGTTGTAACTCTCTGTGTGGCCAAACACATTGCATTTATTTAATAATTATTCCAAGATGCAAAAATACAATGCAAATTAAATAGAAACTAATGGAAACTACATCTATTTACTTACTGGTCCAATGAAAATGAAATTTCATTTTGCATGCTCTGTTTTTCTCAAAATTACCAACAAGTTATGCACATAACCCAACAAGCAGAATGAATATAGTAGCAGAGCCTCTCTTACTATTGCCCCTCGGGCTGCGGATGGCCTAGTGGTCAAGGATCGTGACTGCCACGGAGGAACTACAGGTTCGATCGAGGGCAGGTACGAACGCTCGAACCACTAAATATCTGCCGTGCATCGAATGGGTGCTTTAAGCCACCCCGGGTATTGCCCCCCCTCCCAAAATAAATAATTAAGAGCGTCTTCCTCCCCCTTTCTATCTCGCTTCCGTGTCACTTTCTAATATCGGGCACTCTAGCCCGAATCTCCCTAGCTTCCTATTTCTAAAGTTTGTTTAAGAACTGAGGTCAGACACTCTCTTCCTAATATCCTCTATGATCTGATCTGATCTGCTCTTGCCCCTGTTCTTACTAGAAAATAGTCTGAGTGAGACAATTACTAACCTTTTGGCAAGCCACTCAGGTAACGCAGTGGTCTAAGCGCTGGCTTTTGACAATTTGTCCAAGGTGGGTCTGAATTCGAACCCGACGAGGTGTGCATGTTGTGTTTATCTTACCACACTGGTTCTTCATCTTCCCTGGAGCAAGTAGCCCTAAATTAGGGACAGGCGAATGCTTATAACCATTGAGTTGCTCACAGTGGTTGTTAATCCCTTCCCCCTTCTTAGCTCCCTTAGACGTTGAGCATTGCTAATATTTGTCACAGAACAAGTGGACAGTTTAGATATTTCCGTTGAGAGCTGGATAACACACAATCCATTTTTTAATTAAAAAAAAATCTTGTGCAGCCCTCATGCGTCCCCTGACTTCCCTGTTACATGGAGACGAGCTTGGTTTATGGCAGTTTTTCGACAGATGCACGCACTTTTGTGAAGTGGTAAAGGGGGGGGGGGTTACCACAAGCTGACTTACCCATTCTATAAGAACATGTCTCCATTTCTCAATGAATAAGAATTTGCAACTTATATCAAATGGACAACAGAATAAAACCAAGTCTATAAGACCTTACCCAGTCCATAAGAACAGGTCCCCGTTTCTCAATGAGTAAAAATTCGCAAGTTATATCGAATGGACAACAGAAAATAAAAATGTCTTTTGTTTTAACTTTTTTTCTCATTTATTAACTCATTTGATTTTATCAACTCTAAATCTTAGCAACCCTCAAATTTTGGCACCTAGGCAGCTGCCTAGTTTGCCTAATGGTTGAACCGGACTTGCACAATAGTAACACTGCGAGATTTAAGTTAGAAATTTCCAACAGTAAAAATTAGTCGGATGCCCTCAGAATTCCACAACACTTGACAGACAAGAAATCCAAGCAAGTGAATGCACAGTGCACAAACCTCTTAGTACCATATGATTATACTCATATCCCACTTACCATATGATCATACTGCCTCTAAAATTGCAGTTCATGACATGATGAGACCAAAGAAGGGAAAAAAGCTGAATGTTTTAACTGGGTGAAAAATCAAAACACACAGCAAGAATGTAGACTGCTGTCAGTTTGTCATTTATTCCTCTGTAGCAGCACACGTCCACTGCTTAATTTTTCTTTCTGCTAATATCTTTCTCTCCTTATTTCTTCATTGTTACATTTCTTTCTTTTCTTTTCTTCATGCTCTCTGATAATAATTTCATTCATCATGCTGAAAGAACTTCCAGTCCGAGGACCAGCACATGATATCAAAGCTTTAACTATTTTAGTTAAATGGTGTAACGTAAAGTTTTGAACACCATGCATCAAGTTTTAAAAATTTTCCAACTTTTCAATTCTGTTTTTAGCCATGTTACCCTCCCTTATCAAAATTAAATGCAAAAACTTATGGGACGAGGGATATTTAACAATGCAGGAGAGTGGGAACATCGCAGGGGAGGGGAAGGGGTGTTGCAATCACGGAAGAAATCCTTGCTCCGTCCGACTTCCAGTTTTGGAAATTCTCCCCCTATTTTCAAGCTGAAATACAAATATTTATGCAGTAAAATGTTATTTAACAATAATACTGGACAGAAGGACAGAAGCAACATCATGAGAAAAAAGAAATTATGATCACAGGAAAAATCTGAACTCTGTCGACCACCCCTTTTTGAAAGTTTTGTAAAGATGGAATTTTGTCCTGCGACAAACACGCCCCCCCCCACCCCATTTCCGTTCACAAATACTTTGATCTCATAAATGACTAAAATAATAACGAAAAAAGTGAAATTCCTCAAATTCATTTAAGAACCTTATGCCTGAAGATTACAGGGAAATTTTTGTTCCATTTTCTCAAATTGTTGCCTACAGTTTCAAGCTGAAATACAAACATTTATGCAATAAAATGATATTTAAAAAGAATACTGGACACAAAGGCAACATCCAGAGAAAAAAATTACGATTATGGGAAATTTGTTTACTCCATTGAACTATGGTCTTTGAAAGTTTTGAAACACGAAATACCGTTCCCAGACAGAAAACGACCATGCCCCCGAATTCTCTTCAGTTTTGCATGGATTCTTGAAAATGATCTAAATGATGACAAAAAAAGAGAGAGAGCAATTCCGCGAAACTGCTCAAGAATCTCATGTATATCATAAAATAGCAAAAAAAAAAAAAAAAAAACTAAACGAAGATACCTAAAAAGTTCGGTTTTGACAATGGGTTCCGTAGTTCTATAGTCGGACAACTAAATCTGTAGAAGCTATGGACATTCCACAGTAGTTGGCAGGTATGCACTGTGTGCTGCCATTCATCATACCAGTGTCTGCGTTCTTGGCTCTACTGATGTCTATAGTTCAAGGTCAAGGGAAGTCGAAGCAATGGACAGCCCTCTGAAGCAAATGGCACGGGACAGAGCTTGTTCACAACCATTCATGTGATACAGACCTCCCACTGTTGTAAGCCAACTCTCAGGATGAGGCTGTTCTACTGTCTGCCACTGCCACACTGCGGAGATGACAGTCTTTCCATGTGTTTGTCTGTCACTGGGATCCAGACCTCTCACGTTATGTACGTCAGACCTTCTTCCCACTAATGCCACATTCACATCACTTTTCTTGTGTTTCATCCCACATGAGAGACAATGTCATGGAAGAAAAGTCCACCTTCCTTCAGTCCAAAACATCAGCCTAGCTCAAAGTCAGAGGTAACAAAAGGATATCTCACAGACATCATATGGATCATTTTACCTGAGGCTGAATAATCAGTAAGCTAGAAGAAGGCTAGATTGTGACTGTCATAAAGAGAGTTTGCAGTAGCACACAACATAGTGTTGTGGATTTGGTCACCATTTTTTTTTTTTTTTTTTTTTTTTGTCCGATTGGAGGTTTAACGACCACCACGAGCAACTCAGTGGGCTATAAGCAGTTGCCCGTCCCTAATTTAGGGCCACTGGTTCCAAAGAAGGAAAAGAGCTAGTGTCGTAAGACAAACACAACATCCATGCCTCACCATGATTCGAACCCAGTCGAATGATCAGAAGCCATTGCTCGATCACTGCATTACTGGGGCGGCTTTGGTCACCATTCAGAAGATACAGAACCACTACCACACGTTTTGCTGGATTTCATCCCCACTGTGTGAGCAAGTGGGATGACCATTACCTGGCCATAATGGCAAAACAAAGTTGGAAGAGTACTGCGGGTCAGGTGGCTATTTGTCTTCCAGCAAGCACAGGTGTGCAAATTGAGCCAACCTATGTCAAGACATCAAAGTGCAGGAGGACAATATGCCCCCTCTCCCCAAAAAAAATCCATTTTGCAAACTTAACTTCTTTTTTGGGAGGGGGGGGGTTAATGACCACTGTGAGCAACTCAGTGGTATAAGCAGTCCCTCATCCCTAATTTAGGGATCACTGGCTCCATGGAAGGGAGAGAGCCAGTGCTGTAAGACAAACACAACATCCATTCCTCACCGAGATTAGAGCCCAGACCCACTTGAACAAAAGGTGTTATAAGGCAGCACTTAGACCACTGCACCACCAGGGCGGGAAACCTTTATTTACAAATCTGAGTAAATTCTACCAAAAAAATTTACAGACGAAATTCAAAAAATTCTAGGATCTTTTTTTTAGCAATACTACAAGTTTAAATTATTTTTTCCTCTGGTTTTTTAAGGATTGCAGTAAAAGGTAAAAGTCAAGCATTCTACAACAAACACATGAGAGTAAACTAAAAATTTATCTTTTATAAAAGGCAGATTCACATTATGATGTGGCAGATTATAAAGTAGCATTTTATCATTAGGGAACAAGTTTAAAGATCTTCATTTTGTAGGCACTGTACTAATTTGATAACCACAAGATGAATATAATTTAACCATCTATAAAACACAACAGTTACACTTTGTTGTGTGATGGATCAACCAATACACAACTACTATGTTCCTGCGTTTCCCTCTAAATAAAGTTCTTTTTTTTTTTTCCATTTTAGATATTAATCCTGCAAATTATTTAAGGCACTGTTAATAGATGCTCAGATATTGGTGGCACTAAAAAACTGCTTTGCTAAAACACAAATAGCAAGTAAATCAAATGCTGCTTAGTTGTTTGACTGCTAAAAAATACAGCCTTGCTTAGTAAAAGAAAAAAAAACTATTTCTGTTAAAAATCCTAATCATTATAATTATTACTATTATGGTTCAGCATGCAATTGAAAGACTAAAAAATAGACTTACCCAATTTGGCCATCACCATTGCGCTTTGTTTTAAATGCTGTGAAACTATCTGTTTTTGCATTATTCTGTGATAACTGAGAAGATACGTCTTCTGGGAGACCATTTTGACGGTTATCTTCTTTTTGTGGAGAAGGCCACCTCTCTTTTTGTGAAAACTGTGAGGAATCTGTGTGTTCTGCTGGAGGCAATTGTTTCCTACTGTGAAAGAAAGAAAAGCATTGCTAGATAAAATGCACACACAGTTTCATTACATACAAAGTAGATTTTATAAGTTACTAGAATTGGTCCCAACTGTAGAAATGAAAAATTGCACTGGGGATTTTTTTATTTCAGAGGTCCGGTGACACCCATGTCATTGTCTGACGGCAAGTGGCACCATTCCATTTCCTGTCTGTATGAAGCACCAGTAGTATATCCTTGTCTACTTTGTCTACTGTGTGTTTGGTAACATCACAGTTAAAAATCTTGACAACTGAGTAACATGAAAGCACCAAATTTTGTGTTTTGCATCACCATCAGAGACATTACCCATGCTTTAGTAACCATAGAGTGAAATGGAAACAAAAAATTGCACTTTTAAGGGTGGCATAAGCATTTCCATGATAGTCATATGAGTGTTGATGATGATCCATGTAGTGGGAGCTCATGTACCTTTTCAACTTCTGAAAAGTTTGAGTGTGTACCAAATGTTGTCCAGTATGACCGAAGAAAAACTGTAAAGGAAATAGCTTCTGAGGGAGGCATATCAGTTGGAACTGTTCACAGCATTCTACACAATGATTTGAACATGCATTATGTTCGTCAGTACTAGGTGCCAAAATCACTAACTTCCAAACAGCAAGAAACATGAATGACTCTTGCCTAAAAATCGTGTGTGTGCGTGTGTGCGCATGCATGCATGCATGCATGTGTGTGTAATTTTTTTCTAAGCAACATAATCACAGGAAGCAAAACCATGGTGCTTTTTGTACGATCATCAGACAAAATGTCAGTCTTGGGTGAATAGAAATCAACAAAATCACTTCAAAAATAAACTCCATTTGGATAAGAGTAAAGGAAAAGTAATGGTGGAAGTTTTCTTAGAATTCAAGCCACTTTGAATCTATTATAAAAGGGAGGACTGTTAATAAAGAAATATGCATCAACATTCTCCACTGTCTCAGGGATCCAATCCAAAGGGAACACACATAAAACTGGATAACAAACATTTGGTGTCTTCTTAATGACAATGTGCCTACACATCAATCCCTAATGGTCAAACAGTACCTCACAAGCTGCAATGTGCCATCACTGGAGTATCCCCCATATTCTCCTGACTTGACACCACCTGATATTTGTTTCTGCAGCTGAAATTTGCCTTAAAAGGACAGCATTTTACAAGTGTGGAGGACGTTGTTGAAATCACAACAAAAGTGCTGAAAGGTTTCAAAGGATGAATTCTAGGAATGCTTCACACATTGTTATGGATGTTGCAAAAAATGTATAACTTCCCAAGGAAACTATTTCAAAGGAAATGTGGAACAGGGCTTGAAAAATGTATGGACATTTTTCAAGCCCTGTGTATCAGTTTTTCAACTTATGCACAGGGCTTGAAAAAATGTCCATACATCTGTGTGGTGTCTTTACGTGGCACAGTTTGGGTCCTTTGGTCCTCAGAAACATGTCATTAACCAAGTAATTGCTTTGTTACTTTTCTGGGTGACCATTTGCAGCCCTTCATGGACATCATATACCCCAACAATGATGGGATTTTACAGGAGGACATCAGGCACAAGTTGTCCAAAATTGGTTCCGGGAGCATTCTGGACAGTTCCGATGGGTGGTGTGGCCACCATATTCGCCTGACATGAACCCAATAGTGCACTTATGGGACGTGGTGAAAAGGTCCATATGCACCCAAAATCCTGCACCTACAAATACCAGGGAACTGTGAGCGGCTGTTCAGATGGCATTGCTCAACATCTCTTCAGAAGTCTTCCGGCCACTAGTGGAATCGATGCCACATCGAGTTGCTGCACTTTGCCGGGCTAGAGGAGGTCCTACATGATACTAGGTACATATCCCATGACTTCTGGTGCTTTAGTATATATACATACCCAGGTGTGTGTGTGTATCATCATAATCGTGAACCATTATCAATCCACTGCTGGACGAAGGTCTCCCCAAGTTTCTTCCACAACAGTCTGTCTTGTGCCAGTCTCCTACAAGTCACTCCCACATACTTTTGAATTTCATCCACCCATCTCACATGTGGTCTTCTTCTGGGTCTTTTCCTGTCCCTTGGAATCCAGTTTAAAATGTCAGCTGTCCATCAATGGTATCTCCTTCTGGCAATATGTCCAGACCATTGCCATTTCAGGGATTTTACTCTGATCACGATGTCTTCCACTCATCATTTTTATGATCCACGAGTTCCTCTTCTTATCTCTCCTGGTTACACCAAGCATGCACCTCTCCATGCTTCTTTGAGTTGTCTGCAGTCTTTGTATGTCTCTTTTAGTTAAGGTCCACATCTCTGCACCATACATAAGCACTGGAAGGATGCATTGATCAAACACTTTTCTTTTAAGACATAATGGCATATTGCTCTTGAAAATTATGCTGTTTCTTCCAAAAGCTCTCCAGGCAAGTTTTGTACGCCGATTAATTTCTTCATCAATGCGACCCTCACTTGATATCTGCTGTCCAAGATAAACGTACGTGTCTTATCTCCAGCTTTTCTCCATCAATCGATAAATCTTCATTTCTTGTAAAAGCATTGAACGTCACTTTTGTTTTCTGAAAGTTCATTTTTAATCACACTTCCTTACTCTTGTCAGCAAGTTCCTGGATCATACTCTGCAGCTCTGATGGGGTAGTTGCAAAAATGACTATGCCATCAGCAAAACGAAGGTGGGTTAGGTAATCTTCCATTAATCTTTATCCCCTTGTTTTCCCAGCTCAGTGATTGAAAGACATTTTCCAATGTGGCATTAAAGAGTTTGGGAGATATAGTGTTACCTTGTCTCACTCCCTTTCCAATTTTTATGGGTGCTGTATTTTCAAATAGCCGAATCTCTGCACTTGCATTTTCATAGATGTTATTAATAATATTAATGTATGCATCTTCAATACCGCAGGATTTCAAAGCCATTATAACTGCTGATGGTTTCACCGAATCAAAGGCCTTTTCATAATCTAAATGAAAACTATGAAATGTCCTGTGCTGTTTAGCAGTTCAGTTGCAAAACCACTGCAAACACCTGGTGATTCATTTATCCAACCACTGAAACACAAGCTCTCAATTGCACAGGTTTTTTATTTGTTTCTTTATCAGTCAAGAACTGGTGGAACATGGTGAAGAACTGTTCACTGTCTCAACTGCATCAAGCATGAGACTCAAGCAATTCATGCCCAAGAAAAAAATCATAGCAGTTAGTATGAGGTGGTCAGTCTATGGAGAATGATGTTCTAACACTTTTTATCTGAAAGAGAATATACAAACATACATAAACTTAACTGATAAACCTGGAAATCCTTATCTAAAGTAATCAGTACAGAAGAATGTAAACGAAAATACATACGTTCACAAGAATACATACATAGTATTCATTTTTATAAAAAGTAGCAAAGCAATGCCACTGAACTCCCATTGAGTTTAAAATACTCAAAACCAATTAGTGGCCACATAAGTCCTAGAACATAAAATCCGACAATTACAGACCCATAGAAATGAAACACTTCTGTAGGTAAACAGTTGTGTAATTAGTACCTCACTGCACCTAGTTTCCAGGTGAATTGACAGGTTTGGGGGGGGGGAGAAATCAATATCACGTGCCTATCACCATCCTACATAAGAACGCATTCTGATCCAGTTTCTCAGGAATAAAGGTATCGTATTCACACACACGCAATGTGAATGAAAAAAATCTTGGGTATGCTTTCTTCAAGGTAACAATTCAATATTTCTTTGTGCCCTCCCGCCATCTCTAAAAGATCTCAGGCACAATTTATTGATTTACAAGTTGACAAGCAAATTTTTCGAATATATCTAGAAGCAGAAACTGTGTCCGTGGATGAACTTTTAAATGGAAAAAACGTCCCTGAGTATAAATTTTTCTCCATCTCAAACAGAAATGTTTTCAACATGTCTTTGGAAATTAATCTGTACTTAAGCATCATATATGCCCATCTGCAGATATGGTATTGCATATGATCAGGAACTGAAGAATTATTTTGATGCTCGGTACATAACACCATGAGAATTAAGGCACATCTTTGGAATTTAAAAGCAGGGGTAGTGCTGTCGATCACATTCTTTGCAATTAGCAGGGAATAAAACTGTTTCGGCAATAGAAAATTTTTGGCGATCACAAAAAAAGTCTTGACGTTTACTATTATAACACTAGCCATCGAATTGATTATGCAACAACTAAGCATCAACAAAGAACTAAACTTGTCACAACTGAAAGAGCTAAAGAATACCTTATATTTCATCAAGGAAAACAACATCTTCCATTTTGAAGGAAATATATTTAAACAAACGCAAGGTGGCCCTATGGGATCCCCATTATCGGCATTATACGCAGAAGTGATTATGGCATACCTCGAAAAAGAAATTATTCAAAATCTACCTGAAAAACCAATACTTTATGCTCGATATGTAGACGACATTATTATAATGTCTAAACTTAACAAAGCCGAGCTACAAGATCTAGCACAGCAGTTTAGCAAAATCTGTAACACCATAGAGCTAACTATTGAGTTTGAAGAGGATAATTGCCTATCCTTCCTGGACATCCAACTAAAGAAAAACAAAAATAGTTTTGAATACTCGGTGTTCAGAAAAGCAACTTACATACCTGTACTGATTCCATACTCGTCGCACCATCCAGCGATACATAAAAAAAAACAGCATAGTAAACTTGATACGGCAAGCGTACACACACACATCTAACAACAGGCTAAAAAATCAAGAGCTAGAGTTTATCTCGAAAATAGCACAAGAGTATGGGTACCCGAGCAAGCTAATTAATAAATGGATACATGAGAGTAAAAAGCATATGACTCAGAGTAAAGAAGGCCAAGAAGTGCACAACCAAAGGAAGATGAGGAAGAAAAAATTGAAATGCATTGGAGCTTTCCCATACTTGGAAGGAGTGAGTAATGAAATCAATAGGCACTGTGCTAAATATGACTTACAACTAGGAAGCTCAGTGCACACCGTGAAAAGTATGACTGTCAACAAAAAAACAGAGGAAAAAATGCTAGAAGAATCAGGAACCTACGAAATTCCAATTGCACACATACCCCCAATATCGTACATTGGAAGTACAAAAAACAGATTTAAAAAAGACTTAAACAACACATATCTAATTGGCAAAAAAAAGAAGCCAAAACTGCTTTAGTGCAATTCTGCATGGAAAACCGGACATTCCCAAAATTCGATGAAATTAAAATGCTAAAAAAGAATAAAAAATCAGAAAGGCAAATGAGGAGGGAAGAAGCAATATTAATCTATAAAAATAAAGCAAGGGTATGTAACCAGAACGACCCTAGCACATTATCGGGCCTGTGGAAAGAACTAATAAGACAAGAAAAACAACAACAAAAGAAAAACCGGCAAAAAAGACAAGAAAACCAGGATAGGAGAAGAAATAAAAAAAAAAAAAAAATTAAAGTTGTTTTTAATGAAACATAGATGGCGCCAGCCGGGCTTGATAACGAAATATATCCAGGAAAGTATATCCGACGAATTGCAACAAGGAGTATCGGACTCCATTAGCGCGAAGTTAACCCCGAACATCGGTGGTAAAGTCGCCACGCTCCTGAGGATGCCCAGAGGATGGGCGAAAATTTCGAGTATAAAGAACGATAAAAATTGATGTGTTTGGAATCCTAAAGCAAAGATCCAATGAGTATACCCAGCAAAAAGTGTGAGAAGTAAAGCCAGTCATCGCAAACAACGGACTTAGGACAATAACATCAACAAAGACCGGAAAACACGTGCGTGAAATGTTCCCATCGCTAGAAAGGAATGCCAAGGTAAGCATTATCCGCTAGAATTTTGTACAAGTTACTTTGAAATATCGCACGTAAAAGAGAATAGTAGAATGATTAGAGCTATATAATAGTCAGAATTAGAACTACTAATTGGAAATAACACTTTTGGTGAAAAAAAAAATTGAATTTAGCAAAAATTTTAAAAACGCCAGAACAACTGCTGTAGATGTACATACTTATGCGTCACTTCTGCAAGTTGATAGCTGTATTACCTATACATCTATTGGCTACATCTGAAAAATTCTGTTTTGTGCTTAGTAAACAGGATCATAAGAATTAAGGAATTTTCATAATTCTTATAATCCAGTATTTCTATATTCTGCACAATACCTCCACTTCCAACAATCAGCCCACAGAATTTTTGAAATTGCATGGCTTACTAAAACATGTAGTTCTTTATTTGTACCTGTGTGTGTGCGCATGTGTGCGTGTGCATGTGTGTTTAACTAAAGAACCTCGGTAGTTTGAGCTATAGCAATGAGCTGGACATATTGCTAGGATTACTGAATACTGTTGGATGGCTGAAATACTAGACATTGAGAAGACTGTGTCAAGACAGATTGTTGTGGAAGAAATTTAGTGAGACCTTTCACTGAGCAGTGCATTGAAAGTGGTTTATGATGTGTTCGTTCCATCCCCCACAGATTTCTGACACTAAGACTCATTTGTTGATTATCTGACAAAATTCTTAAAGAACAAACTGAATTATTTTCAAATATATCTTTTTTTTTTTTTCAAATGTGGTACTGTCAAATAGAAGATAACCTAATGAAAGAACATACCTGCTGAGATTACTGTTCTGCAGCATTTGTTCATACAACTTCTGTTCATATTCTTGGTGTTTACTGAAAGAAGAGAAAAACAATCTTCAAACAGGTTCACAGCGTAACACAAACATCTCAAATGTTATTTAAAACTTGGTACTTATGAAGGTAACTCTGAAACTTTTGAGACATGAAAAAGTATTATGCCAAAAATTGGCAGCAATGTACTAACACAGCAACTGCTGCCAAAAAGATGGTTTTGCAACTTTGAAGTTATCTCGCACCAGTCCAAGCTATGGATGAAAACATGGAGGTGTCAAAAGAAAGATTTTAAAGTAAATAAAAATAAATGTACAACACATTTGCAACTGGTCTTTGGTGACGACACATCTTGTGCAACTGCATTTCGAGGCACAAGGAATTTCAAAGAGGTCGAGAATCATAAGAACAAGCTCCACTGTGTAGAACTTCACTTAACAGGGAATCCCCAAAATTAGCTGTTATGCTAATAATGGTGAAAGCCAAATCACTTAAGAAATGATAGTAAAGTTTGCTGCAGTGACCATTTCGCACAGCGAACTTTGTTGAAAACTGTCGCTTTTCATGAGGTCACATAATTTAACATCTCTTCAGGAAACACAGCCTGTAAGAATCAACCAAGAAATCAATCTAGAGATACAATAAAATGTGTGTTACGTCTACACATTTTATCAAAAATCACAACTTATCTACTCTTTCATGATGCCCCAATCCCTCAACAGTTATTAGGTTATTGTAAATGAAATGTCAGAATATTACTGAAAACTTCAGATACCCACAATACCATGCAAAATAAACTTTATTAATCAAAGTAATCGCTCCCTGCAGCAACACACTTTAGCTAGCTTCTGTGTGTCGAGAAAAATGTCAAGCTTCAGGATGATACAAACTCATGGAATTAGGTTTCAACTGATAAACATCACTTGAAGAATAGTCCATCGAAAACAGATCAGGTGCATAAGGCGGATAAGGTACAGTTTCATACCTTATCTACAGCAGCTTTTGGATCACATAGCAGTGGTGTCTCGTGTTATCATGGGGAAGTATAGGCCGCGGAGATTGACTAACGCTGGCTGTTTGGTGGACAGTTTCCATGCATAATGTTAATGACAATACCTGTTCCCCATGAAGGTTTGACTCAGTTGTAAGAAGGTGGAGTGGATCACAACCCCTAAGCTGGTGTGATAGGTTAGTGGTGAGAAATGACCAGTCTTTTTTCTTAGGATAAAGTACCAGCTTCAAAGGATGTATTTTTAGGTTTCACTGTGGTCAATGCGATGAACTCGCACAGCATCCATTTCTCATCACACATGATGAAGCACCTCAAAATGCTATTTGGTTGTGGATAAACAGAGGTCACCAAATTATGTTTTGTGCTGTTCTATCACCTCATGCAGGATTCATTTATCCAGCTTCTTCATTTTGACCATGGCTGCAAATGCCTATAAATGGTTTCATAGTGTACTCCAAGTCTCTTGCCAAGTTCTCATACAATTGGATGTGGATCAGATTCAATCAAAGTCTCCAACTCAGCATGATCTATAGCACATTTCGGTCTACAGTATGGTTCATTTTCAATGTCCATATTGCTGGACTAGAGGAATTCAAACACCAACACTGTGTCCTGCAATTACTAATGGTGCCTTCCCCAAATGCTGGTATCTGTTGCAAGCCACCTTTGATGGCGATGTCCAAGTTTAAACTCACATAAGAAAATGACAGGAATTTGGTTCTGATTCATCGTCCTCTTCACTGTAGCACAATCCCCTTAGAACTTATGTCACTAGTGCATACCTGCCAACTATTACAGAATGTCTGTAGTTTTTATGGATTTAGTTGACTGCTTACAGAACTCACTGTCAAAACTACAAATTCCACGAATTTTCATTTTGTTTAATTTTTTAAATTTTGCTATTATTTTATGATATACACGAGATTCCTAAAGTGGATTGACAGAATTTCCCTTTTTTTTTTGTCATCATTTAGATCATTCTCAAGATCGATGCAAAACTGAAGGGAATTTAGAGTGGGGTCGTTTTTGATTTGGGGATGGTATTTTGTGTTTCAAAACTTTCAAAAACAGTAATTAAATGGAGTAAAAAAAAATTCCATTTTTGTAATTATTTTACTCTTGATCTTGCCTTTGTGTCCAGTATCCTAGTTAAATATAATTTTATTGCATAAATATTCGTATTTCAGCTTGAAACTGTAGGCAACAATTTGCAAAAACTGAAATTAGATGCTGCGAAAATTTCCTCATGATCTTCAGGCACAAGATTTTCTCACGAATTTGAGGAATCCCACCTTTTTCGTTATTATTTGGTCTTTCACGAGATCATTGCACAAATGAACAGAAATGGGGGGTTGTGATCGTTGGAGGACAGAATTCCATCTTTAAAAACTTTCAAAAACGGAAGGTTGACAGACTTCAGATTTTTTTCTGTAATAGTAATTTCTTTTTCTCGTGATGTTGCCTGTGTCCACTATTGTAGTTAACCATTTACTAAATAAATATTTGCATTTCAGCCTGAAAATAGGGGGAAATTTCCAAAATTGAAATGAAGCAAAAATTTCTCTCATAATTGCAGAACCACCCCACACATCACTATGTTTTCCATTCTCCTGCGTTGTTAAATATCCCCAGTCCTATAAGTTTTCGCATTTAAGCTTGATAAAGGAGGGGAAATTCCCTGACAATGGGAGTGGCGAAGTAAGAAAACTTTTAAAAATTGATGCTATATCATTAAGCTGTCCTCTGAGATTCAGAGGTTAGCTCCCCAAAGAAAGACCATCTGCCAAGTAATCAATAACCTGATGGAACTAAAATTTACTTAAAGTTGGTGTATCAAATTTCTCCATTTACAAAGATCTCGGCACACAGCTCAAGCTTCATTAACAACCATCACACGCAACACACAAGATCTTTTGTTCTTCATACTCAATCTTTTTTTCATGCAGACATTCCTGAATGTGGTGCTATGATTTCCTGGGCCTTCCTCTACCTTTCTTTTTTGCCACTTGGGCACTGAATAAATTCTCTTAGTAAGCACCTCACCACTCATTCTTTCAACATGGCCAAACCACCTAAGAATATTAGTCTCCACCTTACTAACAACATTTTGCCTCACATTACACATCTACACCTCTTCATTCCTCACATGACCAGAGCATGTCTAACCCCCCTCCCATAAATAGTGCACTCCCCAGCACACAAATGACTCCTACATATCTTCTGTATTTTCTGGTAGACATAAAATTTACCATTGCCTTGAGAAAACTTCCCAGTGGAGTGCAAAAGCTTGGCGAATCTTTGTGCTTATTAAACAACAAAAAATAAACAGATTTAATACGCTATGAGTTTCTCGACTTTGCTTTAACATTTATAAAAAAAAGTCATAACTTCATAAGCAGCACAATTTAAATTGCTAAATTGATCTCAAAATTGTGTACATATATTTCTATGCTAAGAGGTTTTCTGCTTTAACAGTTTTCTTTGTGGAGGAGTGCATAAGTGTCCTTTTTCTTAGATACTTGGATCATTAGATGAAAGCCATATTTACAACTTATGTTGTTGGTGTGCATGGAAAATTACTTAAGATAGTCACCAGAAAATGAATAATTAAATATAAAAAGAAATTCATGACCTTAAGGCAAAATTTGTGACTTTTTCATGTCTAGTTTTAGAATTCATGATATCTTCATAACTTTCATGATTTTCAAGAACAATGGCAGTAGACTCCCTGCATTATCAATCCATTGCTGGATGAAGATCCCCAAGTTTCTTCCACAACTGTCTATCTTGTGCCAGTCTCTTCCATGTCACTCCTGCATGCTTTGGAATTATATCCACCCATCTTCCATGTGGACTTCTTCTGTGTCTTTTCCTGTCCCTTGGAATTCAGTCTAGAATTTTGGTTGTCCATCAGTGGTCTGTTCTTCTGGCAACAAGACCAGCTCATTGCCATTTCAGGGATTTTACTCTGTTCATGACATACTGGTGTATAAATTGTTAGCAAGGAAGAAGTTTACAGATGTGCTACAGCCATTTTTTTCAGAAGAACCTGTGCTCTGTGACTTCTGATTGTTATCCTATCAGAAAATGAGACTATGAAGTCAATATTTTGTGACAGTACAAGGCATTCACTGGAATGCTATGTCCAAGGTGACATTCTGAAAACAGCAGAACTACTGGAGAGAAAGAGAATGTATGCTTGCATGTGCACAATGGGGCAGTATTTTAATAGTGATTAGAATACTTTGTGCAGCAGTTTAGGAATATAAGCTTTATGGCTCTATTCCGAGTACTTACCAAGGACTACAGAGATTACATTAAACAGGGGCACATAATCAAACATACGAATCATGAAATAAATACAGGATTACACCATATAATACAAATTTTGAAGATGACAATCCGATTTTTGGTGTAAATGTGACACAACTAGCGAATCCTATGATTTTTATAAACATACCAGCGAATCCTGTGATGGTTATATTCAAATTAATCGGAAACTTGAGACTTGGTCATTCTGGGTAGTTCGGGTCCCACCCCAGGACGATGAAATTTTAAGTTTATGGATACTATCTGACTTACCATCCTTGTCACATTTACACCAAAAATCGGATTGTCATCTTCAAACATATGAATACATATATATATATATATATATCATCATCATCGTCAACCATTATCAATCCACTGCTGGACGAAGGTCTCCCCAAGTTTCCTCCACAACTGTCTGTCTTGTGTCAGTCTCCTCCATGTCACTCCCACATACTTTCGAATTTCATCCACCCATCTTCCATGTGGTCTTCTTCTGGCTCTTTTCCTGTCCCTTGGAATCCAATATAAAATTTCGGCTGTCCATCGATGGTCTGTCCTTCTGGCAGTGTGTCCAGCCCATTGCCATTTCAGGGATTTAACTCTGATCATGATGTCTTCCACTCTTGTCATTTTTCGGATCCACGAGTTCCTCTTCTTATCTCTCCTGGTTACACCAAGCATGCACCTCTCCATGCTTCTTTGAGTTGTCTGCAGCCTTTGTATTTCTCTTTTAGTTAAGGTCCACGTCTCTGCACCATACGTAAGCACTGGAAAGATGCATTGATCAAACACTTTTCTTTTAAGACATAATGGCATATTGCTCTTGAAAATGATGCTGTTTCTTCTAAAAGCTCTCCAGGCAAGTTTTATACGCCGATTAATTTCTTCATCAATGTGACCCTCACTTGATATCTGCTGTCCAAGATAAACGTACGTGTTTGTTATCTCCAGCTCTTCTCCATCAATCGATAAATCTTCATTTCGTGTAAAAGCATTGAACATTACTTTTGTCTTCTGAAAGTTCATTTTTAAACCCACTTCTTTACTCTTGTCAGCAAGTTCCTGGATCATACTCTGCAGCTCTGATGGGGTAGTTGCAAAAATGACTCGTCATCAGCAAAACGAAGGTGGGTTAGATAATCTCCATTAATCTTTATCCCTTTGTTTTCCCAGTTCTGTGATTGAAAGACATTTTCCAATGTGGCATTAAAGATCTTCGGAGATATGGTGTCACCTTGTCTCACTCCCTTTCCAATTTTTATGTGTGTTGTATTTTCAAACAGCCGAATCTTTGCACTTGCATTTTCATAGATGTTATTAATAATATTAATGTATGCATCTTCAATACCGCAGGATTTCAGAGCCATTGTAACTGCTGATGGTTTTACCGAATCAAAGGCTTTTTCATTATCGATAAAAGAAATGCACAATGAAAGTTCATATTCCCTCGCTCTTTCAATTAGTTCTGTTCTCTTGGTTGAGCCATGTCCAGTGTTACCTTCAAGCGGTGTGAAAGAACTTTAGTGAAGATTTTATAAACCACTGAGAGGAGGCTGACAGGTCTGTAGTTCCTGAGATCCTTAATGTCACCTTTTTTATGTAGCAGGATCATTGTAGCGTTGTTCCAATCCTCAGGAATCTTCCCTTCATTAAGGCATCGAGTGAAAATTTGGGCGAGTACTATTTTGATTTCTCCACTTGCTTCTTATATGATGTCTACAGTAATTCCATCTTCTCCTGGAGCTTTCCCCCGCTTCATGTTCTTGATTGCATGTGCAACTTCTGCTGGGAGGACTAGAAGAACTCTAGTACTGGTACCTTTTATGATGTCTGAAGTACATGTATCATCCCTTTCATATAATTTGGAGTAGAAATCTTTCACTCTTGTCAAAATTTCGCCTCTATTTCTTGTTACAGAACCATCTTCTTTTCTCAGTGCCATAATCTGTTTTCTTCCCTTACTGAGATGTCTCTTTGCTATCTTTAGGCTTTGGTTGTTTTCAATTGCTTTCCTCACTAGCTCACAGTTGAATTTCCTTACGCCTTCAGTGATACTTTTTCGTACTGTCTTGCATAGCTCTATATATTCCACTTTGGAAGTCACATCTTCTTTAGTTGTCCTCATCTCTCTTCTTTTTTGCATCAACATTTTGGTTTTTCCTGATAATTTGTTCACATGCAACTTGTTCTTAGACAGAGCTAATTTTGTTGCTGTTTCCATAAGAGCTTTGGTTATTTTTCTGTTAACTTCCGAAATATCCACTTCTTCCGATGTTAGGCCTTCTAAAGCAGAGAATCTGTTTTTCAGTTCCAACTTGAAGGTATTATGGTGTTTTTAAGGTTGGTTATGTCAATACATTTTTTTTTGTCTTATGAGCTTGCCACGTTCGAGTTTAGTGTTGAGGTGCATCTTACATCTCACCAATCTATGGTCACTACCTGTGTTGAACTTGTTCAGCACACTGCAGTCTTTGATGACGAATTTTTTGTTACACATAATAAAATCAATTTCACTTGTCGTCCCAATTGGATGTCTCCATGTCCATTTCCTGTGTAGCTTTTTCTTGAAAAAGGAGTTAGAGATGAAAAACCCTTCTGCCTCTGCCAACTCAACGAGAGTATTTCCACGCTGGTTTCTGTTGCCGTGACCGAATTTACCTACTGAAGTTTCATTCTGTCGCCGTTGCCCTATTTTTGCATAGAAATCTCCCATAATTATCTTCAAGTGCTGCTTACCTTTATTATTTAGATGACGAATTTCCTCATAAAATTCTTCAATTTCTTCTTCAGGATGACTTGTGGTGGGTGCATAAGTTTGAATTATTCGAGCCTGGTATCTTCGAGAGTTGGATAACGAGTCGTGCAGCTCTGTCAGAGGAACTTTCAACTTCTACAACTTTATCCTTCAGTTTCTTGTTTATTATAAATCCAACACCACTAGTTCTGCCAGTATCAGTCCCACGATAGTAGAAGAGATGTCCACTTTTCAGTTCAATGAGATCTTCTCCTTTTCTCCTTACCTCACTTAGCCCGACGATGTCCCACTTGATCCTTTGTAGTTCCTCTTCCAATTCAAGAAGCCTTGAATCAGAAGATAGGGAGCGTCCATTATACGTAGCCAAGGTCAGCATCAGATGGCAGCCTAGTCCGGTCCTCCGGGGATTCTTAGCACCCTCTGCCTTCATGTCGCACTGGCCGCTGCCTTGGCCAGGTACATTCCAGCTGCCGGAGACTGAGGGCCAAGATTTAAGTTGTGGAGTCATTTTGGAGGGGTTTGGCCATAACTCACCACGCTAGCCAAGCGGGTTGGTGAGTGTGGGATAGCATTTCCTCTAATCCCGATGGTATGGTTATACCGCTATTGGTGGTCGTCAGAGCCCCTTTAGTGGGAACAGGATGCACCACGAGAAGGCGGGGTTGACATTTGTCAAGGAGAGGCTGTGATGTTACGCATCACCTGACCTTACATCCCATATATATTCTATTAAGAAGATACCTAAGCAAAAAAATACATATATAATTTTGACTCACACCAAGTACAACATAGAAAAGGTTATGTATCTACCTGTGTGAGTAAAAGGAGAAAAGATAAAAAAATAAAATAAAACAACTGAATGTAGAAGGTGTCGAGAATACTGAGCCTTGGCTTTATCAAGGACCAGCAAAAACTCTGCATTTTCTCACTTCCACAAAGACCTAGTTGGAAATGGGTTTCTGCAAGGCCATAGATGCAAGTAACATTCCCACCTAAAATAGTTTTAAAAAATATATATATGTCATGTCCTCCGCAGAGTTGCATGACCTAGCACTAGTTAACAATTTCGCTTGCATCCATTAACCTTCCTGGCCCGACCCATGCTCTTCATCTGTTACTATTAAACAGAGAGAAGAAGATTAAAGAGAACTCAAGCTGTGAGAGTGACATAATAATTAGAAATAATTTTCAGCTGTAACGAAATGCCAAGTTCGTTTGAGAGAGAATTTAAACCTGAAAATCAATGCAAAAGAAATCCAAATTTTTACATTGCAATTAAAAAAGGAAATATTAAATTTTAAAAAACAGATTTTTGAAAGAAAACTTGAGTCTAAAACCCCCTACTCTACAACTTATGACAGCACGAAAACGAGAATAAGTTAAAGACAATAATTAACTAAAGAAAACTTTGGGAAAGTTATATGCCTTAAACAGTTAGTTGCAATATGTACAAAGTATTTCAGCAGTGCTTTATGTGCATAATTAATTAGTTATTAAGAACTTAACTACTTTGAAAATACAGCGCATAGAAAAGGAACAACCTTAGCCATCTTCTGTTCCTAGGTACCCCAAAAGACGCGCAAAGTTACAAAGAAAAGAAAGAGTTAAAACCCGCAAAAATGTTAACAGACAAGCCAGTGCCTAAAAGCTGAAAAGCTAAAAATCAACAGAGAAAAAGTACATGAAGTACAAACATTGAACTTATAAAACCTAGAACCCAAAAACAAGGAAGAGAGCTTACCTCTTGTGTGACAAAAACTTTCTCCTCACAAGAGTAAAACATGGCTGACCTCTTCCGCCACTCCCTAGTCGCTGGGGGCAGAGAGGGTGGGGCTGATGGCCTCCTCAAACAGAAAGAAGCCAACTCGCGGAGATTTTAACCAGAGAAAAAAATATATAAACTTAAGACTGTGGATCTGTATGATCAGAAAGAGCAGAATTAACTCTCCAGAATACATGAGAAATATCATAAAATACACGAGTAGTGTACTTAATAATCTTTGCATGTATTAAATCACCTTAGTGAGCTTCTATAGATTAATCAGAATCTTATTAATTTTAATGTTGGTTTTACTATTTTTAGTATAGCTATCCTAGTGATGAATAACTAGTTTTCTTTTTTATTTGTTTTTATTTTCTTTTATAACCAGATTTTTAAGCTTTTTTTTGTGATTTTGTTTATATTATTTAATTTTTTTGTTTTAATAGGACCTTCATATCCATAGCACTAAGGTTCCTTTAGGTAGTTAATAGGCATCCTCTAGCCAACTTCCTTACGGCTTTGATTGGTCAGAATCATATTATTAACTGTGTAGAAAATTAAAGCAGAACTGCCAACCTTACTCTATTATTCAGAATAATTTTTCTTAAAGTTCTTTTGATGAAAGAAGAAGGAATTTCGTTCTCTAGAAAACTATCTAATAGTATATTAATGTGGTAATTGAAGTCCAAATTGTTGCTGCAAATTCTTGAAATTCTTAGGACCTGAGAAATTAGTACATTCTCAATTACTTTGGTTGAAATGTTATTATTCCAGTGTAGATATTTAATTACTTTGAAAGGAAAATTAACTCTTTTATCAAAGAGGCTAATAGATGGGTTACCTCTGTTGAGCTTAATGCTTAAGTCTAGGAACTCAAGTTCCTGATTACTGTGGTTGGTTTTACATAAGTTAAGAGAGCTAGGATAGATATTATCAAAATCACTCTCTATAACTTCTGAAATTATTGATACACAGCAGATCATCAATATATCTAAAAGTGTAAAGGTAGTTATCTGAGCAGGTGGGGTGATTTTTAATGAATTTATATTCCTTAAAGAACAGGAATAGATTAGCGATATTCGTGGACGTTGATGTTCCCATGGGAATACCGTTCACTTGCTTATAGAGAGTATTATTATATAAGATATGGTTATTTTTTATGCAGCAATTGAGATAAAAGTTCCAAGTTCCTACATTAACAAATTGGTTAAGTTTAAATTCTGCATACAGCTCTTTAAAGGTAGTGATTATATCTGATAGAGGCAGATTAGTATATAGGTTTTCAAAATCATAACTATTAATATCTAGGGGACAAACTTTGAGTATAGTAGAAATTACTTCTGCATTATTATATATATATAAAGATAATACAATGTAGTTTGCCACAAACACCATGCAAACAACATTTATATGATAAGATATATACAATTTGAATATTTACGTGCCATTCGTCCTGATGAAACTAGGTCAATACCCAGCGAAACCATCGTAGTGACAAACTACGTTGTATTATCTTAATATTAGGTGTACAAATAACTATTAAAGCATTTTAAGACAACACAACATGTAATTTGAGAGAAAACAACAATACCTTTATGAATCAAAATATGTGCCATCATTATCTATCACCTTCTGACATCGGTCGGGCAGCTGACGCATTCCAGCCATGAAAAATACTTTGTCGTGTGACGGAATGAAGTTGTCAACCCATTTTTGCACTTCTTCACATGTCCGGAACAGTACAGCAGACAAACCATGTTGCATCGATCGGAACAAATGATAGTCTGAAGGGGCTATGGCAGGACTATACGCCATGTGCTCCAAAACTACCTAACCAAGCGTCAATAACGTTTTACGACATGTGGCCTAGCGTTGTCATGCAGTAATTTTACGAGACACAATCCTTTGCCTGTGAATGGACGTTTCCGATAGATTTTCTGATTCAATCGCAACAATTGTTGCTTGTGGTGATCAGCAGTGACAGTTTGACCCTGTTCCAATAGTTCATAATAGAGCACACCCTTCATATCCCACCAGATGCACAGCAGAACTTTCTTGGAGTGAATATTGTGTTTCAGTGTCAAAGTCGTTGCTTCACCAAGGTATATCCAGTGTTTTTTGCGCTTGGGATTGCCGCACCATATCCATTTTTTGTCCCCCGTAACGATTTTCCACAGGAAAGACTTTCTGTGTTGTTCATTCTACAGATTCAAACACTTCACGACATGGTCATTCTTGTTCCTCTAGCTCAGGTCATGTGGACCCCATTTCCCTTCCTTCTGAATCTTTCCCACTGTTTGTAAACGACTGGAAATGGTTTATTAAGTTACCCTCAATTGTTTAGCTAGTTCTTTTTGCGTTTGAGACAAATCTTCATCCAGCAATGCTTGCAGTTCCTCATGTGCAACCTTTTGCAGGGTGTGGCTACGTTCTCGATTGCTAACATCAAAATCACCTGCTTTAAACCGTCTAAACCAAAACTCACATGCGCTTTTCAATACAATATTCTCCCCCAGAACAGAACCAATCGATGCCCATGCTTTTGCAGCACTTTTTTCATGATGAAATTCGTAACGAATGCAGTGTCAAATAAATGCAGTATCGCTTGCCATCTTTCACCAACCGATGTGCAGGTACGTTTGACTGTTGGGCAATTTTCTGTGTCACATTTTATACTCTGGACCAGTTACGCTTACATAACAACAATGCGGGGGAATGTCGGATATGTAAATTAGCGGTATATGTCACACAAAAAACGCTTTAAAACTTATTTGTACACCTAATATAATATATAGTCATCACACGACTGTAGTCTTTGAGATCAAGAATATGAAAATACACTGACGGAAAAAAAATCCCAACACCACGAAAAAATAGTTGTAGAGGAATGAAATGGCGGCAATACATTTGTATAGGTAACATATTTAATCGATTAAGGTTTCAAGATCACAGCTTAATGTAAGCACAAGAAGAGCCATTTTAAATGTGAAATGCTGGTATATTAATAACCGGTGTAACCGCCAGAATGTTGAATGCAAGCACGCAAACGTTCATGCATTGTGTCGTACAGGTGCTGGATGTCAGTTTGTGGGATGGAGTTCGATGCCTGTTGCACTTGGTCAGTAAATACAGGGACGGTTAAATGCTGGTTGGGGGTGACGCTGGAGTTGGCGTCCAATGATGTCCCATACGTGCTCGATTGGTGAACGATCTGGTGATCTAGCAGGCCATGGCAACATGTCGACACTCTGTAGAGCATGTTGGGTTACAACAGCGGTATGCGGGCAAGCGTTATACTGTTGGAAAACACCCCCTGGAATGCTGTTCATGAATGGCAGCACAACAGGTTGAATCACCAGACCGACGTACAACTGTGCTGTCAGCGTGCGTGGGATAACCATGAGAGTGCTCCTGCTGTCATAGGAAATTGCTCCCCAGACCATAACTCTAGGTGTACGTCCAGTGTGTCTCGGCCGCAGACAGGTTGGTTGCAGGCGCTCACCTGGCCTCCTTCTAACCAACACACAGCCATCACTGGCACCCAGGCATAACCGGCTTTCATCAGAAAACACAACAGATCTCCACTCCGTCTTCCAATGAGCTCTAGCTTGACACCACTGACGTCGCAAACGGCAGTGGTTTGGAGTAACTGGAATACACGCTACAGGGCGTCTGGCTCGGAGCTGTCCTTCAAGTAACCGATTTGTAACAGTTCGTTGTGTCACTGTGGTGGCACTTACAAGAGAACCACAGAGACTGAAACAAATAATCACATTCATCCGGGGAAAAGGCCAGCACTTCTTCAACACAAAAACAGATCCCGCAAGTTTATTTCAATGGCAATCGATTTAAAGTTGTTCCACACATTCCCTACAGCCCAAAATTGGAACCATCTGACATTGGATTGTTTCCAGAACTCAAGAAACATCTCAAACAAATTTATTTAACATGTCATACAGTTGAAGCTGCTTTGACAAAATGGGTTTCAAAAGATCCTGAAGAGTTCTCCAGAGCAGGTTGGCCCACCGGGACATTTTCCGATGAACCACTCCACAAATGGTCCACTTTCTGTATTCCTTTTGTCTGGATTTTTTGGAACAACCAAATAGTTATTTTAGCACTTATGAATAATAACTGTTAACTTCATTTAAGCTTTGTTTCTGTCTCAAAAGTTATTTCTTTAAACAACAAAATAAAAAGAGTTTGCTCTAAAATAAGATAGCAAAATTCTCCATACTTATGGGAGAAAAGTGTCACTAGACCAAGCACTCTGTTATAAATTAAGCTAAAACTAACTACAGTTTGATGTAGGTCATTGAACATGACCAAGGAAAAACTAGATGGTCTGTGTACAATGGAGTGTCAATTGAATTCCTTTTTTTGCGGGGGGGGGTAAAAACCACCGTGAGCAATTCTTTTTTTTTTTTTTTTTGATTGGAGGTTTAACGACCATTGTGAGCAACTCAATGGGCTATAAGCAGTCGCCTGTCCCTAATTTAGGGTCACTGACTCCAGGGAAGGGAGAGAACCAGTGCCGTAAGACAAACACAACATCCATGCCTCACCGGGATTCGAACCCGGACCCCTTTCGGACGAATGATCAGAGGCCAACGCCTTAGACCACTGCGCCACCGGGGCAGCCTGTGAGCAATTCAGTGGGCTATAAGTAGTCAGCTATCCCTAATTTAGCGCCACTGGTTCCAGGGAAGGGAGAGCGCCAGTGCCATAAGACAAACACAACATCTATGCCTCACTGGGATTCAAACCCCGACCCATCTGGGACGAATGGTCAGAATCCCTCGCTTAGACCACTGTGCCACCAGGGCGGCGTCAATCAAAATTAAGTGTACAGAAATTAAGATTTTCTAAGAAAGGTGGTCGACCAATTAGGGCAAAGCAATAGAGAAGACTGCAATTTTTATTTTCTTCCACCAGGAGTGACACAATCGTAATTCAGCTTAATTAGCATAAAAAGGTTTTTTTGTTGTTTTTTTTTGGATTGAGGTTTAACTTAACGACCACTATGAGCAACTAGATGTGCTATAAGCAATCACCCGTCCCTAATTTAGGGCCACTGGTTCCAGATAAGGGAGAGAGCCAGTGCAGTAAGACAAACACAACATCCATGCGTCACCAGGATTTGAACCCGGACCCATCTCGGACGAATGGTCAAAGGCCATCACTTAGATCACTGAGCCACCAGGATGGCCTAAATAGGTTTTAACAACATTTATTCAATATTTTTAAAATTAAATTGTCATTACTCTATTATTTTTCTCTCTTTGTCAGAAATAAATATATTTCCCTTAGCGCAGAGAGATTGAGACTGTATTTATGTCATTTACCTTGAATGACTTAGAGCTTAGAGAGGTCAACTGGTTCACATGGACTGCAAGATGAATGATGGCGGGGTGGGGTGGAGATTTCCAAGTTACACGTGTTGATCAAAGCTAAAATTTCACTGTGATATATGCTGCATTATACGCAAAATGCTAACAATAACAAGTAAGGAAAATAATACAGGGCAATGATTATGAAGCGTGTTCCATTCCAACACTGAACACATCAGTTTGTTTGCTACTGCTAGAACGAGCTCTTCAAAGGTATCACTATTAGCCTACTGTCTGTTTTGACTAATGATATATACAGCCAATCTTAGCCTTTTTCAACAAGTTTGGTTTTCTGATAGTAGTCCCCAACAAAATGCTCAAATTTTGTCCAAAAGAAAAAAAAAAAAATTATAGGAGCTCTCGGGCGCACATTACAGAAAATGAAATCGGAAGAATTAAAACGGGGTTCAAAAATTTGGTTGCTATAAAAAAAATGTGATATCTTTATCATGAAATCATGTATCGGTTTGTTTGCATTTACACTGAAGACAAGGTCCATTTAAACATCTAAAATTTCAACACTGGAAACGGTACCTGCCTTTTGAATTTCAGCACCCCTCGAAATTTTCAGAAGTCGACGCCTATGATCAAAATACAATCCTGTTTAAAATTTTATCTTTTTTTTTTTAAGAATACCACATGCAATACACCAATTATCCTTTAAACCATGACAAGTGTATCTAATATTTAACTTCAATTATGAAGTAGGCAATTAAGTTGTCTGTGACACATAAGGAATGCATTCTACAAATGAAAAGAATGCCCCAAAAACACAACTACCACACAACAGCTTATTTTCTTGATCTAGCATAAAACCCACAAAGGGATATGCAACAATCCATGCAAGAAGGGTAGAAAAATTTCCATGTCATCAGATAAGCAAGCAGCAAATATTTTTCCAACTGCACTTGGAGAATGTGTGCAAGTTATAAAACTAAAGAAAAACTAAACATACATAGCAATAATAATCAATAGCAATATCTATCATATTCCCAACATATATGAAATTTTGGATTTTTCTTTTCACATATTTTCAGTTATTAATGTCATAAAACACAAATTAGTTTCTTTTCATTCAGAAAGATAAAAAATATATATATATCATTGGCTTTTGATAACTACACAAGAGCCATTTGTGTTCCTCTCAGCTTCCTATTTATGAAAGAAAGCAAAACAGTAGAGCATCTGCTTTGCAGGTTATGCACGGGATACCTTCCAATAACTTAAAAAAAAAAAATCTGCAGTTCCCTGGACAGAAAAATGTCAGTTTTAAAAAAAAAATCAGTGTTTAAATAATTACTATAATAAGTAAGTCTCTGCTATATATAAATTTCAATTACATTATTATTACTATTATTATTTCTACTACTACTACATTAAAGACTATATTTGTGATAATGATAACACAGTTAATTACCGAACATATGGTGCACAAAGCAACACTTCCTTACTTACAGTAATTATTTGCTTTAATTTTATTTTCCACCATTTTAATGGTGAAATATGTCCCATGATTCACCACCGAATTCAAATTCAAGAAGATAATGTCGACCCACTCACACAGTGGCACGTGGTTATTGTTTTCAGATAGTGACCAAGAGTCATGAACATTGGAAATTGGTAAATGCAGAGCAAGCAGCAGAATATTTTCCTACTTAGCACACAAAGGGATTCGATTTTAAAAAATGAACTATGCAAAAATAAAAAAAAATTCAAAAAAATGTATTTCATGTTGAGGATTACTAAATTTTGTTGAACTTAGCCAGTTTTTATTTTATATAATGGCTGATTAATCTTTGCATGCAACCTGAATGCCAGACCTCTAACAGTTCCAGTAAGAAGCATGTTTGCCTCTCTTTTTGGTCATTTTAAAAAGTCTGCTTTAATGTAATTTTTCTAATTTACAGCAGTTTTTTATTCCTTTTCTCTCCCATAAGAACATAAAAATAAAATCCTTCCCCCCTTCTTCCAAGAATTATTTCTGGCAAAATGAAAGGCAGTTTTATAAAGGAAGCAACGAACTTTTCCCATACTACAGTATAAGCAACCCCAAAATTTGTAAAACTGTATTGTACAGAAAAACATTACTTTTAAATTAAGCTAAAATCCCATCTAAAGGGCAATGTAGAGAATCAATTATAAAAATCAACCAGAAATAAAATCTGCTTCATTTCATATCTACCCCAGTAACAATAAACGTTTTCTTTCAATGTCAGATGGAAAATACACATTTTCAAGAAAAAATGCAATTGAAAATATCTTACCCAACACCCATTTCTTCTTTTGTGAAACTTGCTGCATCATCACCCAGTTCATGAAGGTACATACAGTCCTACAGAAAAGAAAACAAACCACAATGATTAAGTTATTTCTGGCATCATTTAATAATGCTTTTCTTTCACGCCACATTTCAATTTAATTCAATTTTCAATCTTGAATTTTAAACTGAATTACTAAAGTTTTAAAAATCTTGGACAATTTTTTTCATTTGTTCATTCATTATCATATCAGTACCACTTGCCTGAAGGTCCATTTGTTTAAAAATGCTGATGCAAAGGTCATATGTGGCCAAAGAGCACCATAACATATTCTACATTTATAAAGGTCACTTTGGACCATGGAGATCCAATCAGCTGAGCCATACAATGAATACCATGTGACATCTACTTTGTTACAGCAAAAGCATTTTCTGAATACATGCTTCATTAGACTACAGATAACATTAATTGTTAACACTTGTAGTGTTTTTACCTTCAGCCACGTACTACATAACAGACACTTAACCCAGTACAAAGGTGAATTTTTCATGAACTTGGTGAGACATGTTTCTGCCAACACTCTGCATGCTCATCACGATTCTCACTGCTTTGTAGCCTGAGATTTCACAGATAGTGAATCACCTGTATCATAACCTGTACGCTGTGAAACATGCATAGGAAACATCCACAGAAACTACTTGTTTCATTGTATCCTTCGCAGCTTCGGGCTTCTTAAGTCATTGTACAGGGTGTCCGAGAATTATTGGACACATTACAAAATTATATACAAAAAAAACTATGAGCATTGTCTGTTTTTCTTTGTCATGTATTACTAACACGGTTTCTATATTTCTGTTTTGCAGAATTGTTATTCCCAGAATCTGATAGATGGCGCTAGGTGTGGCCTGATGAGGAATGTATGAGAAATGCGCAATCAGTAGTCATATCATCTGTACAGCAGAAGGTGACGTGTGTGTGTTATGGTTTGCAGAATTAAAGTCTGTCATTAAAGTTAAAAGACAGTATCGTTTCGAGTATGGGTGTAATCCTCCAACAACGAATTCAATTATACGGTGGATGAAACAGTTTAAAGAAACTGGCAATGTGGAACATTGTGGAGGAGCCGGTAGGCCTAACGTCAGCGGTGAGACAGTTGACCTAGTTAATGAAAGTGTCCGACGAAGCACTAGGAAATCCGTTCGTAAAGCAAGCAGAGAACTGTGCATTCCGAAATAGACAGTTCACGATATCTTTCACAAGAAATTAAAGTTCCATGCTTATAAAATTCAAATAGTGCAAAAGATGCATGTAAATGATCACACTCTGTGATACGATTTCGCTGTGGATATGCTGAATCGAGTGGAAAACGACGAAAACTTTCTCAGTACTGTAATTTTTAGTGATGAATCCACATTTCATGTATCAGGTATTGTGAATCGTCACAACTGTAGGATATGGGGCAGTGAACCACCTCATGCTGTTATTGAACTGGAACGCGATTCTCCAAAAGTTAATGTGTGGTGCGCCCTATCAAAAAGAGAAGTGATTGGCCCTTTCTTCTTCTGTGAAAAAACCATAAATGGTGACATTTACTTGGATATGCTAGAAAATTCTGTTATACCCCAGATCTAAAGATATGACGTCATTTTCCAACAAGTCAGTGTACCTCCGCATTGGTCAACATATGTACGTAAGTGCCTAAATGAGCATTTCCCCAACAGATGGATTGGGCGTGGTGGTCCCATTCTGTGGCCTCCTTGCTCTCCAGATCCAACTCCATTGGATAATTTCATGTGGGGTTATGTGCAGGATTGTGTCTATCAGATGCCTTGTACTGATTTGCAGGAACTGAAGCAGCATATCACAGCTGCTATTAATTCCATAACTCTTTAGATGCTTGTCAATACATGGCATGAAATAAAGTATCGCTTGGATGTACTACAAGCAACCAAGGGATCTCACATCAAAATTTATTATTAACTTGTGTAGTTCATTGTAAGTTAGTACAGTCAGTTTCTATCTGTTTAATATTTTGTTTTATATAATTTTGTAATGTGTCCAATAGCTCTCGAACACCCTACATTTTTGTTGCTTTTCTTTCTGCAGGGGTGCTTATTATGTGAAACCAAATTTGCTGAAACCAAACCCAAATTTCCTGAAATTAATGCAGATCAATACTTTTATGGGGGGGAGGAATATATCAGAATATGTGTGTTACATTCATAATTTATTCCCCAAGTTCTGATATTTTTTTAAAAAAACAGTGCTCAGTCTTTACTAACATTTCTTTAGCTCTTTCTCAAATGAAGATACCATATGATCATTTGATGTACTTGCAGCAATAAGTTTTTTGGCTTCTCCTCCAACATAAATAAATTTGTGTAGCATATGATTATTGCTGCACTTCAATTTTCAAAAGATCCTTTTGAGTTTTGTCTTTGACATTATTTCATGTTTAATGAAAAATTATATTTTCTTTATTTACTTAGAAGGTTCAACATGTAATCTATGCAACTTAAGTTTTTTGGTCTGAAACAGCTTTATGTATTCATTGAAAAGGAAAACAACATTCAACAACAGAGGTGAGTGGGTTGTGGGGGAAAATTATGATTACGAGAGAAATCTTCCCTCCATCCAACTTCTGTTTCCAGAAATGTATCCTATATTTTCAAGCTGAAATACAAATATTTATGGAATAAAATATCTAACAACAATACTGGGCAGAAAAACACCTCAAGAAAAAAAAATTACTGCTAAGGGAGAAATCTTTCCTCCATCTACCTTCCATTTTCAAAAGTTTGGAAAGATGGAAGTCCGTCCCCCTCAGACAAAAAACATCCCCCACCACCACCAATCTGCAAAAAAATTCTGTTCAGTTGTGTGTCGATCACGTGAATGGCCAAAATGATAACGGAGGAAAAGGTGGAATTCTCGAATCTGCAGAAGAAACTCGTACCCGAAGATAACATGGAAACTTTTTCATCATCTAACTTCCATTTTCGGAAATAATTGCCTACAGTTTCAAGCTGAAATTCAAACATTTATGCGACAAAATGACATTTAACAACAATACTGGATAGAAGTAACATCACAAGAAAAAAATAATGATTGCAGGAAAACCTACACTCTGTTTGTTGAACTTCCGTTTTCGAAAGCTTTAAAAGACACAAACTACCATCCCCAGTCACTCTAAAAATGTTTGAGGAGCACTGAGGCACTGACTTTGAAAATACGGGATATTGATTTATATTTTTAGAAGATAAATATATTTTTACATCAATCATTTCACATTTTGTCAAAATATGCCATTACTTACTTGCTTTGGACATGGCTGTTTTTTTAGGAAATGACTACAATATTTTGTTGTTCCTAGTGATGCTTTAAGTGTCCTGCCATCAATTTTGGAATTATTTACTGCTTGTATTGCTTTGAGGGCATCTTCACCTTTCTGATATGTTACATATGCACTAGCACTTGGACCCTGAAATAAAATAAAATATACTCAGAGTAACCAATTTTAAGGTGTTGTATTTCAAATAATGTTCAAGATTTCAGCCACTTCAACATGTCACGGGAAAGAAAAATACCAGAGAAAAATTTCAGCCTAAAAAAACCCCAGAAGAATCCGAACAAAGGGCTCATTAACTTGCAGGTGTAGTCTAGTATTACACACTAATTTGCAACCAAATTCACCACACAAGCATCAAAATCTAAAGAAAGTTCTTAATGAATTATAAATTAAACTTCATACTCTTACTCAAGTATCATACAGTATGATCTGTATACAGTATTACAATGAAATTTAATGATTGCTTTTTTTTTTTTTTTCTAGAGTCGAAATTTGGGACACAATATTTTTTTCGTTTTGTTTGAGGGTCTAACAAACACTGAGTAACTTAATGGGCTATAAGTAGTCAGTCATCCATCTTGTGGAGCTAGTGTCATGGAACAAACACAACATCTATGTCTCACTGGGACTTAAAAGCCAGACCCATCTCGGACAAATGATTACACCACTGCACTACTGAGGAAGCCACAAGATTTTTAAACTTTGACTTGGATAAAAGGTTTCATGATCTCTCCCAGATGTCAGGAGAATGAAAGACAGTGTCTGTTAATGACTCATCTTAAAACAAAAAGCCACAGCAGATTTCAAACTGTCAGGGAGCAAAATTCATAAATATCCAAAAATGTTGATAAATGTGTTAGCCACTGGGCATACGAGTTGCAGAACCTCTTATCGTTGCCGAGCATATAATACCATTAAAAGGGTTATTGATCTTTATCTGTGCTTTGAAGTGAGAGCGTTGGTTTTACTGACACAAATCATTTCAACAAGTGAGAGTTTTCCAACACACAAGCAAAATGAAGGAATTTCCAATTTACAGCACCACAATGTGGTTTAGAATAGTGAAGCATGTGCCCAGTTTTTCTGTAGTGAAGAAGCTAATTAGACCCATTCCTAGCTTATCTATTTTTTTTTTTTTTTTTTGAATAACACAAAGACAGCTCAATATCATTTTCATTATAACATTATTTGTGCCATCTTAGTGTTCTAACAACCTTTGTGGATGTTTGTACGATCTTTCTTGATCAAATCAAGTGTAGGACACAATTAGACCAAAATCAGTTGAAAATTTTTAAAATATCATGAGCATCATGATGGCATAGGTCTTGATTTAATCTGTGATTCAGACAAAAATAATCCATCAGGATGACTCTGATGACATTTATATTGATGTAAATTCAACAGAAAAAGACTTCCACAAGCAATCTTAAAATTCTGACAGTGAATCAAACTTGAAAGGTTTGTAAAACAGCTGACTTCAGGCAGCTGTACAATTCCATTTTAATAAAACTCACATTTCCAAACTCTAAAAAAAAAAAAAGGGGGGGGGGTATGCAAAGAAGTGTGTTTCTTTGCATACACTTTTTTTTTTTAACAGGGTGGTGCAATTACAAATAGGCTTATATGTTAATATTTATATGAATATACACTTTGCTTTCAACATGGAAACTGTAACCCTGACAAGGAGTTGACACAAAGATATGCAAATCATGAGGCAAGGAGGCTATCTGAGATACAGGAGTTGGACAGAATAATGTGAACACCTGGGAAAAGAAGGTTAAATATGTACCTAGTAGGGTGTGGGACCACCTTTGGCATTCAAAACCACCTGTATTCTCCTTGGAATGGATGCATCCAAATCCTGGACGGTGATTAGTGGGATGTTACACCATTCCTTCATGAAGAAACTGCTCCAGGTCCTTGAGAGATGCAGGAAAAGGATAACGGGATCTTATTGTTTTCCAACACAGATCACAGTGGCTCGATGATGTTTAATTCTGGTGATTGGGGAGGCCAAGGAAGGTGTGAAGTTCATCCTATTATCCTCAAACACCATGATTGGACATTATCGAGCTCTGTGAATTGGGGCGTTATCTTGATAGCTGGCATCTCCTGCAGGGAACAATGACTAAGCCATTGAATGGACTTGGTTGGCCAAAATGGTTTCATATGCCCTGCCAGTCATCCATCCTTTCAGGGTAATCAGGGGACCTGCTGAAAACCATGATAAGACTGCCCAGAGCATGACAGAACCACCACCATGCTGCACTGTTGGGGACAATCTGGGTTGTACACTTATGACAGTATTCTTTGCATGTAAACACATTCTGCAGTGAGGAATAGTGTGAATGTGGTTTCATCCAATCACATTACATGCTTCTATCCATCGGCAGTCCACGTTGTTTGCTCCTGGCACCACTGTCATCACCATTGTGAATTCACCCAGGTCACCCAAAGTATTGCAATAGCAGCTCCACCATGAATATCTTGTTTATGCAGTTCCCTGCATACTGTTTTCATTGATACTGGGGTCTGGAGACGCAGATTGAGCTCCACACTAATTTTCAGCACCATGGTCTATTACGGGTAATAATCCTCTTTAATGCTCTCCTGTCTCTATCAGTCAGGTCGTTTTCCTGTCTGCCAGTTCTTTGATTCTTCAGAGGTACCAGTTCTTGTCCTTTGAGGCAAAGAACTCTTTCACCCCAGCTGCCACCACCTCCTGGTTGTTGAAGTGCCGCCCGCGATGGACGTGGGCCATGGACCGGAACAAGTAATAATCCGATGGAACAGACAAATTCATCAAGCAGCTCCTTTGTCTTCCTGGCAGCGTGCAAGCGGGCACTGTCTTGTATGAAACAGATCCCTTGTGACAGTTTTGAATGGCTCGTCACAGACATTTCAGAGTTTGCAGCCAGTGTCACAATTTATGGTTGTACCTCTTTCCATGAAATCAGCAAGCAAGACACCTTTCCGGTACCAGAAGACACTCTCCATGATTTTCTTTGCAAACGAATTTTACTTGATATTTTGCAGCTTTTTCAGTGATTAAGGATGATGCCACTCAAATTATTGTTTTTTGTTCTCAGTGGTGTAGTTCAAAATCCACATTTCATACTCAATAACAATTTGGTCAATAAACTCATTGCCATCTTGATCTTGGTAGTAACGCTCCAAGAACGCAAATGTAGCCACAAGTCGCTGAGTTCTGTGTTCGTCTGTGAGCATCCACGAGACCTATCTTGCATTTTTTTTTATTTTTTTTTTTTAGGGTTCAGATGTTCAGTCCCAATTTGGTACACCAGTGTACAAGAAACTTCAGGACATTTTTTCGTGCACTATGTTAATTGTAAAGTGTCTATTCTCTTTAATGATTTCATCAAACTTTTTTTAAGTTCACACGTTATGAGAGAAGGGTGCCCTGTTCTCCCATTTTTTTAAATGTTACGCACCGCTTTCTGACACTGGATTCATTCATAACAAGTCTCCAATGATGTCAATAGGCCTACTACGTATTTTCACAGTCAGAAAACAGATAACTGATCGAACTTCGCATTCGACAGAATTTTCAATGCACGTTCATTTCAAAAGATCATAGCTAACCACAAACAGATAATACACGCCCAACAATGAACAGCACACTGGGCCCAGATAACCTTGACTGAGCACCAGCCAGGAACATGCGCAGATGCTATGCACACATGTTCCTTACTTTCTGAATGACCTACATAGCTTTAGTTTTGGGCATGTAAACCACTTAGTTTCTGTTACTTCCTTCACAATAAATGTGTTTTTTAATAAAATATAACGAAGCAAATGACATACGATGAGTATTTTGAGAAAGTAGTGTGAGAGAATCCTAAATTCCTATGCATTTAAAAAGTTTGCAAATGTGTGCAATTACCGCACAGAATAATTACAGAATAATTGGAAATATTTGTATCATATTATGACATCAAAATAATTAGTTACAGGAGTACCTCACTTTTCTATTCTGGTTACTCTAATGAGTTATCACAGATAAAACTCATCTGCAGTGGTGAAATCAAGAGTTTTATTTCAGGAACTGGGGCAACACTGTAAGTATACTGCTTTGCAAACATTAATTAAAAACTTTCAGTGTTTTAAACTTCCCAAAATGTATATTTCCCAAACCAGGTGTATGTAGAAGAGTGGGGGAGAAACTAAATGAGATTTTTTTTTTTTTTTTTCAAAACAGAACATTTAATGATCTGACTTCTTTCTTGAGGGTATGTTTTGCTTTTATTCCAAGGTAAAAACTTTTTTTTTTTTTGCTGAGTACACTGTTTCACATAAATTTCATAATACATCAGTCTTTTTTTCAGTTTCATTCAAATATTTGTTGTTTATAATTTAGACTGTCATTTGTCCAGCCTTGGAGGATTGCAGGCCCCTGGGAACCCATGCTCTGGGAATCTGTTCCCTTTTTTTCCCTTGCCATGGTTGGGGACTGGTGGCATAGGTACAGAACAAGGTACAGGAGGCTAGGTGGTCACTAATAGAGTAGGTATCACATATCTACACGTTTCTGTGGAAATAGGGTGCAAAATGGAGCCTTCTTAGATGGTAATAAGGGGATGTATGGTCTATCAGTATAAACTGCGAACAAACACAGCACAGGTAATATTGTGACTTCACTTGTCACTATCTTAATTAGTTCGAACAAGACTCGCGCATGGAAAACAAACACCTACCTCCAGTTAATTGAGGGGTTTAATATCCTTAAGATTTATTACAGCACAGAGAGGAAGGAACAAGGTGCACACAGAACATCTCACCTTGCGACACACATACACAAAAGCACACACCGCCAACCTTCTGTCAGCTTCCCAGCCAGAGAGAGAAAACCGGTTTTTCCACTACATTCGTGAAGTTTGGAGTTCACTTCTCTCAAGGACACCACAGGTAATGAAATAGATACACACAGCATTTGAGGACATCATGGTACGTGACAGAAGCGCCAGAAAGTAGTTCCAGAAACCCTGTCATGGCGATGAATTATTGGGTGATGACTCATGCAGTGGATACTTTCTACAAGATTCTGTGGTAAGTGCTAAAATCATTAACTTATGGGGAAGGCATGCAGCCTAAGCTCCTGAGTCCCTCATAATTTGTCAGATGGCAAATTGCAGCAGTTAGCTGTATATATATAATTGCTCTCACATCAACACAAGGAGCCCTTTCTCAACTGTGTGCTCACCTGCAATGAGAAGTGGGTTCAATATCATACTCTGGAATCTATGAGATACTGGTTGTCATGAAATCAACTGATACCGCATAACCAGTAACACCACCATCTCTGCACCCACTTAAGGTTGGCTGGTTTGTTTGTGTGTGTAGTGGAGTGGAGTGGAGTGTCAAGGGCATAATGCATCACAAGCTTTTCCAATGCAGAAAACACACCACAGCAGACTGGCACTCCTGCCAGTTGCAACAGATTCAGGATACACTGGTTAGCAAGCACCATTCATTGGGTAGGTTGTATGGTTAAGCTATCAGGAGTGCAAGTGCTGTTCCTGCAGGACAAAACAAAACAAGACCCCACATGGCAAACAGGACTCTGGAAACCATCAAGCATCTTGGATGGAAAACATTGTCACCCAGCAGATTTTCCAGATATATTTCCATCAGTTTGCCACCATTTCTGTACATTAGATAACCTCCAAAATGAACAATAAATCCAAAGCACTGAATTCCTTTTTTTTTTTTTTTTTTTTTTTTCAATGAAGCACAATTTTTTTTTACCAAAGAGGAATTCATATACTGTTTTCCCCCTGAGGAAAGGTTGTGGCCACACATGGGAAACAAAGATGTTTCTGGTTTTTTTTTTTAACTGTGCTATGTTATCAGACTCCAACCCTGATTCGGCCGCCTCGGTGGCGCAGTGGTCTAAGCAATGGCCTCTGATCATTCGTCCGAAAAGGATCCGGGTTCGAATCCCGATGTGGCATGGATGTTCTGTTTGTCTTACAGCACTGGCTCCCTCCTTTCCCTAGAACCAGTGACCCTAAATCAGGGACGGGCGACTGCTTATAGCCGAGTTGCTCACAGTGGTCGTTAAACCTCCAATCCCCCCCAAAAAAACCTGATTGGAAATTTTCAGTAGTAATGAATAACAAGAAAGATGACACTGAATTTTCGGGTGTAATAAGCACGTCTTTTGAATCCGTTCTGACGCAAATTAAATTTATCAAAGCTATTCAAAGGCAATGGGAACCGGTATGGAAAACAATAGTATCTGACGGAAGAAAGAAAGAAGTTTTTCAATCAGGTCTTTAATCCCTCAGATATTGGTGCAAATGGAATCTTGAGCTTACGAACTCTTAGAAACAGAGTTATCGACAAAAATAGGATCTGACTTTACGTCCCCTGGTGGGAAAACCATGCATTATTTTAGGAAGAAAGTATTCTCAAAAGGTTTATCCATATGAGCGGTATCGCTCCAAGAAAAAAAAATTTAGTCCAGTTTTCAGAAGCCCAGATTTTGCTACAAATACATCAGAAGCAGAAATTAACACTTATGATCCCTGGTGGCTAAACCATTCTTTACAAAACATTAGAAATTATGTGAAAAATATTTTCCATCAGGTCTTGTATGCGATACAGGAAGAATTTTTCAAATCGGAGTTTTAGGGGCAGAAAACACAATTTACCTTTATGCGCCCTAGCGTAAAGTCTTAAATGATTTACGTGAAATTTTTTTATTTATAGAAAAAAAACATTTCGCATCGGAAACACTATCCAACAACGAAGGAATTTTTCAAATTGGACTTTTAGAAGTAGAGATATTGACAAAAATAAGATATACATCTACACCCCCTGGCATAGAAACCATGCATTATTTCAAGGATAAAGTGTTCCTAAAAGGTTTGTGGACGCTAGTAGTTCGGTCTACAAACGACGTTTTTTTCAATTGAGAATTTAGAAGCTCATATTTTGCTGCAAATACATCAGAAGCAGAAATTAAGGTTTACGCCCCCTGGTGGCCAAACTATTTTTTTTTACAAAAATTAGAAATTATGTGCAAATGATTTCCCATCAGGAGCTGTATCCGGTGCAGAAAGAATTTTTCAAATTGGAGATTTAGAAGCAGAGATACAGGGCGAAACGCAATTTAGCTTTACTCCCCCTAGCGGAAAGTCTGAATTACTTGAAAATTTTGAAATTATATGAAGCACATGTCACACTGGAAACACTATCCAACAAAGAAGGATTTTTTCAAATCAAACCCCTAGAAGTAGAGATATTGACAAAAATAAGATATACATCTACGCCCCCTAGCGTAGAAACCATGCACTATTTTAAGAAAATGTTCCTAAAAGGTTTGTCTACATGAGTAGTATCGGTCTACAAACGACGTTTTTTTCATAGAGAATTTAGCAGCTCATATTTTGCTGCAAATACATCAGAAGCGAATATTAAGATTTATGCCCCCTGGTGGCCAAACCATTTTTTTAATTAGAAATTATGTGCAAACGATTTCGCATCAGGTGCTGTATCCGGTGCAGAAAGAATTTTTTTAATCTGAGATTTAGAAGCAGAGATATAGGGCGAAACGCAATTTACCTTTACGTCCCGTAGCGGAAAGTCTATGAATTACTTGAAAATTTTGAAATTATATGAAAAACATGTCACACGGAAAACACTATAAAACAAAAAAGGAATTTTTCAAATCGGACGCCTAGAAGTAAAGATATTGACAAAAATAAGACATACATCTACGCCTCTTGGTGGAGAAACTGCGAGATATTTTAGGAAGAAAATATTCCGAAAAGGTTTATCGATGTGAGTGGCATCAGTCCACGAAGAATTTTTTCAATTGATATTTTAGAAGCTCAGATTTTATGGCAAATACATCAGAAACAAAAATTAACACTTATGTTCCCTGGTGGCCAAAGTATTCTTTACCAAAAATTCGAAATTATATGCAAAAGATTTTCCATTAGGATATGTATACGCTGAAAAAAAGATTTTTCAAATCAGAGTTTTAGGAGAAGAGTTATCGGGAAAAATGCAATTTACTTTTACGCCCTCTAGCGAAAAATCTATGCTTAATTTGAAAATGAAACTATACCTAAAACACTCTTCGACATAAATGGAATCGAAAGATAAAAGAATTTTTTCAATCGGATGTTTAGAAGCAAATATGTGGATTAAAACGTAATTTTGAATTCGACATCATCTGCATTTACGTCCCCTAGCGGCAAAATTGTGCATCGTAAAAAAAAAAAACCGAAATAAAGGATCATCATTCGCATATTTCAAGCTTCCGAACGCAAAAAGAATTTTTCAAATCGGACTAATAGTTGCAGAGATACCGTGGGGACGGACGGACAAACCGATAACAGAAGCACAATCTTTTTTTACAAAAGACGTGCTAAAAATAAGCTATTACACACTCGGTAAAAAACATATTACCAGAGCAGCAAAATGACAGTGTAAATTCATAAAAAAGCAAATGTATGCTTAAAAAATTGCCATAAATTGAAGACATTTTATGAGAAACACTAAATGGCTCCATTTTTGTTTTGTTTTTGTAGTTTACCTCAAAACTCGCACACGTTTCTTCCAGTGAGAACTTAATAGTAGACGAAGTAAGTGCCTACACAGACAAAGTTGTTCACGGTCATCTTCAAACCCCAAAAAGAATGGGGGGGGGGGATGGGTTTTTTTTCCTGCAACGGACGGAAAAAAAAAATTTCATTGCAAGAAAGAATTCTATTACTCCAGGACTTGACTTTAAGCAAAAATGCAAAAAATTAAGGACCTTCCAAGCTCTGGAAAGAGAACCAAAATTTCAGGACATTTCCAGGATTCCATGGACTGTGATAACTCTGCACGTGGCCAGAGACACTTGGGCATCCAAAACATATTAAAAAAAACATGGAAGAAATGCAATAACATCAAAAACATTCAAGAAACACTGTACAAAATGTTTAATATTAGAATCTAGAAAATATGAAAATAAACTTTACACACATTGTTAAAAAGATCACTTCACTAAAAATTTTAATTTCTGTAGTATATCCGATGCTTTCCGTAATCCGTAGAAAACTGATGATTTCCGTAGTGACTGTGGAGATTCTGTAGTAGTTGAAGTCTGTGTTATTTACAAGTCTTTTACAATGACAAAAAATTGTTTGGTTGCCCAATACTTATTTTATTTATTGTCTGTGAATAAAAAAACAAAATTACAGATTTACATTATACAAAAGAGAAGTAAAACATTCAACTCACCTGTGAACCTGCATAGGATGTACTATGGTTTACAATTACTTTTAATATTTTGCCATATCTCCCAAAACAATCGTGCTTTTTCAATGCTTCTGCATCTGCTAGTCTGGCGGGTAGTCCCACAACAAATACTAAATTTTTCTGTACAACCCTGAAACAGAAAGAAAAAACGCCCTCACTCTTCACTGCATTATTTTTGAGACACAAGTAACCTAAATAGCTAACAGAGAAATTCAATTATGACAAATGAAAAAAAAAATTAAAATGGTTTAATTTTTACTACTAACATTTATTTGCTTCAAAATAAACCCTTGTTAAATATTCTGAAAGTTTCATGACATGAAAAAATGTTGGGGTATGTCATGCTTAATACTTCTTGTCTGAGGTCTTTCTTTTAAGTGCCAATGCACCTCTGCAAGTACATTCTCCACAATACAAAATTGTGCAGCCAGTAACTTCACTGAATATTCTCAAAAAAAGAACAGGGTGGAGAGTGGCAAAATAGTGAATCAAATACCTTTCTTTGACTAAAAAGGTCATTCTGATACATCCCTTGCCTGTCACCATATCATTAAGCTAAATTCAGGGATCAGCTTCTCATAAAAAAGATATAGCCTACAACGGTTACACATACTGCTAATGTATAAAACATTCTCCATTTACAGCAATCTTACAAAACTTAAACTTCACACATGACCATTTCCACTTAACACTCAATACAGATTCTGCCAACTTTCAGAAACAGAAATCCGTAAAAAAACTTAATCGATATATTTGATGAAAATTTTAATCGATATATTCGATTAAATTACTTGTAGCGCATATTGATTAAATGTACCAAAATATCGATTTAAAAAACGATGTTACCCAAATGAACCATCAACTTTTAATTGAAGTGTCTACAGATGCTTAAATTTATCGGCACATATCAATTAAAATAAATTCTATACATAATTTCTCATTACTATGCTATCATTATGATCTATAAAGTGATAAAAATTTACTTTTACAGAAGTTTGCATCTAAAGGGAAGGATGTTCTACCCTTTCAATGGGATCATGTCCCACGCCGTCATGAAACATACTAAAATATTTTAAAAAACGAACCATTTTCATGTTAGGTTTTTATCTTACGGAGACACAGATGATGAGACAGTCAAATAAAAAAATTAAATAAGTAAGAGTGACTGAGAGACATTAACTGGTAAATTATGTTCAACTAAAAATGAAGTGAACAAACATTTTGTACGAATCGCATCGAGTTCATTATAACTTTTAACAAAGGAAGTTAATTTCATTATTTTTTTCCCAGGCAGTCAACGTTATATTTATGCTTCTAGAAATATGATTTGTAATATCATTCCTTCCACCCTGCGAAATGTTGAAATTGCATCTGCACATAGCGCGAAATGCATATTTTCCTTTCTTGAAGATTTCGCAATACACGGGAATTCGGCAGAATACGAATCACGGAATATTTTATAGTACTTTTTTTCCCTTTTATGTTGCTGCTCATAGCGAATCACTAATACTAAATTTATTACCACTCGGGGGGGGGGATGTAAGTAAAAACTGCTATAGTAGAGGAAAAAATACCGATTACAGAGTTATCAGATTCGAGCTGGTCAGCTAGGAAAGCAGAGAGCAACTGAAAGGTTCTTTCATCTAGAAACAAAGGTTTAGGTTTTAGTTACGAATATCATCCCCTTGGGTTTGTCCCCTCCCTCCCTCCCCATCATTCCTCACAGGCGGATCGATGCCTTGTCTTTTACTAAATCCGATCCCTTTAGCGACATCCGTTATACTTCCAAATGGCACTGATTTTATAGTTCTGTCTTCTCTTCCTGTCCTTCCCCCTCCCTTCATCTTATCGAATAGAGCTTCTCTAGTCATTCCTTTTAAAAACAATCTGATCCCATCAACGTCTGAACCAACCCCTCTCCTGCAGTAAACTAACACAATGTGTTTTGCCGGAACAAAACCAACTGTCTTTTACATCAGGCGTCACAGGAGCGATACAGCCACTTCGTCGGTGACATCCTTCCCCATCTCATCCCCTGCTCACTTTGTGGCGTAGCCACGGCATAAAACGTTTGAACCGGGATTTTAACTCCGATCTTATGTCTCTGCAAAAAAAGAAGAAAAAAAAATGGCCTAACATGACAAAATGTAGAATACACGTGTTCTGTTTTAGAAAATGAAAATCTCTAAATATCACACAATTCGGTTTGATAGAAGTTACAAAGCCAATGGCGCTTTTTTTTTTCAAACAGATAAAAAAAAAAAAAAAATATCCACTTCCTAACTAGATTAAACTCGCGCTGTCAAAATCCGGATATTTTAAAATTCAGAGTTGTTTACTAAAAGCCCAAAATTTCATACCTACAAAAAAGTGTGGGTTTGAAAAAGCAACAGTGTTCTCCCCGACACTTTACTGTTTTCTTTACGAATCCCTTAGTATGAATTAATTGATATTTTGCATGTTTTTGCTTTATTATAGAACATTTTTTGTGCCCGTTAATTTCTAAATTAAAAAGCAGTCACACACGCGTCGTTTTGTAATTAAAAATTCTATGCAAATCGGTCAATTTCCACGGAAGATATTGTGCTGAAATTCTGAAGCGCGAGCTAACAAATCTCGCGCATGTGCTACTACACTGTCCCCGTGAATGCTGATAGCAACCATTTTCAATAGGATAGGTCCACTATGGGTGCTGAACAGCATATCCAAACTTCATCACAATCATGCTTTGATTTTACGCAAGTCATCACGCAAAAGGGCGGAAGAATGAATCTCGCTGCTATGTCTTGACCTTACCTTTGACCATTTTCAACAAGGATTAGATGAATTAGTATGTACCCCAACATATTAATTTCATTGAATAAAGCCAAGACATTTTTATGAACATTACCGAAGCGATGAACAAAGCACAGTTGGAAAGCGAAAGCGTAGAAAACTTACTTGACTAACGGACCAGCAAAATAAATCATTCCTGGAGCAACACTACCTTGAATGAACATTGGACTTACTTTTTTTTTTTTTTTTTTTTTTTAACTTCCTCTTATAGTAGCATTCTTTCGTTAGGTCAAATTTATTGCCAGAGAAGAAGTTACGAAACCATGCATGCCCCAATGCATTTTTAATTTCACAAAACTGGCAGTTTTTGCTTAATTTCGTCATGTTGGGTATCGATCTAGGCTTAAAAATTCCACAGATTTAAAATCAGTTTGAATTTTTTTCTACGATAACTACGTTCTGAGATAGCATTTCGAACTGGGAGGAATAAAGATAAAAGACACCTGCTCCAACGCGGACACACCCCACGCTGGCCTTCTGAGAAGTTGCGACTCGGGAGATGAACAATGCATGATCTGAAAAGAAAGGCGGGGGGGGGGGGGGGGGACAGCGTGCACAAGAGAGGAAGAGAACCCAAACGGAAGGTTAAATAAGCCCAGCTGGTTGGTGTTCTAGTGTTTAAAAAAGGCAAAACAATAACCTAAAATGTGGGAAAACTGCAGCAAAATGTTCCCAAATAAACACATGTAACTAAAAACTTATTCGTAACTTACATCGGCACTTTACTTTGAAGGGATAAAGTTTAAAAAAAAAAGTTTTAATAGTGGGTGCAAAATCATCAGAAAAAGAAAAAAATCTCGAAGAATCGCCAAATCCGTAAAATTAACATTTTACCCGTAAAAGCGTAAAACAAGTCACATTTCCGTAAATTTTACGGGTAAACCGTAAAACCTGGCAGGTCTGTCAATATCTTTTTTTCTACCCGACATTCCCAACACCCAGTGATTTCCTCCATGTTACTTCAACTTTCTTTCCTGCCACTTCAGCTGAATGAATTATTATTAACATCTCAGTATTCATTCTTTAATGAATTATTAACATCTCAATATTCATTCTTTATGAATTACAGACCTGCCAAGCTCTCAGAACCAAAAAACGTAACACTCAGATAGAAAAATTTTAACACAACGCATGCTGATAAATTTTTAAGCTTATTTCAGCTATATAATAATTCTGGATAATGAGAATGTAGGGATTTTTTCCCTACATCAAAATTTTATTGAAAAACTAATTAAATCTAATCAGCAAACACTTTTATGTTGTTAATTGTTAGAAAAAAAAAAGATGGTTTAATCAGGTTCTGGGGATGTCATTTTTGTCTGCAGGACCAAAATAAATCTGCAATGTGCATCGGCCGTCGCCGCGATTCTGCTACGAGGATTACTAGAAAATTAATCTGTGATGTACGCCGGCTGTCTCCGCGATTCTGCTACGGGGATCAGTACAAAATAAATCTGCGATGTACGTCGGCCGTCACTGCCATTCTGCTACAGGGATGAGTACAAAATAAACCTGCAGTGTACGTAGCCCGTCGCCGCGATTCTGCTACGGTGATGAGTACAAAGTAACCCTGCGATGTACGTCGCCGCAATTCTGCTATGGTGACGAGTACAAAGTAAACCTGCAATGTACGTCGCCACGATTCTGCTACGGGGAAGAGTACAAAATAATTTTGCGACATACATCGTCCCTTGCGAGAAAAAAATTATGATTACGGAAGAAATCCTAACTACGTCTAACTTCCGTTTTCAGAAATTTTGAAAGGCGGAAAACTTGCATCTATGATAGGGAGTCTGCAAGATGGTTTTAGTAGTGTTCTGGGGATATCGTTTTTGTCTGCAGGACCAAAATAAATCAGCGACGTACGTCGCCCGTCGCCGCGATTCTTTCACAAGGCTTCTGTCTGAAAAGTGAAAAAAATGGGGGAAAACATGACTATTTAAAAAAAAAAAATCGTATTTTTGGCTGAAAAATCATATCAGCATACTGCAGCATGATTTATCGTATTAAATACGATAAAATCGTAACAGTTGGCAGGTCTGGAATTATTAACATCTCAATATTCATTCTTTTGACATGAACACCTCAGAATATTTGTTTCCACTGCATTAATACTATGTTCCACATTATGTAGATGTAACACACCTTTGTTACACACATGATCAAAATGTGTGCTTCCGAAAAACTTCTCATATAAATATCCCTTTTTATCAGAACACGGCCAACTGTTACATCTTTTGTACAGTACTTGTGTTTCGCTACAGTATAAGGGTGCCGAAACAACTACCTTTTTAAACATAACCATACTGGACCTTTTTGACCAAACAAGCCATCACTCTTGCAATAGATGCAGGGTTTGTACTGGGAAGTCTATTTAAGGAGTATGTAATACATAGCATACATATTGAGTTGTCGGAAAAGTCATGATGTATTTGGGCACCCGATGGCGGTTTTGGAAGTACTAGAGGCATGCATAGCTCTATTATCGCTATGACATTCGACAGGTGCCAGTTCTAGCTGCAGTCTAAAAGGAATAGTGAGCCATTTGGTTGATTTGCAGAGATTTGACATCAAATTGAAAATGGAAGACCAAATTGTGCATTTGTGCCATATTTTACTGTTTTACTTCCGTAAAGGGAAGAACGTGTGTCAAGCTTGTGAAAAGTTGCGTAAAGTGTACGGTGATAATGCTCTACAAGAACGTCAGTGCCAACAGTGGTTCGCAAAATTACGTGCTCGGGATTTTGACCTCAACGATGCTCCTCGGTCTGGGAGGCCCACCGAGGTTGATGAAGACCAAATCAAGGCATAGATCAAGTCAAACCCACATTAAATGACACAAGAGATTGCAGACACATTGCACATCCATCATTTAAGCATTTACGACCACCTGAAGAAGCTGGGGTACGCAAGCAAGCTCGATGTGTGGGTTCCGAATGAAATCAAAGAAGCTCAATTGACGGTGCGTATAAACAACTGAGATATGCTCATTAAACGTGAGGAAAACGATCCTTTTTTTAAGTGACTGATAACTTGTGATGAAAAGTGAATTGTGTACAGCAATGTGCGGCGCAAACGGTCTTGGTCCCGACGTGCTGCTTCGCCTCAAACGACATCCAAAGCAGACATTCATCAGCGGAAGGTTCTGGTCTCATTGTGGTGGGATTTTAAAGATGTTGTGTTTTTCGAACTCCTACCATGGAACCAAACAATCAATTCGAATGTGTACTGTTGACAATTGGACAGTTTGAACAAATCCATCATCCAGAAACGGCCAGAGCTCGTTCATCGTAAAGGTGTTGTGTTCATCGCGACAACGCGAGACCACACACAAGTTTGATCACCCACCAAAAATTATTGGAGCTTGGGTGGGATGTGTTGCCACAACCAGTATACTCGCCTGACCTTGCGCCGTCAGACTTCCACTTGTTTTACTCTCTTCAACAGTCCTTACGTGGTATAACGTTCAATTCAGATGAGGCTGTAAATCAGCACCTTGTACAGTTTTTTGCCACGAAAGACAGGTCCTTCTATGAAAGAGGCATTCTGCAGCTCACCGAAGGATGGCAAAAGGTTATCGAACAAAACGGGCATTATATCATTGATTGATCTTTGTTCTTTCTATCAATAAATGACCTTTGCAAAACATGGCTAAAATACGTCATCTTTTCCGACAACCCAATACATATCACTAAGCTGTTCTCTGAGATTTAGAGGTTAGCTCCACAAAGAAATACAAACTACCAAATAATTTTCACTTACTGTTGCCGTATCAAACATCTCCATTTACAGCAATCTTGACATACAACTCTGCTTCACTGACATCCATTACACATCGTACACAACTTCTATACTTCATACTCATAATCTTTTTCTCATGCACACACTCCTGAATCTGATCCTCCCATGACTTCCTCGGCCTTCCTCTGCCTTTCCTTCCTGCCACTTTGTCTAAAAGATGTTCTTAGTAAACATCTCATAACTCATTCTCTCAACATGGCTAAACCACCAAAGTATATTAGTCTCCACCTTGCTAACAACATTTTGCTTCACATTACATAACTGCACCTTCATTCCTCACACAATCAGAACATGTCTTGCCACAAAAAAGTAGCACATTTCTCCAGCACACAAATGACTCCTATGTTTCTTCTGAGTAGCACATTTCTCCAGCACACAAACAACTATGTTTCTTCTGTAGTACTCAGGTTTCACTGCCATACATCAGAGTAGGAACAATTACACTTTCATGCACAGCCATACTCTTGAGAACCCATCATTCCTGTAAAAACCTCCTAAAGCAGCCATGACTTTCAATGAAGAATTCAATCGCCACATGTGATGGATGACAGTTAAGCTCAAGTCGCGTGCCAAGATCTCTGTAAATGGAGAAGTCCGATACATCAACAGTACGTAAAATCTAACACCAACTTGAATTTGTCAAATGATCTTGCTTTGAGAAGCTAGCCTCTGAATAACAAAGAACAGTTTAAAGATGTGTATGTATTGTCCAAAACAGTAGACAATGCTACAGAACCATGTGATGATGGAGATACTTTGTTTTATAAGTGCACACTGCATCCTCTTCCACCACTTTTGCACAGAAGCTACATTTTTAAGGTATCATAGCTGAGTTACTGTCTCCCATGAACCTCATGGGAGACAGTAACTCAAATGAGGTCATCTCTGAGTTATAGCCTCTCACCACTACCCTATAGAGTTCTTGAATAGTCAAACATGATTGAACATGAGAGACTATTGTCATCTGTTTTCATTCAAACCAACTTAGAAATTATAGATGGATCTGGATGCCTTTTCATTTTACTTCCATAATCTGCATTATTGCTGTTGCCAAACATGTCTTACAAAAAAACTTGCAAAACAGCCTAATCTTCTCCACAAGTTGTTACCTGATCCACCTATACATTGTTCCCAATGTATGACATATTTGTAAACTTTCACTGTGACCTCACCACAGAAGTTCCATCGACTATAGCCTCTTCCCATGGAGAATAATTATGCTTTTTTTGTTTCTGCGAAACACATACACACCTATAATCCACATTCAACTGATCAAAGTTCAAAAGAACATCATTACTCCACTCTCAGGATAATCATAATTTGTTACATTGAAGGAAGCCTGATGAAATAGATAAGTCATCACCAAAAATCTGCAAATTCTTAAAAAGATCTAGATAAAAAAAATCTCTATAAAATAACAAAATGCAATAGGAAGCAGTTATGAATATACTCAAGTAAAAATATATTATTTTCTATCATAATCACTTCATGTGACATATACTGTAATCAGGAATGTAATCTGCTAGAATTTCATTTTTCCAGCATCATATTAAAAACTACATAATTTAACTTTTTATATAAATTAAATCATGCTGATAATTCTTTTGTTTTAAATTTGTACTTGTATTATTATTATAATTATTATTATTATTATTGGTATACACTTATAAATATACACTACATCCATGTGGGCACAAAAGGTAGTCAGTCACTGGCCTATCACACATTACATTTAAAATATTTTAAATCAATATAATTATGCTCCTTTTTTAAAATAGCATAAGGCTAAAAGGAAAATAAATCTAAATTTTTTCAAAATTAAGAAAATTTAGGAGAAGCCACAAGCAATGACTGGTTGTGCTAACGCACAACCAGATAATTGGTTGTTTCTCCGTCATTGAGAAAATTATTATATTTGCACTTTTAAGGTATTAACCTCTTGCAAAGTGCGCATAGTTTACGTGCAATTCATAAATGAAAAAACCATGAGGAATAACCACTCACCATAAAGATCATGGTAACCTCCAATGGACCAAACACTTCCAACACGTCAATTCATCGTGATGTAACTGGGCTTCCACAGGTTTACAGACCTCTTGCTTACGCTTCTTATTTTCGGGTGTGAAACATCGTTTTTTTCCTTTGCCTTATAGTATGTTACTATAATGCTTGTCAATTCGATAAAAATCATACATACAACTCATTCATACAATTCAAGTAAAAACTATGTACATAAACCTTACATTCACAGGTGATTAAACCTTAGTCAACTCTAATTATGGAACTCCTCCTTCTGTTTCACAACCTCTGCTACTCCCACTGCAATTGTCACACCCATTCAGCCCCGCACATCCAATCCTCTAGTACTTTCGACAGATCCCTGTCATCTTCAGGAGGCAGGTGTGTCTCATCCGCCCACCGCAGCTCAAGTGAGCAGAGCCATCGAGGTCTGGGCCCCAGTCGCTATCTCTGAATCGTTGTGTCTCTGGCGCCATCTATTGTCTCTGCTGCTCTTTTTTCTCTCTTTCTTTTTACGCTGCTGTTCAATTTTTATTATGGCTTTCCATTGTTCGTTTAAGTTATTTGGCTCATTAATGTTGCATAATCTTGATCTGTTTTTTTCAATTAACACTGATTCTGCAATTCTTAACTGCTTTTCGTTTTTACAGCTCTTAATAATTTTAATATCTTCAAACCTTGGACATTTTTGATTTTCCATACAGTATTGGGTCAATGCTGTCTTAGCCTCTTTTTTGTTCCAATTATTAATATGCTGATTCAATCTATACTTTAATTTGTTCTTGGTGCTGCCTATATATGACACAGGTGGTTGCTGGTTTATTGGGATTTCATAAATTCCTGCTCTATCTAATTGGCTAATTTTTTCATTTTTAATCACTAAATTTTTTACAGTAAGTACCTGATTTCCTACCTGTATGCCATACTTGCCACAAACTTTATACTGTGAAGACTGTGAAGAATACATACGAATTTATTGAGAAAATTAAAGTAATTAAACAAGATTTAAGTGAATATCATATGGCTAGTATGGATGTGAGAGCTCTTTTTCCTAGCACACCAGTACCTCAGGCAATAGAAATAATTATTGAAAAATTGTATGTGCTACAGACAATGAATGCAATACAAATAGAGGAGTTAAGAGAAATTTTATTGTACATATATGAAAATAACATTTTTAAGTTTAACAACAAGATGTACAAACAAAATCATGGTGGACCTATGGGGTCACCACTGTCAACTTTATTTGCTGAAATTATAATGAGTGACATTGAGGAAAAAATAATAAGTAAACTCGAGGATCCACCACTGATATACTGCAGATATGTTGATGACATTTTTCTGTTATCCAGGCTAAAAAATGATGAACTTGAGGACTTGACAAAAAAGTATAGTGAATTTTATCCATCTATAGAACTGACAGTAGAACAAGAACATGACAATACTTTGGCATTTTTGGACGTTTTGATTATTAAAACAGAGGAGAGTTTACAATTCAGAGTGCATAGAAAATCTTCATATATCCCAGTACTTATACCATTTCAGTCATCACATCCATTAACACATAAAAGAAATAGTATTAAAACACTAATTAAAAGAAGTTTAACACATTCATCAATTGAACAGTATAGAAAAGAAGAAATTGAATATATTGAAAAAATTGCATATGCTTTTGGATACCCTAAACAGGTATTAAAAAATGGATTTATGAAGTAACTCAAGGTTACAATAAGGTCAAGAGTGATAAAAAACTTGTAAAATATGTGGGAGCAATACCATATATAGAAAATGTTTCAGCAGAAATTAATAAAGTTTGTGGCAAGTATGGCATACAGGTAGGAAATCAGGTACTTACTGTAAAAAATTTAGTGATTAAAAATGAAAAAATTAGCCAATTAGATAGAGCAGGAATTTATGAAATCCCAATAAACCAGCAACCACCTGTGTCATATATAGGCAGCACCAAGAACAAATTAAAGTATAGATTGAATCAGCATATTAATAATTGGAACAAAAAAGAGGCTAAGACAGCATTGACCCAATACTGTATGGAAAATCAAAAATGTCCAAGGTTTGAAGATATTAAAATTATTAAGAGCTGTAAAAACGAAAAGCAGTTAAGAATTGCAGAATCAGTGTTAATTGAAAAAAACAGATCAAGATTATGCAACATTAATGAGCCAAATAACTTAAACGAACAATGGAAAGCCATAATAAAAATTGAACAGCAGCGTAAAAAGAAAGAGAGAAAAAAGAGCAGCAGGGACAATAGATGGCGCCAGAGACACAACGATTCAGAGATAGCGACTGGGGCCCAGACCTCGATGGCTCTGCTCACTTGAGCTGCGGTGGGCGGATGAGACACACCTGCCTCCTGAAGATGACAGGGATCTGTCGAAAGTACTAGAGGATTGGATGTGCGGGGCTGAATGGGTGTGACAATTGCAGTGGGAGTAGCAGAGGTTGTGAAACAGAAGGAGGAGTTCCATAATTAGAGTTGACTAAGGTTTAATCACCTGTGAATGTAAGGTTTATGTACATAGTTTTTACTTGAATTGTATGAATGAGTTGTATGTATGATTTTTATCGAATTGACAAGCATTATAGTAACATACTATAAGGCAAAGGAAAAAAACGATGTTTCACACCCGAAAATAAGAAGCGTAAGCAAGAGGTCTGTAAACCTGTGGAAGCCCAGTTACATCACGATGAATTGACGTGTTGGAAGTGTTTGGTCCATTGGAGGTTACCATGATCTTTATGGTGAGTGGTTATTCCTCATGGTTTTTTCATTGAGAAAATGGTTTCCAGCAGTAGTTCTGGCATTTTCGCCAAAAGTCATTTGAAGTATGGCCAATACTTTCGCCAAAACAATTTTTTTTTTTTTTGCGAATTGCAATGATTGCAATCGGCAGCACCTTCTTTACGATTGGTTTCCATAAATGTGTATCTGGAAATGTTCCACAATTATGCCATCTCCCAGCTGCACGAGAGGCAGCTGACTTATCTTCCAACAAGATAGGGCAACCCCTCATTGGGCCCATGTTTGTGAAATTTGCCGCAAAATTCCTGAGTCAATGGATTAGCAGAGATGGACTAATCCCATGGGCCTCAAAGATCATCTGACTTACCCCACTAAATTTCTTTCTGTAGGGTTATGTTAAAGATGTGGTTTATGCAGCACATGTTCCTCATATCAAAATTTTGTAAGAATGCATTAAAGATGCAATAACAACAGTTAACCCATAAATGTTGAAAAATGTATGGTGTGGCTGTGAATATCATTTACACATTTTAATACCACAAAGAGTTCACATGTAAAAGTCTGTTAAGTTCATTAACTATGTATTGAAATCGTAAGCTTATCTACTTCTGTTTAGAAATATGTTTAATTAACTGTATTCGCTTAAAAGTTATAACATGCTTAAATCAGGATAAATACTTTATGTGCACTCTAAATTAATTGCTTTTAATTTTTGCGAGTATGCTTACTCAGAAATATGTGATTAGCACACATTTTCCACATCCACATGCTTCGTAATAAATGCTACAAAATTTAAATAAACAGCCAAATTAATACAAGCTTTTAAGTAAAACTAGGATCAGTACTGGGAACCTCAAAATACTGAAGAACCCTCACATTCCAATCTAAAATACTTAGATTTCTTCAGTGATTTGTCATGAATAAAATGTGCTACCAAAATGAAATAATTCAAACCTTACCTAACATTTGCAAGATGTTTCCTATTTTCTGAGAGTTTCTGTTTTCTCTGTAGATCTTTCTGGCGTTTTTTCATTTTTTATCTGTTGCATTCTAAAAGAAACAAAAATGTCAAATATTCACTGCAATACATTTCAAAACTGAATATACCGAATTGCTTCAAATACAGAAGTTAATAAAATCTAGCTGCATAATAACTCTTTGCAAATATATAAATAAAACCAGCCATTGGCTTTACAAAGTACAGAAACTTAACAAGTGAAAATATAAAAGGCATGTTCAGCAAACTTTTAAACAACTCATATTTCTACATGTACCATTATTAAAGTTATTACAGTAGAATCTCGATAATCCAACATAATTGAGACTGGAACCAACTCAAATTACTGAAAAACTCAGATTAAGTGGAATTTCAAAACATGAGCATGATCCTGAACGAAGGTAGTTAAATAAGAACCTAAAACTCGTAGAAAAGATTTTTAATTATCAATGAAAATGTTAGCAAAAATGAATTAAAGACTACAACTTACATCATATTAACAAGAAAAATAATAATCTAATGTCTTCTGCTTTTCTGCAGAGCATCTCTCTTTTTTTTTTTTTTTTAATGCTATCTCTTCATCTTCTTAGAAAAATGGCATCAGCTGGCAATGATTCTGGTTGCTGCTCTACATATCTGAGGGCAGTCTCTAGTGCCACCTTATCTTCTACATCATTTATTTTTTTCTTGTGCACAGTCATTTCCTCCTTCATTCGATCCCGAATCCTTTTCATTAGTAACTATGTCAATAATTGCTTCATCTGTAATTTCTTCCCAGTCATCCCAGGTACTGCAGGAAGCTTCCTTTTAGGGGCTCTCCTTCCCTTTCGACTTCCCAGTTGGCATCAAAATTTATTCTATTTTTCATTTTTTGGTCTCCAGTTTAAACAGTTTTTCAGGGTTTCACACTGACAGGGTTCTAAATTATCTGAAAATGACCTTTTTCGAATGTTTCAAAAATGTTCATGTGCAAATCGCCCAGAATTTTTTTCTTAGATCATTTTTTTTATGATGCATACTTTATTTTATTAATTTTTGGTTTTGTCACAAATGACCTCGGTTAAGCGGAACTCAGTTTACCGGGAATCAGATTATCGAGACTTTACTGTATAAACTCCCAAATGGGTGAAAAAAATTTATTTCACAAAAACAATCCAATAGATAAATTTGTGTTGTTTCAACAAGCTTGAAACAACACCCCTACCATTACACATTTCCTGTTGCTTTCACACCAGTGCTGAGACAAACTGAGCCAGAGCCCGAAGATGAGTCCGGGCCCAATGCAGGCTTGGGCTATATAATGTTTACTACAGTTCAGGCTCTGAATTTTCCTCTTTTTTAAAACTGTGATTTTAATATGATCTAGCATTCAGCATATGCAACTTTAATTGCACTTTCGAGTTGGTAAATGGAATTCTTCAAGTGTGGGAGTGGAGTAGAGACTACGGAAAGCTACTTATTTTGGACTTGGAAAGCAAATGCCATAGGCCACGCATTAGTGCATTTCTGTGGTGAAGGAAAAGTTTCTTCAAAAACTGTAAATACCACCCTTTCAAAATTTCACCCACCCTCCATCCAGCAACTAACTCCCTGCTAATTTTATTGAGCAACTTACATAGATTGCAGCCAATGGTGTAGCCAAAAATTTCTTAAGGGGGTGTCCATGAGTTTGGTTCATTGGTGAAAGCCTCGTATAAACATATATATCGCTTTAAATTTGTGCTGTCTCCCCTCAACCCCCCCCCTCTGGCTACGCCACTGATTGCAGCTCAACCTGATTCTGTCTGATGACTAACCACCAAAAGCATTTTAGATTTTAGGAGGAAACAAATGATCAAAGAAACTCCGACTATACTATAGAACCAGATAGAAGTTTTTTCTCCACTCCCCAGTTGTGAAAGACACTGATTTATTAAAAGGATGGGGGGGGAGATAATGGAAGTCTAAGAAATATATTTTTTTCAATAATGCCAAAACAGGTTAATCATAGTTTTGGTGCTCATTCGGGCACAGGCTCTATTTCTCGATATAAAATTTGGGCTCGGGCTCTTAAAATTGAACTCAGGCTCAGCATTGTTTCACACTGCAGCTTTGCCTCTTCCTTGAACTGTAAACATGGCCATTCACTGCTGAGGTAAAGACAAACTTGGGGCTCTTCCTGCAACATCCAATCTCTTGTATGCAGCAAAAGAAATATGTAAATATATTTTGCACCCTTCGTGTTAAATTCTAAAATTTTTTCCTTAGTCTTCAGTTTTGCTCTTAAGTTTTTCCTCCTATTTACATGTCAGGTAATGTTCAGACAAGAAGCACTTCCCCAAAAATTCTAGGTTTGTATTTCTTTCACCCTACCTTGGCATGTCTGAAAAATCTTTCACAGATAAATCTGCTTCAAAAAAAAATATTCTTTGAGCTACATAGCAATTTTTTTTTCCACACCTTTTGACACCATTCATTCAACCCTGGAATACTGTTCTCACATCTGTGTCAATACACTTAAATTACCCCAAAAATCCCTTGATGCTGGGCAGAAAAAAGCAATTTGCCTTAACCCAACACTTAACTATTTTCAATCCCTTTCCACAGCTGATAGCAACAGCTCAGTGCAGATTTATACCATCATACACAAGAGCTGTCACCCTTCACCCCGTCTCCCCTCACACTACACAAGAGGGTCATTTATCATCCAGCTTGCGTTCTGCTAAAAAAAGTGCTGTTCTAATCGCATCAATTACTTGATTTTTTTTCTTTCATAAAAACTGAATTTCCTTACCAGGTAGCTCCATGTCCACGGAAAATTACAACTTCCAACTGTTCAAACCAATAAAAAAGATGACATATTTCTTTAAAAAAAAAAAAATTATGGTGCTGTACATTACAGTTTTTGACTTTCCTGAAATCCTACATTACAAAAAAAACATTTACGTAATTCAGCAAAGTACAACAGAGGAAAATTTTTATAATAAAAAGTCTTACTTACTCTTCTGCTGTTAAGGGTTTAAAATCTGCAGGATCTTCAGGATATTGCTACAAAATAAATAAATAAATGCAAAATTAGAAGTGATTTACATGAGCATTTAAAAACTACACAGGCAGTCCAATATTAAAGGTACACATGGCATTCATGCACAATATGTAAACGCAAGTGTGACGTAAGTTTGAGTACATTATATGGGTAGCCGCATTCGTTGTTGTTCTCCAATACATAGTCAGTGGAATTAAATGGATGGTGCCACTGAAAATTATTCCAAGTTAAAAGTATATGCAGTTATCAGATTTCCGCCAGCGGCAGGCATCACTCAAAGCAATATTCATCGCAGGTTAGTGAATGTTTGTGGACAGAATGTTTTAAGCACAAAAGACTCGTCAGTATGGTACAGGAAATTCCTAAATGGTCAAACAGAATTGAACAATTAACCCGAGCAACACAGAGGCAGACCAAGGACTTCCCACAGGGAAGACAATTGTGATCTTATCGAAGGTTTGATAACGGAAGATCGAAGAGTGAAAGCTCGTGAATTGCTAAACAGACAGGTATTCTTAAGAGTACTGGTTCATGAGATCATCCCAGAGTTAGGATTTCATTAGGTTTCTTGTCAGTGGGTTCCAAAACTGCTAACTGACAGACATAAAACTGACAGAATGGCTGCTCACTCAAAAACCTCACCAGTTAGAATGACGGAAATTCATTTATTGATAGCATTGTGACGGGGGATGAAACATGGGTGCACTATTGCATCCCCGAGTCCAAACAGAACTCAATGACCTGGAAGTATCCAACCTCCAAAAAATTAAAAGTTCAGCCTTAAATTTGTAAATGTAATGTTACATCATTTTTTTTCCTAAAGAAAACAATGATGTCGGTGTTCTGAGATTCTGAAGGCCGCCTTCTGTGTGAATCCCCTGTAAAACAATGATTAACAATGACAGGTACTGTAACACTAATAAAATTTCACGAAGCCATTAAACAAAAGAGGCCAGGAAGTTTAAAGCACTGAAGTGAAACTTTTGCATAATGTATATTTTGAGGTTACTCACCTTTATTCCTAAAATCTTTTACGAGGGTTTCATCTCTACACATTTCCAACACATATTTTTCTTAGTTACATCGTGGTTCAAGGCCGCCCCCCCCAAAAAAAAACATCTTTTTCAACTCATGCAAACTTTGTTTCCTTCTTTTCTTTTCCCAATGACCAAATTCGGATTCAAAATAATCAACCACAAGTATACATAATTGAATTCCCTAAAAACACTTATATCTAATTAAAACTTCAATCAATAAAACTTATATTACACATTTCCTAAAACGTCAAAGTTAAAAACTGTAACCCATAATTATTTACAAATGCACACCGGTACCCAATAAAAACAAACCCAAATACCTGACACAACCACTATACTCAACAATCACGGACCTCTCCCCACTCAGAAATAAGCATACTATCCTAGCACTTTCAGCCTCAGCCCAGGCCATTCTCAAGGAGTGGACGCAACATATGAACCACCCGTCACCACCCACAAAACGTAGCGAATGTTCCAGTGCTTGCGTGGCACCATCTATTAGATGACCTAATAGCCTTCTTTCCCCTTCGTACTTATAAATATCTTTTCGATAGCTGATCATATTTGATTCATGAAACTAATCATCTTATATTCTAACATTTTTTTTATATTATGTTACCACATCATTTTTTTTTCTTTCCTTTTCCCCTCTGTTCTTCTCTGCGGCTTTCCATTCTGATCAAATGCTTCCAATTTGTGTTTAAGCTATTAGAATCATTAACGTTACATAACCTGTGTCTATTTTTTTCAATCAACACTGTCTCCACTAATCTCAAATGCCTTTCCGTACGACAATTCTTAATAATTTTTATTTCATCAAACTTTGGGTATTGCTTTTGTTCAATACAGTACTGGACCAATGCAGTTTTTGCTTCTTTTTTCTGCCAATTCTGTGTTGATTGAAAAAAAATAGACACAGGTTATGTAATGTTAATGATCCTAATAGCTTAAAAACAAATTGGAAGCATTTGATCAGAATAGAAAGCCGCAGAGAAGAACAGAGGGGAAAAGGAAAGAAAAAAAAATGATGTAACATAATATAAAAAAAAAAAATGTTAGAATATAAGATGATTAGTTTCATGAATTAAATACGATCAGCTATCGAACAGATATTTGTAAGTACGAAGGGAAAAGAAGGCTATTAGGTCATCTGATAGATGGCGCCACTGCGCCTGAACAGCGAAGAACGGGAATGAGATGATGCTGCGCGAGCTCTGGAACATTTGCTACGTTTTGTGGATAGTGACAAGTGGTTCATCTGTTGCGTCCACTCCTTGAGAATGGCCTGGGCTGAGGCTGAAAGTGCTACGATAGCATGCTTATTTCTGAGTGGGGAGAGGTCCGTGATTTTCGAGTATAGTGGTTGTGTGGGGTATTTGGGTTTGTTTTAATTGGGTACCGGTGTGCATTTGTAGATAACTATGGGTTACAGTTTTTAACTTTGACATTTTAGGAAATGTGTAACATAAGTTTTATTGATTGAAGTTGTAATTAGATATAAGTGTTTTAGGGAGTTCAATTATGTATACTTGTGGTTGATTATTTTGAATCCGAATTTCGTCATTCTCAAGGAATCCGCATTTGATCATTGGGAAAAGAAAAGATGGGAACGAAGTTTGTGTGAGTTGAAAAAGAAGTTTTTTTTTTTTGTGGGTGGTGGGCCTTGAACCACGATGTAACTAAGAAAAATATGTGTTGGAAATGTGTAGAGACACGAAAACCTCCTAAAAGATTTTAGGAATAAAGGTGAGTAACCTCAAAATATAGATTATGTCTAAATAGAACGTGAATAATTAAGCAGCTAGATGATATTCGACATTTGCAATGCTGTATGAATATTTTGCATAATAGTGCTTGACCCCACATCAGACCAGACAAAAGCATGGATCGCAAAGTGGGAAGTTCTGTTGCATCCACCATACAGTTCTGACCTAGCCCAAACAGATTATCACCTCTTTGGTCAGTTAAAGATCTTATCGGGTAAACAATTCGAGGACGGGGCAACACTGTAGACCACAGTTCTGCAGTACTTAAATAATTTTGGACAGGTAAGCTACTGTGAAGGAATGTCTGAACTTGTTAGTCGCTGGGGTAAATGTCTTAATGTGTATGTGGAAAAACATCCATTTGTATGCAGTTTCTGTTGGAATGTACTGCTGATGTGGTGACAAACAATTTCTAGATAATTGTAGCCTGTACCTTTTTTATTAGACAACCTACATATGTAAAACTTAATAAAACACACAGAAAAAAATTTAGTTCATTTCTCCAACAACCACTTCACCAAAAAGTCATTTTATCAAAACAATCACTTTGCCAAAAGATCATTTTACTGAATTGTTTTATTGTTTTTACCAGCAGGTTACATTATCAAACAATTCATTTCGTCAAAGCGGTACCTCAATTAAAAGTTCTTCACCATCAGAAGGTCAGTTTGTTAGTTTTACTAAAGCATCTATTGGAGTGCAGTGCTTTCTTGGATATATTTATGAGACAGGCCTCATGGTTTTGATTCTTCTCACCAAATGTTTTTGAACAAATCTCAATTATTATGTGGTGTAGAAAATGTTAGAACACCACATTTTAATTATGTTTGTGTAATTATAAATGAGACAAAAATTTTATTTATACAAAACAATTAGAAAAGCACAGAAAATTTCTTATCAGCTGTATAAAAAAATTTTCACCGAGAGAAAGAGAGCAACATACAATGCAAAATTTAAACCAGCTCTCTTATAGCAGCGCATGTTGAATGCAAAATAAAAGGCTCTCTAGGTTAGAAGTTTCTGGCATGATAGCAGTAAAAGGAGTATCAGAATAATAAAAAAAGGGGGTTCAATGGCAGAGTAGAATTAGGAAGAGAAATATCACACATGTGAATCACATAGAAGATGAAAAACTATCTAAAACGATGTCACTTGTTGCAGTCACAGACCAACAGCCAGACCTAGAACAAGATACAAGCATGTAAAATCAGATATCAGTGATGAAGAAAGTAATATGTTATAGGCAGAAAACTTTGCAAAGGGCATAAAGAGATGTAAGTTTTTGTTCCAATAACATGTCTAATCACCAAACTAGCATACAAGGGTAAGATAATGATGGATGCCAGCCACTAAACCACTCAGAATAATTCATAATCTAAATTAATGTTTGAATAGTTATCTTGCAATGATTGGGAATCATGCTTGCATTATGCAATATCCTAGGTAGTGCACTGGCCAGCATATTTGATGGAGATCCAGATGTGTGTGTTCAGCTCATTTCAGAATCTATAATTTTTAAGTAACATTTTTTGTACTGCTAATGCAAAATGAGAACTTCCATCTAGGACTTACTTTTTTTTTTTTTTTTTTGATTGAAGGTTTAACAACCACCATGAGCAACTCAATGAACTATAAGCAGTCGCCAGTCCCTAATTTAGGTTCACTGGTTCCAGGGAAGGGCGAGAACCAGTGCCGTAAGACAAACACAACATCCATGTCTCACCGGGATTCGGACCCCTTCACGGACAAATGGTCATACATACGCCAGCGCTTATACCATTGCGCCACTGGGGTGGCAACTAGAAGAATACCGTGCTTTTGAAATTGAACTCTCAGGAGTCCACAATATTTTACAGTCAATGGTCATGTTGACAAAAAAATAATACAACAAAATTGAAAATATTTTCTGCCCAACACTTTTTGAATAGAAAAAAAGCTGCTTTTGCCCCACCACTCTTTTGTCAGAACCAATCTTCCCTATGACCTCCAACTCAATGCTATTTTCATAATCAACCAAAGTGACAGAAAAAAAGTTACTTTATTTTTGTATTGAGGTGGTTTAGCGACCATCATGACATGAGTAACTCTAAAGGCTGTATTTGTTTGGCCCTAATTTAGGGCCACTGGTTGTAGGGAATGGAGTGAGCCAGCAACATAAGACAAGCACACCACACATGCCTCCTCCCACCCCTCAAACCAGGACCCAATTAGACAACTAGCTAACTGTGCTGCCCAGTGGCCAATGGCTTTAACCATTTGGCCACTGGGCTGCACTGTTACTTTTACAGCCACTTTTGAAATTATATTTAACATCTAAGAATTTGCAAATGTTCACAACTCTGAACTCATTACACAGACTTTGTCTGCAATTGATTTCCTTGTTTGTAAGATAAACACTGCACATAAGAAATGTGTCCTATTCCCATGTACGGCAGGGCTTGAAAAATATCTGAAAGTTGGGCATGTGCAGAAATTATAAGCCCAGCTGGGCATGTGCAGAAATTATTTATTTGCCTAGGTAGTAAAAGCTGGATACCCAGGAAAATTTATCTTTTAAAATAACAAATCAGAACCATCATTTTTTTAAGTTAAAAAATATGGACTTTCTTTACATATTTTGCATTTCCATTTTAGGGGTCTGTATTCAAAATGTTCAGTGCACTAAAGTGTGTATCTCAAGTTTTAAGATGATGATGCTGAAATTGGTATTTGAGAAATTTAGCGATTCTGCCATGTACAATCGTTCAAGTTTTCGCCTTTTGTCACTAAACACCGAAGGCTAGTTCAATCAAAGGTATGCATCCCATTGCTAACTGTAAACAACACTTGGTGCAAAACTACATATGGTTCTAATTTCTGGACCTAGAGCATAATATAATTAAAGTGATATTCTTCTGTCCTTGGCACTCCATAAAAATAATACAACTTCCGGTGATTAGCAGTGAAAACACGACATGCGATGACTGTCTTCTTGTAGTAGGAAATTCTATTCCAAACTTCTTTAAATTTAGCTGCCCAGACCAGGCAACTCAATTGTTTTTTTATTTGCCCAGACCAATAATTTACATGCCCAGGGCATGGTATTTTTCAAGCCCTGTATGGGTTTATCAATCTCTACTATCCATATGTGAGAACATACGAAGTTACATTTCCACAAAGTTGAAAAGGGAAGTAACTTTGCTTTACAATCTGAAATGCTTTTAAATCCTGTAACTGTAATATGCCAAAAATAAATTGTGCTGCATGAAATAATCGGAATATGAAAGTGAGAATACTGGCAAGTACCATTCACACTTATTGTGCTATGCAAACTTTCTAATTGATGTAGACATTTACAGAAAAATTTGGTCTGATCAAGTCACACTACAATTTACACAACTCTCCATAAATTAAACACGAGGGAAATATAGGAACTACAACAGACACTTTAATTATTATCTTTGGTCATTCCCTGTGACCAACACTTTCTAAATAGCAAACCATTACTGACACACTGGATTTGTTCTACTTTCAAGCTTCACAGCATCAGCACAAAAACACCAGAAGAGAAAAGATGGCTGTTCAGGAAACAAAATCATCACTGTATAAGCAAAAGAGCCCTGTCTCAAAATTTTGCAGTTCATTAAATCATGATGCATTGGTTCCAACAAACTTTTTTTTTTTGCTGTTGCTGTTTGTGGGATTAATGACCACCTTGAGCAACACTTGACTTGGTATTAGCAGTCACCCATCACTGATTGGGGGCCTACTAGTTTCAGGGGAGAGAGAGAGACAGCACCCTCAGGCAAGCACACCACCTGCACCTCATACAGGACTCATAAACGTGGCCCCAGATCAGATGACTAACCCAAAACCTATGCCTCTGACCACTCAACCAGCCAGGTGGCCCAACAGAACATTCTTTTGAAGGTGCAATATCCAAACAAGGATGTAGGGGATTCATCATAATGAGCTGTGCACAATCATGGTGACAAATATCTTGGTGGAAGGAGGAATACGATGAAGTGGCAGTTTCCCATGGCCTTCCTCATCGAATGACAACTGACAGAAATAGCTCAGTATGTCCAGGATTGAATTTAGGGATCTATCCACGCATTGGGTTCTAACCCTGCTGCCTACCATCCAGTTGCTGTTTTGCAGGGTTTCCGCGTTACATTCACGGAAACCCTACAAAACAGCAACTGGATGGTAGGCAGCAGGGTTAGAACCCCTGAGTCGTGCACCACTAGGGGCACCGACTTCACCAAATTATTGGAAGGGCAGGTATGAAGAGGTAGACATGGAAGGGGCATGTCTCTTCATCCCTATAGGGCAAAGCTACAGGGATGAAGAGACACAACATGCCTTCAATGGCAGGCTTATTTCCTTATTCCCTAAGCTCTGTGATGTTAAAGGAGGCATACCTATCACCCAGGGCTATTTGATTATTGGGGTCATTTCATATGAAATGCACAATGTGGCAACACCGTGGAGTTGATGGTGCAATCTCATTTGGATCAGTAGTAGTAATGTGGGACTTGAGGAAGCAGCAAATGGCCTCATTACTCCCACAATGCATAGCATTGTGGATTGACAAGAGTTAGAAATGGCCATTGCGGATGCCTTGCATACCGTGGCGAGTGAAGATCAACGATCATACATCAAGATTGAAACTTTATGCGGCAAAAATCTGACAGACATTCACAGTGCTTTGCATGAAGTTTGTGGTGATAAAACAGACCAGAGTACAGTTTCTCGCTGAGCTACTTGCTTTTGTGAAGGACGTTTAAGCATAAACGACTTGAAGTCAAAGAGGCCGAAAATTGAAATGAATGAGCAAAGTGTGAAACTTGTTGCAGACTGTGTTGAGCAAGATGCAAGGAAGTTACAGAAGCTACAGGAGTTTTAGCAACATCTGTATTCCGTATTTTGACGAATGATTTTGCAGAAAAGAAACATTTCAGCTAGATGAGCCCTTCATGACTTGACTGCCGCACGGAAACAGACTCATGCGGACAATGCAACATTGCTGAAGCAAAGAGATTTGTCGCCGAACGCAACACCTTCCTGTTACGAATTGTTACTATAGATGAAACGTGGATTAGGGACTTTGAACCTGAGTTGAAATCGCAGTCGAGCGAGTGAAGACCATGCTCTCCCTGACCAAAAACATTCCAACGGGCACAATCGAAGGTCAAGCAAATTATGATCTTTGAGTATGATCACCTTGGCATCATCATGATAGAGTACCATGTTGAACAAGAGTCATAGCAGCCTATTACCATGACTACCAGCAAAACTTGTGCAAAAAAATGCACAGCAACCAACCTGACTTGCCCAGAGATGGGCCTCTCATTTTGCCCAACAATGCAAGATCACACGTAAGGAAGGTGGAGACAGTTTTGCTGGAGAAGTACAGGTGGGAAGAGTTACCTCACGCACCCTATAGCCCAGAAGAACAAAACACCCATGACCCATCATTTGTTCATTGGCAAGGTGAAGTGGTAGACTTCCAATATGTTTTGAAAATTGCAAGAGCTGCTTTATCGTTGGCTTTTAACAATCAACAAAAACAGGGACATTGAGGGGTCACCAGATAAAACAACCCAAACATTCTTCCCAGAGAGCAACAGATTAAACAGTTTGCTGCTTTGTATTGAGACCGACAGGCAGATGATATCTTCCAAACCAGATAGGAAGGGGCCAGTTGCTTGTTAGCAGTGAAAAAATGCGACTGACATAATCAACAACTTTTTTCTTTAAACTGAAGGTGGAAATTCCTACAGGGTTCAATTAGGGTGGCCGTAAAAGGTGCAACTGTGAATAATTTTGAAAAAAAGCACAACACATGATAGCCTGAATAGCATGGGAAAAGATTATTTTTTTTTCTGTACAAATATTTCAACTCACACATTTTGAAAATTACACACAAAGACTTGTTTAATTAAACATGAGAAAAATACTGGGCGGGCACTGCCCCCAGTAAAATTATTGGATGCAAGATTCACCTTGCCTCTACTCCATAGTCGGCACCTATGCCCACCACATACACATGAAGCTGGCAATTAGCCAACTACACCAAACAGGTTGTCAACAAACACAACAAAACCATTTTTTGATCTTTACTCAAACTTCCTAATTTACCCACATCTTTTTAGTTTGCTTTCAAAAATACAAAATAAATAATGCCACTAATAAAACCTATATAATAGGCTCGTCTGTCCCTAATGCTCTGACATCATTCAGTACTTTCAGCGCCATCTGCTTTTATCCGGTGGTTGAAATTGGAACTAAGCTCACCGGCTATCGCACGATGCGTAAAATCAAGGAGAAATACCAGAAAAGAAAAGAAAGTTAGTACGACAAACGACTTCATCTGTGGCAACACGCACATGCTCGAACAACTGTCCGCGATGTGTGTTCTGTTACGTAGATGTTATGTCGTGCTTTATTTCTTTTCTTTTTTTTCGCATTGCAGAGTAATTTCATAAAAAGGAATCAGCGTTATTTTATTTCATAAAAAGGAATCAGCGTTATTTTATTTCATAAAAAGGAACAAGTAAAATTGTAAGAAAGTAACTGCAGGGGTAGTTTTGATTCACTGTGATGGAAATTTAAAAAATTATTGGTTCCGTGGAATGTTTTCTTCGTAGTACAAGATGGAAGAAGATAAAGCTGAAATAAAACGTTGCTTAAATAGAGAATGGCAATGGCGTGCAATCCAATCTTCTAATACTTTGCACAACTTGAACGAAGGCAGAGCTAATCGCAGACGAAATGAAACTTTTGAAGAAACACAAGCCAGACATATGACTGATGCTATTGTGCATGCTAAACACCAACAAATATGTACATGTATTTTACAATTTATGCTATAAAAATTTCAGTCACAGCTTTTTCACCCCCATATGGCACGGGCTATGAGCTAGTAATCTCATAAGTACTGTATTTGTAACACAGGGATAACTCCTATTAGTGTGAAGTGTAATTTTTCACTGTAAAAATAAAATTTATTATTCACAGTAGAACGGGGTGGGGGGACTTCACGCTAATGAAAAGTAGTATTTGATCAAAATAAATGTTCAACAATTTTATAAATCTTCAACATGTTAATTTCTCATTAAAGGAAGTCTAATCAGAAAAAAAAAAAACCTCAGATGTAATAAGCACATCTTTTCAATTCTTTCAAACACAAATTTCCAAAGTGGATTTTCAGAAGCATAAAAAATCTGCAAAAAAAAAAAAAAGGGTGGATTTATGTCCCCTAGAAGAAAAACTAAGCATTATTTAATACACACACACACCATGTGCTCAGTGCTCTTCATACTGAATAGAACTAGTTACAAAAATAATTTTTTTCAACCAAATTCTTTGAAACATTGAAACATTTGAAAGTAGAAATAGTTACTTATGCACACAAACAGCAGAAATGTTTATTATCAAAAATGTTTCACACAGCAGAAGACATCCAAAGCAAAAGAAAATTTATTTAAATCAAAAAATTGGAAGCAGAGATATGGAGAAAAGCATAACATAACTTTACTTCTAGCAGGAAAACTATGTTATTTGAAGAAACTGGGCTCAAAAAATGTTACCCTTAATGAAAAAGTTACCTTACTATGGAAGAATTTTGTCATATTTTTAGCATCAGAGATACTCTTTCAAACAGAAACTCACACTGACCCCTCCCCCATCCCACATAAAGAAGCATTACTGTACATTATGAAGAAGCAGAAAACATGCACAAAATATTCTTCATAGCTGGAGCTTTTTGATGGGAAAACAATTTTCAAATGACTTTTAGAAGCAGAGATAGCATGAAAATAAGGTTTATACATATACCTAAATAAAATACACAACATAAAACTAAATAAAATGTACACTGAATACATCACAAAACAGATATGCCCACATAGTTTATGCAGATTTTATGGAAAGGTGTTTGCAGCATGAACGGGTAACAAGAATCCTTACCTTCCTACACGCAGGACACAACCCATTTTCATCTGTTCTAATTCTGTGCCAACAAAACCTACATATCTGAATAAGGAAAAAGGGGGAAAAAACTTACATTTTCACTTTTTATAAACAAGGATTTTTCAACTTTTTTTTTTTTTTCATGTAAATTACACTGTCAGAAAAACATTTTTGCACTTATATTTGTTTACTTTCTTTACACCAAAGCTTTTATTTAGAAATTTCACTTTCTACATTCATGCTGAAAACAAAAACTTGACAGTTATTTGTGCAGTACAATTCCAAAATTATTCAGTTACTTTCAACACAGGCCTATATAAACTGAATTCCACAATAACTCCTCAACCTTTAACTACCGTATTGCACAAGACACTCATATGTGCAGATGACCATGGTCACCTGAGATGCCCACCTACAGTTAGTAGGATTTCTTACCACCACATATTCTTTGAATTTGCAAGGACCCTCTGCAGGATTAACAGAAGTAAGTCACCATGACACTAAAGAAAGAAGTGAACCATGAGTTAGTTTCTCCCAGGGTGATATCGTTCACTTTCATGAAACCACTATTTGAAAAATAAATCTGAAATAATATCTGCAATACATTCTCTTCAGCTCTCAACTAGACCAATTACGAAAAGAGTTGAAAACATGTCAAATGATGTTACTTCAAGGATGAAACAAGACTTAGATGCCTGCTGCCATTTTTCCCTTTGACTGGATTAATCTAATGATGTGACTGCTACTTCACAATTAGCCACATTTGTTAAGAGTGGTTTTTAGTGACTTTGCAGTTAAAGAACTTACGAAGATCATTCCTTTGAAAGGCCATACTAGGGGTGAAGATATCTACTCAAAAGTGAGCATATTTTACTTCTGAAAATTTTCAAATACAGAAGCTTGTCATTAAAACAGACAGAACTCCTGCTTTCACTGGCGGTAATAGACAGCACACTGTCAAAAGAAAGTTTCCCAGACTTTTTTACCACTGCATTCTCCATCACAACAAGCCTTCTATGGAAAGGTTTTGAAATGGTGATGTTATGAAAACTGTGGTCAAACTTGTTAGCAAGATACAGGCTCACTTCTTTCAGAAAAGACTGTTGAAGGTGCACATTGAAGAGCTAGAAATGGAGTATTGAGAACTACTGCTGCGTACAGAGATGAATTGGCTAAGCGAAGGTAAAGACCTTCATCACTTCAAACAACTTTTGACAGCCATACTAAAAGAGCATGACTATAAAACATTGGTGAGGATTCTGGAAGATACTCAGTGGCTTCAAAGACTTCTCAGTTTTGGTAGATATCACTGAAAAACAGTGATATGAACCTGCAACTCTAGGGCAAAGATAAGGATGTTTTGCACATGATTTCTGAAGTAAAATCATTCTCAGATAAAATTTAACTCTGAGGGATAATTTGAGACAGAAAGTAAGCTCAAGGACTTCCCAATTTTAAAGATACACAGGTTTCCATAAATTAAGGAAAACAGAAAAATTATAATTATTTATGAAAGAAGAGTTGGAAATTCACAAAACTTGGGTATATGATACAAAATATAATGTGGAGGCAGTCTATTGTATGCAAATGAGTCACAGCATACACTGGTTTTGTTTTGCTGGGGGAGGGGGTAAACGACGACCATGAGCCACTTGATGGGCTATAAGCAGTCACTTATCACTAATTTAGGGGGCCACTGGCTCCAGGGAAGGGAGACACCTAGCACCGCACGACAAACACAATATCCAGCTTCACCGGGATTCGAACTTAGATCCACCTTGTTGGACAAATGTTCAGAAGCCACAGCACCACTGGGGCAGCAAGAGCCACAGCATAAAAGGGATTGCAGCAGAGGTGTGCAGAGTGCAAAGAATAAATTTTGAGACAGCAAATTTGTTGTAATGACTGTGAAACATCATTTAATAGATGAACTGAGGTGAACAGCAATCAGAAGACTAGAGGCAGGCCAAAGTCAGGTGGAAGTTGCAAGACAAAAGCATGCGAGTAATGTGGTCCCACAGATTGTGGAATCAATTTCAAAATATGCAATTAGCTTCCCGAAGGTACAGTGAAGGAAGGCCTAAGGATGTAACATCTGTAGATTAGCAATATCTCCAATTAACTGCATCAAGGAACCAGATGGCTACCTGCCCTTGCTGCAACTACAGAAATGGTGGCATCTGCTTCCTATGTGCACAGAAGGCTTCACAAAGGAGGTCTCTACATTAGGCAACAGCACTTTGCATGCCCCTTACCCCCCACTAAAGGAGGAATGTTTGAATTGGTAAAGACTTCACATCAATTGGAATGAAAACCAACGGATGTCAACACTCTTCATGGACGAGTCTAGATTTGCTTTCCAGAGCGGTTCCAGACGTGCTTTGATCTGGAGACAATGAAAAGCATGGTGTCATTCTTCTAAGATCAGGAACAGATAAACTTATGATGGTGGTATCTTTCTGGTTTGAGGTGGCATCTTGTTAGGTGGACACACAGACCTCTATATGCTTCTGAGGTGAACCATAAATACTTGACACTAGAGGGATGATGAGATACATTTCTCTTACGAGACAATAATGCTCATCCCTATTAAGTGAAACTGGTAGAATATCATCATCAAAAGGAAAACACGGTCCATATGGATTGGACAGTCAGGTCTCCCAAGCTTAATCTGAGCATTTCTGGGATGCTCTAGGGCAGTCAGGTCTCCCGAGCTTAATCTGATTGAACATTTCTGAGATGTTGCTGCTCTCAGCCCACTCCCCAACTCTAAGGAATGGTAGGGGCTTAGACTAGTTTTGCATGAACAATGGTAATTGCTACCTACTGAGCTCCTAGACTTCATCAACAGCAGCATGAAACATTGCTGTGAGGAGTGACTGCAGTCCCTATTGAGGTACTTTGGCTGTTTCATTTTGACACCTAATTTATCACTTGGTTCTATATCTGATCATTTTTGTCAGAATGAAAGGTTTCTTATGAAATGCTTTATAGTCTTTCTCTAGCGTACAATATGATACAGGTTTTCACCAAATTTAAAAATATTTCATCATGTATTTTTTTTAGTTATCATGAGTTTTTATGAGTTTTTCTTAATTTATGGATACCAATGTAGAAGCAGGTGCAGGACAGTACTATGAAGAAGAGAGGCATGTAAAAATAATTTCTGTGCCCTGATGGACAACCTTCAAAAACATTTCCCTTATTCCAAAGAAGTGGAACTAATTTGTCAGTTTGGATCTTTTCCTTTTTCAAGCATAACTTTGAAAAGTTTATCAGCTGCAATGGTAAAGAAATTCTATGAATATGCACTGTCTGTAGAACTTAAGTCAGTTTTCCTACAGAACAGCTTTACTCTGAAGAGTGTTACTGAACCAATAAATTTCTGGCCTTCAGTTCCTAAAGAAAAGTACCCCAGTTTGGTAAGAGGACCTCAGGGAGTGGAAAGCTTCCTTTTCATCAATGTCCCTTGGTGAGTCATCATTTTTAAATACGAACTTCATAAAAGCAAGTACAGGAGCAGATTCATACATGACCACCTGGGACTGTTGCAATGAAATGTTCACTGAGCATTAAAAAAACAGTGGATGAGAATTACTGCTATGTTTCTCATCAAAAATGTAAGATTAATTTTAGTTTCCTAACAGTAGTATTTGCAGCGACTTTTATAGGATAGCACTTGTTTTTTAATGTTCTTTCCTTCCCACTTCCCTATTTACATATAGGCTGCACTTATTCCAAACTGGCAAAGGGACCCAGGGTTGCCTGGGTTTAACAAAAAATACATCAATCAACTCCTGGGACAAACATTTTTCATGTTTTTCCGAAATTATAATTAGTTTGAATAAAGCTCATGTTGAGAAATGGCTTCCTAGTTTCTTTATTCAATTACTAATCTAAAATAACTATTATGGGAATTTTACAAGGAAATTTTTTCATTTAAATTGCAAATTTTCGGAGAAAACTCTTCTTCTTCAGGCTGTCTTGTTGTTGTCACTTATTCCTGTCACTATCACGGTTACGGTTAACCTTGGCGGTTACGGTTAACATTGACGGTTTAGGTTAACATTGACGGTTTAGGTTAACATTGACGGTTTAGGTGATTTTTCATCAAATCCTGCCAGATGTTAGGCAGGGAAAATCCTTTGCAGTCATTGATGATGGAATTTTGTTTTTCTCAATCTCTATTCCTTCTTTCAGCTTTCTTTTTGAAAATTACTTTGGAAACTGATGACTTTAGGGAATTCCAATCCATGCTGTGACCAGTTTCTCTAACATGCCTATCTAATCCAGTCTTGTTGGAGCAATTTTTTATAGCTGCTTTATGCTCTGCTATACAAGTTTCTAGTCTGCGACCTGTTTCACCTATGTAAGATAGTTCACAACTACATTTTACTTCATAGACTACTCCTTGCATTTTTAAAATATCTTCTTCTCTTTGAACTATTTTAGGGAAAAGTCTTTAAAGAGAATTAGTAAGAAGTACAATATTAGGCTAGCTCCAAGTTTAGAGAACAAAGTTAAAAAAAAAATTCCCTAAAATAGTTCAAAGAGAAGAAGATATTTTAAAAATGCAAGGAGTAGTCTATGAAGTAAAATGTAGTTGTGGACTATCTTGCACAGGTGAAACAGGTCGCAGACTAGAAACTCGTATAGCAGAGCATAAAGCAGCTATAAAAAAATTGCTCCAACAAGACTGGATTAGATAGGCATGTTAGAGAAACTGGTCACAGCATGGATTGGAATTCCCTTAAAGTCATCAGTTTCCAAAGCAACTTTCAAAAAGAAAGCTGAAAGAAGGAATAGAGATGGAGAAAAAACAAAATTCCATCATCAATGACTGAAAAGGATTTTCTCTGCCTAACATCTGGCAGGATTTGAAAAAAAATCACCTAAACCGTCAATGTTAACCGTAACCGCGATAGTGACAGGAATAAGTGACAACAACAAGACAGTCTGAAGAAGGAGAAGAGTTTTCTCCGAAAATTTGCAATTTAAATGAAAAAATTTCCTAGTAAAATTCCCATAATAGTTGTTTTAGATTAGTAATTATGATTAGGTTAATTGCATGGAGACATTTCATTAAAATGTGTTCTGGTAATCAAAAGAAAGGTATTTGGGTGGGGGTCTATACTTGCACCAGCACAATTACCAGAAATCAGCCATCTTTATTGATTGTGAAAAAAGGAAACTGAAATATCTGAAACATTTTCCTATTATGTTGTGCGATCAGTGTAATGTGCAGTTCTTCCGAAGCACATGTGCAGTTCTTCCGAAGCACAAGTAAGTTCATAATCCTTGAAGAGACTCTGGGTCAAAGATGTTGAGTGTCATTCCATTTGGAGCCAAGATGCGTAGGTTTTCATTTCTGCCAATTCTGGAGCAACCAACATAGAAGTGGCCATGGAAAATGCATGGGTTTTGCAGGCTAAGTCTGATAACATTTAATAATTGGCCCTGAACAAGAACTTGTAGGTGTTTAGATGGGGTGATTGCAATGTGTTAAAATAAAAACATGGCCTCCTGCAGCAAGCCAATCACGATGGTAGCTTTGATGACATTTGACATGAGTTTCTTGACAGTCTGTCATGTTCCATTGTAGATCTTTAGAAGACTGTTTTTAAAGTAGATTCCCACAGCTCCAAGGTTGTCTATCTCTGATTTAGCACCCTTTTCATCACACAATTAACATTTCACAACAGTATTCTTTTTCTCCATTTCGATTTAGTGTTTAGTCCCCTCAAGGGAATGTTTTATGCTTTTATGACCAACTACATCACCTTATCTTTGCTTTCTTGTTCCTTCAGCAGCAGAGCTCGGTTATTGAAATTTAATTTGCAATTGATACTCTCCCACATGTGTGTAAAAATTAACTACATCCAAAATAATTTTTATTGAAATATCTTATCTACTTATTAAAATGTGCTAAAGAAAACCCACCTTCCTTTCACTAGACAAGAGAAAATTAAAAAAAGTTTGTACAAACTTGACTTTTCAATCAACATCTATTTCATCATCATTGTCAACCATTATCAATCTACTGCTGGATAAAGGTCTCCCAAGTTTCTTCCACAATGGTCTGTCTTGAGCCAGTCTCCTTCATGTCACTCCCACATCCTTTCAAATTTCACCCACCCATCCCACCTGGTCTTCTTTTGGGTCTTTTCCTGACCTTTGGAATTCAGTCTAAAATTCCGGTTGTCCATCGGTGGCGGTCCTTCTGGCAACATGTCCAGCCCATTGCCATTTCAGGATTTTACTCTGATCATGATGTCTTCCACTCTTGTCATTTTTCTTATCCATGAGTTTCTCTTCTTATCTTTCCTGGTTACACCAAGCATGCATCTCTCCATGCTTCTGTCAGTCGTCTGCAGTCTTTGTATGTATTTTTTAGTTAAGAGGTCCATGTCTCTGCTCCATATGTACGCACTGGAAGGATGCATTGATTAAACTCTTTTCTTTTAAAACATAATGGCATATTGCTCTTAAAATTTGTAGTTTCTTTCAAAAGCTCTCCAGGCAAGTTTTGTACGCCTATTAATTTCTTCATTAATGTGACCCTCACTTGATATCTGCTGTCCAAGATAAATGTATGTGTCTGTTATCTCCAGCTTTTCTCCATCAATCGATAAATCTTCATTTCTTGTAAAAGCATTGAACATCACTTTTGTCTTCTGAAAGTTCATTTTTAATCCCACTTCTTTACTATTTTTAATCCCACTTCTTTACTCGTGTCAGCAAGTTCTTGGATCATACTCTGCAGCTCTGATGGAGTAGTTGCAAAAATGACTATGTCATCAGCAAAATGAAGGTGGGTTAGATAATCTCCTTTAATCTTTATCCCTTTGTTTTCCCAGTTCAATGATTGAAAGACTTTTTGCAATGTGGTATTTAAAGAGTTTGGGAGATATGGTGTAACCTTATCTCACTCTCCAATTTTTATGTGTGTTGTATTTTCAAATAGCAGAATCTTTGCACTTGCATTTTCATAGATGTTAATTAATAATGCCAATGTATGCATCTTCAATACTACAGGATTTCAAAGTCATTGTAACTGCTGATGGTTTCATGGAATCAAAGGCCTTTTCATAATCAAGAAAAGCCATACATAATAAGAGTTCATATTCCCTCATTCTTCCAATTAGTTTTCTCAGTACATGGATATGATCTATAGTGCTGTAGCCACTCCTGAATCTAGCTTGTTCTCTAGGTTGAGCCATGTCCAGTGTTATCCTCAAGAGATGTTAAAGAACCTCAGTGAAGATTTTATTTAAACCACTGATAGGTCGCTGATGGGCCTGTAGTTGAGATCCTCAATGTCACCTTTTTTATGTAGCAGGATCATTGAAACATTATTCCAATCCTCAGGAATCTGCCCTTCATTGAGACATCTAGTGAAAACTTGGTGGGTGAGTCTAGTTTTAATTTCTCCATGCATAATGTCCAGGGTTAGTCCATCTTCTCATGGAGCTCGTTCCAGTTTCAAGTTCTTAATTGCATGCGTAATTTCTGCTGGAAGGACTGGGGGCACTTTGGTACTGGTATCTTTAGCATATGTATCATCCCTTTCATATAGTTTTGAGTAGAAATCTTTCACTCTTGTTAAAATTTCACCTGTATTTCTTGTTACAGTACCATCCTTTATCTCAGTGCCATAATCTGTTTGTTTCCCTTACTTAGATGTCCCTTTGCTCTCTTCAGGCTTTGGTTGTTTTCAATTGCTTTTCTCACTGGTTTACAATTGAACTTCCTTAAGTCTTCAGCGATACTTTTTTGTACTGTCTTGCATAGCTCTAAATATTCCACTTTGGAAGTTACATCTTTATTTGTCCTCATCTCCCTTCTCTTTTGCATCAGCATTTTTGTTTTTCCTGGTATTTTCTTCATATGCAACTTGTTCTTAGTACCCCTATTTGCGTCACTGTTTCCATAAGAGCCTTGGTTAGTTTTTTGTTAACTTCAGAAAGGTCCACTTCTTCTGATGTTAGGCCTTCTAAAGAAGAAAATCTGTTCCTCAGTTCCAATTTTAAGGTATTATGATGCTTTTTAAGGTTGATCATATCAACACATTTTGTTTGTTTTATGAGCTTGCCACATTCTAGTTTAATTTGGAGGAGCATCTTACATCTCACCATTTTATGTCACTCCCTGTGTTGAACCTGTTCAGCACACTGCAGTCTTCAATGATAAATTTCTTGTTACACATAATAAAATCAATTTTACTTGTCATTTCATTGGGATGCCTCCATGTCCATTTCTCATGTGACTTTTTCTTGAAAAAGGAGTTTATGGTGAACAACCTTTCTGCCTCTTTTAACAGACTTTTTTTTTTTTTGAAAAAGGAGTTCATGGTGAACAACCTTTCTGCCTCTAAAAACTCTACGGGAATATTTCTATGCAGGTTTTCCTTTCCATGACCGATTTTACCTGCCGAAGTTTCATTTTGTTGCTGTTGCCCTATTTTCGCATTGAAATCGCCCATAATGATAAATATACGCTGTCATCACTCTGTCCATTGTTGTTTTTTTTTATATATAAACAACGAATAGCAACTGAAAAATTGTTTATCCGACACCGCTGTGACCGAACCCCAGATCTCTCGATAACTAGCTGAGTGTGTTCGCATTATCTCCACGTATTTGAAATATATTCACCCATAATGATCTTCAGGTGTTTTTTGTCTTTGTAATTTATACTATTTATATGTTTTCAAACGATATTAGTTTTATGACTTGCAAACCAACATGTTCATATACAATAGCATGCAGCCAGCACAATGTTAAACAAACACAGTCAAGCCTCATAGTGAGAAGTATTGGCAGTGAAACACGTAACACACAAAAAATGAGAATTCTGAATATCATCATATCACACATAGGTTACGTTAAGAAATTATAAGTGGTGGAACGTTTTCGGTAGTGACTTCTACCTTCATCAGCCAAGGAATGAAACACATGGAATGAACCATGTGGTATACGCATTAGTTGTTGCCAGATTTCAAAATAACTTTCAGTGTACGATATAAATAGTCAAGCCTGTTTATATCGAATACTGATATATCAAAAATGCTCAGAAAGTCACCATGAAAATCACATTTAAAAATACAGGAAGGAGAAAGGTTATATCAAACAAATCACAGCAGACAATGAACATTTTCAGCTGCCATGGCGACTGGAAGCCTTGGATTTGTCTACCCCTGGCTTTATATATTGGGTTGACAATGCACAAGTCCATGCCGTTTTATTTCATGAGTGTTTCCCAGGTCAGTAGTGACAATGCAGATGGCCAGTTTTACATCAAAATGTAGCCAGTAATGTTGTGTATCTAAATCATATTACGTTGTGCGATTGTGGCTAATGTTTTTTTTTTTATTTTCAGGTCTCTAAGTATGGAGCGTCAAGTAGAGAACAATGAACATTTCCGACATCAAGGCCACTCGACAAATTTGTGCTGTGTATGGAGACGATGCTATCGATCTGAGGACATCCCGCTAATGGTTTGAGTGATTCAGAGGTGGCACTTTTGACCTCAACGACTCTCCACGCTCAGGTCATCCATCTCACTTTGATGAAGATCGTTTGAACCATCTCATCCACTTAGATCCACACCAAACCACACGCAAATTGGCCACTGAGTGGACTGTGATCAGGCCACCATGGTGCGACACCTGGAACATATGGGAAACGTCCAGATATTGGGGTCTTGGGTGACTCACACTCTCACTGAGGACAACAAGAATCATCGTGTTGCCATATGTAGTTTGCTCGCCCGTTATCAAGAACGTTCTCAGCAACACAAACCCTTTCGGTCACATATTGTTACTGGAGATAAAAAGTGGTGCCTGTACGTGAATTACAGGCATCAGAGCCAATGGTTAAGCCCAAACAAGGCGCCCACACCACATCCAAAACATGACCATCCTAAGAAGATCATGTGTGTCTGGTGGGGCACGGAAGGCATTATTCACTGGGAAATGCTACCAAGGAATCGGACCATCAACGCTGCACTCTATTGTGAGCAACTCTGCAGTGTGGAGCGAGCAATTCAGCAGAAACAACCACATCAGCGCCATGGTGCCCTTTTCCAACATGATAACGCATGCCCTCACAGTGCAAACATGACCAAAATGGCCATTCAGGACATGAAATGGGAGATCCTACCACATCCGGCCTATTCCCCAGATGTCACCCCTTCAGACTATCTCTATCGAATGCACTCCGTGGCAGAACGATGTTGATCTCCAAAATTTCCTTGACGATTTTTTTGCAGCAAAACCTGCAAGTTTTTTCAAGAATGGCATTGCAGACCTATCCAGATGTTGGGACATGATCATAAACAATGGGGGAATACATAGTCGATTGATTCCATTTTCCTTTCTGATGTAATACATTCCTGCAGTGCGGTGAAAAAAATGGCATGAACTTATGCATCAACCCAATATAACTGGGTATGAAATTGATGTTCTATAATTGTCCTGATGCCGTATAAAGTTATAAGTGTACATGCAAGAGCACAAGCAAGCTTACAAATGAAAATTCCTGATACCTGGAATTTAACTGGCGAGTCCCAACTCTATTTTTTACTATCCATTATTTGTAGTAAGTAACAAACAAGAAAAGAAAAAGCAATAATTTACCTGATAACCACATGTACATGGGAAGAAATTTAAATCATCAATTTCTAATTTTTCCAAACACAATGGGCACTGAAAAAAAAAATTAAATTCATTATTTCTGGCAATCTTGGAAAGCAAATGAATTAAATGCATGGCAACAAAATACAAGAAAAAACATTACAATCGGGTGATATACTATTAAAAATCACCAATCACTTACCCTAAAGATCATGGTAATTTCTATCCACAAAACACTTCAAGCACGTCAATTATTGAAGTGTTTTGTGGATGGAAATTACCATGATCTTTAGGGTAAGTGATTGGTGATTTTTAATAGTATTTCATTAATGAATTGCACATAAACTATGCGCACTTTGCAGGGGTTTAATACCTTAAAAGCGCAAATATAATAATTACAATCGGGGCTCGATTTCAACCTGTAGTTAGTAGCAAATTGCTAGCACGCAAATTCATTTTGCTAGTGATTAAAAAGTGGTTCTAGTAAAAGTCGGTAGTGGAAAAATTTTGAATGTTTTAGTGTGAACTGTAAAGTGCCACTGCATTGTGCGTGTGGAATATTTTAGACACATACAAAAAAGAACAACTGCTTTCTGGAAACGAATGTTTCTTGTAAAGTACAAACATTATAAAATCATTTTAGCACTAGCAGAAATATCCAGTATATCTCCCTTATCTACTTCTGCGTGTGAGGCTGGGTTCAATTTCATGAAGAGAATCCAAGTTGATTAGAGGGGCAGTTTAAACTTGCAAACATTGACTGCTCTCATGAGTACTGAGGTTGAAGGTCCGTCTGAAGACAATTTTGACCCCAGGGCTGCTGTTTTAAAGTGGTATGATGAAAAAACCCGAAACCCAGATCGTAAACCATGCAGAAAATAACTTACCATTTTGAATAGTGTTCTTGAATTTTGTGAATAAAGTTAAATAATAAAAAAAAAAATTATAATTGCATTCATATTAAATTGTTAGAATTAATCTGTCAGATCATGAAAAGGAGAGTTAAATCTAAATATTTGTAATCTTTTCAGCATTACAATGTGACATTTACAGGTGTGAAATCAAAATTTGTCATAATTGACTAATGGAGGGGGAGGGGACATGTTAAAGTTTCTTTTGTATAATGTTAATAAACTTTCACTAGCAGATAATGCAATTTGCTGGAAAAAAATAAGGCCACTAGCAAGTGTTGTTACTGCTAAAAAAAATAAAATCAAGGCCTGATTACAATACAACAGCAGAACAATAGCTCTCTATACAATGGGAAAGTAGGGATGAAGTGCATTCAAATAAAAGTATCTGTAATCAGTAACTCACTGTTTTCTTCATTATTTATTATTCAGTTGTTCAAAGTAGCACAAAAGGTATCCTGTTCAAAAGTGTCCTGTTTTTTTCCTGTTCCTCAACCATTTGGTTGAGGAACAGGACACCTTCAGGAAAACTCTCTTACAACACAGAAAATTATAGATCTTTTTATGCCAATTATGTATTGCACAGCACATAGCGCATCCAAGGATGGTTGTTTTTAAGCTTTAAATAAATATTAATATATAGGGGATGTTGCCCATCCTATTATGGAGCAAAATTTTTAATTGAAGCAGACTAAAACAAGTCAAATAGACGCTGGAATTCTGTAAGGAAATATAGTAAAAACTTATATAGTAAGAACTCATTCATGTTATAAGTAAAAATTATATGCTACTTATTTCCGTTTTTCAAAAGACCTCGAGATAAAATAACATTCTGTGAAAAATATTTGTTGT